>CM033981.1:21584008-22967602 GCA_019706035.1 Raphanus raphanistrum subsp. raphanistrum | reverse complement strand
ATTGATCAAGACTCAAAACATGACCAGAAATTTTTATATTTTGAAAACATTTCTGATCAAAGAGGTTTTCTGGTTCAAGTTCTTTAAAAGATTTAGAAATGTTATCAAAAACAGATTTTGAAACACAAAAATCTTTGATTCTGTCAAGATCAAAACGTTTCACATTATGAGCACTAACCATAACAAACATTTCAGCATCGAGGCAGCCATATTAAACTCCTTACAGTGCTCTTGCAGATCATAAGACAAAGATTCAGGAATGATTTCTGATTGCAGGCTGTTCTGTTGTTCCAAGTCCTTTTCTTGTGTCAACTGCTCCGGTTCTTTCTCTGGTGAGTCTTCTTCTGCAACCTGTGACACTGAAACAAGTCTACTCGGTTCCACCGGTTCAAGACAAGTTAGTTCATCAAAGGAATTATTAAAATTAAATTCAGACTGAGGTAAGAACACAGAAAACTCTTGTCCTTTCTCAAACTCTCCTTTTACCAAAGATGTTTCGGTTTGAGCTTCTTGAAATGATGTAGCTGAGTCTGGTTCTGCAACTTTGAGTTCTGAGACAGTAGTAACTACTTCTTGATTATTTGCTTCAAAGGATGGACGTGCTCTGCTAGTCCTTTTGGGTTGCTTCTCCATATCCTTCAACACTTGTAACCACTCCTCCAATATTTGATTCTCTTGTTCAAGCAACATCCTTTCTTTCTTAGTGAGTTTTCCCTTCTGATATTCTGCCATGGTACCTGAGACAAGAGAAAGATTAATCCAGTAAGTAGTTCCAACAAAAATCAGATCAAAATTGGATTTAGACAACAATCAGAACAGATCAGATTGAGAACTAAATCAAAAGAAATCAGATTGATAATCAGAAACAGATCAAAACGAAATTCAAACCCAAAACAACTCAGACCAATTTCGAAATTCAACCTAAAACAACTTAGAACAGATTGAAACAGATTGATCAATTAAACAGAAACAGATCTCACAGATTTTACACAAACAAAGACAGATCTGATTTCTCTGCAATAATATGAAAAGTCTAAACTCAGATTTGTGATCAAAGAACTCAATTTTATCAGATTTCGACAGCCACAGCACAGATCTATCAGTTCTTAGCATGAATATGAAAGGATCCAACGAAAATCAGAGAGAAAAATGAACACTTCCCTTCCAGAGTTGCTCTGATACCACTTGACACGATCCTAGGAAGGCTCTGGAACAGATGGGATAATCCTTGCAGAAACGAATCAAAAGACTCAAGTTTCTCAAGGCATGTGGATTGATTGATGATTCAAAGTGTTGCGGAAGAGACTCCTTGACACTTTTAGATGGCTAGATTGAATATGACACACCTCCTTAGACACCTAGGACTGCGGGATATTACACACCAACAAGAGAATTTCTCAGAGAGAATTCACAAATAAGAACACAAGTTTTTGACTGAAAAAATGATGATTTTATTACTCAATGTCGTGCCTAATATATAGGAGAGATGGCTGTACATGCACAACATCTCGAAAACATAAGAAAGGAGTAAAACAAAGGCTCCTCTCGAAAATACAACAAAGACCAACTTAAAGACTAAATGTTTTCGAAAACAAAGACATAAAAACATAGCTTAATATATAACATAAGGTCTTCATGTGGACAGACCAAGATCAATCATCTAGGAGATAGGAGAAGTAGACTTGTGGCCTCGTTAAAAACCTTCTTTTGGAAAACCCAGTGGGACAAAACCAAAGCTTAGGAAAAGAGCACACACAAGCTACTTGCCTAGATGATGATCAGCTTGAAGGTGGAGTAGCTTGAATGATGGTAAAGGTGTCTTGGATAATCAAGCTTCGGCCAAAACCAATGTATTCTTCTTGTTTCCAAGCATTCCTCAATGTTGCATCCTCAGCTACAAGCTCTTCAGGTTCAGGTTCATGCTTCCATTCCTTGGTGCTTTCCATGATCATATCAAGTTGGCTCATCAAAAGTCGTCTGAAGAGATTAAAGTGAGATTGTTCTCATTTTCTAGTGTAATGCTTGGCCTTTTAGGCATGTCTTTAGATACATTATCAAATTTTGTTGGGTTTGTGTCTCTATCCCATTATCTTTTTATTTGTGTTGTTGAAGTTTTAAACTTGGCTATTCGGGCTTGTCCAAAAGAGCTTATTTGCTATGTAGTGTCTCAAGTATGAATGAAAATAACTGGTTGCATACAAAAAAAAAAGAGTGGATATTCTAGAACCGGTAGAAGAAAGACAACCCAGAACATATTCTAGAGATGTTTTGATAATTGAAAATGTACACTCTTCTCTTTTAACGCGGACTGTGTTACATAATAAAATGCAAACAATCAAAATTAAATTTATTAACAAATTTGAACATCAAGAAACTGAAATTCATTGTACCACGTACTTCTTAGTAAATATTGTTCATCTCCGCCGGGGTGAGGCCGCAAGATAATACTCTTAGAAATCACCTCGTTGTAGAGCTGCTGAGATTTTCCGTATCATGGTTCCTTTTTGTTTTCTCAAGTACCCCCAAGAAAGTCGGGATCAGAATAGAACACCCAGATTTATCACCCTACAGTAAGCCAAATTGATTATTTCTTAAATGTAAATGAAATAAGATAAAATTAAACAATAGAAGCTTACAATAGTTCGTGCACAGACTTTGAAAAATTTCTTACCAAAATGATGCTTATTTCTGACCGAAATGATGCTTAGACACTCCATGTCGGCCATGGTTAGAGTACTGGTCCGACTATTACAACTCCAGACTTTGGTTACTGTATCTTGGCAATAAGAATAAGCATCATTTTGGTCAGAAAAGATTTGTGTCAAACCAAAAAGATATAGTATCATCGTCTTTGACCTGTCACTTGGCCTTGAAACTTTGATGGACAAGCTCTAACAAATCTGATTCCCAATGATACATTTGCTGTCAAAAAAAATTAATGAATATGAATATTTATTTTCAATAAAGTCAAACAAAATAGTACAAACAATTTTTTTGTCAACATGTGCTTTTTATTAAAGCGAAAGTCCAATGAACAGATACAAACTCATATACAACGGCTCATTCCTAATAACAATTCAATATACAAATCAGCCCATGGATATCCAATTTAATTAATAGTTTAGCAACCGCTTCTGAAACCCCATCATCTTACCATACGTCAGAAGATGGAGAAGAGAAGTACACCTATCATCTAGGTCTTCTGCATGCTGTCGAACCAGACTCACGCATGTCAAGGACGCGCTGCCTTACGAAATGAGGAACTGTTGTCCTGGCGATGACGGCTGATTGGTATATGTACATGTGGACACGTTGATCTTCGTTTGAGAATGCCTTTCACCATTAACCGTGGATGCTTGACCGGAGATACCTTGCCTTACCGGAGTTTTAAGAACAAAGAAAGCTTTAGTCAATATGAAGAAGGACCATTTGTCGAACCATCATATACGCTGCCACTGTATTTAAAGAGAGATTTGCCATATATGAATCAAAATTTGATTTTGAATACAAAAGTGTACCTCAAATTCAATCAAATATAAACATAATCTAAAAGCCTAGTGAAATTATAACAGTCTTTTTATGAACAAATAAAAACATATATTCAGTTTTACCATTATAACCTTCCGTTAGAGAAGACTTCTTTGTAAGTTTTCTCAAGGAAGACTTCTCTGTAAGTCTTCTCAAGAAAGACTTACAGAAGTTTTCTTGTTCAGTAGATTTGGAAGTCCGGGACGTCTTTGGAACTAAGTCTACGCTTCTTTTAATATATTCATCGAACACGAGCTGAAGCAACCAACTAAAAGACTATGATTAAAAACCTTAGCGTTCTGTCTCTGCAACGTTTCTCTTCCTTTCCAGAATTTAACCATTTTGCACGTTAGTTTTATGCATCTTTCCTGAATAATATTTGCCATGAGACATTAGAGTGTATGCATCGATTGAATCTGACAACACGCTATCAAGTTTTGACCATGTCTCTGAAGTGGATACACTATAGGAGAGTTTGGAAAGGCGAGCAGATCTGTGGCGACCGCCACTTTCGAATATGATAAAATAATTCGAGATAAAATAACGATAAAAGATAAAACGATAAAGCCCACGAGCCCAAATAGTAGCACCAGTCCGATATGATCACTCCTGCTCATCGGTCTCACCTGAAAGGGGAAAAAAAGAGGGGTGAGCAACAGGGGAGTCGCTCAGTGAGGTATGGGATGCTAAACCGCAAACCACTGACTTAGTACATAGCACTACGACTATGTAGACCTAGCTCTAGCATGAAACAAACATGGTGTCTAGACCACAAAGAACAATCAATAAGCAACTAGAAAACTATCCAACTACAGCCCATGCGCTTATAGTACACAGCTACTCTCTGCACCACGCATCTCCTTACACGGATATAGATAACCGCTGCGTCGCTAGTACAGTATGTCTCTGTACCCCCGCACAACCACCCGCTGCGTCGATAGTACAAACGTCTCTGTACCCCCGCACAAATCCCGCTGCGTCGCTAGCTCAGACGTCTCTGGGCTCCCGCACAAACACCCGCTGAGTCGATAGTACAAACGTCTCTGTACCCCCGCACAAACACCCGCTGCGTCGATAGCTTAAACATCTCCGAACCCCCGCACAATCACATAGTCCCTACTATATAACTATATATATATACATATATATATATATATATATATATGACAATTCTCAGCATCAATCATTTCACACAACCGTTGAATCCTCTATTATCCTATTTCCGGTTTAACAATCAAGAACAATTATGAACAAGCAAGACTCTCAAACAGACTCGATTCAAAGAGAGGGATCATGTTTCGAAACTACACTTTTCATAATGGTAGTACTAAACTAGCTCGGGATTTAACGGAGAAGCCCTCACCTTAGCAAATGAAGAGAAGTGGTATCTATGAACTCCAACTGATAAAATAGACTCCAAATCTGAAACCAGGGTGAAATTCTAAGTCAGAACGCCTTTCGAACGGATGAAAACGGTTATGGTCAAGGTTTACGGAAAAGTCAACTCGCTGGTCAAAAGTCAATCTGGTCAACCTTTGACCAGAAATCAATTTGACATAACCGACCGGTTTAACCTAACCGAATTGAAATTAATTTAAACTGGGTCAAACCAGTTAACCGACTGGTTAACCGAGTCAACCGAGTTGACTCGCTGAGTTGACTCAGCCGAGTTGACCGAGTCACCTGCGAATCACCGGCGGCGACGGCGGAGACTTACCGGCGGCGATGGCAGTCCGGCGGAGGAGGAGCGACGGACCGGCGGCGGATCAGCGGTGGTCTGGCGGCGGATAACGGTGGTCCGGTGGTGGCGGAGGCGATTTCCTGCGAAACTTTGGAGGGCGCGTACGGCTTCGTCCGAGCTCCGATTGTGACGATTCTGGTGGCTATGGGTTCGTCTCGACGAGAGGAACGCGATGGTGGGCTTGCATGCACGAGATTCTCAATGGTTAGGGAGATATTGACGATTTACTAAACGCACGAAACTAAACTCAAATGCATCGCAGTTTCCGGCGCTTACCGACTACAACGGAGTGATGAGCTTGGCTAGGTCTTGGCGTGTGGTGGCTCCGGCGAGCTCTGGTGGCTCAGCTTCTCCAAAGGTTCACACTTTCTCTTTTCTCATTTCTCTCTAACTTTTTCTCTATAACTTTTATTCTTTTTCTTTGCAGGAGGAGAAACCAAGGCTGGAGTTGATTATTTATAGGCAAAAATATGGCCATCTGGTAATGCTTGGGCTTTAGCCGGCTAAAAATTTTCGAGACCGGAATTCGGGTCGTTACAATTCTCCCCCACTTATAAGGAATTCTTCCCCGAATTTGAATATGGAGTTGACATGTCCAATATCATTGTAACAAATTCGGGATACCCAATCTGCTCTCTTTGAGGTCTTCTCCCGAACTTCGTCTCTCTCTCAACGAACTCTAACAAACACAGTCGTATTCCCTGAAATGCTTCTGAAATGCTTTCACTTGGTGATTCGTAATCTTCACTGGTCGAGAAGATGCATACAATCTATTTAAGGTTATCTGGCAACAGCTGCAAAATAAGCTCTGACTCTCTCACGACTCCCTCAAAATAGATACACTAAACACGTCTTGAAATTCTGATAACTCTGCTGATAAATCCAATCTCTAAGAACTGCTCCAAACGGCTCCAGAAATAAGATATGATAACATGTACTACGGTTTAAGCTTCTTCAACTTGCGTGTCTAAGATCCTCCTTGAAATGTATTCATTTTAGGTATATTTATTCACTGGCCTGAAACTCCAAATCCTTACGACGCATATATGCATAACTTATTTTCACGGTCATGGCCTTCCCAAGGCCAAACTTGAGCATGTCCATTTGCTCTACCATCTCTTGAGCCATTACGGTTTCTACCTCACGTCGCTCCCCCACTTTTGTCTTCAACAAAGCGGTGTGTAATAAAACTTGTTGTAAAAGACTTCATACGGTGCCATCTTAGTACTCGAAAGACAACTGGTACATCGCGATGATTGCTCTCAAACCCTCTTTGTCTTCTTTTAAAGATACACCGAAAATGCTAAGACTTGACCACATGTGACCTCACAAATTTGTGGGAAGCTTCCATGTCGAACAAGGTGCGAGCTAACTTACGTGTAACCAAAACCGAACTACACGAGATTTTTGCTAACTACACAGATAATTACGAGACCACAACAAATACTTAACACAAACAAGTATGATAAAGATACATACCCGCTATCGGCTCAGCTCCCTGGTGATCTCCCACCGTGAACACACGTGGAGCGATGGCTAGGCGCTTCGGTGGTGGTGGAAGCGCTGCATTGCCTCTCCTCGGGAAATCTCTGAAGATATGACCTGGCTGGTCACAACCATAACAGTTCCTAGCTGCTGCTACTGGTGCTGCTGGTGCTATAAACTGGGTAACTAGTGATTTTCGGCAATTTCTAGAAACATGCCCGAACAGCCCACAATTATGGCACTGGATACTCAGCTGGTCCCATGTCCTCTTTTGTGACCCTGAAGCTCCTTCTGTCTTAGGCTGAGCTGCCTTGTTGAACTTCTGCTCCGCTGCAATACATTTCTCTTGCACAACGGCCTTCTCTACCAGATCCTCCAAACTGGTATATGTGACCATACTGCACCTACCGTGAAGTTCTACTCGCATCCCTTTTAAGAACCTCCTGATAAGATCCTCCTCATCCATACCGATTCCCGCAAACCTGTGAAGCTGGCGAAACTCATGCTCATACTCTCTGACAGACTTTCCACCCTGCCTCAAACTCTCAAAATCGTTCTTCTTCTCATCCAAAGCTTCTCTTGGAAAATACTTCTTGTTGAATGCATACATGAAATCCTCATAAGTCATCTCGCCACGGTACATCACTCGCACTCCATCCAACCACACTGCTGCATCTCCGCGTAAATACAACTCAACAATCCTAAGCTTGTGTCTTGGTGGGCATGAGATAGTGTTCAAACACTTATCCAAACTGTGCCTCCAATCGTGAGCAAGTGTAGGGTCCGTGGTACCACTGAAATGCTCCAAGTTCACATACTTCATCTGTGACAACACCCTGATAAATGTCTCATCAACCTCAAGTACATGCACTGGAATGACAGGCGGCGGCGGTGGAACCTGAAAGACCCCTGGAACTGGCTGAATAGGAACCTGCGGATACTGTGGCGCTGGGGCCTGCTGAGCTGGAATCTGATGATCATGCTGAACCTGAACTGGCGGAACCTGCTGCATATGAATCTGTGGACCCTGCAACACATGAATCTGAGGACCCTGCAGAACCTCCTGAGCTGCAGCCATCTGTCGAGCAACTTCCTGGGCAGCTACCCGGACAGCCTCCTGAGCGGCTTGCCTGGCTGCCTCTTGGGCAATCTACTGAACTGACTCATGAATCATCTGTCTCATGGCATCCTGATCAATCTGCGGAGCAACGGGCTACGGAACTGCGGGCTAAACATGCTCATCCTGAGCCTCTCTAGCATCTCTAGCGATCTGAGCACGGGTAGCTCTCCTCGGCGGCATCTGAAAATGAAGGCAAACGAGTTAACTTCTGACTAAAACCAACAATTAAAGGAGTGATATCAAACGGAAAAGTGCTATTTTATTTTATTTTTAAAATCCCCACATCCCCATAAACATTTGAAAACCGATTAAAACCGAATAAAAACCGAGTCTCCAAAGATCGCCATCCCGGGTCGGAGCCTGGACGGAACACAGCTCTGTACCAAAATGTGGCGACCGCCACTTTCGAATATGATAAAATAACTCGAGATAAAATAACGATAAAAGATAAAACGATAAAGCCCACGAGCCCAAATAGTAGCACCAGTCCGATATGATCACTCCTGCTCATCGGTCTCACCTGAAAGGGGAAAGAAAGAGGGGTGAGCAACAGGGGAGTCGCTCAGTGAGGTATGGGATGCTAAACCGCAAACCACTGACTTAGTACATAGCACTACGACTATGTAGGCCTAGCTCTAGCATGAAACAAACACGGTGTATAGACCACAAAGAACAATCAATAAGCGACTAGAAAACTATCCAACTACAGCCCATGCGCTTATAGTACACAGCTACTCTTTGCACCACGCATCTCCTCATAAGGATATAGATAACCGCTGCGTCGCTAGTACAGTATGTCTCTGTACCCCCGCACAACCACCCGCTGCGTCGATAGTACAAACGTCTCTGTACCCCCGCACAAATCCCGCTGCGTCGCTAGCTCAGACATCTCTGGGCTCCCGCACAAACACCCGCTGCATCGATAGTACAAACGTCTCTGTACCCCCGCACAAACACCCGCTGCGTCGATAGGTCAGACATCTCCGAACCCCCGCACAATCACATAGTCCCTACTATATAACTATATATATACATATATATATGACAAATTCTCAGCATCAATCATTTCACACAACCGTTGAATCCTCTATTATCCTATTTCCGGTTTAACAATCAATAACAATTATGAACAAGCAAGACTCTCAAACAGACTCGATTCAAAGAGACGGATCATGTTTCGAAACTACACTTTTCATAATGGTAGTACTAAACTAGCTCGGGATTTAACAGAGAAGCTCTCACCTTAGCAAATGAAGAGAAGTGGTATCTATGAACTCCAACTGATCAAATAGACTCCAAATCTGAAACCAGGGTGAAATTCTAAGTCAGAACGCCTTTTGAACGGATGAAAACGGTTATGGTCAAGGTTTACGGAAAAGTCAACTCGCTGGTCAAAGGTCAATCTGGTCAACCTTTGACCAGAAATCAATTTGACATAACCGACCGGTTTAACCTAACCGAATTGAAATTAATTTATACCGGGTCAAACCAGTCAACCGACCGGTTAACCGAGTCAACCGAGTTGACTCGCTGAGTTGACTCGGCCGAGTTGACCGAGTCACCGGCGACGATCACCGCGGCGACGGCGGAGACTTACCGGCAGTAATGGCAGTCCGGCGGCGGAGAAGCGACGGACCGGCGGCGGATCAGAGGTGGTCCGGCGGCGGATAACGGTGGTCCGGTGGTGGCGGAGGCGATTTCCGGCGAAACTTTGGAGGGCGCGTACGGCTTCGTCCGAGCTCCGATTGTGACGATTCTGGTGGCTATGGATTCGTCTCGACGAGAGGAACGCGATGGTGGGCTTGCATGCACGAGATTCTCAATGGTTAGGGAGATATTGACGATTTACTAAACGCACGAAACTAAACTCAAATACATCGCGGTTTCCGGCGCTTACCGACTACAACGAACGGTGGTGATGAGCTTGGCTAGGTCTTGGCATGTGGTGGCTCAGCTTCTCCAAAGGTTCACAGTTTCTCTTTTCTCACTCCTTTCTAACTCTTTCTCTATAACTTTTATTATTTTTCTTTGCAGGAGGAGAAACCAAGGCTGGAGTTGATTATTTATAGGCAAAAATATGGCCATCTGGTAATGCTTGGGCTTTAGCCGGCTAAAAATTTTCGAGACCGGAATTCGGATCGTTACAAGATCTTTCAGCATAAGAACTACAGAAACAAGTTGTTTAGGAGACCAAAAGAAGTCTCGACCTCCTTAGAAAAGTGACTAACTTAAATTAGAGAGATATTCACTGAATGCTACTAAAAATAAACAAAACCAAATCATATATAAGATCTTTAATGGAGAACGTAAACATATGTTAGGTGAAATCACAAAGAAATCATTTTAAGTCCAATTAAATTTAAGGGGATGATGGGTTAAAAATTAACAAACTTCTAAACGAGAGAAATATAAAGATAAAAAAAAGTTTAAAAAATAGAAAACTAAATAGGATAAAGAAGAAGACACGATGTTCACTTGTTCTCTTTTTTCTAAAATAAAATATTTACAAATGTTTTAAAAATATATTGTGTAGATATTAAAGATTTTTAAAAAAATATTCTTCTTCAAAATGTTAATTAAAATATTTAATAAATTATAATAACATAATATTGATAACAATATTCAGAAAGGATAATTTAGTAAATTTATATGTACAGAAGTATTTTTTCAAAAAAACTTAAATAGTGGTTTAGTTTTCAAATTATAATCTCATATCAGTGTATTTTTCCAAAATTTCCCATAATAATATTATGCTTGAAGAAAATTTATTAGGATATTGTGATTAGTTGGATTATGATTTAAAAATTGTACATAATGTCTTGGATTATGATTTGGCAACTTGGCGTTCAACCAGAAGAAAGATACAAGACCGCATTTTGTTTACCAAACCGGCACCTCCAATGGAATGTCCTACCTTTTGGTCTACAGACAGCATTGCACCGTCACTGTTTCAGGAGGCAATGTTACGTATATTCAAGCCTCTTCTCGAATCGGCTTTGATATACATAGACGACATCCTGCTATTCTCGTCAAATGAGAAAGAGCATGTTCAATTTCTTCAACAGTTCCAAAGCATCGTCCTACAGTATGGAATTATGCTATCGGCCCGCAAAATGGTCATAGCCCAGCCCAACATCGAATTCCTTGGAATGCAGATAAAAGATGGCAATTTTACACCTCAGGCCCATTTAGCAATGACGCTTCTCGATTTTCCTGACGAAAACCTAACTAAGCGACAAGTCCAGCAATTCCTTGGTGTAATCAATTATGTAAACGACTTCATCCCGCAACTTTCGCAACTGACAAGACCGCTCCAGAAGATGCTGACAAAGAATCCACCTCAATGGGCAAACCGACAAACCGAGGCGGTCAAAAGCCTAAAACTAGAGGTGCAGAGGCTACCACCTTTAAAGATTCCTTCCACAGGAACGCGCATTCTGCAGACTGATGCGAGTGACAAATTTTGGGGAGCTATTTTATTTGAAGAAATAAATGGAAAACGTCAAATCTGCGGATACAGGAGTGGACGCTTTAAAGATTCCGAAATGCATTATCACTCCACGTTCAAAGAGATATTGGCGGTCAAGAAGGCTATCGAGAAGTTCGAGTTTCATCTAATTGGACATAAATTTCGAATAGAAATGGATATGTCATCTTTTCCAAAGATGTTACAATTCAAGCAGAAGATGGTCCCACACCAACAATTATTGAGATGGAGCGAATGGTTCTCGAAATACGATTTCGAATCCGTCTATTTAAAGGGCTCGAAGAACACTCTAGCAGACATGCTCAGTAGAAACCCACCGAAAGAAATACATATGATGGAGAGCTCTAACTCAAAGAGTTTCTACAACTTCGCAGCCAACATGCCTGAAGACACCCAAGAACTCATCAACAAAAACGCTCTACACGAGCGTTTCAGACAAATGATCTTTCGCTACCAGTCAATTATTCTGTCAAGATATGGACCCATCAATCACTTCATCAGCCCAATGGGGATTCACCCTGACTTCCCGTTTGCACATCTCTACAGGATCGAGAACACCTTCATGCCAGAAGACGTCCTTTGTTTCCTCTGGTACCTTTGCTCGAGCTACACCATTGGTATAGATTTTGATATTCAATGGCTGTACCAATACATCAATGCTCAATTCAACCTCTTCGTGGACACAACGAATGCCTCTCCACTTTCTTAACATGGTTCACACCGTTATCTGCCTGGAACGGTAAATTAAGAAAATCAGCAAAAGCAACTGGATTACCGTTCAAGAAGTTAAGAGGCCAAGGAGGTCTTAACCCCTTCTTCAACCCTCACACCATATATTTCTTTCACCGTCCTGTTCAAGTCAACGATAAAACAAAAAAGGTCCACGCATTACCTACACTCATCCACCACAAAGACTATCAGAGAGGAGTCAGACCTGATTTCAACCTCAATGATACCAAAGCCTATGAAGACTTCCAGACTCATGCATTCCGACTCAACAATGCAAGGCAGACATTCCCTATTCCTTTCAACCCAAATTGGTTCTACTACCCTATAGATTACCAGATGGATCTCGATGAAGATCTCCAATTCTTTATGGAAAAACGTGCCCCTCCGCCGGCCAGCATGGAGCCTAAGAAGAAAAGGCCCATAGAAGCCAAAGCGCCCATAGAGGCCCAAGCAATGCAAGAAAATGAACAACCACAAGAATGCCCTCCAGAGTTCTTTCAGGACGCACAACTTCCAGACGACGAGATGAATATCGACGAAATAGAAAAGAAGTTCAACATTGAAATCGACGACGAGGCTGCAAAAATGATTGCAGATTATGAAGAAGAGTACGACTGCCCAGGCGAATATTACGGATGCTGCGACAAGCATATCATCAAGTTCGAGATCGATCATTAAAACAAGCATCCGTTATTAATGTATAATTATGTAAAATATGTGTGCTTTAAATCAAATAATTTCATAAAAAACCTCTCTCTAAGTTTCTCTCTCTAATGTCTCTCTAAAGTTCTCTAGTTTTCCAGACCTTATCTCATCTTTGATAAGCTCTGATTTCTATCTTCCATACACAAGATGCGATCCAACTCTTAGCTGTCATTCTTCTTGATCGATCTCCGTCAATACGACTTTGTCAACACGACTTTCGGGGGAGGTGATTATCCTAACAGTTGTTGAGCTTGATCGAAAAAGCTAAGGTAGTGCCTAAATCGCTCCCTATACCTGGAAAATCACCGAGCTCGTCTGATCAATAAGACTTTGTCAACACGACGTAATCGGTTTAAGGACGGCTATTATCCTGGTATCAGAGCCTTCGTCTTGAGTTTTGGATGATAGAATCTTTGTTTATTAATGAATGTTTTGAGTGTTCTGGAAAACAAACCTCTTAATGATGTCTATTTCACAACCTTCATCAATCGATTCCCAGTTTGCAATCTCAACCCTTCCTAAAAGCAAAAGCCGCTCCTCTTCTTCCTCTTCCACTATAAACTCCCTTTACGAAATCGAGTATATTTCGGGTGACCAGTTACCAGAAACAACCCTTCCTTTAGTAAATCCATATGAATACTTTGCAAAAAAGCCTAGCGCCTTCTCTGTTAAAGGCGTTCGTGAACTCATAAAACCATCCTCTAACCGAAAGGTTATGGAGTATGTTCAATCCAGCAAGTTCTCATCTTGCCAAGTACCAGCCACTGAAGAAGAACAGTTCATATCGTTGAATATTCCGGAGCACCTACCCAGATTATGGCAACAACAAGGCTACACCCATCTCCACTTCGGTGTAGTGAGAATTGGTCTGACCTTACACGCCAGAAAAGGTCTACCAGTCATTGCTAGGATAGCTTTAATCGATTCCCGATTAAAGTCATATCAACAAGCATGTATCGGAACAGTTCAAACAACATTAAATGCAGGAACAGTATTCGTAACGCTGTTTCTAAACTTTAATGTTTCGCTACAAGATCCAAATTTGTTGAAGACGCTCAAGGTACAACTTCAACTAATTGGAGCACCTATGCAAGAGAAGAGTGTAGCAGCCACTTTGCATCATCAGATCGTCTACCGAATTCAAGATCACGCTCTCGATCTTGTACTACCTTCCTCTGACGAAGCCCTATATCTCGAAGTTACATCAGCATCTCAGGCACCAAATTCGATACAAATTCCTCGCCAGATATCACGCGAAGAGCTGATAAGACGACTACCGGAGTCTTGGATAACAAGCTACGAGAAGCTTCATCAAGCCACTCAATCGCCAATTCAATCTTCAGACGTTAGCTTTCATTCGCGAAAAGATGGAACAACGGAAATCAAGTTTGAAAAACCAAGATCTTCGTCATTCAGGAGGCAATTATTTACTCAATTTGCCATTGAGGTTGATGAAAGAGATTTCTACGGCCCAGCTAAGAAACAAGACATCCCAAGGCCCTGTCGATTCGATAAAGACAGAAATATAGTCTATCCTTTCATAGATGAGGATGGACACTGCCGCTTTGACATCTGCAACTGCACAGCCTGTTCAGACGCCTACTGGAGTTACGAATCCGACGATGAAAAACAAAGACGAAGAAGAAAGAAAAAAGACCCTCTATACAAAAGGTATCTCGAAGGAGATCCTTCGGTTGGTCCGTTAGGCGATGATAGGTATGACTTTATAGTCGAATACCCCAGCGCAAAAAAAGAACCAGAGCAAGACTTATTGATGATCAGCCCAAACAACTTTCCTCCGCCAGAAGATTTCATCAAAGACGACGTTGCTCACACCCCAAAAATCCTTTCTGCAGCAATAGGTTCTTCTGGACCAACTCAACTTAGCCAAGCAGAAAATGTTTTAAACTAGCAAACAGAAAATTATCTTGCTCAGAATTATCTGTTGACAAAGTCTTATTGATCAGACAAGCTCGGTGATTTTCCAGGTATAGGGAGCGATTTAGGCACTACCTTGGCCTTTTCGATCAAGCTCAACCACTGTTAGGATAATTATATATCCTTTTCTAATTTGTGTATAATTTCCAAAAGGTTATAAAAAAATAAAGGGAAAATTACCAAATATAACTCACAATTTGATTTCAAATGCAAAAGTATACCCAAACTTGAATCAAATGCAGAAGTAACTTAAAAGACTATTGAAATTACAACAAACCCCTTATGACCAAACAAAAAAAAAACAGTTTTTTTACGTTTTTAACCCAATAAGTCTTCTGGCCAGACGACTTACTTGAAAGTCATCTGGTATAGTTAATCTTAAAAATAATTTATAAATTTTTTAAAAAAATATTTTGATAAGTGTAAAATTGAAATCATGTAATTAAGATATGTTAAAAGTGTTATAAATTAAAATATAACAAAAGTGAATTATTTTCAACATAGATGAGTGAAAGTAGTGAGTCATGATATTCTTTGGTTTAGGTTTTGCCAACATATGTTGTTGTATTGTATGTGTTCTTAGGGTTAGATTTCGGAAAGCATAAAAGTATTTTTGAAAAATATGAAATTTACCCAAATGTGTTTATTTATGTGTATAGTAAACACTAAGCAAGTTTAATTTGATTTTATAACTTATTTAGTTAGTTAATTTTAGTCAATTTAGTTTAGAGGTTAAATTTAGGGTCTGGACGACTTACAAGTAAGTCTTCTAGACGACTAGACGACTTACAAGTAAGTCTTCTAGACGACTAGACGACTTACAAGTAAGTCTTCTAGACGACTTACAAGTAAGTCTTCTAGACGACTTACAAGTAAGTCTTCTGGTATAGTTGATCTTAAAAATAATTTATAAAATTGATAAAAAAATATTTTGATAAATGAAAAATTGAAATCATGTAATTAACATATGTTATAAGTGATATAAATTAAGATACAATAAAAGTGATTGTTTTCAACATAGATGAGTGAAAGTATTTAGTTTCCCGCTAAAAATATTTAGTTTCCCGCTAAAAATATTTGAGTTTCCCGCTAAAAATATTGAAGTCTTCTGGACGACTTACAAGTAAGTCGTCTAGGAAGTCTTCTACTCAGAAGACTTACTTGAAAGTCTTCTGAATCTAAAATATTTAACCTAATTGGATTTTTGTCTCCCTATATAAAGAAAAATTTACACATTCTCTCTCCTCCTCTCAAATGGCTGCAATAAAAATGTAATGTTCATCATTCTAAAACTCTCAAACATCTCTCTAATCTTTTTGAACTTATAAACACCAAGCTTATATCAATTGATTGTTTTTGTCTCATGTCTTTCTCACTAATTTATCTTGTTTTTGCAGGTTTTTCATCGCATGATTCTCATCTTCCACTCATTTAAAGGTAGATCTATTAATTTTAGAAATGTATTTTTATGTCTCATTTTTCTTCATTTTGTAACTTCTTGTTGCATAAAGTTCTTACCTTTTTCCTCAAACTAATACTCTCCAAAGCCACTCTAATCTCTTAGACTTGAGAACACCAAAATTTATATGAATTTTTCAGTTTTGTCTCATGTCTTTCTGAATAATCTATTTTTTTTTGCAGGTTTTTAATCAGATGGTTCTCAACTTCCACTTGGATATGTACGTTGTGTGTTCTATATAAGTATGTTTATCTAATCTTCCACTCATTTTCTATGTTTTTAAGCCATTTGAACGTTTTTGGATGTGCAGATTTTTCAGATCTGGATATGCAGGTTTTTCAGATCTGGAAGACTTCTGGGACGACTTCCAGGAGGTCCAGACGACTTCCAGGAGGTCCAGGCGACTTAAAGGAGGTCCAGACGACTTCCAGGAGGTCCAGAAGACTTCCAGAAAGTCCAGACGACTTCTAGGAAGTCCAGACGACTTACAGGAAGTCCAGACGACTTTCAGGAAGTCCAGACGACTTCCCGGAAGTCCAGACGACTTCCAGGAAGTCCTCTGGATCTCCTGGAAGTCTTCTGGACCTCCTGGAAGTCGTCTGGACCTTCTGGAAGTCTTCTAGATCTTCTGGAAGTCGTCTGGACCTCCTAGAAGTCTTCTGGACCTCCTGGAAGTTGTCTGGACCTCCTGGAAGTTTTATGGACCTCCTGAAGTCTTCTGAACCTCCTGGAAGTCGCCTGGACCTCCTAGAAGTCGTCTAGACCTCATGGAAGTCGTCTGGACGTCCTGGAAGTCTTCTGGACGTCCTGGAAGTCGTCTGGACCTCCTAGAAGACTTCTGAAGAAGTTTTCTTCCATATTAAGTGGAGTCTAAGCTTGTTTTTGTAGAGAAATGATATATAATAGTTTGTTTGTGGTATGTTTTGTGATTTACATGTGTACTCCCTTAGTTGTGACATTTTTGTAAAATCATTAATAATGTTTCCCAAGATGTAATATATGTAATAAATAAGAATGTTGGTAGCCTCATACTGATACAACATTTTAAGAAGCATTTTAACCATTGTTCCAATTCATAACAATAATCATCATTGGTTTCTATAACAAAAATACTTAAGAGATGGAAAAAACTAATAGTAACTAGTCAAAGCATAACACATTTTTTACAAGTTTGTGTTGAAAATGTTTTTTTGTAGAAGACTTACCAGTAAGTCGTCTGGTAAATCTTTTGTGTATAAGACTTATCAGACGACTTACTGGTAAGTCTTCTGTAATTGTTAATTCTTCAGACTTGTATTGTTTTATACACAACATCTGAATGCTTTTATTCTCCATATAATGCATGTATCTAACGTGTCATCTGCAAAAATTCAAAATAAAACACATTAACAAAGATAGAACATGTATGAGTTAAAAACATATTAGCTAGAAACTTTGAGTAACATGAATATTGGTAACCTCATATATATCACCAATTATGTTATAAATTTCATTCAGTATCTCCAATATTGATTAATATACATGAATTAATAAGAAAATGTTAAAAATTCTTTATATTATTAGAGAAAATGAAAGTTTACTAAACATAAGTCTGGAAGACTTACTTGTAAGTCGTCTGGAAGACTTACAAGTAAGTCGTCTGGAGAGGTCATTTTTGCAATTGACTTTTAAATGGGACGACTTACTTGTAAGTCGTCCAATTTTGTTTGTTAAAAAAAACTCCAGACGACTTACCAGTAAGTCGTCCAGGACAAATAGGTTATTTTTGCCTTTGACCGAATTGTGTCAGATATTTGACTTTTTCTGGACGACTTAATTGTAAGTTGTCTCTGTGAAAACAGAAAAATCAATATTTTATTATTTCTAGACGACTTACAAGTAAGTCTTCTCAGGTTAGTTTTGCAATTGGAAAATAAAACTTAAATATTTAATTTTTCCTAGACGACTTACTTGAAAGTCGTCTGAGATAAGTAAGGTTTGACCAGAATCTCAGAAAAAAAATTCTGGACGACTTAACTTAAGTCGTCTCACTGGACGACTTTCAAGTAAGTCGTCTGACTGGACGACTTACAAGTAAGTCGTCCAGGAAAAATTTAATATTTAAGTTTTATTTTCCAATTGCAAAACTAACCTGAGAAGACTTACTTGTAAGTCGTCAAGAAATAATAAAATATTGATATTTCTGTTTTCCCAGAGACGACTTACAAGTAAGTCGTCCAGAAAAAGTCAAATATCTGACACAATTCGGTCAAATACAAAACTAACCCGTTTATCCCAGACAACTTACTGGTAAGTCGTCTGGAGTTTTTTTTTTTAACAAACAAAACTGGACGACTTACAAGTAAGTCTTCTAGGCGAACAGATCTGGAAAAAAATTCAATTTCATACCTTAAATTAGTGAGATGACTTCTTTAACACACATAAGTCTTTTCCAACCACATAGAACCTCAAATGAAAGTAACCCACCAAGAATCATAAGCTTGAATGGTTCTATCACCATAAAAAATTTATAATAAAAAACTTGAATTTTTTTGGATGAATATGGAGACAAAGTGAAAGAAATGTTGTTTTTAGTTCATAACAATTGGGAAAAAGAGAGTGTAAATCGATTTGAGATGCATTAAGAGCTTCAAATTGGTTGTTCATGGTGTTTAGGGTATTGATGGCAATGGTAATCTTGTAAATACTTGAAGATGATGAGGTTGAAAGAGTAAAAATGTCACTTTCGAAAAAAAAGAAAAAAAAATTAATGGCAGTTTCGTGAATAATGTGAACATGTGGGGTGAAGAGGACAAAAGAAAAATTCAAAAAAAGCATAGGTTAGTTTTATATTTAACTTTGAATTTTAAGTCAATTTTGAAAAAAGCCCAAAAATAAATCCAAAATAGAATATGTTAATCTCTCCTTACCAGATCCAAGCTGCCGACAAACAGAAGGGACCAAAACTATTAAGTAGAAACCTTTCGTAAATACCTCTCAGCTTTTAGACGCGAGGAAATCATAAAACTTTCTCTACAGAGACGTGGGCTAACAATTATCTACGCGCTTCCGCCAATCTTGGCTTTTATTTAGTCCGATAAATCATTTACTTAAACAATCTATTAAGTATAACTTGAGTATTACATCAAACAATCTTTGCCAGCAACTAGAGAAATTTAAATATATTAGTTGCGGTGTCTTGTTAGCTAATGTTTAAGAATAATGTCATAAGGAACATAAGTGGGATCGTATAATTTTCAATTAATAATAATAATATGTGTCATGTTCCATATGGTCATATAATGGAGTGGTTGAACATAATGTCATTCTCTTAAATAAATCATACAAACCCAAAAAGATGTCTATACATAACATATATTTCTATAATTTGGAAAATATTTGACACACTGGACTCAGCAAATCTTTGGACTAAAGTAAAGAACAAGATTTAGAAAGATTAAAGACGATAATAAGATTATGAGGATGTGTTAGGATATTTACAATCCAATTTTAGTTTTTTTACTTCAAAATAGAATAAAAAGGTATATATAATATAAAAACACACATATCCATGAGAATAACTGTTAATTACTTTTTCCGGTTTCAAAATGAATGCAACCAGTAACCTAAGTTAATGTTATGCGGAATACTAAAAAATAAGAACAAACTCTCGTCTCTTTCTAAAAACCTGTAATTCTTAACTCGGTCCGGTTAATCCGGTGTCGGAGGAACCTCCTCCTTCTTCTTTATCACTTTTTCGTTTTGCTTTTTGTATTTTCGTCTCGTTCATTAGTCGAGATGCTCATCTATTCTGGATTAAGGAACTCATCTGAAGCTTTGCTTTCAAGACTAACGGTGATGATTCTCGACGAGATCTAGAGTGACGATGAGGCTGGCGTGACGGTGACGGTACACAGAGTCGGCTTTTAGGGTAACGAAGAAACCAGATCTATTTTTCCCTTTTTTAGATCCCTGGTGATCCGGTTTGGCGACGGCGCGTGAACTAGAAAGACGCCTCCTTTCACATGGATCTACGTCTTTACGAGGCGGTGAGATGTGGAGAGGAGATAGTTGAAGGCAAGTCGATAGAGTATGGTGTCCCAACTCTCGGGTCCCACACGAACCATGGGCTTCACCGATTAGGTGGAAACAGAAAAGTTATCATAGCGGCGGTTCGTGGCAACAGTTCTACCCCAGCAACAAAAAGAGAAACTATTTCAACCGAGGATAAGGATTTCGCTTCTCAGAGGCTTAGATATGTTTTTACACTGGTTATTTCATGTCTGCCAAGACCCTACTTTCATTATGGATCTATGTGTCAGATTTTGGCTGAGGGTCGCAACTCTGAACACCAAGAAGATGACGCTAACTCGAGGATGCACCTTTGATGAAGGAACTGTTGGCTCAAGTACTTGCTTGTCGATCATATGGAATCAGTAAACTAACTTAAGAATATACTCGAGAATAGTTATGTTATTCTCTTGCGTTAGTAAATGTTGGTCGAACCAGGTTGAATGTGGAGGTTAATGTGGTGTGTTGGCTAAGGAGTGGAGCTTTCGGACCATAGGTGTTGTGTCCAACCAAGATATACACCGATAGGTGAAGAGACATTGGTCCAGTGCATCACTCGAACCCATGGGAGACTGATGTCAAGCGTCAATATGATATCTTGGCCAGCGATGAACATTATCAGTTTACATTGCTTCGCTTCTTGTGATCCACGTAATGGTTAAGAACCGGCTCTTTTTGTGTCGTGGGAGGAATGTCGGTTTATGGGGTCAAAATTGCAACAAAAGTTTCAAATTGGTAATGTAGGATCTAAGTAGTGATTCTAGATGATACTAATTTCTTTGTTGTAAGTATGGTTGAACATTATAGTGTGGTGTAAAATTATGGGTATCCTTTGATTAATGAAAAGTAGAAGTTGAACGGAAAAAGGTGAACACAGCTCAAAAAAGCTTTCGTGAATACTTGCGTCAATTTTGTTGGAAAATTTTAAATAGCATTTCAAAATTTACAAAAAGAAAGGAATTCGCAAAAGAAAAAACACACACAGAGAGTCGTAACATTTTAAAAATATAATTTCGAAATATCTGGACTGTATTTAAATATTTTCTGCATATTTGAAACACTTTTTCGATGATAAAGAAAAAACAGCTTTTTCATTGACATTTTAAATGCGACGAATACGTTTTCTAATCATTTCCTGGAAATTCCATATTTCTCTTTCTTCGTACCATTAATTTAGAAAAGAAAAATACAGCAAGAGAAAATTCGATCTATTGACAAATTTTTTTGTTCATTCGTCCGTCTTCTTTCTCCTATAACGGAAGTAATACTCCCGAGTTGTTCATAAAGAACCAAACCTTCTATTACCAGTCTGTTCCTTGCTGGAACCTACTTTCTTGAAATTTTATTTTAAAAAGAAAAACTCAAAACTCAAAATCTGAGTTTTTCGGTTTCTTGATCTGTTCGTTAAGCTCTGATCATCAACTCTATCCTTTCATGTGACAGTTACTTCTCCTGGATTGCTGATTTTTTTTTTAAAAGTGGAAAAGGTACTTGTTATCGTGTTCTGCTTTGATCTTAGAAAGTTGCCATTTTTGGTGTGTGTTTTAGTTCATATGAGGAAACCTTAGTTTTTCTCATCTCACCTCTTGCTCGAATCTATCTAATTGAATCTGTTCTGTGAATTTCCAGGTTTTTGTGAAGATGGGTCTTGAAAAGTTCCTAACTTTCGTCTTGGTTACAACGATTTCGTGCTTGTTCTGCATCTGCAATGGATTCACACCTCAGGACAACTACCTAATCAACTGTGGCTCACCCTCCAATTCCACCCTCACGGATCGAGTCTTCATGTCCGACAAGCTCGCCTCGAACTTACTCTCCTCTCACAACCAAGAGATCCTCGCGAGTCAAAGCAGCAGCAGCAGCTCAGACATCTACCAGACGGCAAGAGTCTTCACCGGAGTCGCCAGCTACAAATTCTCCCTCGCTCGTGGCCGTCACTGGGTTCGTCTCCATTTCAATCCCTTCAACTTCCAATCCTACCAAATGGGCTCTGCCAAATTCGCAGTTTCGTCACAGACTCATGTGCTCTTAAGCGATTTCACGGTTAAGAGCAGAGTCGTAAAAGAGTACTCTTTGAATGTAAACACCGATGATCTCGTCCTCACGTTTACTCCCTCCGGTAGCTCCTTTGCGTTTGTGAATGCAATTGAGGTTGTATCCGTGCCGGACTCACTGATCACTTCTTCTTCTCCCCCGAGGGTAGTAGGCAGTTCGGGGGGCTTTCAGGGGAGCTTGTCATCGCAGGCTTTCGAAACCATTCATAGACTGAACATGGGTGGTTCGCTTGTTACACCTAACAACGATACTCTCACAAGAACTTGGCAGCCTGACTCTGGTTTTCTCCTTGAGAAGAACCTAGCCAAAACTGTCTCTAAGATTGCAAGTGTCAACTTCGTTCCAGGCCATGCGACAGCAGAGACCGCGCCACAAACTGTGTACGGTACTTGCACTGAGATGAATTCCGACGGAAACCCGAGTGCCATTTTCAATGTCACGTGGGAGTTCGACGTTGCTCCGGGTTTTCCTTACTTTTTACGCTTCCACTTCTGCGATATCGTCAGCGTGTCTCTCAACCAGCTGTATTTCAATCTCTATATCGACTCCATGCTCGCTATCCAGGATATTGATCTTAGCGTTTTATTGGATAACACCCTGGCTGGTGCATATAGCATGGACTTTGTTATGCCGTCGCCTAAGAGTAGTGATAAAATGCGTGTGAGCATCGGTCCATCAGGTGTTCACGCTGATTTTCCTAACGCGATTGTGAACGGATTGGAGATCATGAAGATGAACAACTCGCAAGGTCAGCTAAGCGCCGGGGCATTTGTGCCCGGTAGTAGTAGTCCAAGCACTAAGCAGAAGAATGTAGGGTTGATTGTAGGTGCAACCATTGGTCCGTTGCTGGCGCTACTCCTCTTGGGAGGTTGCTTTGTGTTCTGTAAGAAGCGGAAACGTGGCCAAGATGGTTATTCCAAGACTTGGATGCCGTTTTCGATAAATGGGACTTCAGTGGGAAGCAAAGGTTCGCATGGAACTACGCTTACAAGTATAACCACCAATGCCAACTACCGTATTCCCTTTGCGGCGGTCAAAGACGCTACAAACAACTTCGACGAGAGTCGCAACATTGGCGTGGGAGGTTTTGGTAAAGTCTACAAAGGAGAGCTTAACGATGGGACTAGAGTAGCTGTGAAGAGAGGGAATCCAAAGTCTCAGCAAGGTCTTGCGGAGTTCAGGACAGAAATAGAGATGTTGTCACAGTTTCGTCACCGCCATTTGGTTTCTCTGATTGGTTACTGTGATGAGAACAACGAGATGATACTGGTGTACGAGTATATGGAGAATGGAACGGTGAAGGGTCATCTTTACGGCTCAGGTCTTCCTAGCTTGACTTGGAAACAACGGCTTGAGATATGCATTGGTGCAGCTAGAGGATTGCATTACCTTCACACGGGCGACTCGAAACCTGTCATTCACAGAGACGTGAAATCCGCAAACATATTGCTTGACGAGAACTTCATGGCGAAAGTTGCGGACTTTGGACTGTCTAAGACCGGACCTGAGCTCGATCAGACTCATGTGAGTACTGCTGTGAAAGGAAGTTTCGGGTATCTTGACCCTGAGTACTTCAGAAGGCAACAGCTCACTGAGAAATCAGATGTCTACTCCTTTGGTGTTGTTCTCTTTGAGGTTCTCTGTGCTAGACCCGTTATAGACCCGACGCTTCCGAGAGAGATGGTGAATCTCGCGGAATGGGCAATGAAGTGGCAGAAGAAAGGGCAGTTGGATCAGATCATTGACCAGTCGCTTCGCGGTAACATCAGACCTGATTCGTTGAGGAAATTTGCGGAGACGGCGGAGAAATGTTTGGCTGATTACGGAGTGGATAGGCCATCTATGGGAGATGTGTTGTGGAATCTTGAATATGCTTTGCAGCTGCAAGAAGCAGTTGTTGATGGCGAACCTGAAGATAACAGCACGAATATGATTGGAGAGTTACCTCCACAGATCAACAATTTCAGTCAGGGAGACACGAGCGTTAACGTACCCGGAACCGAGGGACGGTTTGAGGAATCGAGCATTGATGATATCTCTGGTGTTTCAATGAGTAAAGTCTTCTCTCAACTTGTGAAATCCGAAGGAAGGTAACGAGAGATTGGCAAATGGCAGTGCCCATAAAAGGCGAAAATATATTTATGATCTTGTATATTAGGAAAGGAAGCAAAAGATGTTGTGAGGAACAAAACACATATAGGTCTTTTGTCTGCTCGACATAATCCGTATGTATTTTCTTGCAGATTGATTGATGTTTCATTTGAAGTTGTTTGATATTCTTTTGTCTTTTAACAATCTTTTTGTTTCAGTTGTACTGTAAGTTTAGAAGTTAAAACGGACTACTTCATGTTCTTGTTTGTCTTGTTTTTGGGTTTGGTTTGAGAAGCAGTTTATTATCTTGTATCATTTTCGAGTTGTCTTCCAACAGCATTGGTTTCCATTTGGGAATTCGGTCAAAAAAATTATGAACTTTGCACGAAAGCCATAATAAATACGAACTTATTGGCTAGCAAAAAAAAACACTGAACTATATTTGACTTTAAACTTTAATCAGTAAGTTATCGCTGACTCGTCAAATTAAACAACGTTTGCAAAGATTGTTAAATAAAACGAGGTCGTTTTGAAATGGAATGAAACGATGTCGTTTTACCTATTTTTATTATCAAAAATATGTTGTTCGCGTGAATCGAACCTGATAATGGCCAAATGACGAAGTTTCTTGCCACTAGATAAATGTCACTTTTAAGAATATCCATAAAATGTTTTCTTTTATTCAGTATCAAACAAATCTCAAAAATCTAAATTCTTTTTAAAAAATCCAAAAAATCTTAAAAATTCAAGAAAATTCTGAAAAGTAAAATTAAAATTGAAATTACAAATAATTTTTTCTTAAAAAAAATCAATACATTAAAAATTTCAAAAAAATCTAAAATAATTCAAAAATGCAACGAATTAAATTTAATGATTAAAAAATTTGAAACATATTTTTAAATAAATTAACGTATGTAATATAAAATAAAATGATATTTATCACACTATAGATTTTAGTATGAATAATGTGTTTAAGATAAAATAGACAAATGATAACTAAGATACAATAAACAAATGATATTATCACAAATTTTTTTCTAAAATATGATAATAATTAAATGAAAAACATTTGTAGTGTGATAAATATCATTTTTCTATTTTATCTCAAATATATTAATTTATATAAAAAAGTATGATTAATGTATTTAAGATAAAAAAAACTCAAATGATCTTAGATACATTAATTTTTATAAAAAAAATTTAATGTTTTGATTTTTTTTTTAAATATTTATAATTTCAATTTTAATTTTAATTTTCAGAATTTTCTTGAATTTTTAAGATTTTTTGGAATTTTTTTAAAAAGAATTTAGATTTTTCGAGATTTGTTTGATACTCAATAAAAGAAAACATGTTATGGATATTCTTAAAAGTGACAGTAGTCTAGTGGCAAGAAACGTCGTTATTTGGCCATGAATGCTCAAGTTCGACCAACGCGAACAACATATTTTTGATAATAAAAATAGGTAAAACGACGTCGTTTTATTTAACGATCTTTGCATTTAACGTTGATTAACCATCGTTTTAACTGTTAGTTAATGGTGTCTTAATCTGGTTGGTCAATCAAAGTTTCTTAATAAACTCATAAAAGTCAACAAAAGTTCAGGCTTTTTTTGGCCAGTCTCGAGTCCATGTTTCTTTTGGCCATTCTTGCCATGTTTAGTGTTTTTTTGGCCGAATTCCCGTTTCCATTTGGATTGTTTCTCCTTTTTACCACGACGTCTTTAACCACTGGTGTCCCTAGTTTAGGTATATGACAAACCCCGTTAATCAGAAACTTAAAGATGAAAGCATCTCAGTATAGGACAGAAGAGTTATTCCGAAAGACACAGAAAATAGCTAAGTACCTCAGTATAGGACAAAAGAATTACGCAGAAAGACGCAGAAAATAGCTCGAGTTTAAAGTTGGAGATGCAGTTTATCTAAAAGCCGTCAATTACAAAGGCAAGGAAGGATTGTGCATAAAGAACACAAAATTGAATCTAAAATACATGGAATTGTTAAAAATCCAGAAAAATATTAAACCAGAAGCCTAGCTGGATCTACATTCGCCGATGTCATAGTTCCATGACATGTTCCATGTATCTTCGCTATAGAAATGCATAAGTGGATAACATGGTTTATGAACCACCGTCAAATTTAAAAGATAATATCACTGTTGAGGGACAACCGGTATGAATCATTGACAAGAAAGTTAAATAAGGAAAAATGAAGAAAATCAAGATGATCCAAGTTGTTTGGGACTATGATGGGGAAGAAGAAACAACATCGAAACCAAATGCCAGAATGAAAACAAAAATAATACGGGTTAAATAAATTTTCATTCTCATCTAAAAGCTGTGTGATTATATTTCTTGCTCTTTTTTTGTTTTGTCAGCGCGTGAAAAATATTTGTATTTTCCTATCGCTTTCTCTTAGTCAAAATATTCGAGTTTTTTTTTTTTTTATAGAACATTTCTTCTGCCTTAGATAATTCTTTTAAAGCTTTTGCTATTTCTCATCGTCATTCGAATACAGATCTTTCACATTTTCTTTCAAATCCTCCACCCGTTTTTCCAAAATTCAGATTATGATGTCTCCTCCACTAGTTTAAGGCTTTGCAGCAGCTTGAAATATGCTCCATAATATTTATGTTAGGAGAGAGATCAGGAGGAAGATATGGAGATATCCATCCTTCCAAAATTATTTACCTTAGTTCTTCATTATCCAACCATCTCTTGCCAATTTGAATTTTTTTGTTTTGTTAAGATGTCTATCTTTATTTCACAGCAGAACGAGCAACTTGTCATGCTAATCTTTATTCCCAACAATTCTATCTAGATGGGAACTACAACATCCCACGATCAGCCTAAAAGGTATATATGGTTCTAAGTTTATGTATTCTGGATTCAATTCGTTATCTCAGACTTAGCAATGCATATGAGTTTTGTTCAGTATATCTCCTTAACGTATGTTGTGGAGTCATTAGCTTTGGTGAATGCAGAGCCAAAAACCGCATATGAAAGCAATATCAAGAAAATAGCTTTCGTCCATCTTGATCTTTATTTCTTTCTAATAACATTTATGACTGTAGAAAATAAAAACATACTATATATGAAATGAAACCAACCACTTGAACCGTGGATATTGAAATGTAGAAAATGACTTAGGACCTGACTGGTTCAAACGCTGCGGTTGCGGTTGCGGGTGCGAGAGTTTGCGGGTGCGGGTGGTTGCGGTTTCAAGTGTTACATGGTGTTTTGTATGACTGGCGTGACGTTTAAAAATTGTTGCGTTTGCGGGATGTTTGTGACTGGTTGATTATGAGACATTGCAGCGGTTTAATAATATATTATCAATATAAACATATTATAATATTATAAAATATAAAAAACATACTATTGTGATAAAATATAATAACTGTTAATATAATATGATTAATAATAATATTAAGTTTATTTTTTAATTTTTAAATAGTTGAAAGTTATAGTTTTAATATTTTTATGAAGATTTATATTAAAACTTTTAAAGAATATTTTGTTTCTTTTTTATATATGTGTATATCTTTATATATGTATGTATATTAACTTTTAAAAATTATGATGAATAACTACTTTAAAGTTTTTATAAACAAATACTATATTGTTTGTGAATTTAAATTAATATATAAAATGTGTATATATTTTTATTTATAATATTTTAAATTTTAAATTTTTAAAATTTTAAGTTTAAAATATTTAGAAAAAAATTTTAATATTTTTTTATCCAACCGCAACCGCCCGCAACCGCAAACGCTAGCTGGAACCAGCTTTTGATTTTAAGAGATTCGGAGCGGTTTGAAGCGATTTATAGCGGTTTGTATGATTGTTTTGAAACGCTGCCAACCGCAAAAGCTGCGTTTGCGGGTGGTAGCGGGAAAACCAGTCAACCCCTTAATAGTAGTCCATTCACGTTTGCGTTTGATATTTGATCCAAAGTTTTACTTGGTGACTCCGAGCCTCTGCATGAAATCCTCTTCCATAAGTGGAAGGCCTTCACGGAGCTTAACCTTCGGTTCCCACCCCAACATTTCTTTAGCGTTAGTGATATCCGGCTTCCTCTGTCTTGGATCATCCGGTGTGTTCTCCACCATCTTTATCTCTATGCTGGGATTTATCAGCTGCAACCCATAACCATCATAAGAATCTGAAAGCACTCAACTCTTTATCAAATCGACAAAAAAACTAGACTCTCACCTCCTTCACTGTCTCAGCTAGTTCCACCATCGTAAACTCCCCTGAAAAAAAAAATCAAAGATTTAGACACAAACCAAAAAAGAAGATATTGGTCTAACGGAGGAGTGCTACGAGGCTTACCTGGGTTACCGATGTTGATTGGACCAGTTTCATCTCCTTCCATGAGGCACATTAGTCCCTCAACCATGTCAGATACATAACAGAAACTACGTATCTGTGTCCCAGGTTTCTGAACAGTCAATGCCTCACCCCTATAAAAATATCCAAGGCAAGAACAAGACCAATCAGATGAACAATCAAATCCAAATTATAGCCCGACGAGTTGAGGAAAGGAGCACACCTAAGTGCTTGAGCAATGAAGTTGCTTACGACACACCCATCATCTATGTTCATGCGTGGACCATAAGTGTTGAAGATTCTGGCAATGCGGATTTCTACAGAGAACAAAGGGTAAGGAACAAAAGACAACGAGAGAATGCCTCGGGAAAATACAACTGACCGATTCCATGTTGCCTGTGGTAGTCAAACATTAAAGTCTCAGCTACACGCTTGCCTTCGTCATAACAGCTCCTAACCCCTATCATCATAGCATCGACTTTTGTAAGACAGCGTAAAGTCATACATAAATTAAGAGGTGATGAAGTGTATGAAGCTACCAATTGGGTTGACGTTTCCCCAATAGCTCTCGGGCTTGGGGATTGATGAGAGGATCTCCATACACCTCCGAGGTTGAGGTAAGCAAAATCCTGTTCAAACCAAAAGACTTATTTAGTGACAAAGAAGAGTAAAGTAAAGATTAAGAGTGGGGGAGAGATTATGTCTCAAACCTTGCTCCAACACGCTTGGCAAGACCTAGCATGTTAAGTGTGCCGATCACATTGGTCTTGATAGTCTTCACGGGATTGTACTTGTAGAATATGGGAGATGCAGGACATGCAAGATGGTAAATCTGATCAACCTCGATCAACAGCGGCTCCGTGACATCTGTTTAAAACCCCAAACACACAAATACAAATGCTGGTCTAAATGGACATAACAGCGGCAACGGGCAAGAGAGTTTGAAGAGCAATACCATGACGGATAAGCTCAAATCTAGGATGACCGATCCATTTTTTGAGGTTGTCCTTGAAACCAGTGAAGTAGTTATCAGCAACAATCACCTAGGATGGGTAGATCATTTAGTAGTTGATCAAATGAGGGTTATGTATAAATGATTTAATGTGAACCTCATTCTTTTCGTTTTCCATCAGCTTATCAACAAGGTGAGAGCCAATGAATTCAGCTCCTCCAGAGATCAAGATCCTCATATTCGACTACACAAATGAGATGACAACATAATCAGAACACGTGATTCATCGTCTAATCAAGGAACGTACACGTGATGCCAAGTGTTTCAACGGCAGATTTCAAATAAGGAAAGACATGATAAGGGACGGTGACAGATCAAATGGGTATCACGGGAACTGAAACAAAATCGAGAATTTCGATCCTAAAGTATATGAAAAAAAAGAATTCACCTGGAAAAACTTGGAATTGCGGAGAGGTGAAGGCGAAGGTGGAGGCTTTGGGCTGCTTTGTTTCTCACTTGTCGCCATTTATGAAACCAGACCTAACATTTATACGAGAGAGAAAGAAACAAAAGAAAAAAGTTACAAGATCGCTCTCAAAACCCTAAAACCAAATTGGTGCGATCCGAAGAGTGCGAGGGATCTCCGTATTACTTATACTCCCTCCTTCCTACAAGTGTCTACAAATATTTTGAATATATTTTGGGAATTAAGCATTTTTTGGGAAGATATATTATTGTATCAAACCGAGATCGCAAAACTATATATAAGAACTCAACTCTTATTAGTTTTGGAAAATTAATTCGACTGCAAAACTATATATATAACCCTTTGCGTCTCCTTATTTTCTAACATATTTATTTAAAACTTATTAGGAATAACACAATTTGATATTTGAGAACCTTATTTTCTAAATTTGATATTTCCTGATACTTTTATTAAGCCACATCTGAGTGAAGTTAGGAAGCTTGCATTTTAAACTATTTCAATATTCTCTTTAATATTCTCTCCTTTAAACTTAAGGGGGAGTTATTGGAACTAGAATTTGGAAAGAGTTTAGTGATTTTAGAAGTTGACAGATTTTTAAAAGTTTAGGAAATTTCACAAATGTTTTCTAAATTTCTATCAAATATTTTGTATTGATTTCTATAGATTGTTATTGATTATTAAGAAGGGCTTTTTGCAAAAGTGACTTAAAACTTGAAGTCAAACAGAAAACTAACATTTTCTTTTGACTCATTTTTTTTTTTGAGTTTTTAACCCACACCTGCATTTTATCTACGAAAATGCCATTAACTTTTTTTTTTTTTTCGAAAATGGCTTCTTTACTGTCTCAACCTCATCTTCTTCAATTATTTACAATATTGCCACTGGAATGAATAGTGGGAACAATCTTGTACGAACTGTTTGGAGCTTTTAATGCTCTTTAATGCACATAAATCTCTTTACACTCTCTCTGTTTCAATTGTTATGAACTAAAAACAACATTTCTTTCACTTTCTCTCCATATTCATCCAAAAAACTCAAGCTTTTGATTCAAAATATGGGCGATGGTTGACAGAGCCATATTTCTTTCGTTTTGACTTACGGTTGCTTTCGTTTGAGGTTGTGGGTGGTTGGAGAAGATCCTGTGTGCAAACGAAGTCATCTCACCTAGTTTAAGGTACGAATTTGAATTTTTTTCAAAATCTGTTCGCGTAGACTTACAAGTAAGTCATCTGTATGTAGAAGACTTACTGATGAGTCTTCTGGTCAAAAGGACGACTTCAACTAAGTCGTCCAGCTTTGTTTGTTGAAAAAAACACTCCAGACGACTTATATATAAGTCGTCTACGAGAAACAGGCTAGTTTTGCATTTGACCGAATCGTGTCAGATCTTTGACTATTTCTGGACGACTTATAATTCAGTCGTCTCTGGGAAAGTTAAAATTTCAATATTTTATTAAACTAGACGACTTACGTGTAAGTCGTCTTAGGTTAGTTTTGTAATTGAAAAATAAAACTTCATAATTTAACTTTTACCAGACGACATAATATAAAGTCGTCCCGTCAGAAGACTTAATTTAAAGTCGTCTGGAGAAAGCAAAGTCGTCCAGAAATTTTCCCAATTTTCTGGTCAAACCTTGCTTATCCCGGACGACCTTAAATTAAGTCGTCTAGCTGGACGACTTTTAGTTAAGTCGTCTGGAGAAAGTTAAATTTCAAGTTTTATTTTTCAATTACAAAACTAACCTAGGACGACTTACATGTAAGTCGTCTAGTTTGAATAAAATATTGTAATTTTTACTTTCCAGAGACGACTGAATTATAAGTCGTCCAGAAATAGTCAAAGATCTGACACGATTCGGTCAAATGCAAAACTAGCCCGTTTCTCGTAGACGACTTATATATAAGTCGTCTGAATTTTTTTTTTTAACAAACAAAGCCGGACGACTTAGAATTAAGTCGTCCCTTTTAATTTTCAATTGCAAAAGTGACATCTTTAGACGACTTACCTTTAAGTCTTCTGGACGACTTAATTCTAAGTCGTCTGCGATAATGTTTATTGAACTTCTTCATTTTCTCTATGTTTACTAATGTGTTTTATTTTGAATATTTGCAGATGATTTTTAAGTTACATGCAGTGTATGGAGAATGGTTGTTGAGAGATTTCCGTTGGGATTTTGTGGTTGATGATCTCAAAGGAGCAAGATTGTTTTTATTGAATGAAGATTCAACACATGCTGAACTTGTTGCAATGGCTCAAGAAGATTATAACCTGAACATGAGATCAGTGACTGTGGAGATTAGCTACTCATTACCAGCAGAAATGATGATGACTCCAGGCAGTCCTCCCATTCATGTTACAAGTGATAGACAAGTTCGAAACTTGCTCGAGATACTCAAAACGCATAGAGTATGTCTTTGTGTATCAAGCCGCAACAAGGTGGAAACGGTTTCAGAGAAAAAGAAGAAGCTGGTGAATGGGAAGAAGATGTTGGTGATAATGATGAAGCTGGTGAATGGGAAGAAGATGTTGGTGATAATGATGAAGCTGATGAATGTTTTGAAGATGTTGGTGATAATGAGTCTGTTGAAGATGAAAATCAAGATGGGGAGGAGGAAAATGGGGAGGAGGAAAATGGGGAGGAGGATGCTGATAACACTATTGTTGGTGAAACAGATCAGAATGGTGGGGATTACAGTCTTTATGGAAAGGTTCAAGATGAGGACGAGGAAGATGTTGATAATATTTGTTTTGAAGAAATTGAAAAGACATATGCTAAGACAAATGCTATTGAAGGAGGAAAATCAGATTGTACCAGCATCTATGTCAACCAGAGTTTTGTTAGCAAGGATGCACTGCTTTCAGAGCTGCGGTTGACAGCAGTGAGGGGTAAGTTTTCTTTCAGAATATACAAATCAACAAAAACTCTCCTTGTGGCAATATGTCGGGTTAGCGGTTGTGGATGGAAGATCAGAGCGAGTGTGAAACATGGGCCAAACACGTTTTGGGTAACAAAGTATGTGGAAAAACATTTATGCTCAATTGGAGACCGAATCGCTCAGCGGAGACACTGTACTCCAAAGTATGTTGGTAGTCTTTTCATTGATCGTGTTGGAATCATTGATGGGATAACTCCACAGCATATCACTGATGCAATGAAGAACATGTTTGGCATGACCCTTGATTACACCACTTCATACAGAGCACTGTTATATGCACAAATATTGGTGAGAGGATCAGCAGAAGAAGGGTATTCGCGTCTGCCTTCATATCTCGAGCAAATCTCCATTGCAAATCATGATTCTATCACGGCTATAGAACTTGATTCTAAGAAAAGATTTAAGTATCTATTTCTCTCTTTTGGAGCTTCTATCAAAGGTTTTAAGTATCAGAGAAGGGTCATTGTGGTGGATGGAACTCACCTAAGTGAAAAGTATGGAGGTGTTATGTTAGTTGCAGCAGCACAAGATGGCAATTTTCAGATATTCCCATTGGCTTTTGGGATCGTGGATGCTGAAGATGAACCTTCTTGGGAATGGTTTTTCACAAAATTGGCTAGTTGTATATCTCATGACAAGCCTCTGGTGATAGTCTCCGACCGGCACGCGGCCATTAAAAGTGCGTGTGAGAAGGTGTTTCCTTGGGCAACCCGAGGAATATGTTATTATCACCTTCAAGATAACATTGTCAAAAAGTTTAAAGGGAAACATCTCATGTACTTGGTGAAAGGGGCTGCTTATGCGCACACGGTTTACGATTTTGACCGGTACATGGCTGAGATACGGAGTGCAAACCCGGAACTTGCAACGTATTTGGAGAAGGCCGACGCCAGGCTATGGTCAAGGGTTTATTGTAAGGGGAACAGGTTCAACATAAAAACAAGCAACATCGCTGAATCTATTAATTCCGCACTGAAGCGAGCAAGAGGATTTCCGATTCCGTTCCTGCTGGAGTTCATAAGGCAGAAGTTAGGAAAATGGTATTGGAAAAGGAGACAAGATGCTTTGAGTCTCCCAACTGAACATAGCCGGGGTGTTGAATACGTGCTTGCTGTTCGATCAGAGATAGCGGATACGATGACGGTCGAACCAATTGATGGATGGCGTTTCTTTGTCAAAGGTGGCAAAATGGACTGTGTGGTTGATTTGGAACATGTAAAGTGTTATTGTGGTGTCTATGGAGTGGAGAAAATACCTTGCTCTCATGCTATAGCTGCTGGAACACATGCTGGTTTGCATATCTCCACACTTGTATGTCCACTTTACTCAAAGAATCATCTGTATGCAGGATACTCAGAGAATATATATCCTATCGTGTCACAACATATTGAGGAACGAGAATGCTTTCCTCCAAACGTAAAGCGTGGTCCGGGGAGACAGAAGAAATCAAGATGGCAATCTTGGTTGGAGCTATCTAGGATGAGAGGACACAAACCCAGGAAGAAACACAGGGCACGGAGATGCTCAAACTGCAAGGAAACTGGCCATACGAAACCACAATGTACACAACCAGTTGACTAGTTGTCCAGACGACCTAAATTTAAGTCGTCCAGTCTTGATTACCCGTCCAGACGACTAATTGTTAAGTCGTCCAGTGTTTCGTCTACCAGATAACCTTCAAGTAAGTCGTCCAGAAGACCTTCTACTAAGTCGTCCAGTGTATTTTATTTTTAGACTACCTTCTACTATCCCTTCAAGTGTATTTTTTTAGACGACCTTTTACTAAGTCGTCCAGTGTATTTTATTTTTAAACTACCTTCTACTATCCCTTCAACTGTATTTTTTTAGACGACCTTTTACTAAGTCGTCCAGTGTATTTTATTTTTAGACTACCTTCTACTATTTCTTCAAGTGTATTTTTTTAGACGACCTTCTACTAAGTCGTCCAGTGTATTTTATTTTTAGACTACCTTCTACTATCCCTTCAAGTGTTTTTTTTAGACGACCTTTTACTAAGTCGTCCAGTGTATTTTATTTTTAGACTACCTTCTACTATCCCTTCAAGTGTATTTTTTTTAGACGACCTTTTACTAAGTCGTCCAGTGTCTTTTATTTTTAAACTACCTTCTACTATCCCTTCAAGTGTATTTTTTAGACGACCTTTTACTAAGTCGTCCAGTGTATTTTATTTTTAGACTACCTTCTACTATCCCTTCAAGTGTATTTTTTTTAGACGACCTTCTACTAAGTCGTCCAGTGTATTTTATTTTTAGACTACCTTCTACTATCCCTTCAAGTGTTTTTTTTTAGACGACCTTTTACTAAGTCGTCCAGTGTATTTTATTTTTAGACTACCTTCTACTATCCCTTCAAGTGTATTTTTTTTAGACGACCTTTTACTAAGTCGTCCAGTGTATTTTATTTTTAGACTACCTTCTACTATTTTTAGACTACCTTATTTGTAAGTCGTCCAAACCTACCAGACGACTTATTTGTAAGTCGTCCAGCTGGAAAACCTACCAGACGACTTATTTGTAAGTCGTCCAGCTGGAAAACCTTCAAGACCACTTTTTTGTAAGTCGTCCAGCTGGAAAACCTTCCAGACGACTTACTTGTTAGTCGTCCAAACCTACCAGACGACTTATATATTTACAAATCTATACAAAGACAAGTTCAAATAAATCATACACAAGTTAGAAAATCTATACAACGACAAGTTCAAATACAAATACACAAATCATACACAAGTTAGAAAATCTATACAAGTTTCATAAAAAAAGAAAATCTATACAAAGACAAGTTTAAAGCCATACACAAATCTAATCATACATGCCCACGAACATACCACCATCCTCATTATCTTTCAAATGCTGATCAACAAGCTCCGTCCATATAACCACCGCCATATTATCCCTCATAGTCTTCGCATTGGACCTAGCAAAGTCTTTAGGGCTAAAGGGGACCCCAAGAGCATGACATTCAATGTACTTTACAGCGTACACGCCACAATCACCATTGTTGGCCGTGGGTACATCTTTCAGCCGTCTCTCATATGTGTATCGCTCCAACCCGTATTTGACCCGTAATTCGTCGGTGGCTGCGCACTCAACAAGCATATAAGGGACCATCTCGAGAAAAGGCTCCATTATCTCATCCCATGCTTCTGGTATGCTAGATGAAGGTATGCTGTCCCAGACGACTATGTGCCTCTTAGGGATCGATATCCAAATAGCAACCCAATGTTTGTTGTCCAAGTTCACTGGCGCATAGATATCATCAATGTCCCCCTCCCCACTTCTTGTTTGATTGGCAAAATGAAGGCATTGATCCGTCATAAAAACTCGACGCCCCACTAGGTAGCATTCTTCCTAAACCTTTGTGATCAGGTGCCGATGCTTTGAAGAACAGATACTGGTCTCTCCAAGACTGGGAAAAGTTGTGATCCAGGAAGCACATTCGCTCGCTCCGGAAAGCTTGTGGGTTCTCCTGATACCTCTGCCTCAGCACATTCATCCAAGCATCTATATGCTGCATATAAAATAATACAAGTTAGAACCTCCCAGACGACTTATTTGCAAGTCGTCCAGCTGGAAAACCTACCAGACGACTTATTTGTAAGTCGTCCAGCTGGAAAACCTTCCAGATGACTTATTTGTAAGTCGTCCAGCTGGAAAACCTTCCAGACGACTTATTTGTAAGTCGTCCAGCTGGAAACCTTCCAGACGACGTCTAGCTGGAAAACCTTCCAGACGACTTATATATTTACAAATCTATACAAAGACAAGTTACCAGACGACTTAAAGATAAGCAGAAGACTTACTACGTCTTCCAGCCATGCTTTGGGTGTCCGGAGTTTTTGATACCACCAAGTTGGTGATGTACGTGGTTTGTCCTCTTGCTTAGTGAAATAATCACTGCAAACAAAAAAGCAATCAATTTTGGTAGACTAAATCAAGCTATTATGGGTAAAGCAATCACTTACGGATCAGTTTTCAACCAATCAGCGAGCTCCTTCAACTTAGGTCTGTTTAGTGTGGGAAATGGATTATACTTTCCCACTCTAAGGAGTTTCTTTCTCTCTGCCGTATAAGGAGATATCTGCGTGGGAGCAGGTTTCTTCGTTCGTTCACTCCTTAGAGTGGGAGCTGTTTTGTCCAATACAACCAGGCTCGGTTCTGAAACTGGAACGCTTGGATCGGTGGAAGCGAAGCTCGGTTGTTGATCGTTGGAAGCGAAGCTCGGTTGGTCAGTGGAAGTGAGAGGAACAATCTCTTTGGAGGTGACACCATCTGCTTTATCCTCCGGCAAGATCTTATATACCGAGATCGCCTCATCTGCTGTATCCTCCGGCAACAATCTCTGCAATAAAAGTTGCACACAAGTTAACCCTGGACGACTTAACTAAAAGTTGTCTGGACGACTAGTTGACTCTGGACGACTTAAATAAAAGTTGTCTGGACAACTAGAAGACCCTGGACGACTTAATTCTTGTTGGGAGAGGATTTGATACTAACCTCTTTGGGCAGAGGAGAAGGCTGTTTCTTTTGAGGAGTAGGGTGTTTCGTTTGAGGAGAAGGCTGTTTCTTTTGAGGAGTAGGCTTTGCCTTTTGAGGAGTAGGCTGTTTCGTTTGAGGAGGAGGCTGTTTCGTTTGAGGAGTAGGCTTTGCCTTTTGAGGAGCAGGTTGTCTAGTGGGAGGAGTAGGATGATTGGTTTGAAGTGTAGGCTGATCCTTTTGAGGCGTAGGCCCGGTTTCTTTGGCTTGAGGGGTAGGCTGTTTGTTACTAACCCCGGTTTCTTTGGCTTGAGGGGTAGCCTGATTGGTGACACCAACCTTCTTCTCCACAGCTTCCAATCTATCGGACATCTTCCTAATCTCCCTGATGCACTTCTTAAACCCATCTTTCATCATGTCAACTATGTTAGAGGTGTAGGAGTTGAACATATTTTCCAACTCCTCTCTGGTCACCCAACTAGCCTCTTCTCTAGCCTCTTCTCTAGCCTCTTCTCTAGCCTCTTCTCTAGCCTCTTCTCTAGCCTCTTTAGGAGCCTCTTTAGGAGCCTCTTTACGAGCTTTCTTCTGAGGTCTCTGATTGTCTTCCTCCTCCTCCTCCACCTCCACCACAACCATCTCTTTGGCTCTTTTCGATGGAGTCACAACCTTAGGTTTTGTACCAGTGACTTCCCAGCAATCCATGGTCCACTTCCACGGTCTCCGATCATACATGACTTTAATGATGTTCTCCGCGGGCACGTCCTCAACCTCAGAGTCCCATTTTGGCCACATTTCACTAATGTCCTTCTCAACAAAGTTGATCACGCGGGTCTGCAGTAAATAGAAGAAGAATCGAGTTAGATATTTGAAACAAAATACTAAATAGATGACTTAATTATAAGTCATCTACTAAGTCTTCCAGCTGGACGACCTTCCAGACGACTTATTATAAGTCGTCTACTAAGTCGTCCAGCTGGAAGACCTTCCAGACGACTTATAATAAGTCGTCTACTTCGTCCAGCTGGAAGACCTTCCAGACGACTTATAATAAGTCGTCTACTAAGTCGTCCAGCTGGAAGACCTTCCAGACGACTTATTATAAGTCGTCTACTAAGTCGTCCAGCTGGAAGACCTTCCAGACGACTTATAATAAGTCGTCTACTAAGTCGTCCAGCTGGAAGACTTTCCAGACAACTTAATTAAGTGAAGATGGAAAGGTACCTGACTCAAGATAGCAGCTTTCATGAATCTGCGGCCTCTGCTGTCCTCGTAAGCCAGAATCGGTGGAGACGGACTGTTTGCTCTGGGACTACCAATACTAGCACCCAATCCCGGAATAGCTGTGTACGCCCAGACCTGAAGAACTTGTATAAACCCATCCACGGTGTAACAGCCAGTAATATCTTTGTTCCACAAAGAGTCCATCAGCACCTTAAACGCGACTCTCCCCCATGGATAATTCTCAAACCGTTCTAAATCCATCACTAGCCTTGCCAGAGTAGCTCGTGTAGCGGTTGAAAACTTTCTCCCTTCAATGAATCCAGTGAAGATGGAAAGGTACGCGAGTCGCTTGCGATCTTCCCTGGACCAATCCCCGCATCTCTTCAGTGCTGCTATTATCTGATCAGTAGTTGGCCCAGCTTCCAGATGAACTCCCATCATCCCCCAGAAAGAAACCATCTCTTTGGTAACTTCACATTTTGGTGTCTCAAGGTCCTCGATGTACTCGCAGTTTAGACCAGTGATGTTTTCAAACTCTAACAGTGAAAACTTCGCAGGTTCTGGACCAACGAGACACCACATCTCGTACTTCTTCTTAATGTCCAGCTTTAAACAGAGCAAGTAGTGAACCAGCCTTGAAGCCCAACCAAATCCCTGCTCCTTGAACTTGATGAAAACTCCCAATCTCGACTCCTTGAGCTCTTCAAATTCATCATTAGTGAGAGCTTCCCTAAGAGCAGTATGCAACTTCTTGTTATCCGTATGATACGAAATGCTATTGTGGGGTTCTGGCTCTTCCCCTAATGTGTATAACCTACGGGGGAGTTCTGGAATATCCATCCTTTTTGTCTGCAAAATAATCAAAGACAACAATAGAAGTCAGAACACAAGCTAAATCAATCACGCCTTAATTGTTACTCCAGACGACTTAGTAGACGACTTTAATATAAGTCGTCTGGAAAGTCGTCCAACTGGACGACTTAGTTGACGACTTATATTTAAGTCGTCTGGAAAGTCTTCCAAATGGACGACTTATATTTAAGTCGTCTACTAAGTCGTCCAGTTGGAAGACTTTCCAGACGACTTACTTACAAGTCTTCTAGTAGAAAAATTTCAAGCGGACCTGATTAGTTGCAGAAGGAGTTGGAGTACTCGTCATTGTGGTTATAGATCTGAAAAAATAAACGTGAAACGGTGAGAATGAGTAAATTGAAAGAGACAACGTTTTATGTTCATCTTTTCCTCGAGATTGATGACTTACCGGCGTTAGGGTTTACAGAGAAACGGCGCTACGGTTTACAGAGAAGAAGCGGCGGCGCTATGGTTTAGAAGAAGCGGCGGTGCTAGCTAGTGTTTAGAGGAAGCGGCGGTGAGAACAGTGGTGAGCACGGTGGCGAGGGCGACGGTTTGTTCGGAAATAGTGGAAGCGGGGGCGCTAGGGTTTAGAGGAATCGGCGGCGCTAGGGTTAGAAGAAGCTGCGGCGACAACGGTGAGAATGAAGTGAGATAGATAGCCGACGTTGAGAACGATGGTTTGTTCGGAAATAGTGGGAATTCGAATCGCCTTTGATATCGCCGATGAGAGATAACTGTTAGGGTTTCTGAATTTCGCGGAAAATGAAAAAAAAAAAATCACCTTATATATTGGGTAAATAATCCGGTTAGCTTTAAAAGTACATTGGTAAACTTTAAGGTTTGGTCCGGTTTAGACGACTTATTCTGGCTGATAATGTACATCAGACTACCTAATATTTAGTCGTCTGTGCACAGAAGACTAAATATTAAGTCGTCCCAGACCCTAAAATGAACCCCTAAACTAAAATGATTAAATTAACTTACTAACCACGTTATAAAATCAAATTATACTTCAATAGTGTTTACTATACACAGAAATGAACACGCTTAGGTAATTTTAAAAATTTTCAAAAACGGTTTTAATGCTTTCCAAAATCTAACCCTAAGAACACATACAATATTACAACATATGTTGATGAAACATAAACTAAAGAATATCATGACTCACTACTTTCACTCATCTGGGCTGAAAACAATTGAAATTTGTTATATATTAATTTATATCTCTTAAGACATATGTTAATTACATAATTCCAATTTTTCACTTATCAAAATATTTTTTTAAAAATTTTTAAATTATGTTTAAGAATAACTGTCCAGACGACTTTAAGTTAAGTCGTCTGGAAGACTTATTTTCAAGTCATCTAAACAGACGACTTGCGAAGGGTAGAAACGTAAAAAAAATCCGTTTTTTTGTTTGTTCACAAGGAGATAGTTGTAATTTCAATAGCCTTTTAGGTTACTTTTGCCTTTGATCCAAGTTGGGGTATTCTTTTGGGTTTGACTCCAAGTTTTGAGTCACACTTAGTAATTCTCCCTATTAAGAATTTGCACAATGTAGATTTTCAAAAAAAAAACCTTCTAAGGTAATATACAAAAATATTGTAGAAATTTTCAACAATGAATCTCGATGAGGCACTATTAGATTATCGTTTGGTGTGTTCATATAGACAAATGCATTTTATGGTATTGATTCTTTGTATTATGGTTTGTTCTTTGATTTGTTATGAAAATAGTTATTTTTTTATCTTCGTACTACATGGTAGATTTTTAACAATCTTGTTTTCATTGACATTTTCTTTTTTTGAGACATCACTCTTACAAACGAAAGATTATGTTTTTTATTACTACACAGATTTCAGAAATCTTATGAGTAGACATGGTATTTTCAAAGTCTAGTTTATGAGTAAATATATAAAGAATTTAACTCCCAATAACCATAGAATTTAATAGAATAACAAAATCAATAAAAACTAAACTTTTTGAATAACAAAAGATTTGAATGGAATTTAAAAGTCTTTAAACCAATAACAATGGATTTTGAAAAGATTTTTAAAATCCATAAACCAATAACCATGGATTCTTAAAATTTTATAATTCCTTAAAAATTTTAAACCAATAACCCCCCCTAAAACTAGATTTTGACCTACTTTTGTTTTAATTTTTTTTTGAGAATTTTTTTTTAATGTTTTTGTAGTTATATTTGTAATTATTAATTTAATTTGATATAATTTGGTGACTATATTAAATATTTCAAGTGCATAACTATACACTTGTGCTATATGCATTTCAAAAATTATTTTAAACTTTCTTTCTAAAGTTTACAACATATTATATTTTTTTATTAGTTACCAAATATAATTAGTCAAAAATATTTGTATTAAAAAAAATCTGACCCGGAATCGATCCGAAAACTAATGTCTTATATCCAGTGTTTTGAAATCCGACTCGGATCCATCACCGATAAACCCGGTGATCCAATATAAATCCGATTTGCGTTTTGTGAAAAAATAATATTTTAAAAGTCGAAAATCACTAAAACTTGGAACCCGGTTAGTGACTAATAGATAACTTCTACTTTTTATTTTAGTTTTAAATTTTTTTTTAAAAATCTGTTTTGTATTACTTTTAGTAAAAAAATAGGTTTTTAATTTTGCTATCGACCATTTATTAATAATATTTTAATTTTGTTAGAAATAGAATATATTTTGTATAATGTATTGTTGGTATATTTTGAGGTTTTTCTATTTTGTGGGTGCATTGGCTTTACGATTTATAAATTATATATGCATGTTTTTTTTCATTTGGTTGATGTAATCGTAGATGGGGTAGATTATATATTTAGTTGTTGTATTTTTAATGTAGGTTCTGACTAATATTAGTTGAATTAGTTAGTATATAATTAGGGGAAATAAATATAATTACATGTTATTAGGTAGTTATGGTCTCTTTTTCTTTTCTTCTTTTACCCTTAATGAATTTAGTTTTTAAAGCAAAGCTGATGGCACAAAAAATAATATACCAAGAAAAATCAAGGGTAAATCTATAAAAGGGGTCCTGATTTAATTATATTGATTTCTTTTGTTCGAATTTTATATATCCATGAAACTTCTCATTTCTTGAAATTGATTATTTTCTGTGTTCGGAATTACATTATGTGCTAGTCGGGCAGCCGGTTCACATCAAGTTAAAGAAAAATCGGGGATAAATTAGAGGGTATTCAGAACCTACTTTTTAATATCTATTAGATGATAATCTGCGTCTTGCCCAGAGTAATTTTTTTTAATATATTGTATCTAAATATTTTAAATAATACATATTTTGTTATCAATAAAGTTTTTACATTTGATTACAGATAGCATGCGGGTACCATTTGGTTCGGTTAGGTTCGGTTCAGATCTTTACAAGTTTGGTTCAAATCTTTGCATGTTCGGTTTGGGTTTAGGTTCGGATAACCCATTTTCTTAAAAAAAAAAGTTTATATATAATTTAAATTTCTCAAAATCTAAAAATAAAAATAATATGTAACATATAAATTTGAATAATGTATACCAAAATGCTTAAAGTTAAAATAAAATTGTTTAGCTTAAATATTTAGATGGAAAATGAATAGACATTTTCAGTATTTTTGGTATTTTGGGTAACGTTTAGCTATTTTAAATATATATATTTTTACTATTTTTTATTTATTTCTAAGTAGTTAGGACAGTTTAAAAACATCTTATGTATTATGTATATTCCCTTGGCAAGGCCAGTGCTTCATTTTTTTTTCACATAAGCAAGGTACTGCGACGATACAAGACCAGGGACAACCTGATATGAGGCCAGAGACAACCCGATATGAGGATCACGTGAAATTTTAAAAATATATTTAAAAAATCATCATCCCAATTTAACAAATTTATTGGAGTTCAACGACAAAGAAGAAAAATAATTTCTATCTATCTTCATTATCTTTATTGTCAGTTGAGAATTTTCTGGTTTCATACTATTTAAATTTATTTTTCAAATATAAACAAATAACTACATTGAACAAAAAAAAACATTTTTAAAAAATATTATTCACTTACAAAATACTACAAAATATTAAAATTAAACTGGAAAATTAACTAATATAAAATAAAAAATAAAGCCAAACAATTTACATAATCATAAACAAATATATCTGAGCTTCAAAAGCGTAGTTTAGTTATGCGTCGACAATATCGTCTTTGACAGTAAACAAATTGAAATAATTAAAATTGAATCTGTGAAGCCATCTTATATTTAAATTTTATTTCAATATAAGTGTTATTTTCCTTTTCCGATGCATATATTAATCAAAATTTCAGCTTTTACCATTATTTTTAATTTATTAATTAACAAAGCAATGCATTAAATATGTATACAACAGAAAATTTAATAGATAAACTGAAAAGAAGTGTGAAATTATTTTTAATTCGTTTTAGCTTACTCTCAGATTAAATGATGTCATATTGGATTTTGTTGGTTTGGTATTGGTTTGCTCTGTAAGTTTTTTGATGTAGAAAAAATTATAACATTTAAACTGTTGATTTATGAAAAATAAATATTAAGTAAGGTTGTAGATTTAAGGGGGGGGGGGGTCCATTAAATTACTTGGTAGTTGGAAGAAAAACTTATAAAAAGTTGCAAGTGAAATGAAACATATCTAGCTATAGTCCAACCAATTGAACACCATAACCTTATATATTTTCCAATAACAAAAATAAAAAAATATGGATACTGAAATTCGAAATTCGTAAGACAGGAAACAGTGAATTTTTATAAAATTATAGTAATATATCCACTTATATTTTTTAATAGCTTATACTATTTATATATGAAATAAACATAAAAATATATAATAAGTATTAGAATTTAAACAAAAACTCGGGCGTAGCCCAGGCCGACCCTAGTATATATTATATTAAAACTAAATTACAAAACAATATATTCATAAATTCATAAATTGTGTTTTATTTCATTTTCCTTTTCTAAGACCACTTCATTTATTGTATTTTCCAATTAATTTGACAGAATTTATTACATAAATAAAAAACAAAACGTACATATATTTTTAAGTGTTCTATTATATATTCTTACATTTTTCACTTTTCTTAACTACTTCATTAATTTTATTTACCATAATACTTCGACATCATTTATTTTACATGTCATAGTAACGTAATCGGTTTAAATGAATTTGCTCGTGACTAGAATTCAAAACAGTTGACCAATAGTTTTATAATTTTTTATTTGTTTACACAATCAGTTAAGCATTGATATTCATGTAGCCATTTAGGTAACAGTCGTTTCTTTCGGGTATCAACTTTTTGGGTTTTAAAATTAAACCCCGTTCAGGTATTATAAATTTCTGGATGGGTTTCGAGTTGAGTTTTGCTTGGTATAGATTAGTATGTTTCCAATGTATAGAAACATAAAGTATCCAAATAACCAATATATCTGAACATGGTCGAATATTTGTATCAAAATAATCATATTACCCGATTCGGTCTGGATTTTTACGTAATTAGTTATATGACGACACATCTAAAATACCTAACACTAATTACAAATATCCGCGTGGATGCGCGGTTCAAACTCTAGGTACTTTATTATAAATATAGGTACTTTATCCGCGTGGATGCGCGGTTCAAATGTAGATTTAAGGGGGGGGGGGTCCATTAAATTACTTGGTAGTTGGAAGAAAAACTTATAAAAAGTTGCAAGTGAAATGAAACATATCTAGCTATAGTCCAACCAATTGAACACCATAACCTTATATATTTTCCAATAACAAAAATAAAAAAATATGGATACTGAAATTCGAAATTCGTAAGACAGGAAACAGTGAATTTTTATAAAATTATAGTAATATATCCACTTATATTTTTTAATAGCTTATACTATTTATATATGAAATAAACATAAAAATATATAATAAATATTAGAATTTAAACAAAAACTCGGGCGTAGCCCAGGCCGACCCTAGTATATATTATATTAAAACTAAATTACAAAACAATATATTCATAAATTCATAAATTGTGTTTTATTTCATTTTCCTTTTCTAAGACCACTTCATTTATTGTATTTTCCAATTAATTTGACAGAATTTATTACATAAATAAAAAACAAAACGTACATATATTTTTAAGTGTTCTATTATATATTCTTACATTTTTCACTTTTCTTAACTACTTCATTAATTTTATTTACCATAATACTTCGACATCATTTATTTTACATGTCATAGTAACGTAATCGGTTTAAATGAATTTGCTCGTGACTAGAATTCAAAACAGTTGACCAATAGTTTTATAATTTTTTATTTGTTTACACAATCAGTTAAGCATTGATATTCATGTAGCCATTTAGGTAACAGTCGTTTCTTTCGGGTATCAACTTTTTGGGTTTTAAAATTAAACCCCGTTCAGGTATTATAAATTTCTGGATGGGTTTCGAGTTGAGTTTTGCTTGGTATAGATTAGTATGTTTCCAATGTATAGAAACATAAATTATCCAAATAACCAATATATCTGAACATGGTCGAATATTTGTATCAAAATAATCATATTACCCGATTCGGTCTGGATTTTTACGTAATTAGTTATATGACGACACATCTAAAATACCTAACACTAATTACAAATATCCGCGTGGATGCGCGGTTCAAACTCTAGGTACTTTATTATAAATATAGGTACATAAACAAAATATGTATATAAACATCAAAATACAGATATAAACATCTTAAGAGTCCATGATGTTGTAGCATGTGATAATGCGCAGACTATTTATAGATATTAGTCAAAAAGTCATAAATATATTAAAAGTAATATTTTTTATTCATTCATTCCGCGCATGGTGCGGATTATCACCTAGTTAGAAAATATGTTATATGTTTATTATGGAATGATTTTGGATTCTTTTATAGATTTCAAAGTTGATTTGTTACATATTGTTTTACTTTCATAAGTGAGATATATACTTTAAAATTAAGGTATAAATGATGTAAATGTATCTATGTTAACTAATTTATACTTAGAAAGTTTAGGGATTATGGTTTAAATATGACTCATTTAATTATGTCACAAAATAGTAGCACTTTGTGACTATTTTGAGACAACTGTAAAAAAAAATTACTAAAAGATGAAAGCTTCTGATTGGCTAATCCATTACTACGAGGATTGAGCTTTGCTTTAATATCGACCATCGATAGTTTTAATCGAACAGATCAAGTGATTCCCGTTCTAATTCTCTTTCTTCTCTTTGATTAAAATATTAAACGTGACTTAACCCTCTCTCTCTCTCTCTCTCTCTCTCTCTCTCTCTCTAGATCAACAGTCTAAAACGGAGATCATCGTGACGAAATGTTTCTCGATTCCAAGCGGATGGCATTGTAGACGTCGAGGGCTTTAATGCTCCGGTCAAACTAATTTCAAATCAAGTTCTCTATCCTTGGCTTCAAAATCTGAACAGTGGTTGAAAATTCATGGCCAGCGTGGTGGTTTACATTGTATTTGTCTTTATTTTTTTCTTTAATTTGTATTTCATTTATTTTCTTTTTGTAATTTTAAAATAAATAAAATATCGAAAACTGTCTGGCAAAAATTTTTTTTTTTTTGGATTGTTCTTTTTTTTACAACATTTTTTTGGATGGTTCATTACCTATATAAAAGAAATAATTAATAATTATTAAATAAAGTTGTCTATCCTTGGTTCCAAATTAATAAATCATTTTAGTAATTATTAAAACAAAACAATGTTTTTCAAAAGAGAGAGTATCGAAAGTCACAAAGTACTAGAGGAATAAACACTAACTAGATTTTGATCCGCGCTTTGAAAGCGCAGGTTTTTCTTTAACTTGTATACAAAGTTTGTGAGTTAGTATTTTAAAAGCGTTGTACATTATTATGTTACAAAATCATATGATATTGAAGACGATAATTTGTTTAAATTATATAATTCAGGATTTTTAACTCTAAAACCCCTCAATTAAGTTTGTTTTGGATAAAAACTCCCAAACTAAGTATTTAACAAAATAACTCTCAAACTAACTTTATTTAATGAATTAAACCCCCTTAAGTCATAATTACCAGTACTACTGGTAAATCTTTAGTTTATGGGTTTTTACATTAATTAAACATAGTTGGGAGGTTTTATCATTAAAATAAAAAAATAAAAAAATCCAAAATATACTAACATTATCTAAAAATTAGTAACTTTAATTTTCAAAATTAGCATTTTTTAGTTTTATAGATATGCGAGTCTGATTTTTTTTAAATCAACACTATATATGTATAAATTAAAAATGTAAAAACCCCAAAATAGAAAAAAAAATTATCTAAAGCTTTACCTGTAATAAAAATTATCTAAAAATTAAAAATATAAAAGACAAGAAAATATACCAAAAATTATAATTTATCTAGTAACTTTAATTTTCAAAAGTAGCATTTTTAAAAATTTCTATAAATATATGAGTCTGATATTTGTTTTTAAAAAATAAACATTTTATATGTATAACTTTAATTATACATTTTTTATTTATACATATATAATGTTGATTTAAAAAAAATCAGACTCATATATTTATATAAATTTTTAAAAATGCTAATTTTGAAAATTAAAGTTACTAGATAAGATATAAATTTTTTTGTTATATACTTGTCTTTTACATTTTTTTAATTTTTAGATTATTTTAATACAGGTAAAGCTTTAGATATTTTTTATATTTTTTTGGTTTTTTTTTTTACATTTTTAATTTATACATATATAATGTTGATTTTAAAAAAACAGACTTATAATTTATACATATATAATGCTAGAAAATTAAATTTACTAATATTTAGTAATGTTATTATATTTTGGATTTTTTTAATGGTAAAACCCCCTAACTATGTTTACTTATTGTAAAAACCCCTAAACTAAAGATTTACCAGTAGTACTGGTAATTATGACCTGAGAGGGTTTAATTCAATAGATAAAGTTAGTTTAAGGGTTATTTTGCTAAATACTTAGTTTGGGGGTTTTTATCCAAAACAAACTTAGTTGAGGGTTTTTTACGTTAGAAATCCTATAATTCATGAATTAGTTTATTTAAGATTTTGTATGTACACTCTTATATAACTCTCTCTTAAGTATGCATATGTATCTAACCCGAAAAAACAAACTGAAATCGACCTGGAAATATAGGCGCAGTTTGGATCCAAGTCCATGGTAAAGTACATATAATTTTTTTTTGGACTCGTAGATCTCTTTTCGAGTCAAGATCATACTCGAGACCTAATCGGGTACCCAAGTACCTGAAATGTTTTATTATACTGGGTATATTGAGTACTTTAGATATGTCTTTGGTATTAAAAATACTTCTAAAGTTTCGGGTTCAGATTTTCGATTTTAATTTCGGGTTTCAGGTAAAATTTAATTTAAAAAAAAATATTTTGGGTATTTGGAAAATTGGCTTTTTAATTTTCTCGGATCAGAACGAATTGTTCATTTTGGGTTATAGATTTAAACTGACCCATATCCAAAAGAAATCAACCAAAGTTGAACCAAAAAAATTCAAAATACCTAGTTATATTAAAAAAAAATTGAAACCACAATTAATCAATCTGTACGTGAACCGAAAATCCAGATACTCAGACCTACTCTCTTTTATTATATCTTGTGTGCATTTTGTTAAATTTATATTTGTTGAGCTGATGAGACTTAAGATTTACTTGATATAAATTTGGCTAATTCAATAGTATAAATTTGTAATGTTTTTAGTAGTTTTAAACTTATCTTAAATAACAAATTATGTAATAAATACTTTTTACAAAAGTTAATTTAAAGAAAAAAATATATATATATATATAGATGGTTTGATTTATTAAATTTAATTATGTACATTTTTGGAACTATGTAATTCAAGATGACATTGTGTAATATGACGTATGAGTATATTAAATTTTAGATGAGTTTTGAAATCTATTAAAGTTAATAAAGTAAGTGGATTTAAATAGCATATATACAGTATACTCCCTTTTTAAAAAAATATTTTGTAACAACATATGCTGTATCTTGATTTTTTTAAAATAAGGTAAAATATAAAAATATTCAATTTTAAAAAAAAAATAGATTCCTTTAAAAATAAGGTTCTTAGAAGACATAAGAAAATTAGGATTGTGCTTTTTTTTATATATTCGTTGTTGCAAATTAACAACATGATAAAAATATACAATCACGACTTCAACTATCTTTTGAAATTATATAAAACGTTTCAATATCAATCTACATATATTCGAAATAATTAATATATGTAAGTTTATTAAAATGTTGTGACGAAAATGCTAAGTTTGTTTATATTGTTGTGATGAATATACTGACTCATTTAAATAATAAATATCTAATACATAGTTCGTGAAAGTCTTGTTATTATGAGGTATAGTGTTGGTTTATATTTAATTTCTTTTTTTTTTGAACTTGGTTTATATTTAATTTCACACCATCATTCGTTACAAACGTACTACATATTTTAAAGGTAATAGATCGCCGGTTTAGATTATAACATTTAGTCAATAAAGAGTAATAGGTTTTATTTAGATGTAGGAGAATTTTATTTGGTTGCTATAAAATAGGTTAGTTATAAGATTTAGTTATATATAATAGGTTGGACTAAAAAAATGAAAAGATCTCACAACTTTGTTTAAGTAGATTTTTTAATACTTCTTCCAATTTAATAGTATTAACTAGATTTTGACCCGCGCTTAGAAAGCGAGGGTTATTTTGGGTCATAGAAAAAGTTGGATATGAATTAGTATTTTGGGTTTATTGTATATTATCATGTTATAAAGTGGAAATTTGTTTAAAATATATAATTTTATAAATTAGTTTATTTGAGATTTTGTACTCACATTCTTATATGAATCTTTCTTAGACTTGTACATTTTATCCGGTCCCAAAATAATGTTGAGAAACAACACGAAATACGGTTTGGGTCCAAGATCAAGGCAAAATACATATTGGATTTTTAGACACGCGTGTTTCTGTTAGAGTCCAAGTATCCAAAATACCTAATTTTTTTGTGTATTTTTTTGTTGTCATCGACTTGTATACACTTATATGGACTCTGTAAAAATAAATACACAAAACATTTTAGATATTTCGGCAATTCAAATACATTTTCAGTATTAGAGATAGTTTTTTTAAAAAATTGGTAGTTTTTTTAAAAAAATTGGGTTCGTGTTTTGCAGTATAGTTTCAGGTTTATGTAAAATTTCAAAATTTTAAAAATATATTTCGGGTATTTTGAATAAAACTTTGGATATTTTGTGTTCTTCGGGTAAGGTTTTGGGTAAAGGTCTGTGTCCCTTTGGGTATTTAGATATTTTTGGATATTTATTTGATTATCGGATATTTTTGTTTCAAATTTTTCAGATTTTGGGGTAGTCTGAGTCTTTTTGGTCCTAAATACGCGAACCAGTTCAGACCTATTACGTATCCAAATTACATGTATTTTACAGGTACTTGAATTATGGATTCGAACTGACCTATATCCCAAAGAAACCGACTTGAGTTCGAAATTTTTTTTTCTTAAATAACTAGTTGGGTCCAAATGTCATGGACCCGAAAAAATCTGATCCAAAGGAAACCTATTTGTACTCGATCCAAAGACCTGAATCCACAAACCTATTATTTCTCAATATATTTTGTATCAATTTTATAAGATTTATATTTGTTGAGTTGGTGACACTTAATATTGACTTGGGAGATTTTCCGCTAATTTAATATTATTGATTTGTGTAGTTTTTTTTTCTTGAACAAAAAAATATTTGTAAGGTTTTTAATAATTTTAAAACTTATCTTACTAAAAATTGTTATTATAGATAATTTTTATAAATAATAATTTATTATAATATATATTTTTGTTTTAACAGATGGTTTACTAAAGTGATTATCAAATTTGATTTGTAAATATTATGAAATTATATAATGTAAGATGACATGGTACTAATTAATGTTGTATGATATATGTTAATTTATTTTTATAATTAATATCTGAATATTGTAGGTCCATATTGAACATAAGAGATGGTGTATAACGTATTTCTAATTGTATAGTTATTAGAAATTATTTATTTATTTAGATACTTATAAAGTTTTTATGTTTCTAAAGAACTTTATAGGAGATGTACGTCTCATAAAATCACTTGGCTAAAATTGCTAAATGATGCATTAATTATAGAAAAAGACTTGGCTATGTAAGATATAAAATAACTTGTGGCAGGGGATAGTTATGTAAAATAATTTAGGTACATAAAATATATTTGTCACGTAATATATAAATGGTGCGATATTTGAGATTCAAGATTTCTTAATTAGTGGGATTCAGAAAGATATGAAATAAGTCATTGTTTAATTACATGCTAGTATATCAAATTCAAATACGTTATTATATTAGTAATGACCAAAACACTATTAAATAGTTAATGAAAGAGTCCAACAACCTTTTTAAATAGATTTTTCAGAATGTTTTTGTTTTAATAGTATAGATTATGTACCTAAATTGTTTCAGATATACTGCTATGAAACCGCGTCATAATATAGTAGCAAATAAGCGACTGTTTTCTTTTACAAAAAAAAAAATAAGCGATTGTTTTGAGATTAAACGAATTTGCAACTGTTAATTTTAGTTGCAACATAGTCGCAAGTACAGTATTTGTGAATTTTTGTGACATTTTTAGGGGTGACAAAAAGTATGTTTTCTTGTAGTGGCAAAGCCCGACTTGATTCTCAGCCAACTTAAAGCCCAAGTCTCATTTATTTACAAGAATATCTCTGGCCAAATTTAATCTAATATTTAAGTGTTCTGTCGTTGTTCTAAGCAACACACATTTTCATACTTTCTTAGAGTTTTTATTAGTTTGGAGAGAAGATCCAAGACTCCTTAAGAGCTTGTGTTGGAACTCTAGTTTTTATACCTTATTCGATTTATGCAATTTATATTTATAATTACTTTGTTTTACTTTGCTATGTCTAAGTAGTTCATCCTGGTAGATTTAGGGTTCAAGTAGGTTATGAATGATTAGCCCAACTATAGAATTTCTAAGGTAATAGACATCTTTCAAGGAATTGCTTGTAATTCTTGTGTTTAGTAGCTAACTAGAACTTTGAACTTACGATTGTGGACGACTACGACGGTAGGTTCTACATCAGAATATATTTTCTTGAGTTAGGATTACTAGAAACAAGCGACAATTGATTTAGTTAAGCCTAGTGAACCTATCGTTAAACTCAGTAACACTTGTCTAAGAGACCATCAATCGACGCTCATACCATATTATCGATCGATGCTCGATCCATATCAACAAGAGATAGCTGAGATATCAGAATTACTCAATAGGATTGATTCACATGCGGAAGATGGAATAAATAATCATTAGAATTTGAGTTCTAGGATTGTCACCCTAAGTATTCTATATCTCTATAATCCTGATTACCTGAAAAGAAACCCAAGATCTAACACTTTATCATAACTGTTACAAACCTAAATCAATCAACTGAACAACTACCTTTGTTGACCCTGCTGTTTACTATTCTCATAATTTACCTACCTTAATCAGTGCTGATTTGGATTTATTGTATGCCATAGCTCCTTGTGAATTTGATCCCTAAGTACTACAACTGAACCTCTTATTTGAGAGAGTAAATGTCACTCATTAGGGTAATTTGACTGATATCAAATTTGATGCTGTTTCCGGGGATAATTGATCGACATTATATATATATATATATATAATGTTTTAGAGGCTTTTTAGCATATTTACAAGTTCATGTATGATTTGGAGTAAGGTGGTGATTTTGGAGCATTTTGGAGATAAAAATAGAAAAACTAGTAGCTGACCCTCGAACTAGCCAAAAGGCCGACATTCAGAGTCAATCATGTATCGACGGACATCATCTGTCGTCGATCGACGATGAAGCGCAGAAAGCCCGACATGATTCTCAGCCGACTTAAAGCCCAAATCTCTGACATTTACAAGAATGCCCCTGACCGACTTTAATCTAATATTTAAGTGCTCTACTATTGTTTTGTTCTAGGAAACATACGCTTTAATACTTTCTTATTTTCAATGCAAACATATCTAGGGTTTTTAGTAGTTTAGAGAGAAGACCCAAGAGTCCTTCAGAGTTTGTGTTGGAACTCCAATTTTTCTACTTTATTCTATTTATGCAAATTATATTTATGATTATGGTGTTTTACTTTGCTATGTATGAGTAGTTCACCTAATTAGATTTAGGGTTCAAATATGTTATGAAGGATTAGTCCCAACTATAGAATTGCTAAGGTGATAGACATCTTTCAAGGAATTTCTTGTAATTCTTGTGTTCTAGAGTAGCTAACTAGAACCTTGAACTTAGGATTGTGGACGACTACGATGGTAGGTTCTACACCATAATAGAATTCCTTGAGATATGATTGCTAGAAACAAGAGACATATGATTAAATTAAGACTAGTAATGTAAGACCCAAACCTGGATCCCTTGATCCAACCAGTCCGGACTCTTACCTAAATGTCTAAGTGTAATTCAGCCGGTTAGGCCCATTAGTTTCTAAGTCATTTTTCAACATTTGAGGTTCATAAATAAACAAGTACATTGCGGAAGCATAGAAAAAAATATCATTTCATATATATAAGTCAATGTGATCCATACAAATCATTCTTAACACACAAATTGCACAATAGGCTATCATAAGTTCAATCTAACTAGACACACATCACACATCCATCCACGGCCAGGTCTTCAAGACTCCTTGGCTTTGCCACGATCACTGCTTGTTCCTGAAACCAAACCCACAACACATGAATACATTTATCAACCGATATCCTAACATCAGTTCTAACAATACATGGTTCCAGACCCTAAATCACATCTTTGTCCCAAAGTGACCACTCTAAATACTCGACCAAAAACTAAATAAAATTCATGATAAATCATGATAATTCTAAACTAAGAGAATGGTCCAATTGGATTTCCCAGAACCGGCCTCAATCATGGTGATCTCGGCCATGAACAGCCAAACCGGCCATAAGGGACCATCTCTAAATCAATGATATAAATTCATTCTTTCACTTTGATAATTCATTATAAATCCCCATTAAGAGATATCAGTCGCCAAATCCCCATAACTCCCTTGGGAACTATAAGATCGGTTCACACATGCCCAACCAAGGCCATGGAGAGATTACTCTGATCTAACCAAGGCCTGGGGGTTTGCCCACGAGTATAAACCCACGGAATACACCAGAATATAGTAGGGAAGAGATTGACAAAGAGAAAAGAAGTAAAAGATGCAACCAACACAACATGGTTCAATCGGCCGGACCATATAAACCCATGGTCTTGGGCGATAACCATCCGGAGTGCATCACTAACCTTAGGCGTGCGTTCCTTTGCAGCCCCTTCCTTCTCTGATTCCTTCCTCTTGTCCTTCTCACTTTGCTCGCCTGCCATAGCCTTGCCTGAATCTTCCCACTGCCTGAATCCCACCGGAATGACCACACGGTCCGATTGCCTTACCGCCGGTTCTTCTCTCTTTTCTTTCTGGTGTAATTTTGGCAGAGGTTTGCCTGGTATTTCTCGTCCTTAAATCGATGTGCAGAGACTCCTATTTATAGGAAATGCCATCGCCAACCACCTTTGGGCGAACGGTTGCAAGGTTTTGGGCGAATGGGCGCATGTGCTTTCATTCACATCCCTTCGGCCAAACCGTCCCCAACTGCTCCCAACCGCTCCCCTTGATCGATCTTCACCTGCCAGCACTTGATCAAGTGCCTGGCCTACTTGCCAAGCTCCATGGTCACACCGGCCCATGTCACCACCGAGCCGGACCCATAACCGCTCATGGTCCGGTCCAACCGCCCAAGTGCCAAACACTCCATCCAGCTGAGATGAGCTGATCACTAGCTTCTCCAGCTGAGTGAGCTGACTCTCCAGCTACTGGAGCTGTCCTGGTCTTGCCTGAGCTACTGTGAGCTTGCCCCACTCCTTTCCTAGCTGCCCGAGCTTCCATACTTCAACGGCCAGCTACCAAAACACTTGCCCAACTCCTTTGAGCTTGCCTTTCCTCCTTTCTGGTTAAGTCTCGACTTCCTGATGCACTTAACCACCATTTTGGACCATGATACGCTTGCCCTTAGGTCTCATGACCTGGCTGGTGCTTGTCCTCGCACCATGGTCCGTTCTGATGGCACTATCTAGAACTTGGGACATGACAAGTAAACCTATCGATTAACTCGCTAACGCTTGTCTAAGAGACCATCGATCGATGCTCATACCATACCATCAATCGACGCTCGATCCATATCAACAAGTGACATATGAGATATCGGAGTTAGCCAGTAGGATTGATTCATATGTGGAAGTTGGAATAAATCATCATTAGAATTCGAGTCATAGGATTGTCACCCTAAGTATTCTATATATCTATAATCCTGATTACATGAGTAGAAAACCTAGATCTAGCACTTTATCATAACTGTTTACAAACCTAAATCAATCAACTGAACAACTACCTTGTTCACCCTGGTGTTTACTATTCTCATAATTTACCTAGCTTAATCATTGCTGATTAGGATCTATTGTGTGCCCTAGCTCATTGTGGATTCGATCCCTAAGTACTACAACTGAACATCTTATTTGAGAGAGTAAAAGTCATTCATTAGGATAATTTGAGTGATATCACTCTCGTCCATTCTTTTGATTCTCTTGCTTCTCCATAGTGTAATGGCTCATTATTGAGACATAGCAACAATCTCTCTTGTTCTTTTATTGCTACTAGAAGGTAATCATCCAAGTATTTAGAGCGGGCCGTGATACTTCTTCCTCTATTTCAGGTTTGTAGCTCTGTTTTTCTGTATCATCTTCTTCTACCTCCGTTTGCAAACCTTTGATCCCTTCAAGTATGATCATCGCAGGATCCGTATCGTTTGTATCACGGCTGTCTGCAATCCCATGATAACCGTATATACCAAGTGTGAGAGAGAAGCCTCATCGTGACTCTGTTCGTGGCTAGTTGATATCTTTTGTTTTTGACACATTCTAACAATGTTTTCTATAACCGTTTTGAGTATTTATCGAGTCTTTATAGTACTTTTCGAATCATTACAGGTATGGATTTTAATTGGATGGGAGGTTGACAAGTTGAAGTAAAAGAGGCAGAAAAGAGTGCAATTTGGAAATTTTCATGCAGAACAGCCTTATGGCTATTCTCGATCGAGCAGATCACCCCGAGTGCATGTTCCAGCGGTATAGATTTTTATGGAAATTTCAAATATTTCTAGATTTTACCTAGGGATCCTCCTTTTTCCTTCTGTAGCCGCCAGAAACGTGCAAGATTTTTTTCTTATTATTCTTTACAAACTACACTAGTTTTTAAGAGAGAAAAACTCATTGGAGACTTTGGTGCTGTTGGCGGTTTGCTACTTGATAGGAAGAAGACTCCATCTTTCTCATCATAGAGAAGATTATCATGAACCCTCTTTTTTGTTTCTGTTATTATTATGCAATATTATTCATTACCAATGTCTTTGATATCTTGTGATATGGCTGAGTAGTCGGCTTGCTTAGTCTAAGGTGTTAGGGTGTTATATTCGTGATCTTGACATAAATAAGTTATAAATCGATTGAATTCATTCGCTGGTTTTCTTAAGGCTTGCATTAAACTAATCACTTAGTGCATGAACCTAGGTTTAATCTATTCATCAAAAGTGTTATAGGTTGCTAGACATAACTTGAATGAGCATCATATCTCTAACTAGCGAAACTAGATGTTAGGGTGTTATGTGAACATATCGGACTTGATCTTAATGTTTGTCATCGTGTCTCATTCCAAACGACAGTTTAGGTACTGAGAGCGATTGACAAAAGGTGAAGCACCATGACAGTGGGCTGATCTATCTTGAGTGATACGAGTTCTAGACTAGTGCTAAATTGAACTTGGATAATTTTTTAGCTCACGATTGTTTAACAATCGATCAAACCCCCTTGGATAGCATTCTTAATAATCTGAAAACCCCAATTCAAATTGTTACTTGCTTTCTAAGCTTCAATCAATTTTAAAACCCCCAAATTGTTTTAACTTAATATTGATCCAATAAAGATAAAGTGTAAAGTTAGTCTCTGTGAATTCAATTTTAAATTGCTACATCGACATACCATTCGATTGTGGTAGTGTGCACATTAGGTTAATCGTGTGCGTATACATGTAATATCAATTTGGCGCCGTTGCGACGGGGACCAACTTTTTACCTTTATTTTTTGGTTATTATTTAATCTAACTACTCTAACTTGCTTTACCTTTTTTGTTGCGGCTAATACTCCAGGTGTATGACCAGTATACATACTCGGAGAAACACACAAGGAGAATTAGTTACGCTTATCAACCAGGAGCTAGCAAGGCTAGAAAGATAGAAAAGTCAACAGACAAATGACAAGGAGTTCTTACAATCCTTATGCCCAAGTAGTATAAGAGAGTGTCAATCCAATCCTAAGTCATCTTGAAGCAATGAGAATGAAAATCAATACTTAATCTAAGTGCAACAAGTTTAGTGAAGTGATATGATTCAGAACTAGACTAAAATGCAATAAATTAACGAGCTTTCTTTCAGTAAGTAACAATATGACCTATGGGACTAGGTGTTTGACTTTAGATGATCAAGATCCAATCTAAAGGTGACAAGCTATCAATCAAACAATTTCCTTATGCCTAGACAATAATGCTAAACAAGTTCTTTGTCAAGATTAATGCTCATTTGCTTTAGTAAATCAAACATCACATGTCTTTGGTTCAATTAACTCAAGCAATCATTAAGAATGAGTCTGCTAGTAATCTAAGCTTCCAACATCAAATGTCTTTGTTTAAGCAAGCAAAGATCTATGAAGAGCTAGTTCGGACATTTCAACATACACCTTGTGGGCAGAAAATGTCTAATGCTCTAGATTAGAGAGACCAACAATAATCTAGCATTAAGATAACTCAACAAGCAAGGAAATAGATAGATCTAACACTAAACACCTTAGATATTTACTTAATCACCCTAATAAATCTAACCCATGAATCAAAAATGGATCTACTCACTAATAGACATGATAAACCCAAAACCAATGGATGAATAAAGGTTAATCATGCTTAGTGATGAAGAGATCTCAACAAACACAAGAGATAAAAGATGAAAAGACCTAAAGATTCAATCTTTCTTCAAGATCTCCAACTGTTTAGAGAGAAAACAAGATATCCCCCAAGAAACCGCTCCGGACATCATGTGAACTACAACCGGTTCCCTTGACTCGCTGCACTTACCCGCTCCAGCACTTGGCTTCAAGACTTATTCAGGTGGAGAAGGTGAGCGGCTTGGTGTTATCGATGTGTGGCCCCGTTCTAATGTTTGTTGTAGATACAACGACGTGTTGACGTCGCTGTACTAGACTTGTTGCAATACTTTGTGATGATCTGGATGTTCAGACGATGGTGTCCTGTTCAGAGCGATGTAACCAACCCACAGTGAATGACCATGTAACGCCCCGACCCGCCTACAGCTAATGGGCCACCCACGCCCGCTCTCGGCCCGTGGGCCCCATCCCATCCGACGGTCGTTAATTTTCCGAAGGCTCGAAATCATTGTTTACTGACCCTGCAATCACAACCCAACCTTTCCCCTTGCTTTGGCCTCACTCGCACGGTATCGCGAATCACTTCCCGATAGGTCCCCCATCCTTTCACTACTCCAGTCCAAGCACGCTTAACTATGTAGTTCTAAACGGATGTGTGACGGAAAAGTTAAGTCAACTTTGGTGACATAAGTAGCAGCCAAATCAATTATCGTAAGCCTTTTCACATATCACAACTCGGGATGTTACAATTTTCAAAGCAACATCCTCGTTGCGCCCCACGACAGGTCTCAAGGCGCCTATCAGGTCAGAACTGAGATCACTAACCAGCTCTGATACCAATTGTAACGCCCCAACCGCCCACGGATAATGGGCCACCCCCACGCCCACGGCTAATGGGCCATCCACGCTTAACTTTGGAGTTTTAAATGGATGTGTGACGGAAAAGGTAAGTCAACTTTGGTGACATAGGTAGCCAAATCAATTCTCATAAGCCTTCTCACATATCACAACTCGGGATGTTACTGACCGCTCCAAGGTGCGTCAAGGTTACAGCTACGTCTTCAACCCACAACCTACAGTCGCTCCTGGTTCAACTTCCTCAAGGGCTTAGATAGTGTCCAACGTTGTCGTGGCTCTGGTTCCCCGTGCACCTAGCGATTGCGGCTCATCCTCCATGGCGTCTAGTCTCAAATTTCCGCCGCTCCTCCGCTGCGGCTCCTCCTCCACGAGTCTGCAGCTTCTCTCAGTTACCGCAAGACCAATCCCGAGCTCAATTGCCGTCGTAAGCTCTCACCGGTCCTTATCCTCACCGCCTTGCTCTGAAACTGCCGTGGTAGCTGCCGGAATCGCGTCAACCAATCCGGCGAGAAGAAACACGAGCAACAATGGTGGGATTTAGACTATTTTCACATTAGGTCCTACATCTTCTGAATCTTTCACTTCGGCCACATACTTTCATTAGTTGCAGAAAATACCTCTCTAATTGACCCCCAGACTTTTGATTGTGCAACCAGACCCAAGCGAATATTTTGTATTTGCAACACTGATCCCTGCAGTCTTGTAAGTTTTTGTTTCTACCCCAAATAGTCTTGATTTGCAAATATATCCTTTCAAACTGACCCCAAACCTCCAATTGGTAACTCCAACACCTAATAAAGACTTATGTTGCAAACAAAACTATTAAAGTCTAAATAAAATTATAAATTATAATATATACACTAAATGATAGTTAAAACCATGCAAATTCATAAGATATCACCAAAGCCTACAAACACCACATGGGTGATCATAACCATTGATATTGCTCAAATTATCCTATAGCAATATTACTTTCATTAAAAGAGGTCAATTGTAGTATTTAGGGATCGAATCCACATAGACTCTTGATTACACAATAGATTTTATAGTTTTCGAAATAAAGCTAGATTGAAAGGTTTTTAGAATAGTAACTTAAATGTAAGCAGGAAAATCGATCGATATCCGGAAGTGTATATCGATCGACGAACAGGACAATTGCTCGATTTCAGATTAGGGGTTTGTTATCAATTCGGGAAAGTAGCTAGATCAAGGTAAACCTTTAGGTATGACAAGTATGTTGTTTTTAAGGATTTAAAAGGGTTTTAAATAAGATTGTTCTCGAACTCAACTCTTAGGAACAATCTAATGATTGTCTAATAGCTGGATCTCAAGACAGCCAGCTGTCACTTTCTCCATCATGAGAAAACATCGATCGATGTAACTTATGACAATTGATCGACAGCCTTTTAGATAATCGATCGATGACTCAAACATCGTATCGGTCGATTATCCTTTCAGTAAGCGTTACCGAGCAGGTTGATAGGTTCTCAGATTAATTAGGGCAATTTTCGTTCTTAACTAATTAATAAGATCAGTCTAGTTTATTTTCAGGCAATTCACCATGATGTTGCTTGCGCAAATTAAACAAAGATCTAAGTCAAGGGTGATCAGTTCCTTTACTTAGCATTAAGTGCGACTAGAATGAAAGAACTATTAAAACACCCTAACAATCATATTATGATCAGCAATACATAAATCAACATTTGGTAAATCTAAATCTAACAGTAAGACTACTCAGACATTTTCATAAGAAGCATAATTATGATGGTCTGAATAAAACTTTTAATAAAAATAGAGTAAGAAAACAAAAGGAGTTCAAGATCTTCTCTGTTTATGCAGCTCAGATCTCTCTCTCCAGGATAGTTACCTTCTTCTCAGCTATTACTTCTCTCCTTGGTGATTACTTTGGTGACTTGCTTGTAGCCTCCTTTATTTCTTAAATTTTTCTCTTCTTAGTACTCCTCTATTTAAATGGTACAAAAACCCTAAAACATGACCTAACAGGCGGCCAGGGCATATTATGCAATTATGATATATTTTTGGGTAAAACTCGTAAATCTTCTAATCGTCATTAATCGCGATCAGCTCGGTATCGATCGATATGGTCGATGGCCAATCGATCGATTCTTGTGATTCTCCATCGATCGACGTTGATGTTGAAACATCGGTTGATATTCTCTTCAGTGGTCAGGTTGCGAGTATGATGAAATATCTCCAAAAAGGTGTCCAAATGCTCCATAATCATCATTTTATTCCAATGAGTACCTAAACCTGAATATCTCTAAAAGAGCTACAAAATGCATATAAAACCTTTGAAAATATATGAAATTTATGGGTTAAATAGGGTAAAATATAGAGTATATCAACCATCAGGATGATCATGCTGCAACAATGCAACTGATGCAACAGAAAATGCAGTAAATGTAGCAGACCATCCAAGCTCAGCAAGCAGCTGCACAACAAACTTCTCTATTCGTCGCACTGCAGCAGCGGGAATAGCATGCACAAGCTGTTCTAATCAGGCAGAGAAACGTTTTGCGAAAATTTTATACTATGCACTCTGCCATTGTTCCTCTACCCTATCTGAGGCAAGACTTTGAGAACAATGGAGAATTCATGACTCGGACCACTGTTGGAGCATTTAAGCTGATTGAGAACATGGTTGCAGCTCAGATAACATGAGCGAAGAGAACAATCGCTCCAAGGAAGTCAACAATGTCGACACCCAGAAGATTGATGTACTGACAGCCAAGGTTGATCAGCTACTAAATACAACCAAGGGAAAATCTTCATCATGGAGGAAGCTACTGTTGAGAAGATTCATAACATTCAAGAGGTTGCTCCTGAGGCTGAAAATAAAGGGAACAATCAACAAGAAATCATCTACATCAACATACATGGGTATGTGCAGAACAACCACACACAAGGGATGGAGTATCAGCAAAGCTTACTGCAGAACTTTCAGGGTAAAACCTTTATTTTCAGTCAGGCACATAACCAACAGCCGAAGAGCAACCAGCAATATGTGCTCCAGCTGCTGCGATTGGTCCGCAAGATGAGCTGAAAAAATCTCAATATCATGATGCAATAGATGCTCCAGAGCCAGCAGGTTCAGGTGAAGGCTGTGAATCAGGTTACCACAGATGTTGGGGTCGAAAACGGTTATATCGAAATCAACGGTTACGGCTACTATCTCGGAAAAGTTTATTAGTAGAAATCGTCGACCGGTCAGGACACAAAGACGGATCGACGTACGTCAATCGATCCGTCTCGAAACAACTAGAACAATGCACTTTCGTCTAACCTTCAGTACAATCTCTTATGAACCACGGCTATACTGCCTCTTACTCTATCTCAATCAAAGTTATCTCAATCAAAATTATCATCGGTACTTTACGATTAAAACCGCGAAAGATCTATTTTTACGTAAACATCGTAATAAACGCGATAAGTTGCAATACGCCCCAAAGGGGCCTAAAACGAGACTAAGAGCCCACTTACGATTCTACCAGGAAATAGCCCATCAACACTATGACGGTTTATGCCTTATCCGCATGAGAAGATAAATGTGAAGTTTCCGAAGATAATCATGAAGATCGAGAAAAATGGAATATTTCCTAGATATGGCAAAGTCGGCTAAGGGCATAATGGGCAAGCGTAAACCGACCTTCGAGGGAGTATATAAGGAGTTGTAGGCAAGAGCCATCAAGAAGGACATCCAGAGCAAACTTAGCACTTAGAGCATTAGGCAACTTTCTGTTTTTGTTATACGAGCTGCGACTCAACTAGTTACTGCAGTCTTAGGTTATTATAACTAGAAATCTCTCCGACAGCTCTCGTAGCCGAGGCTTCTACCTTTGTTGTAAACGCCCATACGCAGATTCGGAAAAACACACCTTTCGCTCTTTTTACGATTTCTTATACTTTTCTCGTCTTTACTTTCATTTTCTGATTGCTTGGCGTGTGGTTTAGCAAATATCCGGGACCTCTGAGAAATTTGAGTTTTCTTAACTTTCCTAATTTAAAAGGAAATTGACAGTGCGAAATTCGATTCCAACAACAGACATTGACACCATGATGGACAGCATGTTCACCGAGCTGAATACAAAATATGATATTTTGAACAACCACATAAATAGGTTTGATGTTCAGCTTGCTCAAACTGCTGGAACTGTTAAAATGCATCAAGAAACTCTTTGTGGAAAGAGTGTGATGAATCATAGGGTTGAGCACTGCAATGCAACAGAGCTGAGTTGCGAGAAAGCTGAGGGGAAATAAACGGAGCAGCTATTCGCTGAGACTGCTTTAGACGCATAATACTACAAGAAAGGCTTTGATAGCAATAGAAGATAACGTTTTTACCTTTCTGCTATAGTTGATATCCGCTTTAGGTTTAGATAGCGTTCATATATTTTGAAACACTATCATAAAGTGGTATTTTTGGAAACTTATGATAGCAAATCTTTAATAGCAAAACATAATTAAAATGCTATGTTTAGCTCTTCGAATCCCTAAGCCCTAAATAAGTTTTTAAACCTTAAACTCTAAATATGAACCTTAAAACTATAATACATTCATACTATAACTTCAATTCAAAATTTATTACTTTAATTTTAATATATAACTTTTTGACAATTTTTTTTTTAATATATAACTTCCAAACACACAAACCTTAATTCTTTAATCGAACTCTATACCCTAAATCCTAACATATCAAACATATATAAAACATACATTTATTAAATAAACGTCAAAACTTATTTTTAATAACCTCACAGATTTCAAATCTAAATCTTAATCACAAAATTATATATAAAAATTCTAACCTTTAAACTCTCAATTCTCAAAACTACGAACCTCCAAATCTTAAACACAATCATTCACACAAACTACTTATACAAACCCTATTATGAAGTTTATATAATCATATAATCAAAATTTATATTTCAAATGTTAAATTATAATATCTAACTTTTAAATTTAAGAAATTTCTAAAACAATTAAAAATAAATGTAAAAACAATTTTTTTACATTTTTATGGCCGTTGATTGATTCTAATCCAAGGGATAAAATTATTCTTGTATCTATCTTAAACCTTCTCTCTCATTGGTTAATTTTTATTTTTTAAGGATCACACTTTTTAGCCATTGATAGTTTTTAATCTAAAGGCATAAAATCATTCTCTCTCTCCTTACTCCCGATAGATCTGCGATCTCATATTTTTATGGAAAAAAGTTTTGAAGCTACACGACGTTTACACTAATATGGTGGAAACCATCTGATGTATTAAAATTTGTTAATAACTACACGAAGTTTATGTTAATACATACCACATGTACGAAGTTTATGTTAATATGGTGCCAACATCACAGTCGGGTTAAATTTATCTAAATTTAAGTTAATGGAGTCAATCCGTAATTTATTAAGTTTAATAAATTTAATAATTTTTTCAAAAAACTGATTTATTAAGATTAATAAACCTAATTGATTTTATTAATGAACTTAATAAACTTAATAATTTATTGAATTTAATAAATTAATTAAAATTAATAATTTACTAATTTTATAAATTTAATAAATTTGTTAAACTTATTAAAAATATTACACTTATTAAACTTAAAATTAATAAAACCAATAAATTTATATATTTTAATAAGTTATTAAGTTTATTAAGTTAAGTTTTAAAATTTTATTAAGTTCAATAAATCATCAAGTTTATTATGTTTCTAAATTTATTAATTTTAATAAATTTATGAAGTTTAAATAATTTATTATGTTTAATAAATTATTAAGTTTATTATTTTATTAAGTTTAATAAATTTATTAAGTTTAATAAATTTAATAATTTTAATAAATAATTAAGTTTATTAAGATTATTAATTTGATTAAGTTTTATAAATTATTAATTTTATTATTTTTAAAAAAATATTTATGTTTATTAAATTTATTTAATTTAATAAATTGTTAATTTTATTAATTTATTTAAGTTTAATAATTTTATTAATATGTTTAATAAGTTTAATCATTTTAATAATTAAATTTATATATTTAATTTTCATAAATTATAAAGTTTATTAATTTTATTAATAGGTGTAATAAGTTTAATAATTTTAGTAAGATTTATAAATTTATTAAATTTGTTAAGTTTAGTAAATTATTAATTTTAATTAATTTATTAAATTTAATAAATCATTAAGTTTAGGAATTTCTTAAGTTTATTAAGTTCATTAATAAAATCAATTAGGTTTATTAATCTTAATAAATCAGTTTTTTGAAAAAATTATTAAATTTATTAAACTTAATAAATTACGGATTGACCCCATTAACTTAAATTTAGATAAATTTAACCCGACTGTGATGTTGGCACCATATTAACATAAACTTCGTACATGTACTTTGTGTAGTTATTGACACATTCTACCTGTAGCTAGGAAACTTTTTTCCTATTTTTATTCTTTTTTGTTCTACAATCTTCTTCGTCTACAATTTTACGCCTCTTTCAATATACTTGTCTCTGTACATTCATGGAAATAACACGAATACAAATAATTTTGATTTGAGTTTGGGTCCAGGATTTGAGGGAAGAAGAATATTGGACTCAAGACGATGACGACGCCTCTGTACAAATAGTCTTGGAAACGAAACATCTCTGCACCTGGCCTCTGTACGCCTCCTCTCAAGTTCCGACCAGGAAGACAATAAGCAAGCTTCGTGGAGAGGAGACGATGACGACGAAGGTGGCTGGATGCAATGACGAGTACGCATCATTTCTGCAACTTGACTATAAAATCCCACAATGAAGAAGAAGAGTCATGGAAGAAGACGACGGCGAAGGTGGTGGTGCTGCTGGTGAGGATTGGAAGATGAAGAAAATGACGAAGGCGGTGGTGGTGCAGTTGCATACATTTAGTTAGTTATTATTTATTAATTAGGTTTAAGCTTGGTTTAGGTTAAAGCTTGGTTTATGTTTTTGGTTTATTTGGTTTAGAACCTTTTTATTTAATTAGTTTTTTTTTTGTAAAAACCAATTTAATTGTTAATCAATTTAAATAATAAAGAAAATTTAAATATATATCATCTTTAAGTTTTAATTACTTTTTATTTTTAAATAATTAAAAGAAAAAAAATTTAAAATAAAGAAAATTTACGTAAATAATAACAAAGAATATACGCTATTAAGGAATATTTCATTGCATACCAAAAAGCGCTATAATATCTCTATATACTAAAGCGCAAGTCGTCTTGCCAATAAAAATCTGACAAGTGGAAAATTTTTTAAAAATAAAAATAAAATATTAAAATCAATCGATAATCTCTTTCTGTTTCATTTTTTTCTGCAACTCCAATTAATTCAATTCCTATTTTTTTCTCAAAAAAGTATCCCACATTCATATCTAACTGTTTTTTACTTTTCTTTATAACCTGCCTTTTTCTCAATATCTTCAAATTTTCAAAATCGTGACTATGAAACTCTTTTATGTTCACTGTAGTAAAGAACCTCTCTAACTTTTGTTTATATTCCCAGATTCCTTAAACTCCATCAATTTATCAGCAATGAAGGTATAACAATGTATTTCTCTACTTTCTTTTATTTATAAAGTAATTTTCATATCTATTTTGTAGCATATTTTTAGGAAAATTCTGTTATCTATTTGCTACAGATGAAAAATGCAATAACTTTTAAAATAGTATCTATATTTGCTGTAAATAAGAAATCAGAAATCCACCTGTGAGTTTGCCGAAATACTTTCAAACAACGACGGGAAATCAGTTTTCAAATATTATCTCAGTTTATTTAAGATATACTTTACAATTAGTATTTGCATTTGTTGCACATATTTTTCCCTTCAAAGCTCAAGTTTCTGTTTGTGGCTGATAAGAAACAAAATCGGAATGAAACAAGAAGAAAAAAAGGTAGTCAATCGAGTTTGAACTAATGATGAAAAAAATCACAAATGTGATTATTGAAGCATTTAAAATTATATTCTTTCTAAAATCAGTTCAAAAAAAATTATATTCTTTTCATAATTATTTTCTATTGAAACTCTCTCTTTATATCATGTCTCAAAATGTCAAAAACTTTTAAGTACGTTTTCAAAAAGAATATTGTCATAATCTATCATAATTTTAAAGTAAAAAAAAATCTACCATAATTTGTTTTTTTATTATAAATAGAAATTTATATCTTATAGAATATTTATTTACAAGACAAATACAAATACAAAGAAAAACAGAATGAATATAGTACTTTAACTATATTTTTATGTGTTGGTATATATTTCAATGTCCAAATTTAAATTACTTGCAAACATCTACCGATCCTAAAACAATATAAGAAATATTTCAGTTACAAAAAAATATAAGAAACATTATTTTACCAAAAAATATTATTTTACCTTTTTGTTTAAAATGCCTCACTTTATGGGGAATTGCTATCCATATTTATAGAATATATAATTAAATTTTATTTTGATTGATAACTATAAAATTACAGTTTTATCATGAAATAATTTAAATCACAATCATTTGAGCCGTGCATAGGCACGGGAGTAACACTAGTATAACAATAAGATATCAGCACAAAAAACCGATATCTAATGTGTCTTATCTACTATGACGGACGTGATACATCGTTTCATAAACCGTTATCGTATCATTAGATAGTGTTTTCCATCCGCTAATAAAAGCCATTTTTCTTGTAGTGGAAAAGAGAACAGAGCAGCCTGCTTGCTCTGAAGTTACTGCTCCCAGGGACCTGCTGAGACTCCACCTATTCGAGTCTAAGTTCTTAAGATTCCTTATCCAAATCCACCTAGACATTTGATGGATCCTATTAGTGCAGAGCAGCTGGCTGGGTTTAGGAAGATGGTGATAAGGCTTCCTCAAGGGATCTCATTTGAACATGCTTGGGAGATTCGACTATTGCATATGTTCTTCAGAAATTGCAGAGAAATTTAAGAGGAAATTAAGGCACTCTTTACTGAAGCATTGATACCATCACTGAAGGTATTGCCTAAGGTTGATGACCCCGAAAGTTTGCTTTTCCATGTTCCATTGCTGAAGTGGAATTCAAGGAAGCTCTTTGTGACTTTGACTCAAGTGTAAATTTTGTCTAAAGGAAATTATAGACGAGCTGGGCATTGTTGATGTTGAGATTTCTCTGGTGACTCTAGCTTTTGTAAACTCTTCCATGGCAGTCCTTTATGGCACCATTCAAAATCTTCCTGTCCAAGACAGGACTGTATTCTCCATACCGAATTTCATGTTGTTGAGATGAACAATGATCATGAGATGCCTTTCATCTTTGGAAGGATATTAATGGCTATAGTGGGAGCAATCATCGAGATGCCTAATACGAGAGTCTCCTTCTCCAACATCAACAAGAAGGTTTTCTATAAGGCTGTCCCCATCATATTTTCCACACTACACGCCTCTTGCATCTCAGTGGTCAGTGAAGAAAAACTGAAAATTGTTCCAAAGAATGAACTTGGTAAAAGCAGTGAGATCAAAGAATTCATGGATGGAGATCCTCATACTTATACCAAGAAACTCAGTGGGGAGACAAAGGTGAATGAAAGACTCCAAAAGAAAAGGGTCAGAGTGATCCTATTATGTGGACCTGGATTACCTTGGCATTATCTCATTTGGTTCTCCATAAGCTTTTGGCTTGTCGAGGTTACACTAGAGTGATGTCTTAACACATCACATCGCTCTCGGTGTCTTAACACATCACATCATTTCTCATTAAACTCATTGATATATGCTTACCCTAGAGCAACCTTACTCTCATCAAAAGAGGTTAAGTTGTAGTACTTAGGGATCGAATCCACATGGAGCTAGGTAACACACTAGATCTTATTGTAACTAAGCTAGGTTGAAGATACCAAAGCAGTAAATTTCAAGTAAACTTAAAACTAGTGAGCAAGACAATTACTCAATTGATTGATTGGGGGTTAACAGATATGATGAAGGCGTTAGACTTAGGATTTCTATTCAGGTTATCAAGATTATAATAGTATGAATGCTTAAGTGAGATGCTTGCATGATATTAAAGAACCCAACGGTAACAATAACCGTACCACTGTCATTTTCTGGGTTGTCTATTACTAGATCCAATGATTCACTCCACGCGCAGGTCATAATCAGGAAGGCATCGATCGACGTTTTGTTGAACGTATCGATCGACATAGCCGTGCGTCAATCGATCGATATCTCTATAGGAGAATCGATCGATGCGCCTCTAGTAAGCTTTAAGCGCGGGTTGATAACAATTCGCAAGGAGTTTGCTAGACCGGGCTGTCGCTTGCGCCTAGAAAATCCTAGCTCAAAGAAAATAGATCCAAGGATAGTATCCACTGTAAAAACTGTGTCTACCTCCTAACACTTAGGCAAGACATAAATACTAAATAATTAGGTTAAAACTCGTCAGGGGTATCTTGGTCTGGAGTCTTGGTCTTCAAGTCGGTTGTGACCAAACTGAGCTTCTGCGTGTTTACCATCGATCGATATCACAGAGTGTGTATCGATCGATATGTATTTCTCCGTGTCGACCTCGGGTGGTCGATATCGTCATCTCAGGTGAAATCTCTAAAGTGCTCCAAAATGCTCCAAAATTACCATCTTTCCTCCAATTGCTTCTGAACCTGTAAATATGCTATCTAGACTCCAAAATGCCTTAACTCTATCCTAAAACTCTTATATACCATGGCTAAAATGGGGTCAAATTCATGGTATATCAACTCCCCCAGACTTATCCTTTTGCTTGTCCTCAAGCAAAACTAACTGGTAGTCTCTCTGAAAAAATTTTGAAAACGGCAAGGACTCAAAAAGTTTTAGAATCTCAGTCATATTTTCGTAGTAGTGCAAACCAAGTCATAAGCATCCTAATTCCAAAAGTACATTATACCATATCCTAGTATATCCTTCCAGACTTATTTAAAGAATCTGATCACATGTATGCCAAGCCCCAAGACAAGCAAGTCAAGTCAGTATTAGGTTGGAGGTTAGCTTTGGTTCCTTCAAACTCTCTCAGTAAGTGTAAACATAGTTGACAGGTTGATCCACTTTAGTATCGATGGTACTTTTGTAATCAGTAAATCTAAGACTGGTCTAGAAAGTAGTTAGATGACAAGTAATAAATCAAATTAGATCATTGTCCCCTTCTTGACTCAATAAAACTTTTTTGAAAACATTTTAAATAAGACTCATAATAGTAAATAATCATTGGTAACCCTCCCCCCCTCCAGACTTAAATTACACTGCCCCAGTGTAAAACAGACGGAGTTGATAAAAACCATATAATATAAATGCGAAATTTAACAAGTTAGAACATTATACCTGACCGATACCACATCGATCGATGTAGTTGAAAGCGTGTCGGTCGATGACTTTGTAGTGTCGTATATCGATGTTGACTTGGTCGCGTCGGTTGATAGAGATGGCAAACGTCTACTCGGATATTTTTTTTTATAAAACCTGCATAAATATAAAGACGAAAAATAAATACTGGTAATTAATAAAGTTAAGTAGAATTACCTAATAGTGGGTTGCCTCCCACTCAGTACTTTGTTATAGTCATTTAGCTTGACTTTGGAGGTTGAATGGTATAGTGTTGATGAACGAAGTTGCTTGCTGGATAGCAAACATCTCCTTCATCTGTGGACTTTGTTGCAATGAAGTTTCTTGTGGCATCATCTAATCTGGTCCATCTCTTTTGCATATCTTCTAACTCATCTGTTAGCAATTGTAGCCTCTCCTCAAAGTTCTCAATGTTGAACTGATGCTATCCAAGCTTATCATAAGCATACGCTGATAGATCTGTCAGTTCCTCATGTATTGAAAATAGCACACCCATGCTGTCCGTGTTGGTTTCCTGTCGGACTGATGGTGCATTAGTATCGAATTATTTTGTTGTGTCGATGTCGATTGATGTCGTAGTGTACTGACCGATCGGTGCAAGTGTTGGCATGTCGGTCAATTTGGATGTTGAAGGGCGAGTTGCAAGTTGTCTCTGAATAGCCTTGATCTCCTTGTATATCCCATCTGTCCATGAGTGCAAAGTATTAATGTTTTGTCGAAGGGGAAGTAGATGTCATCAAACTTCTTGTAGTATTCATCTTCTGAATATTGTAAGGCTTCGTAGATCTCATCTATCATCTTGTCTTCTTCTTCCTTGGTGTAGGTAGCTTTTCCTTATTGAGTGTCTGGATCCTCTGATGTATCTATGTATCTCCAGCTTCTCTTCTTTCTCTGATAGGTATCATAAGCTCTAGCTCCATACTTTATCTTGTAATGGAATTCAGTATTCCATCCATTGTTCGAGCTCGTATCCATATCGATAGATGTGTTATCATCTGTATCGATCGATGGAGACTGCTTATGCTGCTTCTCCTTCTTGTTGCGAAGCAAATCCAATTCTTTTTACAGTAATTCACCTCTCTTGGTTACCCAGTTAAGGTTGTTGTTGAGGTTGCAATAGAAAACATCAAGCTTCTCCTTTAAAGCTTCTGCTTCCCATTGGTTATCCGTCTTGATGTTGTTGTATATCTCCTCTTTGATAGAAGTGTATAGTGTTGGACTCTTGTCGTCAATCGATGTTACGTTGTTGATGTCGATCGATGCATGTTGGACTCGACTGGTGTTTGCTGAATATCGAGCGATGTACGAGTATCCGTATCGATTGATGGAGATGTCTTCTGGTGAAATTCGAGTTTTCTCTAAATCGTGTCCATCTCCTGCTGCAAAGCATCTGTTCGGGTGGCTAGTGTATCCATATCATCACTCATAGGGTAGTAGGAGCTACCAATTCTTTCTTCAAAAGAATGTAACTTGTCTTCCAATGTTGTAAAGCGTCTATCGATCGATTTCTTAAAACTGGTATCAGTCGATGTGTTATGTGGTATGTCGGTCGATGGGTTGTGTGGCATGTCGGTTAACGTCGATGGTTTCTAGGGTTTCCATGCTGGAGATTTTCTTGTTTCACGCTTCAGTATGGTGATAACGTCGCCCGCAAGGTACTCCATGGTCTTGGTCAACCATGTGATCCCGGTGTTGAGTGGATGGTAGACACCATCAAATTTGCACTTGAAATCATTCATTGAATCCTCTTGAATGGTGTAGATTTCATTGAGCTTCTCATCCATCTCTTCTCTGCTGTAAGGATCTGAAATCTGATGGTTTAGATTGAATGAACTCTTCGCGATGCTCTGGTAGGCAGATGAAAGAGTGTTCATGTAGCGAAGCTCTCTGCAGGATGTCTCTAATGTGGAAGCTGGATACTGGAATGACCTTTCCTGCAATGCTTCGTGCACTTCCATACATGTATCTGTACACTCCATACTTATCTCTCTGGTACTCGGGAGGTACCTTATCGATCGATGTGGAGGTGTTGTCGTCGATCGATTCCGCAGATCTAGTTGGTTTATTTGAAGTTATGTTCTCTCCTGCAGGCTATTTCAAAGTCTGCTTCAGCTATCATTCTCTGATACTCTGGATCATCACGTTGCTGGACGAATAGATTGTCTGGTCCATTGGCCATAGCAAGAATATTTGCGATGTCTTCTTTGGATGCTTGTAGAATACAGCCATCCATAGCTTGTGCATTGCCTTCTGGATCCCTGAAAATACCAAACTCATCAGGTGTTAGATATCAATAATCTAACTTATTATCATTATGTAAATCGGATGGTAAAGGTTGAGTATCGATCAATGCAAAGGAGTGCTCGTCGATCGATTTCATGTGGTGTTGTCGATGGGGAAGATTGCAACTGAATTCTTCTCTATATGGCTTAGGGTTAGAAGGTGGATGATGCATCTTGTCTGCTTCTAGGGTTTGTGATATTTCTTCTACCACGTGACTCCTTTTATAGTAGTAATCACCAACCAAATTTCCAATTCTGATATTTCCATTTTTCTCAACGTCGGTTTGACTCGTACCGATCGATGTAATGTGATGCATATTGATCGATTCTTGTATATGCTCCCCTCGTCTTGGACGTATATCGATCGATATAGACGGTGTAGTGTCAATCGATTCTAGTAGTATAGTTCCATCCGATGGAAATCCATCTCTAGCGAGAACTCCTTGATGCTCTGTAGCTCTTTCTTCCTTGTGGTTCCCATTGAACTCTTCCACATGTTGGGAAGGTGTAGTAGCTTCTAGGGCAAAAATTGGATAGCATTGTGTTGGCCAATAATCTATTTCCTTTGAACAATCTGTATCGATCGATGCATAATAGCTGGTATCAATTGATGCATAGTAGCTGGTATCGATCGATTTTCCTTTGTTTAATCTTGAGATCGAATTGAGACTGGTGCCTTCCTTGTAGGGTGTTGAATGTGGTCTTGTTAGGATGAATGGGTGGGAAGCATATCAGGTGGGCTCTTCATCTCCGCGATGGAATGAATATGGTATATCTCTTTTGTAATCCTCATCATACTCTTCTTCTCTGCGAAGGAATGAGTATTCAATATCTCTTTCCCTTATGTAATCATCATCATACTCTTCATCTCTTGTTTCCACTGCAAATGTAGACTGGTAGTAGTCTTCATCCCAACTCCAATCTGAATAGTCACCTAGAAAGTAATCAACTTCGTACATAGGTGTACTATTGTTTGATGTGGAATGAAAATTGTCGCTCGTATTGATCGATGTGATGACTGATCAACGGTATCGATCGATGTCTCAGTGTGGGTGTCGATCGATTCCGAGTACTCTGTCTCATACTCGTCTGCACTGTAGCTTGTGGCTTGACAACTTTGACTAGATCATAGTGAATCTTCGGGTTGATGAGTATCAAACACATCTGGTTGGTCTGCAAATTGCAAATGGCTCCCATAGTAGCTAAGAATGCTCTTCCAAGTAGTAGAGAAGAATTCCAATTCAACTTAATGTCTATGACATTAAAGTCAACTGGAATTAGGGCATTACCAATCTGCACCTCAAGGTCTTTGATGATTCCTCCTGAGTTCCTTCTAGAACATTCCACAAAAGTAGAATGATTCTTTGAAAGGTTCTAAATTTAGACCTATTTGGTCTGCCATAACCTTGGGTAGGATGCTGACTGATGCTCCTGTATCACACAATGCATGTGGGAATTCAATACCTTGCACTAGGCATAAAATTATGAATTCTCCAGCTTCACTCTTCTTCTTTAATGTGATCCTCTTTTTCATCTCCTCTCTGATCTGATGAAAGATCTTCTCAATATCAGCTTCTGTCACCCTTGTTTCTCTGAAGAATATCCACAATTTGTGTGTGAAGTATGCTTCTTCAAAGAGTCTCTCTGTTGGGATCCTTAGAACTCTCTTCTTGAAGCTTTCCAACTTTTTTGCATTAACCTCTCTTTTATAGTGCTTGAGAACCTTCTCTTTCCTTTCCTTAAGGTTCTCTCTGCACTTTCCTTTTCTATCTCCATAGGCTCTGATGTATCCTCAAACTCGTCTGGTGGGTTCTCTGAAGGTTTGGGTCAGGGCCTGAAAGCATTAAGTATGGTTACGTCTAACTTTGGTAACCGTACTCGGTGTGTTGTGGGTGCATATCGATCGATGTTGGGTTGATCAAAGCATCCCTCTTGAAGTTTCTCATGTTTATTCACTTGCTAGAAATCATCTACTGTGATGTCATTAATGTGGTGTCTTATGATCTCTTCCTCTCTCCTTCTGATTAAGGCTTCTTGCCTCTTAATAGCCTCTCCTGTTTGAATCACTTGTGTCTCTAACTTCTTCACATGAGTGCTCAAGGTGTCAAATTTTGCATTCATGCTATTGTATGCAGCATCTATCTTTCCATTGAAATCTATGGTAAACTTCTGCTGACCCTCTAGAAATGAATCAAGCATTGCTTCAATTTTTCTCTCTTGAGTAGATGGTGGTGGATTCTGGTAGAAAGAATTGTTGAGATTCTTGTTGTTGCCGTAGTTGTTGTTGCTGAAGGGTTTCTGATATTGTGAATTCTGATTGTAGTTGCTTCTTTGACTGTTGCCATAGAAGTTTATGTTTCCATTCTGGTTTCCAGACCTCTGTAATCCAGCTCCTCCAATGTAATTCACTTCTTCTTCATACTTCTCCTCATCAGTCTCTATAGCTTCTAAATCTTATACAAAGCTAACATGCTTCCTAAGAAGCTTGTTACCGCTGTCCAATGTGGCTCTCACATCATCCATCTGCTCATTTCCAAGGGCATTGGCCGATTTCTTTCTCTCGTAATCAGTGTTCTTGGTGTTGTTTATAGTTGCCAAGTTCTCTATAAGTCTCACAGCCTCTTCTAGATTCATGGTGTTGAAGTTTCTTTCACTGGCTATGTCTACTGTTGTCGGATAGTTCAGATTTAATCCTCCGAAGAAAGTGCTGAGCAGCTGCACCCATCCCTGGTGTTGAAGTTTCCTTCGTTGAATCCGTGGTATGGACAATCTCTCTGATAAGACTTGAAAAGAACCCATCAATGTCTGAAAGGCTCTGTAGGCTTCGGCATGAATGGAGAAATTTTGCTCCTTAAATCCGCCTCATCAAAGAAATTAATCAAGAAGGCATTCTTGATATCATCCCAGGATGTAAGAGATTCTGGTGGTAGTTTCTTAAGCCATTGCAAAGCTTCTACAGTAAGAGAGTACTTGAAGAGCTTGCAAAGTAGGTTGTCAGCTGGGACTCCATTGGCTTTGATAGCAGATATGAGACCCTAGTACCTCTCTAGATGGTCCATAGGATGCTCGTTGGATGCCCACTGTAGGGTGTCTGTCCCAAAAGTGTGTACTACTGAGGCTTCACCTCATAATCAGCCCTCTGTATGTCGGGAGGACGGATGGCAGATTTGTTGGCTTAGTATTGACCTGGACGGTTGTAGTCAGCCAATGATCTGTTTCGGATGGCTTCTTCTGCATCTTGAGCAGCGGCTGCAGCAGCCTCAGCTTCTAGATTCGGGATTGTAGCCCTCTGATCATTAATCTTCTCACCTGCTGCATTACGCAGTTGACCTTCTTGGTCATGCAGGTCTCCATTATCGTCTTGCATGAGTATCAAAGTCGCGACCATGTTCTGTGGCTCAGTATCGATAGCTATGCGGTTTGCGGTATCGGTCGATGTCAGATGAATGATGTTCGTCAACGGGTACTGAAAAGTATTGGTCGATGTCAGCTGAATGAGATCGGTCGATGTTGGTGAGCTAGTATCGGTCGACGGTGTCTGAAACTCGGAAGATGGTTGTTGACAAAAATCGGTTGATAAACAAGCGGTGGTATCGATCGATTTAAAACGACTCTGATTGCGGATTGAGCGTTCTAAAGCAGCTGGATCAGTAGACAAAAGTTCTTTGCTCTTTTTGCTTCTGGTTATGCTAGGCATGCACCTGAAAAGTCAAGAAAAAATTTATCAGTATCAAGTAGTAGAGAAAACCTAGACTTAAATAAAATATAATGGCGATCAAAGTTCCCCGGAAACGGTGCCAAATTTGATACGTGGTAAAATTACCCTAGAGCAACCTTACTCTCATCAAAAGAGGTCAAGTTGTAGTACTTAGGGATCGAATCAATAAGGAGCTAGGGAACACTAGATCTTATTGTAACTAAGCTAGGTTGAAGATTCCAAAGCAGTAAATTGTAAGTAAGTTTAAAACTAGTGAGTAAGACAATTACTCAATTGATTGATTGGGGTTAACAGATATGATAAATGCGTTAGACTTAGGATTTCTATTTAGGTTATCAGGATTATAATAGTATGAATGCTTAAATGAGTTGCTTGCATGATATTAAAGAACCCAACGGTAACAATAACCGTACCACTGTCATTTTCTGGGTTATCTATTACTAGATCCAATGATTCACTACACGCACAGGTCATAATCAGGAAGGCAATGATCGATGTTTTCTTGATCGTATCGATCGACATAGCCTTGCGTCAATCGATCGATATCTCTATAGGAGAATCGATCGATGCGCCTCTAGTAAGCTTTAAGCCCCGGATTGATAACAATTCGCAAGGAGTTTGCTAGACTGGGCTGTCGCTTGCGCCTAGAAATCCTAGCTCAGAGAAGATAGATCCAAGGATAGTATCCACTGTTATCATGTATAGGTTAACTACTCCTATACAAGCATTAAGAACAATCTTCTAAGATGAATATCACAGCTCAAGTATTCATATTTGGGACTAATCCCTCAAAACCTATTTGAATCATAAATCTAATAAATGTGTTTACTCAGACGTAGCTAAGTAAAACATTATAACAATTAAATAAAATTGCATAGAATAAATAGATGACTAGAAATAAAGGTGTTCAAGAAAGCTCTCAATAGTAACTCTCTCCCTCACAAAACAACTCTCTATCTAAAACTGTGATGTAAAAAACCGTGTTTGCCACCTAACACTTAAGCAAGACATAAATACTAAATAATGATGTTAAAACTCGTCAGAGGTATCTTGGTAATTAGATTGAGTCTTGGGCTTCAAGTCGGCTGTGACCAAACTGGGCTTCTGCGTGTTTACCATCGATCGATATCACAGAGTGTGTATCGATCGATATGTCTCTCTCCATGTCGACCTTGGGTGTTTGATATCGTCATCTTGGATGAAAACTCTAAAGTGCTCCAAAATTCTCCAAAATCACCATCTTTTCTCCAATTGCTCCTGAACATGTAAAGATGCTATCTAGACTCCAAAATGCATTAAATCTATCTTAAAACCCTTATATACCATGGCTAAAATCGGGTCAAATTCATGGTATATCACTCATCATGCTCATTAACTCATTCATTAGACGTCACCCATTCTCAGTGTCACAAACAATACACTTCACATCCATTACTCATTCATAACATTCATCTCTCATTCACATCTAAAACCAAATGCACAATTCACTATCACCCTTGGCGTGCAGTTTCTTTTTCTAGCAATGTAGCTTCTCAATCATCAGTCATCACATAAAATCATAACAACCAATCACACAAGCAATCATTTGTAATCATTCATTCACATCAACACAAGGCAGTCTATTAAGTCCTTCAAAACAATGTGAAGGTTCTTATGCATCATGATCGATTCATGTAGCAACCTAACATCCATTATGATCTAACATCCTAACTTTCAGACATGGTTTAATCAAACCTTAATTCCAACATAGAGGAGTATACAGGCATTGAGGGAAATCGGGGTTCGAATAACCTCACCTAAGAATAGATTGGATCAGGAGGTCTGAAAAAGTGAGATTTGGATCGCACTGAAATCTAAAAACTTTGATCGTGGACTGCTCCCACCACCACCACCACCACTCGGCACCAGCAAGGAGAGAGAGACAGACGGGGGCAGAGAGAGAGAGAAAGGAGGCTAAGATTTCCAGGTCTCTGAAAATCTAGGCAGGCCTTTGTTACAAGTTTGTGAATTGAAGAAAGGGAGAAGTGAATACTCTATTTATAGGAGAGGGAATGGAGAAACCCTTAAACTTTTCCTAATCGACCGTAGAGAAGCCCATCTCCTTTTAGAAATTTTTTGAATCTGGTTTTGAGATGTTACACAAATAGTTTCCTTCTCAAAGGTTCTATAATGCATAAGTTAGAAACTAATTGATTGATGATTTATGAAGTATGTATAGGATCTGGTGAGGAATTTTTTCTGTATATCAAAGATCATATATGCTTATAAGTTATAAATGTTGAAACAATTTGTGGGAAATTTGGCCATTTCATACATCAACAGAGTGTCGCGGTCCTGATAATTAATACTTAATATTTTCAAATTTCATACATGAACAATCAAATTTAGGTATATTCATACTTTGACCATGTCTCTGTTAGTCAAAGATCACAGATGCTTATATGGAGTTAACGGGTTGCTGATGTAGCAATTAAAAGATTAATGTGACTTTTATGTTTAAATTATTAAATAGTTAAAAGGATACATATTTCAAGTTGGTCAAAAGATTAATCAAACCTGGGCTAGAACAATTACTCATCCACCACTTAACCACTGTAAAAAATCCGCTATATGTGTTTCAATATCCATAATTCTCTATTTATATCTAAAAACCCGACCAGAATTAAAGCCCCACCTGCCATATATACAAACCCGAGTTTTTGTTTTACGATGAAAGGCTGTTCTATTACTCAAACTTGAGGCGGTCTGGGTAATCAGACCGGAATAGAAAAACCAATAAGATAAAGAGATCTATGGAATGATCTCGCACTTCTAGCTAAAAAATCTGAAATCCGGTTTTCCGTTCTTGGAATATGGGTGATATTGAAATCCAGGAAGCAAATCGTCAGCGTCTCTATCCTTTCTAGTTTGGTTGCAAAACTTGGCCAAGCCTGGGGCTCTTTGATCATGGCAATCAAGTCCTTGCAGTCCGTACCGAAGCTCTGGCATGTGGAGTGCTGAAGCATATTTTCCATTTGCAGTCCGTACCAAAGCTCTGGCATGTGGAGTGTTGAAACATATTTTCCATTGCCCATCACAGTGCTTCCAGCTGTATGCAAGGCAGACTCTCTTCGATCGCAGTTCCGTGTTCCCATAATCTGTACTTTTCCCGAGCCATCCATCCATGCCCATCCGCATCCAGTAAATTGTGTTGTAGGTGTCCATGATCCATCTATCATGCAGATATTTCTCAATCTTATGACTTGAGGTTCTTCAGTGCTAACTTGTGTGGGTAACGAGACTGTCTCATTTGCATTGAACCATGCTTGACATTCACTCTCAGCATATCGAACTAGCTCCAAAGAATCTTTGTCTATCCCCTTAAAAAGTTTATCATTTCTCGCCTTCCAGATATACCAAATTATCCAGGGATAAGGATCCATGTCTAATTCAGGCTCCACAATGCCGTTATTTCTCTAGAATAGATAGTCCATATTAGCATATATGCTCGGGAGAGGGAATATTCCGTGGTTTGTAGGTGTCGTTGATAAGGACCAAGCCGGCAAGGCTGGTGGACATTCAAAAATTGCATGAGTTACTGATTCGTCGGGTTCTCCACACCGTCGGCAATAGTTATCACATCTCATGTTTCGCCTTATCAAGTTTTTCGTTACCGCCATATGACCAGTTATTAGTTGCAATATAAGATGACAAATATTTGTAGGGACTCTTAACTTCCAAGCAAAGGCTTGAAGTTTTGTTATATTGGGTTCTATCACCTCCTTTCCCTCATCATCCTTCAGTAGGCTTCGAGCTACCCAATATCCTGATTTGACTGTGTACTGCCCATTCTTAGTATTGTTCCAGCAGAAAGTATCCCAACGATGAGCTGAGCTATTGGCCAGACTCCTTATGTATGGTATATCATTGGGATCGACATAGTTCTCTAGTAGCCCGACATTCCAGTCCTTAGATTCATGATTGATCAGATCGCTTACTCTCATGTTCGGGTGCAGGGCTGGGGCCATGGGTTGTGCTGGCCTGGCCGGTGTTGTAGGGATCCAAGGGTCTTCCCACACCTTGACCTCATATCCTAAATGTATCTTAACTTACAGGCAGCTGCAATACTAGTCCACACATATGATGGACTGCTTACAGAAATATTTCGCAAAGGTGAACTCATTATGTAGTATCTTCCCCTCATTACCTTAGCCACCAGAGAATCCAGGTTCTGCACTAATATCCATAGTTGCTTTGCTAGAAGATTAAGGTTAAACTCATGGATCATTCGGAATCTAATCCCACCCTCCTCCTGTGATAAACAGACTTTCTCCCACTTTGCCCAGTGAATTCCTCTCTTTGGGGGGTTTGAACTCTGATATATCATGGATTTCACCCATTTTCTACCATGGTATAATAGTATTTTTATTATATAACTAATGTGTTTTCTAGCCTGTTAGGTATGTTTTCAGGTTCAGGAGCATTTCGTGATAAAGTGATGCTTTTGGAGCATTTTGGAATACAAGAGATAAAACACCTGAGTTGACCATTCAAGACTAAGTCGGAAGTCAACATTCGGATAAGAATCGATCGATACTAATCCAGAGTTGTCGATCGATGTAGCTGAGAAGATCCGCGTACTAGAAGATTATAATCGATCGATACACATCTAGTGTTGTCGATCGATACCGAGGACGAAATGGTTTAGCCGACTACTTCACCAAGACTTCACCAAATTACGAGATTGCCCCTGACAAGTTTTTAACCTAATGAAAATGCTTAAAAACCCTGCTAAGTGTTTTTGACGGCAAGCTTTCAGCAAGCAAACCTTTGTAACCAAAGAGAAAAGCAGAGAGTGTGAGAGAAAGTTAGAGTTTTATATGTTTTGAGAGATTGGAGAGATCATTGAGAGATTTGTGATTGAACTCCATTTGTTTTCTATTTTCTATCTAATGCAATTATTTTATCTATCTTGTGTTATGAATTGCTTAAGTAGCCCTCCATTAGATCTAGGGTTTAAATAGTTTTGTGGGAGTAGCCCCAAACTATATTTGCTAAGTTGTGATATTCATCAAATAGATTGCACCCTATGCTTGTTCTAGAGTATCTAACTAGAGCATAGATCACTAGGATCCTTATATCTTGAATTATCTGTTTGAACTAGTTGTCTCCTTGGAGAAGAGCTAACCGCCCTCCTTGAGACCTGGTGTTCATTATCGGCTCACGCCTAGGCATTTCTAGAAGCCGTCGATCGATATCCCAACTGGACAATCGATCGGCGCTGCGAAAGGTGTATCGCTCAATATCTCTAAAGGATATCGATCGACTCTTTTTCTGGTCAACAGACGACAGTTGAGATCAGAGATCTAGATTATTTAACCAGTGAGACATCACTAAGTGTTAAACGGCTGAGTTCTTTAATATCATGCAAGTAACTTATTAAGCATTTATAGATATTATAATCTTCATTCTTGAATAAAAGCCCTAAGTCTAGCACTCTTCTTTATCATTTAAACAACCATCATATTGTTAGTTAGAGCAATTACCTTGCTCATTTAGGATTGTCATTTACATTTCATCATAAAAACCAACTTTACCTAGGATTGATTAATTGATTAGATTTAATTGGTTCCCTAGCTCCTCGTGATTCGATCCCTAAGTACTACAACTGAACCTCTTATTTGAGAGAGTAAGCTCTATAGGGTAATTTGAGCAGTATCAAACTCCACCAAAATCGTACAATGGCACTTGTAAGATTTTCACATATCTCCAACAGAAGAAGGAAACTAGACATAACATATGTCGCAAGCACTAGTAGGATAGACTAATCAATACTTCCTTTCCACCTTTTGAGTGCCATCTGTCCATCCATCCATTTACTTTATTGACACGTAAGCAATCCGTTAATTCCACATATGTATCCATAATCTTTGACCAACGGAGATACGGTCAAAGTATGAATATATCTAACTTTAGCTCTGTTTTTTTCACAGACGCGCAGCGTCAGCGGCGAACTATTAAATTTAACAAACAAACCAGAAAATTGTAAGGGTAGCGTTGTTATACACTTCCCGCCGGCGACTGATGCAACCCATCTTTTCCGTGCTTTCTTCGCCGCTGTAAAATACAGCGTCTCTCGCACATATCCTGATGTATGGCTCGCGTCAATTGTCGTCATCCTTTGACTCTTTAATTTAGTTTATTGTTGACCTGTCAATTTTAATTCTCTTGTATTTTGTTGACGCTCGCCGCCGCGTCTGCGTCTTCTAAACGAACACGCCTTTTGTTGTTCATGTTTGAAATCTGTTGATGTATGTTTTTTAGCAGATGATCAGAGTGTATATATTGATCGCGACTATAATCCTCTGTTGATGTATGAAATTACCGATTCCCAACGGTTTGTGTATGCAAGAAGAATGAGACTGTAATTTTCCTCTTCGTTGTTATTCCTATATTATACGATTAAAATTTATTTATCTTCTCTAAGATGCAGTTTTCTCTCCTTTCACACAGAGAAGATAAATAGATTTTCATCCTATGAAACGTGTTTGCATATATTCGGTAGGTAAACTGTTGTGATCTTCTTACCACGTGATTGGCGTGGAATAAAGGTAACAAGATCTGTCCCAACTAATACCAATTATTAAAACAGCAATCATATAAACAGGTTTCTATCAACAAATTCAAACAGCTTCAGTGTAGACATATACGCTACGTAAATTAATAATTCAAATGTCACTGAGTAGTGGTTCATTCTAGGAATGGGCCAAGAAAACATAACCGAACTCAAAACAACCGACCACATCAAACCAAAGCATATGCTTAAATCATTTGGTCCAGGATTTTTTAAGCTAAATTGTTCGGTTTCGTTTGGTTTTAAACTGAACCAAAATGAAAACCAAAATGTTTTTAGTTAGATTAATTGAATATACCAATAGTATTAATATTAACTAGATCTTGACCCGCCCAACCGGGCGGATATTTATTTTATGTTTTTAGTTTTTTTATTTATAAATGATATATTTGTAATATTTAAACATAAATTTAGATTGAAAATTATAATAAAAACTAAAAGTTTAAAACAAAATATTTTGAAATAAATTTTAAATTCCTAATTAAAATAATATAGAGATGGGTCATATTTTTTTCCAATTCCAAAATCTTAGCATTCTTAATAACAAATAAAATAATTTATAAATACATAAAATATATAAACATATTTGAAATTAAAATAAATTTGTTAAAAAAAAATCTTACGCCATTTTTGTTTATTTCTATATTTTTACCCGTGGCCGTATAAATATTTGCTTTCACTTTAATTTTTTTTCTTTGTTCTTTTTTTTCTTTGTTCTTTGTACTTCAATTTTCACTTCAATGTAATACACTTCAATTTTTTTCTTTGTTCAATTTTTTTCTTTGTTCTAATGATAATATATATATATATATATATATATATATATGTGTGTGTGTGTGTGTGTGTGTGTGTGTGTGTGTGAATTAATATGTATTACATAATTGTTGGTATAACATTTTAAAACAAAAAATTTATATATTACTTTAAATAATTATATTATGTGATTTTAATCGTCTATTATATCACAGTGTATCATATAAAATCTAATATTTATAACTAATTGGACTTATATTATAAAAGTGTTATACTAACAATTTATAAATAAAATATTTTATATTTTATCTATATGATATATAAATTGATTTTGATGTGTGATTTTTATTTTATTATTTTTATTAATAAATATTGAAAACTATTAAATGTCAACAAAAATCTATTAGGAAATTTATTTTGGTTAAGATTCATTCTATTAAAAATCTATTATTTAAATGAGTAAAAGACATTAAATACTTAAATCTATCATTTAAATAAGGAAAAGACAAAATTCTCTACTATCTTTGTTACCAAACAAAATTTAATTTTTTTAAAGACTACTATTCATATTACCAAACAAAAACTTAAAGTACTTCTAATTTAATAAGATAGATATATTTAAACATTTAACTTAAACAACTGAACAAAATTCCTTTTTTTTTGCTTTGGTTAAAGTTTTCTTAAACCCAAAATAAACCAAACAGAACCGAACCCAAACCGAACAATAGTTCATTCACAAAATTATTTTTTATTTTTATAGTATTTTTATCCACTTTATTTTTTCTACACAGTTTTGATCAATATTAGGATTTTGTATATGATGGGATATTACAGCAAGTTGCTTAGTTTTTATTTCAGTCACAGAAATTCAGCCCTCACATCTCCCTCATGCCTATTGTTTTTATTTCCACCAAACCTTCATTGTGACGATGATATTTTTTCATTCTTCGTCAATGTCGATAGAAACTCGTCAACTCCTTCTCCACCAAGTCTGGGACAATGTGGTCGAATGATAAGAGAACGTTTTGAAGACGCTAACACGTTTCAGGTATGATCCACCAGCTGTGCGAAACTAAGTCTCATTGCTCCTAGACACCTACGCGGCCATGTTTTCGGGCTCATTTGCATATCCGGAGAAAATGTCTATCCATGGGATTCTCCTACTCTTAAAGATTAGTCTGGGCCTTTCCATAAACCCGAAATACCCCAAGATTAATCAATAAACAAAAAAATCTTTCTCCACGGATCTCATTTCTAAATCTTTCATTTGCTACCAACTCCATTTTTGTCTGCCAACTCCATTTTCGGCTCTAATCCTCAAACGAACTCCTTTTAATCTCATCTTTGTGTTCTGACAACAATTTATTAACATACTAAAAATATAAGTTAATTGTTAACGATTAATTCATGTTATCTTGATGGAATCAATAAAGTTTTTTTAAAAAATATGTAACAGTTGTAAGACCACTAACAAAAATATAATAATACTATACATACTTGTGAATATTCGTTATTTGATATTAAATCATATATCATCAAAAAATCTCATATAATGTACCAACTAACAAACTTTGTATCAACTAAAGTAACATCTAGAAAAGCATGTATCAGTCTTTACATTATGTAAATGAAAAATATAATATAACATCTTATCAACCATTTATCAATTAGCCACAATTTAATTGTAATAGCTAACAACCTATGTATCGATTAGGAAACCATATATCAGTTAATGAAAACTATTTTATAACATCTTATAAAACATTCATCAATTAGTCAATATGTTTGTGACAAATAACAAAACATGTATCTTAAACAACAACAAAAAATGATAATCCGCTAAAACAAAAATAATATTTAGTCACTAATAAAATACTGACTAGCATATATGTTATCTAAATAAAAAAAAACTTCACTAACTCTTATTCAACCACCATCTGAGTGATGTTGACAAATTCGTCAAGGCCGAGAAGTCACCCCACCAGGTTGAAACAAGACCACAACGCAGAATTGCTATTAAAATTGGAAATTGAAGGTGGATCGTGATTCGGTGATTCAGAATGAAAGTGGTGATATTTGTGAGAGATGATGAGGTTAGGATTATGGTGTTGATGGAACCAGAGTAAAAATAATATTTCATAGACAAACTTGGGATTTGCGATCCCATGTAAGATCGGTTCAGGATCATTTTTGGCGAGTAGTGTAAGATGTGAATATACACAGGGAGTTAGATGACGATTTATAGAGTTTAAATTAATTGATGTTTGGACGAAGAAGAGATAGACAACAGTTCAGAGATTAGAACATTGGGAAGAGAGAAGATAGTGCTAAGAGAATTGCGGTACTAATGAGGTTTAATAAAAATGAATAATTAAAGAGGTAAATGGCTAATTATTGTTGGATTTACTTATAGACTTTCTAATTATCGCTTTTATCTACAGTGTTGTGAAATGTATTTATTTTATTATGCTACAAATTTATGAATTTATATTATATAAAATATTTATGAATTTTTAAATTTGGATGTTACCAAATATAAAAATGTAAAAATTAGTTTATCTTTATTTACCATTATATTACTACATTTGACTTTGATATCTAATCAACCCTTCAATCAATTGTTATCAAAGCAATGTTTGCAAAATTGTCATTCTATATCTTCTAACTCATCAAAAATAAATAATTAATTAAATTTTTGCAAATGAACAGATTTACTTTGTTCACGCTTTATGTAACCATTTAACTTATTTTTGATTGATTTATTTTCTTCAGTCACTGATTTATTTAAGTTAAGATATACTTATTTTGGTTTTCACAGATTTGTTTGATATATTTGTCACTTTTGACCACTATATTATTTTACTTTCAGAAATTTAATAAAGATTTGGTAAATTTACATCCTTTTGGCCATACATTTAGGGGGGCTTATTGTATTGATGATTTGTGAGAATTTTGGTTTTTGATCAAATCCCTCCTTATTGTATCTAGTATTTATGAAAGTTCTATCAAATCCAATCTTATTGGATTAATCATTTATTGAAATTCTTTAAAATCTCCCCTTATTGGAAAACAAGGATTTCAATCAAAATATTTATCAAGAATTATTCAGAATTATTGAATAATTAGTTTGATAGTCAAATTTCACTAGAAACAAATACCATCTAATGAGATGGTATTTCAAAATAAACAAAACAATTCTTTCATCTTCTTCGTTTAATTCAGAAGAACATGAAACATAAAACACTTTTTAGAGTTCTTCTTCTTGTTTTTGTTGCCATCCCTCACGTTATCCTTTTGATGCCAAAATTGTAATATATGCATTTGGTCCCCAAATTTGGTCTGCGTAGTTTATTTTTCTTTGACATCATTGTTTAAACCCAGTCAGGTTTTATTAGACTTCAACCTGTAAGTGTCTATCCTTCTTCCTCTCCCATCATATTCAAATGTAATTTTTCGTACTTCCTATTGTATAAACAAAACAATGGCTGACTTGATGGCTTTCCTAATATTTGCTGTGTGCAGAAACCGTTCTTCTCTAGCTTTGGAGCCATTGTTACCTTTGTTATCTTCAGAACTTTTGTCGCTTTGGTTGAGACTGGTCGTCTAGTGTAAGGATCATAAGCCTCTTTCTTTCTCTAATATGTTCTTTGTTTAATTGAATTTGCCTATCCCATACCCTTACGTCGTTCTTTCTAACTTAAAGATCTTGACAAATATATTTTTATTTTAAAACTCTACCAAATCCCTCATCAAAATCTCTATCATAATCCTTAAAATCCAAATAGATTCAGCTAAATCCCATCATATCTGAAATCCTATTTATTTTCCAAATCCCTAATTCAATAAGCCCCCCTTAGTTAATATTGACAGATTTATATTAGTATTTAATAGATTTATTTTTACTTTGTCTACAAATTTAATTAATTCTAACATATTTGATTTGGGATCAATAATTTTTCAACATACCTATTTAGTTTTATATGTGATTTGATAGATTTTTGTAGATTTTGTTTATTCATTGGTTTTAAATTTACTTATTCACTACATAAAAATGGTTACAGAAAACCATAATAAACCATTTAACTTATCAGCCAATGTAAATAAATTTGATTTAAACCAAATAATGTATTCCTGGCTTATGGGCCTATGGCACACTGTCAATGATTGGTTGGAATTCATCTAACTTCATTAGTTTTATTTATCTTTAAATCATTGAATCTAATCAATTATGATGTAATTTAACTTTTAAATGTGAAAAATTTATAAAAATTCTACCAACTTTTCCTAATCATGATGTAACTCTTTGCATAAATCTAAGAAAATAATAGTTTGTTTCTTCGCAATCCTATAGTTATATTATTTTAAGTTGTAGAACTTATAAAAAATCATCCATAATATTAAATAATTACAAAACTGTAGATGAATTTTAGTAATATTTTGAAACTGACTTTTTCTATTATTTTAAGCATTTATAAATTATTTTATATATTTCGAGTATTTCTATAAACTATTAAGTCATTTAAATAACATCAATGTGTTTATATATTACATTAAATAATAATAAAATTTAGTAATTAATAGTTTGACTTCATATAATTAATTACTTAAAAATTATTTTATTTATACATCATATATCTTATATGTTTTATTTCAGAATATCTAAAAAATTAAAATTTCTGTGGAAAAAAAACTATCACAAAAATTTACAGTTACATTGACTTACCTACAACAAAAAATTTGGAACTAAATTCAGACGTATAGTCCAACCAATCATAACGTAGATGATTACTTCTTCTTCCTTTGTTTTAAAGTTTCTTCTTTTTTAATTCTTTTTAAAGCTCGACTAACACCTAGTTGCTTTGGCAGCCTCAAATTAGTCATAAATGTATCTTTTATCATGGGGGATTTGCCAAATATGCATCAAAACTTGAGTTTAAATTGAAAACTATACCTTAAATTGAATCAAATGCAAAAGTAATCTAAAAGCCTTGTGAAATTACAGCCAATCCCTTGTGACCAAATAAAAAACCAGAACTCATTTTACGAATATAGCTCCGGTAAATCTTCTGAGTCTTCTGAGATATTATAAGTCGTCCAGACGACGTCCAGAGAAGTCCTATGGTGTAGTTGATCTTAAAAATAATTTATAAATTTTGTAAAAAATATTTTGATAAGTGAAAAATTAAAATCATATAATTATTAACAATTTAAAGTAATATAAAATAAGACATAATAAAATTGAATTATTTTTCGACATAGATGAGTGAAAGTAGTGAATCATGATATTTTTTGGCTTAGGATTTGGCAACATATGTTGTAGTATTATATATATTCTTAGGGTTAGATTTTGGAAAGCTTCAATTTTTTTTTGAAAAGTAAAATTTTACATGTATATGTTTATTTCTATGTATATTAAACACTTTTTAAGTTTAATTTGATTTTATGAAGTGTTTAGTTAGTTAAATTAGTTTAGGGTCAAGACGCCTTACAGGAAAGTCGTTAAGAAGACTTCTCTGAAAGTCTTCTAACTCCCATTAAAAATATTGAAGTCTTCGCGACGACTTACAAGTAAGTCGTTTAGGAAGTCTTCTATTAGTAGACTTACTTAAAAGTCTTCTGAATCGAAAATATTTAATCTAATTGGATTTTTTGTCTCCTTATATAAAGAAAAATTTATAAATTCTCTCTCATCCTCTTAAATTGCTGCAACAAAAATGTAATGTTCTCATTCTAAAACTCTCCATATGATACTTGCTCAAATTACCCTATAGTAATATTGTTCTCATCAAAAGAGATCAATTGTAGTATTTAGGGATCGAATCCACAGGGAGGTGAGGAATCAGTAGATCTTATCTTAACTAAGCTAGGTTTGAGATTTTTAAAAAAGTAAATAAAAGTAAACAAGAAACTGGTTTGAGCAGGACAATTACTCAATGATGATTTGATTTGGGTTAACAAGTATGATTTAGATAGCTAGACTTAGGATTACTATTCAGGTTATCAGGATTATAGAGGTATGAATGCCTATGTGAGATGATTGCATGATATTAAAGAATCCACCTAAGCAATAGTCCAACTGTCGTTGTGACTATCTATCACAAGAATCGATGAAAGAACTCTGTTGTGAGTCATCGATTAGGGCGTCGATCGGTCTGCTGTCGCCGATGTCGACATGTGCCCCGCGTCTATCGATCGATTACTCTATAGGAGTATCGATCGATGCGCTAGTAGCAAGATTTAAGCGTGTGGTTGAATACAGTTCGCCCAGTAATTTACTAAGTCAGCTGTCGCTTGTTCTAAGTAAATTACTAGCTCAGAGAAGATAGATCCAAGGATTGATATCTCTGTATTCATGTGTTGGTTAGCTACTCCTACACAAAGCATTAAGCATGCTCTTCTAAGATAAATATCGCATGCTCATGTAATCATATTTTGGGCTAATCCCTCATACCTATTTGAATCATAAATCTAACAAGGGTGTTTACTCAGACATGGCTAAGCAGAACACAAACATAATCATAAAAAGCTTCATATTTAGATAAAATAAAAGGTGTTCAAGATTGCTCTCAATTTGATAATCCTCTTTCTCACCAAAAAAAAAAAAATTAAATAAAACTTTTGTAAAAATCGTGTATGTGCCAAAACACATAGGCAAGATTTAAATACTCTAAAAATTAGGTTAAAACTCATCACGGGCGTTTTGGTTAATATATGGTGTCTTAGACTTCAAGTCGGCTGTGACCAAATCCGGGCTTCTGCGGTTAAGTGTCTCCTTGTCGACCTCAGGTGGTCGATATGGTCCTCTCGGGTATGAACTCTAAAGTGCTCCAAAATCATCATCTTTCTTCCTTTACCTCCTGAACCTATAAAAATGCAATATAGACCCAAAAATGGATATAATATATCCTAAAATACTAATATACCATGACTAAAAGTGGGTCAAATTCATGGTATATCACCAACCTCTCTCTAATATCTTTGAACTTATAAACACCAAATGTTATATCAATTTATTGCTTTTGTCTCATGTCTTTCTCACAAATTTATCTTGTTTTTGCAAGTTTTTCATCACATGGTTCTCATCTTCCACTCATTTAAGGGTTTATCTATTAATTTTAGATATGTATTTTTGTGTTCTATAAAGGTAGATCTATATAATATTCCACTCATTTTCTCTGTTTTTAAGTCATTTGAACATTTTTGGATATGCAGATATTTCAAATCTGGATTTGGATATGTAGGTTTTTTGGATCTAGAAGACTTCTGGAAAGTCTTCTCAGAAGTCATTTAAAATATAATGCCTAGAAGACTTCGAAGAAGTCTTCCAGACGACTTCCAGGAAGTCTTCCAGGCGACTTCTAGGAAGTGTTCTGAAAGAGTCTTCTCACATGTCTTCCTTTCATAACAGATCTGAGCGTTTTGGTAAGTTTTTATGTCTGATTTTTTCTTCAAATGGTAACCTCCTGTTGCATAAATTTCTTACATTTTTCCCAAACTAAAACTCTCCAAATCCACTCTAATCTCTTTGACTTGAAAACACCAAATTTTATATGAATTTTTCAAATTTTTCTCATATTTTTCTCACTAATCTATCTTTTCGTTGCAGGTTTTTAATCAGATGGTTCTCATCTTCCACTTGGATATGTACGTTGTGTGTTCTATAAAAGTATATTTATCTAATCTTTCACTCATTTTCTATATTCTTAAACCATCTGAACGTTTTTATATATGCAGGTTTTTCAAGATCTGGATTTGAATATGCAGGTTTTTCAGATCTGAAAGATTTTCCAGAAGTCTTCTCGGTAGTCTTCTACAATATAATGCGCTAGAAGACTTCCAGAAAGTCTTCCAGAAGACTTCCAATAAGTCCTCCAAAAGACTTCCAGTAAGTCTTCCAGAAGACTTCTGGAACCAGAAAACTTCCAGTAAGTCTTCCAGAAGACTTCCTGGCATCTTCTTCTATATCAAGTGGAGTCCAAGCTTGTCTTTGTAGGGGACTAATCTATAAAAGTTTTGTTTATGGTTTGTTTTGTGATTTGCATGTGTAGTTTTTTTGTAATTTTAAAGATATATTAATTAAAACAATTTGGTAAATATGTTCATTTCCACAATATTATCTTTCCAAAATTACTTTACTAAAATGTCAGCGATGAATACGATCACGCACTTATCCAGGTATTCCTGAAAACATGTTGTTCATCAACTTCATAAACACTGCTGGCGCGTTAGTCAGTCCAAATGGCATCAACAAGAACTCATAGTGACCATAGCATTTCCAGAACGTCGCCTTCCTCTGCTATCGGGATTTGGTGATATCCGGATGCCAAATCTATCTTTGAGGACCGACGCTCCTTGTATTTTTTCCAACAATTTGTCGATTCTCGGTAGAAGGTACTTGTTCTTGATCGTCACTTTTTTCAATCCACGATAATCGATGCAAAGTCTGCAACTTCCATCTTTCTTCTTTACAAACAGGACAGGTGCTCCGAATGGTGAGCTACTTGGTCTAATGAATCCCTTATCAATTATATCCTCCAGCTGCTTTTTCAACTTGGCCAGTTTTGCTGGTGATAAACGATACAGTGCCTTCGATACTTTTGCGATACCAGGTTTTAATTCTATGGTAAATTCATCACCTCTGTATACTCGGCTACAACTAGAATAGTGTCTAAGTCGGTTTCCATATCTGATCCATTGATGTTGATAGTGGCGAAATATGCTTCACTGCCTTTCCCCACAAATTCTTCTGCTTGCATCATCGATATGATTGCTATCCCCGTACCTCTCTTTATCCCTTGAAAAATGATCCTTCCTTCGGTCCAAAGGAACATATCCCGCGCATCTTTGGGCAATCCATCACGGTCTTGTGATACGTCAACCAATAAATTCCTAAGATCACCTCGTAGTGGTTTAACTCCATCTCCACCAGATTTCCTTTAAACTCAATGCCTTCTATGACGATGGGGACATCCTCATACGCTTCAGTAGACCTCAATAACTCGGTTCCTGCAGTTTATGTTCCTTTGGCGTTCAAAACGAACATGCCCTTGAATGTCCAACACTTAGTCAAGGTCGGAGACACAAAATTATGTGTTGCGCCAGTAGCAAACAAGGTGTGGGTATTTACTCCCCCAACTAAAACCGATCCTACACGATTAGAACTATGTTTAAGTCGACTATACTTGGACCAAACAAGAGTTATAAGTAAACTTCTAGTCAAGAGGAGACATGAAACATACCGGCAATCGGTTCTCCTACCTCGTGATCCCCGACTACGAAGGCTTGTCCACCCACAGCTTGCCTTTTTGGTGGTGGCGGTAACTGCTCATTGCGCCCAGCTCTATCCTGTGGTGCTCCAGCTTGTTGTCCTCCATGTAATTGTAGCCGGAAATCCCTTGAGATGTGCCCTCCTCTACCGCAACAATGGCATCGAACATTTGCAGAGAGGTTGCATTCCTTACTGATGTGTCCTAGCTGGTTACACCTATAACATATTACTCCTCCTGATTTATTTGCTACAGGAGCTGCGTTTGCAGCCTCTCTAGTTCGCTTGGCTGTCTTTAGATGAGTGCTCGTTGTGAGCTTGCTTTCCTCCTCCAATCCTATCTCCTAGGAAGCTGCTGTCTCAAAAAGTTAAGCCAAACGGTCATACTTCCTAAGAGTACACATGTTCTTCAAATCCACTCTTGATCTGTTCTTGAATTTGCGGATCAGGTCTCACTCTTCCATACGCCTAGCGGAGAATCTCCTTAGGCGGTTGAATCCCTCCTTATAATCTTTCACCAACACGTTCCTTTGGCGCAGATTCTCAAACTCACTTTCCATCATATCTGTAGTTTCAGGAGGGACATATTCACGGTTGAACTCATCCTTAAAGTCCTCCCAAGCCAATTCATAGCGTCCTCGCGCTAATTCCACCACACCTTCCCACCAGATCATGGCTTCATCTTTCAGGTAATGAACAGCTAGTTCCCTACGAAACTCGGCTGGACACCTTGCCAGATCCAAGTTCTTCTCCAGCTCCCTCCTCCAGTTATCTGCAGATGTGGCACTGGCTTTACCACCAAAATGATCCATCTGCATACCCTTCATGTACCTCATTACTTCCCAGTACGAGGGTCCTTGAACATGAACAGGCGCAAAAAAGGGAAGTGGTTGACGGTTCTGCACTCCCACGTACAGTACATTCCATGAGCATCAGCCTGGTTTGGTGCTCCATCAGTGGGTTCTTCACGCATCTGATCTCCAAAACGCTCATGGTACCTTTGCAACTCAGCCAACATTTCGGCATACCCTACTGGTTGGTCACTATGCTTACTTCCCCTCGCTGAGTTTCCACCTTCAGTCTCAGTGTTAGTTCCATTCACACTTCCCACGGAACAGTCGGGCTAGCTTCCCGAACCACACATGCTGCAACGCCTCTTCCTCTAGCGGTTTTTCTTCCTCTTGGTGCCATCCTGTTCACGCAAAACTAACTCTTAGATTTTTTTCCTATTTATGAATGACTTCAAAATAAAAGAATGGTCTCGATGGTGCTATAAACTCTACTTTTAAAATCTCCATTTGTTATTGTTGAAAAATCAAAACAACTTTAGAAATACAAAAGTTTTTTACGGATCTTAAACTTTATTCCAATAGAAACCAGACAAAAAAACATTTTCACCTCTACAGCTTCAGGGGTTAGGACCGGAGGCCCTATAGGCTCTGATACCACTTGCCACACCCTAATCTCGCTTAACCGAGATGGCATGAATTTGAATTGCCTTCGTTCACAATAAACACTTAAATAGGCAAATGCAAATCTCATTCCCAAAGATTGAATCCAAATGTCTTACAAAACCGTACTAGAACGAATAGGAAACTCTTAAAACCAAATCACCAAGTCTTAAAAAGAAATAACTTAAAGAAAACCCAACATCCCGAAATCCAGCACCGCAACTACTCCTGCACTCCCTCGAACTCACCTGAAAACAAAAAGGAGGGTTGCGTATTTTAACAAATACTCAGTGAGGGAAGCTCTAGGAGCCCCAAAATCAATCACCAACAATCATCACACAACATAGCATAAGCATCTAACTTAAACATCAAGAAAAACAATAACAAGCAACAAGAAACGAGGATAAACTCCGCGATGCCAACATGAGGCTACGCCACCTTGATCGTCCCCGCGCTTCTCATGTTATCGGGTGATAGCTCACCACCTCGATCGGTCCCATGAGTTCAACGACTACATGCCATTACACCACCTCGTTCGGTCTCCGCGTTATCCGCGCCACCACACTCACATGATCACGCTACCTCGTTCTGTCCCCGCGCAATCCATATTACAACACTCAAATGATCACATCACCTCGCTCGGTCCCCGCGAGATCCATGCTACAACACTCACATGATTACGCTATCTCGTTCGGTCCCTGCGAGATCCATGCTAAAACATTCTCATGACCACGCCACCTCGTTCAGTTCCCGCGAGATCCATGTTACAACATTCTCACTTCACAAACAATGAATCATGCCACCTCGTTCGGTCCCCGTGAATTCAACGACTACATGCCATTACACCTGATATACCATGGATTTTACCCGTTTTTAACAATGGTATACTAGTATTTTATTATATATTTAATCTGTTTTCTAGCCTGTTAGATATGTTTTCAGGTTCAGGAGCATTTCGTGAGAAAGTGATGTTTTGGAGCATTTTGGAGTACAAGCGATGATATACCCAAGTTGACCATTCAAGACCAAGTCAGAAGTCAACATTGCGATTATAATCGATCGATACTCATCCAGAGTTGTCGATCGATGTAGCTGAGAAGATCCGCGTACTAGAAGATTATAATCGATCGATACACATCAGTGTTATCGATCGATATCGACGACGAAATGGTTTAGCCGACTACTTCACCAAGACTTCACCAAATTACGAGATTGCCCCTGGCGAGTTTTTAACCTAATGGAAATGTTTAAATATTCCTGCTAAGTGTTTTTTGACGGCAACTTCGAAAGAAGCAAGCTTTTGACAACTCAAGAGAAAAGCAGAGAGTGTGAGAGAGAGACTAGAATTTTATATTGTTTTGAGAGATTGGAGAGATTTCTCATCTCCTTTTGTATTTCTACTTATTTCTATCTATCAATTCTTTCATCTATCCATTGTCATGAATTGCTTAGCTATGTCTGAGTAGTCTACTTGTTAGATCTAGGGTTTAGATAGGTTTGTGGGATTAGCCCAGAACTATAATTGCTAAGTTGTGGTACTCATCAATTGGATTGCACTCTATGCTTGTTCTAGATTAACTAACTAGAATATAGATCACTAGGATCTTTGATTATCTTGAATTATCCATTTGAGCTAGCTTGTCTCCCATTGAGAAGAGCGACAGCTCCTCCTTGAGACCTAGTGTTCATTATCGGCTCGCGCCTAGGCATATCTAGAAGCCGTCGATCGATATCCCGATAGGTGAATCGATCGCCGAGCGAAAGGTGTATCGATTGATATCTCAAAAGGATATCGATCGACTCTTTTTCTGTGTCAACATACGACAGTTGAGGTCAGAGATCTAGATTATTTGACCAGTGATACATCACTTGAGTTAAACGGCTGAGATCTATAGTATCATGCAAGCAACTTATTAAAGCATTTATAGAAATTATAATCTTCATTCCTGAATAAAAGCCCTATGTCTAGCACTCTTTATCACATTTAAACAACCCATCATATTGTTAGTTAGAGCAACTACCTTGCTCATTTTAGGAATTGTTACTTTTATTTCCATCATATAAACCAACTTCACCTAGGATTGATTAGTAGATTTTATTTAATTGGTTCCCTACTCGTGATTTGATCCCTAAGTACTACAGCTGTACCTCTTATTTGAGAGAGTAAGCTCTACTGGGTAATTTGAGCACTATCAACACCACCTCGTTCGGTCTCCGCGTTATCCGCGCCACCACACTCACATGATCACGCTACCTCGTTCTGTCCCCGCGCAATCCATATTACAACACTCACATGATCACGTCACCTCGCTCGGTCCCCGCGAGATCCATGCTACAACACTCACATGATCACGCCATTTCGTTCGGTCCCCGCGAGATCTATGCTAAAACATTTTGATCACGCCACCTCGTTCGGTTCCCGCGAAATCCATGTTACAACATTCTCACTTCACAAAAAATGAATCATGCCACCTCATTCGGTCCCCGCATGACTCAACAAGAAACGATGCAATGCCCGAAAACTCTCCAACACGTTGCACCGACACCCATAGGCCTTACACCATTTTCTAACCCATACACATTTCTCATATATATACATCACCCACATATACCATAACCCCAATCAATACAACCATCACATACAATCCTCATACATCATTCAACCTAGCAATAGATCTATGTCTTTCACATATCAAGCATCAAGATATATATTATATGTATAGGTAGATATAGTTATGATCTATGGAAAACATGTATGTATGAATGATCAACCTAAACACTTCTACCATTATGAGGGAATGATAGAAGGAGATATAGATTGCAACAAGCCCTCATTTTAGCCTATATCTGCGAGATAAGATAAGAAACGATGTAGATATGTATCCAATGGATCCTCACGAACCAGATATATAAGAACAAGGGTTGGTTTCTATCGGAACCCGAGATCAGAGATCTAAAAGGAGAAATAGATAGGAGAGAACTAAAGGGAAAGTTTAGGGTTTCCTTACCTTCACTAGTTTCTAGACCTAGAACAAAAAGAGAAGAAGACTCAAGAAAACGGCGAGAAGGACATGTGCACGACACGGCGAGATCTCCTCTCCGGTGAGGCTACGCAGTGGTTGGTGGAGGTTTTGGGCCGCCTCTAGTCTCTCTCTAACTGGCGGGGTTTTGCTGTGTTTTTAGTCTCCGGTGAAAATCTAAGGAGCTATCTCCTTTTTATAGTACAAGAATTGGAAAACCCTAGATTTTCTCTACATGATCCATAACATCTCGGACTTCATCATTAACAATTGGCCCGGGATCCGGGATGTGACAACTAAAGTACTTACGGTTGTAGAGATAAACCTGATTCTCAGAGTTAGGACCTGACTGGTTTCTCCGCTACCACCTACAAACGCAGCTTTTGCGGTTGGTAGTGGTTGAAAGCGTTTCAAAACAATCACACAAACCGCTATTAATCGTTTCAACCTGCTCTGAACCTCTTAAAATCAAAAGTTGGTTCTAGATTGTGTTTGCGGTTGCGGTTGGATAAAAAGTTTATAAAATTAAAATTTTGAAATATTTTAAAATTTGACATAAAAAATAAAAAATGGAAATATTATAAATAAAAATATATACACACTTTATATATTAATTTAAAATCAAAAATAATATTATAATTTGTTTTATAAAAACTTTAAACTAACTATCACTAGATTTTCTTAAAAAAATAATATACATACATATATAACACTACAAGAAATTGTTTAATTTTTGACCACTAAATTGGAAAGAAGTTGGTCAGAAACAAGCATTTTTGTCCAAATTCTAACCTTCTAAAGTCGTCAAAAATCTTCCGTCAGAAATCAAATTTGGTTAGGAAGTGGTCAAAAAATATTGACCATATAAGTGGTCAGTAACGTGGTCGGGAATTTCGTCATAAACTGGTCACAACATTTTTGACCATTTCCTGACGTGTTCCTAACCTTTTTGTTTTGACGAATTATTGACCACTTTGTGTCTAACGTTTTTGATGATCTTCTGACCAGCTTGTGACAATTGTTTTTGACAAATTTCTGACCTCAGTTTTTTCTGTAGACTATTATTTTTTTATTAATTAATTAATATAGAATTACATATTAATTAGTATATATAAAAGAAATTTGAGATTTAAATGAAAGGAAAAATTATTCTTTACCAGCAATAGCTTCATGTACATCTTTTGGTAGAAGTCTTGCAAATACAAATGGAAGTAGTCGTTGCATGAAAATATGACAATCATGACTCTTCATCCCAGATAACTGTTCCTCGTGACTATCAACACAATTTCTCAGATTGGAAGCATATCCATCTGGGAATTTAACGCTAGACAATATCCACTGAAAAACTCTTTCTTCGCAGTTGCATTCAGTCTGAATGTGGGAGTGGGACCTTTTCCGTTGGCCATAATATGTAGCTCATCTCGCACACAAATACTAGGCAAGTCTAGTCTAGATTTTAAGTTGTCCTTTGTTTTCCCTTGGACATTAAAAATTGTGTTCATGATGTTATCAAAGAAATTTTTTTCAATATGCATGACATCTAAATTGTGCCTTAGCAAATGAGTTTTCCAATATGGCAAATCCCAAAAAAATACTTTTTTGTGCCAGTTATGATACTCACCACAACCATCGACTGGATCATGCCTGTTTCCACCGCATTCTGCAGTTGTATATGCTCCAAAATCTCGAATTTGGTCCAATAAATAGCGACCATCTAGCTCTGGTGGTGGTGCATCATGAACAACTTTCCCCTTTGTAAATAAAGTCTGACTCTGACGATAAGGATGTGAACTCGGTAGAAACCGCCTATGACAATCAAACCAACATGTCTTTCGCCCATTTTTTAACTGAAATGCATCAGTACTATCTTGACAATATGGATACGATAACCTTCCATGTGTTGTCTATCTAGATAACATTCCATATGCAGGAAATCACTGATAGTCCACATAAGCACTGCACGCATCTTGAAATTTTGTCGGCATGAAACATCAAATGCTTCGACACCATTTGCCCATAACTCTTGCAACTCACAAATCAGTGGCTGCAAGAACACATCAAGAGATCGTTTTGGATGTTCTGGACCAGGAACAAGTATGGTCAGAAATAGAAACTCTCGTTTCATGCACAAAGAAGGGGGCAAATTGTAAGGTGTGACAATCACGGGCCACAATATTATAAACATATTATTATTATTAATCATATTATATTAATAATTATTATATTTTATCATAATAGTATGTTTTTATATTTTTATAATGATATAATATTTTTATATTGGTAATTTATTAATAAACTCCTGCAATATCTTATAATTAACCAGTCGCTACCATTCATAGATCGTTATGCTACTTTGGTTGTTCTATTTCGGTCTGGTTACCCAAACCACCTCAAATTTGAGTAATAAAATAGCCTTTTGATGCCAAAAAAAAAATCAGTCGCAAATATCCCGTAAACGGAACAATTTTTAAACAATGTGCCAGTCATACAAAACACTAGATAACGCTTAAAACTACAACCACCCGCATCCGCAAACTCCCACACTCGCAACCGCAACCGCAACCGCTGCGTTTAAACTAGTTGGATTCCTTAGTAGACAAGATCAAACGCGATCTAGAAAGAAAAAAGTTTTTAAAAAAATCTCGACAAAATATTAGTTTAGTTTTATTATACTATTAGTGGTATGAGTCATCTTTTCATTGTTCAAGAAAACAGCAAATTTATAGCCTTATTAAAATCGTCTTTTTATTGAATTAATTTTATTATCTTTTTGTTTGCATATTCCTGCAATTATATGGCTACCCTGCAATTATATAGCTACCCACTCGTCATGAAAGGAAGCAACGCAAAAGACATTTCAGTCAATCACTCAAAACAAAGAAATGAGCGAAATGCGGACTAAAAATCAGGTGGAGGATTCTATTATCCAAGAATCATTGCTTACTTGCATTGATCTGGGAAACTCTGATGTTCACCAATCAGCTCTTTTGCTTAAGAAGGTGTTCGTCCATTTATTTTTATTACTTTTCTTTTTCCATTTTGTAAGAAACCATTGATTTTATCAAGGGAATTTATTGTTTCAGGCATGTCTGGATAGTGGATTTTTTTATGTTATAAACCACGGAATCAGCAAAAAAGTCATGGAGAAGGCTTTCGAGCAGAGCCAAAAATTCTTCGCTCTTCCTTTGGAAGAGAAGATGAAAGTGTTGAAAAACGAAAAGCATCGTGGCTATACACCTTTGTATGATCAAATCCCTGATCCTGAGAATCAGATTCAAGGTACGTGTAATTAGTTTTTCACTTCAAAAAGTTATGTTGAGTGCTCTCATATCTTGTCTTCTTTTTGGTTTTAGGGGATCACAAAGAAGGTTACTACATTGGGTCAGAAGTTCCCAGAGATGATCCTCAGTGGGATCGGCCATTCTATGGCCCCAACACGTGGCCTAATCCTGGTTAGTGAGGTCATTTTTATTTGCTAGAGCATTTCCAAATAGAGGATGTTAATTAAGTTCTTATCATAAAAATAAAAGTAAAGTACTAAAAGACAGGAAATAAAAAGATCAAAGTTTCTTACCTAACACTAGATTTTGACCCGCTCGACCGAGCGGGTATTAATTTTTATTTTTTTATCTTTGTTTGTATTAAATGTTATACATGATTTGTAATGTATGTACTAATATAACATTTTGAAATAACAATGTGTTTAATTACATTAAATAATGTTTTTTTGCGTTCTACCGTAAATTATATGATCAATATTTATTGGACATCATATAAATAAATCCAATATTTTCATAATTAGATTTATGTATAAAATATCTTGAAAATAAAATTTATGAATTAAAAGTAAGAAAGTAGACAAATATGTGTTAGTATGTTATTAAAATTGATACAAATTGATACATTAGTTATAAAATTTGTAATAAAATAAAAAAAAATATTGTAGGCAATTTATTCCATAGAATATTCGATTTATTTAGTTGTATACATAGTTTTCAAATTAGTGAAGGTGTGTTTGTGTACGTATTGTAAAAATATTTTATAAATCACGTTATGAGTATAATGTTTAACTTTAATTGTTTCTTAATTAACTTTATAATACTGTATTTATACCAAAGATTATGAAAATACTGAATATATGGATTTAAACTTGGTCAGCAAAATTTTCAAAAAAAATGTATAGATTTTTTCTTGAAATTTTTAATTAGCTAAAATAGCTAGAAATGTGATTTAAATTTGTAATATATATTTATTTGTATAAATGATAATATATATTTCAAATTTTACACGATTAAATAATTTTTAAATATGACATTTTTAAACACAATAATTTATTTGAGTAATTTTATTTTGTCTTATAAACCATCAGTTGTATCATCTATATTTTTTAGATTATGACTCGTATATCCGCACAAATGTATATTAACTTTTTATGTGTCAAAATTTTATGATAATATATAATAAATTTGTTGTATATATTATTTAACATATATGGTACTATATATTTTATATTTTCAACATTTATCATATAGAACTTACATTGGGTTATTATTTATATGAAAATATATGTAACATCTATATTAATATATTATATATATGATTCTTTTAAGTGTCTTTTATTTTTAGTCATTACTAAAAAGATAAAAATATAATTGCATAAATTTAAAAACAATATTGTTCATTAACTATTTAAAGCTGGGTTTATTAATTATTTTTAAAGACACACATATATAATAATAAAATAGGAAAAGACAATGACTACAATAAGTTAAGTTTATTAATTGTTGTTGCCATACTTTTTAATTATAATTTAATTTTGGAAATGCATTAATTAAACAGAAAAATACAAAGAATTATAGAATGTGAGTACATGTTGAGTTAAATATATAGTGGAGATACAAAACTCTAGAGGAGAACAAATATCTTAACCACATTTGCAAGCCATATCAGGCACAATAAATTCAAAGAATATTTTGTTCATTGTGATTTATGGTTAAAAACCTATAATATAGTAAATTCAAAGATTTGGTTGGTATTCGGATTTAATTAAAAACTTAATATCTCGGATAAAAAATAGGAAAGTGCAGATTTTGTGGTTGTTTATGGTATGTTTTGATTTGACCCAAAGAAATAGCAAGATTAAGATTTGCTTGCTTTTTATGCTTGAATTTGTAATCCAATTAAAATTTTGAATGTACTTCTGTTTGCATTGAATTATAAATACTAAGATTTGTTATTGTTACGAAAATTGTCGGTGTAGTTGAGTTTGACCTCCAAATTTTCTCACAAGTGAATTAGGAGTATAATATTTTGGGAGGTGATTATTTATATATAAAAGCAATGACTCGTACATCATATCAGCTACAATACTTTCTTCTACTTTGAGATGATAGAAGTAAAACCTATTGAAATGGATCCTTATTATGAACTATTATATTTAACGTATTGAATTATTCATAAAGTTTACATAATGTTTCTGTTGGTTTAGGTTAAATAAAGTAGAAAAAGTATCATGGACATGTAAACTATGCTATATTATCAATAGTGGAATAGAAATAATATTCTACGTGGAGGAAAGTCATACACTTTTTTTAGTTAAGATTGATCATTTATGGAAAATATTTAATAGCTGGAAAAGACAAACATCTTTTAAGTAAGCTTAATTAAATTTTCAGTGGCATTGAGTTGTAAATATTATGCAACTTATAGGGTAAGTCTATATGTGTACTTCTGTTTTAATAGAGTAGATGTTTAAAAGAAAGAACAAAACTTAGTTTCACCCCCTAAGGTGAACCTCTACATTCACCCACCAATAGGAATTAGTTAATTGAGATTTGATATCTTTTAAAAAAGGAAACCAAGTAATAAGAATTTAATGAAATAAAATTATGTTTTTAGATAAATAAAAAATAGTAGCAATTAAAAAAAAAATATTTATTTAGTATTGATAAATCCGTCAAAAAATACTAAACCCTAAACCCTAAATTCTAAATACTAAACCCTAAACCCTTGGGGAAAGCCTAAACCCTTGGGAAAATTCTATACCCTAAATCGTTAATCTTAAACCCTAAACCCTTAATCATAAACTATAATATTAAACCCTAAATTCTAAATACTAAACCCTAAACCCTTAGGGAAAGCTTGAACCCTTGGGCAAATCCTATACCCTAAATCGTTAATCTTAAACCCTAAACCCTTAATCATAAACCATAATATTAAACCATAGGATTAAGAGTTTATGATTTAATATTTGTCAAAGAGTTTAGGGTTTAGGGTTTCGTGTTAGAATTTAGGGTTTAATATTATGGTTTAGGGTTCAAAATTAACGATTTAGGGTATAGGATTTACCCAAAGGTTCAGGCTTTCTCCAAGGGTTTAGGGTTTAGGGTTTAGAATTTAGGGTTTAGGGTTTAGTATTTTTTGACGAATTTAACAATATTAAAAAGAATGTATTTTTTTGATAATTGCTACTATTTTTTATTTATCTAAAAACATAATTTTATTTCATTAAATTCTTATTACTTGGTTTCCTTTTTTAAGAGATATCAAATCTCAATTAACTAAATCCTATTGGTGGGTGAATGTAGAGATTCACCTTAGGGGGTGAAGCTAAGTTTTGTTATAAAAGAAACCTATCAAAACTTGTAGTCTAAATGTTTGTCTCTTATTAGTTAAGATTTAAAAGTAAAATAACTTTAACTAATTAACTAAATTTATCAAAATATTAATATATTTCATTTCAAGAATTCTATATTTCATTTCAACCATTAAGGTTGTTCTATACCTATGGGTTTTTTATGATTTGAAATTGGTTTAGTTGAGAAAAAATAGACTCTGGTGCTCTGGTTTATAAGTTTATTCTCTTTCCCGTTTTAATACTTCTCATCCCTTATATATTATTTGAGAAGCATTACAACATTTGAGGTAGCCACTTGTCAACACCAAAATGAGTCTTAGAATCCTTAGAAAAAATGTTGGTCCATCTAAATATATAATAAACTTTTTTTTAAACTAACCATAAATTCATTATTAATGTTTTTCATTCTTACCTTAAATAACTATTACGGATTTTCCTAATATGGCTAAAATATATATGAAAGTTAATAATTTTAAATGATAAATATTTGATAAAAATTAATGTACCCTCTATCATTTTAATTTTTAACTTATTAAATAAATTAAACAACCATATTAACCATATAGTAAAAATTAGATTTTTTCATTTATGTGACAAGTTTTTAAAACGACTACAAATGACTAAAACTGTTAAAAGTCTTACATAGAAATTTTTGTGATCCATGGTTTAATTTTTTTAAGACAAAATACAAATGATTACAAAATCATATAAGTACAAAGTCTCATTTAATAAATATTAAGATTAATATATATATTAGTATCTCTTAAAATAAATTATAAACCATATTTCAATATTTAATTTCGAATTTTTCTTTGATTTTTTTAATTACTAAAACTATTAAACATCCAGAAAGAAAATTTTGTTATTAGTGATTTAGATGTTTTGTTATAAAAATATATAAATGATCAAAAAATAATATGGGTAAAAAAATCGTTTAACAGATATAAATATTAAGATGTACTATATTTCTATATTAATATTGTTTACATTTAATTATATACTATATAATATAAAAGTTTGTTTGGTTTAATAAAATTTATTTATGTGTTCACATCAATCTTATTATATACGTATTTACTGAATTTTTAGTTAGTCATATTTTTTATTATTTCATAATATGTAAAAGAACATATAATATGTAAAAAGATATATAATATGTAAAAGTAATTTATATATAATATTTATCCCGCACAAGGTGCGGGTCTTAACCTAGTTTTTATTGTATATACTTAGCGTTTCAAAAACTTTAGTGCAGCAATGCATACAAAAGTTAGTGCCATTCCCTTAAATAGAACTTATGTCTTTTCCGGCAGATGTTTTGCCTGGGTGGCGAGAGACAATGGAGGAATACCATCAAGAAGCACTGTAATTCTCATTTATTGTATTCTTCGCATTGTGTTTTTCAAGTGTTGCGTTTGATTCCTCTATCTATAGAGTTCAAATTTTGGTTCCTTGAGGGTTTGCTGAATGTTCATCTTCTGTATCAGGAGGGTTTGTAAGGCTATTGCAAAACTATTGGCATTGTCGCTTAACTTGGATGCAGATTACTTTGATAGCCCTGAGATGCTTGGAAAGCCTATTTCAACTTTACGCTTGCTTCACTATGAAGGTGATATATATTTGAAACAAAATCACTTAAAATTTTATAAGCATTGTATATATGCCAACCTCAATGCTATGATTACTTCTTAGGAAAATCGGATCCCTCAAAAGGAATATATGGAACTGGAGCACATTCTGACTATGGGATGATTACACTCTTAGCAACAGATGGTGTAATGGGACTACAGGTAATGATTTGCGAATCAGAAAAATTCAAAATCACATCTATTATTTTATGCATATACTTTTGAAGCTGTAGTATAAACCTTGACAGATATGCAAGGATAGGAACGCTAAGATTCAAAAGTGGGAATATGTACCGTCGATTAAAGGGTACAACATGAGAATTTAGTTTCCCGCTATACCAACCCTCCTATGTAAAATTGTTGTTCCCTAATTAACAGTTTTGGTGGACTTATATGGTTTATTTTCTCTCTCTATAGAGCAATTGTTGTGAATCTTGGTGATATGATGGAGCGTTGGAGCAATGGTCTTTTCAGGTAATATATATTTCTCTTTGGGCACACTTGATACACATTATATGTCATTGCAAGTTAATGTTTCTAACTGTCAATTTTTTCACGAGCCTTTTATTTTTTTCTTTACGTTAAAGATCCACATTGCACCGGGTTATTTTAAATGGACAGACTCGATATTCCGTAAGTCTTTTACTAATTTCCACTTTATAGTGATGTTCTTGTCAGTGTAATCATTTTACAATAGTGTTATTATGTATACCGTCATAGATTCCATTTTTCGTGGAACCGAATCACGACTGCATAATAGAGTGTCTTCCAACTTGCCAGTCCGAAAACAATCTTCCCAAGTAAGGGTTTAAACTTTTTATATTCAGAGATACGGTCTTTCATACTGTCTTAAATAACTTTATGGCTGTGTTTAATGAATAGATATCCCGCAATCAAATGTTCGGCGTATCTCACCCAACGTTACGAAGAATCGCATTTGAAGTTCAGCAGCTACAAAAAACAAACTTGAGTGAAGTTTGTTGTCCACCCCCTTTCCACTATCCTTGGTTTTCAAGTTGCGTTGATTGTCTTTCCATATTATTAGAGTCGCTTTCGGTTTGGCTTGTTCTGTTGTTCACCATGGTTATCTATTCTATTAATTCTCCACAAATTGATAAAAGTTGTGTCCACTTATTTATAACCCACATTTTCAAATAATTAACTGCCACTAATTAACAAATATCGGAATGCATAAGGATATTTGTAACCTCCCTTCCCATTTACTTCCTATAATTCCGGGATGCATAAGAGTAGAAAAATATCACGTACACAATAACTTTATATCTAAGAATAGAAAGAATATTAGACTACAAACATTGACAGCAATTATTCATATATTATCAATAACAATCAATGACATTTATATTCATAGTATTAATAACTATGTTTACAAATAAATAAATAAATAATTATACCAACTTTTTAAATCGGACTGTTTGAATAAAATATCAAATAATTTAGATAATTTTAAATTGGACAATTTTCCTAAATATAACATTTTTAAGTTTTTGTTACAAAAAGATCATAAGAAAAAAATGGCCAAAATATTTTATTTAATAGGTAAAAGACTCTTATACTCTAAATATATAAATACAAATAATAAATTAAAAATTATTTTTTTATAGTTTCAGATTATATGTTCTCAAATTCAAACTTATTAAAAAGAAAATTTCAAACATTTTCGAATTGTTTTTTTTTTTGAAATTTGAAAATACTTTTTGAAACTATTTGAAAATTTTTATTTTCAATTTTATAAAATTTTAAACCTCATTTAGTTTAACGGGTTTTAAATAGGTTATTCGATTCAAAAGTATATTTTAAATGTATTTATTCTATTAATTCTTCTCTATGACCAATTAATAAAAGGTTGGGTCTAACTTAAAAAAATAACTGCATAAAATATAATATAATTATATCTAGAGCATTGTTAACCGTTCGTAACTTCCCTCGACATATGAAACCGATAATTTGGGCTTCGAATATTGTTAACCGTTCATAACTTCTCATGTTCCTGTTTTTATGTTCAAATAAAAAAAACAAATAATTTGGACTGAATATTGACAAAAGGACCAAGCCTTACCATATGATACATGTACATACTTACAAAACTTATCTATTCTATTAAATTCATATCATACAGAATATGATTATACAAACACACAAACATAAAAATTATGTTTCTTTAAAAAATAAAATTAAAACTAAAACTAAACAACTAAAATTAAAATTAAAAATTATGATCATGATCCGATATTCTACAGATTTTAGTTTAACGGGTTTTAAATAGATTTCTACATTTGGACCCGCCCTTTTATATTTTTTTAGTTTTATATTCTTTTAGAAATTTAATTTTTATATTTATATGTTTTAGTCATATTTGTGTTTTTCATTGTATAACATTTCTCTTAAATAATTAATAGGAGGTTTTAATCATTGTATTAAAATAGTTTGACTATACATATATCAATATGGTATGTTTCTATTTTAATAGTATTGACTAGATTCGGATTCGCTTTTAAAAGAGCTGGTATATTTTTTTGTTTTACATATTTTAGAAATTTAATTTTTATATTTATTTTTTAATCATATTTATATTTTTCTTTGTATAATATTTCTTTTAAATAATTAATAATTAATAAGAGGTTTTAATAATTATCATAAAATAATTTGACCACACATATATCAATAGGTCATATTCCTGTTTTAGTATATTGATATTATATAATGAAAAAAAACGTAAATAAAAACATAAATATAAAAATTAAATTTATAAAAAAAATGTAAAACAAAAAATATACCCGCCCTTCTAAGGGCGGGTCAAAATCTAGTATCTATTAAAACCTATGGAGTTGAGATAATGTGATTAATAGGCTCCTTGTTTTTAAAAAAACTATTTGGTTCATTCACCTGAAGATCAACTAAAATTAAGGATTTACCATACCTGAAAAAGAAAATATAAATTTTACCTTTATAACATTTTGTAGTAGAACATAGTTCACCTTTAGTATCTTTCTTAGTACCCTTTTGATGTGATCATCTTTTTGATATCAGTCAAATTATCTTAAAGAGTGACTTTACTCTCTCAAATAAGATGTTCAATTGTAATACTTAGAGAATCAATCCACAGAGAACGTGGACACACAATAAATTCAATACAGTCGCAATTAAGCTAGGCAAATAGATTATAAAGCAGTAAATAAACTAAAACAAGTTGAACAAGGCAGTTTTTCAATAGATTGATGAGTTGATTGATGGAAGGTTGATTGCTAAACTTAGGGTTTCATTCAGGTTATAAGAACTATAATATATAGATGATAAGGGTTTGAACCTAGAACTTGAATTCAATAATCAAGTAATCCAGCCCTCGCATGCAATTACTAATCAGATGTCTAAGTCATATGTTCCAGTTGTCGTGCACGAACAAAGAGCGAGCGTCGATCGATTCTATGGCTTGAGCGTCGATCGACACTACTGCAGAGAATCATTAACGCTTTATTCGGTAATGTTCAACTAAATTCCTAGACCAACTCTCGTATGCGCCTAAGTATCTAATCCAACAGGATTCAGGTTCCGTTAATTGATTGCACTCTCGTACCTCTCAATTGTCCTATGATTCTAGGTTGAAATAATCAGTCACACTCTCGTGATTTTCTAATTACATTAGATCCTAGTATTTCAAGCCACCATGGTGCATTGATCTACGGACCCTAGTGAACGCATTATCAACCCGCGCTAAAAGCTTACTAGAAGCATATCGATCGATTTTCTTATAGAGATATCGATTGATACGACGAAAGGCATATCTGTCGATTCTCCTATAGAAATATCGATCGATGCATTCCTAGATTTCTACAATGCAAGTTGGAGACCTTGGATCTAGTAATAGATAACCTAGAAGACGAAAGTTGATCGGTTATTGTTATTGTTGAGCTCTTTTATATCATGTAAGCATCTCATATAGCATCTATATCATTATAATCCTGATTACTTGAATAGAAACCCTAAGTCTAACGCCTTGATCATAACTGTTAAATCCCCAAATCAATCAATTGAGCAATTTTCTTGCTCACTGCTTTAGTTTACTTGCAATATATAGTCTTTAAATCTTTAATAGCTTAGTTTAATAAGATCTAGTGTGTATCTCATCTCCTTGTGGATTCGATCCCTAAGTACTACAACTTGACATCTTTTGATGAGAGTAATTGTTTCTCTATGGTAATTTGAGCAAAGCTATCACCGTTGATCGACATCAAGGGTGCACCGTGAATCGACATTCATTCATCTAGCGAGGCAGACAGACGACTATTCAGTAAAACGGGCATAGCTTCTGCTATATGATGCTGATTGACCTCAAACCGGTGGCGTTAGAAAGCTAACTCAAAGTTATATCTTTTGTAAAAATATAGAATCAATCAAACTGTGGGAAGGTCTTCATACATAACTAAACATCTGATGCATATGTACAGTTCTGCACTTCAAAAGACTCCAAAATCACCAAAGTTCTCCAAAACGTACTTAATCCTGAAAACACTCTAAAATACTCTAAAACCATATAATAGACTCAATAAATATTACATACCATTGTCTTAAAGAGGTAAAATCCATGGTCTATCACTTTTAACCACCAAACTAAGACTGAAAGTACACATCATTGTGAAGTAGTATATAAAGGATTGAAGCCACATCGACTAATTAAGGTTTTAGAATGCCTCTTCGAGAATAGAGTAGATGTAGAAATAAAAGGATATATTGTGTGTTTCAAATTACAGTAAGATAACTAACATAAATAAAAGGATGAAAGGTAATGTATTAAAAGTGGCATGCATCAGGTGATTCTCTAGAAAAAGATATCATGAGACAACTGCTAGGGAGGAAATTCATTAAATATCGTTTTTAAATTCGAACAACATGATTATATTAACTTTCTCCGAAAGTGATAAACATTATGTAATAGAATCCTAGAAACTGATGAATAGCATCCTCCAATGAATTGTTAGGATTTATACGAAGGTCCTACAGATATGATGAGCCGATACATAATAAATTATGGATCGCTTCCAGTGCTGCCCCATTGTGTACTGGTACTTTTGATCCCAGCTACGTTAATTTCACTATATAAGTCATCAGACTCCTGTGTCCCTTCAGAAATCTTCAATACACATGTCCTTGATATTCCTTGTTGGATGTAAAGTAAGTAGAGTTTCATGAACTCGGTTATTAACTTATGGAAATTGTAAAGAGATTTTGCTAGTATTCTTGAGAACCATGTGAGAACGGAGTGATTTCACTCAAATTACCCTTATAAGTGAATTACTCTCTCCTGATCAAGAAAGCTATTCAGGAGAAGAAACTGCATGGATACAAAGCCTCCAGAGGTGGACCAGCCATATCTCACTTGTTTTTGGCGGATGATTCTCTGGTCTTTTTCAGAGCAACGGTTGAAGAATGTAAAGCATTGAAGGATATCCTTAGCATCTACCAGAGAGCATCAGGACAAGAAATTAACTATGGCAAATCTGCCATAACTTTTCCAAAAGGTATTCCCCTAACTGATCAACAAACTTTAATGACTACAATAGGAATTGATAAGTTAGGAGGCTTTGGAAGGTACCTAGGTTTACCAGAAAAGATAGGGAGGAGGAAGAAGGATGCTTTTGAGTACATTAAGATGAGAATCATAAATAGAATGGACAGTTGGTACAATCGTTTTCTTTCCCAAGCAGGGAAAGAAGTACTTCTAAAGGCTGTCGTCACTGCTTTACCCACTTATGCAATGTCATGTTACATGTTCCCAAAAGGCCTGCTGAAGGAAATCACATCATGTATCCGAAATTTTTGGTGGTCCTCTCATAAGGACAAGCATAAAATTGCTTGGATAAGTTGGGATAAGATTACAAAGTCCAAAATAGGAGGATGATTAGGAATCAGAGATTTAGAAGACTTTAACATAGCCCTCTTAGCTAAACAAAGATGGCGTTTAATAAAAAATCCACAGTCTTTGTTGGCTAGAGCTTTTAAAGATAATTACTATCGCCAATCTGATTTCCTAGAGGCAAAAAGTTATTCTACTTCTAGTTATGGATGGCGAAGTATAATTCAGACTCAGGATCTCCTCAGGAAAGGGCTAAAATGGATAGTGGTGAATGGGGAAAAGATTAGAGTATGGAAAGATAATTGGATTAGATCAAAGCCTGCTACTACTCCTGCAGGAGCAGATTCAACAACTAACACTGAGCTCCGAGTTTGTGAGCTTTTTGTAGATCATACAAAAGACTAGAATGTCCATCCAATCAGGAGCTTGTTCAATGAAGATGATGTTGAACATATACTTCGCATACTATCAAGTTTATTAAATCATCCTGATAAAATCATATGGCCGTGTACCAAAGAAGGAGATTATAGTGTCAAGTCTGGATATCACCTTCAAAGGCTAATATCAGAGCAGGGGCTTGCACAGGATCAGCATGATACAAAGATTCCTGATGAAGTTAAGAATTGCTGCTCTGCCTTATGGAAATTAGATATTTCCCCAAAAATTAAAACATTTTCGTGGAGAGCTGTACATAATGGTCTGCCTGTTGCAGAAAATATTAAGAGAAGAGGAATGAAGGTTGATCAAATCTGCCAAACATGTGGGGAGAATCTGGAAACACTTACGCACATGATGTTTTAATTGAAGAGTCTCAAAAGAAATATGGGCGATGGCTCCTACTCCCTTCAAGGTACTTGATGATGCCTCAATCTCTTTCATACAGTACCTTACTAGTTTAATAAACACTGTAAAGCAAGATCAACAAGGGTTGCAAAATTTTTCTTGGTTGGAGAATATGGAAAATGAGGAATAGTATCTTGTTCCAACAAAAAAGGCCACATATACTGCAGGTTATTCACAGAGCTATTAGAAAACATGACCAATGAAAAGAAGCAACCCAAAACTCAAATCAGATTGATCAAAACACCAGGCAGTATAGGCAGTATATATAGCAGGCTGTGAATATACAAGAAGTAATTCCAAAAAGACAGCCTTTTACTGCCTCACAGATGCTTCATGGATAAATGAGAAAAAATTAGGAGGATTTAGATGGTTCTTATACAGCATAGAAAGTACCCAAAAACTCCAAGGATCTTCCTCAATCAAACCCACAAACTCTTCATTAGAGGCTGAAGCAACAGCGATGTTCATGGCTGCATAGCAGCTATGGAAACTGAGGTATGAGTTAAATCAGTGCTTAGCTGAAGAAACCATCAAAACTGCTCGTACCACTGAGGCTTCCTCCATGGTAAGAGACAGTGGCGGACCCAGGTAAGTGTAGGGTGTGGCACATTGCCCCCACTCTCTTTCTTTTTTCTTTGAAAATTCTGTATAAAATTTGCTTAAATACCCTTATTTAACTTGTTATTGCACTATATGCCACAGATTTAATATCAAAAATATCCTTGTATTTTATGTTTATAACATTTTGTGCTCCATGTTTAACAAACTTCTGGGTCCGCCCCTGGTAAGAGACATTAAAATTATGGCAAAGGCTTGTAATTTTACCTTTCATCATGTATCTCGATCGTTAGTTAACAGTGTGGATGTATTAGCTAAAAATGCAAGGCAGAGTGCCAAACAATATGTAGTCACTTGGATGTTTTAATAAAATTAAAATGTTGACGAAAGAAAAAATAATATGTCGGCTCTATAAAAATGTTGTGCATATGTTCAAGAAAAAAATAGAATCTTGTGTCTATGCGTATGTACAGGAAGATTTTGCCCAGGCACGTCCCTTCTTAAAGACCATAAAATATAATCTTTGATTAAAGAGCTATATCTTTGAAAATGTTAGTTCGGTTTAATGTTTAAATTCCCATTTCTGTATTAAAATAAATAAAATCTGGTGAAATGATTACAAACATTGTAAGTGTTACAATGATACAAGTTGACGTGTATGTATGCATATTTGCTACTCTTCCCAGGACCGGATTGCTCCGTCCTTGCAAAGGTGACACCATAAGTTAAAACATGTCGGACAAGGAGGCCATAGGCTGCTTTTGCCGTCTACATTGGAGCCTAGCTCGAAGGAAGACCGAGTAGGAGACAAGAAAAGAAAAGTGGGAATAATAAAAGACCATACGGACCAAAGCCAAAACAAGTCGTTTAAGTATCAGCAGCTTCTGCGGTGGATGCTGAAGGTGTTGGTTCAGCTTCTTCTTTGTCTTCTGCCCGTGCTGCCGTCTCCTTCTGCTGTTCAGCTAGCCGGCTTATACGTTCAAGCAATTGAGCTGCTTTTCTTTTCCCTCTATCTGTCCCGTTTCCAGCTAAATCTATCAATGGACCCATAAGACCGAGTTTCTGTGCTTCGACCAGATGTTGTGAGTCACTAGAACAGAGGTGGACTAGAACCGCAGCTGCGTTCTCTCTGTTTCTAGGAGATCCAGTTCTGATAAACTCCACAAGACTCGGGACTGCGTCGGATGATCCTATGATTGCTTTCCCTTCGGGATGGCTAGAGAGAATCGCCAGAATGGCAAGCGCCTCATCGACCATTCCGCTTCCTGGCTCTGTCAAGAGTCTTGTCAAGGTGGGAATCACGCCTGCGCGTATGGCCTTTCCTTTGTTTCCTTGATATATGCAGAGGTTGAAAAGTGCAGTAGCCGCATCTTTCTTGCCTCTTTGTGTACCTTCATTAAGCAGTACAACGAGCGGTGGGATTGCTCCCAAGGAACCAATAGTCACTTTGTTCTCGTCAATCACGGAGAGACTGAAAAGTGTAGCCGCTGCATTCTCTCTAGCCTCCATGCTTCCTTTCTTGAGCACTTGAACTATACCAGGGATAGCTCCAGCGGAGACAATGGCTCCTTTGTTGTTCTCGCATATGGAGAGGTTTAGAAGAGCTGTTACTGAATGTTCTTGGATACGAGAATCAGGAGTTGCGAGGAGGCCGACGAGGAGAGGTATGGCCCCAGCTTCGGCAATGGCCACACGGTTGTCTGCATTTCGTTTTGCAAGGAGGCGGATTTCTCCAGCTGCAGATCGTTGGTCCTCAGGGTTTCCGTAAGCCAGTCTCCACATAAGATCTTCGATCTTGTTTGCTTCTGCTGGGGAAGAAAAGGATGATAGTTTCCTGGGCCTTAAACTGCTAGGAGGTTTTGGAGGCTCAATATCATTGGCCTCACACCACTGAGCTATCAGACTGCGGAGAACGTAGTTGGGTGTGAGCGTTGTGCTTGTTAGCGCCTGCTGTGTTTTTGGACATGTCGAATGCCCAGCTTCTATCCACTTCTCAATGCAGGTGCGTTCGTAGGTCTATATTATACACAGAGGAGAAACATGCTTCAATAATTAAATCTGGAAAGATTATAGAATTTTAAAGAAACTGCAACTTTACCTGCCCTGTTGAAACGATAACTGGATCTCTCATCATTTCCAGAGATATTGGACAGCGGAAATCATCAGGAATCACTGGTATCTTCTGACTCGTAGAAGTCTGTCCATTGCTACTTGAGTTTGCTCCAGCATTCTGGTCCTCGCTATTGTCAGTCTCCATCTGCACAAAATCCTTAATCAGCTTGAGTACCATTGCCATCTCCTCAATGCTTTCACCACCATCTCCACCGCTTGAAGCAACCATCTCGTGCAGAGCCACTGATTCTTGAGCTAGATCAGGAATCTCCATCAGATGCAACTTCTTAGCAACCCGCTGCAGGGTAGGCTGATAGTCATCTAAATCACTGCTTCTGATGCACAGTGAGTGAAGATCTTCATATAGCTCATCGTCTGATGCATCTACTCTTCCTTTGGCTCGGCGAAACTGGCTGAGAACTAACTCAACCTGCAAAACAAACAAAAACGCCATGAGAATGTGCTGAATATCATATATTCTCTGTTATACTACTTACCTGTTCTCTAACTTCATCAGAGATGTCAAGATCCTCATACGGAATCTTGCTCAAAGATTGCTCTAACTGAACTGAAACCTCCATCAATTTACTTGTCACTTGTTCCCTCTCCATGACCTACAAAAGTAGAACAAGAACATCTCTCATATCAATTGAACGTGATTAGAGCATTAAAGCTTCCACAACTTCCATAAATCAGACACATGAAGTCTCAGCACAGATCTAATCAAGTAGATACCAATAATAGAGACGAACCAGATAAATCTTGCTCCCTTGGCTGCAGAATTTGAGATAATCCTTGGCGGAGGACATGGCTTCCTTCAAGGAGACCAACGTCTTCAACGTATCTTCATCGATCGGCTCGTTACTCTCTCTGATCTCCTCGAACATCGGAACAAGCAGCTTCAACCTCCTCGCCAGATTACTGCAGAGCTTCTTCACCGTTGTACGGTACTCGGAAACGGACGAAATCTCGTTCACTACATCGATTAAGCTCTGCGCAACAGCAGCACCTTTCTCTTCCTCCATCGATTACGGATCCGATTCAACTGTGAAGAATAAATGTTTCCCGTTTGAGGCTCCAGTGCCGAGATTCAGCTCGAAACAAAGAACGGAACCATTTGCAGAAGTGCGATAGAGAGAGAGAGAAGACGAGGACTTTTCTCCCCGACGGCGTTGGCTTCGTGTCGTCGGCTCGTACCAAGCTGGTCTCTTCTATCGGCTTAACCTCTAAACCGGAGTATTGGTAAACCACACGTCACATGTGACATCGCTTAGATGATTTTCATAATCTTTAAAAAAATAAATGGTTCTATCTAAATATATATTACATTTTTATTAAATTAACTATCAATTTTGATTAGTAGTGCATAAAAAATTATTTTTTCTTTCCTTTTTACAGAATTATCTAATATGATTTTCATATATATGATAATATAATTTTGAACAAAAAAGATTTGTTAACAGTTTTTGTATCCTCCATCATTTTTTAATTTTTATTATTTAACAAAATCAAAAAATCGAATTAAAAATAAATTATATTTTTAATTTTTTACATCGACTACAAATTATTAAAACTATAAAAATCTTACGATAAAATTTTGTGAACAATGCTTTTACTTTTTTGTTATAAAAAGATTCAAATAATCATAAAATCATATGGAGTATTATTAATAGATATTCAGATATACATAAATATGTTATTTGAAATTTTCATTGAAACGATATTGAGACCTGAATATTTTAATTTTGAAATTTTCATTGAATTTTTTTTAAAAAATTATACATTACTACAATTATTAAAAACCTTAGTTTGAAAATTTTGTGATTAATGGTTTAATTTTTTTGTTACATCAAATCTACAAATGTTGAGTGGAAACTTGGAAGCTTCAGTTAAATATTTATATTAAGATATACTATAAATCTATATCAATATCATTTAAATTTATTATATACAATATAAAATATATAAAATGATTGCTTTGATTTATTTACTTAGATTTATGTGTTTACTCCAGTTTAATTATATACTCCCTCCGTTTCATATTATATGTCGTTCTAACCTTATGCACACAGATTAAGAAAACATTTAATTTTACATCTTTCCAAAATAAAAACATTATTACCAATACACCTAACCATGTATCAACCAATAGAAAAATAGAAAAAAGAATATTGTCAATAAATTTTGCATTGAAAACCGAAAACGACACTTATTTTGAAACAAAAAATTTCCTCTAGAACGACATATAATTTGAAACGGAGGGAGTACATAATATTTACCCGCTTCTCAATATTCAATATATTTATCGTTTCATAATACGTAAATAAATACAAAATAGATAATAATATGTAAAATAATTTTTATTTATAATATTCATTAGGCGCAATGTGGCGGTCTTAAGTACAAATAGAAATAATCATATTTTCAATAAATCTGTTACATATTTTTCTTACCTTAAGTACTTTATTAATTACTCTTTTCTAAATAAATCAATATCATTTATTTCCAGTTATTTTATTTTATCTTTAGCATTCTTTTTCTCACTCTTTTTAACTACTTCATTAATATTTTTACTAATATTATTTTGACAGAATTTATTTTACATATTAACCAGGATAATTCGATATGTTTGGATAAAATTGTTTTAGTTGAGACAAGAATTCAAAATAGTTAATCAATTTTTTTAATTTGTTTACATAATCAGTTATACATAGACATTAAGGTACATGTTCACCTACGAATTATTTCTTTCGGCTACCAGCTTTTTATTTTATTTTGAAATTAAACTTCGTTCGGATATTATAAAATTTCATATAGGTTTCAAATTTAGATCTTCGTAAGTCCGGATGAATTCAATTTTGATGTATAAAAACTTAAAAATATCCAGAAACTAATGCATCTGAAACTAGTGCTGATATTTGTACCAAAAGTAATCATATTAACTCATTCAGTAGGGGTATTTCTAATTCAAAGTAAAAATAAAATAGCCAAATAACCAAAGCAACCATATTACCCTATTTGATTCAGATTCGATTTTGATGTATAGAAATCTAAAAATGTTTAAATACTTATACAATTAATTATATGATGGCACATATAAAATATATAGCACTAATTATGAAAAAACAAAATATCAATTTATAAAAAAAAAAGTAAAAACTATTACCCGTACGGACGGGTCAATCTCTAGTTTATATATATATATATATATTGAATCTTTAATTTTAATTAAATATATCATATTTGTGTATATGAAAACAAGTATTTAGTTATGCATTCATAATTGATATAAATGTAATATGAAAAATTCTATATAATTTGTAATGTATATAATGTAAATTTACTAAAACTATATATGTTTGAAGAGTTAATAAATAAATATATTTTTGAATTTTAATTATTAAAAAATAAAAGTCAAATCATTTATAAAATTTTTATTGTGTTTTATCAACTTTGTTTTTAAAAATATTAAATACACCACAACAGTATACAATATACATATAGTCGTTTTTTGTAATTAATAAAAAAGGTCAAATTTACAAAATGAATATATCATTATGTTCATCTTCTTTGCTATTTTTAAAAACTATTATTCATTTTGTAAATTTTATAGATGAATAATAGATCGCAAATCTTTATTTTGAAAACTATTATTCATCTGTATTTACTATTACAGATTAATAATATATCGCAAATCGCACGTTTAATAGTTGTAGAGGCAGTGCTCGTGCTGGATCATTGACTTGTGGTAAACGTTCGAGGAGTGTGTATGGAAGATCATCAAATATTGGAGAAGTAACAAGTGGTGATGTTCCAACAAATAATGTAAGTTCATTTTTTTTTAAATCGTTATATTTAATATTAAATTTTATTTAAAATTATTTAGCATAAATAGACGTCTAAACTAAAAAATTCTGATTGAACTAATAATCATGAGTTAGAAGCGGAAGACTATACAATTAGACTAGCATCGGGTCCTCGGAAAAAAATTAATAGAAGAAAATTTTCAGGAATTAACTGGACAGTCAGTTAAATAGAAGCCGAAGATGAAAGACAAAGTTGTTTATTTAAGAAGGTTGCAGCAGTAAAACAACATAATAAACCGGCATACATGAGTAGATATTGATCAGTCAACGGAAAAAAATTAATATATTAATATCATGATGGGAGGATCGATGAACAGTAATTTTGTAGTTTTAAGTTTTTCAATTTTCATTTAAAAACTTATCATTTGTAACTATATATAGCTAAATATATATATATATATATATATAATATTAATTATATGATCTATGAGTCAATTTTTCAGGAAGTTACTCCATGCAATTGCAAATATATAACTGTTTTGCAAAACAATCCTCCTCCATTTTTAAAGATTTACTTTACTGAATATATGGTAAAAAACTTGGAACAAGATGATCATTATTCACCATATATATTTGGCGTTCATTTCCAGCATACAAAAAGTGACAAAACAACCAATGATGATATTCATCTAGGAGGAACTGAAATATGGCCGAACCTCGTACACTTATATCAACCTTAATTTAAGTGCATCTGATGAAGAGGCACCAAGAATTTCACGACTAGAAGGTCATTTTCAGGTGTTTATAGTACATCATCAACACGACGTACTCGTACAAGAATATCCAATTTTTAGGCTCAGATTGATGGAAGATTTCAACGGATGGAAGAATCTCGTGGACAATTACTAAATGTTGTGTGCTCATGTCATAATACAAAACCAACATATGGTGATTCACTTTCCGTACTCGATTCTTTTCATGTCGAGCCAATGAGTACATTTTGGTGGGAAGCAAACAAGTTGTTGATGAACGATGAAGATATTAGTGACGGGTTTATGAAACTAAGAAGCGAAGAGAATAAATTTTGGCACTTGGAGAGGTTATCCGGAGTTGATAGATATGAAAATCCTTGTGAGCTTGTTAATCTACGAGTGTCGAGCAGCACAAGTGGAAGTGGTCATGTAAGACTGGATGGTTCTGCCTATCGTTCTTGTGGATCTTTTGTTGGTGAATCAGGTGGTAGAGAGTCTGTGGGAGGAGGTCCTAATGGTGGAGGATCTGTCGGAAATCATGGATTTTCATTAGATGATATCAGTGAAGATGACTATGATGGCATTGGCAATATATTGCCTACTCAAGCATCAAGAGGATATAGCTCTCAATCTTCTCATAACTTTGGAAGCTTCGATTCAGGGTAACTTGACATGAACCCTCATAGTTTCCAGGATCAAATTCTAGGAATGTTCCAGAAATATTTAACTTTTTAGTAAGAGTAGGAGCAATGATGGACAAAATTAGTGTTGTTGGTGAATTAAAAACATTTATCTTCTTGGTGAATAGATGTTTTTTCTTCAAATTTAACTCTACTTTCTACATGAATTATCATGACTTTCAAATTATTCAGTTAGGTTCAAACAGAGTCAAAAATATTAATGATGAAGAGATTGCGGAGTTGATCTTACTTTAAGAAGAAAAGGCCATGAACACAAGCATATCTCCTATGTTGCAATATTATTCAAGATATTTTTGTAAGCAATATACAAGTTCGGATAAGAGAAAAGGATGGCTTATTATACAAGGTCAAATTTACTGTAATGATATTATATGTCAAACACCTATTAGAATGAGTCTGGAGGCTTTCACACATAATGTAGAATATTGCGTGAAAATTATGGGTTAAAATCATAGAGCCGCATAGATCCTGATGAGAGTGTTGTAATATTTCTAATCATTTATGCACAGAACAATACTCACCAGATATTACACTAAGGTTTGGACGTCCGCAAGAGACAATTTGGTGAATGTTTCATGATGTTCTTAAAGCAATGGAGCGAATGGCTATAAATTATGTACGGCCACGAACAGTCCAAGAACTTACAGCCATCTACAACGCACCACCCCTCAGGCGGGATGGGATCCACAGGCTGAGTAAGCGGACGTGGATGGCCCATTAGCCATGGGCGGTCGGGGCATTACAAGTGGTATTAGATTTGGTTAGCCATCCTAGTTCTGACCCGAGAGGCGTCTTTAGACTTTTCGTGGAGAAAAATAAGGACGTTGCATTCTTTAAGAGGGGGTGAATTACAACATCCCGAGTTGTGATGTATGAAAAGGCTTAAGAGAATTGATTTTGCTACCTATATCACCAAAATTGACTTATCTTTTCCGTCACACATCCGTTTAGAACTCTAAGGTTAAGCGTGGTTGGGCTGGAGTTGTAAAAGGATGAGTGACCTATCGCGAATTGATTGGTGATACCATGCGATTGAGGCCAAAGCACGGGAAAGGACATGTGGTGATTTCAGGGTCAGTAAACAATGAATTAGATCATTTTGAATAATTAACGAACCGCCCATCAGACGAGATATGGTCCACGGGCCGAGTGAACGGGCATGTGTGGCCCATTAGCCATGGGGGCCAGGGCATTTCAGGTCAACCACCTAGAATCAGCAAAGAAATGTATAATATGTGTCATGCATCGCTACGATCATTTATCAGTTATACATTTGGAATTTGGAAAACAAATGGAGGGTTCTTAATGAATTTCATAGGTGTTATGTCGCCACGCAACACTACGATGGGTTTGCATAATTTTATATGTTAGTATAATTTTGAAGATTCTTATTCTGACAACATTTATATCGAGAATAATGGTGAAGAGACATAATATATTGAGAATGATGAGTATGATGAAAATAATACTTTGAGAGGCGAAGAAAAAACAGAAGCTAGACATATATGCAAATAGTTTGAGATCAGATTGCTAAACAAATATAGGCTGCAAATCAATGTAGACTTCAAAGTCGTCATTAAGTTTACTGTAATTTTAATATATATTTATCTGTTTTTGAGAGTTTTTATTTTTTTTACAACGATCAGCTATTCTATTACTCAAACTTAAGGTGGTCTGGATAACCAAACTGGAATCAAACAACCAGTGTAACAAAGCTCGCTATGAAAAGATCTCGCAATCTTAGCTAAACAGTTTAAAATTACATTATGTGCTATTGGGATATGAGAAATCTTGAAGTCTGGAAAGAAAATCTGTAGAGTCTTTATAGTCTCCAATCATGTTGCAAAACTTGGTCAAACTTGAAGTTCCTTTATCATCGCGATAAGATCCTTACAATATGTTCTAAATCTCTGACATGACGAATGTTCTAGCATGGTCTCTATTGCCCATTACAGTGCTTATACTTTCGAATGTAAAGCAGTCTCTCGCCTCCTTAAGTTTCGCGTTCCCATGAGCTGAATCTTTCCAAAACAATCCTTCCAAACTCATCCACATTGAAGTCATGAACCATCAACATACACATATTATTCAGGCTTATGACATGGATTTCCTCACTACTATGCTCTTGTGGAGCGGAAGTGATCATCTCATTTACATTGAACCAGGCTTGGCATTCATTGTATGCATATCAGACTAGCTCCATAGGATATTTGTTTATCCCCCTAAAGAGTTTATCATTCCGAGCCTTCCAAATATACCAGATTAGCTAGGAATAAGGATCTATGTCCAATTCTGGTTCAACAATGATGTTCTTTCTCCAGAAGAGGTAACACATATAGCATAAATACTTAGTAACGGCAAGATGTATGGACTTGATGGTGTTGCTGATAGGGACCATACTTGCAGATCTGGGGGCATTCAAATATAGAATGAGTAACAGTTTATTCTGGTTCCTCGCATGTTGGGCAGTAATTATTACATCTCAGATTACGACATTTCAGGTTTCTTGTTACAGTCACATGTCATGTTATCAATTGCCAAATAAGATGACAAATCTTCGGAGGTGATTTTATTTTCCAAGCAAAGGCTTGGAGCTTCGTTATACTGGGTTACCCAGTATCCAGATTTAACCGTGTACCGGTCATTTCAAGTGTAGTTCCAGCAGAAAGTATCCTGACGATGAGTAGATCTTATGGCCAAACTCTTTATGAGAGGTATATCAATAGGAGAAACATGATCCTCCTATAATCCAACATCTGATTCCTTCGATTCTCGATTAACAAGTTCACTAACTCTCATGTTTATGTGCAAAACTTGGGCAGCAGGACGAGCTGGCCTAGCTGGTGTAGTGGGGATCCAAGGATCCTCCCACGCCTTGACCTCATATTTATAATGTATCTTCTGTTTGATTCCCAATAACTGTAATTCTCGTGCAGCTGATATAATAGTTTAGACATAGGATGGGATGCTTACAAATATTGTTCATAAAGGCAAACTCATTATATAGCATCTTTCCCTCAACACATGAGACACTAACGAATCAGGATATTGAACTAATCTTCATAGTTGTTTTGCTAGTAAAGCCAAATTGAACTCATGGATCATCTGGAAACCTATCCCGCCATCCTCTCTTAGTAAACATATATTTTCTCATTTTTCCCAGTGAATTCTTTTCTTTGGCGGATTTGAGCTCAACTAGAACTGTGCAATGACACTTGCGAGATTTTCACATATCTCCAGCGAAATCAAGAAGTCAGACATAACATACATCGGAAGAGCTAGCAAGATATATTTGATCTAGACTTCATTTCCTCCTTTTGAGAGCCATCTATTCATCTAACCATTCACTCTGTTCATTAATTTGTCCATAAGAAAAGCAAAGAGTTTGCATTTGGATCCACTAATATCTTTTCAAATTCCTATGTATGTCCCCGTTCCACCTTTGTTCTGGATTTCAAGTGTATCTTTAATCTGCTGTCTGACATTTACACTGATCTTCTTACCAAAGAGTAAAGAAGATTTCTCAAAGTTGATGTACTGGCCGAATGCTTGTCCATATTTCCTGACTACTTTCATCACTTCTTCACATTCACGGGCTCCGCCTTAAAGAAGAAAATGTTATCATCAGCGGAGAGAAGGTGGGATACCGAGGGATACGCTCGTGTAACACGCGTCCCCCTTATCATTTGGCTTAATTATCTTTGGGATGAACAAATATTTGTATCATTTAGTCTAGCTGCCATCAATCCTTCAAAAACGAATTGATTAACCATAATAGTTAAATCCTCCTTTACAATGTACCATAATTTCTAATAAACATTGTTGTCATCTCGTATGGCCCTGGAGCCTTCTCTGGATGCATAGTAAATAGTGCTAATTTAACCTCACATTCAGTGACCGGAGCTGTAAGATCATCATTAGTTGACTCAGTAATTGTCATGGATACATTAGATAGTGCTTCCTCTCTATCTTCTGGGTTGGATGATTCAAATATTTGCCTAAAATAATTACTACAATGGCTACCAGTCTTTCCTCATCATTAACAACATTCCTATTTGCATCTAGAAGCTGTATGATTTTATTCCTCGCTCGTCGTTGCTTTGTCAATGCATGGAAGAATTTTGTCTTTCTATCGCCTTCTCTTAGCCAAAATACTTTACTCTTTTTTTCCAGAACCTCTTCTTTGCCTTAAGATCATTAGATAGTTCCTTCAAAACTTCTACTATTTCCTCAGTCATAGCGTAATTATTCAATAAAGACCATCCACCTTCTCTTTAAGATTATCCACAAGTTTTTCTGAGTTTAAATTGTTTTGTCTCCTCCACTGATTGAAAGCTTTTCGGCAACTTAAAATATTCTCCACAATATTTCAATCGGGAGGAAGATCTAGAGATTTCCATCCCTAAAGAATGACTTGTCTTAGTTTTTCATTATCCAGCAACCTTTTGTCAAATTTGAATTTTTCGATTTTTTCGTTGGTTTTGTGAGAATGTCTCATATTCTTTACAGTATAATCAGGAAAACTTTCATGTCAATCCTCATTTCCAACAGTTCAGTTTATGCGGGCATCTAACAGTTGTTCTTCCTACTATTTTTCTTATCCATGATAACATATTCCCGTAAATGAAAACTCCAACTTCCCACAATTCCGTAGCTTCTGCTTAAAAGGTAGAAATAAGCTATCAGAGCGTTGTCTTCTTCCTTCCTTTTCATTCTGACCAGTTATTTCACTAAAATCTCTTATCATAAATCAAAGTCCAGTTCTTATTGTTGAGAAACGCGTAAAACATTTCCAGATTTGATCACGACGTTCTAATACAGAGTCTCCATAAATAAATATTATAAAGATTATATTCCATCAATGATTGCCTCAATATCAATAATTGTGTTATTTGAAAATAAAACATTTATTTGAAATTCATCCACAGAAATAAAGTTAAACATTTATTTTGTTTTCATTTATATTGTATTGTAACATATTTAAAATTATTTTATATATTACAGTTTAATGTAATATACATTTTGTTATATTATTTATAAGTTGATAAATATTAATTTTTTATTATAATTTATTTATTCTCTTTTACTCTCTTTTTTGAACCACGCTCTATTTTACTTTCACTTATTCTCATTTACTCTATTCCACTATCATTCACTTTTTTTTTTCTTTTACTCTAGTTCTCACTTTTTCTTGCCTCCCAATTTCTCCATTTTATTTACTCTTAATTGTTTTAATACTTTTCTCCATTTTATTTATTCTTAATTATTTTAATACTTACCAATCACATCCAGAAATTCTATAATTCAATTATTTTAGCTCCACCCGTATCCCTATCATCATTATCACATTTCTTCAGTGCGGCAGTGCCACTATTATCATTACTCTTATTTACTCCCAACATTTTCAGCAATTTACTGTATTTTATCCCATAATCTCTTTAATTTAGATTGCTATCTATATACCAACACTTGAATTTGGAAAAAGTATAGTTACAAGAAAATATGTTCACGTCTTATATTCATCCAAGTATAATTTTAACCGTTTAGAATCATTTTTATGTTTTGTTGATCATCCAAATATTTATACTAAATCTAAAGAAAACGAAATGTAACATTTTCGGTATATTAGTTTTAAATTCGTTACTAGATTTTGATCCGCGCTTCAAAAGCGCGGATTTTTTTAATTAAAAACAAAATTTGATATGAAATAGTATTTTAGGATTGTATATTATTATGTTACATAGTCTATATTATATCGAAACAGAGAATTTGTTTAAAATTATATAATTTAAGAATTAGTTTATTTGAGATTTTTATATACATTTTTGTAACTCTTTCTTAAGTCTGAGAATTTCATCTGGATCCGAAAAACTCAATCGTAACCGATCCATACAATATAGGTAATGGGTTTGGGTATAAAACAAAATACATATCGGGTATTTTTTCAGACATCCTATCTCAATTGGGTCTGGGTCATACCAGAGTTATATTGGGTATATTTGGATATTTTGATATTTTAGATATTCTTGTAACTTTCAGGTTTGGGTTTCTGGTTATAATTTCAAGTTTCAAATTTCAGGTAAAATTTCAAAACTTTAAAATATATTTTGGATATTCAGATAATATTTTGGTATTTTTTGGTCCATCAAATCAGATTTCGGATAAAAAAAATTGGGTATTTGTTTGGATATTGAGTGTTTTCAGATTTTCGGATACTTCAGATTTGTTCGGTCCTCAATACTGGAATTGATCCGAACTCGATACATACCCAAAAATTACATATACTTTGTAGGTATTTAAATTATAGATCCAAGATGACCCGGACACCAAAGAAAACAATATGAACCTAAACCATTTTTTAAAAATATCTAGTTTTGTCCATATGTTTAAACTTGAAGGACCCAAACACTCAAGTCTACTATCTCTCAATATATTTTATGTACATTTTATAACAATTACATTTGTTGGATTGATGAGACTTAAGATTTATTTGATATATGTTTGGCTAACTTAATACTATCAAGTTGAAGGGATCTTAATATTTTTTAAACTTATCTTAGATAACAAAATTTTATTATTATATTTTTTATAAAAAATAATTTTAAAGTAATATATATATATTGTTTTAACAGATGATTCGCCCAAAATGCGTTTATCAGATTTTTTATATATATTTGGATATATGTTTGACAATTTCGAATTACATTAAAAGGCTAATCTTTTCAAGGTTCAAAAGTTTAGATTTTATTGATATGTAGTAGGTGTATATTAATAATAACATTAATAACATACAAATAAACATGTGTTATAGATCCTCGTGAATATTGAAAGATAAGTTATATCAAAGATTAAATGCTACAGAGGAAGAGGTGCGACAAGCATTATTTATGATGCATCCGGAAAAGACACCGGGGTCAGATGGAACGACGGCACTTTTTTTCCAACATGCGTGGCATATCATTAAGCATGATATTTTGGAATTGGTCAATAATTTTTTGACCACAGGGAAGATGGATGAGCGCTTAAATATTACAAATATATGCTTGATTCCCAAAACGGAGAGGCCGACAAGGATGACAGAGCTTAGACCAATAAGTCTATGTAATGTAGGATATAAAATTATTTCAAAGGTATTGTGCCAACGGCTCAAGGCTTGTCTTCCGGCTCTGATCTCGGAAACACAGTCGGCTTTTGTAGCTGGGAGATTGATTTCAGACAATATTCTTATTGCACAATAAATGTTTCATGGACTAAGAACAAACATGGCTTGCCAGAATAAGTTTATGGCCATTAAAATGGATATGAGTAAGGCTTATGACCGAGTGGAATGGAGTTTTATTCAGGCTTTACTTCAGAAAATGGGTTTTGATCATCAATGGATTCAATTGATGATGGAGTGTATTTCCTCGGTACAATATAGAGTCCTTTTAAACGGGCAACCACGGGGACACATAGTTCCGAATAGAGGATTACGCCAGGGAGATCCATTATCTCCTTATTTATTCATTATGTGCACGGAAGCTTTAATAGCAAATATTAAAAAGGTGGAGAATGGAAACGACTGACAGGAATAAAAGTGGCAAGGGCTTGTCCGCCAATATCTCACTTGCTCTTTGCAGACGATAGTCTTTTCTTCTGTAGAGCGCAAAAAGAGGAGTGTCAGACCATTTTGGCAATTCTTAAAGAGTACGAAAAGGTTTCGGGTCAACAGATTAATTTTCAAAAGTCATCAATTCAGTTTGGACATACGATTGATGAGGATACCCGTCAGGAGCTTAGGGACATTTTGGGTATCCAAAATCAGGGAGGAATGGGAACATATCTAGGAATTCCAGAGAGTTTAGGCGGTTCAAAGGTCCAAGTTTTTGGCTTTGTTCAGGAACGCTTAAACAACAGAGTAAATGGATGGACTTTTAATTTTTTTACGAAAGGAGGAAAAGAGGTAATTATAAAATCGGTGGTAACTGCTCTACCCAACCATATTATGTCCTGCTATCGAATCCCAAAAACGGTGATGAAGAAACTTACGAGCGCTGTATCCCAATTTTGGTGGAGTCCTAGTGGTAACACAAAAGGATTACACTGGAAATCTTGGGATAAGGTTTGTTTACATAAGGATGATGGAGGACTGGGGTTTAGAGATCTGACGGATGTCAACACAGCTATGCTTGGAAAGCAACTATGGAGATTTATAGAGAAACCAAATTCTCTATTTTCTCGTGTTTTTAAAGGTCGGTATTTTAGGAATACTTCACCCCTAGAACCGGCCAGATCATACTCGTCCTCCTATGGATGGCGCAATATAATCTCTGCTAGATCTCTGGTTAGCAAAGGACTAATCAAAAGGGTGGGATCAGGATCTTCTATATCAGTATGGAATGATCCATGGCTCCCAACCAACCGCCCGAGACCAGCAAATAAAAAACAAAATGTTCTCTTACCAGATCTTACGGTCGACTCTCTCATTGATAACTCGTCGCGTACTTGGAACTCACTGGCTTTACAGGAAATAATGGAACCTGCGGATGTCAAGATTGTTGAAAGTATACCCTTGAGTAGGGTACAAACAGCAGACCGGGATGGTTGGCACTTTACAAAGAATGGAAAATATACGGTTAAATCAGGATATCAAATAGAAAGAGCATATCCAGATAGAGGGAAAGGGATAATAGAGTTTGGTCCAACAGTTACGGATCTTAAAGCATATTGCTGGAAAGTGCGTTGTCCACCAAAGATGAAGCACTTTCTGTGGCAGTTGTTGTCAGGATGTATAGCTGTTAAAAAAAATTTAAAAGCCCGGGGTCTCAAGGGAGATATTGGATGTGACAGATGTGGAGCGGCTGATGAATCTATAAATCATGTATTTTTTGAATGCCCACCAGCAATCCAGGTTTGGGCTCTATCGAGGATCCCTTCGCATCCGGATTATTTTCCAGGACAATCCTTGTTTACGAATATGGATTATTTGTTCTGGAGAATCAAACCAGCAATGGACGATCATCACTTTGCGTGGATACTTTGGTACATATGGAAAGGAAGAAATAATAAGGTATTTAGTAATTTGGACATAGACCCAAGGGATACCCTTAAACTGGCTATGACCGAATCTTTACTCTGGTCAGATGCACAACAAGTTATAATAGAGAAGAATCAGGTTTTAGAGGCATCTGAGTCTGTTTTACCGCTTAGACCGGGATGATGGTGTTTTACGGATGGATCTTGGAAATCAGAAGATACATTTTCCGGTCAGGGATGGTATAGCACTTTAGAAGGATTTGAAGGTTTACTGGGAGCTAGAAATACAAGGGCAAGTCAATCACCCTTACATACGGAGGTGGAGGCTCTCATATGGGCAATGGAATGTATGAGGAACTTAAGGCAGTATAATGTTACTTTTGCAACGGATTGTTCTCAATTGGTGAAGATGGTTTCGGAACCAGAAGAATGGCCGGCTTTTGCAAGCTACTTAGAGGACATCAGAAGTTTCAAGAGAAGTTTTCACAGCTCAGAGATTATTCATATATCAAGGACGCAAAACAAAAAGGCGGATAGCTTAGCACGTGATGTGAGGCAACAGACGTCGTTTACTGTCCATATGGATACAGAGCAACCAGTTTGGTTTACAGAATCCACATGAGTCTGTAATCTTGTCGACAAAAAAAAAAAATTAAATGGTTCATATCAAAAGTCAATATATAGTTATCGATTTTTTAAAAACAAAAAAGGAATCTGCCAAGGTATCAAATTGTTACTCGGAGATACTATTATGATTATGGGGAGAATTATATTTGCTTAATTTCCTTTGGTGTATTGAATGTTCATGTATTAATATGGTTATTAATAATAATGTTGTATAGTTAGAGAAAATATAGGTAGGAAAAAAAATATTAATCAGTAGGTGCAACAACCTTTTTAAGTAGATTTTTTTGGGAATAATTCTCTTTAATAGTATAGACTAGATTATGACTCGCCCTTTAAAGGGCGGATATATTTTTTGTTTTAATTTAACTTTTATATTTGTATTTTCTGTGTGATTATATTTGTATTTTTTGTAATCATATCTGTGTATAAATATTAATTAAAATATATTTTATTAAGTAATAATAATTTAAAAATTGATCATGTATATTGCCAGTCGAACCCGCCAACCCGCGGCTTTCAATATTGTTTTGGTCAAAACATATGACCCGCACAGTCCGCAAACAAATAATTTGTACCGGCACCTGCCCCATTTAATTTTGCGGTTATCCGTGAGTTATAAATTTTTTAAAAATAAAAATTTAATTTAATTATTATAAAAATATAAAAATGTGTTTACAATAAAAATTCTATATTTAAAAAATTAAAATTTTTTTTTTAATTACCATATTTAAAAAAATTGTTTACATTTTTTTTTAAATACTTTTTGGGTCGGCGGATATCAATAATCCAAAATCTACCAACCGCACCCACCCAGAATAAAATACTCATAATCCGCATCCGCAAATTGTTTTTTTTCAAATAGGTGAACCAAATTTTGTGATCCGCCCTTAAAAGGATGAATATATTTTTTGTTTTATATCTTTAAGAAATATAATTTTTATAAAATCCAGGCTGTAACCAATTATATCTCTGAATATTTATTTTTTCTCTAGGATATATTTAATATTTCTCTAACATCTTTGAACCTATAAATATAGCTGCAAAAAATATACAAAATTTGAAATTGAGATTAGTATGATAAGGAGTTCGATATAGATATGCCTTTAAAATAGGAGTTTAAGTTCCATGATAAGGAGTTCGATATACAAAAAATATGTCATTCTTAAAAAATAGGAATTTATCATTATGGAACTTCTTTGTTATTGTTGCAGTTATATCTCGGCATATAAACAGTTATATATGTTGTTGCAATTATATTTATAGGTTCCAAGTACTTTTTAAATTGGACTCAACTATTATCAATTGCTAAATTAGTAGAACTAGATGATTTTCCCGTGCTCATGCACGGGTATAAATATTTATAAAGTAAATACATTATAATATTTTATTTACATTATGATAGTTTATTAATATTTTTAAATTTTTTTAAATTATTATGTAATTTATATTGTAATCAATATGCATAATTTGTTTTAAATAACTTTGTATTATTTTAATTAGATTATAATTTTGGATATATAATATCTCGATTGTTTGGTTATTATTTGGATATATTAAATAACATTTACTTTTTACGATTCAACTAAGATATTTTGTTATACCGATTAAAATTTTGATTAATTTTGTTATTTTTATACAGTTTGATTCTTGCCTTAAATTTATATATATATATATTTAGTAGGATTATGTATAATTTAATATATGTTGTTTTGAAAATCAAATAGTAAAAGTAAACTAAAGTGTTGATCGGTTCAAAATTACATCTTAATTGTAATAGTTGGTTAATATATTTGTAGTATTATTTAAGAATTTCAAATTTATTTAGTAAAATGTTGAGAATAAATGATAATATATTATTTTTATTTAATGTTCGACTTTGTATAAAATAATTTGGATTGGTCTAGTTACTCATTTGTGGGTATATTGTGTTACATATTTCCGTTAAATTCAAGTATAACTATTTCTAATCTTATTCAACCAAATCATATTCATTGCATTAGTTTGGTTTTCATCTTAGATGTGTATATATATTTATGAATTGGCTATTTGTAAATAGCCTATGACTATGTTAATTTTATAGTACTTGGTAATTTGGAATATGATAATTATCACAAATAAAATTATAAAAATAAAATGATGATAGGTACGAAATTGCATAAAAATATAATTGATACATTCGAAAAAGGAATATTAATTCTTTATTTAATATCAAGATTATTTTTCTAAAATTTCCTATTTATGAAATCAAATTATATATAAAAAGTATTTTCGGTTTAAGTTTATAAATATTTTCTTTATCATACATGTTATTTGAAAAATATAAAAGGGGACATAAAAAGATTAAATTAAATTTTATTCATTAAAGATATCTTAGTTTATGCTATTTAAATTATTTTGTAATAATATGAGAAATATATTTATTTAAATAAAATGCTTAATACTTTAAAAAAATATATTATATTGTTAAGATTATTTTTAAAAAGGGAAGATTTTTTTTTATGAATTACACTATATATAAAAGATATTTTCGTTTTTAAATCTTCTTTATATATAGGTTATTTGAAAAAAAAAAGGAAACATAAATAGAAAAGGAAAAATAAAATAAAATAAATGTTTAATAATGATAATTAGATATATTTGATTCATTAAGGGTATCATCGTAATCAACCACCGTGAGAGTTAACGTGAGCGCGACACGTAGGAAACTGACTTCTCAAATAATATTATAGAGATAGATATTAAAAGTGTCTAGAACAATTTTTGTATATGGCAATTTTAAATAATAAAAACAAAGTGGATGTTACAAAAAAAATGGAAGAAAGTGGATATAGCAAAGGGGAAACCGTGGACATATGATTAATGCAAATTTGATTTGTTTCCTTATAACTTCAGCTTGATTGTAGGAGAAAATATAGACGTATTTGGTATTGTATAGTTACGTTAATTTATTATATGGCCAAACAATTTAAAATGTTTAGCTAGCGTGTATATTTAAATTATATAATGAATAGGTCCAACAACTTTGTATAAGTCGAATTTTCAAGACTGCTTCTCTTTTAATAGTATTGATATTAGTTTTAAAGAATATAAATCACGAACAAGACATAAGAAAAAAATGAATAAGTGTAGGTTTTGATACTGTTGTGTTTCTGGATTTGATCTACTGTAAGAAGAATGTTTTATATCATAAATGATACTAGGATATGATCCGCGTCTTACGTAGGGTGAGATTAGTATAGAAATTTAATAAACCAAAATTGTTAGTTTTGTTGTTGAATAAAATTATTCATTCACATAGATTGCAATACGGGGTTTTTTAACTATGGGTAAATTTATAATAACATGCGGGAATAATTTTTAATAAATTAGTTGGGTTAAAAAAATTAACAGCCCAAAATCTGAATAAATTTTTTTAATTTGTGAAATATTGAAGTCCAGCTTTTTCATATTATTAGAATCAGTAAAATTGTATTCTTAGAGAAATTATCTAAGATAAAGTTGACATTTGTGACAGGTTAGAATCGACTTAATTAGTGACTTGTGTACATATAAGTACTGATCCATTTATCTGTTTATTAAAGTAATGACGAACAGAGATTATATTAAAATTAGCTTAACAATGAAAGCAAAACATCATGTTTATTTTAAAAAAATTAAAGAAAAAGGAATAATAAGTGACCACCTTAAAAACAACTAATATAAGAACCATCAATTTAGGATTCTTGTCATCAATATGCATTTTTTGGAATCCTATAAAAAAAATTAAAAAAGAGTTCAGTAATTTTACATATACAATTAGATTAACATAGCATTACCTCGTTCTCAAGGCTTGTATTTCTGTCATTTGAAACTGAATGGGTAAAACATTTAAAGCTGAATGATTTCTACAATAAGATCAATGATGCTATGTATGAACAACGGTGCCTTTAAAATAAATGAAAGTGGAATAAAAGAGAAGTATAGAAAATAATTAGTGCTCAATCAGCTTATACCATATATGTTTAAACCCTTGCCAAAATGGATTCATAGACCCATAAATTTTAAAATTTGATTCAATCACGGATTAATTAGATACTAATTTGAAGGTTCTTAACTTCTTTATAAATCTTAACCCAATGAATTTAAAATTTGATTCAATCATGGACTAATTAGATGCTAATTTGTCTAAAAGTTAACGAATTTATTTAACAACTAACGAAAAAGCATCTTGCTCAATGTATAAGATAAGAATGTTCAAACCAAAACATTATAATGTATACATTTGTGAAATATAACACATAAATTAGATGATAACAATTTATGCAGAATGGATCACAATTATAATTTTATACGATTAGTAAACTGGATCGATCAATAAAATCTTGGACTTGTACGGGTTAAAATGAATATTCTAAAATATTAGAATATATGTATTGGCTTATTCTCAACATTTCATGAAAATCAATACATAATTTTGTATTATATATTAAAGTGAAAATGATATATTCGATGAAACCATGTATGTTATGGGGATTTAATTAATCAGATTCCAAAAGACTTTGCATAGTACACGTCATGTACAACCGTATTTTATGATATGTAATTAAAAGAAATATTCCATAGTACCACCAATGGCATTCATCGTAATTAATCTAGTCTTTTAAGGATATATTTAATAAAAGGCTGAAAATGCGTGAAAAGCCGACACATCATTAAAATGGCAACACTGTAAATAGTTTACTCTTTTAAGGTTAGTCTTTTAAATTGTTTATGTATTAATAATAAAGGGATTAATAATGGTTGCCTCTGGGACATAGGAAGATTAAGGGGGTTATTGGGAGATGAATTTTCATGAATTTTGGAAGTTTTGAGATTCCTTTGTTATTGGTTCTTGGAAGTTTTGAGATTCCTTTTAAAAAATATTTTTTTATTATTCTTTATATATAACAAGTGTGTTTCTTTAATGAAACCTCTTTTGGTAATCCAAGTTAATGAAAAGCTAGACAAATCTAAGAAAATCATGATCAAATTCTATAAATCAATGTATAGAATTTTCACAATCCACATAACTTTTAAAATCAATCTAACTTTTAAAATTCACAAATTCTATACAAATTATTCTCCCAATAACCGGGAAAACGGCCAATTCCACCATGAACTTTACCTCTCCATTGTTTTCATACACGAACTATCGGATTAAGCCAAAACCACCACGAACTATTTTTTTTTTTTGAATTTCAACCATAAACTTTGTCAATTTGGTTAATTGCTACATAACCGAATATGATTTCGGTTTACCTAGCTTCGAGTGATGGTGTGGCACACCCGAGCCTGTAATAGGTTTGGTCGGTTTAATGTCAAACCAATTTAAAAAAAATAAAAAAATAAAACAACTTAGTTTTGTCATCTTAACTTAACACATTTAAAAAAAAATTAGGGTTTGTCGTGATTCACAGAAACAAAACGAAGAAGAAGGAGGAAAAGAGAAGCGACATGAGAGACTGAAATCGAAAAGCAGAGGAGTAATTGTAGGAGAGTTCGAGTTAGAGTTGGCTTAAAGAACCGAGGAGTATTTTCTGTGACTAGCGAGTCTGTTGACAAAGCCAATTTGTTCTCAAACCAAACCAAGTGCTCCAACGATTATGATCACATCAGTGAGGCAAACTGAGTTGGTGAAACAGGAAAAGAAAGTCTAGAATTTCTTGTATGTGATAAAAGTATGGGTTAGTGGGAGTTGGTATGAAGTTGTTGACAAAAGTGTCGATGGGTTTTGTGCAATATAAGATGTAAAAAGCTTTTGTACTATGAAGTTATGCTTTCAATGAAAAAAAAAACTTTGTGCTACTAACTAAAACAAACACCTTTCAATCTGTGAGCTATGAGTGAGTTTCTTGATCAAAAACAGAGTCATTTACAGCACTGATCAAAAACAGAGTCTGAAGCTTTTCATGTTTTTCTGTCAAAAGCTTGTCTTGTGTTTTCTGTAGGAGAGTTCGATAACTTATCATAGGATAGTTAGAGTTATGAAGCTTGTCTTGAGTTTTCTGTCAAAAGCTTGTCAAGTATTGTTCCATATTTTATGTAGTAAGAAGATGATCTTGTAATGTATGAAACCTGTTTGCTTCTATTTTAAACACTAAAAACAGTGGCTTTTGCATAAATAAAACAAGTACCATTACCCAAAAAAAAGTCTTGGAGATGACACAAATGAGTTTCAAAACACATCAAACATAACCATAGTCTAGCAAACACAATAGAGACTAGAAAAAACGTTGAATCTCCACTTCGAAGTCTTTAGTCAATCACTTGGCTAAGAATTGGTTGGGAGCTTGTCTTGTTTTTCTTGGGTGGACGTTGAATCTCAACACCCACAGTAGTGCAGCCTCGTGTGTTGTGTCCAGCCGTTCCACATCTTCCACAGTGAATGGTTCTTTTTGCTCTAGAAACTTTTGTTGGAGACTCTTGTGTAACCTTTGATTTCTTCTTGCTCGGTGACTCGTTCTTCCCCTTTATCCTCTTAGGAATCTTCTTTCTTCCTAATGCTGAATCTGTATCTCCTGTCGTTGGAGGCACAATCACAGCCTCATCAGTCTTGTTCCAAAAATTCACACCATGAACAGCTTCAATCGGCGTTTGGTATTGCATTCTCCACTTCGAAGTGAGATAGCAATCACCAATGTAATCCTCTTTCTTCCCCTTCTTCTCTACAATAACTTTCAGTGCATGACGACAAGGCAACCCAGACATATCCCATTTCCTACACGTACACCTACGCTCCAACATATTTACTTTGTATGCTGAGTTTTTCTCCTTCACTTCAAAGCTTTCATGACCACAAGGATATACCTGACACGGCCTGATCTTTGTCTGCTCCAGTTCTACTTTCTCCACTGCTTTAATACTAAACTTTCCTTTGTGTTTCATTGATATAATCTTTCTTGCCTCTATCCGGAGCATAGCTCTTCGGCGTATTGTCTCTAACATCTCCACAAATGGCATATATCTTGCAGGGTCTACGGCATGGTTAAAGGATTCAGATATATTGTTACTTACATCATCACATGAAGATGTTGGTGAGAAGTAGCAAGGCTGCAGTTTTTGGGATTCTTCATCATCATTGACTTATAGACATCCATGTCGTATGCCTTAACTTCATCCACCCTTTTGTTGTATTGAGCTGTATTGTAACTCTTTGCAACCTTCCAAAACAATCCTTTCATGTCAGCTCTGTTAGGATATGCCTTCTTTAGGTTTGCATAGATGTGCCTTGCGCACATCCTATGCTCCACTCGTGGTAATAAATCTTCTACAGCATTTAACAAGCCTTTTTGTCTGTCAGAAATCACAGTAAATCCATTACCATCTTGCAGGTTTAAGTCGATTTGCAGCTTCTCAATAAACCATCTCCAGTTAGGCTCATTCTCAACATCAACGACAGCCCAAGCAATGGGGAACATCTGGTTGTTGGCGTCTCTCCCGACTGCTGCTAACAATTGACCTTTTGTTGTGCATTTAAGAAAACATCCATCAAGACCAAAGATAGGTCTACAGTGGGAGGTCCATGTCTTCTTCAATGCAGCAAAACAGACATAAAATCTGTAAAATACATCACTACCATCGTCACCTTGTACTGTCTCTAGATGGACTGATGAGTCCTTATTCGACTCTAATAACTCAACTCTGTAATCTCTAAGCCGTGAGAACTGTAAGTCTTGCTCCTCTTTGATAATTTCCAATGCCCTTTTCTTTGCGTTCCTGCACTGATCTATGGTTGCAGTCAACTCCCAACGCTTCTGAATCTCTTCTAGAATCTCTTTTGGCTTTAATTTTTGATTTTCCCTTATATCATCAACGAACATTCCAGCGATAACCTCTTGTGTAAGCAGTCTTGAACGTCCACTCCTCATGCAAGTGTGCCCTTCCATTAATACTTTAACTAGCCACTTCTGTAACGGTTCTTCATAAGAGCAGTAAATCTTCCACATACATTGTTCCTCTCCTTCTTCAGCTTCACTAGCACATTTCAATTCTGATTTGTCTTTCTCCCAACGCACATACTTAATATCCCATCTATGCTTTAGCACATAGTCAACCATAGCTTTTTTGAAAGCCTCCAAACTGTCAAAAGCTTGTCTTAATTTCAGATCACCACTGCCTTTTATGTACCTCAAGTACCCATCTCTCTCAACACCATCTTCATCATCGTCTGAACATACAGGTGTAGCATACTCATCAAAATCTTCATCAACAAAATCAGCTACATTCCTTTCTACTCTTGCTTCTTCATCAAATTGTTGCTCATTCCTCTCAGGCTCATACCTCTCTGCCTCAAACCTCTCTGTTTCACCCCTCTCTGTCTCCTCTCTCTCATTCTCAGCTCTTGACGACTCATCTCTTTCTGTCTCTGGCTCAATAAAGATATCAATTGAATCTACACATACTGACGCCTTACACATCTCGTTGAACTGGTTGTCACCATTTCTTATCAAGTGACGTTCTTCCATACCTTCATACGGGAACTTATACCACACTCTTTGACAATAGAGACTTATTGGTAGCTGGTTCATGAGCTCTGGAAATAACCGATTCGAACAAGCTTCTATAAGCCTATAACCACCACCATTGTAAAGATTTTTACCATCAACTTCTTCAAATTTCCCACCATAGTAGCAGCCAAAGGTGATCAGTTTGTTTACCTCAGAACTATAATTCACATGGCACCAAAAGGTTAGAGAACCAAATCATATACAACATCTTACTAATATGTATTAAAAACTCCAAAATTTTCATTGAAATATCTCAACTACCTCATCTTTCAGACTCGCTAGTACAGAAAACACTCCTCGGTTCTTCAAGCCCACTCTAACTCAAACTCTCTTACAATTACTCCTCTGCTTTTCGATTTCAGTCTCCCATGTTGTTTCTCTTTTCCTCCTTCTTCTTCGTTTTGTTTCTGTGATTCACGATAAACCCTAATTTTTTTTTTAAAGTATGTGTGTTAAGTTAAGAACAAAACTACATTGTTTTAACTTTTTTTTTTAAATTGGTTTGACATTAAACCGACTAAACCTATTACAGGCTCGGGTGTGCCACACCATCACCCGAAGCTAGGTAAACCGAAATCATATTCGGTTATGTAGCAATTAACCAAATTGACAAAGTTTATGGTTGAAATTCAAAAAAAAAATTAGTTCGTGGTGGTTTTGGCTTAATCCGCTAGTTCGTGTATGAAAACAATGGAGAGGTAGAGTTCATGGTGGAATTGGCCGTTTCCCCCCCCCCCCCCCCAATAACCCCCCCTAAGATTCAAACTTCTCTGAAAATATGAAAATAAATAAAAAAAAGAATGAGAAATTTCAAAGCGATGGTTTATATTTAGTGAAGAATGGCCTAAATTATAAAAAGCCAAAGCTTACCGGTAACCGATTATTCCGCTAAACAGAGCCTGGAACCGTATTTTTCGGTCATGCTGGCGTTTCTCGACCCAAAAATAGGTGAGACGTGTCAATACAGGCTGAGATATCGTGCTCAGGTACAAAACTAACGGCTTAGATACGTTTTTTGTCAAACGATATTAAGGGCCAAAAGTTCCTTCTGTTTTCTAGACATTTTGAAAAACCCAATTCATAGGCGCCCGTCTCAGAGAGCTTCTTTGTCCTCTTCTTCGTCTGTACGTAAATTAATCAGGTAAATCTTTTTTTTTATTAGTTTGGAAAATATGTTTGTTGTGAGAGATAATTCGAAAATTCTTGTCGTGGATCATTTGGGCTTCGATGACCTGTCGACGATTTTCTTTTTTTTCTCTTTTTTTTTTCAGCAATCGTAATGTTAATGTGTTGATTGTTAGCGAACTTTGACGAACATGTTTTGGGTATATTTCTCTTTTTGCATCTCAAAATCGAAGAAGACAAATGTTTATATATATGCATGTAAGGATGGACTTTGACCCGTTAAATTTGATCCGTTTCGTTTTAATTCGATCCGCAAGCTTTCGAAGTAAATCAAATAATAAAAATCTATATCTTTTAAAATTGAAACAACTCACAAATATTAAAATTGGATATCTGATCTGATCCTGCAATATATAAATACATGTATATTTTGATAATATTTAAAGTTTTAAATATATAAAATTATATATTATTATTCTAACATATGATTTGACAGGTTATATTCACATCATAATTTTTTTTTAAGTTTTGTATTATTATAATTGTTAATTAAGTTTAAAAAAAATTACGAAATGTGTAGATTCACTATTTTTAAAATTTTTATCTTGTATATCATGCAAAAAAAAAATTTTACAAAATAAATTTGTATCAAAAATTTAAAATTATTTGTATAAATCAAAACAAATGAGATATCTGTAAGTATTCATTTTTTGAATATCCGTACATTTTTCCGAAGCAAAGCAAATCGGAAAATTAGATATATGTAACATACGAAACAAATCACAAATACCTTCAAAAATATGGATATCTAATATGTGCTCAGGCCTATATGCAAGTATGTAACTGGCAATTTAGCAAAAAAAAAAACAAAAGAGAAAGTATGTAACTAGCCATAACCTGGTCTGTAGATTTTGGCCAATGTATTTTATTTTTTATTAGTGTTGGTCATGCGAATTTGGCTTTAATCATTTTTAAAAATATCTGAACCCTTTTCTTGATACCAGGCGTTGTTTAATACTTTCACATTTTAAATGTATAATACTTTTGTCTCTTCTGCTCATGCGATCAGCTAGATATATTGAAATATGGCGGATGGTGAAGATATTCAGCCCCTTGTTTGCGACAACGGGACCGGAATGGTCAAGGTAACAAAAACAAGATTTAAATGTTTTACCATATGTCATTAAGTTGTAAGTGAATTAATTAAACTTTCAACTTGCGTGTAGGCCGGTTTTGCAGGTGACGATGCTCCAAGAGCTGTATTCCCAAGTATCGTTGGCCGTCCACGTCACACGGGAGTGATGGTTGGAATGGGACAAAAGGACGCTTACGTTGGAGACGAGGCTCAGTCCAAACGTGGTATTTTGACTCTCAAATATCCAATCGAGCATGGTATCGTCAACAACTGGGATGACATGGAGAAGATATGGCATCACACTTTCTACAACGAGCTCCGTGTTGCTCCGGAAGAACACCCGGTTCTGCTAACCGAAGCCCCGCTTAATCCAAAGGCAAATAGGGAGAAGATGACTCAGATCATGTTTGAGACGTTCAACGCTCCTGCTATGTATGTTGCCATTCAAGCCGTTCTATCCCTATATGCCAGTGGCCGTACTACTGGTTAGTACATTGATAAGCCATAACACTTTTGTTTCTTTCTTGAACATTGCTCTGCCTAAGTTGTTTTGCTTACAATACCTCACAATTTAATGCGTTGTGCTTAATGAGATACATCCAGAGATGGCTGTTTTTCCATGAGTTTGGTTCAGTTTATTGAGTACAGAAATATTGTTACAATTTGATTTTAAGTAATGTTGGTTTGTTATTTCTGTCTGTAGCTATAATTTTTTATTGATTGCTCCTCTTTTGCATTTCTTTTTTCTAGGTATTGTTTTGGACTCTGGAGATGGTGTAAGCCACACGGTTCCAATCTACGAGGGTTATGCTCTACCACACGCAATTCTGCGTCTGGACCTTGCAGGTCGTGATCTGACTGACTACCTCATGAAAATCCTAACAGAGCGTGGTTACTCTTTCACCACAACTGCTGAGCGTGAAATCGTTAGAGACATGAAGGAGAAGCTCTCTTACATTGCCCTGGACTACGAGCAAGAGCTCGAGACTTCCAACACCAGTTCCTCGGTCGAGAAGAGCTTTGAGCTTCCAGACGGTCAAGTGATAACCATTGGGGCAGAGCGTTTCCGGTGCCCTGAAGTCCTATTCCAGCCATCGATGATCGGAATGGAAAACCCAGGAATCCATGAAACTACTTACAACTCAATCATGAAATGTGATGTTGATATCAGGAAGGATCTTTATGGTAACATTGTGCTTAGTGGTGGAACCACAATGTTCGGTGGAATTGGTGATAGGATGAGTAAAGAGATCACCGCCTTGGCTCCAAGTAGTATGAAGATCAAAGTGGTGGCTCCACCTGAAAGGAAGTACAGTGTCTGGATTGGTGGCTCTATCTTGGCTTCCCTCAGCACTTTCCAGCAGGTAATTTTTCATACAAATCTTACATCATGGTGTATTATGAGTGTCTATGTGTATAATGTATGATAAATTATTACACAAATATGTTTCAAATTTGCAGATGTGGATTGCGAAAGCCGAGTATGATGAATCTGGACCGTCCATTGTCCACAGAAAGTGCTTCTGATCACAGTTACCAAGTGATACAAGTGCGCTAAAATATTTGATATCATTCTTTTCACGCTGAAGCCAAGCCATTTGTCATCTTTCCTTACCTCTGAGCTTTTGTTATTCTTCTTCCTCATTGTTTATTAATCTATAATCTTACTTTTGAAGTAAATAAAGTCAAAAACAGATCATTTATTCACAGAGTGTGTATTATTTATTTATATTGTATACATACTGGTATACACACATTATCTTCTTCTCAGTTTTATCTGTCTCTGCTGTGTTATACGAACCGACACTTCATTTCAAGCATATTCAGTTTGTGTTCTGATCAAGCAATGAGACGTTATGCTTACTTCCACCATCCGTAAATGGATGGTTCTTGTCTTATTCTGCTAGATCTTGAACCCTCCCTTCTATGACAATCCAAAGTTGATTTATCTCTATGTTCTCATCACCTCCGGGACCTATATTTTATTTCAGACTACTCCTACATTCCTCGTTTGAGCCAGTCATTAACGGCTGAGCGAAGTGGCCAGTTTCATTTGGAGAAACCATTGTATTGTTCTCTTTTTTATCCCCAATGTACTTGGTGAAGTTGGAATTGTATTTCTTATATAGACTGATGCTTCAGTCTCTGACATACAAAGAGATAAAGACTTGCGGCTAAAGCTACCAAAACCTCATATTTTCAATGTGACACATTTAAGAAAATTTTGCATTTTATGCTTTATAAACAACTCATTTTGGATCTCAATTTTTTCAATTAAACAAACTCGGCTTTTCACATGAATACATTATATCATAGTGCTCACACTAAGGAAATCCACTGTTTCTAAGATCCGGGCATTGGTCATTTTGACAATCGAGTTATCCGGAAAAGCTACCGAAATACTGACCAAAGACATTTATTCAAACATTTCCAACAGTAACTAGACGAACGGATTTATAAACGTCTTGTTTGTGATTGATTTACATGATTAATTTTACATCTGACGACGTTGGCAATGATCAAATGGTTTTCTTAATATAACTTACAGTAATCAAATGTATATGAAAACAGATTCAAAGACAAAAAGCTATTCGGTAAATCACTAGAAGTCGATTCTTTAATAGAGTAAGCAAGTCACAGTTTACCCAAGAATTTTCACTAGATTCAATACATATTTTTCTACTCAAAGTTAGTAGATAATATAGAGATCTCATTTGCTAGTGTTGATCACTTGTTTGATTGTTGATTTCGCAACTTGCATTATTAAAAAAGAAATTGAGGATGAGTTCATAGGACTGACAACAGATTATCTGACGTGTTTTTGGAATTTAGATCTATGGAGTTTACTTCAAGATCCCTTCACCATCTACAAACATGTTGAAAAGGTTGCTTTTGTTATACTAGTAATTGGAAACAAAACTTTTTTCAACATTCGAGTGATAAACGAAGAAAATATTAATTAGACTTTGTTCCTTGTTATTGATAAAAAAAAACTTATGTGGAAAGGAAAGATGGACTTGAAAACTAAGCCAAGACAACACTAGCAGATTCTAATGGCCAAAGTAACAAGGGCCCATGCCTCAAAGGATCTTTTCAGATTTTGAAATCTTAGATGCTGATTGAGATGCTTCTTGTGGCTTAATGATTGAGAGGAAGTTGGAGAGACCATTGGTTAGTGCAGAAGTTGTGACCAAGGAAGCTCTCAGCAAACTAACGGCCTGCAACAAAGGTAGAATCAACAGAAGTACCAAAAATAAAATTATCAAGTAAAGAAAATATGATGTAAAAGAAGATGTAAGAGAATACCTCTGCTTTGCCAATGTTAATCACTTGCTCATCAATATCACTGATGTTCATCTGCAACTTGCTTAGTAATGAGATGGTTGATGATGTGCTCATCGGTGTGATAAACAGATCATCTGACACAATGAAATTCGTTTCTCCCTTGACAAATCCAACCCCAGCGTAACTTGTTGTGTTAGAATGCATTGGAGTGAACTTCACAATCCTTTCACCATTAGAAAGCACATCTTTCTTAATCTTTCTAGAAAATACGCAATATGAACTTGAATATCCGTTGCGGGGGACCAAACATTCATATTCAGAACCTCCTTCCTGGATAACAATATCAAGCAGTTGTGCCCTGAACTTATAATAAGAAGGAAGCATACATTCGGAAACTTTGGCTTCTTTCTGCTTCTCAAAGCTCAAATCTTTCACGCTTCTGCTAAGATTTCCAACGCAGCCCATATTCACACAGTCAACAGAAAGTTCCCAGGCAAACTCAAGCGGTATGGCAAGAAAAGTGAATAGAAGATCAATGAAGTCTTCTCTGCACTCCGCATAAAGAACCATCTTGTCGGTCTTTCTACTGTAAACTTTAATAGTAATAAATTTGTCTGCATCTCCTGCAACAACATTTTCTTGCACCAGTGGTTTCAGCGCTTTACGTTTCCTTGTTGTACAATGTTTCCTCAGGAATGTGTCAGTCAAAGGAGCTTCTGAAGTGAATAAACAACCGAGCAAAGTTAGCACCTGCATTCAGATAATAAACAAGTTAGAAAAAGACGTACAGAAAGGTAAAATTAAAGATATTCAAGTGGTGACAAAAAAAAAGAAAGATATTCAAGTACCTCTTCAGAACCAACATCAATGACCATTTCTTGTAGCTTATCAAAACCAGCATAGCCTAGATCGTTGAGAATATTTAGGACAAGACCCATCGAGTTCAATGACACTTTCAGATCATCGGTGATGATAAATGACGTTCTGCAACTAGGGAATAATACTCCATCAGCTTGCTCTTCTTCCTGAACCTGAATCATGCGGCTCATCGTGGTTCCACAATAAAGGCAACTTGAGGTATTAGTATTGCTGTATACCTTACAGCAAGCCTCATTGGACATAAAATACGGGCAGATAAAGAACCCAGTACTCGCCCCAGTCACGGCCTCGGTGTCATCTATGTTCAGCTTTAGCTTTCTGCGATAACTCTCCTTGATACTCCGAGGATACATCAACAGATTCTTGCAAGCCTGTGTCTCGAAATGATCAACGCTCATGTCTGAAACACTTTTGTAAAGCTTGTGGAAACAGCCAACAATGTGTTTGGCTCTGATACCATGCTAAGATGTTGTAATCGTTCTGTGTTGTTTATTCATGAACATACAATCGAGTATTTATACAAGTGTGGCCGTATCTAATCTTCCCAAAATATAGGAGATAACAACAACATAGAACTTATCTAACAAACTGTTATCATTATCCTAATAATGGGAGACTGAGGAGTTTGATGCTTCTCCAGCAACCTAACAATGGTACCCATAGGAAGTGTAAGAATACTACAAAGTACATCGACAAAATCTTTCCCAGCTTCAGCCAAAACAACTTTGTTTTTCTCCTCATCAATGAGAAGTCTCAGACTAAACTTGGGTTTCGCAGCAGAATTTGCCATCAGAACAAAGTGAAAGTTGGAAAGAGAAATAAAAAGGGGAAAGTAGACCGGTTATCAAGTTTTGAATGTGACAGGATCAGAGAGTTGCACCACTATATAACGAGAGGGTTTCAGATTATCTGATAATCGATTACAGTGAAGAGCCAGTGAAACGTTTGCGTGTTCCCATAAAAGTATGAATGTTAATACATGTCCCAAGGCAAATGTGTTCATTTCCGAAACAAAAAGTCGAGTGTCGTTACAGATTCTAATTACTGTCCCGAGAAAATGTATCTTTTTAGTCATATCTGGCGTAAAGTTCAATGGATTACCATCATTAGCCGAGTAACTAATGATCTTTTTCGGTGTTCTAATTAGGTCTGAACAAATTACCTAGAACCGACCCAAACTAAACCATATTAAAAGGTATCTAATCAAATAAAATAAATTCTACTTGAATAACTTTAATGATTAGTGAAATTCTTTTTTCTTTTCTTTTAACAAGATTAGTGAATTAGTTTGATTCTATAGAAGTATAGAACCACGAAATGTTCAAAACGTTATTATCCAATATGAATTTTGTGTGTGTGTGTGCAATGTAGATATTATCTAATTTATTAGAGAGAATTGCCAAGTGTGACTCAAAAATTGTAGTCAAACCCAAAAGAATACCCCAACTTGGGTCAAAGGCAAAAGTAACCTAAAAGGCTATTGAAATTACAACTATCTCATTGTGAACAAACAAAAAAACGGATTTTTTTTTACGTTTCCACCCCTCGCAAGTCGTCTGTTTAGACGACTTGAAAATAAGTCGTCCAGACGACTTAACTTAAAGTCGTCTGGACAGTTATTCTTAAATATAATTTAAAAATTTTGTAAAAAATATTTTGATAAGTGAAAAATTGGAATTATGTAATTAACATATGTCTTAAGAGATATAAATTAATATATAACAAATTTCAATTGTTTTCAGCCCAGATGAGTGAAAGTAGTGAGTCATGATATTCTTTAGTTTATGTTTCATCAACATATGTTGTAGTATTGTATGTGTTCTTAGGGTTAGATTTTGGAAAGCATTAAAACCGTTTTTGAAAATTTTTAAAATTACCTAAGCGTGTTCATTTCTGTGTATAGTAAACACTATTGAAGTATAATTTGATTTTATAACGTGGTTAGTAAGTTAATTTAGTCATTTTAGTTTAGGGATTCATTTTAGGGTCTGGGACGACTTAATATTTAGTCTTCTGTGCACAGACGACTAAATATTAGGTCGTCTGATGTACATTATCAGCCAGAATAAGTCGTCTAAACCGGACCAAACCTTAAAGTTTACCAATGTACTTTTAAAGCTAACCGGATTATTTACCCAATATATAAGGTGATTTTTTTTTTTCATTTTCCGCGAAATTCAGAAACCCTAACAGTTCTCTCTCACCGGCGATATCAAAGGCGATTCGAATTCCCACTATTTCCGAACAAACCATCGTTCTCAACGTCGGCTATCTATCTCACTTCATTCTCACCGTTGTCGCCGCAGCTTCTTCTAAACCTAGCGCCGCCGATTCCTCTAAACCCTAACGCCCCCGCTTCCACTATTTCCGAACAAACCGTCGCCCTCGCCACCGTGCTCACCAACTTTCTCACCGCCGCTTCCTCTAAACACTAGCTAGCACCGCCGCTTCTTCTAAACCCTAGCGCCGCCGCTTCTTCTCTGTAAACCGTAGCGCCGTTTCTCTGTAAACCCTAACGCCGGTAAGTCATCAATCTCGAGGAAAAGATGAACATAAAACGTTGTCTCTATCAATTTACTCATTCTCACCTTTTCACGTTTATTTTTCCAGATCTATAACCACAATGACGAGTACTCCAACTCCTTCTGCGACTAATAAGGTCCGCTTGAAATTTTTCTACTGGAAGACTTGTAGGTAAGTCGTCTGGAAAGTCTTCCAACTGGACGACTTAGTAGACGACTTAAATATAAGTCGTCCATTTGGAAGACTTTTCAGACGACTTAAATATAAGTCGTCAACTAAGTCGTCCAGTTGGACGACTTTCCAGACGACTTATATTAAAGTCGTCTACTAAGTCGTCTGGAGTAACAATTAAGGCGTGATTGATTTAGCTTGTGTTCTGACTTCTATTGTTGTCTTTGATTATTTTGCAGACAAAAAGGATGGATATTCCAGAACTCCTCCGTAGGTTATACACATTAGGGAAAGAGCCAGAACCCCAGCATAGCATTTCGTATCATTCGGATAACAACAGGTTGCATGTTGCTCTTAAGGGAGCTCTCACTGAGAAAGAATTTGAAGAGCTCAAGGAGTCGAGATTGAGAGTTTTCATCAAGTTCAAGGAGCAGGGATTTGGTTGGGCTTCAAGGCTGGTTCACCACATGCTCTGTTTAAAGCTGGACATTAAGAAGAAGTACGAGATGTGGTGTCTCGTTGGTCCAGAACCTTTGAGGTTTTCACTGTTAGAGTTTGAAATGATCAGTGGTATAAACTGCGAGTACATCGAGGACCTTGACACACCAAAATGTGATGTTACCCCAGAGATGGTTTCTTTCTAGGGGATGATGGGAGTTCATCTGGAAGCTGGGCCAACTACTGATCAGATAATAGATGCACTGAAGAGATGCGGGGATTGGTCCACGGAAGATCGCAAGCGGCTCGCATACCTTTCCATCTTCACTGGATTCATTGAAGGGAGAAAGTTTTCAACCGCTACACGAGCTACTCTGGCAAGGCTAGTGATGGATTTAGAACGGTTTGGGAATTATCCATGGGGGAGAGTCTCGTTTAAGGTGCTGATGGACTCTTTGTGGAACAAAGAGATTACTGGCTGTTACACCGTGGATGGGTTTATACAAGTTCTTCAGGTCTGGGCGTACACAGCTCTGCCGGGAATGGGTGCTAGTATTGGTAGTCCCAGATTAAACAGTTCGCTTCCACCGCTTCCACCGATTCTGGCTTACGATGGCAGCAGAGGCCGCAGATTCATGAAAGCTGCTATCTTGAGTCAGGTACCTTTCCATCTTCACTTAATTAAGTCGTCTGGAAGGTCTTCCAGCTGGACGACTTAGTAGACGACTTATTATAAATCGTCTGGAAGGTCTTCCAGCTGGACGACTTAGTAGACGACTTATAATAAGTCGTCTGGAATGTCTTCCAGCTGGACGACTTAGTAGACGACTTATTATAAGTCGTCTGGAAGGTCTTCCAGCTGGACGACTTAGTAGACGACTTATAATAAGTCGTCTGGAAGGTCGTCCAGCTGGACGACTTAGTAGATGACTTATAATTAAGTCGTCTATTTAGTATTTTGTTTCAAATATCTAACTCGATTCTTCTTCTATTTACTGCAGACCCGCGTGATCAACTTTGTTGAGAAGGACATTAGTGAAATGTGGCCAAAATGGGACTCTGAGGTTGAGGACGTGCCCGCGGAGAACATCATTAAAGTCATGTATGATCGGAGACCGTGGAAGTGGACCATGGATTGCTGGGAAGTCACTGGTACAAAACGTAAGGTTGTGACTCCATCGAAAAGAGCCAAAGAGATGGTTGTGGTGGAGGTGGAGGAGGAAGACAATCAGAGACCTCGGAAGAAAGCTCGTAAAGAGGCTCCTAAAGAGGCTCGTAAAGAGGCTCCTAAAGAGGCTAGAGAAGAGGCTATAGAAGAGGCTAGAGAAGAGGCTAGTTGGGTGACCAGAGAGGAGTTGGAAAATATGTTCAACTCCTACACCTCTAACGTAGTTGAAATGATGAAAGATGGGTTTAAGAAGTGCATCAGGGAGATTAGGAAGATGTCCGATAGATTGGAAGCTGTGGAGAAGAAGGTTGGTGTCACCAAACAGCCTACCCCTCAAGCCAAAGAAACCGGGGTTAGTAACAAACAGCCTACCCCTCAAGCCAAAGAAACCGGGGTTAGTAACAAACAGCCTACCCCTACACCTCAAACCAATCTGCCTACTCCTCAAAAGGATCAGCCTACACTTCAAACCAATCATCCTACTCCTCAAACCAGACAGCCTATTCCTCAAAAGGCAAAGCCTACTCCTCAAAAGAAACAGCCTACTCCTCAAAAGAAACAGCCTTCTCCTCAAACGAAACAGCCTACTCCACAAAAGAAACAGCCTTCTCCTCTGCCCAAAGAGGTTAGTATCAAATCCTCTCCCAACAAGAATTAAGTCGTCCAGGGTCTTCTAGTTGTCCAGACGACTTAAATAAAAGTTGTCTGGACGACTAGTTGTCCAGACGACTTAAATAAAAGTTGTCTGGACGACTAGTTGACTGGTCAACTAGTCGTCCATGGTTAACTTGTGTGCAAATTTTATTGCAGAGATTGTTGCCGGAGGATACAGCAGATGAGGCGATCTCGGTATATAAGATCTTGCCGGAGGATAAAGCAGATGGTGTCAACTCCAAAGAGATTGTTCCTCTCACTTTCACTGACCAACCGAGCTTCGCTTCCAACGATCAACAACCGAGCTTCGCTTCCAACGATCAACAACCGAGCGTTCCAGTTTCAGAACCGAGCCTGGTTGTATTGGACAAAACAGCTCCCACTGCTTCTGTGCGTGCAAGGAGTGAACGAACGAAGAAACCTGCTCCCACGCAGATATCTCCTTATACGGCAGAGAGAAAGAAACTCCTTAGAGTGGCAAAGTATAATCCATTTCCCACACTAAACAGACCTAAGTTGAAGGAGCTCGCTGATTGGTTGAAAACTGATCCGTAAGTGATTGCTTTACCCATAATAGCTTGATTTAGTCTACCAAAACTGATTGCTTTTTTGTTTGCAGTCATTATTTCACTAAGCATGAGGACAAACCACGTACATCACCAACTTGGTGGTATCACATCCTCCGGACACCCAAAGGATGGCTGGAAGACGTAGTAAGTCTTCTGCTTATCTTTAAGTCGTCTGGTAACTTGTCTTTGTATAGATTTGTAAATATATAAGTCGTCTGGAAGGTTTTCCAGCTGGACGACTTACCAATAAGTCGTCTGGAAGGTTTTCCAGCTGAACGACTTACAAATAAGTCGTCTGGAAGGTTTTCCAGCTGGACGACTTACAAATAAGTCGTCTGGTAGGTTTGGACGACTTAAATAAAAGTCGTCTGGAAGGTTCTAACTTGTATTATTTTATATGCATCATATGGATGCTTGGATTAATGTGCTAAGGCAGAGGTATCAGGAGAACCCACAAGCTTTCCGGAGCGAGCGAATGTGCTTCCTGGATCACAACTTTGACCAGTCTTGGAGAGACCAGTATCTGTTCTTCAAAGCATCGCAACCTGATCACAAAGGTTTAGGAAGAATGCTACCTGGTGGGGCGTCGAGTTTTTATGACGGATCAATGCCTTCATTTTGCCAATCAAACAAGAAGTGGGGGGAGGACATTGATGATATCTATGCGCCAGTGAACTTGAACAACAAACATTGGGTTGCTATTTGGATATCGATCCCTAACAGGCACATAGTCGTCTGGGACAGCATACCTTCATGTACCATACCAGAAGCATGGGATGAGATAATGGAGCCTTTTCTCGAGATGGTCCCTTATCTGCTTGTTGTCAACGCAAACACCGACGAAGGAAGGGCCAAATACGGGTTGGAGCGATACACATATGAGAGACGGCTGAAAGATGTACCCACGGCCAACAATGGTGATTGTGGCCTGTACGCTCTAAAGTACATTGAATGTCATGCTCTTGGGGTCCCCTTTAGCCATAAAGACTTTGCTAGGTCTAATGTGAAGAGTATGAGGGATAATATGGCGGTGGTTATATGGACGGAGCTTGTTGATCAGCATTTGAAAGAGAATGAGGATGGTGATAAGTTCGTGGGCATGTATGATTAGATTTGTGTATGGCTTTGAACTTGTCTTTGTATAGATTTATGTATGGCTTTGAACTTGTCTTTGTATAGAGAATGAGGATGGTGATAACTTGTGTATTATTTTCTAACTTGTGTATGATTTGTGTATTTGTATTTGAACTTGTAGTTGTATAGATTTTCTAACTTGTGTATGATTTATTTGAACTTGTCGTTGTATAGATTTTCTAACTTGTGTAAATATATAAGTCGTCTGGATCCAGCTGGACGACTTACAAATAAGTCGTCTGGAAGGTTTTCCAGCTGGACGACTTACAAATAAGTCATCTGGATCCAGCTGGACGACTTACAAATAAGTCGTCTGGAAGGTTTTCCAGCTGGACGACTTACAAATAAGTCGTCTGGATCCAGCTGGACGACTTACAAATAAGTCGTCTGGAAGGTTTTCCAGCTGGACGACTTACAAATAAGTCTTCTGGATCCAGCTGGACGACTTACAAATAAGTCGTCTGGAAGGTTTTCCAGCTGGACGACTTACAAATAAGTCGTCTGGTAGGTTTGGACGACTTACAAATAAGGTAGTCTAAAAATAGTAGAAGGTAGTCTAAAAATAAAATACACTGGACGACTTAGTAAAAGGTCGTCTAAAAAAAATACACTTGAAGGGATAGTAGAAGGTAGTCTAAAAATAAAATACATTGGACGACTTAGTAAAAGGTCGTCTAAAAAAATACACTTGAAGGGATAGTAGAAGGTCTTCTGGACGACTTAAGATTTAGTCGTCTTGAAGGTTATCTGGTAGACGAAACACTGGACGACTTAAGAATTAGTCGTCTGGACGGGTAAGACGACTTAAATTTAGGTCGTCTGGACAACTAGTCAACTGGTTGTGTACATTGTGGTTTCGTATGGCCAGTTTCCTTGCAGTTTGAGCATCTTCGTGCCCTGTGTTTCTTCCTGGGTTTGTGTCCTCTCATCCTAGATAGCTCCAACCAAGATTGACATCTTGTTTTTTTCTGTCTCCCCGGACCACGCTTTACGTTTGGAGGAAAGCATTCTCGTTCCTCAATATGTTGTGACACGATAGGATATATATTCTCTGAGTATCCTGCATACATATGATTCTTTGAGTAAAGTGGACATACAAGTGTGGAGATATGCAAACCAGCATGTGTTCCAGCAGCTATAGCATGAGAGCAAGGTATTTTCTCCACTCCATAGACACCACAATCACACTTTACATGTTCCAAATCAACCACACAGTCCATTTTGCCACCTTTGACAAAGAAACGCCATCCATCAATTGGTTCGACCGTCATCGTATCCGCTATCTCTGATCGAACAGCAAGCAAGTATTCAACACCCCGGCTATGTTCAGTTGGGAGACTCAAAGCATCTTGTCTCCTTTTCCAATACCATTTTCCTAACTTCTGCCTTATGAACTCCAGCAGGAACGGAATCGGAAATCCTCTTGCTCGCCTCAGTGCGGAATTAATAGATTCAGCGATGTTGCTTGTTTTTATGTTGAACCTGTTCCCCTTACAATAAACCCTTGACCATAGCCTGGCGCCGGCCTTCTCCAAATATGTTGCAAGTTCCGGGTTTGCACTCCGTATCTCAGCCATGTACCGGTCAAAATCGTAAACCGTGTGCGCATAAGCAGCCCCTTTCACCAAGTACATGAGATGTTTCCCTTTAAACTTTTTGACAATGTTATCTTGAAGGTGATAATGACATATTCCTCGGGTTGCCCAAGGAAACACCTTCTCACACGCACTTTGAATGGCCGCGTGCCGGTCGGAGACTATCACCAGAGGCTTGTCATGAGATATACAACTAGCCAATTTTGTGAAAAACCATTCCCAAGAAGGTTCATCTTCAGCATCCACGATCCCAAAAGCCAATGGGAATATCTGAAAATTGCCATCTTGTGCGGCTGCAACTAACATAACACCTCCATACTTTCCACTTAGGTGAGTTCCATCCACCACAATGATCCTTCTCTGATACTTAAAACCTTTGATAGAAGCTCCAAAAGAGAGAAATAGATACTTAAATCTTTTCATAGAATCAAGTTCTATAGCCGTGATAGAATCAGGATTTGCAATGGAGATTTGCTCGAGATATGAAGGCAGACGCGAATACCCTTCTTCTGCTGATCCTCTCACCAATTTTTGTGCATATAACAGTGCTCTATATGAAGTGGTGTAATCAAGCTTCATGCCAAACATGTTCCTCATTGCATCAGTGATATGCTGTGGAGTTATCCCATCAATGATTCCAACACGATCAATGAAAAGACTACCAACATACTTTGGAGTACAGTGTCTCCGCTGAGCGATTTGGTCTCCAATTGAGCATAAATGTTTTTCCACATACTTTGTTACCCAAAACGTGTTTGGCCCATGTTTCACACTCGCTCTGATCTTCCATCCACAACCGCTAACCCGACATGTTGCCACAAGGAGAGTTTTTGATGATTTGTATATTCTGAAAGAAAACCTACCCCTCACTGCTGTCAACCGCAGCTCTGATAGCAGTGCATCCTTGCTAACAAAACTCTGGTTGACATAGATGCTGGTACAATCCGATTTTCCTCCTTCAATAGCATGTCTTAGCATATGTCTTTTCAATTTCTTCAAAACAAATATTATCATCATCTTCCTCGTCCTCATCTTGAACATTTCCATAAAGAGTGTAATCCCCACCATTCTGATCCGTTTCACCAACAATAGTGTTATCAGCATCCTCCTCCCCATTTTCCTCCTCCCCATTTTCCTCCTCCCCATCTTGATTTTCATCTTCAACAGATTCATTATCACCAACATCTTCAAAACATTCATCAGCTTCATCATTATCACCAACATCTTCTTCCCATTCACCAGCTTCATCATTATCACCAACATCTTCTTCCCATTCACCAGCTTCTTCTCTTTTCTCTGAAACCGTTTCCACCTTGCTGCGGCTTGATACACAAAGACATACTCTATGCGTTTTGAGTATCTCGAGCAAGTTTCGAACTTGTCTATCACTTGTAACATGAATGGGAGGACTGCCTGGAGTCATCATCATTTCTGCTGGTAATGAGTAGCTAATCTCCACAGTCACTGATCTCATGTCCAGGTTATAATCTTCTTGAGCCATTACAACAAGTTCAGCATGTGTTGAATCTTCATTCAATAAAAACAATCTTGCTCCTTTGAGATCATCAACCACAAAATCCCAATGGAAATCTCTCAACAACCATTCTCCATACACTGCATGTAACTTAAAAATCATCTGCAAATATTCAAAATAAAACACATTAGTAAACATAGAGAAAATGAAGAAGTTCAATAAACATTATCACATACGACTTAGAATTAAGTCGTCCAGAAGACTTAAAGGTAAGTCGTCTAAAGAGGTCACTTTTGCAATTGAAAATTAAAAGGGACGACTTAATTCTAAGTCGTCCGACTTTGTTTGTTAAAAAAAAATTCAGACGACTTATATATAAGTCGTCTACGAGAAACGGGCTAGTTTTGCATTTGACCGAATCGTGTCAGATCTTTGACTATTTCTGGACGACTTATAATTCAGTCGTCTCTGGAAAGTAAAAATTTCGATATTTTATTCAAACTAGACGACTTACATGTAAGTCGTCCTCGGTTAGTTTTGTAATTGAAAAATAAAACTTGAAATTTAACTTTCTCCAGACGACTTAACTAAAAGTCGTCCAGCTAGACGACTTAATTTAAGGTCGTCCGGGATAAGCATGGTTTGACCAGAAAATTGGGAAAAATTCTGGACGACTTTGCTTTCCCCGGACGACTTTAAATTAAGTCTTCTGACGGGACGACTTTATATTATGTCGTCTGGTAAAAGTTAAATTATGAAGTTTTATTTTTCAATTACAAAACTAACCTAAGACGACTTACACGTAAGTCGTCTAGTTTAATAAAATATTGAAATTTTAACTTTCCCAGAGACGACTGAATTATAAGTCGTCCAGAAATAGTCAAAGATCTGACACGATTCGGTCAAATGCAAAACTAGCATGTTTCTCGTATACGACTTATATATAAGTCGTCTGGAGTGTTTTTTTTCAACAAACAAAGCTGGACGACTTAGTTTAAGTCGTCTGTTTGACCAGAAGACTCATCAGTAAGTCTTCTACATACAGATGACTTACTTGTAAGTCTTCTACGCGAACAGATTTTGAAAAAAATTCAAATTCGTACCTTAAACTAGGTGAGATGACTTCGTTTGCACACAGGGTCTTCTCCAACCACCAAGAACCTCAAACGAAAGCAACCGTAAGTCAAAACGAAAGAAATATGGCTCTGTCAACCATCGCCCATATTTTGAATCAAAAGCTTGAGTTTTTTGGATGAATATGGAGAGAGAGTGAAAGAAATGTTGTTTTTAGTTCATAACAATTGAAACAGAGAGAGTGTAAAGAGATTTACGTGCATTAAAGGGCATTAAAAGCTCCAAACAGTTCGTACAAGGTTGTTCCCACTATTCATGGCAGTGGCAATATTGTTAATACTTGAAGAATATGAGGTTGAGACAGTAAAGAAGCCATTTTCGAAAAACAAAAAAAATAAAAAGTTAATGGCATTTTCGTAGATTAAATGGAGGTGTGGGGTTAAAAACTCAAAAAAAATGAGTCAAAAGAAAATGTTAGTTTTCTGTTTGACTTCAAGTTTTGAGTCACTTTTGCAAAAAGCCCAATTTATTAACTTAGAATCCTATATTTAATCTGTTTTTTATCTGTTGACAAGTCATAAAAGAACAATTTAATTAACTAATTAATGTGACATATTTTATTTATATCAAATTTAATAATCAGTAAAAAATTAATAATAAATAAATTTTAGTTAGAAATTAAAATTTTACTATCTTATGACAAAATCTATTGAGAAAAAAATATAATAAAATCCTCCAAAAGCTTTAAATATTTTTTAATAAAAAATGCATAACAATTTCAAAATTACTAAAGTAATCTTATAATAAATTAATAAAAATAAAAAATTTATCAAGAAACAAAAGAAAATAAAATTCAATGCTATTTTGAGAATTATATAATTATAATCTACAATATATTAAAATAGACATGTTTTATAAATTAAATATGACAAAGTTATATTAAACAGATAGATTATCAGATTTTCCTTAAAATGGTTTTATTTAAATAAATTATCATTCATCGTCAAAATGAGATAAAATTCGTAAACTGGGTAATATTTATACAATAAAAGTATTACCATATGATTAAACATTTATATCTACAACTAAATTATCATTTTTTATTTTGAAACTCATACCAATATATACAAAATATAATAGTACTATATAACTAACATTTACTTACAATTTTAATTTTAATTATAACAAAATCTGTTACAAAAATATTAAAATATTAAAAAATATATTAATAACTCAAAATGGAAATTCTAATAAACCAAAATAAATATGATGGAAACTAAAGAGGAGGAATTTACTAAAATAATATGATAGATACTACTATGTATATAATTTACTAAAATAATAGAGCTATATTATTTAAAGAATATATTTACTTATAAAATTTCGCAAAATAAAAAGTGATAGTTGTTAAAGTATTAATTTTTAAACATAGCATGTGAATATAAATTATCATAAACAAAAATCCATAAACTGTATAAGTAAATAAATTTTAAAATTTACTGTATGCAAATTGTAAAAATTAATAAGCTATATTAAAGGAGATTATATATTTTATTATTTCAGATTATAATTTATATATCAAACTGAAAATACATTAGTAAGCAAGAAAAACCAATAATAATATGAAATCTATAAAACAAATCAATATATATCAATAAAGACGAATAAAAAGTATAAACAATAAGATTATAGAGTTATACAATATCTAACATTATATTTATATCATATATTTTAAAAAAAACTGATAATAGCAAATTTATATATTTGTATAATGAAAAATATCCGCACGAATGTGCGGATCAAACTCTAGTTAAAGTGTAAAATGGCATATGAGGTATTACGAATAGATAACATAACGCTTGACTCAAAACTATTTTTTGAAGAAAAAAAGGAAGCAAATAGAATTGGTATCCTATCAACATCTAAATCTATGTATTCAATCTCTAACATTAAAAGCTAGAGCGATTAAAATCAGGTATATCTTTAATCAATAATTATAATTTATGATATAATTAATAATAAATTTTATCTTGATAATATTAGATTTATATCATATCTTTGATAATTGATTATAAATTAATATAAAAAATTTTCAAATATAAAAACTTCATAAACAAGATAATTCTTATATATATATATATTGTATTGTTATCGAAAAATAGAATTATAAATTTGTCAAAAATAAAACTTCATAAAAAGGATAATTCTTATATATTATGTTTTATAATTGAATTTTTTCTTCTGAAAATAATATTATTATATTATAAACTTTAAAAATTGAGGTATGATACATTTTATGATTAAATATTAATCAATCTAAATTATTTTTAATAAATGAGTGTTTCTAAACTTTAACACAACAGTAAACATATATATGCTGTTAAAATTGTTTGTCAAATATAAATAGTGGGCGTTTGATTTAAAATATTTGAGAACATAATAATAATTTATCATGTTGGTTTTTGATTTAATAAACATACACTAATAAGTATTCAAAAAATAGTATGCCCATGTACCGGTAAAACACCTAATTTGATTATATTAACATAAAGTATATCGATACAAAATTTGAAATACTAGATAGAAATGAAATCGTAAGAAAATCGAAATGACACAAGTTATTAGGCAAACCAAAGAGAAGCCAATAAGTTAAAAATAAAAGTTTCATCCAACAACTATAGCATAGAACCTTATTTGGAGGTTAGGAGAGGGTAACTAAGACCGTTTTCAAAATCTTTGAAGCAATGCTCATGATAAGATGAAAGTATACTAACTAACGAGTTTACCAGCTATGGCTTAATTTACGAAGATCATTTTTCAATGTCGAGTAGACCAAAACCAACTGCATTGCTAAGATACTACCTCCTCTAGAAACAAAATAACATAGATCCGAACTTGAAGGTCCCCCCCCCCCCACACATGCCTCTCAAACTGAAACTATTATAACTTAACGAGAGAACAACATCACCAAGCCCTTAAAAATCATAATAGAAGAAGCAACAAAAGATGTGGAGGACCTGTGGCTTAAAAATAGAAAAAGGAGCTAATCACAACTCCTCGGAAGCCAAAATGCAGTCCGACAGCCTTTTACCTATGTTACACCACCACTGGCAAATCAAAGGAACAATCGATCTACAACATGAAAGTACAAAAGTTTGAGAAATATCCATCCGGTAAAAAAAAATCAAAGATTTGCAGCCGTCACTACTCCGACTTTCTCTGCTGAGACTCAACAACCACTCAAGCAAATCCCCCTTGCCACAAGAAGCAAAAAAAAAAGAAGAAGAAGAAGAGATTATATCACGGGCTAACCTTGTTTGCCTCATCGAACAGGGAGGAACAATAGAGAAACCACCACCACACCACTATTGAATTGGAATAATATTGTGGATGTGTGAACTACATACACAAAAGTGTAGGTGTTCATATCGTTTCAAGATAGAGTTACTCAGTTTTAATATGTGTTTTTATTGTCTGATATTTTCACAAAACAACATGCTTTCAATTATTCTTTACTAAATTAAACATGTGGCAATGTTGTATGACATATGAGTTTGAATGGGAATAGATCTATTTTAAACCAATGCAGTAAATTGTTGTTGCTTCGGCACATAAGGGACCAACAATGTATAAGACTAGTCTTTTTCTTGATATGAGTGTACATTTTCCAGCTTCTATAATTTGTGGGATTGAGTTGTTGACAAATTGCATTTTTACACTTACAAATTGCAATGTCCACCAATCTAACGATCTACATGACCCAAAAGTCCACACAATTAAAATTCCACCAATCTGATGATCCACATGACCCAAAAGTCCACACAATTGTTAGTCCATGACTTTACAGTAGACACAATCAAAGGTTCACTAATCCAATGATCCAACTAGCATGAAAGTCTACATAACTGGAAGTCCACGGATATCACGGTCCACACAATCAGTGGTACACACCAACAATCCACACAATCTAACGTCCACACACTGAAGATCCTCCAACATACATGTTCATACGATTGAAGGTCCATTAACCCGACGGCCAACACGATCAGAAGGTCTATCCAACCAAAGGTCCATCAACTTGACTTTCATAAAACAAAATTCCACTGACCCAAAGGTCGTAACAACTGATGTTCACCGATCTAACAATACACATGACTAAAATTCCACCAACTAAAAAAATCATATGATCTAAAATTTCACTCACTAATAATGCTACACAATTAAAATGTATTCCAATTTTCATTAGTAAACTTCTTTCTTAAATTAATTATCTTAAACACATTATAGCTCACAAATTTTTGCAATTTAAGATTAAACAGCATTTTCCACTCAATAATCTTAACTTAATCATTCCGTCAATATATCAAATATGTCATGAAAATCCTAAGAACAGAAAGAACCTTCTTTGATCTTTGAATAAAATCACATGTAAAGAACGAACTTTCAATAAAATATCTAAACAAACTTTTACACAAAAACATATAAATTAACGTAAAAGTTTTGAACCTAATGCATTGCCATAATAAATCACATCTTTATTTTAGCTTAATACAAATATTCCAAGACTATGAACTTACTAATGTGTTCAGCTGATAATTGATGCGTTATTACTTCCTCAATTCTCCGTTGTCGATATCCTTCTCTAGGAATCCGATCTTGGTGTGACTTCTCTCTAAGACTCATTTTCCGCGTTGTGAAAAAATGAGAGGTATTCTTAAGCCTTCTCTACCAAATCAGACATTTTTGACATTTTTTGGCTTTATCCTATCATTTCCAATTATTTATGACTCATCCTCTACAAGCTATTACTTAACAAGTTCTGTTGAGCAAATTTTATTTTCTTATATTTCCACTATTTCGGTCTACTAAAATATGTCTTTTCATCCCACATTTTACAGTTCTCATATACTTCCGTTAATGTATCTCTGGGGAAAATTATTTTGATATATGAATCTCAATTCTCACATCTAACCTCCCTAAACAGACCACTCCGTCAAAATCACATAATTTGCACCAACAATATTCTGAACTCTTAGCCAAAAACTAATGTCTTCCTAAATCGAATATAACAAGCGTTCTCAACACTTCAAAAAATAAACTCATTCACGTAAAACCCCCCTTAAACTTTTTGACAAAAATAAAAATATTCTAAAAGCGGTTTTTTAACTTCAGGTGCAACCCGAATGCATTTTTTAGAATAATTTATGAATGAATGCTAAATTCATTTCAGTTCATATAATGTTCACCAGTTAAAGTGAGAGAATAAGGGTATTCCATTTCATTTCGTATCATTTCTGAAAAAATAAGAACATTCATTAAAAAAACATTTCATACTAAATTGTTCTGGAATAATAAGTGAAATGTTAGTTTCCTTCAATTAAATATCATAAATAATTATTAATTTCATCTCATTTATTCTTTTTACAAGTTACAAGTTACATCCTTCAAAAAAATATCAAAATACCATAACATAGGTTCTGATGAAGAAAATCAATGATACACTGACTATAAACCTCAAACAGTCTCATGAACTCATTTTAGTTTGCAAGCTTGACTGTGATAGGACAGAAATATAAAAACCAGATCCTTGTGGCTAGGGGTGGGCATTTACCCGATATCCGAAGTGGCACCCGAACCTGAACCGAAATCCGAACCGAAGTAGTAAAATACCCGAACGAGTATTGAATTATGAGAGATCGGATATCCGAACCCGAACGGGTAATACCCGAACTCGAATGGATATCCGAAGATAACCGAACTTATATACCATTAACCATATATTCATAGTTTACTTCTCTAATTTTATTCAAAATATTTATATTAATTATACACATGGTTCAAAATTAGATAATATACATATAATTGCAAGAAAAGTGATTTTTTACTCACTTAAAATGCTTAAAATGCATGTCTAAATTTTTGTTTCATGCATTAACAAAAGCTACAGTTAAAATTTTAAAACAATAATCAAATTAGTATCTTTTATTTTTAAGATTTTATCCTCAAATCATTAAATGTATTAAAAATAAAATATCAGTTAAGTAAAAATTATATTTTTAAATAGAAAAAACTTGAGAAATGAAGAAGTTAATTTTTTCGCAAAATCTAAATATCCGAAAACCCGACCCGAAATAACCGAACCCGAATTAAAAATACCCGAATCCGACCCGAAGTATAAAAATACCCGAACGGGTTTTATGCTCCTATACCGAAATACCCGAAAATCCGAAATACCCGATCCGAACCCGAACGGGTATCCGAACGCCCACTCCTACTTGTGGCTGCTGGTGATAAGGGATAATGTTAGCAACCAATAGAAGAGTAGTATTCTCAGACTTTGGTATGATTTGCACAACATCACATACAAAATTAACATATTTAAGATACACACATACGATCAAAACATATTTGGTTTTCTACAAAAAAAGCCTTCAATTGGTTTGTTTCACAGATTTATTTTTATTTGTCGAAAAGCAAATTAAATCACCAAGAAATCACAATTGACTCTTATTATAAGTTTTAGTCGTGTTTAGATTTTGAATTATGTAAGGATGTGTATATTTCCTAAAAATTACATCGTTTTTAAATTGTTTAAAAATATATATTATAAAATTAAAATTCATCAGATTATCTGAAATTCTTCTTAAAAGAAAATAAACATGAGGTTTTTGGAATTAGCTAAGCCCGAAATTCCAATTGTTCATCCAAAAATGAATATTAGTGATTTCATCAATGCTGAATCAAAGAAGTAGGACGTACAAATGCTGGGAAAATCTGTGCATCACAAATTTTGGAATTAGTGATTTCATCATGATTAGAAGTTTGGCCATAATCTGAACCAATTAAAGATATAGATTTTGCTAGACTGTTATGAAGAGTGGACAGTACACGGTAATACATGCTATTGAATTTCCTGAAAAGTCCTAGAGAGAAAAATATTGTATATTCAGTACCGAGCATTACTAAGCTTCAATCCTTTGCTTGGAAAATTCATGTGCCACCAAAGATGTGTCATCTTATATGGAACTTGATAACATGACATGTGATGTAACAAGAACTTGACAAATTAGCATATGTAATGTGATAATATATTTCTATCTGTGGGGAACCAGATGAGTCACCTATTATTGAGTGTCTCCCATCTTTACATGCATGTGCCTTATCAAATATTCCTTATAGCACATACATTTTTACCGTCTTAAGTAATATAAATTATTTCTTCCGGAGGAAAAACAATATTGAAGATCCAACACTAGATAAAGATCCTTATCCGTGGATAATCTGGTATCTCTAGAAACTCATATGATAATTATTTAAAGGGACTAACATGGACTTATTAGAGCTAATCAAACATGCAAAAAGTGTATCCCAAGCTTGGTATTTAGCAAATGGAGACATATCTACTGATACCCATCAGGTAGAAAATATTGTTTCACAAGCCATATGCTTACATGACATTTGTTTGGTGATGGTGCATAGACTTATACAATACAATTTAGTAGATATGAATGAGCTTGGAAAGATATGACATGACATGACAAGTTTAAATAATGGGTACAAAAAATCAAATAAGAAAAGAATGTTCTTTGCACTCAGAGTTTGAGACGCTTGTTTTGACAATGGAAAACATGTTTCAGCATTTTACATGTCAAAACTTCAGAATAAATTGTAAGGAATTGATGGCCATGATTTAGAGTCTAAAGCATGGCCAAACATTTCAACGGAATTGAATTAGATATATGTACTTCAACAAAAATTTCACAGCTTCAAAATTTTTTATATTGAAGAGGAGAAAATTGTATTGCTGATTTTTTAATTGGGATTGCAAGAGCATATTATAGAGAACTCTATTTTTGATTACTTTATTCAGTATAATTTCCTAAAACCACCTCAAGTTTGAAGATGAAATGATCTTTTTATGTTAAGAAAATAAAATAAAAACTTTATTTTAGATAATAATGGATAGATTTTTTGTCAAACAAAAAAAGATAATAATGAATAGATTAAGTTGGGCATCATCTTAATGAAAGTTGTAACTGGTAAGAGATTGGGCTTGCCTTAACATCTCTATTTCCCTTTTGGGCTTCTCAAAGAAAAAAAAAATGAAAAGCGTCGACACAAATAATATTCTTTCCTCTCTCGACACCGCCGTTCGATTAGATCGACCTGCTGCTAACGGAAACCTAGAGTGGATTGCTCCAGGATGTCGAACGGCACGGATCAGGCGCAACCACCGGCGGAAAAGACGGGTCTTCTGGTGGAATCAAGGCCGAAGAAGCGTGCATCTCCGGGGGATAACTGGGCGCCGCCTCCTGGTTGGACAACCGAAGAAAAGGTTCGAACCTCCGGTACCAAAGCTGGTTTGGTGGATAAGGTGAAGATCTCCCAATCCTTGAATAGAAAAGTAAAATTGGAAAATTTTGTCTTTGGTTTTCAGATTATCATAAACAATCTTGCTTTACATTGTTTAGTTAAAGGATAACTTTAGTGATAATGCTATTTCTGAAAGATAATCAAAATGCTTTTTAATTTCCATTTTTTTTGGTAATGTAGTTTTACTACGAACCTGTCACAAATCGTAAGTTCCGGTCAAGGACCGAGGTGATGTACTACTTGGAACACGGAACTCCTAAAAAGAAAAACAAGAATGCGGTTAGGAACAGTAACACCAAATCACAAGTGAGTTCAGACACATTTCTCTCTTTTTCTTTATGAGACTTCAGCGTTTGTCTTATATTACCTCACTCTTTTTTTTTGAAGCGTTCTGAAGACCGAGGAAGCTATAAGCGGGTGGCCCAACCCAACAAAAAGGCTAACGAGCAGCCACCACCCGCACCCCCAAAGCCGTTGGACTTTGATTTTCTGAATGTCCCGGAGAAGGTCATTTGGTCAGGGACAAACGGCTTGGAAGAGGCTTGGTGTCCTTTCATTGGGGACTACAAGATTCAAGAATCTGTTAGCCAAGATTGGGACAGAGCCTTCACTCTTGTCACCACAAATGGAAATATGTCGGTTTAGAAGATAGGTGCAAGCAAACTCATTATCAAATGTAATAACTCGCCCTAGAGATTTATATCTACTTAGTGTTTATTGATCTTGGCTTGGATTTTCTATTCATTTGTCCAAAGCGTGCAATGCAGGATAATTTAATACTCAGGTGATTGTTTAGTAACTCTTTAATTTCGGTTGTAATTTATGTATTTTCTTGAGACAATAAATATGTTAGATGTATTGCCTTTGCGTTGGTGAACGATGCCTTTTGACTTTTGAGAGTATCCTTGAGTAACTAGTTGGGTATGGAATCTAAGGGTATGAGTAACTAGTTAGATATCGTCACTTATCTACAATTATTCAGACGTTCATATACTGTAGCGTTCGAAAAAAGTAAAAGCGTCTGTAGTCCAACGGTTAGGATAATTGCCTTCCAAGCAATAGACCCGGGTTCGACTCCCGGCAGACGCAAAGTTTACTAACTTTTTTAGAGCTAGAAATTTGTCGTTTCAAAGTGACCAAAGGGTGACTCACCAAGCCATTCAGGTAATACTCTTGTTCATATATTCTGCCTTCGAGTTAAGGTAACAGTCAAAACTAAAACTTCTGTTAAACTTTTTTTGGATACTTGCTAATACAGTATGATAGCTTTGTTTGATTGGCTCGTCACTGTATTGTACTGCCTCCCCAGATTTTGGCAGAAAACAAAGTTAATTTGGTAGCTTATCTAGGATTTGTGCGTCTGTGAAATGGAAATAGGTGAAATGGATCTGTGTCACGGTTGGGTATGAAGTTTAAACATCTTATGTAATTAATATGTTTGCTTTCTTACATAAATAATTTACTAGATGATTATCTTTCTTTGTTGCACAACTTAACAGTTTACTAGATTTTGACCGCGCTATTTCAAAAATATATTGCTATTTATTTTTCATATCAATATCAAAGTTAGATAAAAAAAATTCAAATTTAAAGAACCAAACCGATCACGATCCGAAAGAGTAATACCAAACCCGAATCAAAATTGATGTAATATCCAAATTATTTAAAATTTTGATATTTAAACAATTGAAACCATAACCAATTAAAACCAAAATATTTTGAATATCAAAATGTATCCGAAAAAAGATTTATATATTTATATATATTAATTATTTTTGGTTTAAATGTATATAAAAATATCCAGAATATATATTATACTTTTAGGTTGGTTTAAATACTTGAAAATATATAAAAATAGCCAAATATAAATATCTAAAATAGTGAAATACAGTTGACAAAAAAAACATAGTGAAATACACTCAAAACACCAAAAATATTTAAAATAATTATTTATTTTTGATTCAAAATTTAAACCAAACCAATTTATATGTTAAGTTTAGGTATTCTAACATATGTTATTCAGATTTATATACAATATATTATTTTATTTATAGATTTTAAGAAATTCAACATATATAATGAATTTTAAAAAATAATTTAAATGGGTTATCCGAACCCGAACAGAAACCCGCAAAGATCCGAATATAATTCGAACTGAAATTTAGAAATATCTGAATGTGGCTGAAATCTTTGACCCTAGAAACCCAAAACCCAAACAGATCCTAAATGAATCCGAATCGATACCTGAACGCAGCCCTAGTCATAATTCGAACTGAAATTTAGAAATATATGAATCGGGATAAAATTTTTGATCCCGGAAATCCGAAATCCAGACAGATCCGAAACGAACCGGAATGGATACCTGAACGTGCAGCCCTAGTCAAATATATGTATCATATATATGTCATCATATAATTAATTGTATTGGTCCATCATATAAATAATCATATATTATTTTCTTGACATACTTTTATCCATGTCTCAAAATTTTAATTTTACATTAGTTTTCTATGAATTATTATTAGTTTTATGATTTTTTTTTTTTGAAAATTAAAATTTTAAAATTTTTTATATTTGACTAAACTAAAGAAGGTAATAATACTGTTTTTAAAAAAAAATTATATAATATACTATTTATATTTCGGTTTTTGTTTTTATTTTCACCATAAAAAATTGTAATAAAAAGAAATGTAAATAAAATGACAGAATTGTAAATAAAAAAAATATATAAGGAATGTTGTTTAATTTTTGTAAAAACAATGGATAAATGTTTAAATAAAAAGAAATATTAAATATGTTATTCATGTTTCTAAACAATTCTCATTTGTTATTAATTTATTGGAAATATAATGGCTAAATGTGTAAATAAAAGAAAATACTCATCTCTAATATCCATATTTCCAAACATATCTCATTTATTCTAGTATCCTTGTTTCCAAACAATCCAATTGTGTACTTCAACTTTAATAATATAGATAAATAGATAGATGATATCAAAATCTAGTTATGTTTCTTCGGTTTGGTCATATGTTTTTACAGTTTGGTTTAGAATAATAAAAATAATGATTGGCCATATCTATACTATAGTAAAAGGCTAATAAGATCAAAGGAGAAGGCGTCCACATCAGCAATTTAATTCAGGCCAATAGGAGAGAAGCTTTCGTTCACGTCGGATCCGTCATTTAGCTCTGATGGGCTTCAACCGCATTTCACGGTTGGGCTTCGTATAACATAGCCCCTGTGCTTTGTTAGAACAAAACTAAGCTTTTGTTTGGGCTGTCTTAACATTTTGATTCGGCCAATTGTACCTTTTCGGTTGCTTCAGAAAATAAAATAAAAACTTATTTGTTATTACGGTTTATCCATGATCTTCACTTTTCCACGTTCGTAACAGTAAACGTCTTCCTCAATTAATTAGACATCGAAGGCCTTTCAGATTCTTTCAGCACTGTATCCATATCACTATTTAACTGCTTCCTCTACCTGTAGAAGATTTACGAGAAATTCCTGGACATGGAGATGTTACCAATGAAGCACTTTCACGATCAGAGCTTGAAGGCTCGACTCTTGGATGGCCCCCGAAGACATTATCTGCCGGCGTTGACGATATCATTTTCCTCTTTAGGTATCAGAATCTCAGCTTACTGAATCCAAATATATAAATGGTACTCAATACGTCGTCCATAGTATCTACTCTCAGACCATCATCTTGAATTGAAATCTAATCTCTTTTGCAGAGAAATCAGAAGCATGAGCTTCCACTGCTCCTGAGACCAACCCTGAGAGAGGGAAGCTAAGGCGCATGAGGTTTACCAGAATCCTCTGAGGATATAGGGCGAAGCTCGTGTGGTCAACGGAACCGGAGCTGAGCTTGATCAAGCTAGGTCGGATGTCCAGAAGCTAGCTAAAGATAGACAGAAGCTATCGGCGACAAAGATAAGTAATGGAGAGATAGCCAGGGCTAAACCTGAATTGGATCGAGTCATCTATCTTATTAAAGCTGAAGTACAATTTCGGTGTGTTTGGTTACTTGGATAAGAATATTAAAAAAATTTGGCGTGTTTGGTTACTTAGATAGCATTTATAAAGAATAAGTTTGTTTGGAAACTTGGATTGTAGTTAAAAAAATTGTTTGGAAACTTAGATTGTATTTTTATTAAAAAAATATATCTATCCAAATAAAATCAGCAAATCCATTTAAACTTACTACATTTTAGGAAACCACTAATTGATCATATATGTTTTCGTGATACACAATATTTTTCTCCTATATTTTTAAATTAAATAAATATCATTCGAATATTATAAATATCGTAGGAGGTTCGAGTTGGATCATTTTCGGTACGGGTTGGTTTGTAGGAACCTAAAAATATATCAATAAACTTTCATTTTAAATATGGCAGTAATAAATAATTTATATATTAAACTGAATTAATATATAAATATGTTATATTGCTATGTAAATAATTGTTTATAGATTCTTTAGTTGACTAATTTTTGATATAGCTTATATTGAAAGAAATTTATTTTAAAAAATTATATGACCTGAAGAAAAAACAATATAAAAGTACTATACATTTGAATTCAAAATCATTTCTTTTAACAACAATTAGACAAATATGTTGAATTGTATACAAATTACAATGTAGATATTTAATTATTATAGAAATATGTCACATTGTTTAAACAAAATATCAATGTAAAAGTATTGTACAGTTATATTCTAAAATCATTTATTTTAACAATAAGCCAAATAAATATATTGATTGAAAAGAGAATAAAATAAAGTCAGAAAAACACATAGTTTACCAGAGGTACTCTAATATGTCGAATTTATTATAAAGAAAGTTTTAATAAGATAAATACATTCAATAATTACAAACAAATAATATTTTTTATAAAAGTGAAAAATAATACCCGCGCTTCGGAAGCGCGGGTCAAAATCTAGTGAAGATTAAGGCGGAAGTTGTGACTCTTCGAGAAGAAGTTAGCAAAGGAATGTGAAAACCAAATAGCCCTTTGTTGTGGTGTTGACTATTTTGGACCAATAATGAGATTCTTTTGTTTGATTTGTAACAGGGCTTCTCTTTAGCTTGAGAAGAAGACATGAGCCACCATGAATGCAGTATGGAGAAGACCACCACTTACTTCTTCAAATTGTGAAACTCCGAGAAGAATTGGCGAACGTGGAGATCATAGCTAGAGCAGCTATTGAGGCAGCTCAAAATCCAAGCAATCCCAAGGTTCAGTTTAAACCTTTCTTGCGAAACTAGCTTTTAATTTTGTGAAGCTGTTGATGTAATATTGCAAGGCCATGTATTCGTTGCAAGTTATATGGAAACTTAAATGATTTTTAGGATAGGGATTCCTCCAATATTAGCTTGAATTGTAAGCTCCGTTGTTATCTACTGCTAGCTTTATATATATATATATATAAGAGAATCACTGTCTGTGTGATTATAGTTATTTTTCGAACACTGTAACATACCCTAATATCAAGGTTTTCTTGATTATACAAAGTCTGAAACTTGATCCAGTCTTGAACTTTGAGCTTCTCTCTTCTCTCCAGGTGTGTTAAATGGGTGCAGGAGGCGTTTCCTCCTGGTGGAGATTGCCCGGGGCTGTTGGTGATATATGAGCAATGCGTCAGAAAGTCCTGGCACTCGGAGCGGTAAAAGTTATCTCAAAGTCTGGTTGGAACATGTAATGCTTCTTCTCTTTTTAGCTCCTTTGAGTGATCTTCTTTGTATTGGAATATTAGTACTTAAGGGAAGTGGCTACTCTGTTTTGAAGGCGGAGCATTTTATAAGTTCTTGGAGGTTAATGATATTGGGAAGACACATGCTTTGTACTACGCAGCTTACGCCTTGCACATGGAGTTTAAGGGTAAGGAGAAGACGGCTAATGAGATCTTCAATCTAGGAATCTTTAGCCAAGTCTTCTTCATTTTGGTCTCTTTCGTATCAGCTTTTGTCACTTTGGTTTGACTGATAAAGTGTTGAAACTTTGTGCAGAAATGCAAAGCCTGTCGAGAAGTTGAATGATGCTAACAAGAAGTTAACACTAGACATTGGGAACTATGAGAAGGCCCAAAACAGTTGATGTTGATGATCTAATCTGAGATGTATCTTCTCTATTTCTCTAAGTTTTTTCCACATGATGATTAATGTTTTTTTAACTACCAGCAGGAGCCAAAGGAGAATGACTTACCGTCAAGAAGCTCTGGAACTATATTGTCTAGGGGAGATAATAATAACAGTGAGTCACTCTAATTACTCTGTAAGTTTTATTATTAAGTTCTGCTAAGCTTTACATGACACTGTTTTGTATAGATACGGGCAGGCAGGCGTTAGGACCACAAGCAAAGAGAACAAAGCTGAATCAGTAAGCAGTTTTGTTGGTTATGTATTTCTCACTTTCGCATACTTCACCAAAACTCTAAAACTAGTTGTGCAACTCACTTTGATTTCTGCAGCTCATCCAAGGCACCTTTGGCTATCTGCAAGGACACTACATCGAGTGATCAAGCAGAGATGGACAAGTCAAAACCAGAGTTTTGGTTCTTGGCTCATGCTTGGAGGCAGATCAGAGAGGAACAAAGAGAACAATGCTTTACCTGGAAAATGGGTGGCATTCAAGGTTTTTGCTCCTGCTCTCTTTTTTGTACTGCTTCTGCTGTACTCTCCAAAACAAAACTAAACGTGTCTCTGTAAATTGATCCCTTACATAGCTGCCTCTGCTTCCTCCTTTGAGGTTTTTGTAGACGAAGAAGAATGTACAGAGTAAGTTAGACAATGTTATGTTTACACAAGGCAGATATGTTCTGTTACTAACTTTTGATTATGAAACAGCAGTGAGGGAGTAGAGAAGAAGAAGAATGAAACCATCTCGACATCATCATCAAACGTTTTGCACCTTAATGATCGCCGTGAGTAGAGAAGAAGAAGAGTGAAACCATCTCAAGGCAGGGTGCATATACAGGCAAAACATACACGCATCACTTACTTTGTTGTAGGGGTTAGAATGCTTCGTTTTCAGTTTTTTTATTTAAAGGTTGTTTTCTCTGATTTTTTCATATATGTCTGCTCCTCCAGATTATGTACGGGTCTTTAAAAATGTCCTACAAATGTAGTAAATTTATGGTCTTTTACACTTACGTATCTAATCCTTATTGTAATTAGTTATTACAAAATAAGACATCAACAAATATATCACATAATTATACAGAAATAGAAACTAAATATTAAAACAAACTAATATAATTTCTTCCGATTACTAATCCATTCGAAAACAACCAGAAGACTAAAATCTAAAACTTGCTTATACCAAATACCGCAAGCAACAATAATTTATAAAATAACTAAACAAAGTAAATTAAAAAAAAAACAACAAATACGTGTTTTAAATTAAAATATATATTAATGTCACCAGAAACATTGTTTTTTGAGTCATTTGGGTAAATATACACAAAAGCAAAGTTATTTAGTTAACAATGCAATATTTTCTTTATTTAGATGGTCAGACATACAAAAGAAAGGGAATTTACGTCCTTCTCCCGCGAGCAGTAGACATGTAGAGTAGAAAACATAGACTATTATAAATAATATTTATAGAATATAGAATATAGAAATTGACAGCATTTTTATTTTTAACATATCAACTCCATTGACCATTGAAATTATGTTTCCAGAACGACATCAGATTCAAACAAAACAAACATTGAACTAGATTCAGAAACACTCAAGATTAATAACGGAGTCATCGAGAGAGTTGTTGGAGAAGTTGAGAGCGTGAGGTTTCGTAACGGAGTCCGTGAAACGGTGCCGTTTAGCTTTCTTGATGGAAGAACATGTGAGTGACGACGACGGAGCAGTTAGAGAAGAGGAGTTGAAACCGGAGACGTGACGGAAAGGTCTTATTAATTGACGGAAGTCTGTGCCGTTAGAACATGAAATGGTGGAAGAATGTGAGAGAGAGACTAAAGAGAAGAGAAGAAGTAGTAGTTTTGGAAAAAAAGTTTCTCAAATATCTTATTTTGATGCTGATGAGTGTTCTTCTATTAAAGATGAAAACGGGGGAGAGAGAAGGAACAGATGAAAACGGGGGGGGGAGAGAGAGAGAGGAACTTGTTAAGTTTATCAGAGAAAAAAGAGATAAAATACATATATAATAGGGATAAAAATGCTATTAGAGAAATATGAACAGTGCATTTACCAAAACTGCAAATAAATTTTAAAACATGTATATAGTCTGCAATTACTCTTGTTTTTTTATAACAATGTATATCATAATATGGTATTTGGTAACTTCAAATATAATAACGTGTTCTTAATGATATGGTATATCATAATTTTTGTGCAAGCATTATATATAACGTTATGGCCTCTTAATATAATAAAGCTTATATAAATATCGTCAACCTTACGCCACGGACAAACTGTGATCCCGATAGTATGGCTAAAGTATGCAAACACTGTTACTATTTCACTATTTCAAAAGTTTTAACCAATTTGTCAACTTTGCTATTAATAAAGAATGTTTATTCTAAAATTTTAGTACAATATTGGTTACCCACAATGTACTTTCTAAATTCTTCTTTAGTAAAATAAAAATTAATTTTAGTATGCTCTATTGCATATTTAATTTTAATAACTTCAAAAGAATGAAGTAGTGGTTTGATAGAAATTAAAATAACAACTTAAAATTGTAAAAAATAAAATCATCTTCTTAAAACCATCGACTTCTTAACAAGTTGTCCAAAAAATGAAAAAATAAACAATTAAAATAACAATGCAAATAAGACTAAAATAGTGATGAATATATAATTAGTATATAATTAGTATACGAACTTTGACGGTTCAATCAATACGTCAAGCACTTCAAAAGACTAATAAATTGTTTTCATTTTACAGATTATTTTCGTTCATCTTTCTAAAAAACAATTTCGTCCATTTCACAAATTTTAGCTTTATTTTGAAAAATGATGTTATAGATAAACTTATTTACAAAAGAAAAACATAACAATTAACCTCTTTAAAAAATAACTTTCACACTTCAACCACTTCATATTCCTTTTACACATATCCCACCTAAAAATGTATTCTGCTTCGGCTGAAATAAATGCACTGAATTTTATTCTCGCTATTTTTTTTTAAAAATATAATATATTCTCATAGTTTTCATAAATTTAATCTTTTCCACTGTGAAAAACTTTCGCATTGCATAATATCAACATCAAAAATACAATATATGGAGTGATGCAGATTAGCAATAGATCCGTGTCTGTTATGCAGATCGTATCAAATTGAATACCAGACCATCTAATCAATTGATATGTATTCAGATTTAGATTATATGTATTGACCAAGGCACATGGTGGCACTGCAGATTCCACTTGACAACATCGATAACGGCGCCACCACTACCGAGTCTTCGTACACTTATAGTTCTGAGGATGGGCTGTCTCTGTATATGGTGTTTAGTGGGAGAAGAAGCCGTCACGTTTGACTCATACAGCCTTCTCTCCCTACGTTTTATTCAGTGGAAAGCACATGGAAATTGATGTCTTGAATGTTTTTAATTTGGGCAATACCCCGTTTCCCTACTTCATGACAATTAGTGGTCAATGGTTTGAAGCATAAGTTCATAATAGCCACGACCGTTAATCCTAAGTTGGTAGGAGGTATGTGTCTTTCTAACAACTAAGTCCAGTTATTGCTTATTTAATCACTTTGTGTATGTTTTGCTTCCTCCCAGGTTGGGTATTACTAAACTCCACTCCAGGCAGTCATTTTTACTTTGACAAAGAAAGTGCCGTTGGGCAGACCATACTTGATGCGTAAAATGATTACTTCCTTACATTTACTCAGTAAAAAATAGCTTTATACCCTCTTAATCCTCTTAAATGTTTCATTCAGCAGGAACCGTTTCAGTGATGATGCTTCTTCCTTAGGCCCAACAAAGTATGAGGGTATTTAAAAACTTTAAACCGTTACGGTGGCTTAGCTTAATGCTTGTGTTCTCAACTCTGATTCCCAGTCGGGAATAAACCTCATCTCTTCCTCTATTACTGCTTAATCTCCCTATAATTAAGTGGTTTCCCATGTATTGTGTGGACAGACTTGTGAAGTTTCTCTGCAGATGGGTGGTGCTACAACTCAAGTTCAAAATGCACTAGAAAACTTCAACGTGGTTTCTCAACATTTACATGTGCAACATGCAATAACATCAATGCCGTTGGGGCTCTAAGGTGATCCTTCCCAGGCTCCTGTTTACTGCTATTTGAACTGCAATTCACAGCCATTTTTTACCAACTTCTGTTTGCTAATGTCAAGTCTGTTAATGATGCAGGTACCATGCCCAGTTGTCTGTCTCAGATGGATCAGAAGCGTCTGTGTTTGTACCTTTTAATGGTCAGATTACAAAGCTCACCAATGTCTGTGCTGGACATGCTGGTGATATTGTACAGCTAATGGTAGTACTGAGAAATAAACATTTCAATGAATGTCTTAAATTCTTGACAAGCACAACCACTGAACCCTATGTTTGTTTTGTTTGGGAGGAGCAAGGTTTAAAAGACTCTGATGAAAGGCTGATTCTACAGTGCCTAAAAGAAAATTATGCATATGTATAGTCCTTTCAATCTCGGATGCTCAGCTTCTTATTTTCAAGAAATGTCACGTTCAGAACACTAAGACAGCTCAGAAAGTTCAGCAAGGCCACAACATTTGGGTAGGCAACAGTGGACCAACAAAAACTTAATTTATGTGCATATGATCGATACAACATGCAAGATTTCAAACTTGAAAACTTATAAAGAGGAAGATATTCAGATATGTAAGATCACTTCAACTTATTTAATTCAGTTGACTCTTAGTTTAGCTTTAGTCCCAAGTAAACATTTGAAACAAGTTGTCAGGCTCATTAGCCCAGTACAACACGACATCCACAAAAATTAAGCAAGTTCAAAAACTTTTAACATTTAATTAAATGATTAATTAAACTTTTTTGACCAGAAAATAAAAACAAAAAACCAAACCCAACAGTCTCATAACGTCCTACTCAGATAAACAAAACAAATCTATGACCTTCTGCACCTTTAGGATCTGAATACAAAAGAAGTTGAGCTTCATAGAATTAACAAATGTGCCTTTGCCTAGGCGATAATATGCTGAAGAGAAATCATATATTTCAAGCAAGAGGCACACGCCTACACTCCAAAGAACCAATACAATACGTCGAGCAGCAGGGACGCATAAACTCACCATATCCAACACGAACCAGGACAGATAGAGAAGCTACTTTTTGAGATTCATGGTGCGACCAGAGAAGCCACTCCAACTTTACCTACTCACATGGAATTAATGCTGAGATGATTCATCTTCGGGAAGAGGTGTGCACTGGAAAAAGCTGCCCAAAGCTTAACTTCTAAAATTATGTAGTTCTCATCACGCCTGTCCACAGCAACTACTCCCTATGATTTAGGCTTTTTGTATGTTTGAATAGATGCCTTGAACTCGATGTAAGTTATAATTCTAATAATTTAATTCTCAGTTCAACCCTCAGCTTACAACATCACCTTCAATTTTTTTTTGACAAAAGGCTTTACAACACCACCTTCATGTTATTTACCGACGACCATCAACAGAAAAAACAACCGCCAACTCCACTCACCTTTACTGACGACCTAGAGAACACTTACGTCAACAAAATTCCAACTTCTACAAAACTCTTCTCGCCTTCAGCTACGAAATGTTACTCTGTTCCTTATCTCTCACAAATCTTGCATTATAACTTCTCAAGGAAAAGAAAACCTGAGATCGGTGGCTGATATCAGAGCATAAGTTGTTTCTTTTTTAATAATAATATTTATATAAATAAATAATATTTGTAGTTAAAAGATTATTTATATTGCATTACATAAATTAGTAAAGTGAATCATTTGAAGCATACAAAATAATTTTATTTATATGATTACTATATATCTTTAGTATTTTTTGTCAGAAATATATAGGTTTTATTTTTGTTGAAACAAACCAAAATAAGCTAAATACAGATCTATAAATAAGTTTTCAATAAACACACAAATACAATTAGATAACTAAATAAACAGAATTCCAATTTAAAAATATTAGCAAGCTAAAAGATACATAAAAATAATGAGCCAGATTTTAAATAAGTATATCGACAAAATAATAAATTGTAACGAATTAGCCTTTCAAACTGAAAATTAACTAAGTAGCTTTCATTAGTTGAGCAAAAATCTATAATATCCTTATTTAGTTGTAATCAAACTAGAACAAATAATAAATTCCAACTACAGAAAAAAATATTGAGACGACGACAAGCTGTTGAAATCATCTCCAACGAATAAAGAAACTGTAATCTCATTGTCTACAAAGCGAGCTGTAAATCGGTACGTTTCAATCGCTTCATCAATATTTTGTGAAGAAAACTTAATAATACGTAAATTTCTCGACTTGAAATTCAGGAGTTTCGTATTGTTGTTCTTCGGATGATACATTTGAGTTTACTTTGTTGTTTGAATCCAAGAATCAGAATTACAAAGGAAAAATTTAAGGAATCTTTTCTTTACGACTTACAGATAAAGATGAACTCATAATTACCTTACTTTTTGGTAAGAAATTTAGATTAGTTTCTAAAATAAAATTTCAAATTTTGTTCCTTTCATATAATTTCCACATAATACTTAACCGTATAAGTATGTTCTTTAAATAAAACATCAACTTATGTTTAAATTCCAAATAAATTAAATTTGCTACGACTAATGGTTTTTTATTTTACTTCTATTAAATCTATTAGTGAAACCATTTATGATATTCCACTTTGAACTTAACAACTACAAAATAAATTAATACACTGTTATTGCTAACCACTATCAAATAGATCGGAAAAATATCATTTTATTTTAACATATTTTTATTTTCATATTTTTGAACATATCTTTTTACTAAACTGTTAAATAAATTGTAAATTCATCTAAAATAAAAAGATTACTTCAGCTCTGATAGCTTTGAGATATCAGATACTCGATCAGATCAGAATGATACATTATATGCGATTGAATACCTCAATTCCTTGGAATATTCGGGATTGCCTTCGCACAAGCTCACTCTCAAATTATAGTAGAAATGTGATGAAGTGAGTGAGAAAGAAGGAGCGTTAAGTCAATATATGGAGGGAACGAAGCCAATGAATTAGAGCGAAGGCTTTGGTATAATAAATGGAGTTTGTGTTTACGATTGTTGAGAAAATAAAACAATAGTTTTCATATTATATAGCTGTCGCGTTTGTATTAGTATTCACAAATATTAATCCAGTTTAAGAAAAACATACAATTTAATTTATTATCTAAAATATGTACTGTTCGCATTTATATGTTGTTCTAATTAAAAAATGTGTGTATCTATATTTATGTTCATATATTTATGTGTTTACCTTACTCGACTGATTTTGATTGTGTATAGAGCCAAAATGTTGTTAAACTTTATAATTTGCTAAGTATTCTAATAACATAAAATATATTGTTCAAAAATCAAAGAAAAGCTTTAAATAAATTTTAAATAATATATAATTAGTTATGGATACAAAAAGTTTTCCATGTAAAATTAGTTTTTTTTTCTTGACTCATCCATGAAAAATTAGTCAAACTGATCAAAAAATTATATTTTCACCATTTTTTCATTATAAACCATTAAACATCAAACATTTTTCCGCGCGTAGTGCGGACATCGCATCTAGTAATAATAAAAGAAGTACAACAAGTTGTTTTTAATGAAGTATTTGAAATACTGTATTTCTAAACCTTTGAAAAAAAGAAGTATTTCTAAACATTATAAACCCTTCTTACATGTGATTTTATAATGTGTTCATATCATATTTGGAAATCTTATGCTATTTTTGAAAGTAAAAAAGAAACACCTCCCTATGTGATCTTTTTTTTTTGTTTTTGTCATCAGCGTAAACAAAAACTCTCATCTAAACTCGGAAAACCAAGCCGGTAGCTCTGCATCCATGTGAACAACAAAAGACGGCTGTATCCTGACACTTCGTGCTAGTTTGTCCGCCTGCATATTCTGCGCTCGTGGTACATGAATTATCTCTGAGTTGACGAGAACGTCTTGAAGGGTCTTTATATCTCCCTATGTGATCTATATATTGCAAAATAATTCCATTTTCTATAATAAATAGAATAATAAATAGTATGATTTAACAATACTACCTACACAATATATAAGAGATTTTATCCAGTTTTCTAATTATTTATTGGTCTGGAGTCATGATAAGTTTCTATAAGCATAACACATGTTTTTCCAACCCAAACGAAAATTAAGAGTCAACGTTAGTTAATAGTTTTATCTATTTAAGTATCTCTAGTGGTTTTTTTTCTTTTCGAAATTTGAATTTCTTCAAAAAATGAAAGGGTTAATTTGTGAGATAGCCATTATACAGAGAAAATCAACAAACTAGCCATGTTTTGGAAAGTGCGTCACGATTACTATTTATTATAATTTAAACTAGATTCTAACCCGCCCGACTGGGCGGGTGTTATTTTTTTCAACAATATACCATTTATAATTTCTTCTGTTTTGGATATGTCGTAAAACTATTTTGTACGTGTTTCTATATGTTAGAGTGTGTTCATTTTGTATCCTTGTTTGATATATAATAGATATCGACATCTTTTTTTAAACGGATCATCTATTCTATTAAATTTATTATTACAATTTATTAACTTGTATGATTATCTAAATGACCACAATAAAAATATATCTAAAATACAAATTTATATTAGTTTTTGGATTTTCATTTTATTCACATTATATTGGGTTATCTTGTTGACATTCTTTTATAAATGTTATTTTATCGATTTTTTTTTACAAAACATAGAAATATAGAAAACATTATTAATGAAATTACCACTAATAGAGAATTATATATATGTATATAGCATAATATAGTATATCTTATAAGAAAGATATAAAATTTTGTTAACAATTTGCCCATTTAAAGGAGAAAGAAAATTAAAATTTTAATACTTTTAATTAGTTGTTAGAGAAAGAAAATAATAAATTACAATAACAATTATTGTTATGATATTATTATGTAAATAGATAAATATCAGTTGTGATTTCTAGGAAATGGTCCAATGTGACTTTTAAATGGTAGATAAAATATGTACTTCTCTTTTAATAGAAAAGATATTTATATGATACAGTAAACAATAACATAAATAAGTAACCAAATAATATTAGATTTTATAAATAAAAACCATATATATATTCTTAAAAAAATAAGATTATTTTATTCTAAATTTTTCTAAATCAACATAGCTAGAATTTTCTGAAATTAATATTTTTATGTTCTACATTGTTACATCTACTTAGATGAAAAATAATAATAGAAACTTTGAAATTAATTGGATTACTTTGAAATTAACTAAAAGAACAAAAACATAAAGTTAAGAACAAATTTGTAAATACAAAAATCATCTTAAAAATGAAGAAGTGAACAAAATTAAAGAAATAATGTTTAATTTTCAAAATTTGAAGAAATGATGTAAAAAATAAATTATCGGATCATGACGCGTAGTCCAAGTGGTAAAAGGGTTATAGCTGGAACTACTGTCTCCTAGATTTGAGTTGCACTGAGAGTTTATTTATGATGTTTGAATTCCTAGTAAAAAAGTAAAATACTATTTTTACCAAAAAATAAAATTATTGGAGATGATCTAACTGCATTTATACCATCCAATTGATCCACCGACTGCATCAAACTCATATGAAACAATTACTTCTGACTTTCGAGTCGTTGAAGATATCTTTTTATAGGAATTTATCGATTATGCATATCAATGCTAGTATTCAGAGCGAAAATATATTCGTTGAATGAAAAATAGCAAAATATGTGACTGTGTTGCTTTTCTTAGTGCATGTATGGTTGGTTCCAAAGCAAGCCCTTTTGTCTGTATGTTTTGCACGGCTGAACCAACGAGCCAAAAACGGTTAAAAGAGGAGATCAGGCCGCTGAACAAGGCTTAGAGAAAGCCATAAACGACCTACTCATACTCCAAAACCACCATAAATCGCATGAGATAAAGGTACCACACAACAACAATGCACCGATACACGGTCTTCTTCGAGAAGCTTTAGCACCAGTTTTTCCTTTTCATGAGAAGATACGAGGACCTGCCACTGGAAATTAGTAGATCTGATCATGAGCCGAATCATTCCACAGCAAACCAAAGATTGAAATACGGTAGTTCTGGTAGGAGGAGTCTAACCACAACAACAAGCACCTATCAGCAAGAAGATGAAAACGAAGCAAATGGAAAATCTTCAAGAGTCTTCATCAACGCCCTAAAATCCAACTTCATAGGAGGTGGCACAGCGTACGGACTGGATAATCAGCTCAGCCAAGGGATTTGATAATCCTCCATGGGATCTGTTTCGCTCAATCAAGGGATTCGAATAACCAAGCTTGAGACTGGCTTCTTGTTTTGATGAATTTAATCAAATCAAGAACAAGGGAAAAGAGAAACTCTCTCAGCCGACACATATTCATGCAATGCTTTTTTTGTGAATTAATTTAATCTGATTAATAAGACTTTTGTTGAAAACCGGCTGGTTTGGAATGCCCATATCCGAGATTGACATGGTTTGGTTAGACCAGCCTTAAACCAAATCATACTTATCTAGTTTACTCGGTTTTGTGTTTATCTATTTCTTATGTTTATCTTAGGATTTATTTAATTATGTTTTAGGATAATGATCACTTTGTAATCGACTAATGATATGGATATGTCCAAATCATTTAGTCTCGATCTATCCCTATCTTATGTAACCGACCAGAGCTTATTTATAAGAGCTCTAGGGTTTCTCTTGATACACACGATTTTCACAGCCTCTCTCTCTAAAGCTACACGGCAAACACAACTCTCTAGCAAGATCAAATCGATCTAACCTCAACAAGGACACTCAAGTTATCACACGTTATCAGCACGACTGATCTACGAGCTACTTGACAACCTCATCGACATCAAACCAAACCCTAAGCCGCCAACCTCTTTCTTTTGTTACTTTGATATCGATTGAAGTTTGATCTCAAAACTAACATACTTGAGTCTCTTTGTTTGATTGATTTATTTAAGGATTCAAAAGGAAATCCAAGGAGCACATCGATCAAGTTAAAAGGTAAGTAACCAATCTCTAAAACTTCTTTACTTGCTTGTTGATTACTCGGTTTATGTTTGAAAACTAGAAACCGATTACTAGGTTTAACTTGAGGTTTACGATTTTAAACTAGAAACCGCCACTGCTCTTGCTTGTTTAAAATCGGATCATTAGGATGTTAGTTCTGTGATATTGAATCTGTCAAAAAGAACAAACCCTAAAAACTTATGAGATTAAAATTCACAAGAAAAACCCTAAACCTTTTCCTAGTACAAATCGGATTATGACATAATTCCATATCCGATTGATAAACCTAATACATGCTTGACTAGGAAATTTATAAATCCTTATCCTAATGGTAAAAGCTTTAATCCGAAATCAATTTGCAAAAACCCTAAGCCTAATCGATGAGAAACTAAAAGAATAAAAACCTTAAACCCTTTATAAACTAGAAATCGATTGCATGGTTTTGCATGTTTCGGTTGTGTGGTACATGTACCTCTTATAGATGATGAGCTTGTATATATTACAAGAGTTGTCCACACAAACCGCATGGGTCAATGATGTTTTCCATGGGAATGACTAGACCTTGTTGCACTCGTCCATATCATACATAATTTTACAAATTTTATAAACCGGTTTCTATGATAATTGATTGCTTGAAATTGAACATAGAAATTCATGATCTAGGGAAATCGAATTCTCTGATGGACGAGGCATTATATAATTATTTTTATAAGATCTTATAAGACCTAAGACAAAGCTTGAAATTTTATTTCAGATGCCAAACATTGCAAACTTGGATTTTGAACCCCTAAGTGTAAAGGGTGATAATTACTTACAGTGGGCTTTAGACATTGAAATCTCTCTTGGAGCCAAAGGCCTAGAGGATTGTATTGTTGAAGGAAATGAATCAAGTAAGAAAGACAATGCTAAAGCCCTCATGATGATTCGCCATCACATTGAGGAGAGCTTGAAAGCTCAATATCTCACAGTGAGCAATCCATACGAGTTATGGAAAGAGTTGAAATCGAGATATAATCACCAAAAGACTGTGATCCTTCCGGAAGCCATGTATGAATGGACTCATCTCAGGATTCAAGACTTTAAGTCTGTGAATGAATATAACTCAGCCTTGTTTAGGATAGTCTCAAAGATGAGACTATGTGGCGAGAAAATAAATGATAAGCAGCTACTGGAAAAGACTTAGCAGACAATGTCATCAAGCAATATGTTGCTCCAGCAACAATATAGGCAGAAAGGGTTCAAGACCTACAGTGCCCTCATAGCTTGCCTATTGCTTGCAGAACAGAATAATGAGTTGCTTATGAAGAATAATGACCTGAGACCACCCGGAACCAAACCTGTTCCTGATGCACATCATGCCTCAAAAGAAACTAAGAACAACTCCGAAGCTAACCATGTCCAACATGACCAAAGGGGTCGCGGTTCCTCATTTGGAAGAGGTCGTGGCCGTGGAGGTCAGTGGCGAGGACGTGGACGTGGTGGCCATGGGAGAGGGCGTTACAACCCTTATGAGCGCCCAAACCAGTCCAGCAATGGGCGTGGTAGAGGCAGAGGCAGTGGGTCGACTTCTCGACCACAGAATACAGGAAACTCAGTGTGTCATAGGTGCGGAGTATCTAACCATTGGGCAAAGAACTGCCGAACCCCTAAGCATTTGGTTGATCTCTACCAAGAGAGCATCAAAGGCAAGAACCCTGAGGCTCACATGGTGTACAAGGATGGCGAGGAAGACTTTGATCATGACAAGGATGATCTCATGGACTATGAGACTTCAGACATTCTGAAAAATGACCAAGTTGATTAAAAGATGCATCAAACGATTTGTGTTTGAATGCTTTGGTGTTTTAGGTTTTATTTTTATTTTTAAGATCTTTGCATTCTGTGTTTCATGATTTTATGATTGAACTTTGTTTTATTTTTATTCTAATAATAATATGAATGATTCAGATTATATTTTATTGTTTAGAATAAAAAAGAAGTATGGATACACTTGTGGTCGACAGTGGATGAAGCCACACAATTTTAAAGGATAAGAAATTCTTTATTGATCTAACAATGAAAGATGCAAATGTTAATACAATAGCTGGTATATCATCATTGATAAAGGGCCACGGCCAAGCTTACATTCTGTTACCAAATGGAACACATCTAGAAATAGATGAAGCATTGTATTCTCCAGATTCTAATAAAAGCCTTTTGAGCTTTAAAGACATTCGAAAGAATGGTCTTCACATTGAGACTGTTGGAGAAGGAGCCAAAGAGTTCTTGAATATATATGAACTCGGCCAGGATCATAAAAGGGTCTTGGAAACTATAACAGCTATAGCTACTGGTCTTTACTATGCCAAGATTCAGTGTAGCAGAAACTAATGCTATGATAAGCAAAGATATAAAAGAAAATTTTAATTTGTGGCATGACCGGTTAGGGCATCCCGGGACATCTATGATGCGTAAACTCATTCAAAATTCTAATGGTCACAGCCTGAAGGGCAGGCGAGTTATTCCTAAAGTCCATACGTGTGTGCCTTGTGCACAAGGGAAACTCCAAATCCGACCATCAGCAATTAAAGTGACTAAGGAAACCATAGGTTTTCTGGAAAGAATACAAGGTGACATTTGTGGACCAATACACCCACCTAGTGGGACATTTAGGTACTTCATGGTACTCATTGATGCGTCCACAAGATGGTCCCATGTATGTTTATTGTCTACTCGGAATCTAGCCTTGGCTAGGCTGCTGGCTCAGATCATTAGATTAAGAGCACACTTTCCAGACTTTCCTTTAAAGACTATACGTCTTGATAATGCTGGTGAGTTCACTTCCCAAGCTTTTTATGACTATTGTATGTCCATGGGGGTGACAGTTGAACACTCCGTTGCACATGTCCATACACAGAATGGTCTAGCCGAGTCTTTTATTAAAAGGATTCAGATGATAGCTAGACCCTTACTCATGAAAAGCAATCTGCCGACCACAGCTTGGGGACATGCAGTATTGCATGCTGCAGAGTTAGTACGCATCAGACCATCTAGTGAGCATAGATATTCACCATCCCAACTCCTATTGGGTCGAGAGCCAGACATCTCCCATCTTAAAACATTTGGATGTGCTGTTTACTATCCAATAGCTCCACTACAGAGAACAAAGATGGGAGCCCAGAGAAGGATGGGAATATATGTTGGATATGAGTCTCCTTCAATTATAAAATACCTTGAGCCAACCACGGGTGATTTATTTAAGGCCAGGTATGCGGATTGTCACTTTGTGGAATCCGAGTATCCAACATTAGGAGAAAATAATAATAAGCTGGTAAAAGAAATAACATGGAATCATACATCCCAAGCATCATGGCAAGATCCTCGAACTCAAGCATGTGATCTTGAGGTTCAAAAGATTATACATCTACAAGAGCTAGCAAATAAATTGCCAGATTCCTTTACTGACCCGAATAGAATGACCAAGTCATATATACCAGCAGCAAATGCACCAATAAGAATTGAAGTCCAAAAGGGACAAAACCAAGTTGCTACAGAGTCTAAGCCACGTATGAAACGTGGTAGACCAATTGGTTCCAAGGATAAAAACCCTCGTATAAGTAAAAAGAATGCTAAACAAACAGTGGTTGAGGGGGAGAAGGATCTGGTCGAAGTGGTTGAGCCATCCGTCCCATGGCTCCGGGACGTGGGCGAACCAACGCCCGGACATGATCCGGACGTACCAGTATCCGCGGACATGACCATTGGTACGGACGGTAAGGGACCTAGTGAGACTTGGGACGCTAAGACTCAGGGTTCTGAACCTCCGGACAATGAAGAGATCTCTACTAACTATATCATGTCTGGAAAACAATGGAACAGAAAGCATGTCGACATAGATGATATTTTTGCATACAAGGTAGCACTTGAGATCATAGGAGATGATGAGGATCTAGAACCCACGTCTATATATGAATGCATGCAGAGAAAAGATTGGCATAAGTGGAAAGAAGCCATAAACATGGAGTTAAACTCTTTTAAGAAGAGAGGTGTCTTCGGTCCTATACTCCGAACACCAAATGATATAAAACCAGTGGGGTACAAATGGGTCTTTGTGAGGAAGAGAAATGAGAATGGAGAAGTCGTGAGATATAAGGCTCGACTTGTTGCACAAGGATTCTCACAGAGACCAGGAATCGATTATGAGGAGACTTATTCTCCCGTGGTGGATGCAACAACATTTAGATTCCTGATAAGTCTGGCCATAAGAGAAAATTTGGATTTACGGTTAATGGATGTAGTAACCGCATATCTTTATGGACCACTGGATAATGATATATACATGAAAGTACCAGAAGGTATTGAATTACCTAAGAATGCTAAAGGTTCTCGAGAACAACATTGCATAAAATTAGATAAAGCATTATATGGATTGAAACAATCAGGTCGAATGTGGTACAATAGATTGAGTGAGTACTTACTAAAAGAAGGCTATAAGAATGATCAAATATGCCCATGTATATTCATTAAGAAATCGGACAAAGGCTATGTGATCATAGCTGTGTATGTTGATGACCTGAACATACTCGGAACAACCAAAGAAATTTCTCAAACAGTAGAATATCTCAAGAAAGAATTTGAAATGAAGGATTTGGGAAGGACAAAATTTTGTCTAGGACTACAGATTGAACATCTAAAGGATGGAATCCTTGTGCACCAAAAGACCTATACAGAAAAGGTTCTTAAAAGATTTAATATGGATAAGTGTCATCCACTTAGCAGTCCTATGGTTGTAAGATCCCTTGGCCTTGAGACTGATCCATTCCGGCCAAAGGGAGAGGATGAAGAAGTCCTAGGTCCCGAGTTCCCTTACCTCAGTGCCATTGGCGCCTTGATGTATTTAACTACTCATACCAGGCCGGACATATGCTTTGCTGTGAGTCTACTGTCCAGATACAGCTCTTGTCCGACCATGAGGCATTGGGACGGGATCAAACACATCCTGAGATATCTACAAGGAACCAAGGATGTGGGATTATTTTATGCTAACCAAAACAAAGAAGATTTGATTGGTTTTGCTGATGCAGGTTACCTATCTGATCCACATTGTGCTAAGTCTCAAACAGGCTATGTTTTCACATACGGAGGTACTGCCATTTCATGGAGGTCAGTCAAGCAGACGATAGCAGCAACATCATCCAACCACTCGGAGATTTTGGCAATCCATGAAGCAAGCAGGGAGTGTGTCTGGCTGAGACTTATGACACATCATGTCCGAGCAGCATGTGGAATCACAGAAGGCAAGGATGAACCGACCATCCTTTATGAAGACAACGCAGCCTGCATAGCTCAGCTCAAGGATGGATACATCAAGGGTGATAAGACTAAGCATGTTCTCCCCAAGTTCTTCTTCACCCACGACTTATAAAAGGAAGGAGAGGTCAAGATAATCCAAGTCAAGTCCAGTGAGAACTCAGCCGACCTCTTCACTAAGGCATTACCAACTTGCACACTCAAGAAGCTCATGCATCAGATTGGTATGCGTTCTCTGAAGGATCTTCAGAGATGATTACATCAGGGGGAGTAATGCGGCTGTACTCTTTTTCCTTCACTATGGTTTTGTCCCACTGGGTTTTACTTAGTAAGGTTTTAATGAGGCAGTATACCAAACGCATTACAAACTCTAGATGGCTATGGCATTCAGGGGGAGTGTTGAAAACCGGCTGGTTTGGAATGCCCATATCCGAGATTGACATGGTTTGGTTAGACCAGCCTTAAACCAAATCATACTTATCTAGTTTACTCGGTTTTGTGTTTATCTATTTCTTATGTTTATCTTAGGATTTATTTAATTATGTTTTAGGATAATGATCACTTTGTAATCGACTAATGATATGGATATGTCCAAATCATTTAGTCTCGATCTATCCCTATCTTATGTAACCGACCAGAGCTTATTTATAAGAGCTCTAGGGTTTCTCTTGATACACACGATTTTCACAGCCTCTCTCTCTAAAGCTACACGGCAAACACAACTCTCTAGCAAGATCAAATCGATCTAACCTCAACAAGGACACTCAAGTTATCACAACTTTAACAATAATACCCCTACATTTTCTATTAAAACTCTACAATATGCAACATTTGAAAAGAAAATAAGTTCAAATACTTTGAGAAAGTGGAATAATGTGCATCGGAAAAAGTGTCTTGTGCATAATAGTCTTGAATTAACCACATATTATAGTAAACCAAGATAATAAGTGAAACACATATCTTATCATTTATTTCTAGTTTATACGGTTGCGTTCATTTTAGTCCTGAACAAATTCTGATTTCGCAAATCCTGACTTCATAAGAGATATAGAGAATTTAGCCACATTAGATCTCATAGGTGTAACCCAACACTATTCTCATATATGTAACGTTAATTAAAGATATTTCATTTTATTTTCTTATAAAGAAGATACTAACATTATTAAGAATAAATTATTCTAACCTTTAATCATCAAGAGAAACACATTATTATTTCATAGGAATGAGAAATATGTAAAATTTAATCTTAAGTCTTCCTCAGCTAGTTTGGATATTAAACCCTAACCATGAGATCTCCAATGTTCCTAGGTTAGGTTTCCTCCAAGTGATGATTCATTATGTTTGCTTGAGGCTCATTTCTTTCAAAATGAATACAACTTGCTCTTAAGGAAAGTCTTTATTCAAAAAATCAGTCAAGTTTTCGTTTGATCTAATGTAATTCAATGCTGTCACCATACTGGAAATCAATGCATATCTTTGTCTAATATGTCTTGACTTGGCAAAGTAAATTCTATTTTTCACCCCTATTTAAAGCAGCCATACTATCACAACATTGAGTGCATAGTGCAGTTACAAGTTTTGGCGGAGTATCTTCAATACAATTTCTAAGCCATCTAACTTCTTCCGCAACTTTATCTAGTGTGATAAATTTGGATCACATTGTAGAAAGTGCAATACAATTGTCACATTCATTTATAGTAAAACCATAAGACTTCATTGTATTATCAAACTTTTAATGCCACTTTTTTACGCTTGCTTAAGTCTGTATACATACCTCATAAGCTTACACATTTTTCTTTCTTTCCCTTTGACATTAAAACCTTTTGAGATGTTCCATATATATTTATTTAATTCTTCATCCAATTCACCATTTAGGAATGCCGTTTTAACATCTATATGATGAATTTCTAGATCGTATATGGCTGAGATCGATATTATCATTTAATAAAATTAATTCTTGTGACTGGAGAATGTGTATCAAATACGTTTGTTTTACGATGAAAACTTTTCATCGTTTTTTAACGACGAACTTACGTTTTATTATCGTTTCACGTAAATTCGACGTTCTTTTCGCTAAAATTCGTCTCTACGGCCGCGTTTTCTAGTAGTGTATCATGTGTGGTTACTAGGCCTATTCAATCCGGAATTTGATCCGGTTTTGGTTCATTTAGGTCCAGTTGGTTTATTTCCAGAAGGTAAATCAACCAACTATCATGTGTGGTTACTAGGCCTATTCAATCCGGATTTTGGTCCGGTTTTGGTTCTTTTTTTTGGATTTTTTGGTATTTCGGTTTATATAATTAAATACAATATTGGATCCATATCTAATTTGGTTTATTTTGATTTATATACCATCGGTTTTTGGTTTATTCAATTTTATATCAAAAACCATATAACTATTTTTATCTTTGATGATAAATGAGTTTATATGATTAAAAATCAGATTTATTAAAACATAAATATATATTTTTATACTCTAAATTTTAAATATAATATTTTCTGCGTTATTAAAATATTAAAATAAAATAAGAAAATAGTAATATCATAATATTATTATATAAATATATTTTTAGCATACAATTTACCAGTAAAAATAAAAAATCATGTTTTATTTAATTTGATGAAAATGAGAAAAACAAAACAACCTTTTAACTTAAATTGATTGTGTCATTACTTTTAATTCTAGATCTAAGTCAAAGATAACTTCTAACCTAAGCAAACCTAAGTTATAATTCTCTACAAAAAGGTTTCTCAGTGCTATCTTTTTACAATTGCAATAAATCTTTCCATTTTTCTTTCTTTCTTTCTTTTTTTTTGATAATAACAAAAATAAATTTATGTCAGGCCATCTCCAATGGAACTGCAAAACACTATTTTAGTGTAATTTTTACACCAAAACCATCTCCAATGGGACTGCAAAAATTACACCATTTTAGTGTAAGATTATAATTTCACACCAAATTTGGTGTGACACTATTTACTACACTAAAACACTATTCACTCCACTAAAACACTATTCACTTATTTTATTAATAAAATTTACAAATAAATAAATGATAAATAAAAAAATAAATACATATAATATTATAAAATAACTTTTAGTGTAGAATTTGGTGTTGTGGTTGGAGAAGAACTTATTTTAGTGCTAAAATTACACTAAAATAGTGTGGTTTTGACACAAAAATAGTGTTATGGGTTGGAGATGCTCTAAGATCATTATCCCCAAGTACAAGATCTAAATTAAGCGAATATGAATATGATTAAAATAAGTTAAAAAACAATTATATTCTTACTTATTATTTTATTTTTACTAAACTGTGAAATGAATAAATAAAATTGAAAACTGGTTCGGTGTCGTGTTGCCACAACTGTGAGTCTCTTTCATGTATGGTCTTCTCCTAGATTGTATTTTTAATATCATTTATAATAGAAAATCTTTTTTTTTCATGGTATGCTCTAAATGAGTTGAATTTGTTTTCCAAACTTCTGTTGAGCTCGAATGTTTAGGATCAACCTCCATCTAAGTTAAATTCTGCTTGTATGTCTCCTGACTCCTGACTCCATATTTTTAGTCGATGATGATTTGATGTCTTTCATCGACAACTAAATCTAATATAAATGTTTTAGTATAGATCCAAATGCCGACCCCTATCTTCAGTTTGATAAAGATCCACTGGTAATTACAGGTGCTGGCTTAGTGTTTATTGCCTAGCGCATACTATACAATATCCCTATTTACATTAGTCGTGCGTAGGATTCATTGTTTTTTTTTAAATTTGGGTTGCACCGATTTTTGTGACCAACCAAAGGAAATAAATATTAAGAAATATTATCTTTAAAAACATCTCTAACCCCACTCTATTTTTTACACTAAATTTTGTAGAGTAAAATCTTTTCCAATCATATTCTATTTTCTATTCTAAAATAGTGTAACTCTATTTCTTACTCTATATTTGGACTAACTCTATTTTTTACTCTATTATAGAGTGAAACATTTCTATTTATACTTTAGTTCTTTTATTTTTCAATTTTTTATTTTGTAACTATTTATTTAATTTAATTATGCTAACAACACATAATTATGTTTAAAACAGTATATATATATACATTTAAAATTTATTATAATTTGCCAAAGAAAACAAGCACTAAAATTAAAAATAATTTTGTAAGATTAAAAAAAACTCATTTCACAATTTGAAATTCGTTAATGATTATTTGTAAGAAAGATATACTAATGGGATATTTAAATTAAAATATATTATGCTATTAGTAAAATGTAATGTAATTATTAATATAATAAATGTTTTATATAGATATATAATTTATAAAAACTCTTTGTAAAATAAAATGTAAAGAATCAATCTATAAGTTTTATAAGTAAAAGCTATTAGTCATAAAATTATAGAAGAATATATAAGAATATTCATTTTTAGTGTCAAATAAAGAGTAGACCATTGGAGGAAAATTCTATTCTATTTTAGAGGAACATTATTTTAGAGTGAAAGCTACAATAAAAGCACTTTTAAATCATAACCGCACATGAGTACATGACATACAAAAGATAGAAGTATTTCGAAAAGGGGATGAATGTAGACAAAAAGTCTCCACCTTCAGAACATAATAATTTTGTATTTTATTAAATTAAAATCTTCTTCTTTTGACCTTTGACTGTTCAAGAATTCAATTTTTTTATTTTAATACTAAATGAAGAGAAAAGTAAGTTTGTTGAACCAAAAGAAAAAAAAAATGGTAGGTTAGGTTTGGCATCCACGTTTACGTGAAATATATCTCTGTCCAATCCTTGATCCGAAGATTTTATCTTATCTATCTCTCGGCATTCTACTATAAAATAAAATCAGAATCATCATAAAATAAAATAAATCTTTGTATTCACACTGCAGTTGGTCTCGAGTAGTAAAAACGTTAACTCTCCATGTCGGTCATGTAAATATTTTTCTTCTTCTATAAATACTTGTTTTACTATTTCCGATGAAAAGGCAAGACTAGGTCCATGTACGAAGCACGCTCGTGAATACAACCATGTGCATATGATACCCCCTACTTGCAACAGTTAACTGAGGGAACACACATACACCGCACCACATGCCAAATTATGGTCTGACATTTATGCCGGTGATATTAGTTTTAGTTTTATCTCTGGTAAGAAACCAAATTTGCTACATAAACCAAACCGGTCCTGCTATTATGCAATACTTATCATTTATATATTCAAGCCTTTTTGACCAGGCAAGTGACCAAAATAGAAGACAGCAGCAAGAAAACAATATAGCTTTTGGTCACACAGGACCCACCGCACATTAGATAAAGTCTTGGAAATATTATTGACATGTATCACTAACCTTTTGTGGCGGTTCAGTGCTTATCTCAACCCCACACAATTCTCTGTTTCCTCGAAACTTCATTTATCTTCTTTGCCAAGACAAAACAATTAAACAATCCTTTGTATAAATATCAACCGTGTCTCAACTTGTTGTGTTCACATGAAACTTCTTTTCTTCTGTTCGTTGACTTAAGTTCTCTCTCCCCTCCTCTTTTTCTTCTTCAATCTTGATGGATGCTATTCTGCAAGTACCCGTTGATGGGTTCAGATTAGACAACGGTTCTGGATCTTGCTGCAAACCAAGAAACAATCTTGACTCCGGAACCAGCCGCTTCACCTGTTTCAAAGAATCTGAATCTCAGAGCCTTTCTTCTCCGACCGAATCTACTGAATCCCAGAACCCTTGTTCAACCGAAGAATCTACGGTATGTTCAACTAACCATCCTGTTTTGAAGTATATCAATGACATGTTGATGGAGGAAGATATTGAAGAACAGTCTTGTATGTTGGAAGACAGTTTGGCTTTACAAGCGGCAGAGAGATCTTTCTTTGAAGTGCTTCACCAAGATCAGACTCCCCCTCCTCCTCCTCCGTCTGATCAAATCTCCGGCGATCAAGACAACTGTTCTACTGAAAACTTCAGCTCGATAACGAGCTTGTTGCATCAACCAACCTTAGGTTTCACTGAGATCTCTGAGGAATCAACAAGAAGGTACCGCCTACGAGGTGATGATGATGAAGAACATGATCTTGAGAGTGAACGGAGATCAAAGCTCCCTGCAATTTCCGCGGTGGATGAGCTAGCTGAAAAGTTGGAGGAAGTGTTATTGGTGTGTCAAAAGAATGATCATGGAGAAGCAACACCGAACAAAACCGGACGAGCAAAGGGATCACTGAACCGGTCCAAGCCTCAGAAGTCAGATCAGCCAGTTGATATGCGTAATCTCTTGATGCAGTGCGCGCAAGCAGTGGCTAGCTTCGACCAGAGCAGAGCTTTTGAGAAACTGAAGGAGATAAGGGAACACTCTTCTAGCCACGGCGACGCAACTCAGAGGCTTGGTTACCACTTCGCAGAGGCCCTTGAAGCACGCATCACTGGAACCACGAAGACACCAGGGTTTGATGTTTTGGGCAGAACATCGATGGTTGACATTTTGAAGGCGTACAAGGAGTTCGTTCAGTCTTGCCCTACCCTAGCAATGTGTTACTACACTGCAAACAGAACTATAGTTGAGCTTGCGTCCAAAGCAACCACACTTCACATCGTTGACTTTGGGATCCTCTATGGCTTTCAGTGGCCTTGTCTGATACAAGCCCTGTCGACACGACCGGGCGGACCACCAAAGCTCCGTGTGACTGGCATCGAGCTGCCTCAGCCGGGATTCCGCCCATCAGAGCGGGTAGAAGAGACTGGTCGGAGACTGAAACGATTCTGTGACAAGTTCAGTGTCCCGTTTGAGTACAACTTCATAGCCAAAGCCTGGGACACCATAACTCTTGATGAGCTGGTGATCAATAGTGGAGAGACAACAGTTGTCAACTGCATCCTCAGGCTACAGTACACGCCTGATGAAACCGTGTCCCTAAACTCTCCGAGAGACACGGCTCTGACACTGTTCAGAGATATCAATCCTGACCTCTTTGTGTTTGCAGAGATTAACGGGATGTACAACTCGCCCTTCTTCCTAACAAGGTTTAGAGAAGCTATGTTCCATTGCTCGTCCCTCTTTGACATGTTTGAGAGCAACATATCAGAGGAGAATGATTGTAGGACCTTGGTGGAGAGGGAGTTAATCATAAAGGATGCGATGAGTGTGATCTCCTGTGAAGGGGCCGAGCGGTTCGCGAGGCCGGAGACCTACAAGCAATGGCAGGTTAGGATCCTAAGAGCCGGGTTTAGGCCAGCGAGACTAAACAAACAGATCATGAAGGAAGGGAAGGAGTTAGTAAGAGAACGTTATCACAAAGATTTCGTGATCGACAATGATAACCACTGGATGTTTCAGGGATGGAAAGGAAGAGTCCTCTATGCTCTTTCCTGCTGGAAACCTGCTAAGAAGCAATAAACTATTTTGTAATCATTTTGCTTGATTTTGTTAGATTTGTTCTTTTTTTTTGTTTGGTAATGTTTTGTAGAAACTGTTGGATTTTGCTCTCTTATATCTATGGAATGCGTTCATATTGCAACCAGGAATCCAAACCTAAGCATCTAAAAATAAATTTGCTGTCATTTATCCAAACCAATTGAAAATCAGTGTGTGCGATGATAATACAGATACTGTAAGAACATTTTGATCTGCCTTTTAAAAACAGATTTTTTTTTATATAGATTGTCAACATAAAAATAAAAATGAGTTTTTCCTGCTATATATCTAAACCAAATATTTCTTGAAATATCTTATTGCAAATCCGTACTTTAAGATTGTTTTGTTTATACATTTCAATTTGAAAATATAAATATTTTGACCAGTATTTCTGATATTGGAAACGGTAGTAAAATTATATTTTGTATTTTATTATGTATAATTTATGATAGAAGTCGTATACATAAAATGTTTTAATTATTTTTAGTGAGATCAAATTTTGTATCTTTAATAAAATTTGAATATGTGAACACAACACTGTCCCTCCCAATTGCAAACCAGAGATCAACACAGTTTTGATCACTTGCTGCACCTTTGGAGAATCTTATCGATGATGGTTCTATCGCCCACAAAAATCACATGACCCTGCAACTCGATCTCTTAAGAACATGTCTTGACTAATCATATTTGTGTTTAATATTAATTTAATTTGATAGGATAATTCTTTAAATGAATGAAATACATAGTTGGAATAGTCATTTATCAATTGGTCATAATATAATTTTAATAGAATAGATATTTGCAGGACTTTTAATAGTTTTTACCAATTTTTTGTATTCGATCCAGATTCGCAGTCAAACCGATAAATCCGGTGAGCCATATATAATATGGTTCAAAGTTATTTTAAATCTGATATTAAAAACCAGATAAACCCGTAAAAACTAAATTCCGTCAAAAACCCGCGATCTGACACTGGTTGACCAGATAAAAATCCATAAAATTCTGATTATATTTGTTTTAAAATGATTCAACTTTTGTATATTTTTAATAGTACATTATTTGAATAAACTATATGATTTGTGATTCATTAACTTTTAATAATGCTTTTACTATTCATTCAAAAAAATAATGCTTTTACTAAATCGTTTAAATTTAATGAATAAAATGGTGATCAAAACACTAAAATTTATTGTTAAGGATATTGTTTTAGATATCTTATTCTGAAAATATGAAACAATGTGTTAGATTAGAAGGTATTGAGGATACAGTAGGATGTAATGCTCATAATGTGCTTAGTTTCCTAATGAGATCACTGTGTTATAATGACTTGCAATGGTTTTTTCTTGGTTGGTGTTGTTTGTGCTGGATAAGAGATGAGATGAAGTTAAAAGGTGGGTGGTTCTGTGATTGGCTCATTGTTTCTGTGGTTTTTTATAGAGTTGATTACTCAAACAGACACTTTTTTCTTTTTTTTAACACCATTAGACACTTCACACTTGAGGGATACTTTCTACATCTTTTCTCCATGTGTTTGTACCCATATACCCTTTTGCTTTGGTTAAGTGTTGAAGAGATGAGTTAGTTTTAATATTATTATATTATGTCTTTTTTGTGGGGACCAAACAAATCGACCAAGTTTTTTGGAACATGTACGGAGTTGTTGTTCTTTTGAGGGGTTTGCAGATGTTTTTTTGGTTCATGATGAGGAAATTCGATGTTTTAGAGATTTTATTGGTTGTGGATGTGGTCAGTAAATTATATTTTCTTTTTCTTTACATTTTAACATCCATTTTGATATATTTTATATAATTTGTAAATCAAATTTGTGGATACAAAAATGCTAACAAAAAAAATTTAGAAATACGGACAAACCGTGGACAATAGAAAAAAAAATACACATTTGAATCTTACACTTATCAGTAGACAAGTGTTCACAATTGAGTCTAAGCAACCTGAATAATTCAACAAGTGGAATGATGGAGATCTCATGACAAAACTTATTCACATTCTCAAAACCGAAAGAAAATATATTAATGCACAAAACAAATTGTGGATATGGATGATGTACTTGTGGACAAGTTAAATGTGGACATATATGATAAAGAAAAAAATGTAGACTCATGAATAACGACATGTGAACTCGTGAGTAATTCAAAATATGGAATCAGATTTAACATCCACCACAAAACTAACTACTAGAAATTAATAAACAACACGAGTAATTCAACAAGTGGAATAATGAAGCTCTAGTGACAAAAATTTTCTACATTCTCAGATCTTTATCTAACCTCTAACTTTCTCTGCCATTCCAGTTTTTTTCTCTGCCGCAAGATCTACCAACGGTTTCACCGCTCCGGCAGTCACCGTTCTGTCTTTGTTCTCCTAAAGCAGGAATAACTTGTAAAGTGTCTATAATCTCCCACAGAGTTCTTGTAAACCCAGAAAACCCCAGAAACTTTGGATTCGAATAAACCCAGTCAAAAATTCTAAAATTGGGAAGAGAAAAAATCCTAAAATTGTGAAGAGAAATCGCACGAGACTCGATTGAAAAACCCAAAGATTGAAATTTTATATAAGAAAGCAACAAAATTCGAAAAAAAAAACAGAAGTTACCCAAATGCTAACCTGATGAAGACTGTTTTTATATTTGTTAGATCTGGGTAGAAAACACAATTCCAGAAAAAGGGATGAAGAACCAGACCTCCTGCTGCGATTTGGGATGGGGTTGGTTCATCCAAATTTTTGGATTTCTTCTCTTTCTTCTTTGGCTTCGATTTAGTCTTGGTTCGTGAGCAAAGTACGGAAATGGTTTCTTTCGACAGATGATAAAAAAAAGGGAAAATTAGAAAATCAGGACATTTTGAACTAGGATTTGTTACAATAAGATTTCTAGTAGATTTTTTTGGAAACTATGATTTTAATTTTTGTAAATACCAGAATACCCTTAAAAATAAATTAATATGAATTATATAATAATTTCTGTAATTGATTTAATATTAAAAAAATAGAAACAAAAGGAAAAAAAATAAACGGTTAAAAAAAAGTAAAGACATCGGTTAACCTATCTTTTTCTCCGCCATCCTCTTCTTCCTCTTCAATGGCGATTACAAGTTCTTCTTATTTTCACACGGGTAAGTGTTCGTAGTCTATGTTCTCTCTATTTTCTTCTCTTTTTATTCCTCTCTGTATCTTCTTCTCTATTTTGTGTGTTTTCATCCTCGTTTTTGGCATTCGCTGTCTTCTCTCGGCTCAATTCTGTACATCATCATCAGTTTCATCAGAATCCTACGATTCCTCACACACTGTATGCATTGATTTGTTTTTTAAACATAATTTTTTTTTTAAAACATAATTTTTATGACTTGATTGGTATCTCTTTTGGTGCAGAATGTGAACAAGGATCTCCCAGCACTTGAGATGGAGGAACCCTTCTGCTCGCAAGCCTATGACTACGCTAAGGTATGTGCATGTCTTTGTTTCTTCCATTTGAAACTCTCGATCTTTCTCTGTCTTTTGCAATTCTTTATAGATATATTGTCTTGTACGGTTGGTGGAAACATACAGAATGATATCTTTATGTAACGGTAATTTAATCATCAAATTGTTCTTACATTATCATGTTGGTTTAATATTCACATGATGAACTTTGAATCTGTTTTTTTTTTCAGAGATGGACTCTGAAACTGAGCAGACAATAGCACTTCTTGAAGCTCAACTTGAATACATGGACATGAATTTGATATAGATGAGAAATTGACAGGAATTTGAAGCTACTGCATCAACATAAGAAACAACATAGCACGCAGGATTGTATCGGAAGTTGGATCCCAATGGGAACGTTGTGCTTCATCAGGCTGATATTGGGAGTATTTGAGAGATGAAGATGAGCTTTGAAAGGCTTTGTGTTTAGTTAATGTTGGTTTTTGGTTCTGCTTATTGTTTTTAGTTTTGTTTGAGGTTAAGATATGTAGTTTGTGGATCTGGATGTTGGATCTATAAAAGTATATATTTTTTATGAATCTGTTTAAGATGTTATCTATGTTTTGCTTTATATTTTATAGCCCACACATGCTTCAAAACGTTCAGAAGCTTCAAACACTTAACTTGCTTTTTATACCACGATGAATAAAAATTTTCATGGACAATTTTGATATCCCTCAAATCAACAATCTTAAAAAAGAAACACAGACATATTTTAGCCAATACTTATATTTAAAATCCGGGTTAGAGATACCAAAAGTCATTGTGTCCTAGTGGTTAAATTCTTTGGAAAGTTATTGTTGGTGATGGGTTCGGCCTACGTTTCTGCAATTTTTAACATATGCTCGAATTTTTATTAATTCAAATTAAAACATGGGAGAGAAGATGCGAGATTCAAGATAGATTTTGGGTAGATTTAGGAAAGATATTAGCCAAAATATGGAAAATTCTTTAACCGAATATGGAAATTTCCATATTTTCACGATTTGCCTAGAATACGTATACTACCTAACCCAGAACAACGTATAGTAGGTGAGACATGTATTCTACCTCGAGGCGTCATATAAGATAAAATGTAGAACAAGTTATGGCACATAATGTAGCCGAGCTCTAACGTTGAGTTACGGCTATAACTCGTTATCTAGTTGTAGGTACACCGGTGACATATTTCTTGATTATAACGTAACAGATTCTATCTTAGCCATGGTATACAATAAATGTTAGTTTACAGTGTATAGCTTAGATATAGATATGTATAAAACTTAGAATCCGGTTTATAAACTAGCTAGACAACCAGAATGAGTATTCTAACTTTAGGTAGAAAATGAAATAAAATATGATTCCAATTTTTTTTTAAACAAATTTAAACATATATATTGTCACACTTATGTATCCAACAGTTTTCATATTTTTTTAACATTTTTAATATTTGATTTACTATTTTTCCAATAAAGAATGGTTAAAAAAGTCCAAAATTGCCAAAAGTATGAAAAATCCTATTGTGACAGTCAAAAATTGAAAGTGTCTCATTTTTCTAATTCTCCCTAAAAAAAACTAGATTGGAAATTAGGGTTAGAAATTTGGGAAAGTGAAAATAAATCTGAGTTTTGAGATCCGAGTGGAGAGGAGAGATAATAGGTGTTTTGTGATTTCTCGACAAATTAAAAACTATATTTTTATTGTAATTGGTTAGTTCACTCTGGTTAGGATAGGTTTAGTTAGTTCTATGGTTAGGTTAGTTTGAGGGCATGAAAGACAATTTACACTCATAAAGTGTGTGACCAGCAAGAAGTGTTTTAATGTGTAATTCATAAGTCATAATGTGTCTGAGAAGGTAATTTTTTCTTTTTTATACAAGCTTGTACGTCATATGGTGGTTGGTAATACGGTGGATACGGGGGACTATTATTAAATGGATAAGCGCTTGCTTAATGTTGGGGTATCTCTTATGGGTGTCGGCAAGATGGTGGACACATGGGTGCTGGAAATTGTCACATATTAACAAGCTTGGGTTTCGAGGGATGAAATTGGTAGCAGAGATTTATTTTGGGCCTGGCCAAAAATACTGGTCCTCTTTTATTGGTGTCGACTGGAACTTTTGTAATAATCTATTATTAATGTGGCTAAACTTAATGGATAAAATATGGTTTTATTTGGTGTCGACTGGAACTTTTGTAATAATCTATTATTAATGTGGCTAAACTTAATGGATAAAATATGGTTTTATTTGGTTTTACTTGGTTTTCTTATGTGTTTGGAGTATTGGGTTTTAATTTAGAAATGAAAATATTAAGTTGGAATTGCCAAGGTTTGGGTAGTCGCTGGACTATTAGTTATTTGCGGGAAATATATTATAAACATAAACCAATGTTTATGTTTTTGTCGGAAACAAAACAAAATTTTGATTTTGTTCAATCCTTTCAGTTCCATTTTGGTTTTACTCATCTTCATACGGTTGATCCTCACGGTAGGAGTGGTGGTTTAGCATTATTCTATGATTCTAGCTATAAAGTAAACATTATATCATCTAGTAACCGGATCATTGATGTGGAAACAGAACACAAAGGCAAACGATTTTTTTTATCTTTTGTTTATGGGGAGCCTAATCAGAATATAAGGCAACCGGTTTGGGAAAGATTAACGAGGATTGGGATCTCAAGAACCGATCCATAGTTTATTATTGGAGACCTAAATGAGATTAGAGGTAATCATGAGAAAGAAGGTGGTACTCTACGACACGCATATACATTTCTGGACTTTAATAATATGATTGACAATTGTGGCTTAATGGAATTTCCTAGTCTTGGGAATACTTTGTCATGGAGTGGGAGGAGGAAAGGACATAATGTGAAGTGCCGGTTGGACCGAGCTCTGGGTAATAATGACTGGCATAATATGTTTCCATATTCCCAAGTAGAATATTTGGGTATGTTTGGATCGGATCATAGACCGATTGTGGCCTCGATTGAGGATAAAGTTATCAAGTTTAGGGGCTCATTTCGGTTTGACAAGAGATGAATAGGAGAAGATGGACTAATAGAATCAATATCTCGGGGATGGCAATCGAGGCGGGTAAATGACAAGGTGGGAATTGTGGATAGAGTACATTGGTGTAGACATGAGATTTCAGTATGGCGAAAGAACAATCCTCCATATGGAAAGGACAAAATAAATAATCTCCAAAAAGCACTTGAGGAAATCCAAAACGACTTCACGAAGTCTAATGAAGAGGTATTGGAGGTCTCTCGGAAGTTAAAAGAAGCTTATAAAGACGAAGAGGAATATTGGGAACAAAAAAGTAGAGTCAAATGGCGCACTTGCGGGGATAGAAATACAGAGTTTTATCATGCTTTAACAAAACAAAGGCGAGTCCAAAATAGGATAATTGGTTTACATAAAGAGGATGGAACGTGGGTTAATTCGGACGAGGAGATTGAGAAACTGGCCGTTAATTACTTTAACGATTTATTTCGAACCTCTTCACCATCAGGAATTGAGAGCTTTCTGGAAGAGGTGCCGACTACGGTTACGGAGGATCAGAATAATAGATTATTAGCTAAGGCAACTGAAGAAGAAGTAAGAGCAGCACTTTTTATGATGCATCCGGAGAAGGCTCCGGGACCAGATGGAATGACAGCTTTGTTTTACCAACAATCCTGGTCAGTAATTAAAGGAGATGTGGTTCGTATGGTTAATGAGTTTTTGAGAACCAGGGTATTTGATGGGAGGTTGAATTTGACAAATATCTGTCTAATTCCAAAAACGGCAAGACCGAACAGAATGACAGAACTTAGACCCATCAGTTTGTTTAACGTTGGATATAAGATCATATCTAAGGTGTTATGCCAGCGACTCAAAGTAATACTACCCAATTTGATTTCGGAAACACAATCGGCTTTTGTCTCTGGGAGGTTGATATCGGATAATATTCTCATAGCGCAGGAAATGTTTCATGGGTTGCGAACTAATAAGTCGTGTCAGGGGAAGTATCTAGGAATTAAGACGGATATGAGTAAGGCATATGATCGAGTTGAATGGAGTTTCCTCCAACGAATTCTATTAAAAATGGGGTTCGCGGCAGACTGGGTTGCGTTGATGATGCAATGTATTTCCTCGGTCAGTTACAAGGTCTTACTAAATGGACAGCCTAAGGGACATATAATCCCAGAACGGGGGTTACGACAAGGAGATCCTTTATCACCATATTTATTTATTTTATGCACTGAAGCGCTTATTGCGAATATTAAAAAGGAAGTGAGGGAAAAGCGGTTAACAGGTTTAAAGGTTGCTCGGGCTAGCCCGGCAATTTCACATTTACTTTTTGCGGATGATAGTCTATTTTTTTGCAAGGCGACAACGCAGGAGTGTGGAGTAATCCTTAAGTTACTTAAAGAATATGAGAGGGCATCAGGACAGAGAATTAATTTTATGAAATCATCTATCCAGTTTGGTCACAAGGTTACAGAAGAAACCAGAGTTGTTATTCATGATTTATTAGGAATCTCCACTTTAGGTGGTATGGGGAATTATCTGGGTATCCCCGAGAGTTTTGGCGGGTCAAAAATTCAGATCTTTGGTTTCCTAAATGAAAATGTTAATAAGAAGGTTAATAGTTGGACAGTTCGGTTCCTTACACAAGGTGGTAAGGAGGTTTTAATTAAATCAGTGTCCTCGGCTATGCAAACACACGTTATGTCCTGCTTCAGACTTCCAAAGGGGGTTACAAAAAAATTAACGAGCACCACAGCACATTTCTGGTGGGGGGGGGGGGCAGCGGTAATAAAAAAGGTATTCACTGGTTTTCATGGGATAAAATGTGCACACACAAAGAAGAGGGAGGTTTGAGCTTTAGAGATTTCCAAGATTTCAATACGGCTTTGTTTGACTATGGCGACTAATAGATAAGCCAGATTGTTTATTCTCAAAGGTGTTTAAAGGAAGGTATTTCCGAAACTCTCATCCACTGGATGATCACAGATCCTATTCTTCATCCTATGGGTGGAGAAGTATATGTTCAGCTAGATCTCTGGTTAAAAAAGGGCTAATCAAAAGAGTTGGAACAGGGCAATCGATTTCTGTTTGGAATGATCCCTGGATCCCAGCTCCTCGCCCGAGATCAGCACAACAAAAAAACCCGGTTCAATATTTAAATCCATCTTTAACGGTGGAGGATCTCATCAATCCACTCGACAAGTCTTGGAATGTAAACCTGCTCAACGCATACATACATCCGGACGATGTTAAGACCATCAGAGGTATGGCACTTAGCCGCAATCAACGGCCTGATACATATGGCTGGGCGTTTACAGATTCTGGGAAATATACGGTAAAATCAGGATTTCGAACGGAAACCATATACCCGGACAGGGAGGCAAGGATAACACCTTTCGGACCAAATATAAAACCTTTATTGGCCTTCTCTTGGAAACTAAATTGCTCACCAAAGTTGCGGCATTTTATTTGGCAAGTATTATCTGGAACATTACCAGTGTTTAAAAATTTAAGGACATGTGGCATTGATTGTGACTTTAGATGCAGCATCTGTGGAGCTGAGGAGGAAACAGTGCATCATGTTCTTTTTGAGTGTCCACCAGCTCTACAAACATGGGCCTTATCAAGGATTCCGTCAGCCCCGGGAGTTTTTCCCTCAACATCAGTTTTCACAAGTTTGGATTACTTATTTTGGAGGTTACCGAAAGAAGTGGATTCAAACTATTTTCCTTGGATCATGTGGTATATTTGGAAGAATAGGAATAATAAGATCTACACAAATAGGAATGGGAATCCCCAGGAGATACTGCGGATAGCGGATCAAGAGGAAACTCTTTGGACAGAGGCTCAATTAACAATACCGAATCCTCATGGAAATGTTCAGGCACCCACCGATTGGCAAACTTTGGGATCAACTAGGGTATGTTATGTCGATGGATCATGGAAGGAACAAGATGTTTTTACTGGACATGGATGGTATTGCCGAAAAATAGATTCAGAGGACAAGATGATGGGGGCAATGAATCTCCGACCTAGCCTATCTCCTTTACACGCAGAATGTGAAGCGCTGATTTGGGCAATGGAGTGCATGAAGACCCTGCAGTTCTCAGAGGTGGTGTTTGCAACGGATTGTTTTCGGTTGGTGAAGATGGTGTCGTCACCCGAAGAATGGCCAGCATTTACTACGCATATGGAGGAATTTCGCCGAAGTAAGACTTTCTTCCCTAATTTCACAATCCGACATATTCCAAGGGCGCAAAACACATTGGCTGACAAGCTTGCTCATGGAGCAAGGAATTCACCATCAGCTATGTTATATGTCGACTCGATCCCTCCGATTTGGCTTTCCGAATCGGTGGAATCACGATAGAGTAGTTTATTGTTGTCAAAAAAAAAAAAAGATTAGAAGGTTAGTTATAAGTAAAATTCTAAATAGTTTAAGCGAATATATTGGTCCAACTTTAACTTAATTAGATTTTTAGTCGTCATAGTTTAATAGTTTAGATAGATGTACCAATTCGGTTTAGCATCTAATTTCGGTTAGCAGTTTTGTGTTTACTTTGTTTGGTTTCTTGAAAACCAATCAGGTTCATGTCCATTTCATAAACGAACTCGTCGGGCTGGCCTATGGTGGTAGTAGGGGTGGGCAAGAAAACCAAACCGAACCGAGTCAAATCGAACCAACTGAACCGAACTGAGTCAAAACCGAAACCAAACTAGTTATGGTTTACTTCAGTTGGAAAAATTCTAGAACCGAATTAACCAAACCGAACCGAAACCAAATCCATAAAATAACCGAAGTGCCATTCCTATTGCCTATAATATTTATATCAAGTTCAAAGATAATGTTTGGTTTTATGTTTCGTTTTACGTTTAAACACAAAGAAATTATTGATTTAGTTCTATATTGGATTTAGTTTACATAATTTATTTTTTATTTTCACCAATATGATGATTTCATGACCATTCGTTGATGTTTCAAAACATGATTTCTATTAAAAGAACTAAACTAAGAAAATTCGATTAAACCGAACCGAAACACAAACCGTACCAAAACCAAACCGAACCAAACTACATATGGTTTACTTCAACTTGAAAATTTCTAGAACCGAATTAACCAAACCGAACCGAACCCGAACCGAACCGAACCGATAAAATAACTGAAATGCCCACTCCTAGGTGGTAGCAGCAGAAGCATGGCTTAGGGCCAACTTTAATTATTATTATTTTCTTGGTAAAATTATCATATATATATATATATATATATATATATATATATATTTCATTTAACTACATCCATTTATAATTGTGATCTCTTTTTATTTTTTAAACATGGTTTTTTTGGTTTAACTTCATGCTCCCATCATTTTTGTTTGGGTACGCAAGTCCATTACACTTCTTTATTAAATCAAATTCAAATATCACATTTTATTATGTTTTGATCGGGGCCTCGAAATTGTTTCAAACGGTTGTAACTGATACAAGTGAGTGGTCGAGAATAATAGCAAAGGAAAGAATTTTTTTTTTTGTTAAAAGCAAAGGAAAGAATTATCTAGTAGGTTCCGATTATATGGAACTGAAATGGTGGTTAAAAAAATATAGAATAAATGTAGTTGGTTTTATTTAAGTTGGACTGAACATCTATTAACTGGTCATGATCCAGCTTTAATAGAACACTAGATTTTGATCCGCCCTTTAAAGGGCGGATATATTTTTGTTTTATTTTTTTTTTAAAATTAGTTCTATATTTTAGTTTTTAATATATTTGTAATTACTTATTAATTAATTATTAATTAAATTTAATTTGATTTAATATAATTTTGGTAACTATATTAAATATGTCAAGTTGCATAGCTATACATATGTCCATATACATTTCAGAAATTATTTTTAAATTTTATTCCAAAAGTTTGAAACATATAATTTGTTCTTAGTAGTTACATAACGTAATTAGTTAAGAATATTTGTACAAAAAACCCAAATCAGAATCGAACCGAAAATCAAAGTCCCATCCTCAGAGTGTTGAAACCCGATGCAGACCTGCAGTTGAATCGGTAAATCCGATGACTAAAATAAATATGGTTTGGTTTTTGTGAAAAACCAATATTTAAAAACCAAAGAAAACCCGGGAAAGATCACTAAAATCCGGAACCCGTTTACAGGTTGAAGCACTGGTTAAACTAATAGATAAATATTTATCGATCTTTAAAATTTTGATATTTTTTGTATGTCATAAATCTTAATTTGTTAAAAATAAGTAAATAATCTAAACTATTTTGTATGTCAAATGAAAAAAATAATATAGAAACTAAAGCTAAGTATTTTCTAAATGTTTTTAAACATAAAATATGTACATATCCAAACTATTATTTTATGTTTTATAAGTTTAGATAATATTTAACTTTGGTTTTTATATATTTGTTTTCATAGTAATTATATTACTATATAGTAAAACTAATTAATTAATTTATTAACATGCGGTTCACCCGATTCAAAGATCCGGTGACCCGTAAAGTCATCTAATATATAAAAACCAAACTAATTAATTAATTTATTATTCTAAGAAAATCTATTTGTTTCCTAAAACTCAATTTTATTAGTATAGATAAGAAAACTTTTAAATAAAAAGAATAATAATTGGACATAAATCGTAGGTAATTTAGATGGTATAATAATTGATTTGATTCCTAGAATATTCTTATTTGTTGGATATATACTCACAAAAATAAATATGATCCATATTATTAGGAAAAAATGTTCTTATTATTAGGAAACAAATGGTAGGTAATTTAAATGGTTGTTAGATCCAGAAAAGAGGTTTTCGTAGGTAATTTGAATAGTTGTTAGATCCAGAAAATAGATTTTATGTGGTGCAGATTATTAAAAAACAAATCGTAAAATGCAGTTAAGAATTATATTGATGCTTGTTTTACAAAAAAAAAAATTACATATTGATGCTTGTCCAAAAAAATAAAAATTATATTGATGCAGTAGTGGATCCAATTTTGCCAGCCAAATTAAGAATTATATTGATGCAATAATGGGCCTGATTTTGCCAGCCGATATTGGCAGACTGGCAGTTATATTAATTTTTAAAAAGTGTATTAAAATTGTATTTCATAGCAGTTATAAAATTAAAAAGGTGGACACAACCTCATATCAATAGGACATACTTGTGTTTTAATAGAAATGACTAGAGCCTGACCCGCCCTCAGAGGGCGGGTATGTTTCCTTTTTACGTAATATTTTTTTTGTAACAAATTTGTTTTGACATTATATATATATCAAGTGTATTAATTTTGTTTTGTTATTAGAAGTAAATTTGAGGTGTCTAACACGTTTTAATCTATAAAAAATGTTTGTATTGTAAAATTTAAATTTTTTATTAGCGACTACATCTATACTAATTAAACTTACAATTACTTGCACAAAAAATAATTTGTACAGTTACTTTTAAAATTAATTTCTACAAAAGTCTAAATCAAGTATGTGTAACCGAGTTATATGTTTGTTGTTCATGTTTAATAATTGTTTGATAAGTTATTGATGACTACAAAATTACACTTGTTAATTTTTAGAAAATAATGATGAGTAATACATTAAACTTGTAATTTAATAAAATTTTCAAAACATAAATTATTTTAAAAATATAAAATTCTTTAAAAATTTAAAATTTAAAATAAAGATTTTTACTTTTCAATAACAATTTCAATTTTTTTATAAATGCTTCAATTATAAAAAAAACATAATAATTAAGTAAAATTTATACTAATACATTACACTATGGTATTTAATAATACATAGTTATTTAAAAATGTTGTTGTCATAAAACAAAATTAAAGCACAGAAGTAAACATAAAAAAAGACAAAATAATGTAAACTATAGTTAAAGCCCAAAACTATGAGCAGGGACACTTGAACCGAACTGGGCTCAGATTAACTCATGTTTTCTAAGCCTTTGGCCCACCAAGGTCGAGTACTTGGTCTTACAGACCGTTTATGTATTGAGAAAAAAGAACAGAAAAAGAAAGAAAAGAAAATTAAAACCAAACGACAGATCTTTTCCGCTTTGCGACTTACACCGACAAAAGGCGATATGAAGACAAAACGTTTCCGATGGTGATAACCATTCCTGTCAAAACACTGCCAGAGTCGAGTCTCTAAGATGTAGATCCGCCATCAAAGCGCCGCTTATCTTCTCCGCTTTCGTGACTTCACCTTTAGAGATGTCAATCGGCATTCAAAGTTATAGATCTTCTTTTCCTTTGAAACTACATGACGAATTGGAGTTCTAGTTCCGCCTTCAAACCGGTTATCTTCTCCGATGTATACCAGGTAATCTTCTGTACCGGTTGTAAGATCGACCATTAAACCGCTATAATCTCTCACTTCTCATTTAAATCATGTTTGCATGTGTAATCAGATTCGTCTTAGTCCTGTAAACTTTAGTCGGGGAAAGTTATTGACTTCACTTTTCCGATCTATAGAATGAAGTCACACGATTTTTGTGAAGAGAAAAGAATAGGTAAATTTAATATCTTTTTTTTAGAAACTATTTTAGTCTGAAAGATATTATTACTATGTTATTTAACGATTTGTTTTTATTTTATTTTTATATGTCTTCAGGATCTTCAATTTAGGACGACACTTCAACAGCTTCAGTTGAACCAAACAACATACTAATAATATAGAAGATAAGTTATTTTCATAAACTTTCCATCTTTTACATTAGATATAATGTATCGGCCATTGGATTATACCTTTATACAATTGGAGGATCACTACATATATTATAGATATATTTTGTATTCATCCAACATATAATATTTGGAAAATATTGACTGTTTGACTTAATGTGGATTCCTAATTTTGGAAAATATATTATAGATCTATTTTATATTCATGAAACACATATTAATGTGGATTCGTAATTTTGCAGAACAAAGATAACAGTTTGAATTATGAAGAAGGACATGAGGCAAAGTTCAATAGAGACAATCCAGTACCAAGATAAGTATATGTTTTATATTTTTGTATAAATATATATTTATTTTGTTGAGATATAATGTAGAAACTGTACATGTTTTATATTTTGCAGAAAAAGATAACAATTTGAATTATGAAGAAGGACATGAGGCAATGTCCGATGGAGACAATCCAATATAAAGATAAGTATATGTTTTATATTTTTTTTATAAATATAGGTTTATTTGGTTGAGATATAATTTAGAAACTGTACATGTTTTATATTAATGTGAGTTTAATTAATTAAGTTTTGAATTCATGTACAGGATACGTTTTAACAACAATATAATGATGAAAGACATGGCACTACATTCAAATCATAAGCCTTACAGTACATAGATAAGTCTTCGATTATAGTTTTATTTTTGGTTATACATAAATTGTTTTGACCCTTTTTTCCCTTCTGTTTACATTTAGTGAGTCTTTTTACTTACTCAAAAGATATAGTCCATGTGCAGGTCCAACAATAGCTTTGATAGAGAAAGAGATTTTCTGGCTTTGAAGAACATCGGAACTTGGACATAGCAGCATAGGAATACAAACAAAAGTAAATGCATGTTTAGTTAGATACAAATTCTAGTAATTAGCACTTGAACTGAAACTGGTAGTTAGGAAAATAAACCGGAAGTTTTTTTTTGAGGAATGTTGATTGCAATATAGGTCTTTGTATAAAGTTGATTGCAGTGTATGTAAGATTTGTTTTTGAGATTATTATCAGGCATCTGACTTCTCTGGCATAAAATGTATGTTTTGTTAGAAACATATATTGTTTGTTACTGAGGCTTTCGAGCCTCATCCATTATGTATTTTCCTCGACATGAATTAAAACATTATAATCTTCTTAGAACCAAATCACGAGTCAAAACAAAAAAACATTTCAAAAGCAAATCTATACTATTAAAGTTATAAAAAAATGCTAAAAAAACAATCATAGATTATCAAAAACCTCTCTAAAGACAACATTCTTTGTTTTGCGTTGAGGCTTTCCTTCGCTGTCAACAATAAGAATCTTCAAACCTCTCTTAGAAGTCACTCTGGAGACAGCAACATATAGTTGTCCGTGTGAAAACACCGGTCTAGGTAGAAAAATACCCACTTCAGACAATGTTTGTCCTTGACTTTTATTGATAGTGATAGCAAAAGCCACGGCAATAGGCAGTTGTCTCGTCCTCATTTTGAATGGCAATTTTTTGTCAGAAGGAGTTATTGAAAGCCTGGGAGTAAAAATAGTTCGACCAACCTTTTCCCCTGTAATAACCTTTGCCTTTATCATGAAGTCATACAGTTCTGTAACCTGGAGCCGAGTTCTATTCATCAATCCTCCAACATGATCTATATTTCTTAGCAACATGACTGGACAACCAACTTTCAGACGTAGACTATGATTTGGTAGTCCTGACGCTTTAATTTTGTTTAAAAAATCTGGAGTGAGAGCCTGGTCGTTGCGTGAAGATATATCAGAAGCGTCGATGGAATCAGAGCTTAAGTAACTTTTTTCATCTCCTGCAATATATTATAGTTTTTAGAACGTTACTCTAGTGGACAAAATGGAAACATAAAAATTAGAAACTCTATACTTACCATCAAGCTTGTCCAGCATGTGTTGATTGATCATGTTTACATCCTCGTTTGTAGGACATAATATAGCTCTTTCTTGAAATTTTTTTGGTTCCTTCTCGTTTAACAAAGTGGAATCTCCATAGACTTCTGTGCTTATAGCTTGTATTGGGTCATCAATATCGAGTATTAGAAACTCTTCTGGAATGTCAATAAGTGCTTCTCCATCGTTTCCGTCACCAATCTTTCCGTCTCCAATGTCTAATATCAATTGTGAGAACTCCTGCAAATCTTTTGCCTCTTCAGGGGACACATTATTTGACTGAAGCCGCATATTCTTGGTTAAATTCAAAACCTTTACATGCTTCCATAGATGAGAAAAATTTAGAGCAGCCAAAACAATCTCAGTCCTTCCAGCTCCATTAACGACAGGCAATACTTGTCTAAAATCACCACCAAAAACGACAACTTTCCCACCAAAAGATCTATTTTCGCTATCTCAACAAATGTCCAACATACTCCTATCCAATGATTCGAAACAATGCTTGTGCATCATTGGAGCTTCGTCCCAAATTATAAGTGAAGCAGCTTTCACCAGATCCGCTTGCTCAGATCCTCTTATAAGATTGCAAGTAGAGAACTCGTCGGGATTGATGGGAATTGCAAATCGAGAATGTGCAGTCCTTCCTCCCTGAAGCAACAGAGAGGCTATCCCGCTCGAAGCAACATTCAGACATATTTCACCCCTGACACGTACTGCAGCAGAAAGACATCTCCACAGGAAAGTTTTTCCTGTACCACCAAATCCATTTACAAAGAAAACACCTCCTTGTTGTGTAAAAACCGCATCAGTAATCTCATCGAAAATCTTCCTTTGTTCCTCTGTTAGTCTTGGAATGTCATGTTGAAGCACATAATCTAACTCTTCACGGTCGTAACTGAGCTCGTCCATGATCAATACATTGTTATTAACAACGTCTGGAATCGGCTGAGGCATAGCTGTCCAATTCTCCAAAGACGAACCATTACTCTTTAGAAGCTTCTCAATCTCTATAAGTGCATATTGTTTTTTTTCTTCATCACTTAAACAAAGATCTGCATATAAAAAATTAAGTTAATAACAATAATAATCATGTCAAGACCACAGATATTTAACAAATCTAAATGCATCTTACTGTACCTGGTCTGTGTAATAGCCTTCTTCTCATATGCTCAATGTCTTCGGAAAGTAATTCCCAAGTGTGTTCCCAAACGACTTCTGGCTTTGACAAAGTATTTGACATGAGCATAATCATAAAAGCCTGACGCATATAACTTCCCGTCTCGGTAAAACTTGCTCTCAAGAGGTCGTTAATATACTCCTGATCATCTTCTAACAGCCCCATCGCAAAACATGTTTCCTTGTATGTTTCGTAAACAACGTCTTGATACGTTCTAATCTCCTCATCACATGTACAACCTCTCACGATGTTAAGCAAAACCCTCAGATAGAACGCCTCTTCGATCTTTCGTGGAGCATAATTGATTCTGCCAATCGCGAATCCTCTTTTCCTATCATGGAACTTCTTCTGTGCTTTATTCCACGTGAACATTGTTGGAATCTCAGCTAAAGTGAGTGTCCGAGCAACTGCACTTACCTTATTCAATTCAAACCAGCCCATAAACATAGTGTTCTCAATTGATTTCCGGCTCACTTCTTCCCATGTGTCATCATCTTTGAAAACTATGATTTGTTTCCCTGCTAAATGAAACTGGATTCTCTCGACCGGTGTTGATCTATAGTGAATATCAAACGTAAAGATCCTCCAAGCACCTTCGCAGGCAGAGACATACCTGAATAATTGATAAGTTAATTTACTAAGAGCTCACTTAGAAAAAACTTGTAATATAGAAATTGAGAAAAAACCGTTAAGTAATTAAACCTGGCTGCCCTTACCTGCAATTAAAAAAGTCTTTGATCTCGTTTTTCTTCTTTTCACTCATCTCTTCTGTGTTTGGCGGTTCCACGGCAACAGTGACACGATCCTGGCCTTTATTGATATACTTAAATCAGTATTTTATAGACCCTGATTGATTGCACCATTCCACGTTGATATGAGCTCGAAAGAGAAGAGACAATTCTTTGTTGTATGGTATCACAGAAGTGTTGTCACACTTAACTCCATTCTTCTCAACATATCTCTCCGGTTGTTCTCGTCTTCTATAAACAGGAACGCCGTCTTTGTTCACAGTAGTTTTATCAGCAAAATTCTTAGGATACATCTTTGAACATACACAGTTTTCCATGCATGGTGAGTTCCAATTAGCAGCTCCACAAGGATCATGAATCATCATATCTTTGACAATATCATAAAGCTCTGGTTCTTTCTCTTTTTCTGGAATTTCCGCAGAGATAACTTTGTCGATGTCATTAGTGGTTGGAAATTTAGAATCAGGATGCATAAATAAGAGAATATGTGCATGAGGTAGACCACGTTTTTGCCACTCAACAGTGTACATTGCTGAAAACAAAAACAAAAAAAAACAAAAATTGTTAGACTATCCTCTCATATTTTTAGAAATCATTTGACAATAACATATAACTCACAGGCGACTGTCTTCCCCAATAACTCTTTATCCGTTAGATGATACATGAGAGAATCTAGCTTGATTTTGAAAATCCTTCCAATGATTTCGGGTCTATCATCAGCAATAAGATTGCGTTTCTCTAGATATCTAGTGATTTCAGGCCATTTAGGATTGCAAGTGAATGTTACAAACAGATCAGGAAACCCATAATATTTGCATATGGCCATGGAATCTAGGTAGCAGTTCTTCATGTATCTCGGTCCTCCTGTGAATGAGGCTGGTAGCAGAAATTGAGTACCTTTGTCGTGCATATCTGTTTTTCCACCGTTTTCTGATTGAGCTATAGAGTCATAGCTATCTGATCTGAGGCTTTTTTGGTTCATCCGTAGAAAACAGAGCCTGTTAGCCTCAATAGATGTATATGAATCGACCAAAAATTGCTGAAACAATCGTTTAGAATTAAGTAGTGTGTGACATTCGTTCTCTCTCTCAAATAAACGAAATGCATACCACTGCCTCATACTGATATCCTTCTTCTTTAGTTTAGCTGTAGCAGCTGTTTCTCTTTTCTTAATCCCAAGTCTGAAGCCATCTTCTCTGTAAGTGAATATGAGAGGATATTGAAGTGCGAGATAAGATGGGTGAATCTCACTAATCCTCTTTAGCCAACCGGTTTGCTTCTCTTGCAAGACAATATCTATTTTATCCATGTCCAAATTGAAATCACCCGGAATTAATGCTGCTACCTCAGAGGCTGTAGGAGTGTCATATGTCCTTCCATCTTTCTCACGACTACTAACAATGCGCATATGGAATGCTTGTTCTGGATTCATGTTGAATCTCTCCCTAGCAGATCTAAACTGATGCACATAGGGGTTCACTTCATTTAGCATCTTAAGTAACATCTCAATTACTTCCTTCCGAACGTTCTCCTTTTTAGAGGATTCTGTAGATTTTCTGTACTTTCTGCAAAACAAAAACCAGCACAATAGTCAGTATTACAAAGTTTGTATCAAGTCATAATACATGTAAATCACTCGTGGAAATAGTAATACCCAATAATAGAAGCAGGGTTGGCAACTTCATTTTATGTGTCTACAATATATAGTTGTCCAAACTTAGCAGGGTCTCCTGGAGGAGGATTCAAACTTCCCATTAAATGATAGTTCTCCACTTGAAGTACAAACATTTTTAAAGGTCCACATCCTTTTGGAACTGATCGATCACATTTACCACCAAGCGATGTAAAATAGAACACCATATTTAACTGACGAATATTCTCTCGAAAGTATCTACTCTTTGCATCATTCCCATAAAGTAGTTGTTGCAATGTAGGTGGTGATTCCTTTAAAAGAGGAAGTTGGACTTGTCCTTGACCACAACAAATAGAAAACTTTGGCTTTTTGGTTTTTTTTTTGTTGTTCAACCTTTCACCATACCACAAGATAGCTCCACAATGTTCACATATGTGTGTAGGATCACCATCATCAATGTAACCTGGTAATCAAGATATATTAATCTTAAAAGATGCTAACACCTAAGTAAAATCTCTTGAAAAAATTCTAGGTAAACTTTAAGAAATACACAATACCATATTCTTTCTGAGTTGCACGTTTTTAAATACGCGTACGCGTAGATGAAGAAGTCGCTTTCGGCAAGACATTTTGTGAGCAATGATCAGTATCTGCAGATAACGTTGAGTCGCAGATTATGGTTTCACCATAACTTGAGTCACTCTCTTCGCTACTGCAGTCGTAAAATTGATCTTTGTATAATTCACACTCTTCTGCATAACAAAAAAATATAAAAGAAGATCAATTTATAGTTTTATGTTTTTTAAAAAATACAGCATCCAAAACCATCTAATATGAATAAGACTTTTACACCTTCATAGTCGTACTGGTATGCTTGATTCTCTTCATCTTCACTTGACGAATCATCTAGACAATTGTCAAACTGTAGTTCCAATGTTTTCCTTATACTCTTGGTTCGAGTCTTTCTCGTTAGCTTTCCTTTCCCTTTATCTGTAAAAGAGAATAGAAGTTAGTCCCCCTCTCAAACAATTGAAATGGCAAACAACTGAATAAGGTATACATTAGTTTTCTATATAATACCCTGAGTAGATATTTTTGATACACATGAACCACTGGTAAAAGGTGTCTGAATTAGGTTCGGTAAGGTGCTGACAGTGGATGGAAGGATATTAATAATATCAGACAGAACTCCTTGTTTGGAACTTGTCTTATTCCCGGAAAAAGAAATGGGTGTACTGTCTAACACATATGCTGTTGTAGATCTTTTTCTCTTAAGAGCCGCAGAATTACAATCAGTTAACCCAATCATGTTGGTGATATTAGTTTGATTGCTTGCTTGGGCTAATTTTAAAAAAAACAGGGTGTCAAAAAGGTGGTTTCAAACCTCTATTACAGATAACGACATTACTGATTGTAAACTCACATAGATTCTTATCAGACGTGCTCTTAAATCTTTTTGCTAAAGCATTATCATCCCTTTGGTTTCCATTATACGAAAAATAAACAATAAATCACAGGCAGTCATTCTGTAAACTATATATATAGCCATGGTAGTAATAAAATGTTCACATACCAAATGGAGAGGGTCTAGATTGAGGATGAATATTGGATATATCAGAAAGAATTCTAGGAAATAATTTGCTCAGAGACACAGAAGTTGTAGTGTTGTTCATGTTGGCTGTAGGTGTCATTGTGTTCTCGGATTCATTTGTGTTTGGTGTTCTCTCTCTTTTTCTGTTTTGTGCTGATAGAAGATTTTTTCGTCCTGAAGGGACCTCTTTGTTCGTGTTCCTCATTGGAAGCCTGGGCAACACTCCAAATGACGTAAAATGTGTAGATATGAGTAGTTAAGTAATGTCTTGACAGAATATAGGTTAACTGGTACACCCACAAATCTTTTACTATCTAACTAAATATATAGTTACTCAAAAACGTCTAAAGAAAGTATATTTTCAGAATCAACTATTTAGAAACAATTGTAAAAATCTTTTAGTATCTTACTTGTTAATTAGACGTGTTACTCAATATTAATTTAGTCAATATTTAGTTACTCAACTTCTATTGATTAGTGAAATGAATATTTCGTTGAAATGAATGATTTGTTGTTTTTTTACATTCTTTGTTTTTATTTCGATTGAATAATAACATTGTGTTTTTTAATTTATAATTATAGGTTTAAAAGGAAGAGAGAGCTGAAGTGGTGGCCCCAAGCATGACGATATTGCAAAATATTCGCTATCAAAGGTATTTTATCAGTATCGCTTGCTTAGCATATATAGTCTATGGACATGGTAGAATTGTTTAGTTTGTACTAAGGATTGATTGCGGGAAAAACAATTTTTATTGATTAAAAGTATGATAAAAATTCAAAGAACTGGACCGGAGAAAACATTAAAAATTCTCAAAAAATCTGAACTAATCATCTTTCCTCGTCTCCAACTAGATTTCACTCTTAGCACATAACTTCTTGGCTGGAGAATTCATATCATTAAGATCAGCATCTCCTTCCTTACGCTTAGCTGGAGGAGGGGTTGAAACACCTCCATAATGAAAGTCTTTGTTATCAATCATCTAGAAAAAAAATCATCATATGAGTAATAGCTATGAGAAAAATCCTAGTTTTTTTAATAAGCAAGAACTAAAAAAACTAAGATAATACCTCCCAGGTTGTCAGAGAAGGGTCCGTGACGATGGTAATATCTCTGATTTGGAGCTTGAATTTATGGGCTGTTGTTCTGCGAAGTCCGACATTCATAACGGCGGTGAAATTCTCCACTAACCTCCAGTGACCAACAATCAAATTCTTAACACGATCTGCAAACACACTCTTACAGGTACATTGTATTCTGACTCCCTACAATAACAAAAAAATGATACATCGTATTTTGGATGTAGATCTACAATGAATACGCCTAAAATAATAATATAGATAGGGAAGAAATACCATCTTGTCTTCGAAAATGAACTCAATTGTGTGGTATCCAGCATCCCGTGTTGGTTGTACCCACGACTCAATTACTTTCACTTCAATCTTCCAACCAACCTTATATGGTTTGATATTGTTCAACATATCTATTTTTTTGTTTGTAACCATAGCCATAGTAGCTTCTCTTATTTACGGTGAGTTGTGTATAAAGCTATATTATATAGAGACTCAAAATCTAGGTCATAAGGATTGATTGCGTGCATAGATATTTAGAGGATATTCTCTTACATTGAAATCTCGCAAATCTCCAATATTTACATCCTTTATAACTAACAAATCTTTTATGTTATTTATAAGTATCTTGATTAGGTAACAACTTTTATTATTGGAGATATTAATAACTTCACTTATACTTGTGTTAAAAACAATATCATTTTCCAATATCTCTATAGTAACAAACAATAACATAGTCAAACGACCTTTAAAGATACTGATAACTAACATATTAAACATAGACAAATAAGTCAAAATACATTGATCATTTCACATATAAATAGATAAACATAGAAAAACCCAAAGGTAACTACTACATTTAACGGAACTTTCAAGAACAACACATGCAAAGGAAGATTACATAGAGAAAATAGCATAATACATATAGATAGTTATCGCATAGATGAATAGATAAACCACATAAACCGCCCTTTTAGACTGCATTTCCAGCAAATTGATAAAAGAGTTTGCACCTCTTGTAGTAGTAACATTGAGTGCACACTAAAGCCATGTTATCTTTGGGATGGCAGCTTCTGCGTGGCCGGAGATTAACCATATTATTATAGTAGCGGGTCTCGTACTCAATAGGGATGAAGAGTAGTGAGTTCTTGATTCTTTTCCAGCATTGATCCGACGTAATGGGGTCCTCTCTCCAATTGAGTTTGTCCAAATACTTCTTACCCCTAGGATAGTAACCTAGAGAAAGCATTAACAAACCAAAGAGAAACGTATCGTTGTCATTGTTGCCTATGGACGATTGGCGTAGATGGTAAACACCTTTGTGTTTGTCTTTGTCTACGAAGTATTTAATAATGCCTTCAATGTAGTGAGCCTCAGGATTTCCATGCTCCAAGCAAAGCTCCATGAGCTTTCTGTTTTCATCGATCATTTCGATTGGACAGCAAGCAAAATAACGCAGGTTTAGTTTTTTGAAATAGGTGTGCGTTTGCGGGTTTAGGTAATCGTCGTAGTCACCGTTATCACCATTGTTGTTAATGATGTCGTCGTTGTTCACAGAACCTTGAGAACTCATCTGTAAAAGTGCGATTTTTGTGAAAGAAGAGGAAGAAGTATAACTCTGAGTTATTAGCTTGATAACATTTAGTGTAGAGGAAAGCCAAAAGATAAAATTTAGTGATGAGGAATAGGTAATGAGAGTTGGTATTTAAAGAGGTGAGAAAATATGTTGAAAATCGTTTTGTGGTGCATGCCTCTTGAGATGCACAAGTGTGTCATTGATACATCAACTTTATATGACATAAAGTAAAATTGCATATTGTAAATGTCTAAAAAAAGAAAAGCTGATTGACATATCATCAGGTCAAAATATTATTTTATGATAAAAAGGGATACTTTGTTTCGTGAATAACAAATTGTTCTGAACAATGCTATAGATTTTTAGCTTTTTAAAGACAATAGTTGTGTATTTGAATAACAGTCAAACGAATCACGGTTTAGAAAATAACAATTAAGCAAAAACTCCAACATAAATATAAAAAAACCAATGTTAACAATGTTAGAAAACACAAACCATAATAATAAGTATTTCTAAATAGAAAAGCAAGAATAACTGAAATTCAAGAGAAAATAAAACGTTTCAAAATCAGTCTTCAATCGTTCTTCTTAGCCTGCTCGACCTTCTCAAGCTTGATAAGCCTTGTGCAAGGCTTCTTTGATGTCGAACATAGATCACCCTGCTCGTTAGTCTCCTCTTCTTTTCTCTTACTGGATGGTGTAGAAATAGCATCGGCAGTTTCTTGACTTTCACTTATGTCATGTGAGCCCTATATCACATGGAGTTAATAAATAGTTTTAATAAGAAACAACAGAGAAGAGTACATATATATAGATATTAGTTTAGATAATGGTACCTCATGAACACAAGTAATTGACAAAGGCTTATTGTCTTGACCAGTAGTGATTACATTAGAATCAAAGGGCGTTCTGTCTTTGTAGATTTTCCCCACCTTATAAATTTCAGAACCATAGGCAACATTTTCTTTGTCAACATAGACTCCGAAGGTGAAGTCTTGGCCAATCAAATCAGTAATACATTCGGGCACTAAGGTAGGATCTTCAAGCAGAACAATATTTATACAAATTTCATTAAAAAAATAGATATAGCAAAAGATAAGGTCATGTTAGTTCACAACTAAATACCTCATCCCAGCTTCCATTCAAAAGTTTTTCTGGGGTTTCAGAAACAATTCCATTAGCAACCTTATCTAAGATTATTATCTTTGATACGCCTGTATCATCATTGATCATCAAGTGCAGCCAGAATCTGTAAAAAATAGATGATATAAGTATAAAACTAAGATAGCCTCGTTCATTTAAAATAATTTAAAATGTGCATTACCTCGGTGAAACTTCAAAGACAGTGTCTTTGCAAGTCTCACACCACCAACTATGAGTGACGATCTCTTGGCCATTCAGTTTCTTAACTTGGGTTCCTGTTTTGATCACTTTTTTGTTGCAAGCTTTACATCCAAAATAATACCACGACCAATCCATATCAATGGCGTACACTGTGCATCTCACCAGGCATCTATCAATCTACAATTACAATGCCATTTAACACATATGTATAGCCAAAATATATATACTGAATACAACAACAAACATACTTGAGTTGATGTTATCATTTCTTGGATGCTCTTAGAGGGAAAGAGTAACCACTTATCACGATTTCCTCGCTTCCCTGAAAGCGAAACTTGTTTGTTGTTGTCCTCATGACTGTCCTCATTACTCATAAACGATGTTAGAGATTTCTCATCAGCATTAATCCTGTCGAAAACAAATTAGCAATATCAGTAGTATGTTTAGTAGAAGAGAAGAATAAGAACATTAACTTACAAAGCTTTAAATGCTTCAGCTTCAGGTATTGGAGGATTTATCAGCATTTGGGATGCATCAAATGCATTGGAGATTTGCAAGTCTCCTATAAGGTACATAAAAAGAGATTTAAATGTATATAAATAATTCTCATCGAGTTTAGTCTCTGTTAACGATTCCAATCTAGATTTTATACCTCTAAACCTCCCAACCTTAGCAAACCTCAACAGCATAGTAACCGTTCCATCTTCTTGGTTAATTGCAGAATGGAGTTTCTCAGCTAAGTTTCCCCATATGCAGCAAGGCAGTTGGGAATCACTACGAAGGCCAGAGCAAATTAATTGGTAAGATATATTTATGCTTTGTAGAAATGGCATAGATTTTTTAAAAACAATAATCTGGTAACTTACTTGATGTCGCTTAGAGTCAAATCTAGCTTTTTACGTTGCTTTCCCCCGGCACACTGGATAGTTTCAACCTCACCACAATCGACAATTTGACCCAGAACATCTAGCAAAAGGTTTGAGAGGAGACTTATAGCTTTAGTATAGGTTATATATGCAATCATTCTATACAAAATTTAGTACAATAGAGTCTTACCAATTAGTAGATTGTCATCAAGTGTTCCAGACAAAACCGTCTGAAAGTCGACCAAATCTAGGTACAACTCATCGTTAGAATGATTAGATCGGGTAATGGACGCATTCTGATTGAAAACAATCTTCCAGGCATGATTCGTGGTTCGATACGCTCCACCAGCAGGAGAAACCTGGAAATTCCGGATGTAGCGCCAACAACCAACAGTAAGAAGTCTCCCCTTACTCTCAATGTAAGTCCTCTTGCATGTTGCATGGATTTTTTGTCCCTTAAAAGTGTTTCAGAAAAAAATAAATATAAGTCTCTAGTTATAATCTCACGATGGAATTAAGATATAGCTCATAGAAAAAAAGAACACTTACAGTCTCATCAACCAAAACGAATTCCATGGTATCAACTGATTGAATGGTTTGTCTCCAAGCGTGTAGAACCTTGACATGAACAAACCATGTGTTTTTCCATGGTTTCAACTCCTCGATTACGGCAACCTTATCATTAGAACCTCTCGATGATTTTATTTGCATCTTAGCAGCCATTGTTCTGTCGTAGGTTTGATTGGAAAAGTGAGGTTGAATAGGAATATGGTGCTAGCTATTTATAATATAGAGCATTTTTAAGTAACGTGATTAGGTTTAGGAGATACTTGGGGAGAAAGTTGGGGGATATTATTTACTGTTAGACTATATTTTAGAATTAGTATTTGGAAAATAGAATTAATTAGTGCTCGTGGTATATTCGGTGATCTTTTTCGGGTTTGCTTGGTAATCGAATTGATATTTAGGATTCAAAAATTGGTAAATTTAATTAATTAGTTACCATATATGAGATTTTGTGGGTGATGATCCCGTAAAGCAGCCACAATATAATAAATTTCTGTTTTTATGTTCCTACTTTTGAATCGATGACATTAAATCGGAAGATCTTTTAATATTTGTTTTTATATTTTGTTATATCGGTAATTAATAGTTGGTATCAATTACAGAGAATATAGAACTATTATAGAGAATATTCAATGGTATATTTTAAACAAATATCCTGAAATTCCAATTGGATTGAAAACCGTGTATGTTTGATGCTTGATCATTGACATTACAAAACCGTGAACTTCCAATTGATCATTGACATTGTTTGGTTTGAATATTTTTGATGCTTTTCTGAATGGTCTACAAAACAAATATGTGACTATAGGTTAACAAATAATAGGTTTGTATTACTATTGGACTAATTTCAATTGAGTTATGGTTCATAAAATTATTTTCGACTGTAATAGTGCATTAGCGTAGGGTTGGATGGTTTGTATATAGGGTTTAGGGTTAGATTAGAGTTTAGGGTATAGGGTCAGAATTTAAATGGGTTAGTTTAAAAATCGAAAATGGGTTAGGTAGAAATTTGAAGCCCATTGATACCAATTCAGTAGCCCAATTCGTTTTCAAAATCAAGTTAATGAAATGTGCAGTTTTGTAAATAATTAGAACTGTTTTGCATTTACTAAAAAAATTCAGGGGCAAGTTCCAAAAGTGTCAGCTACTTTAATAGTATAGATACTAGATTCTGACCGCCTTTTAAAGGGCGGGTATATTTTTTTGTTTTAATTTAATTTTCATATTTGTGTTTTCTTTGTGTATAAATCTTAATCAAAATATATTTTATTAGCAAGTTAAAAATTAATCATGTATACGTTCGGTTAGGAAACCGCCAACCCACGGGTTTCAGTTTTGTTTTGATTAAAAACTATGATCCGCACAACCCGTAAACAAATAATTTGTACCGGAACCCGCCTTATTTAATTTTACAGTTATCCGTGGGTTATAAACTTTTAAAAAATAATTATTTAATTTAATTATTATAAAAATATATAAAAATATTTATAGAAAAAAATTATATATTTTTAAAATTTAAAATTGTTTTTCAAATTATCATATTTTTAAAAAGTGTTTACTTTTCTTTTATTTTTGTTTTTATTTATTAAATACTTTTCGGGTTGGCGGGTACCAGCATTCCAAAATCTACCAACCCGCACCTATCCCGAATAAAATACTCATTATATTTTCCATCATAGAAATAAAAATTAGAAGCAGAAACAAATACATATATTTGCGGTTTAAACTTCCAACTCCAAGTGTATTAAAAGACCCATAATATGGTAGTTTGACAGTTATCTAAATTGATCTAATATGTATTAATAGAATTGATGATTAAATGGCAGTTATAAAATTTAAAAGGTGGACATAACATATATCAATAGAGCGGGTATATTATTTATGTTTTTAATCATATTTGTGTTTTCCTTTATAATCATATTTTTGTATAAATTTCATTCAAAATCTATTTTAACAATTTAAAAGTTAATTGACATACTTGTTATCATATTTGTTATTATTTTATAAAATATATTTTGATTAAGATTTATATACAAATATGATTACAAAGTAAACTACAATATAAAATTAAATTACTAAAAGAAAATTAAAACAAAAATATATCCATTTTTAAAGGGGATCAGAATCTAATAAATAAAATAAAATATCAGTGGCCTGATGGCAAATGTTGTTGGTTAAATAGGGTTTTGTAGTTAATAAGCTTGAGATTATTCTATACAACAAAAGCTCGTATGCCAAAAAGAAAATACAACAAAAGCTCGTTTTGCATTTTCATTTAATTTATCTTTTTTCAATGAGTGGCATAACTGTAATTTACTTCATCATCTTCCCAGAATTTTTTTTAGGGTTTCCACTCTGTAAATCTATTTTCAACTATTTCCCTGTAAATTATCAAATTGTTGTGTGATTATGTATTAGTTATGTCTCAAATACATAGATCTACCATAAAAGATCAGTTTTAAACATTCAAAACTCAAAAAAAATAATTGCAACCTTCGATTTCCTCCGCCCATGACGAAATCACCACGGCCAATATCTCGTAGACGCTTAATCTGATGAGCCTTACCCGTGAACATGGCCTTTGTCTTAATTTTTGTAGTCACAGACCATTAAGTGGAATAAATTACTACAAAGTGATTTCAGAAACCACAGATGGATATAGCTTGTACTCTGTTTTTGTGTATGAGTTCTGTATTTGTTGGTTACTGATAAATTAAATGATGATCATAAAAAGGGCTCTGAAAGAAGACATGATAAGTTTTTCTCAAAAAAAAAAAAAAGACGTGATAAGTGTTTTTGTTTTTGGTAGAGAAAATTATAAAGTGATTAATGTTTTGATATAATTAGATGTAGTTATATAATTTTTTTTTAATTGGACCCAACTATTATCAATAGAGCAAACTGCAAAATTAATAGAATAGACTAGATTTTGATCCGCGCTTTCAAAGCGCAGATTTATGTTCAGTGACAAATTTATATAATAAAATTTGAAAGCGTGAGTCTATGTTCAGTGACAAATTTATATAATCACATTTGAAAGCGCGGGTTTATGTTCAGCGAAAAATTTATATAATGACATTTATATAATCTGTCTTGTATATGTATTAATATAAGGCATCTTGTATATGTGTTTTATGTTCGGTTAAAACCATATTGCATATGTATTTTTAAGTTTTGAAATTTAAATTATATATTTTTAATAAAAAATCAATATAAATAGTTTTATGCTTTTGATAAGTGTTTTATTATGATGTGAATTTGTATACATTTTTATTTTGTTAATTTTATTTGTTAAAGTCATTTTTTACAATTTTTAATATGTTAACATAATATTGTATTACTATTTAAGTAAATATGTACATATTGGATTCCAAAAATTATAATAAATTGTGAAAGTTTAAATTTGAAGAAAATGTTTTATAAAATATAATAATCAAATTTATATTTTTTCATATAAATAAAATATTTGTAATGTATTTTTAAAAAATATTATTTATCATATTGGACTTGATGGACCATTTAATATAAGAGAAATAGACAACTTATTATTCGGCCCAAATGGCCCAATATGTTTTGAGGTTTCTACCTAGAAAATCTGGTTATCTCACCATCGATATTAAGAAAAAAATAGAAAATGAAATAATTTTTTTTTCCTGTCGATGTTTCTTTCTAAGATGTTGAAACACGATTTCCCCTGTCTGATCTGAAGATAGAAAAAAAAAACTTGTTCTAGTCATATTTCCATGGAGATTTCCATATTGATTCAAATACAAAAAACGATTCCGTGAAGAGCTGAATACAGAAGGTCGTAAATCGGATTTGGAAATAAAGGCAAACATCATCCGATCAAGGTTTTCTCCTTCATCGATCGCTTAAGGTTCTGTTCTTTTACTTTTTTTATGTATATTATACAGTTCTATACAAAAATCTTACATCGATCAAGATAATCATCACTTTACAAATTGTTCCGCATGTCAGATCCGAAGGCATCAGAGTGAAGAAATATCAGTTTGATATGGCTTCGATTGTGACTTTCATATATCGATGAACAAAGTGATGATAGGATTTAAAAGACAATAAACGGTAAGTACAATATAATGTTTTTATTACACAGTTAGAACCATTTATCTAAATGTTTCAATTTTATTATATTATTTGATTTAATTATGTATGTCAGATTGGGAAGGTTTCTAAGAGTGAGAAGAAGAACTGAAGCAAACAATCTCTGACCTTTTAGTTTTACAGATAAGTTTTACAGATTTAGAGATTAATCTGTGATGATTATTAGGTTGAGAACAGAAACTGGTAGCTATGATAAAAACATGAAATTGTTTTATTAATGTTGATTGACGCGAGGTATTTTTTTATGTAAAAAACAGGTTCTCTTTGATGAACTCGCCAATATGATTGAAAGATGTATTCGGACATAAAGACCTCTCGTGTTACTAAGAGATCCAAGAAATACAGAGGTGGGAGGAAATATGACCAAACCATAATCGGGTAATAAACTAAACACAAATTATCTTAATACTACATTAGGTATGTAACTGATTCTGGTTAGGTAGGAAATAGAACCGGATGTTGTCTGAGTTGAAACTGATAGTGCTTAGATGTTATGTTTATAATGAATGAAGTTACTAGATTTTGACCCGCCCTTGAAAGAGCGGGGTTTTTTTTTGTTGTTTTTTCAGTATAAAGATTAACTATTATTCGTTTTAATTATATAAACCGTAACATGTTCAAATTTCAATTATGCGGGTTCGTAATAGTGTGTACAGTATGGCAAAATTTAAAATGCGTCATACAACCGTTTTGAGTTTGTAATAAGTTAAACAATGTTTTATCCAAAATTCTTAATTGGGCTATTATATAATTTTAAAGATTTATAATTATATAAAAATATTGCTAAACATATAAAGTGGTCAATAATTTGTTTGCTTAAGTCTTATTCTCGAGTAATTACCAAAATTTAATTCTGTAAATGTCAACTATTGCAGACTTTAATTTATGATATTGATATCAAAAATTTTGGGATATAAACTTGATTATATAAAATATAACACATTTAATTAATTAACAGATTTGAGTTGGGCCAGAGCTAATTTATTTTAAAACATGGGCTAAAATAAGAAAAACACAATTCATTGTAAAACTAATTACTCCGGGAAAGCCAAATACTTTTGACCTACTCGAAGCATCGTTTTATTTGGTGAAAAACAAATCATCGTCTTCTCTGTTCTTCTATACGCACCACCAAACCCAAAAACACAGAAAACAAAGATGCATGTGGATCGAACGGTTTCTATCGATAATATCTTCTTCATCTGTTGATCTTAATTTGAAGGTGAGTTGATCAACCCCTTTTGATTTTGTTCAAAGTTAGCTTGATACCATATTTAGGGATTTTATTGATGAAGTCTTCTTTTCCGTTTTACATTGATCTGCTGTTAGATCGGAAGTCTCAATGCATTTATTTAGAGAGTGGAACAAAACAATTCAGTTTTTGATCATGTGTGTTGATAGCAAAAACGTTTGCTTTGTTGTCGACGGACAAAGATATAACATTGCTGCGGTATCTGTTTTCCATATAGTCTTGTTTCCAGATGTTACTTCCTTTCTCTATATAAAGAAATTTTCGGAATAGTATTCATAAATGATTTATGAAATTTCTTGACAGCAGAAGCAAATCATAAGAAGGACTATATTTAATTTGTGGACGACGGTCAGAGGAGAAGCTGGGGGAACTGTCGGAGGTTTATTTTTCCATCTCTCTCTGAAGAAAACAGAGGAAGTAGAGATTTCATGGTCATCACTTCATGTGAAGAAAACAGGGGAAGATAAGTTATTAACAATGCTCAATAATTAAATCTCAATAGTTTTATATGCACACTGTTGTTTACTTATGAAACTCTGATTTTTTTTAGAGGTAAATCCATGTTAATAAAATCGAAGGAGCAACTGGAATAGAAGAAGCACTCATGGAGATTTGGGAAACGATTTTAAAGATGGGCATAACATGTAAGTCTCTATAACTTTCTTTTAAAAATCGTAAAAAAAACGAATGGAATAGAATTTTATTTTCCTTCATAGTTGGTTGTTTGATGAGTGGAACTGTTTTCTGTGCCTATAATTGTCTATATTTTTGACAAACTTAAATAAACTCTTTCGAGAAGTTTATATACATACGGATCCACCCTAAAGAAACAATTTGTTATTTGATTAGTGCTAGTGTTTTCTATGCTTAGCAGTATGTATACTTTATACTGACATTAGTATTGGAATTTAGAATATCGTAAATATAGGATCTGTGACTGCTTCTGTTTGTGTGTTTAATTGAAAAATAGTATCTTAAAATAGATATTAGTAAACGTTGAAATTTTTGCAATATTAGTTAAATGTATGGAAAATCAAGAAGTTAAAATAGAAAAAACCAGAAAAATAATTCAATGTTAGAGATTCTGGAAAATCTCTTTGAAAACAACATTCTTCGTTGTCTTCTGCGGTTTGCCTTCATTGTCAACAATTAAAATTTTCAAACCCTTTTTGGATGTGACCCTGGATACTGCCACATATAGCTGTTCATGTGAGAAAACATCTCTTGGTAGATACAAACCGACTTGTGATAGAGATTGGCCCTGACTCTTATTGATCGTAATAGCAAATGCAACTGCAATAGGCAGTTGTCTCCTCCTCATTTTGAAAGGCAACTTCTTATCTGATGGTGTGATAGAAAGTCTAGGAATGACCACAGTACGCCCAACATTTTGTCCAGTAATCACTTTTGCCTTCACCATGAAATCACACAGCTCTGTAATCTGGAGTCGAGTGCCATTCATTAATCCATCTGTCTGATCAATGTTTCTAAGCAACATCACAGGACAGCCGACTTTCAGTCGAAGACTATGATTTGGCAAACCAGAAGTCTTGATCTTGTTTAAGAAGTTGGGAGTGAGAGCTTGGTCATTTATTGAGAATCGATCAGAAGCATCTATGGAGTCTGAGCTTAAAAAAATTCTTTCCTCGCCTGCATATAAATAAAACTCCATAAATGAACAAAACCTGCGAGTTTAATAATCTACTTACAAATATTAAAAAAACGTAATACCTTCAAGCTTATCAAGCATATGCTGATTAATGATGTTGACATCCTCATTCGTAGGACAGAGAATAGCTCTTTGCTGGAAAAACTTAGGGTCCTTAATCTGTTGCAGAGAAACAACATCCCCATATATAGCTTTGCTGATGGATTCTATTCAATCATCTCCATCAGTAATAAGGAACTCTTATGGGATATTAATCGTGGTTTCTCCATCATTATCTTTGCCAATATTTCCATCTCCTACATCCAAGATCCACTGTGAAAACTCTTTTAGATCCTTTGCATCTTCAGGCGTCAAATTCTCTGAAAGTAGCCTCATATTTTTTGTAAGCTGCCTGACTCTTACATGGTTCCATAAATATGAAGAATTTAGAGACTCCAGTACAACTTCTTCCCTTCCAGCACCGGGTATGACAGGAAGTATTTGTCTAAAATCGCCTCCAAATACTACAAATTTTCCAGCAAAATGCTTGTTGTCACTGGTCCTCATAATGTCTTTCATACTCCTATCCAGAGATTCAAAACAATGTCTACTCATCATGGGTGCTTCGTCCCAAATTATAAGGGAAGCTGCTTTCACCAAATTAGCTTGATCACTTCCTGGAATAAGTGTGCAAGTAGAAAACTCATATGGGTTTATAGGTATTCCAAACCTAGAATGTGCTGTCCTTCCTCCTTGTAGCAATAGAGAAGCTATCCCACTTGATGCAGTGTTCAAACATATTTCTCCCTTGCATCTTATAGCTGAAGATAACAACCTCCACAGGAAAGTTTTACCTGTACCACCAAATCCATAAACGAAGAACACTCCTCCTTTTTCATTCACGACAGCATCAACAATCTGATCATAAATCTTCCTTTGCTCCTCTGTCATTTTTTCAATGTCCCTGTCATGTTCAGCTTTCAACGCATCCCTATCATAACTCAGCTCATCCAAAATCAAGACATTGTCACTTGCACCATTATCCTGAACTGGCTTTGGCATACTTTCCCATTGGTCTAAAGAGGTTCCATGACTCTTTAAAATCTTTTCCATCTCAAGAAGAGTATACCGTTTTTTCTCATCATTACTTAGACAAAGATCTACAAAAAAAAAACAGAAAACAATTTTATCTCATAGTTTTTAATAACATGAGTTATAATATGAAAAAAAAAAATATATAACCTGGTCTGTTTAAAAGCTTTCGACGTCTATATTCAATATCATCAGATAGAAACTCCCATGTATGTTCCCAAACAGCCTCGGGCTTGGACAAACTACCAGACATAAGCATAACCACATAAGCATGACGCAGAGAGGATGCTGACTCTGTGAAACTCGCCCTCACAATATCGTCAATATACTCTTGATCATCTTCTAGTAGACCCCTTGCAAAACATGCCTCCTTGAATGAAGGATACTCAACATTGTTGAAAGTTCTAATATCCTCGAAGCATGTCGGACCCCTAACAATGTTGAGCAAGACACGCAAGTAAAAAACTTCTTCAATCTTCCTTGGAGCATAGTTGATCCGACCAATACTGAAACTTTTTTTCCTGACATTGAATTTCCTCTCCTTTTTATTCCAAGTGAAGAACATTGGGATTTCAGCCAAAGTGAGTGTCCTGGCAAGAGCATTGACCTTGTTTAACTCAAACCATCCCGAGAACATTGTGTTTTCAAGAAGCTTTTCACTTATCGCTTTCTCAAAAGTGTCATCATCCTTAAAGATTATTGTCTGTTTTCCGGGTAGATGAAACTGCAATCTCTCAACTGGTACTGATCGATAGTGTATTGGAAACGAAAAAATCCTCCAAGAACCTTCACAGGCCGAGACATATCTGAAATACATAGGAAGGAAAATTTCGAATCAGAAATCAAAACACCATATCAGCACCAACGTTATGGAACATGAAATTTACCTGCCAGTAAAGAAGTCTCTGATTTCTTTTTTCTCTGGTTCTTTTACAGCTCCATCTTTAGAGACATTTTCTGTTTTTGCTGCTTTCTCAGTCGGCTCAACTGGGACCGTTGGTGTTGCTTTCTCAGGCGGCTCAACAGTGACAGTAATATGGTCTGGACCCTTATTAATATACTTAAATAAGTATTTAATAGAGCCCGTTTGATTACACCATTCAACATTAATGTGAGCTCGGTAGCGAAGGGATAATTCTTTGTTATATGTTATCACATATCTGTTATCACATTTGAAGCCATTTTTCTCTATAAAGCGGTCAGGTTGCTCTCGTCTTCTATAAATAGGAAATCCCTCTTTGTTGATCCACGTTTTCTCAACATAATCCTTAGGATAAAGCTTAGAACATTTACCATTTTCCATGCAAGGCGAGTTCCTGTTAACTGCATCACAAAGACCATGAATCATCATATCCATTATAACTTCAAACAACTCTGGTTCTGTGTCCTTATCTGGAATTTCTGCTGAGATGAACTTATCAATGTCATCGGCTTTAGGAAATTTTGATCGAGGATGCATGAATATCACAACATGAGCATGGGGTAGACCACGTTTCTGGAATTCAATAGTATACATTGCTGCATTAAACAAAGAAAAAATAATTAGTAACATAAATAAGCATCCTGCAAATATATAAGAAGGTGAAAGTTGTAGACAATAACTTACAGACCGCTGTCTTTTCCAATAACTCTTTCTCTGTCAAATCACTCATTAGAGAATCCAATTTACACTTGAAAATCCTGTTAATAATATCGGGTCTATCCTCAGCCGTTAGTTTGCGCGGTGCTAGATACCTGGTGATTTCAGGCCACTTTGGATTGCATGTGAATGTTATAAACAGATCAGGAAAACCATAGTGTTTGCATATCGCCATTGCATCTAGATACATGTTCTTCATGTATCTTGGCCCTCCAGTGAATGAGGCTGGTAAGTACAAACGATTTCCTTGATCCTGCATGTCCGCCTTTCCTGACTGTTCAGACTGCTGAATAGAATCAAAGCTATCGGATCTAAGACTCTTTTGGTTCAACCACATATATAACAGCCGATTTGCTTCTATTGATGTATAACCATCAACCAAAAATTGTTGGAACAACCTCTTAGAGTGCAGAAGCGTATGACATTCGTTTTCTCTTTCCTGAATCCGAAATGCATACCATTGTCTCATACTAATATTAGACCTCTTCAACAACAATGTAGCTTCAGTTTCTCTCTTTTTAATACCAAGTCTGAAACCATCTTCACCATATGTAAAGATAAGAGGATACTGAAGTGCTAGATACGAAGGATGAATCTCACTTATCCTCTTAAGATATCATGTTTGCTTTTCTTGCAAAACAATATCTCTTTTATCCATTTCCATATTGAATCTCCAGGAATTAATGCAGCAACTTCAGATGCAGTCGGTGTATCATATGTTCTTCCATCCTGGGTTCGACTGCTTATAATTCGCATATGAAATGTTTCCTGGATATTAGTATCAAACATATCCATGGCTGATCTAAACTGATGAACATATGGATTAACTTCGTCCAGTATCTTGATAAGCTTCTCTATGACTTGTTTCCTTAAGAGTTCCTTTTTGGCCTTTTCAGCTGATTTCTTGTACTTCCTGCATTAGAGGAAAATTTATTAAATAATACACTGCAAGCTACATTTTTCAAACCTAAAAGCAAATAATTTGTATTTGTAAAAAAAAAATCATACCCGATAATATGTGCTCTATTATCAACCTCATTATTTGTGTCGACGATGTACAGCTGAGAGAATTTGGCTTTGTCTCTATCTGGTGGTTTTAAACTTCCCATTAAATGATAGTTCTCACCTTGTAACTGAAACATTTGTTGTCCTGACGTGCATGATCGTTCAACTTTACTACCAAGTGATGTAAATGAAAAAACCATGTTTAGTTGCCTGATATTTTCTCTGTAATATTTGCTCAACTGATCGTCACCAGTAAGAAATGTTTGCAAGATGGTAGGTGAAGGTTTTAGCAATGGCAACTGAACTTGACCTTGTCCACAACACAAAGAAAATTTGGGTTTCTTCATCTTCCTTTTCTTTTCTATGCGTTCACCATACCACATTATAGCACCACAATGTTCACATTTATGAGTAGGATCACCCTCATCTATGTATGCTGCAAATGAAAAGACCATGTTAACATAAACTATGAAAATTTACTAAAGATTATAACATATCTTTTGATGAAATTACTCACCGGTGAGGAAGAAGCATTTCCAGTTGTGAACTGCATTGCATCAGTTTGTAAAGATAGTGTTTCGTTTTGACATGTTGATTCAGAATTTGTATCACTACCTTCGCTACTGACATCGTAAACTTGTTCACCATAATCTTCACCATCGTCTGCAAAGTAAAACATAAACTCAGTTCTCATGTTTAATTATATTTAGAGATTTGAGAAGTATTTAGTACCATTGATAGGGTGTTGAAAATCCGTAGAATTGTCATCTACATCTGACTCATCAGCGTGAGAGTTAAGTTCATTTGTAATGCAAACATTCTGGTCTATCTGGTTAATTGTATCTGAGCTTGAAAAAGTTTGGAGTAGATCGATAGCGTGGATCCGTATACATCTATTCGTCGAGAGTTTCAAACGCTTGGAGTGTCCGCGGGTATCTTGTCCTAAATTTTTAAATTTGTTATTTCCAAGTATTAAGATAGAAGATGGAAGGAAATTTAGATTCCAGTAAAATACTAATAACTTACTAGAATCATCTTTGTTAGAACGATATCACTTAGAAAGTAGTGGCAACTTAGCAATGCTTTTCCCTATAAAATAAATCTTCTTTCAATGAATATAATAGTCAAAGTAAAAGAATAGTTCAAAATTGATCACCTTTGTCACGATTTGTACGACTTAAGACATCATCAGGATTAGTGAACTGTCTGACCGTGGTAGGACTTATTCTATTGGCAGCTGCGGTATCTAAAATGGGAGTTCTTAAAATATCATTCCTACATTGAACCTCTATCTGTGATTGTTCGCCATTTTCTGAGTTGGAAAATGCATTGAGTAGATTAGTAGGACAAACATCGATCAATGTACTCGTAGGCCTTGATAGGGTTGAATACTGGGCAGATATAGCGGAACCTTGTCCTGCAGATATAAGCACATTTAAAATGTGCAAAATATTTAATGAAAAACATTTAACAAAAACATAATCCTTAAGGCAATACCAGGCTTTCCAGAATAAGGTCGATAGCTCTTAGAACGTATAGCCAACTTATTGATAGATTTAACTGAGAATGACAAAGAAGAACAAACTGTTACTGAGATTTCTTTAACTTTTACAGAAAGAAAAGTGTTATTTGCTTAAATTTATACCACTATTGTTATGATTTGTAGAACTGAAGATTGATTCCGGAGTAGTGAACTGTTGATCCGAGTTAAGAGTTGGTGTAGTAGGAGTTAAGTTACTCAAATCTGCGAAAACCCTATTGACATTAGTCCTTTGCGATCTGAAAGAAGTTTTTATTGCAGAACTATCAATAGATTGTCTCTTCCTTGTAAACGTTGATGACATATGTTCATCGGTGGATGACTGATCATCTGCATTATGCTTGGAATTCGGTTGGATCTCCTTCATTCTTCTGTAAAAGTTTGTATATTCAAAACAACCAAGTTTCACTTCACCATAAGCGAGATAGGGATGGCCGAGAGTGTAGGTTTGTTAGGATATCAAAGGTATTTAGATATTTACTTAAAAAAATAAAGTTCTTTCCTTTATGATGCAAAATCTTAGTTATTGGTACAAAGAAGATTTTCCTTTTTTGTTCCTATATATTTTGAATTTATTGTAATGAGTGAATCATAGAAAAAAATAATTTTTACTTTTTCAGCAAGTATATTATCAAACGTAATAATATAGAAAACAGAGGTGTATTAAATTGATTAAAAAAATTTAATGAGGCCTTCTAACAGTTATGTCGCTGTAATGTTGAAGTGGATTTCTTATGTTTTTGTGATTTTGGATTTTATGTATTTACTCCAGGTAATGAATAAAAGGAATTTGAAATCTAACAGTAACCAAACCGAGGAATCATACTTTTTAGTACGACCACATTTCTTCATCGAATTGTAAGGTAAGTTATTTTTATTAACTTAATAATTAATAAGCAATCTCAGCTTAAAATAGTTACTGGTGCTTAATGATATATATTTTGTCAATAATCAAAATTGATAATAGACTTAAACAAATAAAAAACATTACTAAATTAAATAAAAATCCTTATTATTTTAAAATAGCAAACCAATAAAACCAAACAAGAGAAACAGAAGAATATAGAAAAACTCAGAAAAAGCCAATAATTTGAAATGAATCAAAGCAGAAAATCCTTAAATGCAATAAATAAAACTAAATTCAGAAAATGAATATCTTCATCAGCCACTTTTCTTTGAGTTCTTTGATGCGTATCCCATATTTTCCTTCTTGATGTTTTTGGTACATTGCTTCTTAGAGGTTGAAGTGAGATCATGCACATATTCATCAGTATCATCTCTGCGTTTAGAAGATGGCGTTGATAACACATCATCCGAACTTTGGTTGTTCATGTGATGTATGGAATCCTAAAAAAAAATATACGTATAAGCACAAAAATAGATAACCTAAATCATATGTAGTTCGAAAACATGACTATACGAAATATAAATACATGTTCACCACTACAAATAGTAGGGTCCAAATCAGATTGAGTACACGAGATTGAGGTTGCACCACTCAAGTCCATACTCATGTCTTTCCAGACTTTACCAACCTTGAAAGTTTCAGCTTTGGAAGTGACATGGTCCTTCTCTATGTAAACTCCGAACATGAAAGTCTTACCAACCAAAGAAGTGATAGCTTCAGGGAATGAATCAATATCCTCTAACTGTAATAATAAAGGTTTAGGTGATTCATATAATTGTATCAATATATATAATATGGGTCGAAAGTGTATAGTATACCTCATCAAAGGAACGATTTAGAAGGGTCTCCGCAGATTCAGGCACAAGTCCTTTTGTCATGGCGTCCAGGTATAAGTTCTTCATGTATTGAGGCCCACCTACGAAGGTAGCTGGGAGAACAAAACGCTTTCCTTGCTCGCGCATAACAGATACCCCACCATTCTCTAATTGTTTGATCGAGTCATAACTATCTGACCGCAGACATGTCTGGTTAATTCTCAAATAACTTGGTCTGTTAACTTCTATTGTAGTATAAGAATCAACCAAGAACTGTTGAAACAATCTTTTAGATCAAAGAAGTGTATGACACTCATTTTCCCTTTCCTGTAGACGAAATGCAAACCACTGTCTCATACTAATGTTTGCTCTTTTTAGCTTTTGTGTGGCTGCTGTCTGTCCTTTATTTATCCCGAGCCTGAAACCATCTTCGCCATATGTGAAAATGAATGGATATTGAAGTGCAAGATAGGAAGGGTGAATTTCACTTATCCTTTTAAATCGTTTAGAATGCTTCTCTTGCAAAACAATATCCCTCTTATCCATCTCCATATTGAAATCTCTGGGTATTAAAGCTGCAACTTCTGATGCTGTAGGCTTGTCGTACGTCCTCCCATCCTTCTCCCTACTACTCACAATCCTCATATGAAATTTCGATTTTGGATCCATTGTAAATCTTTCTCTCGCTGATCGAAACTGGGACACGTATGGATTGACTTCATCTAGCATCTTAATAATTAGCTCTATGATTTGTTTCCTTAGATTCATCTTTTTTGCCTTTGAAGTTGTTTTGTTGTACTTCCTGTAATAGTAGTAATAAACAAAAAAATAAGAAAACAAAAACACAATTTCGAAAATTTTATAAATTAGTTGAAACTGCAGATTTACCCAATCATAGAATCTCTGATGTCAACTTCATTTTCGGTATCAACAATATAGAGCTGTGAAAACTTTGCAGAATCACCATGTGGTGGCTTCAAACTTCCCATTAAGTGGTAGTTCTCTCCATGAAGCTGAAACATTGGGGGTCCTCTGCCTTTTCCAGTTGTTCGTTCTACTTTACCGCCTAGAGAAGTGAATGAGAACAACATATTAAGGGCTCTTATATTTTCACGAAAATATTTACTGATCTGATCATTTCCATTCAGTAGTTTCTTCAAAATCTCTGGAGACTCTTTTAGCAAGGGCAATTTAACTTGTCCTTGGCCACAACAGAGTGAAAAAATAGGCTTCTTTGGGTTCCGTTTCTTGTTAATGCGCTCTCCGTACCACATAATAGCATCACAAAATTCACATTTGAATTTAGGATCCCCTTCATCCAAATATTCTAGAAAGCAAATAAAACGATACTCGTTAGTGTTTGACAAAATAAATAGCTTCTGAGTAGTAACAAATACATAATATATTATTACCTGTTTTTTTCTTTGCTGGTTTAGTATTCTGAAAGAACATTTGAAAAAACATAGTTGTCGATTGAATTCTCTCATGTTTTTCATCCTTTTTAGGTTGATGGCAAATGACCTCATCTTCACTTTCTGAATTAATATCACTTTCCTGAGTACTGTAGTCATAAACCTGTTCGTTGTATTCCTCATCCGAATCTGCACATTAAATGAGTCATATTGTGTATAATCATCAACGACATCTGAAACATTTTTTAGAACTGCTAGTAGCTTGAAAATAACCTGAGGATAGATGAATATGAGTAACTGAACATGAATTCAGGGATGGTGGAAGAACTGCTTTGCCTTTATCTTTTCCTGTTGAAATTTTGTGTCATAACAATAAAAAATTGACAACATTTGAAATCTATCCGCATGTAGTAATTTTTTAAAATTCTACCCACTCTTTATACAACTTGTTGGTTGTGAAGTTGTCAAATTTGAGTTATGAATTCCGTAAGAGATAGGCGTAGATTGTTCAGACAAATTCACATTTGTGACATCGCTTAACGGTCTAGAAAAATATGAATTTGATGTTGGTGTCATGAGGCTTGACAAAGGATCAATAGAATTATTGTTGTTAGCTCTCTTCTTTCTCGGTTGTGATTCACGTAAATTGTCTACATTGATACTCCTTTTTGATAGCTAATAACACACATAAAAAATCACACTATTAAATCATTAGTCATACAAATATTTATAATTCATGATATATAGAACAAAAGTGTAGAATCATAACTGCAGTTCCAGATGTAGGAGACAGTGAAATTGTAGTTCTGGTTTTGGGTGAAACAATTGTTTTGCCTTTTCCTTGTCCTGCATCAAATATTATCTGGTAAAACAAATAATCTCGATATGATATTACGATAGATAATTACTAAATAATATAAAAATATTTTGTTTACAACCTAATCGTCCTGTTCTTGTGTTATTTGAGTAAAACTCTGGTTGAGTCATTGGTGTAGAACATTGCAGAGCCTCCATATTAGTAACATCTTGGAAAACTCCACACGAATCAGAATTTGAGATATTACTACTGCCGCTTCCTATTTTCAATGATGAATGAGAACAACGCCCAATGGACTTTTTTGTTTGTGATGTCTTTTTTCCTTGTGTTGATTTATGATAGGTATCTCCACGAAAAAAAATTATCTTTCTTCTCCATGATTTATTACTGATAGAACGGCAGTACAATCCCTAGGTTATATAAATGATAAAAAGATCTTGTTAGTTAGAATATGTTGGTGGTTACGAACCAATCAAAACTACAATATTACTAATTTCTCTTGATATAGTACAACTAATAGATAATTTATTTAAGACATTCAAAAGGAAATGACATATGAAGATATATTAACATAAAGCAAAATAGGAACATATGCATTATGAAAGGACTTTCAATAATGAGTGTAACTTATTACTTATATGGGATGATATATTTTTCAATAATCGTCTATTGACATGAAATTATTTTGTTGTCTGTTTGTACTATTTAATTTGCATTCATTTATTACTCAATCAAATATGACATTGAAAATATAGGTACAATATTCGTTATAGAATTATCAGTTTTAGATTATTTGAATAAAACGAATTTTATTGATCTTCCTAGAATTCAAATAAAACACCAAAGTAGAAAACAGAAAAAAAAAACATGAAGCAGAAGCAAATCTGGGAAACGAAATAAAACCGAAATCTAGGAAAAACACTGGTCACGAACTGATTAGTCAGCCACTAATCTTCTCTTTGCCTTCATCCACTTCGAGTTTCTCAACCTTAATCTTCTTTGTGCATTGCTTCTTTGTTGACGAACTATTGTCAGGTGCATCAACTACATTGACTTCCTTAGTACGCTTAGAGGAAGGAGTTGAAAGAGACTCCGAATTCGATGGAATGTGAGCAATTTCTTGACATGAAACCTATATATTAATAATAACAGCATATTAGGTTAAAATAATGTTATGGAATATAGTCTGACGATAATAAATGAATAAGTATGATCTCACATCACTACAGCATAACATTGGAGTTTCTTTATCAGACAGATTCACAGATTCCACTGTAGATTCAGTGTTAATAATGTCATGAAGATACCAAACTTTCATGGCTTTGTAGAAATCCACTCCATAGGCAATGTTTGACTCATCCACAGCAATACCAAAACAATAAGTCCTTCCAACTAACTCCCCGATTTCAGCTGGTATCATTTCTGGATCTTTAATCTGGTCACGATATTAAGATATGAATATAAACTGTAAATTTAGTAAATTTATATAATTATAAATAAGAAACACTGTCTAGTTTGTTACCTCATCGAAAGAACCATTTAGGAGTTTTTCTACAGTTTCACATACGATAGTCTTAGCAATGGAATCTAGTAGCATGAATTTTGAATCCCCTGTCTCATCCTTCACAAGCAGATGAATCTTGTATCTGTGGTTCAAACGAAGAAATATTATACCAGAACATTGCCTTATGTTGCATATATATAAGATAAACATATAAAATAGGGTAATAAATAACTTTGGGGAAACTTTAGTTACAACACGTGTGCAAACTTCACACCACCATTTAGGCACAGTAAGATCTTCATTTGAACCAGACATCATGAAAACCTTTTTGTTGCAAACCAGACAAGCAAAATAATATCAACCCCAATCGGTATCAATACCCAAAACTGAACAGATAACTCTGCAGTTTCCAGCCAAAAAATGTCAAAATATTAGTTATATAATAATTATTATTAATAATAAAGTACAAAATAATTAGATAAAACTACAAACCTTTTCTAAGTGCTTCATCTCTTGTATGGTTTTAAACGGAAACTGAGACCATTTCTCACGCCTTTGCTGGATAGATAGCTTCTCTTCTTTAGGTTCAGACAACACAATCGAGTTGTTTTCACCATGAAACCTAAATGAACCAATAATTGATTAAAATACTTATCAAGACATTTAGTGTATCATAAATCTGTTAGAGGTTTCCTTGCATTTGTTTCAGAGCATGTGCTTCTTCGACTTCTGGGTTGATCAACACCAAGGAAGAATCAAATGAATTAGAGACTTGCAAATCTCCTGAAAGTATTAATAAAATAATTGTCAAATAAACATAAATTTTATAATCACAGAATCAAAAATATAGAACGTAATGTAAATACCCCTGTATTTTCCGATTTTAGCAAATCGAATTAAGCAGACATCTCCATTGTTTGGTTATGTGACTTGAGAAGTCACAAGTTCAGCACATTTTCCCCATAGAACGCACTGAAGGCGTTGATCACTGATAACAAAATTCATTTTGAAAATTAATGAACTACACACAAAAAAAATGTTGTACATACGTAAATTTGATAAACTTTAGATCACTGATAATACTATTAAGTAGTAAAGAATTTAATCAAAAACTTACTTGATATCTCTTAGTGTAAACTCCACCTTTTTCCTTTCTTTACCTTAACATTGCACAACATCCAACCCACCCAAGTTTAGAACTTCACCAATCACATCTACCAAAGACAAAAGATAAGTTAACGATTGTATAAAAAACAGTAATTGAATTTCAGCAACAAAAAGACATGTTTACCAATTAGGAAACTCGTGTTAAGTGAACCACTCAGAATTGTGTCAAAATCATGGAGCCCGAGGAACATGTCACTGCATTCTTTCGGGGAATCACTTATCGAGGTTTGACCCATGAATGACATTTTGTAAACATGGTTTGTAAGTCTGTAAAGACCCGACGCCTGACTTAATGTGAAGTTAGTGATAACCTTCCATTCTCCAACACGACAATGTCGTTCAAGACGTTCAAAGAACATTTTCTTGCAACTGGCGTGTATCTTGACACCCTAAAAAAATAAACAGAACTAATTATGTTCATATAACGATGAAAAACATATGATCAACAAAATAGGATTCAAGAACTAACATTCTCATCAGATAAAACCATCTCAAGTGAAGCACCAAATTGGGGAGTGAAAGACTTCCAGGTATGAAGCACTTTCACTTGGACTCTCCAAGACGACTTGAAAGGCTTGACATCTGATAAATTGCTGATCTTGACAATGGAACCCATGACTTAAGAGATAAGTAGACTATTGTTTGTTTATCGTGGTTTTGATTTGAGGTTTGAGAGTCGCTATTTATAAAGATGCATAGATCTGAATAATATTTATGATAAAATATAATTTTTGATTGCATAAACTGAAGCATATTCGAGGAATATATTTCGTTAAAAACAGGTTTCAAACAGTTTTCTTATCTTTTTCGTATCTTTTAAGTTGTTGAAATTAGATATATACCAAAGAAACGATAAATAAAATATAATCTTGTATAACTGTTTAAAGTAATCTGTTCAAATAAATCGGGGATACTTATAGTTGTTAAATTGGTTATAACAAACTAAAGTAAAATGATTTATAATTCCGACTTATAGATAAGGTTAGCTATTTATCACTTATAGACATTCATTTAATCTTCGTTTTTGATATATTGTTTTACCAATCACATTTTAGATATCCTGAGGTATTGACCCACGTTACAAATATAATATAGTTGACATGAAAGCCACAAATAACTTATCGAACAAAAACAGCAACTTATATTACATATCTTACAATAACTGAAAATACAAAATTAGAACAATAGCATAGATAAACTGACACAACAACATACACACTCAGACATCAAAACAAAAGTACAACAAAAGAGTAGCATAGAGGATTACATAGTGCATGAACTGAAAATACAAATTTAAACATATTGCATGGATAAACTTACACACAACAACCACTCCTTTTCTTATTCTTCACGGGTAGCAAAGGTAAACCATTGATAAAGCCTTTTGTAGTAGTAACACTAATCGCAAACTAAAGTTAAGTCATCTTCGGGATGTCAGTTTCTCCGTCGGCGAATGTTAACCATCTCCGTATAGTCATCCTGTGTGTAATTACACGGAATTGAACTTAGGGAGTTCTTGATTCTCTCCCAGCTTTGATTGGACCTCGATGGATTTTCCAGCCATTGGAGTTTATCCATATACTTTCGCCCCTTCCAATAATGACCACGAACCATCATTAACAAACCGTAAAGAAACGTACCTTCATCATTTTTCCAAATGTAATACTTTCGCCCCTTCATGATGGTCCTTCGTGATGAAGTACTGAAGTATCCCCTCGATATAGTGGGCAACCGGGTTGCCATTCTCCAAACACTTTTCCTTTAACTGTGTGTACTCGAATAGCATTTCCCGTGGTTTGGCAGCAAAATATCGTAGACTGAGATTTTTGAAGTAGTTATCCGGATCGGCGTCTGAATAATCGTTGAAATCAGAGTCAATGTCGATGATGTAACCATTGTTAACCGATGAATCTGAACCCATCTTTGTGTTTGTGAAGGTGAAACAAAAAGAAATTGGAGAGGTTTTAGAAGTGGGTCTATGGAGGAATTGTAAAATGGGAATATGTAGTTATTAAATAAAGAGGGTAGACCAAGTTGATGTGACCAAGTTGATGGACTTCACACACTTTTTATAAAAGCTAGAGCATGGTTAAGTCTTGTCAATGGCAAGGTAAAAAGTTCAACTTTACTTGCATGTCTCTTGATATTCCCAAAACCAAGTTGATGTGACCAAGTTGATGGACTTCACACACTTTTTATAAAAGCTAGAGCATGGTTAAGTCTTGTCAAAGGCAAGGTAAAAAGTTCAACTTTACTTGCATTTCTCTTGATATTCCCAAATGGCAGTGAAAATTAAAGTATCCAAGACGATCCATTGTTCAAGGAGTGGATTTAATCCTTTACCACATAAACACCAATCATTATATGTAAAATAAGAGAAACATCCTAAATTGTCTAGCTTTGTGTATTGTCACGTCATGGCTTAAATGGACAGTTTGATTCACTCACGTGATTGGGGTTTTATAATTGTATATTGATAGATTATGAATTCAGACAATTAGATGTCGCTTGACTTTTTTGTTAAATATTTTTTTATATCATTAATTTATTTAATAATCTTTATATGGCAAGTGTTAACAAACCGAACTAATATGATATCAATAATAAAAAAAACCAAATTTATTTCTTTCATAGAAGCCAAACAAAGTACAGGAGTAGAAAAAAACTGAAAAACACCAACAAAACTCAATTAAAGCAATCCTAAAACGAAAATCCTAAACCGACAATTTATTTTGATAAACAATTGAAATCTTGCCCACTTGTCTTCTCTTTGACTTCATCATAAGACATTTATTATTTTCCTTGTGATTTGTGGATTCCTTCTAAATCACTAAAGATAACTGATGCATTGCCTTGATTCTCTTCAATAGAATGTCATTAAGATTCCACACTTTAATGACCTCGACACATTCTGATCCATAAACTCCGTTATTTGCATCTCTGGAGATTCCAAAACCAAATGTCTTTCCAACAATTTGCACTATCTCAGTTGGTAGAACTTCTGGATCATTGACCTGAAAAATATAGAACATAATACTCCTATTCATGTTTATCCATTTATAATGAATAGGGTTCGTTAAAACATGTAATAAAATAAATTTGTTACCTTATCACAAGAACCATTTAGGAGTTTTGCAGCAGAGGAATTGACAATAGTCTTTGCGGCCGAATCTATAAGTATTAAGTTGGACTCACCTGTAAGATCCTGTACAAGTAGTTTCAAGTTGTACCTGAAAACAAATCAGAGGTGCGAGTTTAATCATCACACAAGTACAACAAAATAGTTATTTGGTATGATTAGAATGATGTAATAATAAATATACATCGGTGATACATTGGTAACTACACGATTGCAACACTCGCACCACCACACCGGCACATCGCAATCATTGTATGAAATATGCATTTTCTTAACAGTGTGGTTGCATACCAAACACACAAAATAATACCATCCATTGATGGTATCAATAGCATAAACAGTATAGATAACTCTGGAATATCCACCCTGCAATTAATTAAAATGTGTGTGAATATAAGGATGTACATTGTATTTTAATGAAATTTAGTATAAGTTTAAAAGTAAACTTATAAATAAAAACAAACATTGGCTGATCGCTTCATTTCTTGAATGGTTCTGAATGGTATTTGTGACCATTTCATGCGAATTTGCTGAACCAAACTCTTAGCAGGTTTAGGCAAGACATGTACACCCTTGTTCTTGTCATCATGAAACCTATATGATAAACACAACAACAAAAATTATTTTATGATTAATTATCATAGTCGATACATTATATAGTGTAAATGTGCTTGCATTTGTTTCAGATCAAATGCTTCTGCGATATATGGGTTTATCAACACCAAAGATGACTCAAATAAATTAGAGACTTGAAACTCTCCTGAAAAAATACAGAGAATATTCTGTAAGTTTAATCACAAAATAAAAGGAGCATGAAATAATAAAATGTACAAAAACAAACGATTTAAGATAATATATTACCCCCTTTTTCTGATTTTTGCAAATCTTATTAAACTGATATGACCGATGTTTGGTATTTTGGCTTCAGATTCCAAAAGCTCAACACATTTTCCCCATAGGCAACATTTCACTCGCTTATCACTTAATTTACAAATAAACATAGATATCAATTGTTCTAATAAGTACAACAATTAATTTACAAAAAGTTTATAAACAAAATCGATAAACTTACTTGATATCTCTTACTGTAAACTCAACCTTTTTAATTTGTTTTCGTTGAGTATGAACAACATCCATCCCACCAAAATCTAGCACCTCCCCAATCACATCTATAATACACAATAGCATGTTAAGAATAATGACATTTTTAACTATGTAATATACAAACATAAAAAGGTAAAATACCAGTAAGGAAATTAGTGTTAAGTGAACCACTAATCACATTATCAAAGGCAATGAGGTCGAGGAAAATGTTGTTGCACTGTAAAGATGACTCACTTATAGTCGTCTGACACACAAACGACATTTTGTAAACATGGTTAGTGACCCTATCAAATCCAGTCGCCTGACTTAAGGAAAAGTTTTTGATGACTATCCATTGTCCAACACGACACATACTCTCAACACGTTCAGTGAAAGGATTCTTGCAAATGACATGTATTTTGACACCCTATAAAGTTTATAACATTAGAATATCAGTTATCTGTATAATAAAACTATAAATATAGGATATATTTAAAAGAAGTAAGACTAAATGACCAACATTTTCATCAGAAAGCACCATATCAAGTGATGAACCAAACTGGGGATTGCATGACTTCCATGTATGAAGCACTTTAACGTGGATGCTCCATGAAGTCTTGAAAGGCTTAACATCGGCTAAATTGCTCATATGAATTATGGAACCCATGACGTGAGAATAGACAAAGCTAGACAATTTAGGATGTTTCTCTGATTTGTTCAAGTGATGGGTTAGAGTCGATATATATAAGGACGTGTTCGTAGGTTTAAAATAATAATCTCTTAAATTTATTAATCATTTGATATCAAGAATATTCTAGGGATCGGGATACACAAATATTATAAATCCGTTATCCCCAACTGAAGTAGTTGTAATATTGATGATGGGGAATAAATCGTTGAGATCTAATATTTGCCAAAAAGATTATATTACGATCAGTTTTAACTGTTGGGATTCCAACGTAACTGATTAAACAAAATCGCAGGTTGTTAGAAATATAAGCTAGTAAATTAAAATAATACAGATGAATGTATAAGAAATCAAAACTTTGAGTTGATGGAATATAATATAGAGATTTATAATTCAAATGTGTTTAGAATATAATCTCGGTTTCAAATTGATTCAACTTTGTCTTAGATGTTGTTTAAATTTGTATATTGAAGGAATATGTCATTGCTAATGAAATTTTTAAACAAAATCGCAGGTGTTTATCATTCAAACAGTTTCATAGTTGTAAAAAGTGATTGTTCTAATGAAAACTGGTCGAGCAATACATGGATGAGATCAAAGCGCCACTGACGAATGTATAAGAAATCAAAGCTTAGGGTTGATAGAATACAAAACATCTGGTAATAACATACAATATGGATTGTTGTAAACGAAAAATGAGTATGTCATCGATATGTTGATGTGATTAGTATTCTTTTAGTATACATCACATAGTTTTCTGTTAGCTGTGTAATTTAATGAATATATATATATATATATATATATATATATATATATATATATATATATAACGTAACTGATTAATAAGTGGTGGACATGATTATATAAATCAGTGTAATCGTTTTTATAGGGAAGATATTTGAATATAGTTAGACTGCAACAACTTTTTTTGATAGTCCAAAAAGTAGTCGATAAATATCGCTCCTGTTTTAATAGTATTGACTAGATTTTGACCCGCTCTTAAAAGAGCGGGTATATTTTTTGTTTTATATTTTTTTAAAATTAGTTTTCATATTTGTGTTTTTGATTATATTTGTGTTTTGATTATATTTGTGCTTTTAGTTGTGATTAATAAAAGGTTTTAATAATTATATTAAAATAGTTGGACCACAGTTATATCAATAGATCATATTTCTGTTTTAATAATATTGATTTTGATCCGCTCTTTAGAAGGATAGATGTATTTTTGTTTTAATTTTTTTTTGAAAAAAATAATTTTATATTTATTTTATTTTTTGTAATCATATTTGTATTTAATATTAATTTAATTTAATATAATTTTTGGTAAATATCTTAAGGTATATAATTATACAGTTATGCCATATGCATTTCAGAAATTATTTTTAAAATTTATTCTTAAAATTTGCAACATATTATATTTTCTTAATAGTTACATAATATGATTAGTTAGAAATATTTGTATCCAAAAAATCCAACTCGGAATCAACCCAAAAATCAAAAACATCTGGTAATAACATACAATATGGATTGTTGTAAACGAAAAATGAGTATGTCATCGATATGTTGATGTGATTAGTATTCTTTTAGTATACATCACATAGTTTTCTGTTAGCTGTGTAATTTAATGAATATATATATATATATATATATATATATATATATATATATATATATATATATATATATAACGTAACTGATTAATAAGTGGTGGACATGATTATATAAATCAGTGTAATCGTTTTTATAGGGAAGATATTTGAATATAGTTAGACTGCAACAACTTTTTTTGATAGTCCAAAAAGTAGTCGATAAATATCGCTCCTGTTTTAATAGTATTGATACTACAACTAAATTTATAGTAGGAGTGATAAGCCAGAAGCTTTTCTACAATATTATTATCATCCTCAACGTCTAAGCCTTCTCCATCTAAAAATCTGTTTACAAAGAAGAAAAACAGATCACTCGACAGCCAAAAACAGTCTACAGGAAAGGTATGCACGAAAATGCAAGAGCATTATCACATCATGGAGAAATGATTGTTCTGTATAGAGAACCCAATCAAAACTAAGTATCAGTGTCTCTCGACAAAATAGTTTGGTTGGCGAGCCATTGTAGATTAGACATCAAGTAAAGAATCTACGGATTAAGTAGAAATTGTCACATCAAAACCCAAAAAGGTGTCTCTACGTAGTTAAGAACAACCTACTAGACCAAGCTATGAGGCTATAACTTCATTCCAAGTACTTTAAATCAACAAAAACTAAATCAAGATTGGAATTGTTATTCAAAACGTATTGAAGTATCAAGTTTGTGCAGCTAATCGAGTCTAATACTTGAACTAACAACACCACTAAACAATCTACAAAGAACAAGGTGTAAGTTCATAATTTGATCGGAACATTAGTACTCCGCCTCTAGATTCTTCCATTTTCGATAATCAGGATCCTCGTACTGCCAGTTCATCAATAGGCGAGAATCATCTTCTCGAAACTGTGGTTTATCAGCAAGAGAACACCACATACGCTGATGCTGAGACAACTGTTGCTGAGAAGAGGGAGTGTTCTAAGGTGTAGTAAGGTCATTGACTACTATAAAGAGAAAACAAAAATCAGTTACAGGTATATTGACTCGAAGAAGAAACTTGCATAGAAAGAAGATAAGCAAGAACGTCAAATCTTATTAGCATTAGGGGTTGACTTTCAGCTATACCCATTACGACTACTTTTATTTTTCAGAAGAAAAAAGAAAATTAGGACGAAAGGGACATTTTTTTTTTGTTTAAAATCAATTCGAACCCGAGATGCTGTGGAAATCAACAGAGTAGCAGAACCAACTTTATCTTTTTTTTCCTATTTTTTTAACAGCACTTTTGTCTATATTTTCAACTAGGTGTTTAGCCCGCACGTGCGGGCTTGATTTTACAAATATTTTATTAGTTTATATTTTATTAATTCAAAAACCAGCATGGTAATTTATTATTTATGTTTAAAAAAAAACATAAAGTTCTATATATATATATATATATATATGACAAAACATTTCATTTAAATATATATGTTTATAATTTTGTTAATATTTTAAAATAAAACATTCAAAAATTAGAAATATTTTAGATAATATACTTATACAAAATGGTTTTAGTTGGTTAATATTTAATTATAAATAGTTTATATGTTATTTTATATCTTAATTGAAAAAATAAATTTTAAGATAACAACACAATATATAAGAATTATCTTATTTAAAATTTCTAATATTGTTAATAAAAATCGTTTTTAATTATATATAAAATTCATTAAAGTTAATATTGACTTTAGCCACTTAGTTATTATAAATTGTAATATATCTTATTTTAAATTTTATAATTGAAAAGTATTTTAAGATAACAACAAAATACATAAGAATTATCTAATTTAAAAAAATTAATAATATTAATAAAAATCAATATTGATTTTAACCACTTAATTATGATATATTTTTATATCTAATTTTTAAATTTCATAATTGAAAAGTATTTTAAGATAACAACACAATATATAAAAAATATCTTATTTTTAAAATATAAATAATATTATTAATAATTTTCGTTTTTGATTATATAATTTATTATATATATAAAATTCATTAAGGGTATCATCGACTTTGACCACTCTAACTTTTAACGTGAGAGTTCGATTGCGAAAAATCACTTTTTATTAGTCTATATTTTATTAATTCAAAAACCAGCATGATAATTTATTATTTATGTTTATTAAAAAAACAAACATCAAATTTTATATATATATGACAAAACATTTCATTAAATTTTTTTTTACAACTTTAATACTACTTTAAAAGTCAAAAAATTTGGCTTTATACATAATTCGGTTTGATGAAATTATGGAAAAATTATATTGAATCCATTAAAATATATATGTTTATAATTGTGTTAATATTTTAAAAGAAAACATTCACATATTAGAAATATTTTAGAAAATATATTTATACAAAATGGTTTTAGTTGGTTAATATTTAATTATAAATACTTTATATGTTATTTTATATCTTTTATAATTGAAAAAATAAATTAGATAAAAACACAATATAAGAATTATCTTATTTAAAAATTCTAATATTATTAATAAAAATTCTTTTTAATTATATAATTAATTATATATAAAATTCATTAAAGGTAATATTGAATTTAACCATTTAATTATTATAAATTGTTTTACATCTTATTTTAATTTTTATAACTGAAAAATATTTTCACATAACAAGAAAATACATAAGATTTATCTTATTTTCTTAAAAAATTAATAATATTAATGAAAAATCAATATTTATTATAACAATTTAATTATTATAGTTGATTTTATATCTAATTTTAACTTTTATTATTGAAAAATATTTTAAAATAACAACATAATATATAAGAATTATCTTATTTTTAAAAAATAAATAATATTATTAAAAAATTTGTTTTTGATTATATAATTAGTTACTTTTAACGAGAGCTCGAATTGCGAAAAATCGTTTCGCAAATAATAATATAGATTTATCTATTCATGATGTAGCTGCTACTCTGTGCCGTTAGATTGATCTTTAGACGCTTCTATAAATATCAAAAACCACAATCCAACGGCTACGATTTCTTATTGCGTGTCAACACTCACCACCGAATCTTTCTCCTCCTTTCCCTCTCCAGCTGGCCGAACACACCGGCTATTCCCACTTTCTCTCTTGGGCCCCACAAAGGCAACTTGCTAAAGTCAGTGGTAAATTACTCAAAACCCAAGGAGTTAAGCTTACGTGGGTCATCGTACGTGGTTAATTTGGTAAGTTTCGTCTCGTGTTTAATCACCTGTGTCGCGACTAGTGTTACAAAACTTGCTCTCATGACGTGTTCGGTCGGAGATATTAAGAAGATCAAAAATATCTAGCTAAGTCGTCCACGTTGGCACTAAAGATAAAACCCATCTGGAATTAGATATTATACTTTTCTCTTATCTTTTTGCTTTTCCCTTTTTATCCTGCAAAAAATATATTGCTCAGACCAAACTTCTCCACGAATTTTCAATCTTGCGTATCTCCGATCTCACTGATTTGAACCTTTTAGAGTTGAATCTGAATCTGAATTTTGAGAAATAAGAGAGTGAAGATGGGAGATGTTGGAGATAGGGTAATGGAATGGGAGATGGGGCTACCAAGCGACGAAGATTTGGCATCGCTTTCACACTCTCTCGTTCCGTCGAATCTCGCGATGGCTTTCAGCATAACACCGGAGAAGAGCCGTACCATCCACGACGTGAATCGTGCTTCGGAAACGACCTTCTCGTCGCTCCGCGGCGGATCTTCCGGTCCCAACACCTCTTCCTCCACCACCAACATCATCGGCGTCGTCGCCGCGGCGGAGGAGGAGGAGGAGGAGGAGGAGGAGGAGGAGGAAGATCGAGTGGGATCGAGCAGTCCCGGATCGGATTCGAAGAAACAAAAGATAATATCGGAGGAGGATGAAGGAGGAGATTCGGGGACTGAAGATCTGACGACTAATGGGAAGACACTGAAACGGGCGCGTTTGGTGTGGACCCCGCAGCTGCACAAGAGATTCGTGGATGTTGTGGCCCACCTGGGGGTTAAAAACGCTGTGCCCAAGACGATTATGCAGCTTATGAACGTCGAAGGGTTGACTCGAGAGAACGTCGCGTCTCACCTCCAGAAGTACAGGCTCTACCTCAAAAGAATGCAGGGATTGACCTCCGAAGGTCCGTCTTCTTCGGATAAGCTCTTCTCCTCAACCCCTGTCCCTCCACAGAGCTTCCAAGAACATGTGGGAGTGCCGCCGCCGCCGCCGATGATGCAGATGCCAGTGTATGCGCATCATATGGGTATGCAAGGATATCATCACCAGAGTAACGCTCATGATCCTTATCATCATGGAAGTGGTGGTGGACCTGCAAATCCATATATGATGCAGCAGAACAAGTTCGGATCGGTGGCTTCCTATCCTCCTGTTGGAGGTGGAAGCGCGAATGAGAATTAAAATGAATTTAATAGGTGTGAGCTTTGTTTTTGCTCGTGGAACTGATTAAGTTTCTGTCCTTTTAAGTACAGTTAATATAATTCTCATACGATTTGATTGAAACTAATCAAGTTTCTGTCTTTGCTATATATAAATGGTATACAATAAATCCTTTGTTCTTTTTTTAATCGGCTTGTTCTCTGCATTTTCAATTTTGACAGAACTAAGTCGAAAATCTGCTCTCCTCCGAGTTTGAGACCTAATATAATTCAGATCAGAGTCGATTCATATTTGGGAAGTATAAACTGTTCTTGTAGCCATATGTTGTGTAGCACAAGTACTGTACTCTTCTAGTTTGTTTATAGATATGGCAACCATAGTGATAGTTTCACCTTCTTTCAATGCTTATCGTAAATTAAACCATTCCTGAATGTAAATCATTTGTACTTTATATTCCCTATGTTTTGTTTCTCTCAGCGATATCCATGTCTTCAGGTAGTTTGGTCAGGTTTAGTTATACCGTTCTCGAATACTCCTGCATCTTTACAGGCCTTGTTCTTTCTTGATTATTGTTACAGGTTCTTTTTACGAGTTTTTTCTAAGCCTATCTACATAGGAGATCAGACAACATATCATGTCGAATCTAGACCAATGAGTATTATTGGAGCACAATGCATACTTGAAGACTTCTGACTAGTTTTATGTACTGATTTATATATCGTAATGTGAGGTAAGTCTCTTTCCTTACTCTCTGTTGTCACAACCTAGAAAGATGTTCAAGAGAGTGTTTGTCGTATTTCTCAGCATTGTTAACTGTTTATCTTTTTCTGGATGGCGTCAGACACAGTGTTTATGTTTATCTACTTTCGATATATACATCTGTTTAAGACAACTATTATTTTCTTAAGTACTAACCTTTCATTGGATTAGAGAGCCAAACACCAATTAAATTTGAACAAAAGGGAGAAAGTGACATTACAACAAAAGCATGTCTACTGGCTAACATATCTTATTGGTTTTAGCTACGTATGGTTCTACTTTGAGATTTAGATAATAATCTAAGACCTTTTCCTCTCCAATAGATGATCATACTTTTATAAAGAAACATTAATCTCCAGCAATATACTATTCTCTGCTGACTGCACATCACACATTTAGTGACAACCTTATCCTCACATCACATTAGTGTCCCCCGTTTGATTTTATGGTTGAAAAGTAAGATTCTTCTAGAATAGAAAAGTACATTTATTTCTTAATACAACACAAGTTATTCATCCATTGGTTTCTTTAGCAGAAAGCTTTTTTAACCTTCTGTTTCACTGGCAAGGCATGGTGAATTATGTAGAGACTAGTTTCTAATTTGTTTCACAGTCCTGAAGAAGTTTACAAACTCCTCTACCGAGTTGTGTGAAGAACCTCCACTTCTGACAGAGGCTCTTAGTTTCTCCTTCAAACTTACGGCTCTCTTCCTCATCTCCTCTCCTTCCTCGCCCACCATTAACCTCTTCACAGCTCTCTCCACCGCTCCTCTGTCTAAATCACCCTCCACTTGAACCCCAATTTTCCAAACACACTCCAAGTACCATGCGGTTACAGATTATAGACACTAGTGAAAATAGAAACAGAGGAGTTTTAGAATACCATTGAAGGGTACTTGTGGTACTGAAAATAACGTTGGGGAGGTTAAACTCTTTGACTGCAGCTTCAGCAAAGTACATGAACTCGTCGTAGATAACACATACGATCTCATTACTTTGTTGTAGCAACAACTGACCCAAACAGTCCTTGAAGCTCACATGACACTCTTTGTTGAGCTTATGCAGAAACCGTATTGGCCCGAGATTCTTGAACTCAGACTCCGGTAAGCTTTCTGGTATGGTGACAAACTGAAAGTCGGTGGAGTCATCTCGAGGGTTTAAGTAATTAAACTTGGTCTGAGCAACAGTGATTGAGAAACCCTTCAAGTGAAGAGTATTGTGATATAAGACTCGGATGGAGCCTTTGGAAGGTGGTGGAGATGGATCCTCAAGCTGGCTTTCACGTACTCTCTTGAGAACAAAGGATGGTCGATGGTGATGGCACTTGACTAGATAGATCAAGTGTTATGGGATCAAACAAGCTGGCTATAACGCACTCTCTTGTTGGATCGGTTAATGGAGTTGATGATGGGTCGAAGAACACCACAAGGAGGATGATAGATCCTTGATATAGTTCGAACTTTTGCTGATTGAATCACACAAGGAGGAAAAGAGAGATGGCGGCTTGCTTAGGGGGCAAACTGACTCATATATTGATCTAGGTAAAAAGTTGTGTCTTACAAAGCTGCGTGTGGGACTTTATTAATAGTCCATCAGCTGATGACCTAACGGTCGGCTCAAAGAAAATAAAAGACTCAAAACGACATGACTTAAGGTTCAAAGAAAAAGAAACAAAAACAACTAACATTGCCCCGGTTTAAGACCAAAAAGAAAAGATGCATAAAGTAAATAAAAGAAAGGCCTAAACTAAGTCTTGGCCTTGAACCTTGGTTGCCGCGGGGATGGGAGAGTTCTAGGAACCACTAGACTGACCCATCTTACATGCACAAATCGTAAATAATAAAAATACTTTCCTTGGTTCGAAATTGGTCTGTTTGGGAAGGCTTTCTTCATCTTCTGGAAAGGTATCCCATTCAGGAAAGGCATCCTGTTTAGGAAAGGATTCTTCATCTTCTGGAAAGGCTTCCCGATAACTTGGAAGGTCTTCCGCTTCACTTGGAAAGGCTTGCTCTTTTCTTGTAAGGACTTCTTCTTTATCTGGAAGGGCTTCCTCTTCAGTTCCTGCGAAATAAACATCTTTATCAGTTCCATCCAAATAAGTTGGCTTACCTTGAGTGATATTGAGTTGCACAAAGGCATTGCTCAAGTCATCACTTGTCTTGTTGCTATGCTCTACTTTGGTGAGTTGAGCTATAGGTATGGCTGGTGGTTCTTCTAGGTGGTTCATGATGGCTTGGACCGCAAGGTTAAACCCTTCTTTGAGCCTTCTCTCCTTGGAACGTGTCATTGGTCCTTCAGAGACCTTAGGAATGGTTATAAGAGTGATGTTCTGGTCGATGTCCACATCATTCCCTCCCCCTTCAAGATGTTTTGACCTCAAAACTGGATCATCTGCAAGATAAGGAGACAAGTCAGTAACATTGAACGTATGAGAGATATTAAACTCACTTGGCAGCTCCAGACGGTAGGCATTGTCATTGATCTTCTCCAAGACACGGAAAGGGCCAGCTCCTCTAGGGGCTAGTTTGGATTTCCTTTGTGAGAACCTCTCAGGCCGCATATGTATCCAGACCCACTCTCCTGGTTGAAAGATCATCTCTTTGCGCTTCTTATCAGCTGTTCTCTTGTAGTCCTCAGTCTTTTTGATGACATTCTCCCGGGCTTGCTGGTGTAGCTTCTTGATTGCCTCGCCTCTCTTTAAACCATCCTGATTAACTTGCTCAACTTGTGGAATTGGCTTAAGATCCAAAGGGGTTAGTGGATTAAACCCATAAACAACTTCAAAAGGAGACATCTTAGTAGCAGAATGGGTAGCATGGTTATAAGCAAACTCAATCAATGGAAGGCAATCTAACCAAGTGCTTAAGTTACGACCAAGAGTAACTCTAAGTAGAGTAGATAAGGTTCGGTTTACCACTTCAGTTTGTCCATCTGTTTGAGGATGGCAAGTTGTTGAGAAGAGTAGTTTAGTGCCTAGCTTCTTCCATAGGGTCCTCCAAAAGTGGCTTAGGAACTTGGTGTCTCTATCAGATACAATGGTCCTTGGTATCCCATGTAAGTGCACCACTTCTTTAAAGAATAAGTCTGCAATTTGAGATGCATCATTGGACTTGTCACATGGTATGAAGTGAGCCATCTTTGAAAACCGGTCCACCACCACAAAGATTGAATCCTTGTGTCTTATCTTGGGCAAACCTAAAACAAAATCCATAGAAATATCCTCCCAAGGAGCATTAAGAATTAGTAAAGGTAAGTATAAACCGTGAGGATGTGACCTGGACTTGGCTTTGTGGCAAGGAACACATCTAGCACAATGTCTCTCAACATCTCGCTTGAGGTGTGGCCAGAAGAAATGTTCAGTTACAATCGCCAAGGTCTTGTCTACTCCAAGGTGACCCATAAGACCCCCACCGTGTGCTTCTTGAAGTATGAGGTCTCTCATGGAACCTTGAGGAATACACAACCGCTTATCCCTAAATAGAAACCCTTCATGCAAGTGATAAGAATGGAAAGCTCCTTTCCCACATGATTGGAAGGCTTCTTTCAGCTCCGGATCATCTTTGTACAGCTCCTTGATGTGCTCAAATCCTAGCACTTTAGCATCCATGGTAGTGATCAAAGCGTGTCTCCTTGACAAAGCATCAGCTACCACATTTTCTTTACCCTTCTTGTACTTGATTACATATGGAAAGGTCTCTATGAACTCCAACCACTTAGCATGCCTTCTCTTAAGTGAAGTCTGGCCCCTTAGGTGCTTGAGAGTCTCGTGATCAGTATGGATAATGAACTCCTTGGACCTTAGGTAGTGTTGCCAAGTCTCCAAAGCTCTAACCAATGCATATAGCTCCTTGTCATATGTAGGGTAATTGATGGTTGCTCCACTTAGTTTCTCACTGAAGAAGGCTACTGGTTTCTTCCTATGATGTAGCACGGCTCCTATACCCACTCCTGATGCATCACACTCTACTTCAAACATCTCGTCAAAGTCAGGTAGAGCTAGCACTGGTGCGTGAGTTAGCTTGTACTTCAAGGCATTGAAAGCAGCTTCTTGTGGCTCTCCCCATGAGAAAGCAACATTCTTCTTGATCACAGCAGTCAATGGAGCAGCTATAGTACTGAAATCTCTAACAAAACGTCTGTAGAAGCTAGCCAATCCATGAAAGCTTCTAACGTGTGCAATAGAAGTTGGAAAAGGCCATTCTTGTATGGCTTTGATCTTCTCTTCATCCACTTGTAGACCCTGTTTACTCACTACAAAGCCTAAGAAAACAAGCTGGTCAGTACAAAATGTGCACTTCTTTAGGTTGGCATATAAACCTTCCTTCCGAAGTGTAAGCAAAACAAGTTCTAAATGCTTAAGATGTTCATCTAAGCTCTTACTGTAAATAAGTATATCATCAAAATAGACAACAACAAATTTACTTATAAATGATCTAAGAACCTGGTTCATGAGTCTCATGAAAGTACTTGGTGCATTGGTTAGTCCAAAGGGCATAACCAACCACTCATATAGACCTTGCTTGGTCTTGAAGGCAGTCTTCCACTCATCTCCTTCACGCATCCTTACTTGATGGTAACCACTCCTTAAGTCTATCTTAGAAAATATAGTTGCTCCACTAAGCTCATCAAGCATGTCATCTAGGCGTGGGATTGGGTGTCGGTACTTGATGGTGATGTTGTTGATGGCACGGCAATCTACACACATCCTCCATGGTCCGTCCTTCTTGGGAACTAAGAGAACCGGCACAGCACAAGGACTTAGACTCTCTCGGATGTATCCTTTATCCATCAGGTCTTGAACTTGCTTCTCTAACTCTTTGGTCTCCTCCGGATTCATCCTATATGCTGGTTTGTTTGGCAAAGCTGAACCTGGAACGAGATCAATTTGGTGCTCAATCCCTCTGATTGGAGGCAGTCCAGCTGGTATCTCTTCAGGGAACAAGTCTTGAAACTTGTCTAGCACGGCTTGAGCTTGTTTAGGAAGTTGCGTATCTGAGCTTCCTATACTTAAACACTCTTTTAAAATCATTAGTAGTACAGTGCCTTGAGCACTCAAGGTCTTTAAGATAGAACCAGGAGAAATCATAAGGTTAGTTTTACTTACCTGATCTTCCTTGTTCATCTTAGCTTGTAACTCATGTACCTCGGATGGGCTGAGAGGTGCTAGGTTGTACTTGCGATCTTTGAACTTGAAAGAATAGTAGTTGGTGCGTCCATTGTGGAATGTGGCTCGATCAAATTGCCAAGGCCTTCCCAACAAGATGTGACCAGCTTGCATTGGTACCACATCACACACTATTTCATCTTGGTACTTACCAATATTAAAAGATATCTTTGCTTGCTCAGTGACCTTCAGCTCAGTCTTGTTGTCTAACCATTGCAACCTATAGGGCCGAGGGTGCTTGGTTGTCTCAAGACCCAACATGTCCACCATATACTTGCTAGCCACGTTAGTACAAGATCCTCCATCTATAACCAAGTTACATACCTTAGCTTTGATGGTGCAGCGAGTGTGGAAGAGGTTCTCTCTTTGAGCTTTCTCTTCAGGATTGGTCATTGTGCTTAGTACTCTCCGAGTGACCAACAACTCTCCAGTATCCGGATACTCTACTTCTTCTCCAGACTCCATTGCTTCCATCTCGGCTTCATCTTGAGACTCATAGTCTCCATTGGTGGTGATAGTCATGACTCGCTGGTTTGGACATTCCCTAGCCATATGACCTCGCCCCTGACATCTAAAACAAGTAACATCTCTAGCTCGTTGATTGTTAGTACCTTTGTTTTGATCTTGTCTAGGACCTTTGTTTGAATCATCATTCTTACTCTTGAGCCGAGAATCAATCTCTACAGCTTTACCTTTGTCACTTGGTTTATTGACATTAGAAGTCCAAGCTTGTGGGTTTCTAGACCGACTAGTGGTGGTCTTACACTTGATTTGTTTCTCAACCTGCACAGCCAAATGCATTAGTTCATGTAAACCACTATATTGAGCTCTCTCTACCTTCCTGGAGATGCGCTCTTGAAGTCCATCAATGAATTGAGCCATCAATGCTTCCTCGGATTCTTCTAACTCCAGTGAGTTCATCAACTTTTCAAACTCTTCAAAGTATTCTTCTACTGACCTATTACCTTGAGACAATTTGCGAAAACGTTTTTGTAAGTCTCTATGATAATAATCAGGAACATATCTTAACCTTAGAAGATATTTCATGTCAGCCCAAGTTGTGACTGCTCCAAAGCGGTTTCTTCTCCTCTCAGCTACATTCCTGTCCCACCAAGCAAGTGCATTCTCGGTGAGTTGAGCAGCGGCTAGGGCAACCTTCTTGTGTTCTCCATAACCATAACACTCAAAGATGTACTCTAAGCTTCTCCCAATCCATGTAAGCTTCTGGATCAGATTTTCCTGTAAAAATAGGAGGAACAATTTTAATATCTTTGTTGTGCTCTCTATGATGAGCTTCTCTAGCTCTGTTGTGCCTAAGTGGGTCCTTTCTCCTAGGATTGCGGTTCTGGAGGGGATCATCATCATCAAGGCTCGGCATGCTCTCATCATCTTCAGGCTCCCCATCTTCATCTTCAGGAATGGGGTTTTGATTGCGGCGTGGACCTCTCCTCGGAGGTTGCTCCAACCGGTTCAAACGAGTGTTGATCTGCTGACCAAGCTCTCCTACAACAGCCCTCATCTCTTCTCTCATAGCAGCCATAATCTGCTCCATGGTTAGAGGATTAGCTCCATTGTTGGCGTTTTCATCACCCATGTCTTGGTTTGGGTTCTTGCTATTACTCAACAAAAACAACAAAGGATTAAATACCAACGGTAACAAAATTCAAACAAGAAAGAAAACTTTGAAATCCTTTTTTTTTTATAAATCTTAAAAGATAAATCGACTAAAGAAAAAGAAATAAAAAGGAAAATATTTATGGGGTTTTCGAAAATTTTAGAATAAAAGGCAAGCAATCAAACGACAAACTATAAAAGGAAACTTGACAAAATAACAAGATTGTGGCGTGAGGAAAGAACAAAATATTTTTGGGTTTTCGAAAATTTCTATGAATCAAACAAGCGGATGCAAGCAAGAACAATCAAACTTTTTATGGGTTTTTCTTTTCTTAAAACAAAAACAAGGAAATTTTGATGTCGAAACTAGATGCAAAAGATAACTATAATTTTTTTTTTTTGACTTATGACAAGAAACAAACGATCTAGATGCAAAGACAAAAGCAAAGAAATTTTTATGGGTTTTTGATTTAAGAAATCTAAGAACAATAAAAAGGTAAAGGTAAGAACAACCAAAAGATGGATCCTTTGGCTCTGATACCAAAATGATATAAGACTCGGATGGAGCCTTTGGAAGGTGGTGGAGATGGATCCTCAAGCTGGCTTTCACGCAATCTCTTGAGAACAAAGGATGGTCGATGGTGATGGCACTTGACTAGATAGATCAAGTGTTATGGGATCAAACAAGCTGGCTATAACGCACTCTCTTGTTGGATCGGTTAATGGAGTTGATGATGGATCGAAGAACACCACAAGGAGGATGATAGATCCTTGATACAGTTCGAACTCTTGCTGCTTGAATCACACAAGGAGGAAGAGAGAGATGGCGGCTTGCTTAGGGGGCAAACTGACTCATATATTGATCTAGGTAAAAAGGTGTATCTTACAAAGCTGCGTGTGGGACTTTATTAATAGTCCATCAGCTGATGACCTAACGGTCGACTCAAAGAAAATAAAAGACTCAAAACGACAGGACTTAAGGTTCAAAGAAAAAGAAACAAAAACAACTAACATTGCCCCGGTTTAAGACCAAAAAGGAAAGATGCATAAAGTAAATAAAAGAAAGGCCTAAACTAAGTCTTGGCCTTGAATCTTGGTTGCCGCGGGGATGGGAGAGTTCTAGGAACCACTAGACTGACCCATCTTACCTGCACAAATCGTAAATGAAAATACTTCCCTTGTTTCGAAATTGGTCTGTTTGGGAAGGCTTTCTTCATCTTCTGGAAAGGCATTCCATTCAGGAAAGGCATCCCGTTTAGGAAAGGATTCTTCATCTTCTGGAAAGGCTTCCCGGTAACTTGGAAGGTCTTCCGCTTCACTTGGAAAGGCTTCCTCTTTTCTTGTAAGGACTTCTTCTTTATCTGGAAGGGCTTCCTCTTCAGTTTCTGCGAAATAAACATCTTTATCATTTCCATCCAAATAAGTTGGCTTACCTTGAGTGATATTGAGTTGCGCAAAGGCATTGCTCAAGTCATCACTTGTCTTATTGCTATGCTCTACTTTGGTGAGTTGAGCTATAGGTATGGCTGGTGGTTCTTCTAGGTGGTTCATGATGGCTTGGACTGCAAGGTTAAACCCTTCTTTAAGCCTTCTCTCCTTGGAACGTGTCATTGGTCCTTCAGAGACCTTAGGAATGGTTATAGGAGTGATGTTCTGGTCGATGTCCACATCATATTGGCAAGTTGCATCATTGGAGATAAATGTCCTTGAGCTGGAACTGGAACCAACACTAGCCTTTTCCTCGCTCGCTTTTCCTCCATTTATTTTTTCCTGCAAGAACAACTAAAAAGTAATTGTAAGTGCAAAAACGACACAAACAATAGTAATGCAGAAGGTAAATCAGAGAGACAAAATACACAAGCACACCCAATAGCTTTATTAGAAATCGCCTTGTACAACTCAATTACAAGTTCTGCTTAATCAGCCTCGCTAGCCTGTTAACACCCTAAAAGCTGCTACTGAACAATTCCTAAGCTACCCGCTTATGTTTCTCCACCGTCAAGTACTTCAGCCCCTGCTTCAGCACGACCCATAACACTTCCAAGCGCTTCTCTCTCTCTATAAGATCAGCCTCTGTGTCTATGTCTCTCTACAGACGACCCATATCTATCTTATATAGTTCTCCACGTTCCCAAAACCCTAGTCTCCAAGGAACCACAATATGGACATCTTCCATATCAATAAGTGCAACTTTCCTTTTCTTGGAATGCACTTATTCCTCTTCCTTTAAGTCATAAACTTGCTCCCCAAGTTTATTCCTCTTTGCCTTTTCTTCAAGATACTCCCTTGTTCTCCAAGTCTACACGACTCCAGCTCAGCATCTCGACTCCATATGGTCTTCACCACTCACTACGACGTCTGCTTCAGCAACTACGTCAGCGACTACTTCAGGGCGGACATCTTTACATCAACAATCTCCCCCTTTTAGCTTTGTGTGCCGATCAAGCACAACCTTCTTCTGGTTCAACAACCACGTTCCCCACCTGGAAACTTCCACGCTTAATGTGCTTTTCTCCCCCACGAGATGTGCACCACACCATGCTTTTCTCCCCCATGAGACAAGCATCATCTACTTCAGGACGTCCATCACTATGCTCTTCTCCCCCATGAGATATGCACTCCTTGGACCCGAACGTCATCATTCTCCCCCTGCTTGATTGCATACTAAGCTAAAACACTGATGCTTAGATGTCAAGCCTTACAGACACACCTGTCTGCTACTCCATGTGTAATCATGATACAGCCTCTGCTGCAGCGGAATAGATTACACTTACTGCATCACGATCTGACGCACCTGTCGAGCTACCTCTCGACCCACTTCTGTTGAGGACCATGCTTCCTTCATGCGTCGTCTCCTTGACCATGAGCCTCTTCTCAACCACCCCAAGTGCCTTCTGCACTCGTTGCTATAGCCTTGGAGTGATTTCGCTATCACCCTCTTGAAGATCCTCTCGCATCACTTCCTGACGCACTTCGATCTCCTTCCCCTTTGTGCTACGGACAACTCCGTGTCCTAGCTCCAGACTTGATGCTTCTTGATCTTCCTTAAGATTACTCCTACCAGAGCTGCATCCCTCTTCTGATGTCTCTTTCTTGATCTCATCAAGTAAGCCACTCTTGGCTACTGACACCTCTTCAACCCTCTTGGGTTTAGTGAACGCCTTGTTCACCCTCTTGACCATGTTTCTACTCTTCTCACGAGCAAAACACTCCACCTTCTTGTGTCCAACCTTCCAACAGAACCAACAGCACACCCGATGTAGTTCTTTGGCCTGACACAGTTGCTGATACACCGATCAGCTTCCTTCCTCGTACCAGCTGCACACCCATGCTTCAGAACCCCCTGTCTGACCTTCATGTTGCTGCACTGATGTACCACTTTCGGCTTGTTACTCACAGCCACGCGCTGTAGTACTTCTTGCTGCACTCCTTGTCGTACGTCCCGACGCACTTCCTGACAAGCTTCTTTGGCTCCACTTTTTGATGTGCTCCCATGCACGAAATGTGACAGCCCCTACTGTACTTCCTTAGTACCATCAGCTCCTCGATATCCCAGACCCCAGTTCACCTTGGCTGGTTGTCCCATCGAGAGTATCTTATCCAACTCCTTGGATCCACTATTGAGCATCCTGATCTGTTTGCGATTCTCAGCCAAATCACGTTCCAGCATCCTTGCTCTATCTCGTTCCCCAACGACAACTTCCCTCAACTCGCTCACCTTCTGCTCAGGAGACTCATTCTTCTCATTCAAAGCAGCAAGTTCTTCACGAAGTTCTTCAAGCAGATCGTTCTGCTTCAAAACCATATCCTCCAATCTCAGATTCTGATCCTTGACCTTCAACCATTTGTTAAGCAGCACGTGATACTCCTCATCATCTGTACCGAGATCTGAACCAGAGGATTCACTAGATCCCTCCTTGCGTGCACCAAATGCAACAAGGTTCACCTTTCCATCTTCTTTAGACTCTGACTCATCAGACGACTGCAATGGACTACCTTTACCCTTCCTTGAGTTTGGACATTCACGTCGTGTGTGTCCAACACCTCTACACTCAGAGCACTTGAGCTCTCTTCGTTGTACCAACGGACAGTTAGCCCTTATATGACCAACTCCTTCACACTCGTAGCACTTGAGACCTTCTCTTCTTCTGCTACGTCACGATCACCTTCCTGGCGACCAACCTGATTTCTCCCACCTTAGAAATTCATCCTCTTGCCAAAATTCCTAGCCAACATGCCCACGGCATCTTCAAGCTTCTGAATTTTCTCTGCTTCCTTGTCAACTACAAGGGCTATACTCCCTGGCGTACCTCCTGATGTAGACACCGAGCCACTGCCTGTCTCCATCTCTTCCGCCTTCAGCATACCCACAACCTTGTCAAACTTGAGCTCATCCGTGTTTGCAGTCATATTTAGGACCGCCTTCTGAGCTCCAAACCTTGCTGGAAGACAGCGTAGCAACTTCTTCACCAGCTTCTTCTCCTTGTACTTCTTTCCAAGTACACATGCTTCATGCGCCATAGCACTGAGTTTGGCACTGAAGCTCGCCACCGTATCCGCATCTGACCACTTCAGATTCTCAAACTGCGACCCAAGATGATCCAAACGTGTCCTCTTGACACTGTCATCTCCTTCAAACGAATTCAGCAGGATTTCCTACGCCTCTTTAGCTGAAGTACTCCCCTGAATCAGCTGGAACTGCTCTACTTCAACAGCTCCGAAAATCGTCGAAAGCGCCTTTGCATTAAATTTTGATGCATTGCGCTCTGCCTCTGACCAATCCTCCTTTGGCTTAGGCTTCTTCCCTTCTGCTGTGACTATGGTGGGCTCCTCCCAACCAGTCTCCACAGCTGTCCACGCATCTTCATTGATTCCTCGAATCAACTGCTTCATGCGAGCCTTCCAATGACCATACTGGTCCGCTTTCAACACGATTGCCTTCTGCACAGAAATAACCGTGTCCATCTTCACCTCTAGGATCACACCAGTAACTTAGGTGACCGGCTCTGATACCACTTGTAAGTGCAAAGACGACACAAACAATAGTAATGCAGAAGGTAAATCAGAGAGACAAAATACACAAGCACACCCAATAGCTTTATTAGAAATCGCCTTGTACAACTCAATTACAAGTTCTACTTAATCAGCCTCGCTAGCCTGTTAACACCCTAACAGCTGCTACTGAACAATTCCTAAGCTACCCGCTTATGTCTCTCCACCGTCAAGTACTTCAGCCCCTGCTTCAGCACGACCCATAACACTTCCAAGCGCTTCTCTCTCTCTATAAGATCAGCCTCTGTGTCTCTATCTCTCTACAGACGACCCATATCTATCTTATATAGTTCTCCACGTTCCTGAAACCCTAGTCTCCAAGGAACCACAATATGGACATCTTCCATATCAATAAGTGCAACTTTCCTTTTCTTGGAATGCACTTATTCCTCTTCCTTTAAGTCATAAACTTGCTCCCCAAGTTTATTCCTCTTTGTCTTTTCTTCAAGATACTCCTTTGCTCTCCAAGTCTACACGATTCCAGCTCAGCATCTCGACTCCATATGGTCTTCACCACTCACTACGACGTCTGTTTCAGCAACTACGTCAGCGACTACTTCAGGGCGGACATCTTTACATCAACAGTAATCTTCTCTATGAGTTTTATTAATAGAAGTATCTTTCCCATATAAATATCATATTTTCAGGCTTGTGGTTTTGTTGGCTCTCTTCACCACATGTGAAGCAAGCATGTGGTGGATGATGTATGTGAGTACGATAAGGTGGTTGCATGTCTTTATCTTCTTAGAGAGTAACGACTAACGAGAGACAAAATCAAAGTTGCTTATTACTTCTTGATCCTCTTGTCTTCTTTGGCTTTATGTGAAATTATTTTTTTCTGTAATGCAACAATTCCATTATAGGCAAACTGCGAAAAGAGACTCATGTTTAATTATATTTGCTCTTTCTTTTTTTTTTTTAAAGAAAACCATGTACTTTCTTACATTTCTCACAGAAGCTTTGACCTTCTCATTTAGAGCAAGGGCTTTTTCTTTCATGCATGCACCTTCTTCATCCACAGTCAACGTTTTCACAGCTCTCTCGACCTGTCCTATTTCAACTTCACTTTCAAGTTGAATTCCTACACTCCAGAGGCTTTCTATATTCATAGCATTTAACATCTGCTCGCCAAGCCTGCAAATCATTGGAACTCCTTACACAATGCCCCCGAGCGTTGAGTTCCATCCACAGTGGCTCCATAAGCCTCCGACTGCAATATGTGCAAGCACTTCTACCTGCGGTGCCCATTTCACAATGTATCCTCTTTCTGACACAATCTTACTCAGTTCCTCTGGAAATATCTCTATCCAATCAGGTCCAGTGATTGAGTCATTTCTGATGACCCATAAGAATGGTTGGTTGCTATTACACAATCCCCATGCCATCTCCACAACTTCCTTAGGTTCCCATATTAACCATGCTTCACATGCTTATGTATATGACTGACCTCGTTTTCGGCTTGTTCAGCCATTCAATGCAGTTTCTGTCATATTTCAATAAACTAGAAGGCGCTGGAGCTGTAATGTGAAGAGGTCTTAAGGGGTAAACTGGAATTTTGAGTTATGTTGCAGCCAAGACAGAGACAAGCTCTCTAGACAGCTCGGCGTGTTTATGATGAAAGCGGAAGCTGTTCTTTTGTTGACTAGTTCCCTACGCAGCTCCAGATGTGGCTCTAATGGCCTAAGTCCTGAAGGTCGTAAGTGTTTGTATCTTATTGGATACAAATTTTCAACCACCTTGTCTTGCACATCTGGATCTGCAAAGTAAAACGAAACCATGTTTAGTGAAACAATTAGTCTTAGATGAGTCATTGAGCTTTATTTTAGGGCACCTTCTATGTCGGAGAATAACCTTTCGATATTGAGTTTCCTGAAAACGCATCGTGAAACATGATTTGTAGCACTTGTAGTGGTAAAGATGACTCTAGGAATCTTGAACTCTGTAGCTGCAGCTTCACATGAATACATGGACTCGTCATAAATGATACATGCTATATCATTACTTTGTTGCAGAAGCAACTGAGCTATACAATCCATGAAGCTTGCTTCGTTGGTTTTATTGTGCTTTATCGCAAACTTGATTGGCCCGAGTGTGATAACCCTCATGAAGGGGTAAAATGGTCGAGATCGACAAAGTAGAAATTTGGAGCCGAGCTTTTGGGGATTGAAACATCTTGAGTAATGTTAAGTTTCCATCATGTAAAACTTAACATAGTTCAGAAAAAATGGAAGATTGGTCAAGCATCAACATGATGGTTGAATCGCGGGCGATAAGGATCGATCGAGAAATTTTAAAGTACTACGTGGTCAAAAAATTGATCGTGGATTAATCATGAGTCGAATAAGCTGCTCGACCATGGTTAGAAAATTTGTTGGATTGATCAGACGGACGTTTTGGAAGCATCATATTTCTGGAAGCACGGCGGTTTATAAGCTCGACGTTTTAGAAGCATGACGTTTCTTAACCACGAACTTTTACTTCGTATGAGCGGAATATTATTTCAGAGACATCATAAGTCGGAATTAGGATGAAAATTAATCAGGACGGGAAGCAAGCACGACGGAATTGAAACACGACTGGAAAACCTGAAGTTGGGCAAAAACCCTAATTTCGGTATTATAGAATTTTTCGGGGAAGCCGGAGGCTCGGGAAATATTTTCCATCAAGGTCAGGATTTCTTTAGAGTTTATTAAAAATATTCAGCGCATTAGAGCGGGAGCGGAAAAATATTCAGGATTGATCGCGGGTCGAAAATATGTTGGAAGGACCGAAGTCAGACGAATGCATCGATAAGCTCGAGGTGGCTTGATCTAAGGGATCAGAACTTGGCGTCAATCATCTGATGACCTATTTTTCTACACAAGCACGAGGTGCCGCGTGCATGGAAGCATCACATGCAGTTTGACACACAGAAACACGAAGTGTCGCGATATCTGCAACCGAAGCATGTTGATCGACATGTAGCAACACGTGTGTCGAAAGTCATGCACTCCAGCCATGCTGAGAGACATATGGACGTGGAGGTGTCTTACTACATGTTACTGAGACATGCCTGATGACATGTGTGTTCCCGTGTGTCGCCGCAGATGCGATCAGAAGCATACGGGCTGACACACAGGCGCTGGTGTGGTTCAATATGAGTGGTTGATGGTTTATATAAATACCCAACCCCTTCCTTCAGTTTTGAATAATCCATTCCACACCAAAGCACTCCAAAAATGTGGAGAGAGAGAGAGAGAGAGAGAGAGAGAGAGAGAGAGAGAGAGAGAGAGAGAGAGAGAGAGAGAGAGAGAGAGAGAGAGAGAGAGAGAGAGAGAGAGAGAGAGAGAGAGAAATAGGTCTTTTTTAGAGAGAAATAAGTTGTTTTGAGAGTATAGTCATTTCCGAAGACCGATAATTCATCGGGAAGATGAGTTTTGTCCAACCGAATATTTTCTACGATTGTTACGCGGAAGCTCTACCCAAATCAATCTGTCCACTCTAGTCATATAATTTGATGATCAAGTGGAGGTGCTGTCCAAGATCATTTCAGTTCCACAGTTTCAGAGTAGTAAAAGTTTTGAAGCTCGATACTCCACCAGAAGTCCGAAGGAATTGTTCAGCAGCTAGAGAAGATTATGCTCGTGTTGAATTCAGTCCAGACCAGAATCAGAGGAGGTTCTGTCCAAGTCAAGATCAGTCCAGTCCAATCCAGTCCATTTAAAATGTCATGGTCGGGTTTTGGCTAAGTCTTCTTCGATCGACCAGCTGCTTATAGACATAGAACACTGTGAGTTGGTTTTGTTTGAATTCCACTTGGAAATTAGGGTAGTTTTGTGAGTTGGTTTGTTTGAATTCCACTTGGAATTTAGGGTAGTTCTGTGAGTTGGCTTGTTTGAATTCCACTTAAAATTTAGGGTAGTTCTGTTAGTAGGTTTATTTGAATTCCACTTAGAATTTAGGACAGATCGAGTCTGCATATAGATTAGAATAATCTCATTATTGCTTGGTAGAGTCCTTAGGGTTATTTTATTTATGAAATCAGACTCAGTTTAGCATGGGCTAAGCTGAGATGAAATGGAATTAAGACTGAGTTAATAACCTGACTAGGACTAGGGCTAGGTTGCATCATGTTTTTTATTCTTGCGTGTTGATATGGTTGAGTGCGGGTTCCCGTTATCTTTAAAGATAGTTTCGTAGCACGAAGCCGAACAATCTGGGTAACTGTCTGATTGAGTTGATTGGTTATTAAGGTTAATGCTTGCTTGTTTTGTTAATCTTATTGATTGAGGTTAGTCAACTCTTGGTAAGGAAGTGACTAACCGATTGATTTGATTAGTTATGTTATTGTTGTTTAGTTTATTAGATGTTAGTACTTGGGATCCTAGACCATATAGGACGGATTATTGGTACTAGCTAGTTGTTAGTGTCGTAGAGTCAAGAGTCTAGAATAAGATTGTGTTAGTGTTTTGAGTGAGTGTTGCCGACAGTATGTGCGTAACCCGCCCGTAGAAATTTACAAGTATTTCTACGTAAACACCAATAGTAAAACTTACGAGGATTTTACAATTCTTACTAGTAAACTCTTAATAAGTATTACGAGGAATTTACGAGCCAATTCCGTATTTATGTAAAATTAAAAATTAAAAGTTTAATTCAATTTTATAAAATTATAAAATGAAATTTTGAAAATTAAAATATTAAAAAAACATAAATGTCATTAAATAATATTTAAATTTATAATATAAAACGAAAAAGCTACATGATCACCTTTGAAGTAGTTGTTGGGGCCGCTTGTTTCCGGAGAGCCTAGGTCCGTGGATTCTGGGGGAGGATATAGGTTCTCTCATGAAGATATTAATGGATTGAATGGAACGAAGAGTAGTTGGTGGTGTTAAATAAACTTAAATGGAGAATTGCATATATATTAGATATTGAAGCAATGAAAGAGATGGTAGAGTCGTAACAGTTGGAAGGATTGTGCGCTTTAGTTTAGATGACCCAATATAAATTTTGTTAAACCCAGTAGCTTAGGTTCGATTCTAATGTTTGTAGAAAGAAGTGTCAAAATCGAGTATTCCTATTGATCGGTTTTTTTTGACCCATATGGATAGGCTGAGCTTTCAGCCTCGATCCCTTTTATATATTGAGATTAATAATGACAATTTAAATAACAAGTAAATTAATCCTACTAATTATTCACAAATTAATTAACCATATATATAAAATCTGAAAAAGAAATTAAATTAATAAACATGTTTTAAAGTTTTAATATATATACACATATATATATATATATTTAATATTATGTATTCATAAAAAATAGTATTAGGTTTACAATAAAACTCACTAATAATAAAAAAATGGATTTACAATCATATCATTCTTTAGACTATAATATAAATATAAAGTAGGAATCATTCAATTTCGTTATGGTTAACAGTTCATATATTTATTACATTTCACTAATGAAAATGCAGACTTTTCTTTTATCTTTAAATATTTTTATATTATATTTTTATTAACTTGAGAATATCTCTAAATATTAAAATGAAGCCGGAAGCATGAAGTCATATCCACATAGATACAAGATGAAGTGTAATGGAGATCCTTCAAATCATGGTTTCTTAGTAACACAAACACAACAAGAAAACATATTTATTATGATGGTCATAATTGTTGTTACTTCATCGTAATAGGAGCTCTATGGCGAACTAACCACGATAACGTAACCTTCATAAACCGTCGGTCGTAACAGACTATTTTTCATAAAGTCCTCGCAAAATTTACGACGAATAATATTCGTCATAAAATCAAGACAGAGCAATTCGTCATAAGGATGTTGTCATCGTCCTGAAAAAAGTCCATGACGTTGGTTGCTCCAAGTCCTCTGCTTCCTGTTCTGCAGTTTGGACCGGTGGATGTGAAATGTGGAGTCTCTCCTGTCTAACCCGTAACATCTCCTACATTTGTGGGTTTCCGTCCGCTATAAGGCCGAAAAGATTTTTGAGGGTCACCAATTGAACTTGGGTGGAGTCCAAATCTGTCCGCAGACGAGAAGTATTTGCATCGTGTTTTTGGGCATAGGACGATGTAACCTGTGTAACATCATTAACATATTCTATGCCCAGCGTCGCCCCTTTTTCTAGGGACAACTTTGATGAAAAAATGTTAATAAATAATTAAAAATGTCATTATAAACGTATTAGATGTTATGAATTGAAAAGTAAATAATAAAAATTTAGACCTCCTCAAAAATGTTGTCCAAGTCAATGGTAGACAACTCTATGAGAGCTCTGTTGGGTGACTATTGTGTCAGCTGAGTCTGGCATTCAGCAATCCGAGCAGTCATATCATTTTGGATTTTCTCTCAAAGGGGATCCGTAAAAATACCACCTATAGAGTGGATTGCTCGAAAAAGATCGGAAAGCGATTGCAACACTCTATTGTTCTTTTCGGCCTGCAAAAAGAAAGTTAGATAAAATATTTATCGAGTTAATAAAAATTATTGAAATAATTAAAATTGAACATTAATTACTAACCATCTGTAGACGTACACCGGCATGTGGTAGTTTCCTGGTTGTGTGGACCATCAGTAAATAGCTGTTCTCATCCTTCATCATCCGAGAAATGGAGTACGGCGATCCGGATGGAGTGGGAGTAATGCCAATATCTGATGAGTCCATATCATACATCCTTTGTGAGATCGGGGGGCCTTGCGTCATAGCCTTGTTGCTCATAAATGACCTTCCTGTTGGAGACGGTATTTCATATGCGCTTCTTCTCCTTCTCGTTGAATTTTACCTTCACTTTCTCATTCATCCAATGGCCAGTTCTACTTTTGCTGCATATGAATATATCAAAAATAATCAATATTAATTATTAAATATATATTTAAAATTTGAAAAAAGATAACTAACCGCAAAATATTTGAACCATGTAGTCTTAATGTGCCATCGAATCAATGTCCAATTAGGATACACTTCTGTGAAATAGCCTTTGATCTTATCCGACACACTCCGTCTGATACGATTGTCCGTTCCAAACCTGAAAATAATAATAACATTAATTAATAAAGATAACAATTAAATTATAGAGTGTATAATTTATTTATTTAAACCATAATGAAATGTGTATCAGTAAGTTCCAGATGGTAGATAGGAGTCTAAGTCATCTAAACCTTCTCTTCTCGGCTGTGCGAGAAGGGCTTCGACGGTCTAATAAACGTAGGGTACATCAGGCAGCACTTCCAAATCAGGATGTACTCCCCCTGCAAGGGGAGGAAGAGGAAGAGCACCACCGTCTGGAGCCGCCTGAGGAGCCGACAGAGGAACGAAGGGAGGAATCGCACAAAGTGGAGGTGGACGAATGGGTCCTGTCGACTGAGATTCTGAAACAAATACTTGAGCTGTAGATCAACCCGAATAAGAAGAAGTACCACATGCCAGATATCCTACCCGAATGTCTGACTATAATGTGATGAAGCATGCTTCCTATGAACCATCTAATTCAAAAAGAATTGAATAAGCGAACTTTATATATTCCAATCCCAATCTATAACAACCTAAACTTTATAAATTTCAAGCCTAATCTGACCACCTAAACTAACAATTTAAAACTAAATTAATCTGGATCATGACACTATGCAAACATCTATCATCTCCAAAAGCAACTTAAGACTATAAACCAATTTATGAATCTGATAAAAAGATTCAACTGACAAATTCTCTTCTAGAAAATACTCTTTAAACAACTCAGCTCATGCATCCACGCAATTCTCAGGTAAATTATGATTTTTTTTAATATTCATCATCCTAGGTGCAAGAGACAAATTAGGGAGACCTTCTCTATAATCAAGGTAGATTGGTTGATTTGCAGCATTTCACATTTCATAAAACATTTTTGCTTCCAAGCTAGGTTATTCAGCATTAAGAGTTGTTTCATAAGCTATTTTTGTAATCGTTTCTAAAAATGCATCTACAACCATGTTCTGAATCCTATCATAATCTACCATCGGTTCCTCATTTTCATCATGCAATTGAATTGGTTTTTCGTTATTACCAACATCTTCAAAATTACTACTAGCTTCATTCCTACCATAACCCTCTACATGTTGAAACTATATATAGTAATTTGGTGTAGAACTTATATTTACTAAATGGTTCCATACAGTTTTACTACGGGTAAATTTTGTATTCTTGCATTTCCGATAAGGACAAATCATCTTACCGCTTTTCTGTGTGAGCGGTGTAGAACCACCTTGGAACATGAATATCTCAATCCCGTTGAGAAGTGCATCTGCCACTCTCCCGTTAAAATCTTTGTGCATATACATCCAACTCCATAACTTATATATTGCCGCTTGATATTTTTTTGTGTTTCAAATTTTTTTTTTCTTCTTTTGGTGTGATTTTGGAAATGTCAAGAGTGTCATATTAAAAGGAAATTTTTTGATATTGGTAGATGAAATTTAACAACTAATTTACAACTACATATTTTACAACTTTTAACAACTATTTTACAAAGAATTTACGTGCAAACAAATTAGGTATAGCTCACTAAATACACGTTTCACTAACCATCTAAATTTTACTCGAAGGTTTGTCGTTAAACAGATGTGAATATTTGTCGTCAAATACTCCTTCTTTTACAATAGCTTTACAACAAAAGCAACAAGTATTCTTTAAGTCGACGTAAATTTACTTCAGATTTAACTGTTTACTCATAAATTTACGTCGACTTTACGACGAATCACAAATTCGATGTAGAAAACTTGTTACCTTGTTGTCTCTTTATGACAATAATTTTCCTCGTAAAAGGTCATAGTAATTTGTATGTTTTCTTGTACCGAAAGCCCTTCTACCATTAGACTACTACAATGTAGTTCTCTTTTATATTAGATTATATCAAAAAGAAACCAAATCACCCAATTTTGACTGAAAATACATATTTTATAGTATTATATAAACATATAAATTTAAATGTTAAAATGTGAAAGAAAAACTTTGTTAATAATATTCGAAACAATTAACCGAAAAGATATATATGTTGAAGTTATATGTGCTTGGACTGATCCCGAGCTATTTAAAATTGTATATCAGCTAAATTTCATATCCACAAAAAAACTCTAGCCGTCAAGAGAAAAAAAGAGAGATTTTTTTTATAGTTTCAAGCCAATGATCGAAGGCTTTTCCAGCTCCGACATTGGCTTGTTTAATTCGTTTTGCTACTCTTTCTTTGATATTTTGTTTCCAGTCGCTGTTTTATTACTAATTTATTTTGAATCTGACAAGGTTTTTTATTGTTTTCTGTATGCCTCTTCCAATTGGTTTGGAAAGATAAAACTTCCAGTTTAGTTAAACTGTTTAGAAAAGGTAATTGATAGATCTACTGCGGATGGTGGGGACAGGTCTTACCGGCTTCAATCGTTGATGGTTCTTCATAGGGCTGGGCAAATAAACTGAACCCGAAAATCCGAACCGAATCCGATCCGATAAAAATGAATCCGAACCAATCCGAACCAATCCGAACCCGACATAAATACCGAATGGATCTTGTTTTTTCGTATTTCGGGTTATGGATATTATCCGAACCGAACCCGAATTTAAATGAATATCCGATAAAACCCGAAACATTCAAAACCCTAGAAAGATTTTATATCAAACATGATCTCAATTCCTAATATGTACTCAAAATACATTAAGATATATTGAATATCTAAAATACTTATGTATTACATAAATGTTGGTGGTTCTATTATATGAAGGTTGATGGTTAAAGGTGGCTGTTGAATTTTGAAATATTTAGATTTAGATTTTGTTTTCATTAAACAATGTTTCTCATTTGATGAGGTTGTGGTTTTCGTTTTATGATTTCATTCATTTGGTTTTTTTTTTATCAATAAATATGTTTTCCTTTCGTTTGATTTTGAATGATCATGGTTGATGTTCGTTTCTTATTTTTAAATCGATTTTGTTTATATTTTAGTTACAAAAAGGTACAAATTAGGTATTTGGAACCAAAACAAACTAATTTTACTAATGTTTTGGTTACAAAATAGGTACAAATCAGATATTTTTAAACCGAAGAACCGATTGGGATCCGAACCCGAAAGTACATTGGGTTGTACTGGTTCTTTGAAGATTTACTAACCCTGACCCGAATCCGATAGAATCCGAACCGGTCCCGAACCAAACTTTCAAATAATCCAAATGGCGCTGATTTTGATAAACCCGAAAAACCAAAACCCGATTGGATGAAACCGAAACCCGATTGGGACCCCGAATGCCCATGCCTAGTTCTTCATTCGATGGTGATGGTTTTCTTACTGTAAACTATGGTTACTTCGAAAGGCAGCATGAAGTTTTATGGAACGGTAATCTCTTTGACTCTGTTAGCAGAGAAAAATAGAAATTTGTCTTATCTCGGTGGCTCCTACTGGGGTAATAGAAAGAGAATGACAATCGTTTTCAATTCACTCTGAAGCGTGGTGCTTTTGGTTTAATATGAAGGATATCTCTTTTAAGATTCATCTATTCCATAAACATATACAAATATTTTATATAAAAAATTTTTAGTCATCCATACGCAAAACAGATGTGTTAGTTTATTTTGGATTTCTAGTGATATATCATTTTTCTATATTGTTTTGTTTGTTTTTATTGTTTAGAACTGTTTGCCTTGAAGATTTAATAATATAATCCAGCTATAAAAAAACAAACTAAATTTCGTGTATTCTATTTTCTTTTTCACACGAGCAATATTTTCGTTCATGGAAGTTCCGAGTCTTGCTTGAGTTCTTTAAGGAGTGTCTTTCTATTTTGTGCTTCCATTTTTTCTCTAGAAAACCCTATAGATGCGAGCGAGTCCTATTATTCAGCTTAAAACATCAATACCTAAGGAGAAGACTGTCTCTTTTTTTTTTTTTTTTTAATGTTTCTTCAATTGGAGGCCATGGCTATTCTTAAGCAATTTTCTTATGGTCTCTCCAAGAACCTCGGATAAACAAGATTCACTTAAAGTTCAAAAAAAAAAAAGATTCACGGACATGCACACCACCCTTTCTTGTCTTTATATGCATCTTGTTTTATCATCTGAGAATCAAAGTTCCAAAACAGAAAACCTACAAGACTGTTTATTTTTCTCAAATGTCGCATCAACTTGACCCGGTCGCTGAGCTCGAAACATTAAAAACTCGTGTTCATCAACCAGGAAGCCCTAGTTTCTCAACAGTTGGCCACCGTCACCAATGTAAGTCTCGTCAAGAAATTATCTGCTTTCACAATAAATCCGCTTTGTTTGCTTCTTAGGTAATTTTATTTGATGGTCTTTCATACTTTTTTGTCCCAGCTGGTGAAGCTTCAAAGTTGTCGCCTACTGGCTCGCCAAGAAAGGAAAATGAGCATCATGGAGAACATTCCCACCATAAGAAATCTTTGTTCTCAAAAATGAAGGATAAGGCAAAAAAACTGCAGCACAGTCTCAGCGGCAAGAGGAGACATGATGGAGAAGGTGACGCAACCATGTCGCCACCATTTGGCAGATCCGCAGAGCACCAAGTTAGAGAAGCAGGAGGTTATGCCACACTTTCACCACGTGACAAGTCTAAAGACCATAAAGTAATAGAAGAAGGAGAATTAGAAGAAGAAGATCCTGAATATTTTGGAGCCCCAAGTAAATCAAATCTGCATTTACAAACAATATTTTTTCTTTTTAAATTGCTTTAAGACTGATGGATGTTCTTGCGTAATATTTCTAGTGTATGAATCAAAAAAGGCACCTGAAGAGCTAAAGGCCACTGCGAGACAGCATCCCCGGGAAACTCCTGTGATCACTGAGACGAATGTCTTGTCTGTTCTCCCAGCCAATCACGACGCTCAACAACAAAAAGAGTACACAAACAGGGAACCTATTAGTCCAAGCAGGACAGTAACTGAAACAGTAACAGAGACGCTAGCACCTGCTTATGCTAAAGTCTCTGACGTTACTCACGCTATAACTAAGAAGATTCAAGATATGGCTTTCCCGGAATCAACAGAACCAGAGATAAAGGACGTTTCAGAAATCAACACCGCAGGAACTAACCAACCTGCTGGCTTCAACACTAAGGTACTATAACTTGTTTATTATAAGCGTTACCTCTCCATCTGTGTCCGCGCATTTGGATAAATGAATTAGTCAATCATTTTCTGCTTTGCAACGGCAATCAGGTATGGGACAAAGGCGTGTCGATGAAGGAATACATAAGCCAGAAGTTTACGCCTGGGGAAGACGATAGAGAACTTTCTCGAGTGATATCTAAAGCTATCAGCCCTCGCAAAGCTTCTTCTGAGGCTGGTACATTTGATGGAGCTACAAACATGGTACCTTCTTCAAACTCATCAGACAACAAAGTTCCCCTTTTAGCCAACACGAATGAAAGTGAGTTCCTCTTCTTGTCTTTAACTAAAACAATTTTATTTAACCATTTGAACCTGCATTTGTGTTCTGATTCATTTGTTGAAATGCAGTTGTTAAGGAAGAAAATCATGGGAAGATGCTTCAATCGAACTAAAGATCAAAGTGGCTTTCTTAAATCTGTATTGGCATATTTTTGTTGTATTATGAGATTTAACAAATCTATAATAAAACATGATTTTTTTCTTGTAGTTGACTTCTATAATAAAATATATATATATATATATATATATATATATATATATATATATATTTCACGTTCAGAAATAAATAATTGAGTTCATCTTGGTGATATCAAGCAGATGAATCTGTTCAACGTGCAATATAAATAACATTTAACTGATAATGAAGATCTTCTTTCGAGATTATGAATGCAACTATATGATTAAATACAATTTTAATAGATTAATTGCCACTAACGAACGAGAATGGACGGTCTGGTACAACAGTTGACCTTGCCCCCTGAAAGAAAGTGGTAGGCAACTCATTGCCCACAAACACAAAAGTTCACCAAACGGAGACGGCTTGAAAAAGTTGCAACAACACACAACAATGCCATTTACAAAATTGGTTCAGGCAACAAAGTAAAAGCTGTCTTGAGAACCTGCCAAAAAAAAAACTGACAATTATTTCTGGAAATGGGGGCAGCTTTAAGATCAATGTATGCCAACAGCAAGTACGAAGAAGTCCGAGAAGAATGGGAGGAAGATTACAGCCCTCAGAGGTTTTCTTACAAAGGTCTATACAAAGCCACCAAAGGGTTCAAAGAGAGCGAGTTGCTTGGTACAGAGGCAAACGGGGCAGTCTACAGAGGAAAGCTGTCGTCCAATGCACATATCGCTGTGAAACGAGTTTCATTGGATGCAGAGCAAGATACGAAGCACCTTGTTTCTCAGATTGTTGGTATTGGCAAGTTAAGGCACAAGAACCTTGTGCAGCTCTTAGGATACTGTAGAAGAAAAGGTGAATTACTATTGGTCTATGATTACATGCCTTATGGAAACCTGGATGATTTCTTGTTCAATGAAGAGAAGCCTAAGCTAAGTTGGTCCCAAAGGTTTCACATCATCAAGGGAGTGGCTTCGGCTCTTCTTTATTTGCACGAGCAGATCGTTCTCCACAGAGATGTTAAAGCCGCGAATGTACTCTTGGATGAGGATCTAAACGGACGGCTAGATTTTGGCCTGGCTATATTCGGCACAAACAGGAACCCAATGCTTGGAAGCGTAGGGTATGTGGCTCCAGAGCTAATCATCACCGGAATGCCAACAACCAAAGCCGATGTCTATTCATTTGGGGCTTTATTACTTGAGTTTGCATGTGGGAGAATGTTCATAGAGTATCCAGGGAAGCCTGAAGAGTTCAATCTAATCAGCTGGGTGTGTCAATGTTCAAAAAGAGGTAACTTGGTCGGTGCCCGAGACATTAGATTGGAAGGAGATTACGTCAGCAAAGAGATAGAGATGGTACTGAAGCTTGGGCTACTCTGTGCACAGTACAACCCAGAGGACAGGCCAAGCATGGCACAAGTGGTGAGTTATATTGAAGGAAATGCTGTTTTGCCTGAGATGCCTCCAGACACTCCTGGGATCAGTATTCCCACACCTTACCACGAAGTTCTGGCCTAGCAGCATAGTGTCAACAGATTCAACGAATGGGGTGAGTCTACTTTCTTCAAACACCTACAAAAATCTGCACAAATCAACCAAGTTACCAGAGATGTTAATAGAAGAATGCTATAAATTTCGCAACATAAGTTGTCCTCCTTTCTTTTTAGCAAAAAAAAAAAAAAGTTGTCCTCCTTTCAGGTAAGTCACTATATATGTATCCATTTAAAGGTCGACACTCGCTGATTGTACTACTTCATAACAAAAAAATATGGACAGGACACGCTTGTAATGTTATCATGGTATGAAATTAAATTTTATCGAAACGTGTTACAATAATATCATAGTTAAGAGTTTTCTTCTAATTATCGTGAACAATTTTCTCTTAATATAACTTTTAACCTCTTTCTTCTCCATAGCATTTTACCAACAAAGAAGTATTGCTTAAATAAGTTCTCTTTACATCTAATCTTCTTTGTACTCCCATCTTTCAAAGGTGTAGCCTTTTTTAATCCTTCCCTGTAAGAAAGGGCAAAGATTCGGGATCTCTTAGTCAACAAATTACATTCATCTTCTAGCGAAACAAAAAGGAAAAATTTGTAAATCACACATTCTACTAGATGACTTCCCGCATATCTCAGGATGATATCAATTAATTACACTTGTGGTTTAATAAGTTTTGTACATATTAGAATTTATAATAATTTTGATAAATTAAAATTGTTGTTGAAAATTAAAAAAACAATTTTGATTGATTAATAATGGAATAATAACATTAAGAAAACAGTATACTAATCATCTTAACACATGTATCTTATAACTATGAAAAAATAAAAATTATAAAGAGAAACCGGATTAGTTGTTTTATATCTTATATCTTATAAGTCAGTTTCCTACGTGTCGTGCTCACATTAACTCTCACGATGGTTGATTACACTGATACCCTTAATGAATTAAAAATATTACATTTAAATATTATTATTGATTTTTATTAGTTTTTTAAAAAAATTTCCAGATAACAAATATAATAAAAAAAAATTATAAAGTTTAAAAAGATAATTTAAAAATTACATTATGAAGTCTCGTGCATATATATAAAATTTACAAAATAACTAATTTGTAACCATCGATTAATATTTTATTCTCATTTATTAAGGGTGATTTTCGCGTGCATGAGCACGGGATTGTAAATTGTTGTTTAAAAGAGAATTTAAAAATGAAAATATATGTATGATTTCATTAAAAAAGAAAATTTACAAAATAGTAATATTTCATTTAAAAATATTTTTAAATAACATAAAGTATAATTTTGAAGTAATAAAATATTTTATGTATATCTATATTTTATTAGATGAAAATATTTTTTTTATATAATGTGATTTCATAAAATAATTCACACATATAATCATGATATTATAAATACAAATATTTTAAACAATACAAAAATATATATTTTCTCAAAGTAGTAGAAGTAGTTTTTATATATCTATTTATTTTCTCAGGTGATCACATGAGAAACTAAATTAAATTAAGAATACTTTTATATGATTCATTTTATTTATCACACGATAAATAAAATGAATCATATAAAAATACATTTTAAAATATATTTGATAAATATAATCATGATTTGATAAATACAGTTACAATTATTTTATTATAATCAAATAGGTGATAATTGTATGACAATTATAATAATCATGTTTTATTATAAACATGATTATTATTATTATCAAATATGATAATTGTACTTTTGATAATTATTATAATTACAATATAATAATTATCATAATATGATAATTATTATAATTACAATATGATTATTACGTGTATACAATATAATTATAATATGATTTGATAATTATTATAATTACAATATAATAATTATTATACTTTTGTATGATAATTATTACAATTAATATAATTATCATATACTCCCTCCGTTTCAATTTATTTGTCGTTCTAGACTTTGGCACACAGATTAATAAAACATTTAATTTTGTATATTTACTAGATAAAAACATCATTACCAATACACCTAATTAGATTTCAACCAATAGAAAAATAGATTAAATTAAAAAGTCAATAAATTTTGCATTGAAATCATAAAACGACACTTATTTTGAAACGAAAATTTTGCTCCAAAACGACATATAATTCGAAACGGAGGGAGTATTGAATAATAATTATAGTAATTACCTTTTAAAATCAAAATTATCTATAAAATCATCTTTTAAAATATATTCAATATAATAGTCAATTTTTTAGAATTGACAATTATATTATATTATATATAATATAACATATTCAATTATCTTTTAAAATCAAAGATGATCAGAACTATTTCCTTTTATGTCTTCTTGTAGATAAAGGCTTTCTACTACACATCACTCGAGAATCTTTATTCTTTGATACTTTTTACTAATCAAGATTACAGCACAAAGCCAGGCCCGGATCACTGGCTAATTTAACCCGGTGCTATCACTCAAAAAAGGCCCCAAATAAACCTTTTACTAATGAAAATCAGATACAAAATGTTTACATCCATATTTTTGTCTAAATTCAAATACAGGAGACAAATAAACCATAACTATTACAATTTAGAAAAACAAAACATAACAAATATTTGTTCTTGAAAACTTTTCTCCTAATCACTCAACCAAATAAAACCATTATGTTTACATGCTTTGAAGCAAAATCATCAATCGAAGATTCAACATCTTATTCTTCCAAAAAACTGTTCTCGATTGCTATTAAAGCTAATCCACTTAATCTTTCTCGTGAGATAGATGCTCTTAGATATGACTTTAAAAGTTTCAGTTTGGAAAAACTCCTTTCTGCAGAAGCAACAGTAATAAGAACAGTTTGTAAAATTATATGTGCAGTTCTAGCATTAGGAAAATTATCAAATTCTACAAGGAAATTCAAAACATCACATGCACCCATCTTTTTATCTGGTAAAAGTTCTTTAAGAAACTTCCCAAGAAAAAGTTTATCTCGATCTATATCTATCAAATCTTCAGTTTTTAAACTATTTTCTAAAAAACTACAACAAGATTTTAAACTATCATCATCATACATTTTCAGCTTGACAGAATCAAATAAAAAAGTAAATATATTTTCATACAGTTTGTATTGTTCAAATCTCTTATCAAGAGAACTAATGGCATGATTTAGGGTTTTTAGTAATTAAAACCCCAACTAAAGATGAATCGTAAATACAACCCTCAACTAAAAATCTTATGAAATAAACCCTCAACTTTAGTTTCGTTAGTGAATGTTACCCTCCTTCTAAAAAACCATGTCGGAGGGTGACATATGCTAACGGTTTATAAGTTGAGGGTTTATATTGTTGAAAACTTAGTTGAGGGGTTTTCCTCCGAATCTAACGGAGATACAGAAAAATGATGATAAGAAACCATATAAATTTGCAAAACCTTCAGCATTGTATATGTAAATAAGAGATGTTATTAATAATTATATATATATATATATATATATATAATTTCTGTCACTTTTATATAAATATATTAGTCAGTACCTATATTTCCTATTTCATACTTGTTAAACACATAATTCAACTAAAACACATGATACTCCGCCTCGTGTTTCCGGAGGAATCAGCAAGGCAGGCTGGGCAATCATAGGAACCGTGATCACGCTGAGCATCATTTGGCGGATAGTAGTCTGGGGCTGCAAGAAATACTTCAAGAAATCTCCCCAAGTCGCTCTTATTAGTGAACTTGAAATGAATTGACAGATGTAGTTTGCAATATGTAAATAAAAAGAGTGTTATTAATTATTTATAATCATTAATTATTTCTTATTTTTAGAAGAAAAAAAAAAGCAAATGTGCATTTGATCACACTATATGACAGCAAAATTGAGTTAATTCATAAATATATGTGAGCTAAATAAAAAAAAAATGATAAATCCAACTTCGATAAAGTAATTTAATTTGGTCCATATTTGTACCAAATAAATAAGGAAGTTTACATAATTGCTAGAGAGTTTAATCCATAAATAAGGAAGCTTACATGATAAGCCAATGGGGAATTTCATTTCAGTGAAATGAATGTGTTGACAAAAAAAAAGGCTGATTTTAAACCCAACAAGCTTGAAGAGAAGAAGGTTTGAGTTTGCCTTTTTTTTCTTTGTTTATTATTTTCAATTTCTCTAAGTTTTTGCTTATTTTTTCAATTTTTTCTAAGTTTTTTGCTTATTTTTTTCAATTATCTCTAAATTTTTGTTTTCTCATTTTTTTCTAAAGAATAGTCTAAACTAAAAAATCACACATCATATAAGTCATGACTTCTATTTTAATATGTAAGACTAGAGTTTGACTCGCACGTCCGAACGAGTATTTATTTTATAAACTTAAATAATTAATATTTTGTTTACAATTTGATGTTGTATATTATATAATTTAATAACAGTGTTGTTTGTACATTATTCAACATTATTAATACATACTAATATTTTTGTATGTAATTTATGTTGTCAACAATTCGTAAGATTGTTCAACATAATACTGCAAGCTTTAGTACAAAATTTTAATTTTAAAAATTAGACAGATAAATATACTAAACATAGAAAAGAACGAGTTATAAAACTATATAGTTTTCATATATATTATTTTATTTTCTATGAATTATTATTTATATTATTAAAAATAAAATTTTCAAATTTATAATTAAAATTATATTTTTACATATTTTATTTAATTCAAATATAATGTGTGTATATTATCATACTTAGTTTGTTATTATTAATGGCTAATTTTGTTTATGGCTCTACAGGATATAATGGATCCCGCGGATATTAAAATTGTCGAGAGTATACCTTTAAGCAGGATACAAACAGATGATCGGGATTTTACAAAAAATGGAAAATATGGAAAATATACGGTTAAATCAGGATATCAGGATATCAGGTAGAACGAGCATATCCAGACCGGGACAAAGGGATAATAGAGTTTGGACCTACAGTAACTGATCTTAAGGCTCATTGTTGGAAAGTGCGTTGTCCACCAAAGATGAAGCATTTCCTATGGCAAGTGGTGTCAGGATGTTTGGCAGTTCGGAAAAATCTTAGATCAAGAGGTCTTAAAAGGGATATTAATTGTGATAGATGTGAAGCACCCGAGGAATCTATAAATCATGTGTTCTTTGAATGCCCACCAACAGTTCAAATTTGGGCCCTCTCTGGGATCCCAACGCATCATGATCACTTTCCAGGACAATCTTTATTCTCGAATATGGATTACTTATTCTGAAAAATCAGGCCATCACCGGAAGATCATACATTTGCTTGGATACTCTGGTATATATGGAAAGCAAAAAATAATAAAGTATTTAGTAATTTGGATATGGATCCTAGGGATACTCTACAACTAGCAACAACATATGCCTTACTTTGGAAGGAAGCGCAGAAAGAAGCGTATCAGAGACAGAATCCTGTTGCACATACAGTGGAATCGGTTCTCCCGGCGCGTTCGGGACGTTGGTGTTTTACGGATGGATCGTGGAAAACGGATGACATTTTCTCAGGACAAGGATGGTATATTACCTTGGAAGGATTTGAAAGACTTTTGGGAGCAAAAAATACAAGGGCTAGTCAGTCATCTTTACATACAGAAGTAGAGGCTCTTATTTGGGCCATGGAATGCATGCGGAATTTGCGGCAATATAATGTTACATTTGCAACGGATTGTTCTCAATTGGTGAAGATGGTTTCGGAACCAGAAGAATGGCCGGCTTTTGCAAGCTATCTAGAAGACATCAAGAGTCTTAAAAGAAGTTTCCATAGCTCAGAGATTATTCATATACCAAGGACGCAAAACATTATGGCGGATCGCTTAGCACGTGGTGTAAGGCAACAGTTGTCGTTTACTGTCCATATGGATACCGAGCAACCAGTTTGGTTTACAGAGTCTCTATGAGTCTGTACTGTTGTCAAAAAAAGGCTAATTTTGTTTATTTATTACATTGTAAAAATTCATTGCGATTTTACTATTTTTGAAGCTTTTTTAAATGCATCAATCATCTCCAACACAGCTGTTCCTTTTCCTCGTCCGAGGTTTGTGGACCTCGCAATCTATAAGAGCCTAATCAAACCCCTAATATTATATGTCTGCATATAAAATCTTTATACATATAAACATACTAGGTGTTTTCCTGCACCATGTGCAGTAAAAAAATTTTAAAATATTTTAATAGATAAATATAAATTATATTTAATTTTTTATTAATATTATAAATTTTCTTTTTTCTTATCAATATTTTAATATAAATTTGATTTAATTGAACATTAAAACTAAGATAAAAACAATTTTGTTTTTTTTTAATTATATTTAAGAACGTGCATGTATATATTTAAAATTATAATCTTATGTAGATTTTTCTATATATTTATTTTAATTAAATATATTAAATAAATATGTGAAATTGCATAATTATCAAAAATTAAAATTAAACAATATTTATAAAATCTGTAGATATATATAAGAAACTAATGATTTTACGATTTAATTTGATTTTATGATTTAATTTTTATAATTTTATAAAAATATGTATATATTTTTGAAATATTTTTAATTTAAATGATATTTCGAAATTTAAAATACCATAATTGAATATATTTTATTTAATGATGATTTATGAGTTATTATCATATTTTTAAAAAGTCCAAAAATATAAATCGATAATAAATGTAATATATGAGTTATTACCATATTTTAAAAAGTTTACCAAAAATATAAATTAACATTAAATATAATTGTCCATGTCGTATTAATCTATAAGACATGTCAACAATTTTAGTAGTCATGTCACAATTATTAATCTAGGTGTTTTTCTACACCATGTGTAGTGATGAATTTTTAAAAATTTATATTTTATATTTTAAAATGTAATTTATTAATATTATATATTTTATTATTTTGGCCAATAATTAATATAAATATCACTAATTAAGCATAAAATTAAGAGAAAATCTTTTTTATTTTAAATTATATTTAAGAATATATGTATATATATAAAGTTAAAATCTTAGATAAAATTTATTTATTTCATTTGGTTAAATGTATTAAATCAACTTGTACAAAATTACTAAAAATCATATAAAATTGTATAGTTATCAAAAATTAAAACTAAATAATATTTATATAATTTGTAGATATCTAAAAGAAACTAATGATATTACGATTTAATTTTTTTTTTTAATTCAAAAATTTAGAAAATTTTAGGTAATATAAATTTTATAATTATATAAGTAAAATTATATAATATTTCGAAATTCAAAATGTCAGATTTGAATATATTTATTTTAGTGATGATTTATGAGTTATTACCATATTCTACAAAGTTTACCAAAAATATAAATCAATATTAAATGTATATATGAGTTATTGCCATATTTTAAAAAGATTTCCAAAAATATATATCATTATTAAATGTACTTGTCTATGTCATATTTAACCATATGACATGTCATCAATCTTAATAGCCACGTCACAATTTTTTTTTGTGAAAACGATTGTAGAGAAGAGACGTGGCAAAATCACTTCTCAAATATAGTCTAGGGGATATGTATTAGTCTGAGACATTGAGCTGATTTGAATAAACCTTGCCTATGTCAGAATCTTCTAGCTTTTAAAATGCAAATATATAGATGTCTGCTAGATCAACAATATGCATATATCACTGTATTGGAGTAGAAAAACACAGGAAGAAAGATGTGTAAAATCCTGAAAAGTCTAGCATCGTTGACATATTTGAGTTTTGTGATGGTCTCGTTTGAAGTTATTGTCGAATGGTTATGTTTTTTTTACTCATCAACGGGGTCTTTATATAATGTACTTAAGATATTTTGGGTAGCTATATATTTTCTAACTAAATGATTAATATATTTTTGATTTAGGAAATATATATTTTGTTAGTGATTTGAACAATATATAACGGACATTATGTTTGGTTAACTATTTAAATTAAATTTAGGTGGTTCGATTTAAGTGTTAAACACGGTTTAGGCCACTGGTATAAACTTGTAATATTTAAGATCAATTGAGGGTTAGTTCCAATTTATACGATATTGGATAATAATGAATTATCGAGGGTTAGTTCCAATTTATATACAATATTAAGATACCAAAATATTTAAAAATGATTTAGTATATTCTGTAAAATACCGTATATTGACAGTAAATATATATTCAAAATGTAGACACAATTTGAATATTAATTTTCAACCAAAAAGTTCAAATTTATATTTAAAAAAATAGTTAAGAATTGAACTGGGTTATGGTCTAACAAAATGAGTTAAATCAATCGTGTTGGTTCCGTAATTTTATTCTTTTGTGATGAAAATAACATTTTGATTCCATGGAAAAACTGTATACTTCTCATTGTTTCGTTATGCAGTATCTTTTGTAGCATAATGATCACTTAATTTTCGTATGTTTTGTAATCTCTCCTTCCAACACCATGAAAATATTGTATTTCAATATAATTTCATTATGGACAGAGAAACCTATACAAGTCAGAGATCGGTCACTTATACAAAACATTTGTGAAAGATAACCGGTGACGAAAGAATACAAGGGAATAGTGCATTCCTTATTGTTCCTAATTATTTTTACCATTTATATGGAATAGTTTTTCCTTTCCATTCCTTGTTATTCCTTTTATTTTAAAGGAACATAGAACAAATTTATTCCTCACCAAAATTGATAAGGAATTCTATTCCTCTAATTTTATTTCTCTGCATTTTTACCTTTTTATTCCTAATGTTCCTTTAGTGGTCACCAGTTAGACCCTAATATATCATGTTCAGGAAACCAAAGGGATATTTTGACATATGATCTATGAAATAAATTGATAATCAAGAGTTGTATTTAATAACATAAAGAGGTTTGTCTTTTTGTTAATCTTCATCTTTGCTGGTAATAGAGATTTTAATTAATGTATTTTAATTGGGTTAAGTTTGATCTGTAAGTAAAATAGATATAAATGTATTTAAATATGCTATGTTAAACGGTTTGTAAATGATTTGATAAAAAATGGTTTGTAAATGAAAGGGTTCTAATGTTTAATTAAATGGACCTTGTAAAAGAAAATTACTAGGTCCATTTAATTAGTCACTGATCACCTAGTTAACAGAAATAATACTCAAAATGTTAGCACGGGAAAAATAACATTATATCGTTATGTAACATGATCAACCATTTAATTTAGTTTTGAAATAAATTTCTTATTATCTAATAGATAATAAGAAATTAAAATCAACACATATTTATTGGTACGTTAAAATATATTAAGTAAAAATATATTTTAATATATATTTAGCTAAAATATACATTAAAATTTATCATGTTAAAATTTTAATAATTGTATAATAAACATGATAAATTATTATATTGTTGATTTGATAATTGTAAAATAATTCTTACAATACAATTATCAAATTATATAATAACTGTATATATATATCAAATATATATGAGTGACTTATATATATAAATGTATTTTATAAAAATGATAATTGTAATGTTTAATTTAAATATGTTGATTATATATTAAAATTATCATATAATCAAGTAACTGTATAATAATTGTAATTTTTATCATATAATTGTTTATTATAATATATTTTATTATAATAACTGTATAATAATTGTAATATAATATTTTATTATATGATAAATATATTTTATAAACATTACAGCCCGGGAAAATCAATAAACAAAACAATTATTATATAATAAACATGATATAACATTATAATATATAAAATTTTAATAATGATAAGATATAACATATCTACCTTGTTAAAGTATATAATGTTATTTTAATTTAAAATACTTTAGCTAAATGATAAAAGAATCATTTGGAAACTAAATTAAACTAATATTCATGTGAACCTACGCATGGTAAACCGAAATTTATTCAAATAAATTTCTGTTTACCATTCAATAAATCTAAGGCATAAAATTATTTAGAATTTATGAAATATTTTAACTATTGGAAATATTGATACGCGTTCATGAGCTTCGAAAAATTTAATAGTTACTTATGTATGTAACTTCTTATTGATTCATCACTTTATTTTCTAAAATATTTATTTTTTTGAAATTCAACATATAATTTGATAAATATTATGAAAATACATGCACTAAAATGATCAAAAATACGAGGCGTCATATGCAACCTCCCATTTTTCTTCATCTCTATATTAGAAGCTATAGTAATTCCATAGATATAAATATAATCACTGATTTGCTCAAGAGAAGAAAGTCTAGAAATGATCTAAATTAGTGTGTATCTACTTTTGTATCAGATTAATGTCTTCAAATTGAATTTATGATCATTGAATCCACTATAAATGTTAAAACACACAATTCTATATGTAGAGAAAAATATTTGGAAACGAAACATTTTTTGGTCAAGAAAAATGTTCTTTTTTCCTACAAATAGAAAACAAAACCCAAAGAGTGAGCACACAATAAAAAAAATTGGTAGTTTCAAAAAAAGAAAAAAAAAAAAAATTGGTCAAGTTATAAGTTATAGTGTCCAAATGGGAACATGCAGAACAACTGCAGTGCAGTCATTATAATATAAATGTGGTGCGGTTTCTAAATTTTCGGAGCCATAATCTCTTTTATTTGTTGGTTTAGGTATTTGAGATTCGTAAAATCAATAAAATGGGATATCAAATCGTGAAGTAGTTAAAAGAACATTTATTTTTGTAAACGTCTATTTTTTCTCTTTTAATTTCAACCATTGAATTAAACATGATCTAAATTTGAGAAGTATAAGTGGTCTGAGAACTTTAGTTATCTAATTCTTCTCGCATTAGCCTTCATTATATGATATTTGATAATCTATTTATCGATCACTAAAATTCAAGACGAATAAAAAATAAGCAAACTAGTATAAATGTATTTCCAATATTTAATTTATGCACAACTAAAAATATCGTAAATTTTCACTTTTTTAATTTTTTACTATTTTCTAATATTCCATTTACAAATTATATATTTATTTACTATAAAAAATCATAAAATAACCAAAATAAAAAAAACTAGAGCACGTCACAGAATCTAAACCTAAAATATCCACAATGATAGAAAAAAAGCAAAATGTCATAGCAACAATAACTCATTTAGGGTTTGGAACTGAAAGGAGATTAAGAACGAAGTGTCTTGGCCAGAACAAGCAGATGTCAGAAAAGGGGTGAAATATAAAATCTGAGACAAATCAATCTCTCGAACACAAAAAAGTACGATCAAGCACCAACGAAAAAAATCAAGAAAGCGGATCAGAAGAAAAATAATCACGGGAAAGCCAAAGTCGCCATGAAAGAGAAAGACACATGCCTAAAGCACCAGGAGAACAACCACGAGGCAAAAGACAAGAAGCACCTCAAAAATTAAGATAATGCGTCCATTCCAGTGAAGAACCACAAAGCTCTCTATAGAAGGCCCTAAAGCTCCAAGAAACTAACTATGCACACCTATACCAAGTGAAGCAGGGGAAGAAGAGAAACAACCTTAGAGAGGGAGAATGTAAGTTAATCACCGAGAAGCCAGAGCCCAAGCTTGAGACCAGAAACAACATCAAAGCCCACAAATAATACACGGAGTATCCAAAAAATGGAGTGGCAAACATGGCGAAAGAGAGAGCCACCATAGACGCGAGCAGCGATGAAAACTGTAACAAGATAAGAGAACAGAGAGGAAGGGGAGATAAAACGAAATCAGCAAACCATGGAGCCGTCTTCGAGATATGAAAGAGAGCATAGAAGTTAGATCTCCAAAAACTAGATCTTGAAAATCAAGGCGAGCATGGACTATCGACAACAAAACAATGATGAGGAAGAAAACATCAAAGAAGACTAAATCTGACCCAACCCAAGGAGATGCAGTCCCTAACATCAGCCAAAATCTAAGGAAGAAGAGGAGTCGTCAAAATTGACCGGAACAGCCTACAACACTGTGAGAAACAACCACACAACTGAGAACTCATAAACCCGATCTACAACAAATACCAGATAATTTTACAAGAGAAGAAAGTGTGGAAGAACAAGAGAACATAGGTGAGTCTTTTTCAGGTGATGGTAAGAAGCACTGCATATCAGAAAGGTAAATGAAATATAAAGATGGTGACGACTGAAGGTCAAAGTATGGGGAGAGAGCAAAAGAAAATTTTGAAAGAATAATGTTTAAAAAATTGAAAAAAATAAAATGCAATTTTTACGCTGAAACCGCAAATCTTATAACAACTAATGTTTAAATGCAAAGTTATTGAAATTCAATATGCTTTACATTAGAAGCTCACTTCAGCAGTAACAAGTACTACAATACTCATAACAACACATTACTAAAACGCAAACACGAAAATATTAACTTATCACCTATTACTACATAACACAATAAAACACCAAATAATGTTCTTAACAAATAAAGACGACCACATAATTACATCATCCAAAAAATGATACTTAACAACGATATAATAATATCCCGCACGAAGTGCGGACACACCCCTAGTATATCAAAAAGTAGATGTGTTCATCTGGTTGACATCTAAGGCTGCTTCGAGTAATCATTTATTAAATAGAATAACAAAATTATAGATTGCGCAAGTGAAGATAGCTTTTCCATCCTAAAAGTGTATGAAAGTAGGAATATAAGTAGAATAAGATCAACTAAATGGTATAATATATATCAAGGTTCTAAAAATCGGCCTACACAGCAACTCGGTCTTATCGAAAATGATTTTCTTAAAATCCAATTTTACCGATTTATACGATTCAAATAGGTTTAAATTATTCTGAATCGGTTAAAATTGGTGTAAATTTATCCAAATTTATCTACATATGTTAAATTAATAAATAATAATATTACAAATTTACAAATTTTTCTAATTTCTTATGTTTTGTATATCTAATTTTGATGATTCATTATAATAATTTTATAATTAAACTTAAAAAAAAATTTCATGTAATTGTATAATATATATAAAATAAATCAATAATTTGCTATCGCCTAAACCTTGCATAGGTCTCGAATAATCCGCCTAGTCGCTTGTCCTTTATCAAACGCCTAGCAATTTTTTTAAAATTGATATATATATATATATATATATATATATATATATATATATATATATATATAATTAAATAAATAAATAGTCTAAGAAACTATACTAAGTATGATTAGAATTAGAAATAGTGTAGACAGTGATGGTAGTTACAGAAAAATCAATAGTGGCGGAAATGAAAAATTCAGCAAAAGTTACAAATTTAATGGTGGTCGTACTAGATATATGAATGTGGTTATAAAAAAAAATTGATAGTGATAACGAAAGAGGTGATGGTAGTAATAAATTATAATGTTGCGGTTAACGAGACAATAGTTTATAGAAAAATGACAATGAAATTATAAAAAGTATTTCAAAATTAAAATTTACAAGTTGCTTAGTGGAAGTAGCTACGGTGACTGAGTTTACTTTGCTATTGATAGTAGAAAAAACGACAGCAGTTGTAGATAAATAATGTAAAAAAATATGTATTTTTGAAATAGTAAAATAATAATAGTATGTAATGTACTTATAATGGTTATACTTTATTTTTTGTTAGAAATTTAGATAGGATTTATTTTGTGCCATTAAGCCCAATTTCCCTTTCTACATTTACATCAAAGAAAACTATAATGTTTGAAATATTATCTGATTTTCTTAATACATGAACATTTTGGGGCAAAATTGAATTATTTTCTGATTTCTGGGCCCCCATGATCGAGATTCTGTGGCGAAAAGTTCACACGAAGCCACATCAAGATATGTTTATGACGTGGTATGATCCGATTGGCTCTAAATCCAATTTCAGGATAATGAAGCATCTGCGCAAAACACAAACAACGAAAGTCTTTCGCACTCCCCCATGGTGTCTCATCTTTAATCTATGACATCGTCATCCACGCTGTTTACTTGAGGAACAATCAAACGAAGCCTAAGCTCTTCAACCTTCTCTAATGACTTCCAGCTCCACTTCATTCCTGTTAACCACCACGCCGGGTGCAAAGTTTAACCGGAGAAAACCAGTGTTAACCGTGTTGGCTGCCAAACAGACGGGGTTTCAGCTCGGGAGACCCAAGGGCGATGACTCGGAAGGAAAACAAACGGGGAAATCGCCAGATTCAAACCCTTTCCGGTTTGATTTCGGTAAGTTACCTGACATGAAGTCGTTGATGCCGGTCGTGACGAACCCTTCGACCGGTTTAGCTTTCGGTAACAACAGGAAAAAAGATCCCGGTACGGTTTTTGTGGCCGGTGCTACAGGACAAGCCGGTATACGCATAGCTCAAACGCTCTTGCAACAAGGATTCAGCGTCCGAGCTGGTGTTCCTGATCTTGGAGCCGCTCAGGACCTTGCTCGTGTCGCGGCTACCTACAAGGTCTCGGTTTCTTTTTGTTCTGTCCCTCTTGATTCATAAATAAAATGTCCAATTTCTAAAAGCCAAATTGATCTTGGTTCTTGGTCGCACTTTAAACTTTTTGTTTGTCTGTTTGAGAACCGCGACTTTAAATTTAAGACAAACAAAATAAGCTATGGTTTTGATCAATTGTTTGACGATAAGCTTTTCAACAGATTCTATCAAAGGATGAGATCAAGCGGCTAAACGCGGTGGAATCGCCATTCCAAGACGCAGAATCAATCGCCAAAGCCATTGGAAACGCGACCAAGGTTGTGATTACCATCGGGGCGACAGAGAACGGCCCGGACACCCCAGTCTCGACCTCAGACGCGCTGGTCGTGGTCCAAGCGGCTGAACTCGCGGGCGTAAGCCACGTGACAATAGTCTACGACGGGAGCATTAGCGGGTCAACGTACAACGTGCTCGACGGGATAACTTCGTTCTTCAGCAACTTGTTCGCTCAATCTCAGCCTCTGAGTATCTCTGAGCTCATCGAGAAAGTGGCTCAAACTGACGTGGCTTACACACTCATAAAGACGAGCTTGACGGAGGATTTCTCCCCGGAGAAATCTTATAACGTCGTCGTTTCGGCTGAAGGGAGTAACAGCGGAAGTGGCAGTAGTTCATCTGAGGCGTACAAAGTAATGTAATGTATGCGATTAAAAAGGGATTATAGAATACAAAATCATTTTGTAATAGAACGATTGTGATTGATGAGCGTCACTAAACTTCTTTGCTAACAGGTTCCAAAGTTGAAGATTGCCTCGCTGGTTGCAGACATTTTTGGTAACACGGCAGTGGCAGAAAATAAGGTAATGTATGGCACATGCAACTTACTACTCGTCAAGGGCAAAAAGTGTAGCTATCAACGTTTGTATCTGTACATGTTCTCACAAACTTGAAGATCTTATTGATGTTTGTGGTTCTTTTTAAGGTAGTAGAAGTTTCTACAGATCCATCCGCACCGTCACGTCCATTCGATGAGCTTTTCAGGTAAAAGAAGCTATACTACATACATTCTACGAACTTATTCAGGAGTCATTGTTGTTTGTTAGAAATGTTAAAACGGTATTAAAACTAGAAAATTTGGATTTAAATGAGTGGTCTATAGAGAATTTATAGCTTAAACTAACGTTTGTGTCAACTTTGATAAAAAAATATCTATGATAGTGTAATCCCGGAAGACGGGAGGAGGAAAGTGTACGCAGATGCGATGGCAAAGGCTAGAGCCGAGGAAGAAGCTAAAGTCGCTGCTGAGAGAGCCCGAGAGGCAGCGGAAGCAGCCAAAGAGCTTGAGATGCAAATGCTGAAGCTCTCTGAGAAAGAAGCAGAAGCTGCAAGCCTAGCTGAGGACGCGCAGCAAAAGGCAGAAGCTGTGGGAATCTCAGTGGACGGCCTATTTAACAAGGCAAAAGATATTGGATCCGGACTCTCCTGGAATACACTCGGTTCTCAGCTTGCTACCGCGGTTCAGAACGCTTCAGAACCGCCGAAAGTGCAGGTCGCTACTGTCAGAGGACAGGCAAAGGCTAGAAACTTGCCACCCAAGAAAGCAGTGGTGAAACCAGCCACAGCTGCGTTTGCGTCAAAACAAAAAGAAGAGCGTCCTAAGAAACCAGAGAAAGAGGTGAGGAAAGTGTTCGGAGGCCTGTTTAAGCAGGAGACCATCTACGTTGACGACGATTGAATACGCCATTCAACCATATCTCTGTGGTGTTCCGTATAGCTCTTCTTTTGTCTTTCCTCTGTTTCAAATTAAATGTCTGCAACTCTATTAACTATTATAAATCAACTGTTCACTGTTGAGAGCCTCATGAGAACGCAAATTAGTAATTTGATTATCATTAAGTAAATTCTGATAAAAATTCAACAAGAAAAATCTGACGCACATCAGATTCAAAGATATCTATCTTATTAAAGTTGAAGTACAATTTCGGTGTGTTTGGATACTTAGATAAGAGTATTGAAAAAATTTGGTGTGTTTGGAGATATAGATGATAGTCTTTTAAAAAAAAAAATTTGGTTTGGAAACAAAGATAGTAGTATTAAACAGAAAAAGTAATGGGCTTAAGTTATTAAGTCCATTATAAAAGAATGTTGTCAATATATATAAGAAAAATACAATACAAAGTCCAATTTAAAATACCAACTCAAATTATGGTTTTTATATTTTATATTAAGTTTTTAAAATATAATATATGTAATTGTTTATATGATGATACGTATTAAATACTATTAATTATATGATTACTTATATAATGGTACATATAAAATACGATTAATTATATGATGAAATTATACGATATATAATAATGACTAAGGATGGGTTTTCAGACATCCATACGGGTTTGGTTCTGATCGGTTTGCGTTTTGGGTTTTCGAGGTCAAATATTTCAGTCCTATTAGGATGTTTCTAAAAAAATGAGTTTGATTCGGATCTTTACGGGTTTGGTTTAGGTTTGGATAACCTATTTAAATTATTTTTAAAGTTTTAAATCACTATATATTTTAAATTTCTCAAAATCTATAATAAAGTAATATATTACCTATAAATTTAAGTAACATATATCAGAATACCTAAGCTTAACATATCAATTGGTTTGATTTAAAATTTTGGATACGAAATCAATAATTATTTTAAGTATACTTTAACTATTTCAGATATTTTTTCTTGACTATCTATATATATTTTCAAGTATTTTAAACCAATTTAAAAGTATTATTCTTGATGTTTTATATACGTTAAATATAAAAATAATTAATATATAAGTATATAAATATATTTTAGATAAATTCAGGTACACGAATACTTTGATTCGGATCCGATTCGGTTCTCTAACTAACAAAATTTTGAATAATTCGAATATTTAATCAATTTATGTTCAGGTTTGGTACTATATTTACGGATTGGTATCAGTTCTTTTCCTCAGATTAATTTTGCCAAAACCTAATAATTACATGAAAAATAAATATCATCATATTTTTAAAAATATACATCCGCGGAAATGCAGAGATCAAAGTCTATAATCATTTACTTTAACAACAAACCAAATAAATATGTTGATTGAAGAACAAATAAAACAAAACTAGAGAAATACATAGTTTACCAGAGACACTCTATGTGTCGAATTTATTATAAAGAAAATTTTATTAAAATAAATAAATTCAATAATTACAAACAAATAATATATTTCATAAAAGTGAAAATAATACCCGCACTTTCGAAGCGCGGATCAAAATCTAGTATATATATATATATATATATATATATATATATATATATATATACCTCTATCACACACACACATATATATATCATATATGTTTCTCTATCACATATATTGAAATGGACTTTTCAAAGGTCCATTGATCAAATCAAAGTAGTAAATAAAAGATGTCAATCCAATCCTAAGCGATTTCAAGGCAATGAGAATGCAAGATCATGCTTAATCTAAGTGCAATCAGGTTTTAGATGATATTATGAACTAGAAATATGCTAAAGTGTAATAAAGAAACAAGCTTTCAATCAATCAAGGACAATGGGATTCATGGGACTAGACATTTGACTTTAAGTGATTAAGATCCAATTTAAGGGTGACAAGCTTTCAATCAAAAGACTTCCTTAATTCTAGAACACTAAAATAAACAAGCTTTATGGTCAAAAAAAATGTACATTTGCTTTAATCAACTAGACATCAAAGGTCTTTGAGCCTAAAAGCTTAAGCAATCATTAAGAATGAATCTAATAACTATCTAAACTCCCTTAACATCAAAAGTCTTTGGTAAGGCAAGTTTAGAGCAAGATCCACTTGGATCAGACATTTCATCATACACCTTGTGAGCAGGAAATGTGTAGAGCTCTAGATTAAAAAGACCAACTTTAATCTATCATTAAGAATAGTAGACAAGCAAGAAAACAAGAAATCTAACACTAAACACCCTATAGATCTTCACTTAATCACCCTAATCATCCTAGCCCATGAATCTAAAAGGTAACTACTCACTAATAGACATGAATAACCTAAAATCCATGGATGATTAAAGGATAATCATGCTTAGTGGTCAAGATTAATCAATAAACATAAGAGATAAAGATGAAAAGAAGCTAAAGATTGAATCTTTCACCAAAATAGCAATGTGTTTAGAGAGAAAACAAGATATCCTTCAATATTATGTCTAAATGGTATTTATAGAAGTCTAAAAACGAGCTGGATCAACCCATAAAAAACAGTCTTTTCGCATGTAGCGACATGGTCATCCCGCTCAAGTAGGTCGCTACAGTACTTAGTCATGTGGGACATCTTGGAGGACTGTAGCGACATGCTATGGTCGCTACAGTGGCCGCTATGTACGCTCGGGAACCTCCCTAGCGACATGCTCTGGTCGCTACGGCTCTGGTCACTACAAGGTTGATATGTCTCCAGTAGATTGATCATAACTCTTTCAATACGGCTCCAAATGACTTGAAACCACTTTGGAAAGCTAACTCAATTTACTTTGTCTTCTCAAAATTTGAGTTTCAAAAGATATCTTTAAGGCCTTTATCCATGTTCCTCTTTCACTCTTTTGACTCAAAACCCCTCAAATGTCTCCAAAGTCACCAACAAGCATCTCTAATATCTGATAGAGACAAATGTAATGCAATGCAATCTAAATTTACTCTAAATGCATGTAAATGAACAATATAAGGACTAGAATGAAGCTTAAAAACATGTAAATACACAAGATATCATATATTATGTCACGAAAACTTTAGAAAGAACATCAAATGGAGCTTCCTGCCTTTGTTGCTTTTAATGGTTTAGTTGTGTGTTAGTCTGGATTATATCTTACTAGTATTTTGGTCCATGTGATGCATATACACAGTTGCCATCTTAAATATCATTACTAGATGGAGATATGTGCTCTGCACAGAGAAAGAGAGCACAGAGTAAGTGTATGTGAAAATCACAATAAAAGATTATTTTATGGTTATGTACTTTGCATAGTAAAAGTTAAAGACTACGTACATGAGACAATGTAAAATACATGTTCAACAAAAAAAGTTATGTCAAGAAATAAGTAAAATACGAAGAATAAAAATAGAGATTATTGGTATTTATGCACCTAAGTGATGTTGTAATTGAAGATATACACTCGCTGAGTGGAAACTAAATTTGTTCCCGTTTTGCCCCTAATCCTATCTCCTGGACATGTATGTAGCTATCCCTAGGTGTGTAAGACAAGTCAGAGAAATCAGACAAGTGGATCTACTTCTCTCCTAATTCTCTCATATTCTCTTCCCTAGTTCACTGTCATCTTCTCTCATACTTTTTTTTCTCAGGCAAGTGCTTGCTTATCAAAATCAACTTCCCTAAAAAAATTTAATTTGTATTTATTTTTGAGAAGCAAACAAAGTATTTCAACAAAGTATTTCTTGTTCTAGCAAAAGTTTTTGATTCAATCATCAATTCAAATCGTACTTTCTTATGTATCGTACCAATTTTTCTATCTATTCATCTCATCTCGCCATCTCTTTTTTTGTTTATATTTTTTTGTTTATGATTTGTTTATTGATCTATTTATTTGAATGAAATTGGTGAAACACCATCTCATGTTCGTTTGAAATATTTCTTGCATCATCTTTCTTTTATTAGATTTTTGATCTGATTATGTGAAATGATTTTTAACAAACAATTCAAAATAGGTTTCCTGTTACTTTTAACTTTATTTTATGGGCTTAATTTTTTTCTTAAAGATTTGATATTTGATAATATATTCTTTTGATTTTGGTCTTTTAGATATGTGTGTGCAAATCAGAGAAGATTTGATATTTGATGATATATCCTTTTGATTTTGGTCTTTTGATTATATTAGTGTAGCTTTTGTTTTCTATGATAATTTGAGATAAATAGTTTGTTAGCTGTTATTTATTAATTGTCGATAATTGATAGTTAACCTCTGTCATTTATACTTGTTAGTTGATATATTGTTGGAGACATATTTTATTAGCATATATTTTATTCATTATTTGATACACAGTTTGTTAGCTGTTACACAATGTATGACTAAAGATATATTATTCACTAGAATGTATGTTATTGATTCTTTAAACATCAGACAAATAATTATAGCTAGCTTGTTAACAAAACATGTAGTTGTTACATGATTTAGATACATGATCTGTTAGAGGATACATTGTTTTGGGTATGCGTTTTGTTAGTTGATAAGTTATTAATTATCTGATATTTATTTTGTTAGCTGATACACGAATTATGACCAAAGAATGAGTATTTACTAGTATGTATGTTATTGATTCTTTTAACATGAGACCAATAATTATAACTTATAAACAAAACATGTAGTTGTTAGTTTGAACATTACTTGATACCTAGTTTGTTAACTGACAAATGACTTGATACATGGTTTGTGAATTAGTATGTTTTTGATAAATGGTTTGCTAACTATAAACTTTTGCTTTTAACTTTCTTTTTATCGTTTAACAATATGAATTATTGTTAACTATAAAATTTTATGTCGCCATTTGAAATAAATTTATTGCTTGTTGTTATTTTTGTTATTTCTAACTGATCATATGTGGTAAAGTGTTACAAACTAGAAGTCGTTAGTGGATATATCATTTGTTAGATGATAAATTGGAATTGATACATGGTTTGTGAGGTAATACATTATTTGATAAATGATTTGTTATATAAAAAATATTTGTTAGATGATGCAAGTTTTGTTAGCTGATACATAGTTTGTTACCAAAGAATTGATATTTTATATTATATATATTTATTAAATATTAATTCTTTAATGAAAATGATGGTAAATATGAAATAAGAAAGAAGAGTAGACTATCAAAGGTTTGAGACTGTTAAATCAGAGTTAGAGAAGATTGAAAATTCAGCAAGACATGCAAATGAGTTAAGAAGAATTAGTTTATATGGAAGTTTTGATTTCTCCATGAAAATGAATAAATTTGAAAATTAAAATTGTATCATGAAAAAGAAATAAAAATAAAGTGTTTACTTACAATGAAAATTACATGTGAAAATACAATAAAAGGGAAAGAAATGTAAAATGAAAGAGATGAAATAGAAAAAAATATGTGGAAGGTGAGAGAAAAGAAAATGTGATAAGAAGATAAAAAAGAGAAAATTACATTTTAAGTCACATTTCTACTTTGTAATAACACTTTGAGTCACTTTACACTACATAGACACTTTTTCTAACTTTTATCTACTTTTCGTTTGGATTACTAACTAAAACAAACCCATTTAAAGAAATACACAACCATAAATTAATTGGTGAACCCTACTTTTCTTTTTGGTGATCGAGAAAAAGCTCCAGAACATTAATGGCCATCACCTCTCTTTTCTTCTTCTTCATCATTTAAAAAATAAAGAATCTGAGAACATTTTTTTTGTCGTCGAAGTCTCCAGCTACATTTTCAGATCACCAAAAAAAAAGGTGATCATAGTGTAATTTTCAGATCGTGGGGACATCAATGGCCAATTCTGATATTTCCCACAACTGGTCCTCTGAATTAAAATTATTTTCATTTTGGACCATAAACTTTCAATTGTACAGAAAGATCTATTTTTTATCCCAAATTTCAGTTGTACATTCTATACCCTGTCAAATGCAAAACATCTAAATGTATCCTAAAATGACTCATATAAACTTAAAAATGGTAAAAACTACTAAAATAGCAAGACATCAATACACACATGAAACTTAATTAAGGTTTGATGATTATGAAGAAAAATGAGAATAATTCAGTGAGGAAGGCTAAATTAACTAAATTGAAAAGGGAAAAAATCAAAATTATCCAAAATATCAATTATCATTTAATTTGTGCAATGTACAACCCTGTGTACATATGGACAGAAAAAATCATGTGTACACCTTGACGCTACTTTACGGTACTAATTGTAAATTACTAATGTATCTAAAAAATTAATCATGTATATCATGTAAATATGCAAGATATCAGTGTATCATTTTTTATATTTGAAAGTTTAGTTAAAAATAAACATTTTATTGTGAAAATTATCTCTTAGAAAGCATGAAGTGATTTTTATTTTTTTTTATAAAATAAACAATTTTATTTCTATGAACAAATTTGGGCTTCTGGTTAAGTTGTAAAATAAAATTTATGTTTCTGTCAAAAAACATAAGAGATGGTTTTGATTAAAATTTTTACAAGTTGACTGGTGTACATATGCATCATTGTACATGTAGATAGTGAAATTTTGTATACATATGACTAAATATATATATCATTATAAAAACGTACACAAAAAATGATTCATACCCCATTGATATGTTATGATTTTACTGGTATTTAGAATTTCATTCAGTACATGTGAATCATTGCTATAGTTGACATATGTACATGTGAATCTTTGTACATGTTTATCATGTACATGTGGATAGTGAAATTGTTTGTACATGTCGGAATGTATAAATGCCTACATACATATATTTTTACAACAATGTACCTTATTTATTTTGGAATGTACAAATGCCTACACACATATATTATTACAACAATGCACCTTATTTATTTGCAAATCATAAACATTTGGGGCAGAAACAAAAATAAAACAAATGGTAGGGACTAATGCTGCAAAATCGAAAAAATCTCTTGGTCTAGATTCTATTTTAACAGTCTCGAGGAAAATCCATGATTTGGTCAAAATCCATTAACAAATCATGAATTTGGGAATTTTATAGCACTTGGGTGATTGACTTTGGCTTTTGGTGTGAATCAAAACTCAAAAAGAAAAAAAAAACTCAAAAGGAAGAGACATGATGAGTTGTTGCGCAGGGGCGAGGAGAAAAAAAAAGACATTGTGATAGAACATGTACGATAGCTGAGCACGGGTTACAAGACAAAAGTTGCAATTTTTTTTCTAAAAAATAAGTTTTCCACCAAGAAAGGAAAAGAGAAAAAGATATGTTTCAATTTTTTATTATTTAAAATGCTAACCTTGAAAAAGAAACCAAACAAGATGTTTCTGGTTTTATCTTGGTTAAAGAAAAGTACCTCAGTAGTCATAATGACTTACAGTGTAATAAAAACTTAAAAAGTGACCTAGAATGTAAATCTTTCTAAAAAAAATAGAAGAAAAGAGAGTGAAAGAAAAGAGAGTGTCAAAAGAAGGAAAAAGAGTTCAAAAACAAGAGGAAACATGTGGATGAGAAGAAATGTAGCTGCAGTTTATTTTGGTGTACAGCTCTGTACGATATCTGCAATTGAATCTTCGTGTGTCAAACTAAGCTGCATGTCACCAATTAGTGTGTCAGACTCCAAGGACTTTCTCGACAATTTTCAGGGCTAATTTTATGGGTTGAACTGATAATGTCCTATCGATGGTAGATCTCCAATTTGAACCTCTTCTATGGGTAAGATGCTAATTGTCCCATAAAAATAAACAAAAGAGATAATGTAAGCCTATTGCAGATTTTTCATGTACGCATCAGTCAAATATCTTATCCCCTATATATTAAAGAAGTATTCTAAAAAAATATGGTCACACTATACGATATGTGTCAGTCTCACAATGATTTGAGAATAAACATTCACACTTTACATAAATATTTTTACAGTTTACATAAATGTGTTCACATTATAATATTTTACTAGATTTTGACCCGCCCTTAAAAGGGCGGGTATATTCTTTTATTTTAAATTTAATTTTTTATATTTGTTTTTTCTTTCTAACTATATTTGTATTTTTATAATCATATTTGTGTATAAATTTAGATCAAAATATATTATAATTTAAAAATTGATCCGGTATACGCACGGTTAAGGCTGAGTTGCGGATCGAACTCGCCCCGCTTACCCGCCAACCCGCGGATTTTCAACTTTTTTGGTTAAAATATGACCCGCACAACCTGCAAACAAATAGTATTGTACATGCATCCGCTCTGCTTAATTTTGTGGTTATCCGTGGGTTATATATATATATTTTTTAAAAAAATCATTATTTAATTTAATTACTATAAAAGTATATTTATAATAAAAAATTATACATGACTTAAATTTTAAATTATTATTTTTAAATTCTTGTAACTAAAAAAGTATTTACTTTTTTAATTTTTATTTTTTTAAATAATTTACGGGTCGACGGGTAGCCGCGATCCAAAATCCACCAACTCATACTAAGCCCGCATAAAAAAATTCATAACAATCAATTTTTCAAATAGTTGGACGAAAAATAATTAGTTAGTGAAAGGATTCAACAGTTTTTTGAAGTAAATTTTTTTGTAGTGATTCTCTTTTAATAGTATAGATGTTTTGTTTTTTTAATATAAAATTACATGTAAAGTTCCAAAAAATATGAATTTAAAATCTAATTGAACAAATTAAGACATGATAAAAAACAATCCAAAACCAACTAATATTCAAATTATGGCTGTTTAATATGCTAAAACCGAATAGTACCGAACCTAACCGAACAGAAATAGTTGATACGATTTTATTTTGGTATATACCATACAAACCGAATGAATGTGATTTTATAAAAATCGTATGATTTAGATATGGTTTGGTTTATAACCGATTAAACCAAAAAAATCCATCAAATGTAGAAACATGTAAATATTTATATATTTATAACGACACATGAATATATATTTGTTATATAAGTTGAACTATAATTATAATTTCTAAATCACTTTAACTATAATTAAATAAAAATTCACTGCAACTGAGGCTTCTTATTTTCTTAGTCTTTCTTTTTATCTCTTTTCTTTATTTTAACATTGACTAAATTGAAGTAAAGATTATAAATTTGATGGACAACAATTAGTTGAAATTTTTTATAATTTTTTTATCTTTAAACAAACAGAGTTGTTTTCAATCGAAGACATATGAATTTAATGAACACTTAATATGGAAGAATAGAAAAACTTTTATTTCATGCTTCTGTTTTGTTTTTTTATTTTTATTTTCAAAATTTAGAGTATTGATATTAATTCTAGATTTGATTATTTTATTAGATGATAGAAGCTTTTTTGTTTTTTATTCTTTTATTTAAATATATAATTTTTAATAAATTAATTTTTGACAACATGACTCTAATATGTAATATGATCTCAAACTAAATAATTATGTTTTTTGGTATAAAACTGAATAAACCAAAAACCGATGGTATATAAACCGAACAGAACCGAAGTAAATATGTATTTATAATAGTAGTTATATTTTACTAACCGAAATACCGAAAAACAAAACCAAACCGATATCCGGATTGAACACCCCTAATCTAGATAAAACCAAACTATTGTTTCATTCTCTAAAACATAATGAAAATAACAACTTCATCTCACGCAAGGCGCATATCTTATCATAATAATTGTTATTGACCAAAATGCTGAATATTTTAGGAAAGTTTTTTTTTTCAATTACACAAAATTTACTCTAATTATGGTGGAAATCATCCAATGTATTGGAATATGTCAATAACTACACCACATTTATGTTAATATATGTCTTATGTATGAAGTAACAATTAATAAGGTAACAACATTATATTCACTCTAATATGGTGAAAACCATCCAATGTATTAAAACATGTTAATAACAATATCATGTTTATCTTAATACATGTCACATATGTGAAGTAACAATTAATATGGTTACATCATCAAAATCAGGTTAATTTATTTGATTTCAAACTTAGTCAATGGAGTCAATACTTAATATTTTAAAATTAACTAAATTCGACCCCACCTAACTCCTTAACCTGATTCGTGTTCGACTTAAATCACTTCTTTTTCCTAAATCAAAATTAGGGTTCATAAAAAATTGATTTGTAACATAGAAATATCTTACCCGATGAGGCCGTGTCATCTTTGTTCGTAATCGTACCCGAGTCCATAAAAATTGGAATCTCTGCAACAAGCTACGGAGCGAGCCCCAAACAAAGTGCATGTGCTATACCAAACCTAGGACTGCAAAAAAAAAAAAAAAACCATTCACCAATGCCAAAAAGAGTAATGCGCTCATATTTGCGATAGAAATGGATTCCATAAACCCAAATCCGTTTCCAACAAGATACAAACTAGAACACACACACAAAATAATGTTGATTAGATGTTAACTTAACTCTCATTTCGACATACACAAACAACCTAACACTAGAGTGTCCCAGCCTAACTGAATAAATTGTAACAAAAGAAATATCTTGGTAACTCAACTGCAACTCCATAAATCAATCCTTTTTGCTGATCTGATATGGTTATTACAATGATATTTCTCTCTTACAAATCATATTTTTTTCTTATGAACCATATTTTTTTATTTGAGGTAACTTAAGTCGAATACGTGTCAGGTTAAGAAGTTGGGTCGGGTCAGTTTAGTTAATTAGGGTTAAATTTCAATATATTATTGATTGACTCCATTAACTAAGTTTAAAATCAAATAAACATAATTGTGATGTTGTAAACATATTAATTGTTAATTCATATATGTGTCATGTATTAATATAAAAATGTGGTGTAGTTATTGACATATTCCAATACATTTGATGATTTTCACCATATTAGAGTAAACTTTGTGTAGCTAGCAAACTTTTTCCAACATTCTAATGGGCTAGATTGTAGGAGTAGTGATTGTAAAGAAAAACTTATATACCTTGCTTATATAGTAAGGGGGAACCAAGACGATATGTAATTAAAATATCATTAATGTTTAATGTTCATTAACTTATAATATTTCCATAATCTAGTTATAGAATCATAAATGCAAATATATAAAAAAAAACATATTTGATTTAGATGAATGTGTTATACTCAATGTCCATGAAAGTAAGATAATAATTATATATCCCTGGAGAATTTTCGGGCAAGCCAAAGTTAAACTGAATATATGATACAATATGTTGCTTATAGTCAAAATATGAAGAGAATATTGTTATCAGCATAGTGTGTATGAAAAACCTTGTGCGAGTAGAACTTGAAAATAGTTTGCACGAACTAGATTAATATAATGAAAACAAATACAATGAATACAAAGATACAATAAAAGAAAATGCAATAGAGAGATAGAGTAATGTAGATCTTGAGTAGATAAGTCAAATGACGCATGATGAATAATGGTCTTGGATTTGTCTTTTACACTAATCAGTCCGCTTCAACTGCTCTACGTATATATGGTGCACATTTCTTGTCTTACATCAAAGATTTCAGCTTGTTATATAACCGATTGACCACGAAGCAACCCTGAATTTGGTGTATCCGTAAATGTGGAGCTCGCTACCACACGCTGCAAGGTAGCACTTTCGGGTTAGAACAACTAGGCTTTGCGATGGATTGTGTTTTCATTGTTAATTAAGTCCGTTGTGAGTGGGCTTTTTTTAAACTGAATTTATGTGATAAATCCTACTCCAACATACATATGCTAGAAGTAACTTAATATTCAAACCGTTTCAGCTTTACGTGTCCAAATGTTCTTTCTAGGCGAGCCAACATGTTCTTAATGAAGCTTCCCTTCTCCTGCCTAACTCGCGTGAGGGCAAAAGGCCCAACCTCCAAAAATCTTGTACTATCGTCTTCAGTTGAATGGGGGTAAAAACGGCAGATGTGGTATATAATGTAGTACTTCATCTTAGGACAGGAACCATTGGAGATTGTGAATCATTTGTTTTTTGAGTATCAATACTTAGCTCAAATATGGAAATCTCTGATGAAAGGTGTGATGAAGAATCAGTACACTTTAGATTAGATTAGACAAGTCTCATTAGACTCGTTACGGGCGTTCTAATTGGAGTAAAGTGCAGCTCTTCATAACTAGATATGTGCTTCAATCAACAATACACACAATTTGGAGAGACAAGGAGAGATGAAACATGGAGAAACTTCATCTCCAATATCACTTCTTTTTTTTTGACATCCCTCCAATATCACTTTTGGCGAATAGAATTGACAAGAACATGAGAAATAAGATCAGTATTGTAAAGAAAAAGGGAGATAAGGAGTTGGAGGAATGAATGCTGTTTTTTGATTAACTTTAGATGCAAAATAGATATTTTTATTTTCAGAAAAATTTTAAGAAAACCAAATGGTGTAAAGAGGATATTTTTCTTTTGAATTAAATTTAACCCTCAATTTTAAAAAATACTGTATGCTTAAAAAGAATTATCATTTACTAAAAAGACAATAAAGAATTTGCTTATAGGAATGATTTTGATTTGCGAAAGTAGGTTCCCAAGTTCAAAATCGCATCATTGATTGCAGACATGTTTTGCAAACACAACAAGACCGTGGCAGAAAACAACGTAACCTGATGATTATCGCACAAGTAAATGCAGTAACGAGCGAAATTTGTAGCCACTCTTAGAAATTCTTGTGTGTCCTTTCGTATGTAGATGAACTTAGTTTTAAGTCAACGAAGCTTCTATATTATAATACACTGCTCTTGTTGATTTAGAAATTGTATTGCTAGTAAAGTTGTAGTGATCTTAAACGCGTTCTCCATGGAGAGTTTATAGCTTAAGTCAATGTTTATTTATCTGAACTCTTTTTGATGAAATATCATCCACGATAGTGTTATGTAATCCTCGAATATGGGATGAGGAAGTGCTCGCAGATGGGATCACAAGGGCTAGAGCTGAGGAAGTGCTCGCAGATGGGATCACAAGGGCTAGAGCTGAGGAAGAAGCCAAAGTCCAAGCTGAGAAATCCTGAGATGCAGCACCAGCAGATAAATAGCTAGAGAGGCAAATTCAAAAGCTGCTAGCTTATCTGACAATGTGCAGGGCGTGGGAACTTATTTAACAAGGCTAGAGATACCAGCTGGGGAAGCTCCTACGATAAACTGGGCTCTCGGGTCTTAACCGCGGTTCAGAACGCTTCTGAAATGTCTAAATTGTAGCCCTGTAGGTTGCTGGGCTCTCGGATCTTAACCGCGGTTCAGAACGCTTCTGAAATGTCTAAATTGTAGCCCTGTAGGTTGCTCCGGTTAAGGTGAAAGGGCAGAGTCAAGAAACTTGCGACGCAAGAAAGCAGCCGCTGAACAGACAACTGAAGACTAAACAGCCGCAGCTACACAAGAAAGAGTGTCTGAAGCAGCCAGAGAAAGAGGTTAGGAAAGTGTGGCGACTGTTTTACCTAGATATTATATACTAACAAGATGAGGCAAATCAATCCAGTTCCTAAACCGATCGGTTTAAGACCAGTCGTGTTTGGAACGTTATTCCAGCCGCTAAAGTACAATACGTATGCTATAACAATCAATGATCCCCAACAGATATTGTTGGCATATATTACATGAAAATTTTGTAAAGCCTAACCTGCTTGTCATTTCTTTGGCCTGATTAGGTCCAAGAGGGAGCTCAAGTGGACATCTCTCCCTTGCTCATTATTCACAAGCAAACGTATAAACCCCTAAGTGTTACCAGTAATCTCCACAAGAACAAACACCATTCTTAAACCGATGAAACCGGTTCACATCTCTTACCAAAATCTCTTTTTCCATAAACTTTGAGATGAACTTCGTAAACAAGTGACAGTCCTCACACAAACGCAAGTTCTTGGTGATCCTTATCGGTTCTCCTTTCGCTGTATTTATCAGCCCAAACGCCAACGCCAGTTTCTCACTGTGTCCCAACACTATCCGCTCTTTCTCTTCCGTCTCAAGATCATACAACACGCCTTTGGTCTGCGGTATGTACCCTTTCTCCTTCATATCTTCTGCTAACTTAACCAAGAGAGCATGAATCTGTTCCATTAGAGGATTGAACTCATCCACCGAGACAAACGAGTACATTTTCCTCCTCACTTCCATCCAGCACCGACCAGGCAGCTTCTGCAGTCCTCTGTATTCTAGAAGCTTCTTCACTTTCTTAACCTTATCCCACATCTGAGCTTCTGCGTAAATGTCTGCCAACAGCACATAGTTCCCTGCATTTTTCGGCTCAAGAGCAAAAAGCCTTCTACTCGCACGCTCCGCCAGCTCAACGTTACCGTGAATTCTACAAGATCCAAGAAGGGAACCCCAAACCTTAGGCCCTGGCTCACTCCTCATGTCTTGTACCATCTTTGCTGCCTCGTCTAACCTATTCGCCCGACCTAACAGATCAACCATACAAGCATAATGCTCGACTTGTGGTTTTATCCCATGGTCTCTCCACATCGACTCAAACAGCCTTTTTCCCTCCTCAACAAGTCCCTCGTGGCTGCAAGCTCCCAAAACGCTGACAAATGTTACAGGGGTTGGGGAAGCCCCAATGGCGAGCATCTCTTCGAATATTTGAATTGCTTTCCTTCCATATCCATGAACGCCATAGCTTGATATCAAGGAGTTCCAAGATACAACATCACGCTCACGCATCCGATCAAATACCCTCTGTCCCACCTCGAGCCTACCGCATCTACCATACATTGTCACAAGAGCACTGATGACAGGCAATATGGAGTCAAGCCCACGCCTGAGTATGTACCCATGAATCAATCTCCCTTGCTCTAAAGCCGCAAGGGAAGCACAAGCTTGAAGTACACTCACCATAGTCACAGAATTCGGGGTTGAATCTTTGGTCTCTGTCATCATTTCACTGAAAGTCCTCAGAGCTTCGAAAGCCTTGCCGTTCTTGGCATAGCAGGCGATCATCGCGCTCCAAGAAACCACATTTCTAACAGGCATCCCATCAAACACATTGCTAGCGTAATCCACACAGCCAAATCGAGCATACATGTCCAACAATGTAGTCATGATGTAAACATGCGAATTGTATCCCCGTCGGGTAAGATGTGCGTGAATCTCTTTCCCTTTCGCTAGATGATCCTCCGTGCATTCCGATGTGACGCAAGCCTTGAGAACGTAAGTGTAAGTGAACCTATCAGACTCCACCCCGATCCTATTCATCTTCCAGTACAAACCCAACACTTCTTCTCCATGACCCGCTAAAGAAAGAGCTCGGAACAAAGCGTTCCACACGTATATAGTTCTCTTACGCGTTTTATCGAACACCTTGCGTGCGTAATCAACTGAGCCCAAATCCGAATACATACCGATAAGCTTGGTCGCCAAAAAGGGATCTTGATCAGACCCATTATCGAGAATGTGGCGATGAACTCGTAGAGCGTCGGAGAGGGAACTTCGGCGACCGCAGCAGAGAATGAGAAGCTCGTAAGTCTGTTGACTCGGGCTTGGTTCGTGAGACAAGAGGCGAAGCGCCTGTTTTAAGTTACCCTCTTTGCACAAGGATTGGATTAGATGATTGTTCGAGATTTTAGCTCCGGCGGCGGAGGTTGTGGAAGGGTTGTAAAAGGCGACGGAGTACGAAGGTGGTTTCGGAGAAGAGCGAGGTGAGAAATTAACGGAAGAATAATAAGTTGGTTGGGGAGAATGAGATAGGAACATTTTCCGGTGACTAAGATTTTACCGGAAAGTTTTGCAAAAAGGAAAACATAAAGTTTCGCGGCTGCTCTATCAAAAGTCGATGAAACAGAAAATAAGGGATGTGAACTTGCCGAAGCAATCACTAGTTTAGTGGATACTACTTCCGTGGTTGGTTTACACCTGGTAAGAAAAACATTGGGCCTTTTTGTCAGATGAGGCCCGATTTGCATGGTTTTGAATTAGGTTAGTCACATTTCCCTCGCCATCCTTCCGGCCGGAAATAAGTTCTAATATACAAACAATCTCTGTTTTTTTTTTTTTTTAACACTAAAGGATTTCATTATAATTGATAACTCTTTACAAAAACAGAGTTTTTAACCTTCACCATACTACCACAACAACAAAGACTAAAGAACCAACTAAAACTACGCTCTTCAAAATTCGGCCAACTCAAAAAGTTAAGAGGGTAGTCCTTTCATCAACAAAGAGATCATGAAGCCATCTTGGATGTCCAGTTGACACATAAGATTGGAAAAACCCACACTTCCTTACACTTTGAGCAATGATCGAAGCGCCTCTATTGACCTCCCTGTTGCACACCGCAACTTCCCAAAATCCAATCCCTTCCACAACTCTACAGAAGTTATCTCCCAGCTGAACAAAAGAAGGCCATGCAGCCAGCCTAATAATTGCTCCAAACATTTCTCTGAACTCTCCCACGAAGATACCTCTGTTTACTTTCTGGCTTCTCATGCTTTCTGCTGCCCACAATGCGATTGCTTCCCTTGCCAGATCTTTGGAGCTGAAAGCACCAAACGAACGACGACTGTGGCACATCACCATTCCCCTATCATCTCGTAAAACCCAAGCACCTCCAGTTAATGTCGAGTCCTTAGTCCAATCAACCACAATGTTACACATCACCCAATCTTTTATGGGCGGTTTCCAGTTAACTCTACCTTGGGTCGGCCTCGCATTTTCCATCAGACTCCATTCTTCATCAATCCTTTGCGCTATGAACCATTCATCAGCATCAGCCTTCGCTTTACTTACAATCTCAGCGCATAAGAAGGATTTTCCCTCAAAGATTAAGTGGTTCCTATTTTTCCATAGCTGCCACAAGATCCATGGCCAGCTTCTCCTATCTTCCTCATCAACACCATCACTTTCCTTAGAGGAATAAAGCAAGAAAATGTTCTAATAAATGGATGCCTCACTGAAACCGTTCCGAGGGTGTGGAATTCCAGACATCGCCCACACTTGTCTAGCAAAGCAACATTGGAATAGAATGTGATTGATTGATTCACCTTCAAAGCCGCATAGCTGACATCTCGTTTCCATTTTCATTCCTTTTTCAACTAGTAGTTCAGCCACTGGGAACGCGTTACTCAAGCATTTCCAGATGAAAACCTTGATCTTAGGTGGTGATACAACTTTCCATGCTTGCTCTTTTAGCGAACAGAGTGAGGGCTGGGCCATTTCTTCTACTTTGCATTCGGAAGTTTTTGTTGAGGTTGCCAACCAGTATGCCGATTTAACCGTGAAGCATCCACTCCAGTTGTATTTTCAAACCCAGAAATCATCCAGATCAACCGCTGGCTTGTTAGCAGTTATCAGCCTCACGTCTCCTGGAACAAAGAGTTCATTGAGCACCGATAGGTTCCAGTTACGCGAATGTCTGTCTATAAGGTCACTGACCATTAGATTAAGATCAAAGGTAAGGTTCTTAACCTAGGGTGCTCGTAAGCCTTCCACCGGATCATCAACCCATCTATCGATCCACACTCTTGTATTTTTCCCATTTCTTACTATGCGCAAGAGACCCTTCAGTAAAAACTCCCTGCCAAACAGTAGACTTTTCCAAGCAAAGGAGGGTCTGTCTCCTAAGGAGGCTGAGAAAATATCACCATACTGGAAATACCTCGATTTCAGAAACCTTGAGTACAGACTAAGAAGAGCTGTGAGGAGCTTCCAAGCTTGTTTCGCTAGCAAAGCCTGATTAAAACATTCTAAATCTGTAAATCAAATACCTCCCAATGCCTTAGGAAGTCAAACTTTGTCCCACGCCACCCAGTGGATTTTCCGAATGTGAGAATCTTAGCTCCACCAGTAGTTCGCCATGATGTTGTTAATGTTCTTTATCACCGTCTTGGGAAGACGAAAACATGACATGGCAAAAATTGGTAAGGCTATGATTACCGATTTCAACAGGGTTTCCTTGCCAGCCTGAGATAATTTTCGCATATACCACGCCTCCACTCTTCTTTGTGTACCTTCCTTTAGATAGGAAAACAACTCGACTTTGGATCCCTAAAAGCATTCAGGCAATCCTAGGTATACTTGCTGGTTCCCCCTTCGTTCCAAATGCCTAGAATCTGTTGAATCTTCGATCTTTCTTCCTCAACAACTCCAGCTCCAAAAGATATAGCAGATTTCTGAAGATTAATGGTCTGGCCAGTGGCTTTACTATAGAAAGCTAGGATTTTTTTGAGCACCGTTGCCTGAGCCAGTTCCGCTTTACACATGAAAAGGCTGTCATCAGAAAATAAAAGGTGGTGAATTGCCGGGCTATCCTCAGAAAAAGAATGACCCTTAATCTGATCATCCTGCTCTGCTAAGTTAAGCAAATGGGAGAGCCCTTCAGTACATAGGACAAAGATGAAAGGTGAGAGTGGGTCTCCCTGACGTATCCCACGTTTCGGCGAGATCAACCCATAGGATTGGTCGTTTATTAGCACCGAGAATGTTACTGAAGTCACACACATCATGATCCATCCCACCACAATGTCGCAGAAACCCAACGCAACTAACATGCTCCTAATATAGCTCCACTCCACCCTATTGTACGTCTTTGACATGTCCGTTTTCATGGTCATGTAATCTGCAGCTATGCCCGGGTGCACCTTCAATGCATGAACAGCCTCATGCGCTATAACGATGTTATCTGAAATCTCTCACTGACAAATGCCGACTGATTGATAGAAACAATGGAACCCAGAAACGGTTGGAGACGGTTAACCAGGATCTTTGACACCGCTTTATAAAGCACAGAGCACAAGCTTATGGGGCGAAGATCTGACATCATTTCTGGACATTGCACCTTAGGCAGCAGGCAGATGTATGTGTAGTTCCAATCACTAGGAAGAACACCCGAATTGAAGACTTCATGTATCTCTTTAGTCACTTGATCTCCTACCACATCCCAATATTGTTGAAAAAACAGTCCCGTCATACCATCCGGTCCGGGGGCACTCTCCGATTTGATTGAGAAAATCGCAGATCTCACTTCATCTTTCGAGATTGGGAGGGAAAGCATTTGGTTCATGTGCTCCGGTGACTTTTGGGATCATGTTTCTGAAGACCGGCTCAAAAGAGTAAGGATTAGATGATTTGAAGAGCTCTGAGAAATACTCTACCGCCACCTCTCCCTTAGCCGCATCTGACCACTGCACAATGCCCCATTTATTTTTTTAGTTTCAGTAAGTTTTTCCTTGCTCTGCTAGTTTTAACCGAAGCATAAACAAATTTGGAGTTGCTGTCTCCTCTCAGCAACCATCTGTCTCGAGTTCTCTGTTTCCAGAAGCTTTCTTCTTCCTTATAAGCACAGATCAGTTCATGCTTAGTCTCTCTGATTATGTGGAAACATGGGTAAGATCTGGATTGCAACCACTCCAGCCTTTGTTCCAGTAAATTTATTTTATCTTTCGCATTGAAAAGCTGCTCCTTCTTCCAGTGACTAATAGATCTTCTGCATCTGCGAAGTTTTTGGGAGATATTCTGAGTTCCTCCCCTCCCTTCCTTCCAATTCAAACTGATCTCCTTCTTGACATTTGGATGGTGCAAAAGCCTTCTGTCAAAGCGAAACTGACCTCTGAATTGTTCATGGAGAGACATGAATTTAACCAGTACCGGTCTGTGATCAGACCCTCTTTTTGCTAGGAAGTTTTGGTTAGAACAAGTAAAAGTTTCGAACCATGCTTTATTCCCAAAAGACTTATCCAAGCAGCACTGAATCCACTTCTTCCATCTCATACCTCCCCATGTGAATTTATCACCTTTGCCCGGCAGTTCCTCCATCCCACAGTTGCTTAACATATCAGCAAAATATTGAAAAGAGCTAGGCGGCCTTAATGGACCTCCTGTGTTCTCATCATTACTCAGAATCTCGTTGAAATCACCAACAAGACACCAAGGTTCCTTTCTGGTGACTCCAAGTCGGCTGAGTCTTTCCCAAACATGACTTCTTCCATCAAGCGCCGGCTCTCCATATATACATGATAGAAAAAGTGAAGTCACCGAACTGCACCAGCATATCCAACATATTTTTATCCGCATACTTGAGATCAATATTTACATTCTTCTTCCAAAATATTGCCAAACCACCACTGAGACCTCTCGGTTCCACAGTGTATACATTATCATATCCTAACCAAACTTGAAGATCAACAACAACATCTCTACAATTTTTAGTTGCCATTAAGAACAGTATCTCCGGAAAATATTTTTGACGCATCTCCCGAATACGTTGAACTGTCAATTCTTGAGGCCGTCCTAATCCTTGACAATTCCAGCTCAGAATGCTCATTGGGGATTCGGCAATCCCTCATGCGGTATCACCTTTAGGCATTTCGCCTGAGTTGTTGTTGTTATCTCCTCCTCCTGCAATGTTACTGTTCTTCTCTTGCTTCCCACTTGTTGTTTCCCATCCCTCTGAGTGAACTCTGGCTTCTTGACTTCTGGATTTGACACTGTCAACTTAGCATTTCTAGCCGCTTTGCCTGGGCGTTTCCTTGTAGTTCCACGTTTTCTGGACGTCCCGGTAAAATCAGGTACCAAAGCACCCGATTTGAAAACCGTAGGAGGCACAGAAAAGATAGATGCAAAACTCGCTTCACTTTCATGATCAGTGGCGCCCGTAAGAAACAATTGGTCAGACTCTGCTTGAAAACTCCTATTTGCCTTGATCGCAGACGCCATCAGCTTAGGAGGATTCTTGTTGAGATCAAAGTTTTTTTCTAGGCACATCCAACTCACCATAATCAAAAACAGGGCCCTTCTTTTTGTTGACGTCTGAGATCAGTATAGGAGCAGGCTCCAATCTTAAAACCGTTCTCTTAGCCACAGGATCCATCTCCACTTCCCTGACAGAAGTTTTCACCCTTTCTTCTCTTATAGCAATGTCTAGATCAGATGCATCCCTTAGGTAGTTTCTCATATCATCTAGGACTTCCTTAGCTATCTTTGGTCTTCCTAAAAGAGGGTCAATACCCACTTGCTCTTCATTCAAAACCCCATAAAGAGGATCGCCCCTGACAAGTACAATATCCATCTTAGCTTTCTCAGACGCTAAGTTAGCTCTTCTAGTTGCCGTCTTCTCTTGTCTCTCTTTCACCGTAATAGGACAGAAATCCTTTTCATGGTTTAGACACTGAGGAGTGAAGCATCTTTTCTAGATTCACTCATACGCATATCACCGCTGAGCCGCCTTTCGGGAGGTTAATAGTTCTTGTCTTGCGCAGAGGATGAGCAACATTGAAGATAACCTGTACCCTGATGAAGTCTTGGGTAATCGGTTTAGTCGGGTCAAAAGCCACAAACTTTGTCTTCCCAACTAAGTCACCTAAGGCAGAGAGAGCAGCCTCAGTGTAGTAGTTTATTGGAATATCCCTGATCTGAACCCAGATTGGGATGAACTGAAGATAATCATCCGGTGGCTCCTGCACCCACCTGTCGATAGCAAGAGCCCACTCATTGTAAGTGTGGACTCCTTTTTCAAGCACATCGTTTAGATCATGTTCGTTTTGAAAAAAGAACTGGAATTTTTCTTGAGACAGAGCCACTCCCCTGACCCTTCCCTCCTTCTGCCATTTTCTTGGCATCGTGAAGATGAGACCTGGCATTTTCTGATACATCTGATTAAGAAGTCTTCCGACGAGGCTAAGAACATTATCTTGCGCTGAACTGAATCTCGGTAGATCTGGCATGTCGAAAGGGCTTGTCTTCTTCCTCCAAAGATAGAGCCATGAGAGCTTTATCCATAGCTAGAGACATCTTGAGAACTTATACAGATACTTTTTACTCACAGAGAATTAAAAGCTAACCACCCACAAAGCGATGAAGAGAGATGAATGTTAGGTGAGCAACACTTAATTTCTGAAGATAAGAAGCAAAGTAAAGGAGAAATAGCAATAAAGAGCTCAAAGATTTTTTCGGGAAACATATTCTAGCCACTAAAGTCTACTCTCAAGAGAATAAATGTTTTGAACTACTGTTGGTATCCAAAGCCCACTAGGGGTACAAACAATCTCAGTTTATATGAATTTTTCTTTTTTTAATAACTACGATATTTTGTCGTTTAGACTGACAAATGAGAGAGAAAACTAGATGAAAAAAGAGATTTGGTGGTGATCACAGCTCCTGAGCTTTCTGAGGTTTCAACTGTCCTTTAGAACATCTTCGGCCTATTGTTATTTTCATCTTAGCATTTAGACGTAAAAATTACTTCAATTCATCTCTATTTTTTTTCTATACTATAGATCTCTATTTTTAGATTACTATTTTAGAAGAATACATTGGAGCATAACTCCTCTCTAATATATAGTTCTCTTATTTTAATTAAAGATGAAAATAGCCAAATATATTTGAGATGATAACTATGTGCTAGACAATGTTTATGGTTTGACAACAAAATATTCTAACATGTTATATATGTCTTTAAGAGTTGGATTCTTACAGTTAGCTTTTTTTTTTAACGCTGATTTATTATGATATTACAATTATTAGGAATATTACATAGACGATTCGACAAACCGACAATATCTGTTTTATGAAGATCTACGCCTAACTGCATCATCTGGCCGTCCTACGAAGATCCACGCCTGACCAGATTTACTTGCACCATGTTGAAGATCCCTTGTAATCCTTCCTTCCATAACCTGGGTAATTGCCTGCTGTAAACCTTCTTTCCGCCGTCTAATAAATCGCGCTCTCTCCGGGACTTGAAACTTGTAATTGAGATAATCTGCAATAAATTGCATAGTCTGGGTATCGAACCCTAGACCTGTGTGTAGAAGCTTTTATACCTTAACCATTAGGCTAAGGTGCTTCCACCAAAACAGTTAGCTTTTAGATTGAGTTTTTTTTTGGTTTTACTGATTTATATTGTCATAGTAGTGTTGAGTAGTTTATATTTTGTATGTTTGAATTTTTTGTGCAACATTTTGTGTATTTGAATATTTGATACAATAATTGAGATATTTTTAGTTATCAAGCAGATATTTAGGATTTGGGTTTTGTGGTTTCGGGTTTGGTAGATTTGCAATAAAGTCTACTTCATTGTAGACATCTTTTTCAGTCCACTTTAATTGATGTTACAAAAAATCAATATTTTAAAATTAAATTGAATTCTTTATGAATTAAATTTTTTAATCATATACTCTATATATCTATTAAAAAAAGGGAAATCGGCCAAAAAAACACTGAACTTTTCAATAATTGCCAAAAGAAACATGTACACTTGTCTAGCCAATAAAACTCTGAACTTTTATCGATTTATTTAGATTATTAAGAAACTTACGATTGACTGACCAAATTAGCACACCGTTAAACGAGAGTTAAGACAGCGTTAACTGTTGGCGTTAAGTGAAACGACGTCGTTTCATTTTACACGATTTGAAAATAAAAATTGGTAGACATAGGGGTTTGAACACAGGTTATTTGGATCAAATAGCAAGGTATTTTACCACTAGACTAGTGGCTCATTCAATGTAGGAATAAACACGTATAGTTTTATTTGGTATTGATTTTCAATATAAAAAATTCTCTAAAAAATTTAAAAGGTCTTTAAAATTCCAAAATTTGAAAAACAAAGAGTTTTTATAAAATTAATTTTGAAACTGAAATTAAAAATAAAATTTTATTTTTCCTTTAAAAAATCAAAAATCTTCTAAATTTTTCATTTTTAAAAATAAATTCAAAAAAAAATTCATTTTAGGATTAAAATTTTTGAAAATAAATAAAAAAATCGAAAATAGCAAAAAAAAGTTAGAAAAATAAATTCGAATCTGAAAATAATTCGAATCTATAAAAAATAATTTTTTATTAAAAAAAATGCCCAAAAAGAAAATTTTCATTTTTCAAAATTATTAAAAGAAAAATTGAAAAAATAAAATAATATAATAATTCGAAAACAAAATTAAAAAAAGTGATAAAATTTTTCAAATCTGAAAACATATAATCAGAAACTATAAAAAATAATTTATTATTATTATTATTTATTTTTTTATAGTTTCTGATTATATGTTTTCAGATTCGAAATGTTTATAACTTTTTGGAAATTTTCTCTATTTTTTCGATTTTCTCAATTTTTTTTATAATCCGAAAAATGAAAATTTCTTTTTTGGAATTAGTTTTTCAGTTTTTAGAAATTTTAAAAGTCTTTTTAAGTTTTTAGATAATTTTTTTATATTCAGTCAGTACCAAATATAATTAAATGTGTTAGTAACTTCATTGATTGAGCCACTAGCCTAGTGGTAAAGTACTTTGTAATTTGATCCAAATAACCCGGGTTCGAACCTAGTGGTCGACTTGATTTTATTTTACAAATCATGTAAAACGACGTCGTTTCATCTCATTTCAAAACGACGTCGTTTCACTTAACACCAACATTTAACGATGTCATTTTTCTGTTAAATTTGCTGACGGTGTGCTAAATTGGCAAGTCAACGAAAACATTGTTAATTAATTCTGAAGTCAATGAAAAGTTTGTGTTTTGTTTGACCAGTCTATATGTCCAGATTTCTTTTGGCAATTTCTGAAAAGTTCAGTGTTTTTTTGGCCGATTTTCCATTAAAAAAATAAAGAAAGATATTTAGTAAATAATATATTAAAATTAATAAAAAAATAAAGAATAAACAACAATAATGAAATAATCAAAGTAGACTTCCAAATAATCTGTTAAGTAGACTTACAATAAAATCTATTCCAAATTTTTAATTTTAACATATTTCAAAAGAAGTCTACACTGTCGTAAACTTTATCTACTTACATTTTTTTGTCTCCTTGTATAACTTAAATTAAAAAAATCTCTCTACAATGGCTTCATAAGTTTCTAAAAACTCTCTCATTTCTCTCTAAAATTCTTTCCCTTGTCTCTGAAACTCTCTTATTCTCTCTAAATTATTTGAATGTGAAGATGAAGTTTTGTTTAGTTTGTCAATGTTTTGTAGGTTCATTCATGGTTATCTTCTTCCCATCTAAAAATGTAAGTTTTAGGTCTATAGATTTTAAATGTGTATTTTTTTGTTCGTATTCAAATAAAGTTATAGCACTGTCTGTCCTACAATCTCATAGTCACTTATGCCCTGACTCGGCATGACTCGATTGTACTAGGCGCTACATTCCCAGACATCCACACCCGTTCTCGGTGTCACAATCATGCACCTTAAGTTTTCACAAAAACTAATCAAACAATCTCCTTCACCTAAAGATATAGATACAAAGAGGCGACACATGTCCGATGGTGGGAGATGATTGCTGGTGGCGCTGGTTGAAAATTAGTTTCTCACAAATGTAAAAATTAAAACACTGCTGCTGGGATATACCTTGTCGAGGAATAGCATGTCGTAAATAACTTTTCATTGCTTTCTTAAACTTGCATCCTATTTATAGATTAGAAAAATCGTAATAACAGAGAAGCTGGGGAATGAAAATTAATGATCACGCAGTGGGAGCTACGATTGAAAGACAGAACTGAGAATCGTAATTATATAGTTTTAAAGCAAAGAAGAAGCATTTATCTGAGGTTTCTCTGACGATAACGGTGAGGTTTCACTCCGTCGGTTGGTTGAGTTGCGGATAGCTGAAACGACGATAACGGTGAGAGGCAGGGGAAGAAGTAGCTGGGCCTGGAACATAAAGGTTTAAGCTAGGCTAAATTTTTAAAATCAATTCTATTTGGATGGCCTATTCATTTGCCATTTGAGGACAGGTGTCATTATTCTCCCCAAGAAAAAAAAAAAACCAACTTTATTATATAAGATATCATTGTTGATCAATACTACATGAACTCTCAAAATCATGCTTATATATATTGATAGTCAAATTTTTAGATAGAGTTGAATTTTCAAAAAAAATGTTATTAATTTAAATTATTACTTTAATTGTATTTTAAATGTTACTTTATATACATAAACAACACAAAATTCAAAAATTTACAATATATTTCAATTTTAGTAATACTATAAATTAAATATTTAAATTACTAATAATTAATTAAAATTTATAAAACAATAATTTTTAAATTTAAATTTAGATATATAATTATAAATAATTATAGATTTATTTAATAAAAACTAAAACCATAAAAATTTGATAACCTTTATTTGATTACACTAGAACTCTTATATAAAGTTAATGATTACAATTTATAAAAAGAACTAGATCTTGACCCGCCCGACCGGGCGGGTATTTATTTTATGTTTTTTAGTTTTTATATTAAATGATGTATCAGTGACAAAAAAATATTAAATGATGTATTTGTAATATTTAAACATAAATCTAGATTGAAAGTTAATATTTTCATTTGTAATAAAAATTAAAATTCTAATAAAATATTCTGATATGAATTTTTTAATTTCCTAATTAAAATAATATAAAAGTGGATCATATTTTTTTTTCAATTCTAAAATCTTAGCATACCGTAAAAACAAATAATATGAATTTTTATACATAAAATATATAAACATATTTGGAACTATAATTTCTGTTAAAATCTATTAAATTGGTTACAAAAATAATCTTGCGTTGTTGTTTTTTATTTCTAGAACTTGACCCATGACCGTATAAATATTTTCTTTCATTTTAATTTCTTTTATTTGTACTAATGGTATAATATATATATATATATATATATATATATATATATATATATTTGTAAATTAAAATGTATTACATAATTGTTAATATAAAATTTAAACAAATAAATTTTTGTTTTATTACTTTGAATAATTTTATTTTATGATTTTAATCGTTTATTATATCACATTGTATCATATAAACAAATCTAATATTTATATATAATTGAACTTATATTAGGAAGCCAACGTTGGTTAATGAAAAGAAAAGCTAAAAAGAGCATCACCTAGTCCCAGGGGCGGAGCCAAGATTTTTTATAATATGGGGCACATAGCCATTTTCCATAACTAAAAGCTTAGCATATATATACTTAGAGCAAACATACACTAATTACTAATGAGAAAAAAAACAGGCCCCACCTCCTTGTACTTGATCCGCCACTGCCTAAGTCCCGTAGACATTATTTGTGAAGTGATTTTTAATTTTTTAAAGAATCTTAAAAAAAATAATTTTAAAAAAGATTTCGTTCAAGAAAATCTCATGAGTTCTTATAAAGCTTGCATGTTTATTACAGTATAACCTCTATAAATTAATACTCTATAAAATAATATACACTAAAAATATCTATAAAATAATATAAGTTTATAGTTTCAAATTGAGTTTTTGGTTCAATTAATATATCGATAAATTAATATCTCTATAAATTAATAAAAACTTATAGACTTGGTGTAGTCCCAACATTATTAATTTATGATTCCCATGATTTAAAGAGCTTCTGCAAAGTCAAATAAATATTGAGAAATCCTAATGTAGAGAATATGCTTAGACCAAGCATGAAAACTGTAAAGATATGATATTACTAAGAATACAAATTGTTTCCATAAAATCATGTTGTTACCGTTGATATATGCAATTGCTTGTGTGCTAATTTTTCTGAAAAGCTACGATATTATCAAGAATAGAAAATGTTTCCGTAAAATCTTGTTGTTAACGTCAATATAGGCAGTTGCTTGGCTGTTAATTTTTCTGAAAATATTTAATTTGTTGTTAAGTATTCCCCAAATCAGTGATAAAGAATATATTAGGAAACAAACTATAGATATACTTCAATACTTGATTCGTTTTTTTAGGAAAAGTTTTGTTTTATTTTAGGGAAACAATAACATGTTAAATTTTATTTAAGGAAAAGACATTAATTTAACTGAAAAAGACAAACATTAAAATAGGAAACTCAATTTAATTCTCAGTGGCATAGAAGTGTAATTAAATTTTAAAACTAAGGGTAATTCTATATGTGTACTTCTGTTTTAATAAGATAGAAGTTATAAGAAAGTTACTTTGGTCTATCAGTTAGTTTGATCTTACTTGTCCACCATTGTGAGAGTTCGAACCTCTCGAAATATTAATTTATTTTATTTTATACAGAATTCATCCAAAATGATGTTGTTTTGATACATTAACGGATGACCAACACCTTTGACGGTCGTTATATATAAGCACAATTTGAGAGTTTATTTAGTGTTTTAATTTTCTTATTTACAGAATTTATTTAAAATGATGTTGCTTTGATAAACTAACAGATAACTAACATTTTTAACGGTCAATATATATAAGCACGATTATGAGATTTCATGTAGTTTTTTTAATTTTTTTAGCTCAGTATGGAATATTCACTACTATAAAGTTTGGAAAAGAAAAAACATGATGTGTAAAGTTCATGTAGTATTTTTGAATTTTTATTTTAGTTCGGTATGAAATATGCACCATTACAGCGTTCGAGAAAGAAGTATGACGCTTACAAGTCAAAATTGAAATATATTATTTTCCCTAAATGAGTCAGTGGTATCCAATTTTTTTATTCAGTTTGGTAGTTAGGGCACCTCCAGTAGCAGTTTCTCTCTAGAGTTTCTGTCAGTCATTCTGTTAAATCAAATATTGAAAAAACGAATTAAAAAAGTGAGACAAGACCCATTAGCGGAGAGGAAGGTAAGAAACGCGGCTTGCTGAAGAGTCGATGTTGGCATTTTAACTTACTAAATTAGATTTTGATCAGCGCTTTCAAAACATGTGAATTTTTTTTTTCAAGTTTTATATAAATATGTCAAAACCTGGATGTTTTTTAAGCCAATCAGAAATATAGATTTTTGGTTTATTACAGCCGATTTGATTTTACGCAAGCGAAAGAGTATGCTATATTTATAATAATCATTTTTTTGATATGTTTCACAAAATTTCGATGTGGGACATTTACATTTTATAAATATATCACAAATATATTTAATGTGTTAACAGTTACAGAGATTTCTTTATAAATTATTTCATAAAATCTCGATGATGTATAATATTCTAAATCTTGTTAGATCTACAAAGTCTTGTGAACCATAATTTATATTATATTGTTTATGTTAAAAATATTAATAAGGAAACAAATAGCAAGAAAACAGAGAAATATGTGTAGGGATTTATGTTCTTAAATGTCCCAAATGCTCTTGGAGTTCAACATTGTAGAGAGTTGTTCATGTGTTTTACATGGTGACAATATTCTTCTCGTTGAATTAAAAAAATTGGCTGAATTTCCAAATTTTGTAGCAGGAAAAACGCTAGTGGGGACAACCTACCGCGATTTTAGCTACTCGGCACAATAAATCGGTAAAGATTTAAACAATCGATTTAACATAACTAAACACTATTACTTGGATTAATTGCCGAATTGTAACAAAAAATTCTTTAAACCCAATAAAAAGATAGGCTTTGGGTTTTTTATGGTCCATTTGATTTTACTCAAGCAAAAGAACATTCCAGTTTTGTAGCAGAAAAACGCTAATGGGGACAACCTACCGCGATTTTGGCTAGTCGGCACAATAAATCGGTAAAGATTTAAACAATCGATTTAACATAACTAAACACTATTACTCAGATAAATTGCTGAAATGTAACAAAAAAAATCTTTAAACCCAATAAAAAAATATAGGCTTTGGGTTTTTTACGGTCCGTTTGATTTTACTCAAGCAAGAACATGTTATATTTATAGTAATCATTCTTGTTGGTGAGTTCAAAGTTTCGATGTGAGACATCTACGCTTGATACATATAAAGCTCAAATTTATTTAATGATTATAGAGATTTCATGCATAAATTATTTCCTATAATCTCGAGGATATATAATATTATAAATCTTGTTAAGTCAATAAAATATTGTTAATCACGATTTATATTATATTATTTATTTAAAAAATATTATTAAGGAAAAAAATAGAAAAAAGGGAAATATGTTAGGTGGTTTAATGTTTTAAAACATTCAAATTACCATTAATGAATGACACGATTTTTTTTGTATGTTTCATATAAATGTGTCAAATATTTGTAAGTTTATGTCTTTATATATTATTAAAATTAATTCAAAATGCAGAAAAGCATTTGGAGTTGAACGTTTTAGAGAGTTGTTTATGGTTTTTACATAGTGACAATATTCTCATCTTTGAACTTAAAAAATTGGCCGGTTTACCGGTTTTGCAGCCCGAAAAACGCTAAAAGATTACCGCGATTTTGACTACTCGACACAATAAATCAGTAAATATTTAAACGATCAATTCAACATAACTAAACGTTATTACTCGATTAATTGTCGAATAATAATGAAAATTTGTTGTTTAAACCCAATCAAAAAGATGGGCTTGAGGTTTACAGCTGCTCTTTTGATTTTACTCAAGCAAAAGAGAATGCTATATTTATAGTAATCATTTTTGTTGATGAGTTTCACAAAGTTTCGATGTGAGACATTTACCCTTTGTATATATAAAGATCCAAAATATATTTAATGCTTATAGATATTTTTTGTATACATTATTTCCTAAAATCTTGAGAAAATGCCGATAAGGAAACTAAATTAAATTAATTAAAATGACGCAATATCAAACAGGAAAATAATCGCAGATTAGATTAGAATTAAGAAAACGCTGTTTAATACCAAACCATTTTAAAGGTTTAAATGAAAACGACGCAGAATGACCTAATTACCTTTAATGAAAGAGAATTAAAGACTAACCGAGTAACCGGTATGGACAATTAGAGAAAAATCCAAAAGTGTCACATGTTTCAGTAGTCGAGATTTACACATAATTAAGTATTTAAAAATTAATTTTTTTTTGTTGAGATTTAAGCAGTCTTTAACCGACGAGGATGGCCTTGATTTACTTAACTTAGGTTCAATATATATTATATTGAGTTATTAGACCTATTACAAACAAGACGATCTGTATAATTATTTTTATTTTATTTTAATTCATAATACGAGTTGAAAGAATAAGAGGCATGGTCACTTTTTTTTATTAAAAAAAATGAGCATTGTCATTTTTTTTCTTTTTTTTATCAACGAGGCATGGTCATTATGAAAATAGGTATACAGGGGAAATCGATTATAACGATTGTTGTACTACACTAAGTTTTTGACAAGTCAAAACATGCTCTCCTTGTACTGCAGCAGAACTACAAACCACATATATTTAGGAAACCACAGAAACAAAGAAAATCACAATTTCTCTCTTTAGTTTTTGTCTTGAACAAAAGACCTCAGAATCCTACCGTTACCAAATACCAAGTCATGGATCATGACAACATGCATAACTTGGCACCACCACCATCATCAATGGCAAATCAAACCAACCCCGACATGATGATGACGATGCACATGACGTTCTTCTGGGGTAAGAACACGGAAGTTCTCTTCTCGGGATGGCCCGGGACAAGCTCCGGTATGTACGCTCTTAGCCTCATCGTTGTTTTCCTCCTTGCTGTAATCACCGAGTGGCTCGCCCATTCTCCTATCCTCCGAGGTGTTGGCTCCACTAGCCGCGCCTCTGGGATCGTTCAGACCGCCTTGTACACATTCAGGATTGGCCTCTCCTATCTAGTGATGCTCGCGGTGATGTCCTTTAACGGCGGCATTTTTATTGTCGCTATGGCCGGGTTTGCCGTCGGTTTCTTGCTCTTCGGAAGTACAACCTTCAAGAAACCCTCCGATGACCAGAAAACCGATAAAATTCCCCCGCTGTCGTCAGGTTGTGTTTGATGAAAATATCTTCTATAAAGAACTTTCTATTTATGTGTGGTGTGCTTTGCTTTGAATTTTAATATCTCGTTTTGGTTAAGTCGATTAAATAGTGGATGTTTAATATTTTCAGTTGATTTTTTTTGGTAGTTGTACAAATAATTTCAACAAAGAATTTGCTTTTTAGAATTATTGTAGTTAATATATCTAATGTATTATGATAAAAAGTTGAACCACAAATTTTTAATAATAAACCCTGTCCATTGAATGTTATTGTACTCTATCTATAATCCATTGGTTTAAGTCAGTCTTCTCCAGAGAAAGTAAATTTTCATTGGTGAACAAAATACACATTTATGTAGACGAGAAGAATTAAGACAATGACTTTCATCGGACATGATCTCTAGACTACTGTACTTATAAGACGATTTAAATTCGTATATGATATTCACCATTTTTTGCTTCGTGAATGATAAATCCATTGGAGACTGGACTACAGGATTTAATAGAAACAGCATACAAAAGGGAAGACAGCAGAAAACAAAGTAGCGATAGAAGACCATACCATTGGTCGATAGAGTCAAAAGACATAACTAGTTAAATTTAAATTTTGACTGGATAAATATACATTGAGCAAACAACATTTGGAAAATCTTTAAAATCAAAAGTACAAACCCAAGTTTACAGTAATTGTCATTAACACAAAAGGATAAGAAACGACTCTTAAAAGTTACAAAGAATACCCCTTTCAAATAATTTTGATATACTGCAAAATTTATAATAATTCCAATCCTTCCTCATGGATTATCGATATAAAGAAATTACGAAATAAGTAAAAATAGACAATCGTGTCGTTGACAAATAACGGATAAATAATATATCTTGAGCTTCACAAATATTTTAACACCGGTCAAACGTAATACAAGTATCAGGAAACAGCATGGTTCACGCCTTTTTCCAAAGAAAGTTGATCACTTTTAGAGGTTAAAATGGTTAACCCGACGCTTTCTCCTCACTTTTACGAGTAACCCAAAAATGTATAATAATTCACTAAATAGTCTAAACCCGACCTTTTCTCCTCATTTTTCTTCCTATCTCTCTACCATCTTAATTACTACATTTTAATATCTCTATTTTTGATTATTTCACAGATAATTAAGCCCTAAAATGTTAGTACACCATTCTCCAAATATAATACATTTTTTTTAAAAAAAATATACAGTATATTTGTATTTTAAGTAGCTGATCTCACGGGTATTAAAAGTTAAGATAACTCTGATGTGTGCACACAAATTTTTTTAAACTCTGATGTTCCTCACGCTAGGCCTGATAAACTTGAATTAATCGGTATATGCAATTCTTTCGTCCATCCATCTGTCTCATATGATAACCCACATGGTCCTTGATGGCTACTCCCAAAGATCTTACTCTTCAAAAGATTATTTGGACTAGGATATAAGATTGTCAGTCATCCCCAAGTCATGCCACTAACATTTGGTTGAAGCATCAGTTTTTCTACGTACTGTGGATATATGGAAATCGGTAGCTCTCATTCTACTCTTTCTTTAATCATGTGTCAGTATGGCAAGCCATTCTATGATATATACCATAGACTTTGGCAAATGTAAATCTGTCTAAGGCTATCTATGATATATACCATAGACTTTGGTTCACACAAGGTTCACACAGAGGTTTCAACAAGGTGTCGCTAGCAAAATCATCTCTACAGTGAAAAACAGGTCTCCAATTGCAACAAATTGGTGATAAAAGTAGAACCGTAATACACCCAAATACTAAAGGATTTTTAGGCTTGTTATAAAAAAAATTTCACCTCATATTTTCAATGTGGAATATTTGAAATATGTTACAATTTAAATTTTACATACAATCTAATAGGGACTTATTATTTATTCAAACTTCGCCTTTCAACATATGAAATTGTGAATACACTACTTCATAATGTTCACGGAAAAATGTCTAACACCAAAAATTTAACATATAATGGTTTGATGCGATTTTGTTAAAAATGAATTCCAACCACTGGATCCTCTACTAGTACTCTGCGTCTTCACTTATTTTACGGTAGTGATTTTCTGCAGTGAAGTGAATTGCTCCTATGTTGGCTTTAATTTTTCTTTCTTTTCTTTTTTCAGAGGTTTTTATTTGGTTTGGATCAATTTAGTAGAGCTAGGGCTGTTCTCGTATGAGAGAGTGTTCTCACAATGAATCTACATCTTAATCTACCAACGTTGCTTACAAATGCTTTAATTTGATGGTAAATTAAGTTTTGATAATTCTACTAACGTTGCTACGAATGCTTTAATTTGATGGAAAATTAAGTTTTGATATATTTTAACGGATTAAAATAAGAGGAAAGACTCTCCAAAACCTATGATTCTTGTCTAAATTGAAGATTAAAAAATTGGAGAGTACACAAAGGAAATTTTTGTAATTTTATATGTATAATATCACATTTGATACATGTAGTACAAATTTTGTATAGTAAATATATATGAAAAACACATCACTGATATTAGATTTATAAATACATCTATCTTATTAAAACAGAAATTTGTAACTTCTTCTAGGTGGATTTTTAAATTGCACATCACATTATTATTCTTAGTCTAACCTTTCATTTAAATATTTCTTTAAAGAGTTTAATATCAACTATCTATCATTTAACTCCACTATAAGATCTATGTCTATGCATCTATTAAACAAAATATTTGTTATTTTCGTTAGAGTATACTCACATTATCATATTTATATTATATCATAGTAAAAATATAATAATCCCTCTCCTTTATTATAGTCAAATAAATACAATAAATATCTCCGATATAAATATAACACGAGTCTAAGTTCTTAAAAATAAAAATATAAATAGATAGAAACAAAAATAAATATTACACATGTTATTAAAAATATAAATATTACACGAGTAGGTTGACAAAAAAAATACAAATATTACGCTAATCCTTTTTTTTGCCATCAACTTATACAAACTTAAACTGAGTAGGTTGACAAAAAGATACAAATATTACATGAATCTTTTTTTTTACACGAATCCTTAGCCAGTCATTATACAATTTTGACTATTTTGGTCTGGTTATTTACTAAACAATTGATTCAATTAACCAAATAACTTAAGAACATGTTTCCTCCCATCATTAAACTATAATTATCTTAAACACAAAAACCCATTTTAATTAAAAAAACAATTATTTGGAATCAAATACTGATGAATCTTAAAATTTTAAATAGCTTGATACAGAACTTTTGAAATTCAATAATAAAGATATCAGAATATATTTTCTTAGATGTTCAAATAATCGAGGTTTGCTTTGAATATACACTAACTTATTTCAATAACAGAAACATCAATTTATACTTAAAAAACGATTATTGGAAAACCTCTTCACCAAATTGAGTCTACTATACCTAAAATCTCGGTTACAATCAAATATTCACAATCAAATTGTCAGATTTGAAAAATCATGAATATGAAAAACCCTCTTCTCCAAGTTTATTCTACTATACATAAAATCTCGATGTCAAGAGATTTTGTATTTATTATATATGACTTAATAGGTTAGAAAAATATTCATTTTCTCCCACTAAAATGTGTGTACAAGTACTTGTCTTCGTATTCATCATTGGACATTCACAAAAATTTTAGAAAAAAATCCCAAAAAACACAATGTCAAAACCAAATCGTATTGGTTGATATTATATTAGTGTTTTCACTATACAGTCAGTATAACATCTTTAAATTAATAATATATAAATTAATATCTCTATAAATTAGTATAATTTCATAGTCTCAAATTGAGTTTTTGGTTCAATTAGTATTTCGATGAATTAATAATCTCTATAAATTAATAAAAAAATTATAGTTTTGGTATAATCCCAACATTATTAATTTATAGAGGTTTCACTGTATATCTCTAATACACCAATGAAAAATTATTAATAGAAAAAAACAGTTTTAACATTGTTCTTAAACAATATGTTTTAGACAAACTCAAAATTATATAAAACCACATTATGTGAAAAAGACAAATTCCAAATTGTATCAACTATTATAGAATATATGTTATATGTTAAAATAAAAAATAAAATCCGCGCGGTTGCGCGGGTCATGATCTAGTACCAATTAGATCACAATACAAAACTACAGTCCAAAGCAATAAATCATGTGGACACCTTATTTTCCAGCAAAAACCTTCAATGCATCAACTATGGATCCATACAATAAAGGTGGTAATTCCTTATCATTATCATGATAAACCCGTTCCACATAATATCCTGATTTAACTGACCAAATCTCTTAAATATATGAGATAACGCCCCTCCCCTCACATTATAAACCTCTCGTCATGGGATCTTTTAATTGATATTCAAAGCAGCTTCAGTTCCTAAGTCCTTTTCAAGTTAACAACATTATTAGCAAGATGTAAATCTTGTACAAAGAAAAAATAAGAAACATCTTCTAGGGAAAACATAATATTCGCAACAACATACTTAACAAAACATGTTACACAGTTGTTCTAAGTATATAAACCTTGTCTAATTTAAATAACTATCCATTATTAATTTAATATGAATTTTCAAAAGAAGGACCTTTAAATATCAGGATCATCAAAAATATAATTAAATTCACAACTTATGTTTTTTAAAAAAAATTTGTACATATTTTTTTCTAAATTTATGTATAAGATTTATTTTAGTTTTGTTTATTATGATAATTTTTTTGAACTTTAGAAAAAATCTGATAAGTATTCTACAGTAAAATAGTTTAATTTTCATTTTAAAGTTAAGATATCGATTTTTTTTTTAAATTATTATATTTTATTTCAGATTGTGGGAACTAGTGAGTTATAATTTGAAAGTTAAAATTGGAATAGTTTTAAGTTCGTCAAGTTTTTTAAAAAGAGGTTGACAGGGGATTTCGGAAACAAAAAGAAAATATTCTAAAATGTAATTACAAACGTTGAAAACTTTTTTTTTTGTTTTTTAAAAAAGGCCAACGGGTTATAAAATAAAAATATACTAGATTTCTGACCCGCTCTTTAAAGAGTGGGTATATTTTTGTTTTAATTTAATTCTCATATTTGTGTTTTCTTTGTGATGATATTTTTATTTTTTTTTGTAATCATATTTGTGTGTAAATCTTAATCAAAATATATTTTATTAAATAATAGCAACTTAAAAAATTGATCTGGTATACGTTCGGTTAGGGCTTGGTTGCTGGTTGAACCCGCAAACCCGCGGGTTTCAATATTTTTGGTCAAAAACATGACCCGCACAACCAGCATACAAATAATTTGTACCGACACCCGCCCCATTTAATTTTGCGGTTATCCGCGGGTTATAATTTTTTAGAAAATAATTTTTAATTTAATTATTATAAAAAATATAAAAATATATTTAAAATAAAATTTATATAATTTGAAAAATTTAAATTGTTCTTTTTAAATTACCATATTTTTAAAACAGTGTTTACTTTTATTTTTATTTCTATTTTTAACTACTTTTTGGGTTAGTGGGTACCCACAATCCAAAATTTACCAATCAGTTCCCACCCCGAATTAAATACTCATAACCCACATTCAAAAAATCGATTTTTCAAAAATTATATTAAACTAAATTATTATTAAACACAAATATAAAAATTAAATATCTCCAAAAAGTTAAAACAAAATATATACCAGTTTTTTAAAAGGACAAATCAAAATATAGTTTATTTTATTAAAATAAGAACATAATCTATTGATAAATATTATGTCCAACTATGTATTTTATTTATTTAAGGAACTATTTTATTAATTTAAATTAATATTAAACATAGATATAATTAGAAAAAAATTAAATATGAAACTTATTTTTTTCAAGAAAAAAATTAAAAGAAAAAACAAACCTGTTTTTTGGAGGGCAGATGTCATATTAGTTATAAGAAATTGCACTCTCAAAAAAAAAATTGTACTCTCTGAAATTTAAATTAGTCGGCAGTTTGAGAGGAAGTGAGTCCCGAATGATATGAAACTGAATTAGTGGTTACAATACTTTTATAAAATGTATAATTTTCATTTATTATTGATATTTGATGGACAGTTATAAAATTTTAAAAGTGGACACAACATATATCAATGGGGCATACTTCAACTTTAATAGTATTGACTAGATTCTGACCCGCCTTTCAAAGGGCGGGTATTTTTTTGTTTTAATTTTTGTATTTGTTTTTTTTTATAATTATATTTGTATTTTTTTTCTTGTAATCATATCTGTATAATAGCAATTTAAAAGTTTATCTGCCATAATTTCGTTTTTTTTGTAATTATATGCATGTATGTCTGTTTATTTGTAATCGTATTTGTCTGTCCTATATTCTCTCAGAAGATGGATATATATTTTGCTTAACATATTTTTTTTTTGAAATTTAATTATTATATTTGTGTTTTTCTTAGTGAATATTTTTTTTTGTAAGCATATTTGTATTTTTCTTTATAATCATATTTGTGTAAATATTTTAATTTAAAAATTATTACTAATTTTTCTGATAATTGTATTGAATTAGTGATGATTCATAACTATACACATGCGTAATAGTCATTTCACACCTAAGTTTGTAATTTGGTTGTAAATAGCAGATTATATGTTTTTCACTAAAGTTTGGTTCCATATATAATTATAATCTATTCTATTAATTTAGTAGATTATATGTTTTTCACTAAAGTTTGGTTCCATATATAATTATAATCTATTCTATTAATTTATCAGTATGACCAATTGATAATGGTGGAGTCAATTTAAAAAAATACATGGAACCTATAAATATAACTCCAACAACCTATATATAATTGTTTATATGCCGAGATATAACAGCAACAACAACAAAGAAGTTCCATAATGATAAATTCTTATTTTTTTAGAAATGTCATATTTTTTTGTATATCGAACTCTTAATCATGAAACTTAAAAAGTCTATCTATATTGAACTCTTTATCGTACTAATCTCAATTTAGAAGCTATATTTATAGGTTCAGAGATATGAGAGAAAAGTTAAATATATCCTAGAGAAAGATTAAATATTCTGAGATATAATTGGTTACAGCTTGAATTTTATAAAAATTATATTTCTTAAAATATAAAACAAAAAATATATCCGTCCTTTTAAGGGCGTTCTTTTAAAGGTGAATCATAAATTTGGTTCAACTATTTGAAAATATTGATTTGCGGATGCAAGTTATGAGTATTTTACTCGGGGTGGGTGCCGGTTGGTAGATTTTGGATTGTGGGTATCCGCCGACCTAAAAAATATTTAAAAAAATAAAAAGAAAAACAAAAGTAAAAACTTTTTTAAAAATATGGTAATTAAAAAAACAACTTTAAATTTTAAAAATATATAATTATTTTTATAAATATATTTTTATAATAATTAAATTAAATAATTATTTTCTAAAAAATTATAACCCGCAGATAAACACAAAACTAAATGGAACGGGTGCCGGTACAAATTATTTGTTTGCGGGTTGTACGGATCGTATTTTTTTACCAAACTAAAACTGAAATCCGCGGGTTGGCGGTTTCGACCGACCACCCAGCCTTAACCGAGTATATACCAGATCAATTTTTAAATTGATATTATTTAATAAATATATTTTGATTAAGATTTATACCAAAATATGATTACAAAAACAAATATAAATATAATCACAAAAAATGAGAATTAAACTAAAACAAAAAATATACCCGTCTTTTAAAATTTAATCAAAATATATCCGTCTTTTAACATAAAAAACACCAAAAAACATTACATTATAATATCATGCTATTTAAAATAATGATATTGTTAATCAAGTCCATGAGCCCAATATAATTGCATCTCCCTATAACAAATTGAAAAACTTTCGCCATTATTCCTCGGCTTCTCCGCAACATCATCATCCCTGTCAAGGTTTTCACCAAGTCTCCTCCAAATCTCCGCAAACCCCATGCTCCTCGAGAGACTCCACCTATTCCTTGTCGCATCTCTTCTTCCTACGCTCGATTCCTTCTGTTCTCTCCTTCGCAAACTCTAGTCCGAATAGAGGCTACGGCTTCGCGGCGGAGAAGAAGAAGCCCGAGATTTAAAGCTCCATCAAACAACCCTCAATGATTCTATTCTCAAAAAAAAGTTCAATATCAAAACATCTATACAACCTGGATAATCTCTCTTCCTTGGTGGATCACTATGTTATTTGTTTTTATTTCTTTGAAATATGATCATATTTCTCTTCTGAAAAATGAATCTGACAACAAATTCTTCAAATACATCAACTATTTTCTCAGGTTCTCACAGTAATCAGTTATGATATATGATCTAGCGGTATAATCAAACAAAGAAGAGCGACTGAGGATCTGCAAAAAAAATATTAGGAAAAAAATCGTAAAATGTTTGATTAATTAAGAAATATATTGATGCAGTTACGTGATTAGTGGCTCTGATTAAGAAATTAAGAAATATAATTATGCAGTAATGGGTCCGATTTTGGCAGTTACCTTAATACAAAAAGGTGTATTAAAAGTGTATTAAATGGCAGTTATAAAATTTGAAAGATGGACATAACTAATATCAATTGGTCATGCTGAAGAATTAATAGAATAGACTAGATTTTGACCCGCCCTTAAAATGGCGGGTATATATTTTGTTTTAAATTCAATTTTTGATATTTTTTGTTTTTTTGTGAATATATTTGTATTTTTTTGTAATCATATTTGTATATAAATCTTAACCAAAATATATTTTATTAAATAAGGGTAATTTAAAAATGGATCCGGTATAGCACGGTTAAGGTTAGATTGCGGTCGAACTCGCCCCACTGACCCGTTCAACCCGTGGGATTTCAGTTTTGTTTTGTTAAAAAAATCTGACTCACACAACCCGAAAACAAATAATTTTGTACCCGCATCCACTCCGCTTAATTTTGTGGTTATCTACGGGTTATATATATATTTTAAAAATCATTATTTAATTTAACTATTATAAAAATATATTTAAAATAAAAATTTATACATGATTAAAATTTTTAAGTTACTATTTTAAACTCCTGTATTTAAAAAATTACTCTTTAATTTTTATTTTTTAAATACTTTGCGGGTCCACGGGTAGCCGCGATCCAAAATTCACCAACCCACACTCACTCCGCATAAAATACTCATAACCCGCACCCGCAAATCGATTTTTCAAATAGTTTGACCAAACTTATGATCCGCTGTTAAAAGAACAGATATATTTTCCGTTTTATATTTTTAAGAAATATTATTTTTATAAAATACAGGTTGTAACCAGCAAGAAACAATTAACTGTCGTCCATTCAACAAATTGCCACTTATCAGTTTAGACTTTTTTAAACGGATTGTGTAACTGTTTTTTGACCGGTTAGTTGTTATATGTGTATTACTAAAAAATCAGATATTTTTTTAAATAAAATTAAAGGTTCTAGATTCTGCTTAAATATTTTTTAGAAATTTAATATTTATTTATGTTATGTTTGTAATTTTATTAATATTTAATATTAATTTAATTTAATATAATTTTTGATAACTATATAAATTTCATAAATTTTATATTAATTTAGTTTAATATAGTTAAGTTGTATAGCTATATATTTATGTTATATGCACTCCAAAGCTTTGCGACATATTATATTTTCTTAGTAGTTATTTAACACAATTACTAAGAATATTCGTACCCAAAAATTCGACTCCGAATTAACTCAAATATCAAAATCTCATACTCTGTTAGATCTGACCTGTTTACTCGAATGGTTATTAAAGTGTTACATCTAAAAACCAATATCAAATCTAACCCGCACCGAAACCCGGACAAAAATTTTGAAAAAAATATTTTAATATATTTATATATATATATATATATATATAGGTTAATATGGTCTTCTATAACTTTAAGTAAAATCACATTTTAATAAATATTTTTAATCGAATAACCTATTTAAAACCCGTTAAACTAAAACCTGAAAAATATATCTTTATAAACTTCCATAACAATATCAAATACACATTCAAAATATACTCAAAATTTAAATTAGATATTGGCCATATAATTAGGTATCAAATAGAAGATGTTTACCTTATATTTTTAGATGCTATCCTCTAGAGAATTTAGAAGCAGTTTCAAAATATGTTGCTTGAAGTAATTAGTAACTGACGATTTTGATGCTATCCCGCACTTTTCTCATCTTTAGTTAATTTTAGTTTTTGTCTGACTAAATAAAAATATTTAGATGTAAATAGAAAATGTGCATCCGATTATTATGCTGAAGTTATGGTTACATCAACAATATATAATTCAATACATCCGATTAATATATGATCATATATGTTGCTTGATATGATTGTAGTTGGAATGAATTGTTGGCTCATCATGTGGGCTTTGTAATTATCATAGGCAGTTAAACATTTTTAGTCAGAAGACGGTTACTACAATTATCGGAACAAAAGTGGAAGTTACAAAACTATTTTATTAAAGTGGTCATATTATTTGGATAATTATTTAGATGTATTATATTTTAAATTGGACACAACAAATATCAATAGGTCATGCTGAAAAATTAATAGAATAGATACGAATGAGAAACCATCTAGAGAACAAGCCCTAGCCGCTCTCCAGGCGATCTCCATGGCGACTTGCAGAACTCAGCGCTCCTGAAGCAGATCCGGCAACACGACGACTCCAGTTCAAGCATCCTCATCGCAAGGGAGACTTCCATACACTCCTTGCGATCCATCGTTACGTCTCTCCCAAGTCACAACCATCATCACGCCTTGATCTGTCGTACGGAACCTAGATTAAAGTTTTCTTATGAAACTTTGATCTTCACCTAATCAATACGCTCCTTGACGTTTGATTACCTCTGAAGACTCGATCTCTCCGTCGTAATACGCTCCTTGACGTTTGATTACCTCTGAAGACTCGACCTCTCCGTCGTGATAATCCCTTCTACTCTGCCCGATCTACTCTGCTCTGATTTGTACGTCCACATAACCTCGTCGTTCTGTTTATCTGATACCGTATAGATCAAGCAAAGTCATTGCCATGACTTGATTCGTTGGTCAAGTCTCCATTGTTTCCGCACGTTCCTTGACGTGTAGGAGATCACCAGAAGCTATACACGCCTCTGCTGTGCTCACAGGCCCTCTTGATCCATCTACTTAAGTTTTTGTTTTGGTGATCACGAGCTGCACTACCTTCTACATATACTCTTTGGTATATTACACTCTACATTGGCGAGTGATTGAGTTTTCTTACTCTTTGGTAAGAATTATTGCTGGTAATATGGGATCATCTTTTCGATCTAAGTCTGCTCATTATGCGGATGTTAAAGGAAAGGGGATTTGCTATGATGATGAGGATGATGATGCGCCAATCAAGCTAGTTAACAGAGACGATGCGTATGTTATAAAGGAAGCTGGTTTGACTCTAATTGGTAAAATTCTTAACCCGAAGAAACAAAATGTGGAGAAGCTTCTCCAAACGATGCCCTCGCAATGGGGTCTCTCGGAAAGAATCACGGCTAATGATCTAGGGAATGGGAAGTTCCTATTCAACTTTTTGACCGAGGAAGACCTCAAATATGTGCTGAGTCAGGGATCTTTCCATTATAATTTCTGCATGTTCGTCTTGGTTCGATGGGAGCCAAAGTACACGATGACTATCCATGGATAATACCATTTTGGGTGAATTTGATTGGTTTCCCTCTACATCTTTGGACGGATACAAACCTGAAGAATATTGGTCGGAGGATAGGACATATTGACACCATTGAGCTAACCGAGGGGCGTATGCTTATAGATGTTGATTCTCGTAAGCCTTTGAAGTTTTACCGAAAGGTTGAATACAAGGGAGATGAAGTCACGATAGAGATCAAATATGACATGTTGTTTAAGCAGTGTGCCACTTGTGGAATGCTATCTCATGAAAAATCTTACTGTCCATCTGGAGATATCCGATCAAGGATTCAGGTTCCTGCTGAACGGCCTAGTGCTCTACTGCGTGTGCAAAGCCAACATGTACAAGCCGATCGCGGGTACTCGAACAGAGACAGGTACCACAACCATCATCAGTCCTCGCTGATGATCTCAGAGTCACAACCATGGCACACAACGACTGCAACTACACGAGCACTTATGAGAACAGAAGCTGCGACAGATATAGACAAAAGGGGAAGCACTTACGAGAACAGAAGCTCTAATTACAACGCGCGGGAGGATCATAGGCGTAGACCCAGTCACTCAGACAGTGTGGGAACCGAAATTCGCACCGTCAATATTTCGTATAAATAAGGAAATTAGGAAAACCCTAATTTCCCAAAAGGTCTCGGATTTCTAATTGAGTCGCAGCTCGAAAAACAAAAACGGAAAGTTGCCTAAATTGCTCTAAGTGCTACGTTTCTCTGGAAAAGTGATGCCTCTATGCCTCTCGCCTTGAACTCTTTATATACTCCCTCCAAGGTCGGTTTACGCTTCCCCCTTTTGCCCTTAAGCCGTCATAGTCGAAAAATGGGAATATTCTATTTTTTTCAATCTTCATGATTATCTGCGGAAAGTTTCCATTTTTCCGCGGAAACTGATGCTTATCCACCAAGCATAAACTGTCTTAAGGTTTATGGGTTATTAAGAAATCGCAAGTGGGCCTCGAATCAAGTTTAGGACCTCCTTTGGGCCGTATTTTTGATTAGAGACTTTTTACGATTTTTACGATAAGGTTAAGTTTCCGCGGTTTTTATCGCAAACCAAACGGACGATTCCATTTGATCGAGAGATCAAGAAACAGATAGTCATGAGTCGCGGAGAACGGATATACGGATAGTCGAGAATGCATAGTTTTATGTCGTGGATTATGGTCCGTTGCCCAAGTGTTCGAACCTTCCGCAAAGCTACGATCCTCTTAGGATGCTTGTTTGCGGAGGTTTGGTCCCTTGATATCAAAGTTCCGTTTTGTTTTTAAGAAATCGTTGATTTATTAAGTCGTTAAGAAATCGTTGTTTTAAAGAGTCGTTGTCTTAAAACAAGATTTTTCCGTAAATTTTCCGTATAGGTTTTTTCTCTTCCGAAAAACCGTAAAAAAGTTCTTAAGTAAATAATTTTTAAACGGAAATTTTGGAAGCCAACTTTGCCTTGTCCGATTTCGACCCCAACAGTTAGCCCCCCAGTGCGGTAGAATCGTGGGTTGACAAGGTTCTATCGTATGGTTTGGCGAGCTTAGGCGAGTTTTTAGGCCAAGTTGGTTTCCAAAAGTCCAAACTTGAATAGTAAATTCTGAAGCTTTATAAAGGGGGGGGGGGTAACTCTTTCATTTTTACTCATCCATCTTTCATAAGACTTTCTTTGAAGAATCCTCTCAAGAAAAGAAATATTTAGAAAGAAAATCCTTCACCAAAATGTCAAAGTTGTTTAGAAGCGGAAAGAAGTCTTCTAAGAAGAAGGCTTCCGTGACTTCTTCTCCTGATTGCAACCAGGATGAAGAACTCCTCGTTCCGAAAGCCGAGTTCGAACTTCCTCCAAATGCGGCTGAACGCGACGCGTATTGGAGAGCAAGCAATGATCGTATCAAACATCCCGGAGAGGAAAAGTTTCCGATCTGTCGAGCTCGGAAAACGGGGACTCATCTGCCGAGTAAGACCACTGATCTTTTTCTCGAGACGCTTCGGAAGTTTGTCGGAGTTCCGGACGCGGTCGAGTTCCTGATTCCTAGGGTCGGAGAGAGTGCCGACTATCCTCCGGAAGGCTAATTCACGTGTTACGAGGCCGTTTTGTCACGCTGCCGTATTTGGTTCCCGATTCCTGAGATCATTGATAGTGCTCAAATTACCAAGTAGAGCTTACTCTCTCAAATAAGAGGTACAGCTGTAGTACTTAGGGATCGAATCACGAGGAGCTAGGGAACCAATTAAATAAAATCTACTAATCAATCCTAGGCAAGGTTGGTTTATATGATAGAAATAAAAATAACAATTCTTAAAATGAGCAAGGCAGTTGCTCTAACTAACAATATGAAGGGTTGTTTAAATGGGATAAAGAGTGCTATACATAGGGTTTCTATTCAGGAATGGAGATTATAATCTCTATAAATTCTTTAATAAGTTGCTTACATGATACTATAGATCTCAGCCGCTTAACATATGTGAATGAATCACTGGTTAAAATATCTAGATCTCTGGCCACACCTTTCGCATGATGACACAGAAAAAGAGTCGGTCAATATCCTTTTGAGATATCGAGCGATACACCTTTCGCGGCGCCGATCGATTTACCAGTAGGGTATCAATCGACGGCTTCTAAATCTGCCTAGGCGCGAACCGAATATGACCGCAAGGTCTCAAGGAGGAACTGTCGTTCTTCTCAACGGGAAACATGCATCGCTCAAATGGATAATTCAAGATAATCTAAGATCCTAGTGATCTATGTTCTAGTTAGCTACTCTAAAACAAGCATAGGGTACAATCCATTTGATGAGTATCACAACTTAGCAATTATAGTTTGGGACTAATCCCACAAACCTATTTAAACCCTAGATCTAACAAGTAGATTACTCAGACATAGCTAAGCAATTCATAACAATAGATAGATGAAAGAATTGCATAGATAGAATAAAGTAGAAATACAAAAGGAGATGAGAAATCTCTCCAATCTCTCTCAAACAAATAAAACTCTAGTCTCTCTCTCACACTCTCTGCTTTGGTTGTAAAAAGCTTCAAGCTTCAAAGGGTTTCAAAACTTGCCGTAAAAAATACTTAGCAGGAGTATTTAAGCATTTCCATTAGGTTAAAAACTCGTCAGGGGCAATCTCGTAATTTGGTGAAGTCTTGGTGAAGTAGTCGGCTAAACCATTTCGTCCTCGATATCGATCGACAACACTAAATGTGTATCGATCGATTATAATCTTCTAGTACGCGGATCTTCTCGGATACATCGATCGACAACTCAGGATGAGTATCGATCGATTATTATCGCAATGTTGACTTCCGACTTAGTCTTGAATGGTCAACTCGGGTGTATCATCTCTTGTACTCCAAAATGCTCCAAAAACATCACTTTCTCACAAAATGCTCCTGAACCTGAAAACATATCTAACAGGCTAGAAAACAGATTAAATATATAATAAAATACTAGTATACCATGGTTAAAAACGGGTAAAATCCATGGTATATCAATCATCATCCACGTACTGGACCGTTTTCAGGTTTCGTTTAGCCAACTGAGCCCTACGAGTTTCGAGATCCTTATCGGTCTCGTAATTCTGAGCTACGAGCGCGGCCTATCCCTTACCGCCGACCATTTTGAGGCGCTTCTGAGGCTGCAATACAACAATGAGTCTACCTCCTGGCGACTGACTCCTCGTCCCATAATGCTGGTAGTAAGGGGAACTGTTTCCAATTTTAACAATTGGAAGCAATTCTTCTTCTACGTCCGACTTAACGATGCGTCAGTCGCGGAGGAGTTTATCCCGATGTTTCGGACTGTTCCAAATCCCCTTCCGCACATCAGCGTAATCCATCCTTGGCCTAGAGACATAATGGAGGTGAGAGACGCGATGAGGAGCGGTGATCATTGGTGGACCAGTTTTACCCGTCAGAGGGTTCGGAAGGCGATCCGATTGGTTCACTCTGACTTCGAGGTGGAGGGTGAGATTGATTTTGCGCCCGTTGAACATCTCCCGGGCGTGTTTCGGTTGAGAGGTCGCCCAAGCTGCCGCGGAAGAATAAAGACATCGAGGTCGAGGATCACGACTTTCCTGCTGACGATTCTCCACTTCCGGGATGTGATCCGTCTCTAGGCTTTGGCGATGGGAGCGGTTCGAGTGACGCGCAGATTCCCGACCTTGACGACTTCTTTTCCGGTCTTCCTGATCATCCTGTCCCGTTATCCTTTGCGGAGGATACGGAGGAAAGACCTGAAGTATTGGCGGAGACTTCTCGCGTGGTGAACGGAGTTAGTTTCTATTTCTTCCTTCATTCTCTTCATTTATCCAAATAAAAATTCTATCTTTGAATTTCGCAAGCGATGAATCATCTCGGCTCGGCGTTGTTGGATAGTCAGAGAGAGTCAAAGATCTGGCTTTCAAAGCGGAGAAGAACGCGGATGACTTGGCGCGACTCCAGGAGGAGACCTTGGAGCGGGATTTAAGGGCTGCCGCTGATCATGCTAGAGAGATTCGTCGGGCGAGGAGGCAGGCCAAGCGGGAGATTGCCGCCGAGATGCAAAATCGGGCGACGCGTTTCCAGGAGGAGTATTACAACCTCCGGGCGGCCGATGCTGCAGTAGGCGATTTTCGCGAGTGTCTCGGATCGGTTGGAGCTCTCACGAGGACTCAGCATAGGGATTATGTTTACCAAGAGGAGTTGAGCCTCATGCAGGATGGCATGAAGGACAATGTTCACGCTGAGTCGCTTGTTCCCCCTATCGAGGAAAGGATCTGGGGACTCTGGGAGCCGATCCCAGTTTCTCCTGACACGGTGGAGGTCGCGACCAAAGCGGAGGGAGGTGATGATGAGGTAACTTATCCGACGGAGTTTGGAACTTCGTCGTCGGATGACTTTATCCTCTACTGAATTTATCAGGAAAATGTCTTTCCCTTATCTTTGTGTTTTCGTGGCCGAGTGTGGCCGTTTTATCTGTTGATGCCGCGACCGTAGTAGGTCGCGTAATTTTATGTATTTCGGGACTGGCCTTTTAAGGCTTCGAATCCCCGCCGCCTTTGTGCGGCTTTTATGAATATGAAGTAAGTTTGCGGTGATTTGTTTTTATGATCTGATTTAAACTTTCGCCAAGTGTAGAGGGCAGAATGCGAGTAGTCACTTCGTATTCTAACTCTTAGTTTGCCGCTTGGTCCGTATGCTACTTTTTAGCGAGCGTTTTTAGGTGTAAGCGGTAAGAGACATATTTTGGGATCTCGTATTTGATACTATGTCCGTGAGATGTTAAGTGCCAGCAAGACTGGGTTTAGGGCAAGACCTAGGTCTACTCTCAGTTTCAAAGCTGTGCGATGAATGATCGGCTTCCGTTTTGCATGTTTGTGATTTTGACCTGATTCGTACCGTTTTAAAATCTGCAAAGTGCTATCGGCTTATATGATTTGTCTAGGTACGAATCGAGCTACTTCCTTTGCGAAGTGCTGGACGAAATTTCGATTTTTTTTTTGTATAGCGCGCTATGGTATCCTGGTCGGATGTAAGAGGATCTTGTAAAAAGATCACACTACGAATTTGCTTGAGTGAAACGTTTCTGTATTTGCCCGTCGGGGCCAATCGACGGGTTTGTTTTTTATTTTAAAGTCGCGGGCGGACTATTTTGTTTAAAGTCGCGGGTGGACTATTTTGACGGATAATACGAACTAAGTATCTTCAGTAAAAATTGCGACGTCTCGCGTTTTCTTGAGGATACGTTTTTCGTTTTCCGAAGTGTTTATGTGTTAAGAATCGGCAGATTAAGAAAGCAATTTTTATTAAAATAGTTTCGAAAATTTCGAATACAAATGCGGGTTTTTTTTTTGTTGTGGGAGTATACCAGTATACGCACCCACTCCCCCCCCCTTTTTGGCGAGGGGGATAGCTGAACTCGCCGGGTTTCGACGGGCTGCCTAAGTACCTCTTTCGAGGATCAAGCCATCTCGTAGTTCTGTTGATACCGCGAGTATGTTTACTCGTCGGTTGGTTTTCCGTCGACCGCTTTAGTTGCGGGGTCGACGTTCACCTCGGGATTTTCCTCTTCCCGCTGAGTTGTGACGTTGTCTTCGGAGTTGGGGATGGATCCTGATACATCCTGAGATTGGACAGGATCACTCAATCGGTCTTAGGGATATGAACTCGCCAAAAGGGAGAACTGATGGGATGAACGGTGACACAAAGGATTGCGGAAGGCCAAATGATACTACCAGAGGTGAACTCCGAAGAGAACTGATGGATTGAACGGTGACACAAAGGGTTGCGGAATGACCCAATGATACTACCAGAGGTGCTTGATTGTCGCCTGATATGACTCACAGGTCCGACAAGGAAGCAAATTCGATCTGTTGCCGGATGTGACACACCGGTCCAACGAAAAAGAGAGAGTTACTTGGAGCTAACCACACCAAGAACAAGAAAAATGAGATAGCCTCTCAAGGTTCCAAAAATAATCACTCAAAACTTATTTTATTTCATTGATCAAATGGCCTTTATATAATAGGCAAAGCATACAAAAGGTTTAGTCAAAACCTATAAACTTGTAAACTAATAAATATTGTAGACTTGACTAAAGACCAAAGACCAAAGACCAAAGACCAAAGACCAAAGACCAAAGACCAAAGACTTTTGACTGAACTTGGAAAATTGTGCTCGCGAAACTCATCAGCTGGTCGCGCTCTTTTGCATGATCGACGGTATCTGAATTGCCGTCAGATTGATATATTATTCGACCATAGCTTGCATTTTCTTATTGGGCCCTTCTTTCTTTGGGCTGAAATATGTTTATAAACATATTTTTCATAAATCATCAAGCCCATCTCGTTTGATCCAAACACATAAGCCAAGTTTTCTCGATTTGTTTCCGCTGCTGATTTAGGGCACATCATTCCCTCCTTCTTTAAAAAGATTTGCCCTCAAATCTGTCTTTCTTTAGATTCAGATAGAATGATCTCTTGGCTTTTCGTAGAACTCTTTTTTTTTTTCTTTTTTTTAGAAAAGAAGATGAAAGGTAGAAGATGGATGAAGAAGATGGAAAGATGAGAAAAATGAACAGATAGTACCGGTTGAGTGGCTCTGATACCACTTGATACGTCCTGAGATTGGACAGGATCACTCAATCGGTCTTAGGGATATGAACTCGCCAAAAGGGAGAACTGATGGGATGAACGGTGACACAAAAGATTGCGGAAGGCCCAATGATACTACCAGAGGTGAACTCCGAAGAGAACTGATGGATTGAACGGTGACACAAAGGGTTGCAGAATGACCCAATGATACTACCAGAGGTGCTTGATTGTCGCCTGATATGACTCACATGTCCGACAAGGAAGCAAACTCGATTTGTTGCCGGATGTGACGCACCGGTCCAACGAGAAAGAGAGACTTACTTGGAGCTAACCACACCAAAAACAAGAAAAATGAGATACCCTCTCAAGGTTCCAAAAATAATCACTCAAAACTTATTTTATTTCATTGATCAAATGGCCTTTATATAATAGGCAAAGCATACAAAAGGTTTAGTCAAAACCTAGAAACTTGTAAACTAATAAATATTGTAGACTTGACTAAAGACCAAAGACCAAAGACCAAAGACCAAAGACCAAAAACCAAAGACTTTTGACTGAACTTGGGAAATTGTGCTCGCGAAACTCATCAGCTGGTCGCGCTCTTTTGCATGATCGACGGTATCTGAATTGCCGTCAGATTGATATATTATTCGACCATGGCTTGCATTTTCTTATTGGGCCCTTCTTTCTTTGGGCTGAAATATGTTTATAAACATATTTTTCATAAATCATCAAGCCCATCTCGTTTGATCCAAACACATAAGCCAAGTTTTTACGATTTGTTTCTGCTGCTGATTTAGGGCACATCAGATCCGATCTCCGTATCTGGTTCCGCGGGGGATGTCTCTTTGTCTTTGGCGGAAGGCTGAGTTCGCTTGCGTTTAACCGTAGAGGTCGTCGTGATCTGTCTTAACTTATGCTCCGCTAGGAAACAAAGTCTCGACTCTTTTTGACAACCCCAGATTGCGGCAATTCCAGTCCTGGTTGGGAATTTGACGCCCAAGTGATAGGTCTAAGGAATGGCTTTCATGGCGTTTAGCCATGGAGCTCCCATGATTGCGTTGTAAATAGCCGGGTTATCTACCACTGCGAAGTCAACTATCCTGGTAACATTTTTCGCTATGACGGGCAGCTGAATCGATCCCAGGGTCATTGACGTTTGTCCGGAGAAACCCGTGAGCGGTTTCGGTACCGGGGTAACTTCTCCGAGCTCGACGCCCATCCTTCTTAGGGTATCGCGAAAGATTAGGTTTACCGTGCTTCCGGTGTCGATAAGTATTCTTGCGACTTCGAGTTCTCTTATTACGAGATCAATGACCAAGGGGTCGCAGTGAGGTTGGTCGATTCCGTACGCCTCTTCTTTGGTGAACGTTATCGAGATGTTCCGTCCGTCTTGAGGAGGTGACCGTGGAGGATACTTCGCAGTCGACTCGGCTTTCCGTTGGTAGGCCTTGATGGCCGAGACCGAGTCCCTGCAATACTGGGATCATCCCATGATCATGTTGACCCTCCTTTGGGAATTATCGTTTCCCCTATCGTCCGGTCTTCTCTCACGCTTATCTCCCGCCTGATTTTTCGGTGACGAGTTCTCCGCGGGAGGATTCTTGTTGGTTTTTGGCGGACGGTCGGAGTCGAGGATTAGATCCTTGATGCTGGTTACTCTAGAGAGTTCTCCAGCAAGCAGCTTCGCGGCCAGCCTCGCCCCTACGACTTTGCAGTTAGCCGTGGAGTGACCTTCGGTCTGATGGAACTCGCAGTATACGTTTTTGTCGTAACTCTGGTTACGGTTCCACTTATTTCCCGAAGTCCTGCCCTGCTCCAGATTGATCGCGTAATTGTGCGCGCCCTGGAGTTCTTCCCCCTCGTGATGGACATACTTGTCGTTACGAGAAGTTTTCTTCTTTGTTTTCGGATCCACGTCTTTCGAAGAGTTCTTTGTCGGCTTATGTTTTTGCGACAAGACCTTCGTCTCTCCTTCGATCATTACGTAATCCGAGGCTTTGTGGAGGGCATCCTGGATCGTGCGAGGTTTCTCGAGCGTTATCCACTTTCTGAACTTCGACTTGTACCAGAGCGCCTTCCTAAGCGCATCGATGGCGACTTTGTCGCTGATTCCGCTGACCTTCGCCATGATCAGTTTGAAGCGGCTTATAAACTCTCGGAGGGTCTCGCCCTCTTCCTGAGTTAAGCTCCAGAGATCGGACATCGGAAGTTTCTCTATCGATGAACATAAAGTACTTAAGGAGGAATTCCGACGCGAGTTGGCGAAAGCTTCCGATGGAGTTTCGCTTCAAACGGGAGAACCATTCGACTGCCGCACCTTCGAGATTTTCGACGAACAGGCGACAGTAACCTGCGTCTTTTTCGCTCTCCCTAAGCCTGGCTCTTCCCATGGTGATGTGGAACGCCTGGAGATGCGCCTTTGGGTCTGTAGTACCGTTATACATCAGTATCTTGAGTTTTCCCGGATTAGACACCTTAGTTTCGGAGATCCGCGCGGTGAAGGGCGTTTTACGAGCCACCTCGAGTAACCTGTCGATTTCTGGGGCAGCACTCGTGGCGTGGTGGATCTGCGATTTCACGGCCCTTACTTCTGCGGCGGTCTTGGTGATGTAATCGCGGAGATCGCGTATCTCGGGATCCTCTCCAACGGTTTTCTAAGCTTGTCGGCGTTCGTGGCGAGTAATCTCGGTTTGTCTTTCGGCCAGTTCCTCCCGTTCGATTCAGTAGAGGTTTTCTTCTTCTTCCGTCATGGGTTTGTCGAACGGAGAACTTTCCCGAGCTGAACGGCTGCAGGTTCTTCTCGAAGGGACGTCGGCGTCTTCCTCGGAGTCATCGCTGGGCTCCAAGTCGATACGCTCGATTTCATCCTCCTGTGTGTCCTTTTCGGATGTTGGAAGTTTTTCCGAGTTGCCCTTGGCGACAGGGGATGTTTCGTTAGGGTTTTGTCCAGAAGGACGTTCCTGCGAAGTTCCAGGCCTATCGTGTGGGGTTGCGAACTCGAGCCTCCTTCCGCGGAGTTTGGTGGCTCTGCGAGGGAGAACCGCGCGGGACCTTGCCTTTAAGGTTTGAACCTGTTTGGTCAGGGTTCCCACGAGTTTATCCTGCTCTTCCGACCTCTTTTCGTAGGCGGAAAGCAGCTTTTTGAACTCGTCGAGCGCCGCGGCGTTAGCAGGTGCGTCAGCCGCGAAAACATCCGCTGCGGGAGTGTTCAAGGCGTCCTTGGGTGCTCCGTTTAGAGGAGTTTGCAAGTTCGCTGAATCGTCGTTAGTCATGTCTGGTTGAGCGTGAGCTGGTCGTGAGTAAGATTGATCCGTATCCCCCCTTCTTCTAGCGCCAAACTGTGGGAACCGAAATTCGAACCATCAATATTTCATATAAATAAGGAAATTAGGAAAACCCTAATTTTCCAGAAGGTCCCAGATTTCTAATTGAGTCGCAGCTCGAAAAACAAAAACGGAAAGTTTCCTAAATTGCTCTAAGTGCTAAGTTGCTCTGGAAAAGTGATGTCTCTATGCCTCTCGCCTTGAACTCCTTATATACTCCCTCCAAGGTCGGTTTACGCTTTCCCCTTTTGCCCTTAAGCCGTCATAGTCGAAAAAATGGGAATATTCCATTTTTCCGATCTTCATGATTATCTGCAGAAAGTTTCCATTTTTACGCGGAAACTGATGCTTATCCACCAAGCATAAACCGTCATAAGGTTTATGGGTTTTTAAGAAATCGCAAGTGGGCCTCGAATCAAGTTTAGGACCTCCTTTGGGCCGTATTTTTGATTCGAGACTTTTTTACGATTTTTCCGATAAGGTTAAGTTTCCGCGGTTTTTATCGCAAACCAAACGGACGATTTCATTTGATCGAGAGATCAAGAAACGGATAGCCGTGAGTCGCGGAGAACGGATATACGGATAGTCGAGAATGCATAGTTTTATGTCGTATCGTCGTTTAGGAAGACTTTGGACGTTTCGGAAAATGATCGATGCACGGATACTCGCTCGCTATAGCGATCGAACTTTGCTTCGTGGCTCGGTCGCTATAGCGACCGAGCTGTAATCAAAGCTCGGTCGCTATAGCGACCGAGCGTGATCTCGTGATCCGTTCCCTATAGCAACCGAGCTCTTATCCATGACCCGATCGCCATCGCGATCGGGTTTATGTCGTTGATTATGGTCCGTTGCCCAAGTGTTCGAACCTTCCGTAAAGCTATGATCCTCTTAGGATGCTTGTTTGCGGAGGTTTGGTCTTTTGATATCAAAGTTCCGTTTTGTTTTTAAGAAATCGTTGATTTCTTAAGTCGTCGATTAAGAACTCGTTGTTTTAAAGAGTCGTTCTCTTAAAACAAGATTTTTCCGTAAATTTTTCGTATAGGTTTTTTCTCTTCCGAAAAACCGTAAAAAAGTTCTTAAGTAAATAATTTTTAAACGGAAATTTTGGAAGCCAACTTTGCCTTGTCCGATTTCGACCCCAACAGACAGGATCATTCGTCGTTATCCCGGTGGAAACTGGAGTAACAGACACGGTGGTTCTCGTGGCCTTACTGGTCCATATGATCGTAAGCCAGAGAGAACTTGGCGTGCAAAGGAGAGGTCTATCGATGTTGGCAGTATTGAACGGAGAAGAGAAATTACACGTGACATTGTTTCCTATTAACATGTACCAGCTTCAAGTGCTAATGATGGCCAAAGCGATGCTATGAAAGAGAACACTGAGTCTGTTCGGAAGCTGGCTAGTAAGATTATTACTCCGTCTCGTAGGGACCATTCCATGGAGGATAATGTTACCATCCGAGATAGGGGAGAGGCAAGGATACTGACGTACTCTCCTGCGACTGACAAGGAAGTGTTGAACCCGGATGAGCAGATCATAGGGGCGTTGGATGATATGGACATTGGAGAACAAGTGGATATCGCAATGATGGAGGCCGAGGTTGAGGAAGATGATCTCTTGGGCGTTGATCTAATGGATATGGAAGCTCAAAGAGGTAGCAACCAACCGGAGGAGAAGAGATCAAAGCATGGCACCAAATCGGCAAAGACCAAGAAACATAGTGCCAAGCGGGGTGTTCCATTGGGCATCCCAAGTAGGAAGCTCGAGATCATCTGCAGGGGATCTCCAAGTAGGCGTCTAAATTCTTCTGCTCTTCAAGGGCCGAGCAAAACCGAGAAGCCAAGACTATATCACAATGATGTAAGGAAGCAATCAGCTGAGGGTTCGTCTAAACATGATGGTTCGATGAGTTCCAAATACTCATCACAGAATCATCCATGAGGACACTCAGTTGGAACTGTCGAGGGATAGGGACTGACCTCACAGTTCGACGCCTTACGAAGATGTGTCAGAAGCATCGCCCAGGACTAGTGTTCCTTTCTGAAACAAAGAATAAAAAGCGGCAGTTGCAAAACATTCAGGCCGACTTAGGATTTGATCGTTTGTTTACTGTTGAACCACTTGGACTCAGCGGAGGTTTAGCTCTTTTATCTATGGATGATTTTCAGGTTAATGTATTATTTTCAAATAACAGAATGATTGACATTGAGGCAGTCATTGATGGAATAAAAGTCTACATGACATTTGTTTATGGAGACCCTGTTTTGGAACGTAGAGAGCAGGTTTGGGAGCGTCTTACGCGCTTTGCCACGACTAGAAATGGACCATGGTTCATGATTGGTGACTTAAATGAAATTGTGGATCATACTGAGAAGGAAGGAGGCAAACGCCGTTCCGATAGCTCTTTCTTACCTTTCAAACAGATGCTTAGCAATTGTGGTATGCTGGAGTTTCTATTCACTGGAAACAAGCTTTAATGGGTTAGAAAAAGATCTAGAGGAGTAACAGTGAGATGCCGTCTAGATAGAGCAGTAGGAAATGAGGATTGGCATGACCAATTCCCACACACATCATCGAGATATCTCAGGCTTTGGGGCTCGGATCATCGTCCAATCCTAGCAGAGATTCTAAAAAGGCCAAAGAGAAGGAAAAAGAAATTTAAATTTGATAAAAGATGGCTAGATGATGAGGAGTTGAGGCACGTAATTCTTTGAGGGATGGAAGTCGGACGATCTGCCACCTGATGCAAGTATAATGGATCATATTGTTAGCTGTAGGAAAGCCTTGAGTCAATGGAGGAGAGAAAATAATGTGAACTCCGAAAAGCTGGTGGAGGAACTCAGTCGGCTTTCGTGGCAGGGAGGCAAATAACAGATAATGTGATGATAGCACAGGAAATGTTCCACACTTTGCGAACCACATCAGGAGGACGGGTCAAGAGAATGGCCATTAAGACAGATATGAGCAAAGCCTATGATAGGATGGAGTGGTCTTTTATAGAGACAGTCATTAGAAAGATGGGCTTCTCTGAGGTATGGATTGATGGATTATGAGATGTGTTACCTCGGCTAAGTACCAAGTTTTGATGAATGGAGAACCTAGGGGACACATAGATCCAGAGAGAGGTCTACGTCAAGGAGATCCTTTGTCTCCTTTCATATTTATTCTATGCACGGAAGCGCTTGTTAGCCTTCTTAGTCAAGCAGAGAATCAAGGAAAGATAACGGGGATGAGAGCCGCTCGTGCTAGCCCCCCGGTATCTCACCTTCTTTTTGCTGACGATAGCCTTTTCTTCTGTAAGGCGGAACCCCGTGAATGTGAAGAAGTAATGAAAGTAGTCAGGAAATATGGACAGGCATCTGGACAATGCATAAACTTTGATAAATCTTCTCTGCTCTTTGGCAAGAGGATACCAGCAAGTGACTGTCAACAGATTAAAGATATACTGGGAATACAAAATGAAGGAGGAATGGGTTCATACTTAGGAATACCAGAAGATATCAGTGGGTCTAAATGTAAGTTATTTGCATTCCTAAAGGAGAAGCTGCTACATAAAGTAAATGGGTGGACAGGCAGATGGTTATCGAAGGGAGGAAAGGAAGTGCTAATTAAGTCTATCCTACTTGCTCTCTCGATGTATGTGATGTCTAGCTTCTTACTCCCTCTAGAAATTTGTGAAAACTTCGCTAGTGCCATTGCATAGTTTTGGTGGAGCTCAAATCCAACAAAAAGAGGGATAAACTGGGCTACATGGGATAAGATGTGTAAACCTAGAGAGGAAGGTGGCATTGGATTCCGAATGATCCATGAGTTTAATTTAGCTCTTTTGGCTAAACAGCTATGGCGTCTTACACAGTTCCCAGATTCATTAGTGGCAAGGGTATTGAGAGGCAGATATTATCGATTGAGTTCGCCTTTGCGAATATGCTCAGTAGACTCTCCATCCTATGTGTGGACAAGTATCACCGCCGCAAGGAAATTACTGCTGTTGGGAATCAGGAACAAAGTACATTCAGGGTATGAGATTAAAGTATGGCAGGATCCATGGATTCCAACAGTGCCAGCGAGACCGGCTCGAGCTAGTGTTCCAGTGGTACACCTGGGAATGACAGTCAGTAGCCTAATAAATCCTCAGACCAAAGAGTGGGATCTACAAATGCTTGAGCAGTATGTCCATCATGAGGACATACCGAGTATACAGAGTATGGCCATAAGCCCAACTCATCGACCATATACGTTTTGCTGGAACTATACCAAGAATGGGTAATACACAGTAAAATCTGGATATTGGGTAGCTGCAAATATTTTGAAGAATGATGATGAAAACCAAGTTCTGGAACCCAGCATTACTAAACTCCAAGCCTTTGCTTGGAAGGTGAGTGCTCCACAAAAGATTCACCATCTCTTATGGCAACTAATCACAGGACAGGTAGCGGTAATAAGGAATCTAGTACGGAGAAATATGAGATGTGATAACTACTGTCCAAGATGTGGAGAGCCAGAAGAGACTGCTACTCATGCAATTTTTGAATGCCCGCCAACTTTTCAAACATGGGCGTTATCATCAACACCATCCAGTCCCCAAAATTTTCCTTCTACGAGTATATACAGTAATGGATTATTTGTTTTGGAGGAAAAATAGCATATTGGAGCCAGAAAATGATAGGGATCCATATCCATGGATTATCTGGTACATATGGAAAGCACGTAATGATAAGCTATTCAGGGGGATAGACAGAGATCCAGGAGAGCTAGTTAGGCACGTAGAGAGTGAATGCCAAGCTTGACATAATGCTAGAGAGAATATAAAATATATTAAACACGAAAATTAAGATAAATTTGATTTAAGAAATGGTTTAATAAATAGGAAAAGACAATGATTATTAAATATATGTTCATTTAATTACTTCAGTGACATGCCATTGTAAATAATTTGGAAAACTTAGGAACATATATTTCAATTTTAATAATATAGATACTTTATGTTATAGGGCTATAAAATATTAAACCAAACTGTATTATATACGAATCACAGGTTAGTGCTGAACTTTCGAGTTTTTACTCGGTTTTTAAGTTATAAAATATTAAAATCAGGTTTTATAATATACGGGTCCTATATTAATGTCAGACTTTTGAGTTTTATTGAGTTTTATCAGATTTTTAATTAACAGCTTTTTCACTAAATCAAAATCATATTATATATGGGTCACCGGTTGATCAGTTCAACCTCGAGTTCAAGTAAAATATGAAAATACTACCGTGGAATATAAAATTTAAAAGATCACAATAAAAATATCTCAATAATACATCAAACATCAAATGCTTAATATCAAAGTCTTATATAAAATAGAAGTCTTATATTATTTGGATATCCATTAAATAAAAGTCATATATTAAAAACTTATCCCGCGCTTTAAAAAGCGCGGATCAAAATCTAGTTAACTTATTATAAGCACATATTGTATTTGACCGAGTAGTCTCACTACGTATTCTTATACAAGAGTCACGACTTTGTGTGCTTTTAAGAGCAAAAGACGCGACTTGGATTCATATGAGACATCAATGGAGGATACAATATCACTGACTCCATCTAGCGCATCTTCGGTCAGATTTTCCACAAACCAAAAAAATCCTATGCCATCTCCCATATGCTGTATCTTTCAATGGCTTGTTTGTTAAATCATAAATCGCATCGAGCTCGTTAACTTAAAAGAAAAACAATGAGTAAGTTATTTGAAACAAAAGAACCCAGAGCGGAAGAAATAAGCAATACCTGTAGATTTTCCAACCATGGCTTTAAAACAAAAATCATCAATACAAACCCTTTCTAATCATTGAACCGGAAGATGTGTACAAATAAAATTGTAGAAAGACAAGTTTTTATGAGATTCGCGAAGGCCGAAGAGACATCATCAACAAATGAGAGGATTAATGGTAAAAATCTAAGAAGTTGAAAGGAGTCTTAAGAGATGGTGTGATCTGAAAAAGCATAGTGCTTCTTTTTCCAGCTCCAACTCAAAGAAGAAACTCTATTAACATTTAGACCTGTTTGTAAAACAATATGAAAGCCCAGTAAATTTCTCAAAAACCAAACCTGGTCCAGTTAACAAAATTCACCAACACAAAAAATGTTAAATGAATGAGAAATATGCCATGTGTCACAATTAGGAAGCTTCTTTGTTGACATGACGCAAAGAGGAAATACTTAAGTCAACTTACAGATAAATATAGCCTCTTAAAACTAGCTATATTTAATGCTATAACACTAGAATCTAGATATAATATATAAAACTGGCTATATTTAAGGCTCATAAGCTTAATCCCGTTGTCAAAAAAGAGAGCTTAATCCCACCTCCTCCCCCGCTAACTTCTGAAGAAGAATCTTCGAGATAGATTGTTATCCCTATATTCCGACTGCACATCATTACCTTCACGTCCCAGATCAAAAGAAGGACCTTAAATATGGGTATTTGTGTTCTCTTAAACTATCTACGACATTGAATGTGTTTCAATGGTCAAGTGATCTTGACTACTACTATCTGTGTGGAAATAATGGAAACATGAATGGAATGTTTTTTTTTGACGGCAAACGGCTATTCTATTACTCAAACTTGATGTAGCATGGATAACCAGACCGGAATAGAACAACCAATAAAATGTAACTTCCTATGGAAAGATCTAGTTGTTTTAGCTAAAAAATCTGAAATCTGATTGCGCGCTCGAGGAATATAAGTAATGTTGAAATCCCAGAAGCATATCAGTAGCGTCTTTATCCTCTCCAATTCTGTGGTAAAGCTTGGCCAAGTGTGAGGTTCCTTGATCATAGATATTAAGTTTTACATAATTTAAAAGTGAAATAAGAAAACAACATTTAAAGTTTTGAAATTAAAAAAAAAACAAAAAGTCTGAAGGGAACAAACGCTTCATCTTCTCCATTATTTCCTGGTTAGTCTTCTTTTGGTCCACCAATTCAGCTAGATTTGTGGCGTTCTGCATCTCCAACGCCTCAATATTGTTCTGCAGCTGCTCTATGATCACGGGATCAGACACCGGAGCTTGGGAAGAAGAAGGACAAGAAGAAGCACGACGAGCCAACCCCACTAAGCGACCTTTTCTCTTTGGAACAGCCTAATAAAAAATGTGATGGAATTAAATTAAGTAAAATATTAAGTAGTATTAACAAAATTAAATATGAATGAATTTTTTTTTTTAAATTACCTGTTCCACCAATTCGTTGACTCGCTTTCGAACCACGTTGGTTGAAATCGCTGAAGAAGCTTCATAAGAGAAATCCTAAGTAGCGAGAAATGCTTTTTTTTTTGGGTTTCCACCAAATCGACGACTTCTTTAATAACAAGATTCTGAATTTCGCCGGCTTTCTTGTTGGTGTAGGCCTCCTTTATTACATCGAGATAATCAACGGGATTACGGTCATTTGTTTGGACCTAAAACAACAATCAATAAATTTATTTTAAAACAAATATTTTTTAAAAAAAATAAAAAAAAAATTTAAAACTTACAAGTTGGTCTTCCTTAGAAGACATGGTACAAGCACCGAGGTTGTGGACATAAACACCTTGCCCGCCTCGATCGCTCTTGATATACCATGGATTTTACCCGTTTTTAACCATGGTAAACTAGTATTTTATTATATATTTAATCTGTTTTCTAGCATGTTAGGTATGTTTTCAGGTTCAGGAGCATTTTGTGAGAAAGTGATGTTTTTGGAGCAATTTGGAGTACAAGAGATGATATACCCGAGTTGACCATTCAAGACCAAGTCGGAAGTCAACATTGCGATTATAATCGATCGATACTCATCCTGAGTTGTCGATCGATGTAGCTGAGAAGATCCGTGTACTAGAAGATTATAATTGATCGATACACATCATGTGTTGTCGATCGATATCGAGGACGAAATGGTTTAGCCGACTACTTCACCAAGACTTCACCAAATTACGAGATTGCCCCTGACGAGTTTTTAACCTAATGGAAATGCTTAAATATTCATGCTAAGTGTTTTTGACGGCACCCTTGAGAACCTTTGAAAGAAGCAAGCTTTACAACCTTCAAGAGAAAAACAGAGAGTGTGAGAGAGATACTAGAGTTTTATACTTTTTTGAGAGATTGGAGAGATTTCTCATCTCCTTTTGTATTTCTACTTATTTCTATCTATGCAATTCTTTCATCTATCTATATGAATTGTTTAGCTATGTCTGAGTAGTCTACTTGTTAGATCTAGGGTTTAAATAGGTTTGTGGGATTAGCCCCAAACTATAATTGCTAAGTTGTGGTACTCATCAAATGGATTGCACCCTATGCTTGTTTTAGATTAGCTAACTAGAACATAGATCACTAGGATCTTTGATTATCTTGAATTATCCATTTGAACTTGTCTGTCTCCCGTTGAGAAGAGCGACAACGTCTTCTTTGTGACCTTGTGTTCATATTCGGCTCGCGCCTAGGCAGATCTAGAAGCCGTCAATCGATATCCCGACAGGTGAATCGATCGGCGCTGCGAAAGGTGTATCACTCGATATCTCAAAAGGATATCGATCGACTCTTTTTCTGCGCCAACATTACGACAGTTGAGGCCAGAGATCTAGATTATTTAACTAGTGATACTTCACTTGGGTTAAGCGGCTGAGATCTATAGTACCATGCAAGCAACTTATTAAAGCATTTATAGAAGTTATAATCTCCATTCCTGAATAAAAGCCCTATGTCTAGCACTCTTTATCACATTTAAACAACCCATCATATTGTTAGTTAGAGCAACTACCTTGCTCACTTTAGAAATTGTTACTTTTACTTTCATCATATAAACCAACCTTGCCTAGGATTGATTAGTAGATTTTATTTAATTGGTTCCCTAGCTCCTCGTGATTCGATCCCTAAGTACTACAGCTGTACCTATTATTTGAGAGAGTAAGCTCTACTGGGTAATTTGAGCACTATCAGCTCTTCCGATTGGCTGAGTTTCGCAGTGACTTTTCTATATTCTCTTGCTTCTCCCAATGCACCTGCAGCTTGTCCCAAACGGCCGTGTTAATATATTTCGGTTTATTGCCCCTAAGACATAGCTGCTTCCACTCATATATCTACTTCATATAAGAATCCATAGCCTTTGTGTGGAATGCCTAACGGACAGTTTCGGTGAGTCCAGACTCCCAGTTGAATTCTTGCTGAAAAAGACACAATTAGTAGATATATATAACAGAGAATTAAAACCAAAAAAGTTTTTAAAAAAATAAAATTTGGGAGGATTACCGCAAACTGACGAAACCACAAATCTCGCTACTCGCTAGGGATGACACTATACATCGGATGTTCATTGTGGAGCATGAAATACATCATATTATTCATGCTGCCGCTGATGCCATTGCCCGACTTGTTTAACCTTCAAAAGAAAACAAATTAAGTTTATAAGTTGAATGAAAAAAATTATTTTATAAATAAAACAAAAAACTAACAACGTAGTATGTCCCTGTGGGTAGGGATGGAGGATCGTGGTCTCGACCGGGTTGTTGAACCAATAGTTCAACCGGCATGACACCCAGGTCAGGTTGAGCAGCTGGAGATGGAGCCGTAGCTGGAACTCGAGAAGGAGCACCGGAAATGAATTTTGCTCATGGGATGATCCCGATGAGTGGGAAGTAGTAGCTGAAGAAGTCCGCCCCCTGGGTGCGGAACAGAGTAGTAGCCTAGGTGAATCCCCAAACCTACAAACGAAAATTGCAATTGTTAAAACTAGATTGACAAATTTATGTGTATAAATAATATAAACAAAATAATTAGAAATTAACAAAAAAAATTATATATATTTTGAAATACAGAAAATGTTTAAAAAATTTAATTAACACTTTAAAAATACAGAAAAATCCTTTTCAAATGTATATCAGTTTTTAAATAGTTAAAAAAATTAAAAACGTTTTTCAGTATCTAAAAATTCCAAAAAACATTTATATAGTTAATAAATATTTAAAAACGTTTTTCAGTATCTAAAAATTCCAAAAAGCATTTATATAGTTAATAAATATTTAAAAAGGCTTTTCAGTATCTAAAAATTCCAAAAAACACTTATATAGTTAATAAAATGTAAAAACGTTTTTCAGTATCTAAAAATTCAAAAAAAACATTTACATAGTTTATTACAAATTTTAAAACGTTTTCTGTATAAAAAATATTTGTTAAACGTTTTATGTATAAAAAAATTATAAAGTTCTACAAACACCAAAATACATTTTAAAATTTTATAAATTTCTTAAAATTAACCATATAATCTATATACATAATCTAACAACCTAAAAACCTAACAAATCCACTAATCTAACAACCTAAACCTAATAAATCCACTAATCTAACAACCTAAACCAAACAAATCCACAAATCCAACAACCAAAACCTAAAAATCTATAATTCAACCATTGAAAACCATAGAGAAATAAAAATATAAAGAGGTATTTGAAGAGTTACATGATAGGAATTGAATAGAGAGAGAGGAGGCCGAATAAAGGTGTGAGATCGGAGAGGAAGATGGCAAAATCGCCGGAGAGAGGTGAGAAATCGAGAGAGACGCGGAAATGGAGAAAAAAGAAAGGATGATATTTTATATAAAAACAGACCGACGGAATTAAAGTCGTCGGAATGTCGTCGGTTTAAAAATAGAGTCGTCGGAATTTCCTCGGTCTAAACTTAAGCGGTTCCCATAATAAATCTGGCGGTTCCGTTTCCCGGTAAACCGAAAAATACAGACAAAATACCGAAGAAATTATGCATTCCGTCGGTATCTCGTCGGTATTTATGGGAAATGAAGATCGATATTTACGAAGTGTAGAATATTTGATATTCATCGGAATGTCCTCGGAATGTTGTCTGACGGTATTCCGTCGGAATATTCCGACGATATTCCGATGGATTAAGGTTTAGGGTTTCGAAATGCCTATCTTATGATCAAATTCAACATTTTGATACTATTTTGACAATCTATAAGATGTTAAACAATAAAATAGTTTATATAAATCGATATTAAACAAAATTAATTTTATAATATTAGATTTCCATAATTTGTTTGTTTAAATATATAAGTGTTGATATATATACGTAAATATATTTTTTTAGTTGAAACTACTGTTAATGTGAACTAATTTCCACATATAATATGTATTATTTGGAAATTTTTAGTACTAATTTTGACATTTATATTGATTATTCCTATTTTAAAAACAATTATACATCGGAATGTCGTCGGTATTTTCGGACGGAATTCCAACCACTGCTTAACCCGGATTCTGAACTCCTTCCCGTCGGAATGTCGCCGGTATTTTCCGATGGAAATTTCGGCGAGTCTATAAGATCTTTATCTATATAAGTGTTATAGACTTATTTTTTTATTTTTTTCTCTTTTGTTAATGAATTTAAAAGTTGTAAAAGTTTTTAACTTATTTTTTAAATTTTTCTCTTTTGTTAATGAATGAAATTTTTAAGAAATTTTTAAAAATACTCCAATAAGTTATAAAAATATATGAAAAAGCTACTCCAATAAGTTATAAAGATATATTAAAAACTACTCAATTAATAACTTATAACAAAGACATACAACAAATAATATATTCGTTCAACATACATATACGACAATGTGCTAGTTTACTCAGAATCTCTAGAATCTGTAGAACCTTCAGAATCTTCATAATTTTCGTCAAACTCGCCAACCTCAGCCTCTGGCTCCGAATGCACAACTGCATCATCTCCAAACTCGGTAAAATCGACAACGAGCTCAACATCTGCTAAATCTTCAACTGGACTCACGTTGTCGTTGCTAGTGTTAGGTTGTAAGGGGTCATCATCACAACTTCCTTCTACTCGTCCTCTCGGGTTGATTGCCGTTACAATGACCAAGGATCATCTCTGTATGTAACCCTAGGGTAACTGATGTAGCAAACCTATCAATTTTGAATGTATTAATTAGTAATATGTAAAACAAAAATTATATATATTGTTGAGCTCGTATGAATAAAAATGTCATACTTGATCAGTTTGTGAAGCAAGATTAAAAGGATCACAATATTGTAGTTTCCTGCGCGAATGAACTGATGTAACACCAAACGCGTCGGTTTTCACCCCTCGTTCTTGATTGATGTCATACCAATCACAGAAGAATACAGTACGCCGCAATCCAACCATACCGGGATACTGAATCTCCATAATTTCTTGTATGTTGCCGTAGTACACATCATCACCAGATGAAGACGAAACACCTGCATCATAAGTAGTCCTAGAATGGCCTTTCTTTGTGAATGCATATCCTCGAGTACAATATTTTGGATATGATTTGACCACATAGTTTGGTCCCTGCACAAATTTGCGTATCCAATAACACTACACCTCTAGCAAAACCTTCATTCACTTACAAAATTAAAACATGTTAATTCATTGTGGATGAAGATATAATGTATTTCATTGTGGATGAAGATACACTTTATTTCATTAAATATATAACTTTTTTTAAAAATACACTCATGTAGTTAAGAAACCATCCTGCAAATCCTTTATGTCTGAGTTGTTGAAGGTCTTCTTCTGTGGCGTGTCTGTAAGTCAACCTCAACTCCGCCATATAAATACTATACAAAATAATGGAAATTAATCAGAAATAAAACTTATTGAATAATCTGACCATTTAAATGAATAAAAATATTTACCTTTCATATGTTAGAACATCTTCACAGTTGGTGAGCAAATATGTTTGCAAATGAGCGTGTTCCATCTCAGTAAGTTTTCGTTTCTTAAACTTTCCACTAAGTTAGCCAATTTCTCTGAAGATGTTTGGGACTGTAACATAATATCTTGTCCTTTCACCTCCGTCATCATGCCGAGTTGGTCTTCGGTTTTTTATTTGCACTTCTGATGGAAAGTAGTTTTCAGAGAAGTTTGACATTTCTTCATTGATCACCTGTGCAACTATAGATCCTTCCACCCTGCTTAAATTTTTGACCATCTTCTTCAAATGATACATATAACGCTCAAAACGATACATCCATCGGTACTGCACAGGACCACTAAGTTCCAATTCTCTTGCGAGATGAATTACCAGATGTTCCATTACATCAAAAAATGATGGAGGAAATATCTTCTCGAGGTTGCAAATGATCACGGATATCCTAGCCTTCAAATTACGAATACCCTCTGCAGGACTGATCTAGTACATAAATCGGGGAAGAAACCACTTATCCCTGCATACATATAAGTAAAAAAAATTCCATAAGCACATATATAATAATCAGTATAAGCATAATAAATTAATATGGTAGCCAATTTAAAATGTTTAAATTTAAGATACATGCAATTGCTTCATGAACGTTGTGTGGCAATATGGCTGAAAAAACAAACGGAAGGAGGCACTGCATCATTACATGACAATCATGACTCTTCAAGCTAGTAAACTTTCCTTCACTTTTATCCACGCAGTTACGCAAATTTAATGCATAACCATCTGGAAATGCTACTCTATCTGTAATCCAATTAAAGATCTCCTCTTTTGCAGCTGCATCCAGCCGGTATATGGGAAAAGGAGCCATACCGTTCTCATCAACATGAAGTACAAATCGAGCACATATATCGACTAAATCCAATCTTGACTTCAAATTATCCTTCATTTTACCTTGGATGTTAAGAATTGTCTTCATCAGATTGTCGAAAAAGTTCTTCTCAATATGCATGACATCTAAATTATGACACAAGAGATGATCACTCCAGTATGGCAGATCCCAGAAAATATTCTTTTTGTGCCAGTTGTGAAGTAAACCAGCATCATCGACAGGAACATGTTCATGTCCTCGGAGTCCTCCTATGTTTGGTGTCCTTAATGCACCAAAATCCATTAACTGTTTAGACAAATTTTCTTCACTTATTTCTTGAGGTGGACTGTCAAACACCTTTTCGTTCTTCGTAAACAAAGTCCTCCTCTTACGGTATAGATGATCCGGTGGAAGAAATCTTCTGTGATAATCAAACCAACATGTTTTCCTTTCGTGTTTTAGTTGGAAAGCATATGTGCTATCTTGACAATATGGACATGATAGCCTCCCATGTGTTGTCCATCCAGATAACATACCATATGCTGGGAAATCACTTATTGTCCACATAAGTACTGCCCACATCTGAAAGTTTTCTTTCCACGAAATTGTCTCGGCACCATGCGCCCATAGTTGTTGCAACTCATATACCAGTGACTGAAGAAACACATCCAATGATCTCTTAGGATGCTTTGGCCCAGGGACGAGAATCGTGAGAAACAAAAACTGTCGTCGCATGCACGAGTTGGGGGGCAAGTTGTACGGTGTCACAATCACTGGCCATAGAGAATATTGTCTTCCATGCTTTCAAGGGCTGAAACCATCTGTACATAATCCAAGATAGGCATTTCTTCTCTCTTCCGCAAATCCAGGATATGTTGATTGGAAATGTTTCCAAGCTTCTGCATCTGAAGGATGTTTAATCTGACCATCTCTGGGGTCTCGGCATGCCATCTCATTGGTTTGGCTGTGCGTTCAGACTGACACAACCTCTTCAATCTTTCCGTCAAAGGCAAATACCACATTCTTTTGAATGGCACCGGAACTCTTCCCCTCGTATCCTGATAACGAGGTTTCCGGCAAAATTTGCAACTAACCCGATTCTCATCCGCTCTCCAGTAGATCATACAGTTGTCGATGCATACATCTATCACCTCATATGGTATACTAAGACCCGATACAAGCTTCTGAACATCGTAGTATGAATCCGATGCACGATTATCTTCGGGTAGAACACCTTTAACAAAATCAGCAATCGCATCCACGCATTCTTCAACCAAATTATAATCTGTCTTAATACCCATCAATCTAGTTGCAGCTAATAAGGGTGAATGACCATATCTACAACCTTTGTATAAAGGTTGTTTTCTTGCATCCACCATGTCAAAAAATCTCCTAGATTCTTCATTGGGGTATTCCCCTCTATAATGATCATTTACCATCTGCTCAGTGCCTACACCATAATCTACATCCGTTCATGGTTCTTCTAGTCTATCAACAAAATGAAGTTCGCTAGTACTATCATATTCATAACCAGTTTCCCCATGAAGATATCAAACCTATAATTCTGTGTAAATCCTTTCATATATAAATGAGTCCAAACATCCCATACCTTTAAAATCCTATTATTATTGCAGGAAAAACATGGACATCTTAACAAAATCAGCAATCGCATCCACGCATTCTTCAGCCAAATTATAATCTGTCTTAATACCCATCAATCTAGTTGCAGCTAATAAGGGTGAATGACCATATCTACAACCTTTGTATAAAGGTTGTTTTCTTGCATCCACCATGTCAAAAAATCTCCTAGATTCTTCATTGGGGTATTCCCCTCTATAATGATCATTTACCATCTGCTCAGTGCCTACACCATAATCTACATCCGTTCATGGTTCTTCTAGTCTATCAACAAAATGAAGTTCGCTAGTACTATCATATTCATAACCAGTTTCCCCATGAAGATATCAAACCTTATAATTCTGTGTAAATCCTTTCATATATAAATGAGTCCAAACATGCCATACCTTTAAAATCCTATTATTATTGCAGGAAAAACATGGACATCTTAACATACCAGTATTTTCTTCCGGTCGTTGCCCACAAACCGTAATGAATTCACGAACACCTTGCGCATATTCTTCCGTAAACAAATTAGTGTTTGGATACATATGAGGTTGATCCATCCACGAACGATAATAATTTCCAGAAGACATTTTTATTTCGGATTTGTAGTGAGGTGAAGAAAGTGAAGAGAGAATGAAGACTGAATGACATGAATAAGAGGAGCTGGTATTTATAAATGAATGCTGCCGACAACTCCGACAGAATTCCGATGACATTCCGACGGAAATATTCATTTTCATTGGAATTTCGTCGGAATATGAAAGATACGGCTATAAAACGACTATAAAAACGGTAAAATATTCGTCGGAATATTGTCAGTTTTTACCGACGACTTTCCGATGACTATAATAACATCAAACGGTTATAAAACGGCTATAAGAACGGTCAAAAAAGGCTCTTCAGAATTTTGTCAGAATTTACCGACGAATTTCCGATGACTTGAAATTTTGAACCGTTTTTAAATCGTCCCACAACGATCGTATTTTTTTGTTGGTGTTTGCTCAATATAGCGTCAGAATATTTCTACGAAACCATTTCGTCGGAATTTCGTCAGATTATTCCGACGAAAGTCATTATTCCTTTGTTGTCGGTATATCGTCGGAATTGCATCAAAATCGTCCGACAAATTACGTCTCCGTTGGAACCTCCGTCAGTATTCACCTAGTTTTCTTGTAGTGAAAGAATCCCAGAAAGAAATAATAGTAGGAGACGCCGCAGCGAGACTTTATATAAAAACTAAATACATGTCTTGAATGGCAAAGAGCAAGTCATTATACTAAAATTTTAAGGGAAAATGATTGCTGGCTACATGAAGTATTGACTTTCACATGGCTAACCATGCAAACTAAAGTAATGTATACCAAACTGCACCAAGTATTTGTTATGCATGACAACAACATTCCTCAGCTTAATGGTAATTATGTAGTTAACATCACGAGTTTAATTTTATTCATCCAAAAATGATGTATATGTGAGAGACCGTTTCAATATCTTATTTCATCAATTAAAATATAACGTAACTAACTGTAATTTAATTAAAATTAGATTTTAACCTGGGTTTTAAAAGCGTAAAAGTATGATTATCAAAAATCTAATTTACAAAATCAAAATCAGTATACATTAGTTTAGTTTGCATGGTTAACCATATGATGGCAAATACTTTGTGTAGTATGCAATCACTTTTCCAGAATTTAACTATCAAACTCATATAAACTTTCACGTCCACAAATAGAAGTATTCTTAGAACTAGAGCCATGAATGAGTAATTCATAATGAAAAACATCATCTATGACATGTACAGACAAAAGCAACATAACTAAATTCATTCTTAGCAACCACCATAACCACAAAGAAACCATTATAAACAAAAGCAACATAATAAATTATTTGTATCAACCGCAAAAACTTCATGTGACTAGAGAGACGCAATAAAAAGTGAGACGCCCTTCTTACAACCACCAGTGACTTGTCGCAAGACGCCTTGACCTTCTAATTCTAACATTACCTCGGTGAATCGATCCAGCATAGGAGAAACGTCATGTGAGATAGACATTCCAAGACCTTCAAAACACTTTTGGACAGTCTTCTCTAACAAACTATCTTCGATAAAGTAAGTAAAACATATCATATCAACCTGAGACTTGAAACTCAGCCAGTGATGAGCCTTCCTTTAGGATCTTCTCTCCAGTTTTACAAATGTAGGAGCTTATGATAGATTTCAAAATCCATTTCAAAAATTAGGTTTTGATTACGTGTATAAAAAATGTGTAAAAAACTTTATATTGATGATTTTGTATGAAAAGTGTATTGTAATGAAAATACGAGTAGGAAAAAGAGTACAAATGCAGGAGGTATCTAAGACCAAAGAAGTGTATTGATATTTAATGTAAAGTATTTCTCTAATAAAATATCGGTCCCCCTTCTTCTTGTCGTTGGTCTTGCTTTTATAGGTATTCAAGATCCAACCATAACAGCGACAAGATCTCCAGCAAGGATCATGTGCTTTATGGCCGTCTTTAATGTTTTGACCTTCATTACACTGTGGTTTGAACATGCCAGATCGGCATCTCTCGAGCTCGAGATGGACTTTGGACCTTTTGTGGGCTTATTGTCTTCATGTAGGTCTGAAGGACACCGGGTCATATATAACGCGGGTGAAATCCACCTCCAACAATAATTGTATATTGATGATTTCGTATGAAAAAATGTATTTCATTGAAATATGAGTAGGAAAACGAGTAAAAATGCAGGAGGTATCTAAGACCAAAGAAGTATATTAATATTGAAAGTAAAGTATTGCTCCAATAAATATCGGTCCGTTCTTCTTGTCCTTGGTCTTGCTTTTATAGGCATTCAAGAACCAATCATAACGGCGACAAGATCTCCAGCAAGGATCATGTGCTTTATAGCCGTATTTAGTGTTTTGACCTTCATTACATTGTGGTTTGAACATGCCAGCTCGGCATCTCTCAAGCTCGAGATGGACTTTGGACCTTTATAGGATTATTGTCTTCATGTAGGTCTGAAGAACACCGGATCGGATACAGAGCGAGGTGAAATCCGCCTCCAACAATAACCATCCCACCTTTTAATTGTGTTTTTGATTTGAAGCCTTAGAAATCCACGTGGGCAGTTAAAGTGAAAATTATTCAACTATGAAAACAATATTTTGGTGATATGGAAAAACTATAAGATGGTCTTGGTTGATTCCAAAGTAAGCATGTCCATTTTGTATATATGAATATTATCTTATAACGATTTGAATGAATTTTTATTCATTTACGTATTCTTATTTTTATGGGGATATAAGATCTATGCTACGACAAGAAAGATTTTCTAAGTTTCAACTCTTATATTATTCCGAACTTACTGGATTTATTACATATAACTAAGGTAATTTAAACTAACACACTATTCTGATGATTTAGTTTTATTTCTGATATATCATTTTATTTTATATTATAGAATAATATTATGTAAAATATTATTAATTTCATAAATTATTACATATTTTAGTAAATTAATAATATTTTTATTCCGCGTAAGACGCAGATCTTTACCAAAGAAACTAGTACTGCAATCAATATCGCTTACTATATTAATAACATATCGTGAAGATATATATATATATATTCGCATTTTTAGCTATTAACATTTTTAATTCATTAAAACTATACCAAAAGAAGGCTTTTCTATTATATTAAAACAGAAGTACAAAATATTACATGCCTATTTTTAAGTGAGTTCTTATAGATTTTCTTTCATTTTTAATTTATTCGACTACTTCATTTATTATATTTTAATTAGTTTGACCGCATTTATTACAAATATTAAATATAATTTATCTATCTTAAAATATTTTATTATATCTTCCTTTTCACTTTCTAATTACTTCATTAATTGTATTTGCTATAATTATTCACATCATTTATTTTACGTGTTAGAAATAATTATTTCATAGATTTGAATGAAATTTATTTATCTGTGACAAAAATTCAAACCAGTTAAAAAAGAATTTTATCGGTTCACCAAAATCAATTAGATATGGGCATCCAAATATACATTCGAGTACAAATCGTTTTTTATATTGATTTTTTGTTTTAAAATTAAATTTCATTTGGATATTATAAATTTATGGACAGTGTTCGAGTCGGATCTTTCCGAATCCGAATAGGTTCGCAATAATAAAAAATATCCAAATAATCTATATATCTAAAAATGTCATTAAAATTTATAAAAAAAATTAAAAAAAAATTTAAAACCCGTGCGAATACAATTAGTAAGACAATCATAGATACAATTACAAACCTATGAATCACCATAGTAAAGTTCATGTGTTTAATAGTGAATTTAAATTAAGGCTCCTACTGGTAAGAATTTTTAGGAACAAAAGAAATGAATATAAAAATAGCAGGAATGAAAATGAATATTTGTTCCTTCTCAAATTTTTTGAGTAGTGATTTTGTTTTTTATTTCTCTACAAAAAAAAAAGAATGAGAAAAAGAGAAAATACATTTCTTGTGAATAAAAAAAGAATGAGAGGGAAAATATATTCCTCGTGAATGATGATATTTTTTTAGAAATGATAAGGAATTAAATGTTCTTCTTCGTTTATTGGTCACACCATTCAAAACCCTAATGTTTTCAAAATAATGGTAGTTCTTGGTTTTTTTTTTTGGATCAAAAGTAGTTCTTGGTTTATTTTCTTCTTTTTGCTAGTTGCCTAGTAAAGTTCTCAGTTTAGGTGTTTTCTTGTTTCTTGTTTCTAACTGCTGCTTTGATGGATTGTCAACAAGAAACTAAGATAATGACATTTTTGAAGAATTTTCTCGTAAATCACTTTGGTTTTGTGTCTAATGCTACTTTGATGGATTGTCAACAAGAAACTGAGATAATGACATAACAAAAAAACGTGCCTAGATTCTTAAAATATACATGGGAACATACATATTAATACACACATGCTCATATCACTTGATTTTGATATTACAAACACACTCAAACTCCATCATTTATTGTTCAATAATTGATCAATGTTTAGCCAGGCCAGTGAATTTAAACATGGGTTGAATTCCCGCTGGAAAGACCAAAACCAAGAGGGAACAACGGGTCATACAAATCAGAATCAGCGTTTAGGGGCAACTGTTCAACGCGTTTGAACCAGCTCACTGGTAACTTTCCCTCAAAGTCATAATCTCCAAATATGACATCAGCCATTCCTTGCCCTTCGCTTCCAGGAAGCCAAGCAGAGACTACAGCCTCTGTCTTTTCAAGAACCGTCGGCTCAAGAACCACAGGCCGTCCTGAGAACAAGACCATTAGAGTTGGGACTCTCTCTGCAACTGTGGTTACAATATCACTCCCGTTAAAAGGTATTGTGAGTTCTGAGTTATCCCCCGGAGTCTCTGCATACGGCGATTCCCCAACAGCAACAATTGCATAAGAGAAGCCTTCACACGAGGCTAAGGATTCCTCCGAAGGATTTTTCTCATATATTACTTCTGTTTGGTCTCCAACTATTGCTTTGATGGCATCCAAAAGCGTCGTGCCTACATTTTCAGACCAAAACAGATCCATTCATATTAAATTTCTAACAACAAAAACATTTACTAGCTGTAGCTTTAGTTACCAATTGTTATCCTTCCGCTTAGACCAAACCATGCCTTTGTCCATCCCCCGCACTGGTAACCAAGATCGTCTGCATGTGTTCCAGTGACTAAAATTCGTTTGGCATTGCGATCTAGTGGTAGAAACGGTTTATCAACATGTTTGCCATTCTTTAGCAGAACTAAAGACTTTCTAACGGCTTCACGGCCCAATTCTCTATGTTCCTAAAATCATGATATACAGAGTCAATCATGCTCTCGAATCAAATAACAATATTTACAAGAATTTTCACCTTGCAGCCAATAGTACCCAGTAAAGATCGGTCTGTGAGAGGATGTTCGAAAAGACCAGCTACAAACTTCACTCTGAGTATTCTTTCAACAGCATCATCAATCCGAGCCATCAACACTTCCCCTGACTCCACCAGGTCTGTTAGGTCTTGTATGAAACGTTCGTACTTGAAAGGCACCATCACCTTCAGTAACATAGATTATTAACCTTTTTTCATTTCTTCCTCTGAAACAATGAAAATCAATAACCAGAGGTTTCAGAAGCTACCATGTCTATTCCTGCATTAATTGAGATTTTGACGCAGTGGCGGTAGTTTGAACCAAATGGCTCGCTAAGCCGGTCCAAAGCTTCCCAGTCTGAAATGATAAATCCCTGGCAATCAAAGCAAAGGTGACCAGCTCAGTTCATACAACTCTGGTTTGTCAAGATATTCCATAATCAATCAAACTTTTGGCTGACCTTGAAACCTAGTTTCTGTTTGAGAAGCTCTGTCAAGAGGAAATAGTCAGAGTGGAGTTTACTTCCATTCCAGCTGGAGTAAGATGCCATAACAGTTGAGACTCCCTGAGCAAGACAGTTTAGATATGGAGGTAGATGTACTCTCTCCAATTCTTCGAATGACACAATAGTGTTCCCTTCGTTTGTGCCATGTTGGGTACCACCATCTCCAACGAAGTGTTTTGCACAAGCAACCACATTGTTTCTATCACATATGAATAAATACATGAGTAATGACGTCAAAGTTATTAAAGACCCATATCAAGCCATGTACATACTTTCCCGCAAGAAAAGGGTAACCATTAGGGTGTTCTTTAGGTGGCTCGCCTTGAAGGCCCGAGACAAGCGTTGTCAGCTCACATATAGTGTCAGCATCTTCACTGTAACACTCATAGGATCTCCCCCATCTTGGATCTCTCAAAGCCTATCAGACAACTAAAGCTATTACAAGAAAAGAGGCGAAGAGGTCTTGGTTTAACCAAAGGTAAATCAAACACCCAAAATGATTATCATAAGGGCTTTACTTGGCCGACAAACCATAGAGTAAACTCTACTGATTATTTCATTCAATATCTTAACATGTATACAAGTAACTTACAGCTACGCAAGGAGCAAACGCCCAGTGAGCACCCATGGCTCTTACTTCTAGTGCTGTTGCAGCCCCAATTCTTCTGATCAAATCTGCATCTCTATAACACAAACGACTAACCAGTGTTACACATTCAGAAACCATTTTCTTCAAATACTAGTACTAAGGTTTAGTTCCAATCTAATTGGACCAGCACTATTACTGTAACCAAGTCCCTCACTGTTCTTGCCAAATGAAAGAGAATGAGAATCGGGATCAGACCTGGTGGCTCCTAGGCCAATGTTGTGGGGGAAGATGGTGGCTCCGTAAACGTTGTTGTTGCCGTGGACGGCATCAATGCCGTATATTATCGGTATTCCCAAACGTGATGCCAACGCTGCGTTTTGGTAACCGTCGATCATATCAGCCCAGTCCGATGGCCTAGCGTCCTCGAACGGCCAACTTCCTCCGCCGTTCAGTACACTACCTGTAACTCCAAATCCATTGTAAGAACTTTAGCATTTTCAAAATTTTTGAAATGATACAAAGTTTGTTCGTTGACCAAAGTTAAACAAAATGGTGTGTATACCGATGAAGGATTTTGTGATGACGGTATGAGTAGTTACGACGCGCTCGATCTGCGTCATCTGACCGATCTTCTCCGCCAATGTCATTCGAGAGAGAAGGTCTTGAACACGCGCCTCCACTGGCGCGTCTGGGTTTCTGTAAACGCATGGTTCTTCTTTTCTTTCCATACTCTTTTCTTTCTTTTCTCCTTCTGTCACAAGTTAACTACTTCTAAGTATTTGTCTTCCTTTTATATCCAAGAATAATTTACATAATGGGTAGCTATTATATTGTTTTGGCTTCAGTTGATATTATCATTTCGTTTATCACTACAGATTGAACTATTCTGATACAACTATGAACCAATCGTATAATGGCACGTTAAAAATTAAATTAACTTAAACACACTAGTCAACTTAATTTAAACATCCCCTATATATTAAATGAGAAGCATTTTTAAGGCTTTCCTTAAACGATTTTGGTGAGAATGCATGAAAAAACTCCATTCCACGTGTCATTCTGTGAGCGATTTTAAGAAAAACGGATCATTTAATTTTTTGTTTTCTTTCCTTATTTGCTTCAATGACAACGTAACCATTTTTTTTTCATTCTCGAACTGTTCATGTTTACATTCTTTTTGCATAGCTTTGATTTTAAAGGACAAGAAATAACCACAATTACAACATATATTTTGAATCTCCATCTCAGCAAGTGGATTAAGATCGTACCAAACTCACCACCACAAACCAGAAACACTTAAAAGCATTTCCTGTCGACGATGGATGGACCCGAGTCATCGTTCTCTCCCTTCGAGTCTTGCCGTGTTCTGTCGCGGGTTCTTGACCCAAAATCGATGAGGCAGCACTTAGCGTAGACGAGGAAAGCTCTTGATGAGGTTTATACTTGAACTCACATTTTGCAATGTTCTTCGTGAACATATATGGGATTGAATAGAAGTCTTTGTGTTTTTCCACACAGGATGCAGATAGATCACTGAAGCCACAACTTAAACGCTTTTCCATGTCTCCAAGAGAAAACAGGTTTGTACATTTGGTTTCTAAACCATATTTATAAATTTGTTTCTTAGTTCTTACTTCTTGATATATGATACGACTGGGAAATGCAAAGGAACGTTGAGGATCTCACACATAGAATTGCGCAAGGAAAGGTTAGATTCATCAAAAGACCTTTGATTCGTATTATCAGGACAACCTTTCTGTGTTTAATTTACTTTAACACTTTGTCACACAATTGATTTTCGAGTTCTCAAGCCAAGAGAGTAGAATAGATAATAAGACAACCAAGGAGCTTGTCGAAAAAAGTCCACGGAGTACGTCAAATCACCACATCATAAACATGGCAAATCTGGAAATTCCGGTCACGGAGAATTCTGATAACATTGAGAAAGCTGAAGCATATACAAAAGAACTCGAGAGTGTAAGTTTCTTCTTCTCGCTCATAGTACCCACATTTATAAACTGTTTTGATCATTGCCCTTTGTTCTATTGTGCGGATTTGCAACATTCTGAAGAAGAAACATGAGGAAGCAAAAGACTTGCTTGTCCGTTCTGTAGTAAACAGCAATAAGCTCCTGATACTCAACCATCCTTTACATGAAGAAAAGATATCCTTTTAATTTCTGTATCGTTGTTACATTTTGTCTATCTATAGCTGTATATATATGTGGACTCTTGTGTGTTTTGTTTACCTTAATAATCAGAAACATTCGCGTGATCCAGAAGTTCGCAGCCAAGTTGAGTTTAAGGGACACTCAAACCACCACTGTTGCTTAAGAGGTAAAAGATTATCTCGGAAACAATATATCTCGAGAGAGATTTTATCTAAAAACTCTTAAACTACTTGGACTATTCATTTCTTGACCTGGTGGCATCTTCCTATAGGTTCAACACTATATAGGCAACAGTACGAAGTGTTGAAGTCTCATTAGTCCAAGGTATTCGATCATCTTTCTCATTTTGATGGTTAATAAAGGAAAAAAACGTCACACTTATAATTTGGAACGTCATGTTTCGTTATGTCGGATGACTCCAGCTATGATCTGGAAACAGCGATATACAGTACTCAATATGCAAAGAAAAGTTGAAAAAACACTATAATTGAAGAAGTCATTATCCAGATAAATCAGAAACGAGTTAAATATAGACGTACAGTGCAAGAAAACACATTTGTTTAACTACTTCGTTGGCTTAGATTACATTGCATGATAATATTATCGAGCAGATTCTTTAAAACACATTTGTTTGTTTCCCGTTTAAGAGGACGTTGTACATGTAAAGTTTTTTTAATTTAGTTTAATCAGTAAAAAAAATGATAAATATTTTTCTTGCTTACCATATTTACCCACTAAATATTTTTCTTGCTTACCAAGTTTCAAATCTGTTTAAAAAAAGTTAAATATCTAAGCTTCGAACTTATAAGATATCTATTTAACATAATCTAATTTTGCATTTACTTTCGTATTTCCTTTCTTATTAGCAATAATATTGCAACTATATAAATCAAAACACTATAATTACTTTATGAAAAAAACAAAACAAAATAAATGATAAATTAACCAGAGTATAACAAATCTAACCTCAAAAATATAAATAATACAACATCTAAAATATTTTTGTTGTTAATAAGATTACTTGGAGAAGCTTCTAACATTTGTTTCCATGTATCATTGTATACCTTATATGGGTCAATGAAATCCCTTTTAGCTGTTTAGAAATTAAAGTTCATATATTTTTTCATGCTTATAGAAAACATATCTAATCATTCATCTAAATATTTATAAGAGAATATAACTATAAATTGATCATCGAAGTTATAGCATATATTATAGCGGGTAGTATCTTTTATTTCCTTTTTCCTCAAAAATCAAATAATATATTGTCTAGGTTATATTATTTGCTTGCTCTTAACGATTTCAATAATAACTCACATGTCTTCCTCATAAATTGTATATGTCCTAATTATATGGTATATAAGGTGGTATACGGCATATAGTTTTTTTTTCACTACTCTCTACTGTTCATAAACTTCTAACCTTGAAAAAAAAAATTGAAAAAATTTCCTCCTTTGAAACTTAGGTTTAGAGTCTTGATGAGACTTCATTTTGTTTTAAGTTGCTACATGAATTTGTGTTCTGCATTCTACGAAACATTTTATTATATTTAGATGTCTTTTGTTGTGTCGTATATTTAGACTTCATCAGCCTTGCAATGAATTGACTGGACCCAATGCTGATGAGGTATTGTAGTCTATAGGAGTTTTCTTTCATAAGAATTTTTTTTTTGTTATAGGCCATTTGATTATAGATCGTTGTGTAGATTGAGGAACCGGATGGCCGATGCTATACCTCTTCCTCTTATGAATTTGGTTGGAAATACTTATTAGTTCAAGGTTGGTATTGAAAGAGAAAACTTTCTCTATAAGCATGACACTTACAAAGTCACTAAGATTATCACCAGCCTTGATATAATTAGTGAGTTCGATACAAAGCTCAGCCCAAAGGTATGTTGATTAACTTTTGTTTAGTGAGTTCGTGTTTATTTTGGTTATAACCATTTACTATGTTTTGCTTAATGTGTCTACTTTTAATTGTTCCAGATACCATGTCTAACTCATACAGAAGACAACTCTATTCTCTCCGATGCACCCGAGGTTTGTTTTTCATTTTGTTTAAATTACTTTCTCCCGCATGTGTACAGGTTATCTTTATAATAATTATCAAACTTATTTGGTTATCTACATAGGGTTCCCTTATGGTATTTTAGAGTCATCTCAGTAAGAAGAACGAACTGGTCTCACTCCATCAATACGCAAAGGAACGCCTACTGTAAATGTGGAGGAAGCATTTGATCAGAGTTCTGTTACAAGGAGTATGTGTACTACTCGAGTGAAGAAGGAAAAGACTGATAAAAGTGGTTAAATGAGAGATCTTTGGAAGATATGTTTTTAGAGGCGTTTTTTTAGAGGCGTTTTTTTCTTTCCAGGTGTTCTTCTTATATGTTTGAGTTTTGGTTTTAGTGTTTTATCATTTTCATTTTCTCTTTTGTTTTTTTATCTATTGTGTTTTGAAAATTTTTATTATAATGAAACCCTCTATTTTGTCACCATTGTATATATACATTTGATTCCTTTGAAGTTCTTTACTAACAAATACCCCCACTATATAGATATTTAAAGCGTTCGAAACTCTATACAATATTCTAAATTACGTCACAAGTAGCTAGACGTACCATTCTTTGCTTCTCTACCTCTTCCTCTTAACAGTTTTCTATTATTCATATTCCATGTATATTTCAATAATTGAATTTTTGAAAGTCAAAATAAGAATTATACAATCTTTGAGGGTCTTCTCTTGCATCTCCCGTCTATAGAGCATCATTACACTATTAGTTCTCTATCTGAAATCTATCTCAATTTTTTAATTCACGGTCTTACAAGACCTTTTTCCATACATATATGTTGACAGTTCTGCAAAGTTAGAGTCTTTTTCTATGGTAGACACCGCTTTACTATTTTGTTAAACAATCAGGAAATATTTATATTTGGTATACATAGTTTAAAAATGCTGAAAAATATATTAATTGCATAGTAAATCAATTAATACTGTAGATTGGTAATTGATTTAAGATCTGTCATATAATTAATATAAATCGATGAAATATAGATTGTTTGCATACAAAATCTTATAAACTTGGAGAAGTGTCAAACATTAATATAAATACTGTCACAAGATATAAACAATATGGACAGTGAATATCCGTTGAACAAGACCCTTTTTTGTTATAAACAAGACCCATTTTGTTAAATTATTTTGTGTATTATATTAATATCAATTTATTAAAAGAATAACAATGCTATAACATATAGATAAAAGATTCAAATATCATGATCCATTTAAATATAATTATTTTATTATTTTAACTCTATTAGGTCAAGGAAAAAAATAAAGGTAATAAAAATAACTACTAAATATTAATTATATAGAACTACAAATTATAAAATATAAATTATTAAACTCAACAAAAAGTTCTTTTGAAATAAAAATAATATTCATTTTCAACAATAAAAATATCAATGATTATAAATATACAAATTTTATATCATGTATAACATATACGAAAGTTTAAACAGCACAAATAATATTGGATAATCTCAAATTGTCATTTAAAGTAGTTTGTACAAACCAAAAAATCGTAGTTGGTTATATAGATTGATCTATTTTCAGATATATCTAGACTAAACAGATCTACTTATGTATTAAACACCAAAAACAGTACAACCGAGATTAAACAACAAAAAAAATAACATCAACCTATAATCAAATATCCAGACTATACATATTTGAGTTATTCTTAGGTTCATCTAAAGGTTCACTAACCAATCATATTTTTTTATTTTGTATGCAGATTTTTCTTAAAAAGAAAACAAGATATTTAGCATTTACTTTTAAAAATATAAAAAACAAACAAAAAACAGTATTAGTTTGAAAAGAAAAAAATTAATATTATTAACACCGTCTACACTAAATCCTAAATCGTAAACTAAACCCTAAATCCTAAACACTAAACCCTAAACTCTTAGGTAACCCTTAAACCCTTGAGTAAACCCTAAACTCTTAGATAAAACCTAAACTCTAGAATAAATCTTAAACTCATGTCCTAAAAACTAAACACTAAATAATAAACCTTTGGATAAATCATAAACCCTTGGGTAAATCTAAAAATTTAGGATTTTATGTTTATGGTTTAGTGGTTAGGACTTGGGGTTAAGATTTATCTAAGAGTTTAGGGTTTATCCAAGGGTTTATGGTTTACCTAAGAGTTTAGGGTTTAGTGTTTAGTGTTTAGAGTTTAGAATTTAGTTTGTGATTTAAGGTTTAGTGAAGACGGGGTTAATAATATTAATTTTCTTTTTTTCGAACTATTTTTTGTTTACTTTTTATATTTTTAAAAGTAAATGCTAAATATACATACAAAATGAAACAATATGATTGGTTGATGAACCTTTAAGTTCACCATAGGGGTTTATACTTTCTTATATCTTAGAAGATAACGTAATTAATCATCTTATCCCGCGCAAGGCGCGGGTTAGCACCTAGTTATGTTAATAACACACGCAAGAACCTTATCACTATGTCGCCATACCTATGCGATGATCGTGGTTTAGACTGTTTTTTTAGAGAAATTTTTGGGTTCACCCCTAGAGTGAACCTTTAGGTTCACTCAACCAATAGAATTTCGTTATTTCATATTCAGTATCTTTTAAAAAAGGAAATAAAATATTGTCAAATTATATTAATATTTTTAAACTAAAAAATAAAAATTAATATTAATTGCAAACAAAAATACGTTTTAGAAAAATATATTTTTAATCCCGTCAGCCAAACACTAAACCCTAAACCCTAAATCCTAAACCCTAAATCTCTAGGTAAACCCTAAACCCTTGGATAAACTCTAAACCCTTGGTAAATCCAAAATGTTTGGATAAATTCTAAATTCTACGGTTTAGGATTTATCCAAGGGTTTATGTTTTACCCAAGGGTTTAGGGTTTAGTATTTAGGGTTTAGGGTTTAGTGTTTTGCTGATTGTCTTAAAAATATATATATATTTTTTTATAAAATCCAAAGATTTAGGATTTATCCAAAGGTTTACCATGGATTTAAGGTTTATGATTTAGAGTTTAGGGTTTAGTGTTTTGCTGACGATATTTTAAAATAAAATTTTTTTTGCGACTACTATTATTTTCTATTTATTTTTTATTTTAAAAATATAATAAAACTTGACAATATTTTATTTTCTTTTTTAAAAGATACTGAATATGAAATAACGAAATCCTATTGGTTGGGTAAACCTAAAGGTTCACTCTAGGGGTGAACCCAAGTATTTCTCGTTTTTTTATATCTTTCGTCAGCCTTGAACTATTCTCGAATTAAATAAAAACATTGACCTACCTAGTCACTAGTCAGCTTAATTAAAACATTAGGTTCATAAACACGCTAGCTAAAACCTTATCGTTACAGCACGACACATGCCTACTCAGATATCGATTGGTTGAACTACCATTTGTTTTTCTTAAGTTGAGCTTGTCACTTAATGACTTAAAGCACTTTTAACTTGCAAACACAAGAAAAAAATCTGGGGTTCTAAACAACTTGTTTTCGTTGGAATGGATTTTTAAATTTACCAGTAATAGTATACCAAATAAAATTTAAAACCCCAAGAAATAGTTTTGACAAGCCTCCCTTTGAGTTTATCCTCACCACAATTTTTTCTAGACTTGTTCTTGCAACTATGTTATGTTTTCTAGGATTGATTTGATTTCCAGTTTTGCTGCTATTATATTGCTGTTCTAGTTTTTACACAAAAGGTTAAAAAAGAACAGATTTATACCAAAAAAAGTGAGATTGTTTTATCTTAAGTGAGTGAGGTATCATAATCATCAGTTGTGCGACAGATTTGGTAGAATGGTAGTATGTACAGTCTAAGACATTTTGTTTTGAAAAAAAAAAAACGTCTACATTGCACTAGTAGAGAAGAACAAGTATTCAAGAAGGGCTACAAATCAATTATATGCATAACACAATCGTCCAAATAACTATGTATTGACTAGCATGTTATTTCTTCTCGATATATTTCTAGCCGTTGCCCTCTCTTTCCTAAGTCATGTACACACCTGTTCGTGTTGTTTTCTCATAGATCACTTCGGTTTTGTCTCCAACCACTGAATTTATGGCATCTAGAAGTGTTGCCTATATTTGCAAACAATAATATACATCAGATTTTTCATTTTTGACAAGACCATGTAACATATTTGACAAGACCATATAGAAGTCACTTTCCAAACCATATTGTACTAAGTTTTAGTTACCGATTGTGATCCTTCCGCTTTGGCCATACATTGTCTTTGTCCATCCTCCGCACTGGAATCCAAGATCATCAGCGTGCTTTCCAACCACGAGTATTCTCTCAGCATTGCAGTCTAATGGTAGAAATCGTCCATGATTCCCATTCTTCAGCAGAACTAATGACTTTCTAACAGCTTCACGCACCAATTCTCTATGTTCCTATTCTCATGAAAACACAGTAAAAATCACTTTGTGATGAGTTCTCAATCATCGTAGCACTTCGGTGTAATGGCATCTGGTACAAGAAAGGTCACCTTGCAACCAACAGTAGGCAACAAATAGCAATCTGTGAGAGGAAATTCGAAGAGACCAGCTACAAATTTCACCCTGAGTATTCTTTCAACTGCATCATCAATGCGAGCTATGGCCTATGGGTACTTCCCCTGACTCCACCAAATTTATAAGGTCATGTATGAACACCTCGTACTTGAAAGGTACCACCACCTGCAATAACATTGATTCAATAAACTTTTTGTTTTCAATCATCCAAGATAAAGAAAAAGAATTCACTACCATATCGATTCCAACATTAATAGCGACTGTGATGCAGTTGCGGTAGCCTAAAACTGGTGGGCTAAGCCGGTCCAAACCTTCCCAATCTAAAACTACGTATCGCTGACAAGCCAAAGGAGAAAAAATGATATCAAACGAACTCAATGAATACACCTCTAGCTTATTTTAGATTGTCTTCAGACTCAAGTAACCTTGAACCCTAGTTTTTGTTGAGAACTTCTGTTAAGAAGAAATAGTGGGAATGAAGTTTGTCTCCGTTCCAACTTGAGTAAAAGGCCATAACGGTAGAGACTCCTTGAGCAATAAATTTCTCTCCAAGCTTTCATATGAAAGAATGGTGTTCCCTTCGTTTATGCCTTTGTCCGTACCACCGTCTCCAAACAAAGTGCTTGGCACACGCTACCACATTTATTCTATCACCAGATGACAAATTTCAGTGAGAGATGAGCACTGAACATAATAAAGACACAAGTCAAGCCATAGTCATAGTTTCCTGCAACGAAAGGGTAACCATTGGGGTGTTGTTCAGGTGGCTCGCCAGTGGGGGCGGATCGTCGACTCGCTCCTCCTTCATCTCGAGGTGTGCTGAGGGATTCCATGGGCCAGACTCTGGTTCGGAACCTTTTTCGCTTATGGCTGGTTTCGCCAAGGGCGTGGTTCTCTTGTTGGAGAACGAGGTTTTCGGCCTCGACAGCTCCTACTTTTTCGGAACTCTGCTGTATTTGTTTGGAGTGCTCGTTAAGCTGGTCTTTTAGGATTTGAACTTCTTGGAGAAGTTCCGGACCATATATTGCTGTTTCCCGAGCCTTGTAGAGGTCGGTGACTTGACTTTGGAGGGTGTCGAGTCCGCTGAGTAGCTCGAGCTCCCTAGGGGTGACTCCGGATTGATCGCTACCATCTTCTAACGCCGTCGTCACGTAGTTTGGATTACTCCCCTCTTTCTAGCGCTAAACTGTTATGGTATTTTTTTGTGTAAGGTCGTTTTAGTACTACACAAAACTAGAAGATTTGTATCAAGAGTCAAGAATCGAGGCTAGAAGAGATGTTTTATTGATGATTTGAGCAGGGACTACAATGTCTGGTGTATAAACCCTAGTTCTAGTCGCCTAAACTCTAATTTCTTAGCCTATGAATGTCGATCCCTTATTCTAAGGTTTGGGCTCTCCTTTTATAGATGTAGATGTCGGCTGAAGTAGGACAAACTCTTCCATAATCAGAAAAATAGAAGTTTCCCCTTCGATAGAAGGCTTCCATTTTACCCAAGGGTCGGTTTGGAAGCAGGGGTCGGTCCGATAGCAGGGGCCGGAACCTGGATTCCTTTATGCAGGGTCTGGAAATTAGGACCCTGCCCGACAGGTGGAGGAAACTGGTTCTTGCATATTTTTCCCCAACAACTCCCACTCGAGGAATTCATGAACTTACCAAAATTTATGGCCAATATACCCATGGCATCTTCAAGATTTACAGATCCATCACCATCTTTGTCAACTACAAGGGTTATACTCCCTGGCGTACCTCCTGATGTAGAGACCGGGATACTGCCTATCTCCATCTCTTCCGCCTTCAGCATACCCACTACCTTGCAAACTTCAGCTCATCCGTGTTTGCAGTCATATTCAGGATCGCCTTGTGAGCTCCAAACCTCTTTGGAAGACAGCGTAGCAACTTCTTCACTAGCTTCTTCTCCTTGTACTTCTTTCCAAGTACACATGCTTCATGTGCCATAGCACTGAGTTTGGCACTAAAGCTCGCCATAGAATCATTATCAGACCACCTGAGATTCTCAAACTGCAACCTAAGATGATCCAGACGTGTCCTCTTGACACTGTCATCTCCTTCAAACGAATTCAGCAGGATCTCTCACGCCTCTTTAGCTGAAGTACTCCCCTGAATCAGCTGGAACTGCTCTACTTCAACAGCTCTGAAAATCGCCGACAACGCCTTTGCAATAAACTTTGATGCATTGCGCTCTGCCTCTGACCAATCCTCCTTTGGCTTAGGCTTCTTCCCATCTGTTGTGACTATGGTAGGCTCCTCCCAACCAGTCTCCACCGCTGTCTAAGCATCTTCATTGATTCCTCTAATCAACTGCTTCATGTGAGCCTTTTGATGACCATATTGGTCCGCATTCAACATGATTGCCTTCTGCACAGAAAAAACCGTGTCCATCTTCACCTCCAAGATCACACCAGTAACTTAGGTGACCCGCTCTGATACCAATTGTTATTGCAAAGATGACACCACAATAAGGTAATGAAGAAGGTAAACCAGAGAGACAAATACACAAGCAAACACCAAAGCTTTTATTAGAATCTCCGTTAAACAATCTTTACAAGACTTGCTTATTCAGATTTTACACGTCTAGTGTTAACACCCTAGCACACACTACTGAAAGATTCCTAAGCTACCCGGTTATGTCTCTCCTCTGTCAAGTACTTCAGCCACTGCTTCAGCACGACCCAAGAACATTCCAAGAGCTTCTCTCTCTCTATAAGATCAGCCTCTGTGTCTCTGTTTTTCTACAGACGACCCGAAACCCTAGTCTCCAAGGCAACATAGATATGGACATCTTCCATAACAATAAGTGCAACTTTTTTTTTTTTTGGAAAGCACTTATTCCTCTTCCTTTAAGTAATAAACTTGCTCGCCAAGTTTATTCCTCTTTCCTTATCTCCAAGATACTCCGTTGCTCTCCAAGTCTACATGACTCCAGCTCAGCATCTCGACTCCACATGGTCTTCACCACTCAACACGATGTCTGATTCAGCAACTACGTCAAAGACTATTTCAGAGCAGACATCTTGCATCTTCAAAAGCCACCATTGTTGGTGGTACGCCAGATCCAAGAGCTTAAGAGATGAGTCACTGCATCCATTACCATGTCATCTCATGCGTTGAGGACGTGAGCAAAGACAAAGAGAGATCGCGAGCAAGCCGAGCCACCATCACCACCACCGATCCATTCCCCCGCGAACTATCCATCACCAAAGAGCCACCGCCGCGATGTCACCACCTTTGCTAGTCCAAGATCAATTGCAGATGTGGTGTGCCGGGGGGGGGGGGGGGGGTTAATAGATGTCTGAGCTATCAGCGCAGATGTGGTGTGCGGGGATTCAGGGATGCCTGGGCTAGCATTGCAGATTTGGTGTGCAGGAATACAGGGATGCCTGAGCTAGCGACGCATATTTTGTGCGCGGGGGCCTAGAGACGTCTGGGCTACCGATCAGATTGTGAGTGTGGGTGAGGTGAAGAGATGTTTGCATATCTACGTAGATTATGGTGTGCGGGGACATAGTGACAAACTGTACCAGCGAAGCAGAGTTTTTTATATCTTTATGAGGAAATGCGGGGTGTATGGACTAGATGTGTGCTATCATTGGATTGTTTATGTTTTGTGTGATGAATTAGCCGCTGTGTGTGTATTCAAGTTAGAGCTGAACTTTCATAGTGGGAGTTCTATTTACTCAAGTCAGTGGTTTGCAGATCTAGTATCCATACCACACTGAGTGACTCCCATGTTACTCACATCTGTTTTCTTCCCTTTTAAGGCAAGCCTGGCGAGCATGAGTGATTACTATTGGATGGTATTTTGGTCGTTTTAGTTATTTCTTTTGCAAACTTTTGGTTTTATGGGTATATCGATATTTCATGATTTATTTCTTTACTTGGATTTATGGTGTTGAGTTTGACTTTTGAAAAATAATAAATGGAGATTTCATGAGATTATTATTTATTATTTTACTATGGGAAATACAGGTGTTACAATTTGGTATTATAGCGAGGTTTCGTCTCGACTCCAACCCGGGAAATGAGACTCGGTTTTAATCAGTTTTAAATGATTTTGAAAGTATTTTTTGGGGGGGATTTAAAGATGTATATCGACGCAGATGTGGTGTGCAGGGGGTTCGGGGATTCCTGAGCTAGCGCGCATATTTGGTGTGCAGGGGTCTAGAGACGTCTGATCTAGCGACGCGAATTGTGTGTGTGGGTGGATTGCAGAGATGTTTGCATATCTACGCAGATTATGGTTTGTAGGGGTACAAAGATATATTGTACTAGCGATTCAGAGTATTTATATCCTTATGAGGAAATGCATGATGTATGGGCTAGGTGTGTTCTATCATCGCATTTTTTATGTTTGTGTGATGCATTAGGTATTGCGTGTGTTCATGTTAGACCTAAATTTTCATAGTGTGAGTTCTATTGCTTAAGTTAGTGGCTTGCGAATCTAACATCCTATACCTCAATGAGTGATTTTTCTTTTATTTAGATCTCTTTTTTTCTTTCTTTCAGATGAGACCAAAGAGCATAAATAATTACTCTCGGATTGATGGCTTTGGACGGTTTAGTTATTTCATTTGCAGATTTACAGTTTTATGGTTTTATCGGTGTTCCAGAATTTATTTCTTTACCTGGATTTATGGTGTTGAGATTGATTTTTGATAAATAATAAATGTTGATTTTATAAGATTAATATTTTTTATTTTTTAATTATAGATTATTTTAAGTAACACTATGATATCAAGTCGATATGACTCGATCTGGATTTGTTGACAAAGACAATTATAATGCAGTACGCTGATGGTGGCAAGTAAGGTCTCAACAAAGCTCCAAAGCATGATATAGTGAGATGCGATACAGTCTCCTTCAAATCCGATTTTACCAATAAATTAGCAAACGCATTCCTGACAAAGTGTTTTCATTTGTATGTTTATAATCAAATATGAACAAGTTTATCGCGTCTCCTTCAAAAAGTTTTTCTCTAAAAGACGAAGCAGCTACTGTGTCCTGTGTCTGTGATGCCGCTAATGGTGTTTTCTGGTTCTTCTTTGTATTTTTTTTCACCATTTTGCTGCAAAGAAACTTTACCCAATAATTTCTCAAAGATAAAACCAAGTTACTTGGAATAGACACTGATTTGTTTCTAATGCACTTCAACATAAATCATCAAAGAAACATAATTTTAAACAACTAACCCTACAATTTTTTATTTTTTTAAGAACTAACCTTAAATTTTAAAATTAAACTTAAAACTATGAATTAAGGCATGGGCTGTGTGCGAAATTGTTCCTCATCATTACCATTATACACGATTTAACCTTAAACAACTAAACAAACTCAAAAATTTAACCTTTTAAAGTTATATTTTTGGATTGAAAAAGTGGGAATAGAGTTTCTTGCCTTCGTAGATCGATTGGAATATTGATATATTCGGAAAGAGCTCTCGATCTTGTGTGGTTTAGGCTTTAGAATCGTCGAAATCGGGGTAAAATTGGGAGAATTAGGGTTTATGATTTTGGGAGTTGGAGTTTCTCTCTTTTGATCTTGCAATTATCGATTTTGAAGACTTAAGTCGTGTTTGTTCGGTTCAAATCAAGTGTGATTTAAACCGCATTTAACCGAGAAAAACCAGGTTATCGATTTTGAAGACTTACTTGGTCACGGGATCGATCGATCTGCGTAAACGACTAATCAATCCATGTCGGATCGATCTTCCTCGATCGACCTAAAATGTGGTTGGTCGATCATTATTTATTCCGCACAATTTTGTTAATCTGTATATATTTATCAGGATCGACCGACAAGATCGACCGGTTACTTAAGAGATCGATCAATCCTCTTAAGGAGAAAAAAATCAAATTTCTTGTATCACAAATGTTTTGTTAATTAATTTAGTTAAAAATTATAACATGAAACAAATTAATTTAAAATTATATATTCAGAATTCGAAATTTTGAATTTATAATTTGAATTAAGGACAGTATTATCATTATGAAACTTAAGCAAATTTTCTTAAAACATGAAACAAATTAACTCCAAATTATTCGTCTAGTCTGAAAATACTGAACTAAAACTAAGAAATTAAAAAAAAAAATTGCACCAAACTAAAACAAAGTTACTAAAAATAATTTTCCAACTTCACATCTGAAGTTATAGAAGATCAATTTCAGTACTCTCAGTAGGCTTACACTTAGGAGGCTCATATTTTGACATCCTTTCAATCAACTCTGGATCATGAGCTGCTTCCCATAGATCACACACAGTCTTTATCCTACAGCCTCATATGTTATAATCATCCACCAATGCTATGTCTAATCCAAGCGCGTGGCATTCGATGTTTTTTATAGTGTACACACCACAATGACTTTTTTGTCGGTTAAGTCCACTCATAGGTACATAGAAAACAGTGTACGGAGAGACAGTGAGATGCTTCTGTACTGTCAATGATTGAACAGCCTTAACAATCCGAGGAATAAGATGCGTGAGCTTCCACTTCTTTGATTCTTTTTTTACCCGCACAATCAAACACCTGGATATTCCTAGTCACAAAACTGATGCATAAAGCGATCCAATGGTTGCAATTGACCCAAACAGGTACGTACATCCTATCTACGTCGACATTCCATAACTTTCGTGTTCTTCCATGAGAAGGCAGTTGACCTTTACCGTATTCGAGTAATAAATGATTCATATTGTACTGCTTAATACCATTAGAGAAATTTTTGTAATCATTAGCTATGAGGTCGCTGAAAACGCATGTCATGAAAGCAACACGATCCACTTTCCATCGTTGCAGTGTTGTTCGTTCCCGGAATATGTACATTAAAGCATCAATTTTCTACAAAAACAAAGACAAATCTGTAAAATCAACAATTTATGTAAAAGGTAACTTGTAATAAAAATCAGCAGTTGAATGCTTACATAGTTTTGAAGTCATGTGCTTGTAGACATAACACGTCCGGCTAATTCTTCGTCTAATATTGAAGGACCAATATGTATAGCTCTGTAATCAAAATATAATACTATAGTTGTCAAATACTAACAACAATATCGGAATGATATATACAAAGGAATAACTTACGTTCGTGTATTTTGCCATTCTGTCATCTTCTCAAATTTATCTGGATTCACAAACACCAAGCAATTATCTGGGTCATTTTTCCTGCTAGCCCTATCTTTCGGTCATCTAATCGTGGTGATGATACCTTCAATGATGGTGGAAGTTCCAACCAATCCAATGAATCTTCGACTGTAGGCTTAGATGTATCCAAGCCTTTAACAAATGTGTCTTGTGAAAGGTTCTTCATGCAATTTTTCAATAACTCTTTTGTACCCATACGAAGATCACTAGCTGATGACTGAGTCAAACTACCACTAGGTAACTTAACATTTAAATCATCAGTCTTTAACTCTTTTTTATTCATAGCCTGTTGACAAACATAAAAGTATATCAGGGAGTTGAATATTATAAACGTCAAGTTCCAAAAAAAAATTACACATACAAACATCAAATTCAAAATAGAACCATTACATAAACATTTGAGTAGAATATTATAAATGATTACCTTTTTCTTGGATGGAGCTGTGTCTTTTTTGCTCGTGGTAGATATAGTGTCGATTTTTATCTTGTTAGGACCGCTTGGTTGATCACTCTTCCCCGCCAATTCAGTAATCAGTAAAGATGTCCTCATCTGTGTAACTTCACTCTCAATCTTCACCAACCTGCCAGTTACATCTGTCTCAAACTGCTCTGTTCTACCCGAAGTTGTCTTGAGCTGTGTAACCTCAGTCTCAATTTTCGTCAATCTGTCGGTTACCACTTTCTCAAACTTGTCAACTATATCCGAGAACTGCTTACTGATTTTCTTCTCAAAAGTAGTAAAAGAAGCTTGTAGTAGACCCTCCAAAAACTTTTTCATATCTGTATCAATGTTCACTTTCGATGAAGCAGCTAGTTCACACAAGACCTTCTTCTTCCTTGACTCTGCTCCTCGATCTGCATGCTTTCTTTGGTTTCTTACCGAAACATCACTACTCTTAACAATCTCAGTATGACCTACTTGTTCTTCTCCTTCCTCTCCTTCTTCTCCTTCCTTTTCTTCGTTTCCTTCCTCTTCCTCTTCGTCAGCTTCCTCAAACTTAGAGCTTGTAGCTTCTTGTACTCTCCAAGCATGATAACTCCAATAATGTTTTCTTTCAATCATATCGAGGATGCGATCCACTCTTTCATGTTTCTTCTCATCTTTTCTTACAAAATCTGTTGCCAAAAAGACCATTCCATCTCCTTGGAATTCTATGAGTGAATGCATAATCCCCTACAAAATAATCGAATCTTTAACAAAGTGAACAACACAATGAAAACATTATTATTAAAAAAATATATTAGCATACATTCTCTGTAAATAAAGTCTCAACACCAATGATATCTTCATAAGAACATTTTGCACATCCTTTCCAATTACCACCCAAAGGACCTGTGTAATTGTCGCTGACTTTTGTACCACAAATCTCTCCCAAAGCAGGAATAGCTTCCATTATCCAAATCTGGAAACCAACCAAGAATCATTCCATCAGGTATCCCTCCATATTCTCCAATTTAGCCTTTGTTTTATCAATCTGCTTCAACAGAAAATCGAACGAATACAAATCCCATGGGTAGTTCCGAAACTTGTCCAAATCCATTGCCAACTTCATGTAAAGATGTGGGAAATTCACCTTCTCATCCCTCCCCATCACCACACCCATAACAATGCAAAGATAGACCAGCCTCACCCTATCAACCCAAGTTGAGGTACTGCTTTCTTCCAAATACTGGGGTTTTATGATCTGCAAGTTGATTTTTCCTCGTCTTTATTTGGTTGCTCCAAAAACCATCATCATCTTTCCATTTAACCAACCTACTTTTCTTTTCTTCCTTCACTTTGAGACCAGTTACAGCATGATACTCTTGCAATCCAAAACGCATAGGCCTCCTAGCAAAGGTGAAACACTTCTCATGTCTCTTGCTTGTCATCAACTCCTTACACAAGAAAGAGGGTACTAGCCTCGCCGAAAACTTCAGATTATTTTTCTCGATATTCATAATATGCAAGAAAAGGGGATCTTTCATCACTTCATCATATTCTGGTTTCATTTTATTTCTCAGCAACTCGAGAAGTTTCGAACGGCAGCTGTTATTAATCTTCTTAACCTGAGGTTCCAAGCTTTCACCGTATTGACGACTCAGCAACTCCAATTCCATACCTGAAAATTAAACATAATTAAAATATAGTAGTTATCAATAACTAATATGAATCACTAAAATAATAGATTGTGTGTGAAATCTTCGTTAATCATCACCCTAACAGACAATTTAAGCCAAGACAATTTAACAAATTCAAAAATTGCCTCTTTTATAGATATATTTTCGAACTCTAATACTGGTGATAGAATTTCATACCTTTGTAAATCGATTGAAATAGTGATAAATTTAGAAAGAGATCACAAAATCTTCTCGGCTAGGTTAAAGAATCGTCGAAATCAGAGTGAAATTGAATGAGTTAGGGTTTATAAACTTGGGAATATGATATTCTCCCCCTTGTTCTCCAAGGAGCAGAGAAAAATAGGTTTGATAGATTAGAAATCGAGTTTTAAGAGTTTAATTCATGCTTATTCGGTTCAAATCAAGGGGGAATCAAACCGGATTTAACCGACTAAAACGAGAAAATCATTTTTCGAGACTTACATGGGCACGGGATCGATCGATCGATCTATCATAGATCGAGCTATAGCAGATCGGCTGACCTGGGCTTCAGTCGATCAGAAAATGATCCGCAAATTTTCGTTGTTCTGGACATTTATCGGGATCAACCGTTTCAGATCGATCGGATGATTACGGGACCGATCGATCCCGTTTCAAAAATGTCTTTGACGTTTTATTTTTTTTTGGATTTTAATATATTCTTTTAATCATTTTAGTTTAAAAATATATTTTAATACTTAAATTTTTTTTGTAATTATAATTTCGGATTTTTAATTGAAATTAGGAGCAGTATTGCCATTTAGAAAAAAATTAGTCTAATAGGACATAAACTATATGAGATTAGACTAATGGGAAATAGTTATTGTTTTTTTTGGCCCAAGAAAACAATTTTCCCATTTTTCTATAAATATTTTTTTATTTGAATATAATGGAACCATAGAAAATTGAGATTTGGAGACTTGGTCAAATTTCAGAATTTCAACTTAAGCTCTGATACCAATTCAAATCTCAAAACTACAACTTAAGCTTTGATAACTTCTCTTAGATCTTTAGAAACAAAGAAATTTATAAGAACAATTTTTCTTATTAGCTTTAGAAACTACTCAAAACTAAAGTTTCCAATGTTTCTCTAGATCTCTTGATCTCTCTCTTAGATCTCTTATGGAACACCTCTCCATGAGACCTATATTTATAGTAAAAGACAATTCCCTTAAACATTGGGATATGGAAAACGCAAACTAATCTAAATAGAAATTTCTTTTTTTCTATTCCTAGATTTCTTTTTTGTGTTTCTTAACATATTTGAACACTTATCAATATGTTAAAGTTTCCACAATTTTGGAATTATCCAACATTCACCCCCTTAGTTCCAACTTGAACTAGGAAAATCAATTTCTTGATCTCCAATTAAGCTACTGGCAAGGATGTCGGCTTCCTACTTAATACCCGACACATGCTCCACTTCGATTTGCCCATTCTCCACACACTCACGAATGAAGGGGGGGGGGGGGTTATTGGAACATGAATTTTTGTGGACTTTGATGATTCTAATAGTTAAGAGGATTTTACAAGTTAACTAGATTTAATAAATTTTACACATAAATTTTCATAACTTGTGTATAGAATTATATTGATTGTTAAACTTTTAAGGTAAGAAATTAATGGTGGTAGGAAAAAGGGAAAAAGAATCATTTCAATCATGGAAAAATGCTATTATATCCCATCAATATATAAATAATACAAAATAAATAAATAAATAAATGTTTTTTATAATTTTGAAATATATTTTTTAAATTTTAATTTTTTATATAAAAGGTTTCAATTTTTTTACAATTCTTTTTGAAATTTAAAATACGTTTTAATAAAACTATTTTTTTGGTTAAATTCTAGTAGTTATTTTCTGTTTTTTTAAGTTGTGATTTGTATTATGTTAAAGTTGTGATTTGTATTATTTCATTCTTCAATTTTGTATGTTTTTGTATGTGAGTGTATTTTATTACATTGATTTCAAAAATCTTATGGGTATAGATGATATTCTCAAAGTTGAGTCTTATGAGTTAAAACAAAGAAAATTTACATCCCAATAACAATAGTGACCGTCTTGTCTTCTTCACCTAGTATCTCACTCAACAAATCCTTGATCCATATAGCTTGCTTCACTGCTTCTGTTGCCGCCATGAACTCTGCTTCGCATGATGACAATGCGACCATCTGCTGTTTCTGCGACGTCCAAGTGATCAATGATGAACAGTAGTAAAATGCATGTCCTGACGTGCTCCTCCCGTCATCGAGATCAATGTTGTGACTTCTATCACTATAACCAATGACACTCCTTGACCCATCTCTCTTGAAGAACAAACCAAAGTTTGTTGTTCCTTTTACATACCGCAGTATGTGCTTGATGGCTTGTCCATGAGAGTCTCTCGGATTGTGCAGGTATCTGCTTAGAACACCCACTGCGTAACACTGCTTATAGTCTCTCGGGTCGTGTGTAAAGCAGATACCTCAAATGTCCTATGATTCTTCTGAACTCCATAGCATCTATCTCTGGTTCATCTTCAGCTTTTGAGATTCTCAAGTTTGACTCCATTGGAACTTGAGTTGCGTTACACGTCTCCATCTTTGCGTTACACATGATTCCTTGAGCACACCTTTCCTATTTTATTCTGATTCCGTCTGCTCCTTGAATCACCTCAATGCGAAGGTAATACGTTAGTTTACCTAGATCTGACATCTCAAACTTCTTAGACATCTCTTCCTTGAATTGCTTAATCACTTTAAGCGAAGTTCCCGTCACAAATTGATCATCAACATAGATGGCTATAATCTAGACGTCTCCTCCTGTTGTCTTGCGGTACACTGATGGTTCCTTCGTGCACTTCTCAAATCCCATCTCCTTTAGAACCTGATCGAGTTTCACATTCCATGCTCTGGGTGCCTGGCGAAACCCATACAAAGCCTTGTGTAACACATAAACTCGATCCTCTTCTCCTTTCTTCTTGAAACCTTTGGGTTAAGTTACATACACTAACTCCTTTGGATCTCCATTCAAGAAAGCGGTCTTCACATCCATTTGATGTATCTCCCAACCATTTGTTGCTGCGAGGGCTATTAAGAGCTTAATAGTTTCGAGACGTGCCACAGGTGCAAACACTTCATCGAAATATATTCCTTATCTTTGTACATAGCCTTTTGCCACAAGCTTTGCCTTATACTTACTCACTGTACCATCCGTCTTTCTTTTTATCTTGTAGATCCACTGCAACCCTATGGGTTTCACTCCAGTCGGTCTATCTACAAGCTCCCATGTCTTGTTTCTTGTGATAGATTCTATCTCGGCAACTATTGCTTCAACCCATTCTCTGATGTGTTCAGCCTTAAAATAGTTCTCTGGCTCGCCATCCACTGTGAGCAACAGCATTGCACTTTCTTGATCTGCAATCAACACATAATTATCGAGATATCTTGGTTTTGATATGGTGCGACCGTGTCTAGTCCCCAACGGTTGAACACCACCATCTTTGGTGTCATTGTGATCAGTATCTTCTTCTTCCTCTTCCTCATCTTGGTCTATAGCTTCTTGTTCATGATCATCACCTTGACAACCTTCTTCTAGATCACCCTCATGTGGAAGCTTAAGCATACTTGGTTCACACTCCGCTTGAGTTGTTGTAGACGACCAGTCCCAAGCTTTCTTCCCATCAAAAATGACTTCTCTACTCACCATCACCGCTCATGTGACTGGATCATAGAGTCTATATGCTTTGGAACCCGGCTCAGTTCCAAGATTGACCGCACACTTCGATCTCTCATCTAACTTCTTCAGATGAGTCACACATATCTTCGTGTGTGCTACACAACCGAATATCCTCAAGTGCTCGATATTTGGTTTCCGCAATGTGAGACACTCGTATGGCGTTTGATCATTGAAGGCTTTTTAGGAACTCTATTGATGAGGTAAGTTGAATGATGCACAGCTTCTTCCCACAAGTAGTTCGGCATCTTCATTGCCTTCAGCATACTCCTTGTCATACCCATTAAGTTTCGGTTTCTACTCTCCACAACACTGTTTTTCTGAGGTGTATAAGGCGCGGTTAGGTGTCTTTTGATTTCATTCTCTTCGCAAAATAGATTGAACTCAGCTGATGTAAACTCTCCTCCTCTATCGGTGCGAAAGGTTTTAATGGTTGACCATGTTTGCTTATCTACACTCTCCTTAAACCTTTTGAATCGATCGAATGCCTCACTCTTATCCTTCATAAGTATAATCCGCATATACCTAGAGAAGTCATTAATCAAGACAAAGACAAACTTGTTATCTGCAAGCATTGGTGGTGTGATTGTCCCACACAAATCTCCTTGCAATAACTCTAATGGCTTTGTCGCATGAAACATGGCTTTGGTCCGGAATGAACGTCTAATATGCTTCCCTGCTAGACATACGTCACACACGCTCTCCTCGTGTGTTACACTCGACATTCCTACGAACATCTCCTTTTTTACCATGTTGTTCATCACTCCATAATTTATATGTCCTAGTCGAGCATGCCACCTCCACATAGCATCTTGATCTCTGACATGTAAGCATTCCGGGTAGCTAATATCCATCGGAGTTTTGTAGAGACGGTTAGGAGATCTTGTGACACGTACAAGTAACCTTCCACATGAATCCGTGAGCGTTAAGTAGATATCCTTCATGTTAACTCACATCCGTTTTCTGTTGCTTGTCCAAGACTCAATATGTTGTGCTTCAGGTCGGGTATGTAGTAGATGTCTTTGAGTGCCTTCTTCTCTCCGGTCTTGCACACAAAAGTAATCACACCCTTTCCAACGATATCAACACATGATCCATCACCAAACTTCACCTTCCCTTTGGTGTTTTGATCCAAACTCAAAAAGAACTCTTTGTTTCCCGTCATGTGATTGCTCGCTCTATTATCCAAATAACAAACACTTGCGCTCCTTTTGTTGATATCGAGATTCTTCGGAATCACCTTGTCTTCATTCAAGAACACCACCTCGTGTACATAGAGTGCGTCGGCCTCTTGTGTCTTGTTTAGGCTTGGTTTCTTGATTCTTCACTAACTTCTCTTGACAGACAGTTGCATAGTGACCCGGCTTGTCACATCTCCAACATATCACCTTTGAACGATCCTTCTTCGAGTTTTTATCTTCCGTGTGTGACACATGGCTTTGGTTGTCTGATCTTCCACGACCTCTGCCTCTACCATTCCGTCCTCTTCCTCTACCACGAGAATTCTCATAGCCCCTCTGACTATGATATTCGTTGTTGGAGAACATAAGCTTTCCTTGGTCTTCTTTCTGAGTTTCTCCCCTAACACGATCCTCGTACGCCTTAAGCCTTCCAACGATGTCCTCAAAACCCGTAGATTTTAGGTCTAGGGCTTGCTCAAGCGATGCCACGATCCAGATATACTTCTGACTCAGAAGACACTTCAAAAATTTCTTGACCATCTTGGATTCTTCTATGGTTTCTCCCAACGAGGCTGCTTTGGATGATAGGCCCGATATCTTCCCCGAGAAGTCATCGACCGTATCGTTATCATCCATCTTTAACCTATCAAACTCTGCCATCAACGTCTGGAGTCTCGCCTCTCTTACACGATCAGCTCCAAGGTGTCATGACTTGATGGCGTTCTAGATGGCCTTTGCTGCGGTTTGTTCTCCCACCTGGAGAATCAAAGTTTCAGGAACGGATTGAAACAAAAGAGCTGTCGCTACGTCGTTCTTCTTTTGATCATCCGAACCGGGTTCGACCGTGTCCCACACTTCATGAACACGAAGTAGAACCTTCATCCTCATCGACCAAACTATGTAGTTTGTCGGTGATAACATCGGACATTGGATGGATGCGGATCCAAAATCCTTCGTGCGTGGAGTCCTAGTCACGTCTGCCATCTTTCTCGTGTGATCTCTTGTTCACAAGCACCAGGATCGAAGCTTCAACTTACGTTTAGATCGAGTCTTCAACCAGAGGAAGCTCTGATACCAATTCAAATTTCAGAATTTCAACTTAAGCTTTGATACCAATTTTAAATCTCAAAGCTAAAACTTAAGCTTTGATAACTTCTCTTAAATCTCTAGAAACAAAGAAATTTATAAGAACAATTTTTCTTATTACCTTTAGAAACTACTAAAACTAACGCTCTCAATATTTTTCTTAGATCTTTTGATCTCTCTTAAATCTCTTATGGAACACCTCTCCATGAGACCTATATTTATATTAAAAGACAATTTTCTTAAACGTGTTGAATATGGAAAACACAAACTAATCTAAATAGAATTTTTTTTTCTATTCCTAGATTTCCTTTTTGTGTTTCTTAACATAATTGAACATTTATCAATATGTTAAGTTTCCACGAGTTTGGAATTATCCAACACTTGGGTCTGTTCATGACTTCATTGACTTTAGACCGTGTCTTTGGATAATATATTCACTTGGTTATAAATATATAAGAACGTGTAACATAAACTCTATGGTAAGGTTTCATGACAACTAACAATCAATCATGTGGGCAGTACATGATTATTTACGTTTCAAGAAATTAAATAACAAAAAAAATTCAAATTTTGCGCATTGCACTCCAACTCACATGCATGAAACTTTTATATAATTTATCTCATCATTTTGACAATTTTTGAAAGGGGTATTGATGAAATCCCTTCTACGTTCCATAGATAATTTGTATACAGTTCACTCACGTAAACGGTGACTTTTGAGGTCTATACGCTTCTCTTTCTTTGGAAGTCAAGGTTCACGAATTTATAATTTATCCATGTACAGGATGGTGTTTCATATAATAAGGTTCAAAAATAATCTGGATATAATAACTTCCTTCAATGTTTTTTTGCAATATTCTCAGTAGATATCTATACTATTAAAAGTTCGCTTTTGAGACTCGAGAAAGCGTCCACATCAACGACATAAACTTCTCCAAAAAGATGCCACATGTCACTATTTTCTTTTTTAAAAAGAATATAATATAAGAAATATTACATTAAAATCTATACTATAAAAGTTTGCTTTTGAGGCTCCAGAGAGCGTCCACATCAGCGACATAAACTTCTCCAGAAAGATGCCACATGTCATTATTTTCTTTTTTAAAAAGAATATAATATATAAGAAATACTACATTAAAATGTCCATAATGTATTATTACCATTTTATATTTAAAATTTGAATAAATAAATTCGAAAATTAGAATAAAAATATATACAATATAAGAAATGGTAGTTTACATGGAAGTCAGACAGTTCTATTTGTAATGCCAACCGATACACAACTTCCTCGATCCTTTCCTTGATCATATACGGGCCCATGTACCTTGGTCTTAGCTTCTTTAACTTATGATTCGGGCCATTCCCTCGGAAGGTCCTTATTTTTAAATACACCTCGTCTCTTACAGCGAACTCCAAGTCCTTTCGGAGATTGTCATCGTAACTCTTCTGGTGGTCATGCACTTCCTTCAACCTCTCTTTGACGAGTTTTACTTGCACAACCGTTCGTCGAACCACTTCTGGCGTCATTTTGCGTTCGTCCCCCACTTCGGTCCAACATAAAGGGGTCCGACACGGCAGGCCGTACAATGCTTCAAAGAGTAAAATTGAAATGCTGGAATGGTAACTGTTATTGTAGGAGAACTCAACTATGGGTAGATACTCACCCCTTTTCCCTCCTCACTCCAACACGCTCGACCGCAGCATGTCTTCTAAAGTCTGAGTGGTTGGTTCTCTCTGATTGCCCGTCCGTCTGGAGGTGATATGCGGTGCTGATATGAACATTTGTACCCAACTCTCTCTAGAACGCTTGCAAGAAATAGAGGTAAACTTTGAGTCTTTGTCAGACATGATGCTCACGGGCACCCCGTGCAACCTTACTATTGTACTCAGATAATCCCGTGCAAGTTTCTCGGCCCTTTCGGTTTTCTTGATAGGCAGGAAATGGGGCTTCTTAGTCAGATGATCGAGTATAATCCAAATCGCATCTCGGCTTCCCATGGTTCTCGGCAGCCTCGTCACGAATTCCATTGTCACCATATTCCACTTCCACTGGGGTAGGGGTAGTCCTTGTAGGAGGCCTCCGTGAACCCCACGTTTGGCCTTTGCCAATTGGCATGTCTGGCATCTGGAGAGATCCAGGTAATCACATCCCTCTTCATTCCCTCTAAATGATAATATCGTTTCAGATCTTTGTACATCTTCGTGTTTCCCGGATGAATCGAGAATCGAGACAAATGGGCGTGAGCAAAAACCTAGGTTCTCAAGCCCCCTCCATTGGGTATGCACACCTGCCCCCTAAACAATAATGTACCATTCTCGGCTGTCTGGTATCAATCCACTCCTTTGCCGACCATACCCTGAAAAGCAGGGTCCATCTGCTGGGCTCTACTAATGCAACTTAGCAAATCAGCCTGTTCCAAAGCTTCTAATCCAACACCGTCCTCAACCACTGTCGTATCACATAGAGGCAGATTGGTTAGGGCCACCGTCAGTTCCTGAGTCTCCTTGGCTCCTGAGACATCCGCTCTTCTCCGACTCAGCGCATCTGTCATCAGACTGGCTTTTCCGGGGTGATACTCAATAGCCATGTCGTAATCTGCGAGCACCTCCATCCATCTTTGCTGCCGTAGATTCAAGTCGTATTGGGTGAAAACATTTTTCAAACTCTTGTGGTTAGTAAAGATCTGCACCTTTTCTCTGCACAGATATGACCGCCAGATCTTAAGGGCGAAAACCACCGCTGCCAGTTTCAGATCATGGGTCGGGTAGTTGGCCTCGTGTTTTCATAGTTGTCTCGATGCATACACAATGACTATTCTTTCTTTCATGAGTATGCACCCCAGTCCCACTCTTGATGCATCAGTATAAATGGTATATGCACTCCTGGATTGGGTAGGACCAGTACTGGGGTCTTGGTCAATGCCTCCTTCAGCTGTCCACACCCCTTTTCGAACGCCTCCTCCATTCGAATTTAACCTCCTTACTAGTCAGTCGAGTGAGTGGCTTTGCCGTAGTCGCGAATCCCTGAAAAAACTTACAGTAGTATCCTGCTAACCTCGGTCCCGTTGTTTGGTGCTGGACACTTCATGATGGATTCTATATTCTCCGGATCTACTGCGACACCCGCCTCTGAGATCATGTGCTCTAGAAATTCAATCTTCCTCGGCCAAAAAATGCACTTGCTGAGCTTGACGTATAACCCTTGCTGCGTTAACTTGCTTAGCACTACGCATAGGTGTTGGCTGTGATCCTCTCGGCACTTGGAATAGATAAGAATGTCGTCAATAAACACGATCACTCACCTATCAAGTATTCCCTAAACATATCGTTAACCAGGCCCATCAAAGCTGCAAGGCCATTCGTCAAGCCAAAGGGCATTACTAAAAACTCACAGTGGCCGTAATGGGTACGTAATGTCGTCTTCCTGATATCTCCTTCGGATATATGATGGTAACCTGAGGCGAGATCAATTTTTGAAAACCACATGGCTCCTTCCAGCTGGTTGAGTAGCTCGTCTATGTGCGGCAGGGGGTACTTGTTCTTGACGGTTACCTTCTTCAAGCCTCGGTAATCGATGCACAACCGCAAACTCCCGTCCTTCTTCTTGATGAATAATACCGGCGCACCCCATGGGGAGCTGCTCGAGCGGATGAATCCCTTCTCCAGTAGCTCCTCCAACTGATTTTTCAGCTCGACCATCTCCGCAGGGGCAATTCAGTAGGGGGCATCCGAGACATGGGCGGTTAGGCGGTCCTTAGGTCTTTCTTATAAACATAGACATTCCACATTTCGTCCAAAAAACTTTATTGAAACTAGAATAGTCTTACACAAAACCGAACTCAAGCATTTAAAGCTAAAATAACAAAAGAGAGTCTTAAAGAATTTCGATATGTTTTCTGGAAGATAAATAAAACCCCAAAAGAATCCTTGCATCATACGGACTCCTACTCCTGCTTCCTCTCGGCCATACCTGAAAAAGAGGGGTGAGTATAGGTAACTCAGTAAGGGTGGGTTCCAGGAACCCACGAACTCAGCTCAAGCACAACAACCAGTCAACAAAGTCATAAGTTAATAAGGTCTATTATGAAACAAACAGCCTAGACTTAAGGACATATAGCCTTTTACGAATGTCTCTACACATGCCGTCCTGATCTAGAAGGGTGGCCCTCTTTGGACTCCGTCCCCCCCAGCCTCATAAATGACTAGCCGAGTTGCAGCACGTTGGCCCACACAACACTGTCCGCCCCCATCGATTCATAGCAATACTATGTCACGAATAGGCATGACTCGATCCTAAGATGCCTCTAACACGTTTTATATCCCGCCTTTCGCGGTCACCGTCCGTTCACGATCTTTCACTTAAACTCACCGCCGGTACCTTTTGTTAGGCTACTGTCCCGCGGGACACATCACACCCTAAACTCTAGACGCCCACCTGTTTGCGGTGGTCCAAGCAAGACATCAATCAAATTCATTGACTCTTACTAAACATCATTTCTCAACCTCATTCTCATTTTATTCTCATTCATTTTCATGTTTCACATACTCAATCTCATTTCTCATCACTTTCTCATTTCTCATTCACTTCATTATCTCATTTTATTATCACCCTAGCACGACTAGGTGTTTCATCACATCAACACATATCACAAATCAACAACCTAGATCTATCACATATCACATCAAACATCCACACAAATCTAGATCCGATTAACAAAGGACTATGTCCAGACGGATTACTCAACATGACACAAGTTCACGATCGGGTCCTCACCTTAGCTTGTTTGAAGACATAGATATGGATTCGGGAAGGAGAGAAAATTGAGTCACACTACATATCTGTGTTTTCAACACAGAAGAGACAGGAAAAAAGGTTTTGGTTTCAGATCTGTCATTTCTGATAAAAAAGGAGATTAGGGTTCCAACCCATACATTAAAAATCAGATCGGAAATGGTTATATGCAAACGAATCGAGAATTCGGTGGCTGGGGACTCGAGTTCGACGGCTCAGATTTCGCGCGCAGTGGTTGGCGGCCAGCGGAGGTGGGGGCGAACGGTCGGCGACGGTGGCAGCTGGTGGGCGGCGGAGGCTGTGCTCGGACAGGGCTTCATTTGCTGTGCTAGAGTTTCTCTTTATTGAGTCTGCAGCACTTGGATTTCATTTTAGGTGGAGCCCGGGATGTTACACAAAATCTCCACTGGATTAGGCCCTAGATTTGATTAATCTTAGTAGAATTTTAATGGAAAAACGTTTTTAGTTACGTACTTAGATAACGTACTCTCGCACCATTTCTAGATCTATATCCCAGTGGAAACAAAGATACATGCGCGTTAATAGCTGGATGCCCGGAGTTGGGCCGAAACACTTAGTTAGAAACCTTGTGGCTATGATGTTTCGGCCATATTGCGCACCTTGAAATTAGTTGGATTCGGCCGATCTGATTAACAAAATAAAGTAAAAAACTATTCACGATCTTGAGTTCAGGCGCATTTTTAGGTAAATGCATGAGGTGCAAAAACTTTCACTCGTGAAAGCATTCATCTAGATTACCATCAAAACACTCAATAATATTTTAATAAATCTAAATGAAGGTTACTATAGAGTGTTACGCCATCTTCACCTCCTACAATTGCCTAAGGAGTTAATGGAAATTCCTTGCCTTCTGGCTTCTAGCAAATTGAGTTTGAATGTTTTTTTTTTTTTGACTAAAAATTGAGTTTGAATGTTTTAACAGAGAAGACCAGCTGAGAGGCTATCTAGTAGGTTCTGTAAACGAACAACATGAATATACTTCACACCAGTCTAGATATCCTTCTACCTCTTGTTGCCATCCTCTTTTTCTTCCTCTTTTACCCATTTTATCTTTTAATCAAACTTGTGATATTTCTCTATAAGCAATTTCTCTCCGAAAACGTAGCAGGAAAAGTAGTTTTAATCACGGGAGCTTCCTCAGGCATCGGAGAGGTTAGCTATTTTTCTTTACTAGATGTAAATTCTTTGATTAATACTAAATGCTACTACAGTTTAAGCTACTCAAGAAGTTAGCAACTTTTGGATGCAATGCTTTTTTACCCATGTTTAATTTTGTTTTGTTTATGTCTTACATACGTAGAACTTTTATTATTTTTAATCTATGTAATATTTACCTAGAAACCTTTTTACGAACAATTCCAAGTAATTAGCGACTAGCAAATCTTAATTTTAAGGTTTTGTTCAATATATACCGTCTGAATATATGCTAATTGGTGATTTTATTTTTATTATACAAGTTGCAAGGTGTGGTGTAATTTTTTCTTATGTTCTATAATTTTGAGGATAACCAGATTCATATGTCATTGATATGTCTTTGTACTATTAGTGTTTTATAGGTGGTCTATATTTATATTTTGATTTAGTTGATATTTTTGACGTTTTGACATGTTGTGGATTTTGTATTTTTTTTTCATATATATACTCGACAAGGTAAATATAAATAATCTATTTTGAGAAAGTATATAATGTAGCTATATGATGATAGCTAGAGTATCCTTTGTGAACTTTCAGTCGATATTTGTAGAAGTTGAAAAATATTAGACCATGATTATCGGTAGGACATTTTAGGGTCCTTTGTTTTTTCTAATTTTTTTTTATTTTCTAATTAAAAAAAAATTAAAAGTGAATTAATGATGGGCCGCCACATGTCGTGGGATCCACAAACAGTTTAAAAACCTTTGTGAGACGTTGTTTATACAACGACATATGCTCTTGGTTCTGATGAAGTTTGTGGTCCCCCCCACCTTAGGAACTCCAAAATCCCTCCCGATAATGTTGGTCTTTATTTAAAATCCGAGTAACAAGAGATAGATGTATTGATACACATAAACTGCTGTGATGTTTGGTTGAGATTATTTATGTGATCATGCTTTATTTGGTTGGTTAAAAAGCATGTAGCATACGAGTATGCAAAGAAAGGAGCATATCTGGCTCTCGTCGCTCGAAGAGAAGATCGTCTTGAGATAGTAGCAGAAACATCACGTCAATTAGGATCTGATGATGTCATCATCATACCTGGTGACGTTGCTAAGGTTGAGGACTGCAAGAAGTTCATTGATGAGACGATTCGTCATTTCGGAAAACGTAATCACTCATATAATTGGGAAATTACCTAATAATATATAGCAATATTATGATTATGAATGTTGATGACTGGTGGTAAGGTCCATGAATGACCTACACAGACAGTTTGGGGGTATTTATAAAATGATTTATATTATAATGACAAGTTATATGTTATTCAAACATAGATTTTACAAAAACAAAATTTGAATTTAGGGTTCTAAAATTTACACTAAAATTTGGTTTTTATCATCCATGTTTTATAAATGAATCTGAAGAGATTATGATTATATGTCTTTCGACAACATTCACTAGATCATAGTAAAAATTATGAATCTATAAGTGTCAGACACATTTGATTTGTTTGCATGTTGTAAATTACTTCTATAGTAGTCATAAAACTTCTCCCACATAGTAGAAAAGAATTTTAATCCATCTAAATATCCATAACATGAAAGTCGGTGAAACTAGGGCATTGTTGACTTGCAACTAAAGGTTTATGATGATTTCTCATGAATAAACAGTGGAGAAATCCACAAAAGTGAATAAATCCTCAAAAGGCTTTTCTAACTTAGCTGAACTGCCATCATCTTAGTAGACATGATATTGACTGAAGAACCTATATCATAGAGTGAATAAGAGTAGCTACTACCTCCAATCATGCAGGTAGCTACAAACTTCCCAGGATCACTCTTCTTCTTCTTCAGTATAACCCTCTGCTTCATCTTCTGTCTGGTCTTATGGAACATGCGCTTAATGTCTTTTTCAGTCACCTAGCTTTCTCTGAAAATCATCTTGAGTCTGTGGGTGTAGTAAGCGTCATCGAATGGCTTATCCTCAGGTATTCTTAGTACCCTCTTTTTAAAGCTATCCATCTCCTTTTCAATAGCCTCTCTGCTTAGATACTTGGGTACCTTGTTCTTCTTTCTCCTTAGTAGCATGCTCGATGGTCACATGCTCTGCTGCATCTTCATATGGCTGAATGTTGTTCTGTGTATATTTTCTGAAGGTTAAGATTAGTATCGAGTTTCATTCAGTTGAGCTGCATTGATGCTTGGTAACAGCACTCGATATGTCATAGGCGGATATCGATCATTGGTCGTTTTCTGGTGTCGATCATCGCTCACCTATTGGTGTCGATCGTCGCTTGCTTGTTGGTGTTGATCGATTAGCTCTGTTTTAACACGGTATGACATAAGGGGAAATGGGTTTCGAGCGGCAAAGTCTGAGTGTCTCTCGATTCTCACCGTCTTGCATGATCCTAGTGATTTTTCAAGTGGTGTTGATCGGTGCTAAGAAGATGGTGTTGACTGATACCAATATGAACTATCAAAGGACATGGCGTTTTCGACTTGAAAGTCTCTTTCTTAATTTTTTTTCCTGTTTCACCACTTGCGAAAAATCATCATCTTCTCACGTGGTGCTTCTGTGCATCCTCTCCTTTTCCTTTAATCAGGGTTTCTTATTTCTTCATAGCTTCACCTTTCTGAACCACATGAGTCTCCAACTTCTTCACATGTGTGCTTAGAGCTTCAAACTTCACATATATTTTCCTAGTGAAATCCATTGTCAACCTTCTGCTGACCTCAAGAACATTATCAAGCATTCCTTCTATCCTATTCTTTTGAGTTGATGGTGCTGAATTATGGTAAGAAGAACACCTATAAGTTATGTTGTTGCTGTTGTTTCTGTAGGGTTTTTGATCATACTGAAAACTTTGTTAATTACTCCTCTGACCATTTCAATATACACTACAAGAAAACAGATGTTTAACGAGGGCCATTTTCCTCGTTAATTCCTCGTAAAAGGATGTTTACGAGGAATTAACGAGGAAAATTGTTTCGTCGTTTATCGTCCGTCGTAACAGAACTTTCGTCGCCATTTCCTCGTAGACTAGTAAGTCTTTCATTTCCTCGTAAAGACGAAGTTAATATTTCGTCGTAAGTTCCTCGCCGCTATTCCTCGTAAATCACTCGCGGACTTTCGTCGTACAAACCACGCGAATCACGCGTCGTTACTTACACGTAAGATCCTTGAAAAGAAATCCTCGTACATTCCATGTAATATCCTTGAAAAGGTTTCCTCGTAAAATCCATGTAGAATCGTTGAAACATTTTCCTCGTAAAAACCTCGTAAGGCTTTCCTCGTAAATTCCTTGGAAATCATTTCGACGTAAATAACTCGTATAATGCCAATTTTCGAATTAATAAAAATATTATTTGATATAATAATTATTAATTTAATAAAATAAAAGTATTTAAATATTTGGGTTTATAAATAAATTTTAAATAAAATTCAAAAGCAACAAAATATTTTATATATAATTAAGTTTTGGATTTTATAATACATAAACCGAAAAAACTAAAAAAACTAAGGCTCGTTCATGGCCTCGTAGAATTCCTCGCTCCTCCTCGTAACATCCTCCTCGTTATGTGTGCCCGATGACTCGCCTGGAATGGGATTTTGTTGTTTCATGTTCCTCAACAAAGCTTCCCATTCCGGGTTTGTGGACGCTATAACGTCGATGAAGGCCTCGAGTCCACTCACACGGCTTTTGGTCGCGCCCAGCTCGGAACGCAACTGAGTGACTTCTTCGGTCCGTCTCTGAGCATAAGACGATGTCGCTCTCGGGACATCATTGACGGAACCGATCCCCAACGTACGTCCCTTTTTCTTAGGGACAACCTTAAAAACAAAAAAAAAAATATATTTGTTAGTTAAATTTAAAAGGTAAATTTAATGAATTAATAATTAAAAAGATATAATGTTAAAAAAATTACCTCCTCGTAAATCTTATTCACTTCAGTTGTGGATAAGGTAACGGGTAATCCGTCGGCGGACTGCTGGGTCAGCTGAGTCTGGCGCTCCTCAACCCGAGCAATAACGTCGTTGTAGATTAGCTCGGACTTGCCATCTAAAAACTGGCCCGCCTTATTCTTGTGGGTCCGCTCGTAAAGTTCCGGAAGAGTCGGGAGACGTCCCAACTCTTTGGCCTAAAAATATTTAAGAAAATTGTTAGAAATATATTTATATTAAAATTAATAATTAAAAAATTATTATCTAATTACATACCATTTGCAAACGGACACCGGCATGGGGTTTTTGGCCCGTAGAGTGTAGCATCGGACCGTTACCGTGCTCGTCTACCGTGTTACGGGCGGCAGCACAAATGTTTGCGATCCTAATGGAGTTGGGATCCTTCCAGTAACGGATGAGGCCGTCCCAAACACTCGTGGTAAGCTCAGCGGGTTTGCCACGGGTGTACCCCTTGACGATCCAGTCGCCCTTCCAGTTGCAAACCGTGTCCGCCAAGCGAACTTGCGCCTTCGCGTAAAACGCCTTCCTCACTCTCTCACTGACCTCGATAGACCAATGATACTTTTGCTGCAAAAAAAAAAAATTAATAATCTGTTATTTTAAGAAAAAAATATAGAATAATTAATTAATAGAATTACTTACAGCGTAAATCTTGAACCACGTCTTTCTGATGTAGATCGGCGTCAACTTCCAGTTTGGATGCGCCATGGAGAAGTAACCTTTAATCGTCTCGGTTACATCTGTCACAAGGCAATTGTCAACCCCAAACCTGGAAAAAAATGAAAATTTAAATTATTTAATGAAGTTATAAATTAAAATAATTAATTAAAAATGCACTTACCACAAAGTCCCGTCGGGTCTTTCGGGGTCTATGATTGGTAAACCAGCTCTGCCTGGCATATCGAGAATATCCTCGACAGTGTACTGCGAGAAGGGAACAGTAGGTGGCACCATGAGATCGGAATGAACAGCAGCGGGAATCTCAGGAGGAGCCATCGGAGGAGCTACCGGAGGAGCCACCGGAGGAGCCATCGGCTGAGCCATCGGAGGAGGCATCGGAGGGAAGAAATGCTGAGTCTCGGGAACAGACTCCTGATCGGAAGAACCGGAACCGCCGGCACCTGAAGAAGAACCTGGCGGGTCTAACTGACTACCAGACTCACCGAACATCTCTCTGTAGTGAGCAGTAAGCCTGTTCGCACGAACCTGCAAAAATATATATGGACAAGCTAATCTCCCATGTGTAGTCCATCCCGACAACATCCCATAGGCAGGAAAGTCACTTATGGTCCACAAAAGCATCGCTCGCATCGTGAAATTCGTCTTCGTTGAGCAGTCATACGTCCTCACCCCAGTTGACCACAAATCCTTCAACTCTTTTATCAGGGGTTGCGGGAAAACATCCAGTGACCTTTTAGGATGTTTTGGACCAGGTATTAATATGGTCAAGAATAGCAACTCCCGTTGCATGCACATCTCTGGTGGCAGGTTGTATGGCGTAAGAAAGACTGGCCACAATGAATATTGTCTCCCTGACATTCCGAATGGACTAAATCTATCTGTGCATAATCCGAGATACACATTCCGGATATTGCTAGCGAATTCCGGATATACTTTGTTAAAATGTTTCCAGGCTCTTGCATCTGATGGATGTGTCATCTCACCATCCGTCTGAGTATGCTCGGCATGCCATCTCATCTTTCCGGCAGTCTGCTCTGATTGGTACAATCTTTTCAATCTGTCTGTAATTGGTAGGTACCACATCCTTTGGTACGGTACCCTATTACGTCCCCGTCCTTGCGGCTTGAATCGTGGCTTCTTGCAGAATCGACATTCTTCTAACTTCTCATCATTTCCCCAGTAGATCATGCAGTTGTCGATGCAAACATCTATCATCTCCGAAGGCAACCCAAGACTATAAACCAGTTTCTGAATCTCATAATAAGAATCAGCAGACACATTGTCTTCCGGCAAATACTCTTTAAACAAGTCTGCCCATTCATTCATGCAACTTTCAGGTAGATTGTGATCAGTTTTAATATTCATCAATCTAGCAGCCAACGACAATTTAGAGAGACCTTCTTTACAACCACTGTAAAGTGGTTGATTCGCCGCATTTAACATTTCATAAAACTTTTTTGCATCTATGTTAGGTTCTTCATCTTCATCATGAGCTACGAATGCATCAGTTACCATATCATGAACCCTATCAAAATCTACCATCTGCTCCTCCTGATGGTAACTATGTTCATTATGCAAATGATGAGCAACCGGTTCTTCCTGAAAATTGCTATTACTACTACTAGCTTCATTCTGATCATAATTATTATAACATTCTCCATGTTGAAACCAGATATAGTAATTTGGCGTGAAACCTCTATTTATTAAATGCTTCCAAACATTTTCACGATTTGTCAATTTCGAATTGTTGCATTTCCGACATGGACAGAACATCTTACCGCTTTCTAGGGCGAGCGGTGTGGAATCTGCTTGATGCATAAATGTCTCCAGTCCCGCAATGTATTCTTTCGTCACTCTCCCGTTAGCATCTCTATGCATATACATCCAGCTCCGCAACTCGTAGACATTCCCGGAGCCTGACATTTTTTTCTTTTCACTTTTTTTTTGTTCTTGTTGGTGTGTTTAAAATGATGTTGAAACTTCCATATTTATAGAAAATTTTCGAATCTGGTAGTTGAAGTTTTGCGATGAATTTGCGAGGAATAGGTAGGTAGCCAAAAAAAAACGTGTTTTAAAATTCCTCGTTAAGTTTACGTAATGTATTTCCTCGTAAAGAAGACGCGAATTTACGTGGGTTTTACGAGGAAAGTATATTTTCTCATTTCCTCGTAAAGATGATGCAAGGTTTACGTGGTGTTTACGAGGAAAGGGTATTTCCTCGTTAAAACCACGTAATGTTACGAGGTCTTTACGACGAAATGTTTTCTTTGTTACATTACGAGGAAATAACGACGTTTTGTTCTTTCTTTGTAAATTCCTCGTAAACTCGTCGTAAAATTACGAGGATCATATTTCCTCGTTAATTTTCCTCGCCAAAGTGTTGTTTTCTTGTAGTGATAAGTTCTGATTTCCATCTTGATTCTCAGACCTTTAATTCTAAGAAGCAGTTTCATTGATGAAGTTCACATCCTCCTTGTCGCTCTTGTCACTATCGATGTCTACAGATTCTTCATCCTCGTTTCTCTTGTCACTATGAACAGTGTCCAAATTGGCTTTAACTTTATCCATATACTCCTTTCCTAAGAAGCCAGCCGATTTCTTCCTCTCAAAATCAGTGTCTTGGTGATATTGCTCGATGTCAAGTTCTCAATAAGTCTCTCATCATCTTCTGGATTTCTAGTGTTTAAATTTTCGTCACTAGTAGTGTCTAGAGCCATCTGGTAATCCAAAGTGATGCCTCTGAAGAATTACATCTGATGCATTATGCAGATGACCTTCGTGGTCAAGCAGGTGTCCATTCTCATCATGTATCAGCACAAGAGTCGCAACCAAGTCTGCTCGCGGGTTAGTGTCGATAGATTCTGGGTGAGAATACCGATCGGTGCTCGCTCAGAAGTGTCGATCGACGAAGTGGAGTTGGTGTCGATCGATGCTGCGCGTCTCTCTTTGCGGATTGAACGTTCCAAATGTGCAGGCTCTGAGAATTAAAGATCTTTATACTTGTTGCTTTTCGTACTGCTGGACATGAACCCTAAAACAGAAAATAACCTAGACTTAACCTATTAATAAAGTCTAATTGCGATCAAATGCTCCTCGACAATGCTGCCGAATTTGAATTCACTCAAATTATCCTATGAGAAACTCTCTCTCTCAAATAAGAGGTTCAATTGTAGTACTTAGGGATCGAATCCACATGAAGCGTGTGCACACAATAGACTTAACAATATCAAAAGTATCCTAGAAAATAGTTGTGAAGCGGTAAATAAGAGCAAATAGTTGATTGATTGGTTGTGAGAATATAAGAGAAAATAGCTAGACTTAGGATTTCAGGCAATCATGATTATAATATTATGGATACTAAGGGTGTGTGAATAACCGTCTTAGAACCCAAATTCTAATGCAAAGATATCCAGCTCTTGCTGCAAGTCTAATCAGATGACTAATTCCTATGCTACAGCTCTTGCATGTGAACAAGGATCGAGTGTCGATCAATACTATTGACTAGGTATTAATCGATACTTCCATAGACAAGCATTATTGTGCCAATTGATATGTTCACTATATTCCTAGACCGGCTCTTGCATGTATCTAACAACCTAGCTCATCAAAATTAATTCAGGTAATGATCCTCTTATCGTAATTGTCAAAAGTCTTAAAATCAGGGTTCTAGTTAGATAATTTAGAACACAAGCAGTAAGCAAAATTCTAATGAAGCAAATCTGACAATTCAGCCTAGCCGTTCTATAGTTCACTAATTCATCAAAACCCTAAATATTACAAGATGAACTATTCATGCATAATTAACCAGAACATAACAATAGTCTGAATAAAATGCATAATATAGATAAGGCCAGAACAAATACAATTCCAATAGAATTCTTTGAAAGAGTCTTGGATTTTTCTCAAAATCTACTAAAAACCCTAGAATAATAAGTTGTGGTAAAAATATATGTGTATTCCCTATAACAATGGGCAAAAGACATAAGTAGTATGTATTAGAACTTTCAGGGGTAATCTCGTAATTATGTAGATATTCTGGGCTTCAAGTCGGTCACTATTATGTCGGCCCGTCTACTCGGGTTGGTGACGAGTGACACTAAGGGGTCAGTGTCGATCGACACTCCTTCTGAGTCTCGCTCTGTCTGGTTTCTTGAACAACTACGAGTTTCTTCATTCTTTTGCTCCAATATGCTTCATACTCTCCACATTGATCCAAAACATATATGGACGAGAAAAGACTCTAAAATAGACTACATTCATATATAATAGATTCTAAAAAGGTCATATATCATGGTTGAAAACTGGTAAAATTCATGGTATATCACATATATATATATATATATATATATATATATATGTCAATTGAAATGTATGATTTTTCAAACCTATTATAATTAGAAAATTAGCCATGGTACAACTTCTAATTGAATTTTTTTTGTATTGTTTGGTTAAAGTAATTTACATGGTTATAGTTCTAATCAAGTAATCATATCTAGATAGTGGACCACCTGATCAACAATGCTGGAGTAGTTCAAACTGTTGTTTTTGAAGATTACAATCATATTCAAGATGCTAATCTCATAATGGTAAGTTTTCTAACTCATAAATTAAGTATAATGATTAGATGTTAGTTCCAAGTGTTAGGGATTATTAATCCTGAAGGTAATTCATCCTGCTTAAAACAAGACGCTTGCCTTCTTCATCTGGCTAGACGAATTCCAGCTTTCAGACCGGATTTTTTTTACTGTTTCTGAGTAAAATGGAAAACTTTTACTACATGGAGATCTTTCCGTATTTCAAGATATATAAGGATATAAACTAATTCTTGACTACAAGGCAATATAGAAGAGGTTACTAACCCTAAAACACTGAATCGACTATTCAAGTCTTCGACCATAGAGTTAGATGGCTAGAATAGGGTTACTTGACCTATACACTGTAGTTCCGACACTAAAGATCAATAAGACTTTATTTTTGATCCTTATTGTCGTGTTCAATCGCCTTACTTCCATTTACGTAGTGTCACAAAGAGCTCTGCTCAAATTTACTATAACAATTTGGCGCTAAAAGGAGGGGATAACCAGAACTACGTGACGATGATAGGCAGTGAGCACGTCGAGCAACCTTGGTTACCTTGGTCGAAATAAAATTTTGAGACCAGCTCAAAGCCATGTAGAGGAAAGTTGTGAAGATGCATTCATCACAGGAATGTAGCAACACCCCCACATAAAATCCAGTAATCATCACAGAGATCCAAACCTTGAAATAAAATATGTAAGAATAATCCAACCAGTTGAAATAAATGATGTAAGAATACTCCAAGAAATTGAAATAAACTGTACAGTTTTATCACAGCTTGAAGCCGAGAACCTAGTTCTCCGAGAGAAAACTCCACCCTTAATACCGTAGGCAAGAGATAACACAGATTCCAAAACCGCGTGTCCAACCTATGCATTCGTTAAATACTCTGGCTGAGGGAGGCAACACAAACCAACGGGCTACACCACTGAATGGAGAACCGGCGGACAGGACAAACACCACGTAATCCGACATAATATGATTGTTATTCTGACACGGATACAAACACAGAGATGCAGGAAGTAGCCGCAAAGAAACCATAAGATACAGCATACCAGAGCAAATATTCTCCAAAAAGGCTTTCGGGTTTCAGGCTTTCACATAAAGATCTCCCTGATCGAGACGCCAAGAAAATTCTCTTTCCCAAATATGAGAATGTATGCCTGAAGCCAATGACCCGAATAATCATGTGGCTCAGTAAAAAAATATATGTTTACTATAGCTATCCAAGAAGAGCTCAAGAACGCCACCATGTGCAAGGGTTTCCTCTTAACTCTCTCAGACCCACCTGAAAAGGTATATCAAATTTCCTATTGGATTGATACACTCCTTTGCAGCCTCAACCGACCAGTTCGTATAACAATATGTAAGCAACATGAACCTATAAAAAATAACCAATGATCTTTACAAGATTCTACAATACAGAGCTGAACCACTACGTAGCTATATAACACGATTTATCCTGGAAAAGTTATCAATATCCAGATGAAAAACATCGACAATCATCTCTGCCGTCGTAAGAGGCTTACTGCCCCACCGAGATCTGTACAAGAACCAGGTAAAGTACTAGTGCATGACCATGTAAGACATATTTCCTCACGTCTGGGAACATGTAAAGTGTGAGGAAGATTCAGAATACTAATTAAAAATTTTCTAAAAGAAGGAATCCATGGTAACAAGGAATGAGAAAACGAAACTCAATCAGAAGCTAAGTAAAAGGGCAGGGTGCATGAATCGTAGTAGATATCAGAACCAACCAATGGAAAAATTCAAAGGAAAAAAGTGTCAATGTGGCCTGACATGTCTAATCTCTCCATCCTGAAATCAGAATTGTTTAATGTTTTGAGGTAGATGAGCCTTCATGTCAAGTGGCCTCTGAAGATGAAAGCACTCAAAGCATTCTAGAAACAAAACTTGTGATGCGAAATCCATACTGACAACATTCACAAAACGGAAGATTTCATCTGACTCAAGATCGAAGTCAACGAGCTACTAAAGAAAGGATACCTCCAGAAAAATTCTTTCCAACATTCAGAACAGCTAGAGGCTAAAGAACTCGGCGAGGTGGCTCCTATAGAGGGAGATTCCAGAAAGAATCCCAAAATAAGGTCTCCGTTACCGATAAGTCTTAGGCAAAACCTAATCGAGTTCCTCCTGTTAAATTACGACTATTTCTCCTAGTCCAATTTGGACATGCCAAAAGTAAACCTGGAAGTAATTATGCTCAAGCTGCAGGTCAACCCGACACACTCACCAATAAGGCAGAAAACAAGAAAGTTTTCTCTAGAGCAGGACACCATCTTCAACAGCGATGTCATGAATTTACAATACCTAAAATGGATAGCCAACGTCGTAGTGGTACGTAAAAGAGGCAAAAGGCGAGTCTATATAGACTTCACCAACCTCAGTAGTCTTTCCTAAAGGATCCCTTTCCTTTTTCCCATATCGACAAGCTAGTTGATTGCAACGACATGACAACAACCTATTAGCATCATGGATGCCTTCTCCGGGTACAACAAAATACTCATGCATCCAGACGATCAGTAGAAAAATTCATTCATGACGTTAGGGCATCTACTGTTACAAGTTTATGCCTTTAAACTTGAAGAAAGACGACTCCACCTATCCACCACTGGTAAACATGAAATTTGCAGAATAGGAAAACCAAAACATTGAAGATTACATAGAAGATATGCTTTTAAAACCACTAGATGATGAGGCTCACATAGAGCATTTACAACAATTATTTTCAATATTGGAGAAATAAAACATGAAGCTCAAGCCATCCATGTGCTCTTTCGGGGTAAGTTTTGGGAAGTTCATGGGGTACATACACACATCATGGTATCAAGGCTAACATGTAACAAATAAGGGCAATCCAAGTGATCTCTTCACCAAAGATCCCAAAAGAGTTGCATAAATTGAGAGGAAGAATGGCAGCCCTAAGAAGGTTCATCTCGCGACTATCAGAAAAACCTCACACCTTCTTTGAAACCCACAAGAATCCGAAAAGCTTGATATGGATGGGAAGTGTTAAAACTCCCTCATCAAGCTAAAAGAGTACTTTATTGTGCCTCCCATGCTATCAAAGCCCCATAATGAAGAAATATTCTTATTCTATTTGGCAGTATCAGACCAAGCATTGAGTGTCTCCGGGTGCAAGAAGAAGAAAACAGGGAATACCCGGTAGGGCTGGGAAAAAAATCCGAACCCGAAAAACCGAACCGAACCCGATCCGAAAAAGTAGCACCGAACCCGAACCAAAATTGATTAAATATCCGAACGGGTTCAAAATTTCGGTATTTAAGGAACCGAAACCGAACCCGATCCGAACCGAAGTATTTTGGGTACCCAAATGTATCCGAAATAAATTTATATACTTAAATATATACATTATTTTTATATATAATGTATATTAAAAATATTAAAAATATATAAGATACCTTTAAGTTTTCCAAAATACTCGAAAAATATATGCAAATAGTCAAAAGTAAATGTTTAAAATAGCTAAAGTATACTGAAAACACCAAAAATAGTTAAATATCTATTGATTCTTTGTCCAAATATTTAAAGAAAACCAATTTATATGTTAAATTAAGGTATTTTGACATATATGTTATGAAAATTTATATGTAATATATTATCTTTCTTATAGATTTTGAAAATTTAAAGTATATAATGAATTTTGAAAATTTAAAAACATTTTAAATGGGTTATCCGAACCCGAACCGAACCCGCAAAGATCCGAACCTAACCTGAACCAAAATTTAAAAATATCCGAATGGGGCTGAAATCTTTGACCCCGAAAACCCGAAACCCAAATGGACTGAACCGAAACCCGAATGGGTACCCGAACGCCCAGCCCTAATACCCGGTGTTGTCATCGAGTCACTCTTTGATGCAGAAACATGATACATTCGCCTTGAAAAGCTGGCTCTGGTTCTCGTCGTAGGAACCAGAAAGCTACGTCCTTATTTCTAGGCTCATCAAATTATTGTGGTAACATCTCAACCCACAAATCAATACTCCACAAGTCAGAGGTATCAGACCGATTGGCCAGAAGTAGAATTCGAGGAATATGATGTAATATTTAGCCCGACACACCCATTAAGTCGCACATAATAGCCGATTTCGTGGCTGAATTTTCCTGACTATGCTCCCTACAATGGAGCAAGAGGTTAACATCCGCAAAGATAACATTCACGTAGGGGAATGGAAAATCCACGCCGATCCAATAGTATTAGAGGGGCAGGAGTATACATTTTATTCACCTCCCAGCAGGAGACACGACATCAAGATCAGCAAGATTCAATTTCAAGGTGACCAATAATGAAAGCGAGTATGAGGCTTTAATAGCCAGATTAGCCGTAACCCACCAAATGAGATCAGAAAACCTTCAGATATTCAATGACTCTCAACTAATCGTTAACTAAAAACAATGATAATATCAGATAAAAGATGCCATTATGGCTAAATATTTTGTGATAGCCAAACGTCTGATCGGAAAGTTCAAGAGATGCATGCTCACACAAATCCTAAAGGAATAAACTCCTAAGCCGAGGCCTTAGAAAATCTTGGATCTTCCTTGGATAATAAAACCAAGCTAAGCCCTTGCTCGTGCTCTAGTGGCCTGCAACGGAGGAGGAAACTGCCACAAGAAATCTTGACCATCGACAATGAACAGATCTGGATGACTTCCATCATCAACTATCTGGAAATAGATCATGCCTAATACTTATAGTGAATGCAATAAAATCAAAGAGCAGACTGCTATATACTATCTCTATTAGGGAAGACTGTTCGACTGATCATTCTCCGGCCCTTATCTACGATGCATAATAATCTAGGAACTGCAATAAGGGCAATACAGTTCACACTCCAGCGGTCATATTTTAGTGCTGCAGGCCTGAAGAACCGATATTATTGACCTACTTGGCAGAAGACACACTCAAGTCTGAAGGCTTTCCCCAAAAAACCTCAAATCCATAAGTTCTCCAAGACCATTTATGAAGTGGGGAATGTATAAAATGGGAAAACTACCAATTGTACTACGGGAAAAGGTCTTCATCTTGGTCGTAACTGACAACTTCTCCAAGTGGGTAAAGGAATAAGAATCGAGGAAGATTCTAAAATCGATCTCAAGATCACGTTTTCAACAAGAACCAAACAAAAGCAGTATTCCCACGACTTCAAACTAATATTAATTCACCACACAAGAACATAAGTTTCGGTGATCGAGATGCTAGAAAAACCATCCTTCCTAGAGACACAAAGCCGACGATAGAGATGTTAGAAGAACCATCGCTTCCCGGAGACAGAAAGCCGGCGCTAAAGAGCTTTGAGAGCCTCTTTCCCCAGAGTCTTACCCGCTTCCGGTGGTGGTGAGAACCACCAACCAGAAAGAAGACCGACGGCTACTCTTCTATAGCATACTATGAGTTATCTCCCGGCTAAGGGCATAATTTCCTGCTAAAAAGCAGGAAAACAATATACTCACTGAAATACATCGACAATCCTTTTGCCTGACCCAACCATGTGTAATATAAATCAGGCGATCACGCTGCTACTTGTTAACAAGGCCTTGTTGCGTAAAACGGGTTCTGCAGATCATTGTAATGCGAACCCGAGATTACAAAACCATTAAAGATCATATGTCCATTTAAGGGGGGAGAGGCCCACTATTGCAAAAACCAAAGCCAAAAGTCGCCAAATAACAAACGGTTTTAAAGTGTTTCTTGTATTGTTCGCGGGCTCCACTAACATATGGCGGCCCGCGATTGGTTCTTTTTTTTTAATCAGAAAAAAGAAAAGTAAAAATAATAAAATAAAATAAGAAACCCCTTTGGGGTTTAGCGACAAAGATGGCCTTACTTCATGTTTCTATAATGTTACAAAGACTAATGCTTAAATTTAACATAACGCGCGCCAAGCATGAACTTGAAATCATTTCTTAAATATACACGTTAAAGTGTTATGTTCATAACAAAAAAAAAGCAGTTTTAACATAAAATATTCCCTATATTTATAACGCAAACAAAAATTTATCTCCATATCAATAGTGTTTACTCTTACATTAGACAATAAAATATTTAGGTTATGTTAGAAAACAACATAATTATTTAGCGTAAAATCAATGCAACCGTTACGAGCTTCATCTAACTTGTGTGTATGTTAAGGACATCAACTTTTGGGGCTCGACATACATCACTTATTTTGCAATTCCACATCTTCGGAAGACCAAGGGAAAGGTCATTGTGATTACATCTGGTGCAGCAAATATAGCTTTGCCAGTGGCAAGCGTCTACTCTGTAAGATTTTAAGATAGAAATAAAAAAATTCGTTGACCTGTTTGCTATAATATATATATACATGAAAAAGAGTTACTTGGGGCTCAACAAGTACATACTATTGATATTAGTTGATTTATTTTTGAAGGCAAGCAAAGCAGCCTTATTGAGATTCTTTGAGACATTAAGAATTGAGCTCAATCCGGACATTAAAATAACAATTGTTTTTCCGGGAGTTGTAGCTACAGATATGACAACTCCTCGTTATATAGAGAATGTAAGTAACAATATGTATTTTCTATACTATATAAATATTAACACTAATTCTAACAATATGTATTTTTCGTGTGATCGATTTGAAAAATAGTATGGTTCAGATTTTATCTTCACGGAGCCAGTGAGTAGATGTGCAAAAGGAATCTTCAATGGTATTTGTAGAGGGGAGACATATATAGAAGAGCCATCGTGGATGAAATGGATATATGTGATGAAAAACATGTGTCCTGAAATCGTTGAATATGTACTCCATGATTTATATTTTCGTTATCTCAAACCTTCTTTCAAGCGTGATTGAACATTTGGAGAAATACTTGGGTTCACCCCTAGAGTCAACCAATAGGATTTTGTTATTTCATATTTAGTATCTTTTAAAAAAGGAAATAAAATATTGTCAAGTTTTATTATGTTTTTAAAATAAAAAATAAATAGAAAATAATAATAGTAGCAAAAAAGATTTTATATTTACAATACCGTCAACAAAACACTAAACCCTAAACCCTAAATCATAAATCTTAAACCCATGGTAAACCCTTGGATAAATCCTAAATCTTTTGATTTTTTAAAAATATACTTTTAACACAATCGGCAAAACACTAAACCCTAAATACTAAACCCTAAACCCTAAATAGTAAACCCTAAGTCCTTGGGTAAACCATAAACCCTTGGATAAATCCTAAACTCTAGGATTTAGAATTTATCCAAGTTTTTTAGATTTACCAAGGGTTTAGAGTTTACCTAGGGGTTTAGGATTTAGGATTTAGGGTTTAGTGTTGGTTGACGGTATTAAAAATATAATTTTTTAAACGTGTTTTTGTTTGCAATTATTATTATTTTTTATTTATTTTTATTTTTATTTTAAAAATATAATAAAATTTAACAATATTTTGTTTCCTTTTTTAAAAGATACTGAATATGAAATAACGAAATTCTATTGGTTGGGTGAACTTAAAGGTTCACTCTAGGGGTGAACCCAAGAATTTCTCGAACATTTGGATACACGCAAACTCTCTAGTCTTTAATTATGGAGAAATTCTTGGGTTCACCCCTAGAGTGAACCTCTAGGTTCACCCAACCAATAGAATTTCATTATTGCATATTCAGTTTCTTTTGAAAAAAGAAACAAAATATTGTCAAATTATATTAATATTTTTAAACTAAAAAATAAAAATTAATATTAATTGCAAAAAAAAATATGTTTTAGAAAAAATATATTTTTAATACCGTCAGCCAAACACTAAACCCTAAATCCTAAACCCTAAACCCCTGGATAAACCCTAAACCCTTGGTAAATCCAAAATGTTTGGATAAATCCTAAACCGTAGTTAAGATTTATCCAAGGGTTTATGATTTATCCAAAGGTTTAGGGTTTAGTATTTAAGGTTTAGGGTTTAGTGTTTTGCTGATTGTGTTAAAAATATTAAAAAAATAAATCCAAAGATTTAGGATTTATCCAAGGGTTTACCATGGATTTAAGGTTTATGATTTAGGGTTTAGTATTTTGCTGATGGTATTTTAAATATAAAATCTTTTTTTGCGACTACTATTGTTTTCTATTTATTTTTTATTTTAAAAAAATAATAAAACCTGACAATAGTTGTTTTCTTTTTTAAAAGATACTGAATATGAAATAACGAAATTCTATTGGTTGGGTGAACCTAAATGTTCACTCTAGGGGTGAACCAAAGTATTTCTCTTAATTATAGGTGTGTTACTATGATAGAAGATAGAAGACATGAAACTTGTATTTTGTGTGCTATTTATTATTGCAGTTAGTGTTACATTTATTATTGATTTATATTTCGTTCTCTGTTTTGTAGAGCTGGATATATCGTATAGCTAGAGAATTCCTTAACTTAATGATTCATTAATGATTATGTATAGGACATGACGCCGAAGAAGATAAGGCTCATTCCATTGAATCCTAGCTGATGTAAGTGTTCATATTTATACAACCATTCGATTCGAAACGATCTAGGTTCTTTATCTTTTTTATTTATTATTTTTGCTGCAATTTTAAATTGATTATGAACAAAATAAAAATATTACAGGTCAATAAGGTTTATGCTGTCAATAATATATACAATCGGTAGAAGAAACAATAGAAAACAGGATCTTTTTAGACTCTGTGGTGCGTCCAAGCCAACATTCATCATATCGCTATATAGAAAGATGGTCGTCGGTATCGTAGAGAGGAGATCCATTTCTTCATGGCCTTATCAACAATACGAACAATGTGGGCAGCTGATGCCGCACATCTTCATCGGTTTGCTTAACCGGTTTCGTGCCTCAACCAGATATGCTTTGTTATTCTTTTGATTGTTTAGGATTCTAGTTTATCTTCCTATTATTTCCTTTTGTTTTGGAGTGGATAACTCCTACGTTAGTCGGCTTTCAGTTTAGATTAGGTATATATAATAGGTTTCAACCCCTTGTGTAAAAGTCACGCTTTTAATATTAATATAAAAGTCACGCTTTTATACTACATTCATTTTTCTCTTTGTCTTTTGGCTATTCCCTTCGTGAATCAGCGAAATACAAAGCTTAGTTGAAGGTCGGGCATTTTCAAGACTAAACGAACCTCTTCTAACTCTTGTGCTGCGCCAGTTTTGTTATCAGAGCAAGAACGTTCCGGGAGAATTTTTCTCAGCAACCGACTTTCAGATCATTCAATTGCATCAAGACGCACAACTGCAGAACCAATGAACGAGTGAGAAGAGTTGAGGAGGAATCTGGTGATAATGCAGGAAAACATTCACGCGACGATTCAGAACTCGTTTCGCAAGCTTGCGGAGACAGTGGGCGGGGACAATCTTCAGGGGATGAGTCGACCGAAGTGGAGGATAACCCTTTCGCGGAAGAAGAACATCGTTGACGCAGGGTTGACTTCCAGGACCATGATCATGTTTATCGAAGTTGGGAGATGGGTTTTAAGGTGGAACTTCCAGAGTTTCATGGTGGAGTAGGCGGTGAAGAATTTCTGGATTGGCTCGTCGCTGTACAGGAGATGCTTGAATTTGAGCGTGTTCCTGATCAACGAAAGGTGGCTCTAGTTGCGACGAAATCCCAGGGCAAGGCATCGTCCTGGTGGTTGCAATTAAAAGCATCTCAAGCTTGTGCTGGTAAGAGTAACATAGATACGTGGGAGAAGCTTGAGAAGGTGATGCGTAAATCGTTTCTTCCGTACAATTTTGATAGGACGATGTTCACTCGTCTACAAAATATCCGCCAAGGTTCAAGATCTGTGGATGATTAAGCTGATGAGTTCTCGCTCTTGCTCACAAGAAATGAGATATTCGACAACGATTTTCAGTTGGTGTCAAGATCCATCGGGGGTTTACGTCCTCAAATTCAGAATGCCATGTCCCAGTTTGATCCTCTGACGGTGGCAAAAGCTCATAAGCGTGCAGTGGCGTTTGAAACGCAGATAAAATAAATATCAACTTGGACAAACTCGAGTGGCACAAGAGCCTCCAACGCTCTGCCGGAGACAAATCCTGCAGCAGCTGGCAACAAAGAAACAACAGATCAGTCAGCTTCTCGCACGGCTCCATTTTCACGAGCGCCTACAGCAAATGACAAACCAGGCGATCTACGCGCTCGAATGCTTTAAGGGGCTATACTTGTGGAGAGCCAGACCACAGACATACAGCTTGCCTTAATGCAACTACGTGTGGTATGTTAGCTGATAATGTCAAGTAGGATGATGACGGAATAGAGCATTCTGAGAAAGTCCTCGAGGACATTGAGGAGGAGCGTAATGAAGGAAACAATAGTACTCTACTGATTCTTCGTCGGGTTTGCATGGCACCAATGCGCCATGATGATCAGCCATGGCTTCGTACCAACATATTCACCTCTATTGTACTATTAAGGGAAAGGTGTTCTGGTTTGTCATAGACTCTGGTAGTTGCCACAATGTGATCTCCGAGGAGGCGGTTAACAAGTTCGGTTTACGTTGTTCCAATCATCCGTCGCCCTACAAGCTTGTCTGGTTGCGACAAGGATCAAAAATCAGACTGGTCCATCGGGTTCTTGTTTCACTCTCGATTGGTTCTCACTACAAGGATAAGATATACTGCGATGCAGTGCCAATGGATGTCAGCCATATTCTACTGGGCAGGCCATGTCAGGATTGCTAACGATTATCTACTATTATGATTCTTATTTAAAAATGTTTTCAAACGTATTTATTCAGTCAAGAAGGAGATGATAATCTTATTTGATTTATTACTTGTCATCCAACCACTCTTTAGACCAGACTTAGACTTACTGATAGCAGAAGTACTAGAGATACTAAGGTGGATTAACCTGTTAATTATGTTTGCACTTACTGAGAGTATTTGAAGGAACCAAAGCTGACCTCCAACCTAATATTGACTTGACTTGCTTGTCTTGGGGCTTGGCATACATAGGATCGGAATCCTCCTACAAATCTGGAAGGTAAAAGTCTGTGTGTTTCTTGTTTCCTTCCTTCTCTCTCTTAGGCAATTTCAAGATCTAAGTTTATAAAGAAAGGATTGAAATAATTTCTTGATTGGCAGAGAGATAGGTAAATTATCTGCGACCCCCATTATTCTAAATATCAAGGATGATCACACATTGTGGAAACGAGGGATAGGTAAATTACATGTGACCCCATTATTCGCTACACTTTGTCAAGATGTTTGATTTACAAATGCAACAATGTCAATGAGATGAACTAGATGGCCTGCATCAGCATTGAAATTCATTGAAACTGAAACTAATAAGAGATTCAGAGAAGTGAGAAGAGGGGAGAAAGGAATCAGAGAAGACTGCATGTGTGTTCAGAAACTTGCTTGAGTAGAGTCCATGTGTCCTTTGATCGATATTCCCAAGGTAAAGCCTACACTTTTATTTTTATGCAAGAAATGAGGTTAGTAGAGGGGATTGTCAAACATGATTAGTTGAGTTGTTGACTAGGTGAATTTGGTTGCTATACTAGGATATGGTATAACGCGCTTCTAAAGTTGACTGAGTTTTTAAAATCTTTTGGGTCCCTACTGCTTCAGAGACCAATTGGTTTTGCTTGAGGACAAGCAAAAGGATAAGTCTCAGGGAGTTGATATACCATGGATTTGATCCAATTTTAGCCATGGTATATAGGACTTTTAGGATAGATTAACTATGATTTGGAGTCTAGATAGCATAATTACATGTTCAAGAGTGATTGGAGAAACGATGGTGATTTTAGAGCATTTTGGAGCACTTTAGAGATTTCGCCCGAGATGACCATATCGACCAGCACTTGAGGTCGACAGAGAGAGAGAGAGATATCGATCGATGCACACCTCGTGACATCGATCGATGGAGAGCACGCAGAGGCCCAGTTTGTTCACAGCCAACTTGAAGCCCAAGACTCCATCTAATTACCGAAATACCCCTGACGAGTTTTAACCTAATATTTACAATATTTATACCTTGAGGGAGAGAGAGCTTTTTAGGTTTTTCATACTTTTCATAGCAAACATTTTACATCTTTGAGGGAGAGAGAATTGTCTTTGAAAGCTTTTCTTGTACTCTATTACTTTCTATTCATATATCTGTTCCATGCAATTTTATTTAATAACTATGATATTTTCCTTAGCTATGTCTGAGTAAACACCTTGTTAGGTTTAGGGTTCAAATAAGTTTGAGGGATTAACCCCAAATATGAATACTTGAGTTGTGACATTCATATTTGAATATTGTTCTTAATGCTTATCTAGGATTAGCTAACCTATACTTGAATAGTGGATTTATCCTCTGATATATCTTCTCTGAGCTAGGACTTGCTAGAAACAAGCGAGAGTTGATTTAACAACCGTAGTGAACTGTTATTCAACCCGCACATAAATCTTTCTAGAGGCGTGTCGATCGATTCTCCAATAGAGACATCGATCAATTCTACGCAAAGTTATGTCGATCGATACGTCCTCATAGACATTGATCGATGCTTTCCTGATTATGATCTGCGCGTGTAGTAAATCATTGGATCTAGTAATAGATAACCCATAAAACGAGAGTGGTATCTTTTATTATTACTGTTCGGTTCTTTAATATCATGCAAGCATCTCATATAAGAATTCATATCATTATAATCCCGATAACCTGAATAAAACCCTAAGTCTAACGCCTGCATCATAACTGCTAAACCCCAAATCAATCAATTAAACAATTGTCTTGTTCACTATTTTAAGTTTACTTGCAATTTACTTCTTCGAAATATTCAACCTAGCTTAGTTCTAATAAGATCTAGTGTGTGCCCCAGCTCCATGTGGATTTGATCCCTAAGTACTACAACGTAACCTCTTTTGATGAGAGTAAAGTTGCTCTAGGGTAATTTGAGCACGTATCAACTCCTTCAAAGCTTGTATTGGAACTCTATTTTTTTCTTATCTTATTCTTATTTATGCATTTAATTCAGTTTATCATAATGTTTTGCTTGGTTATGTATGAGTAGATTCACCTTGTTAAATTTAGGGTTTATTAGGGTTATGAAGGATTAGCCATAACAATAGAATTGCTAAGGTGCTATTAGACATCTTTCGTTAAAATTGATCTTACTGCTTGTTTTCTAGAGTAGTTAAATAGAACCCTGATATAAGTATGTGGACAATTACGGCGGGAGGTTCTGCACCATAATAGATTTTATTGAGCTAAGATTTCTAAAAACAAGTGATAACTGATTTACTTAAGACTAGTGAACACATTGATCAGCTCGCTAACGCTTGCCTAAGGCTTGAGCGGCGGCTGTAGTGGTATCAGCATCGAGTCGATCAGCTCGCATATGACCATCCTGGTCATGAAGGTTTCCCTTCTCGTCTTGAAAAAGAACTAGAGTCGCAACCATGTCTCACGAATGAGTGTCGATCGGCGTTCGGTGAGTGGTGTCGATGGATATCCGTTGAGAAGTGTTGGTCGGCGGATGAGTAATATCAATAATCGTTTTCTGGCGAGTGTCTGTCCACAAACTGAGGTTGTTGTCGATCGATGTCGTGCGTTTCTCTTTGCGGATTGAGCGTTCTAAGCATGCAGGATCTGAGAAGAGTAGTGGTTGTTCCTTGTTGCTTCTTGTACTGCTAGGCAAGTAGACAAAAACAAATTATGAGAAAACTTAAACAATAAATTAACCTAGACTAAATCGAACTAAATATGATCTAATGGCGATCAACTCTCCCTGGCAACAGTGCCAAATTTCATATCACTCAAATTACCCTAAGAAGTGACTTTTACTTTCTCAAATAAGAGGTTCAGTTGTAGTATTTTAGGGATCAATTTCACAAGGAGCGAGGTCAAACAATAGATCATAATCAGTGGTCATAAGCTAGGTAAATATTATGAACGCAGTAAATAAAGTTGAGCGAACAAGGTACTTGTTTAGTTGATTGGTTGAGGTTGTAAACAATATTAAGAAAGCGTTAAATCTAGGGTTTCAGATAATCCGGATTATAGTGATATAGAATCTAAAGATGTGTGTGATATTCCAGAACTCAAATTTTATAATGTATAGATATCCAGCTGTCGCATGTGAGTCTAATAATATCCAAGTCCAGTCTTCCAGCTTTTGCTATTTGGACACGGAATGACCATTGATCATTGCTACCTTTTGTAGCGTCGATCGATGGTTCCTTGCATCAGTTTTAAGGTGTTGTCTAAATGGTTCACTATACTTCCTAGATCAAATGTCATTTGTTTTTAGTAATCCTAGCTCAAAAGAATCAATTCATATGAAGAACCTACTGTCGTAGTTGTCTACAATCCTAATATAAGGGTTCTACTTAGATACTATAAAACACAAGTAGTAAGAGCAATTTAATTAATGGAAATCTCTAACACCTTAGCAAATCTATAGATTTGGCTAATCCTTCATAACTCTAATTAAACCAAAAATCTAATAAGTGAATTACTCAGACATATCAAAGCAAAGCATAACAATAATCTGAATAAACTGTATATAATAGAATAAGGTAAAAAAAATGGAGTTCCAATATAAAGCTCTGAAGGAGTCTTGGATCTTCTATCCAGACAACTAAAAACCATAAACTATTTTCTGTGAAAAATATGAAAAGTGTAGAAAGCATTTGTTGCCCAATATAATGGCAGACCAAATAAATATTAGGTTAATGTCGGCGATGGATAATCCTGTAATTGTATCGGACTTGGGTTATAAGTCGGCTGGAAACCAAGTCGGGCCTTGCGCGCTTCACTGTCGATCGAAGACATGTGATGTTTATAGATCGACGTTTGACTCTGATGTCGACCTCGGACTGGTTAGATGGTCAGCTACGAGTTTCTTCTATCCTTATTTCCAAAATGCTGAAAAATCACAACATTGCTCCAAAACGTACATGAACCTTTAAATACTCTAAAAAGATTTCAAAATATAGTAAATAAATTTTTTAACACTTATAGACCATGGCTATATATATATATGAAAACTAATAAATTAAATTTTCAATAATAAAATTTTGCGAGGCAAATAAATGCTCGCAAATGGCCTGCAAAATTGAGACGGACTATACCTCGCAAATTTGCGATGGAAGACGAATCTCACAAAAATTCTCGACGCAAAAATTTTCTTTACCAGTTTTGGTTGCAAATTTGCGAGATTACGTCTTCCTTCACAAATTTGCGAGGGAATCTTTTTACTCGCAAGTTTGTGATAGAACTGTTTTCTCGCAAATTTGCGATAGAATAGCGAGTTTTTTAAATTTTTGACTAGGGATTTGCGAGAAAATATATTTACTCGCAATTCTCTCGCAAATGGAGATTTGCAAGGAAATTGTGAGGCTTATTCCCCTTGCAAGTGGTTTTTTGTTTCTTGTAGTGAATATAAAATAATTTAAACAATGTTAGATGAGTTAAAATATATAAACATATTTTTCTGTAAAAATATATAATATTTGAAATCAACAAATACATATTAAATTTACATCACTTAACTTTTACAGTTATTTTATGGTAAAAAATATTTAAAATTATGATTTCATGGGCTATATTGTATGAGTTAAAATCTAGTACACCTGTGAATAGATCTTTAAAGTATGTACTGAAAGTTAAATTGTAGATAACAAAAGGTTAAATATATTTCATTCCAAAATAAGATTTCAACTTCTATTCAAATATTTAAAAATAAAAATATAAACCTCTATAAGTGTAATAAAACTTAAATGACACTTCAAACCAATTAAATTCAGGATATCCTATATACCGAGAGGACATAATGAAATGCTGATTCATTATCTAGAACCGCTCGATTTTTTCATATGGATCTTAGTTTTTTTATTTCTATTATGGTCTGGTTTTTCAGACAGTGACGAAGATAGCTACACTAGGAGTGGGAGGGCAGCTGCCCACCATAAAGTTTTTAAACCAATTTTATTTTGTACTGATTTTTATAATACCACAGTTGATAATTCAAAAATTTAAATGTTATAAGTAGAGTTTTAGAATTCTGCCCCGAACAATCGTTATGTCTAGATCCGCCACTATTTTCAGACCACCTTGTGTAAAATAAAACCATTAATACCTCATTTTACGTTTAAATATTTAGTATACAGAAAACATTTTTCTCATTTAATTTTTATTAAAGAGACTAAGCCCAAAGACAAGTCCCAACCAACATACAAAGATAAGAAACACAGAAAGCCCGAAACAAAAGGGCATACTAAATATAACCATTTGGGCCTTAAGCCAGTCTACTAAACCAAGGGGGGAGGGAGGCGCCACTCAATCCAAGCGTCGAGAGTTTTGCATGGACAGGATATGTGTCGAAATCCGAGGAACCACGAACCCGATTAAAGATCTTCACCATCGATTATAACTAGAGGAGAGCAAACCACTGTTCACATCTTCTTATCCTTTGTTGTCTATTCTCCAACAACCGTGAAGCATCAATGAGCAAAGGCCGAGAGAAATCAGGAATATCAGAGCCTCCAACCATGCTAAGACCACGCCAAATCTCTCAGATACCTTCATAAGATAAGCTGCCGTCGACACGACAAAGTGCGATGCAGAGTCAAAAACTGAACATTCACCTTCAACGAACAGGTTGCAACGTCGGAGCCAAAAGGCCGGCCGACCACCTAAGGGCAAGTGCGACAAGAGAGAGGAAAACATAGAGAAGAACAAACAAATCCCGACCGACGACGTATCTTTGGAACCCCATCATCGTCGGTCGGAGAAATCGAGCTTCTAGAGAGAAGATGGAGTATTATTCTCTCACTCAATAAGATATTTAATAAAAGGAAGAGTAGTATAAAGAAAACATTTTGCGTACGGGTGAGTGAAAACAAATATTTTTGTGATGATTAACGATATGTATTTTTGTAGTTTCCTATAAGTATTTTTTTAATCTCCCATAAACAGTATTTAGAAGTGAATTGTATTGGAAAAACAAGTGTTCCAAGTAATCGTTCTTTCAGGATAAGAAAATAAAGGCACAGAGATAAACTAAAAGTAATTCTTCTATGTGCTTGCAATACTATGGCATTATCGTCGGAAACACTTATATTCGTATTATTAAGGGTACAATAAATTGTAAACCCACGCACACACATACATACATAAGCGCTCTTCAAATTTCTAAAATCTTTAGAGGGAATGTTGGGTTAAGCTCTGTGTTTACAGTGTCTCTCACAATGTGCTTTGTTTGATGAGCAGTATTTATTATGTCCGTTGTTGCAGCAGTGACATTTTTGTATTTTCTTACAAGAAAACAATAGAAAACAATCTTCTCTATCTTTAGAAGGACATGTAGATTCCGAGCACAGTGGAAAATTTAACTTGCTTATCTCAATACCTTTCACGTTTGTACCTATGTAAGAAAACAAAATCAGAAATTTTATAGAGGATATGATTATGATATTTGATGACAAGTGATGAACAAAACCTAAACTATATGTGCATGCACATACATTCTTGAAGACTAACAAGTGAGAAAAGACAAAAGATAGCAAAACTGGATGACGACATTGTGAATTTTTTCTTTCCAAGGAACTTTTGTGTTGTTTGGTGATAGAAAACCTAACATATATATATGTATTAGAAATGTCTCCAATTAGGCAAATCTTTTGTAGGGTAATCCATAAAAAACTGTAGTAAGATTTGTTGGACTATGTTTTCATATTGATGCTGAGGTCATTTTGATAATTTTTTTCTGTATTTCCTATTCAATATTGTTGTTTAAATTTGAAAGAAAATTGACGTTTGGGAGAATGTATAGGAATGCTAAAGAGGAAAATTCGCAAATTCATAGATGTCATAAATTCATCGCTAAAATTAGTGTTGGCTTAACTTTGTAGCTATTCGGGAAATTTACTATTCTTTACATTTTATTTTGTACTTCCTCCGTTTCAATAAGGAAGGTACATATTCTAGAAAGATCACACATATTAAGAAAACTTCTTAAATATACATTGTTTTTTTGTGTTTAACAAATTTTCATAAGTAGTAACCAATCAAAATTCAATAAACATAATTGATTTTCTTGAAATTTGTTACTTAACATTATTATATGCATAGAAAAAGTAAAATATTGATCTTTTTGAAACAAAATTTTTTTTTAGAACATGAATCATTTTGAAAAACAGGGAGTATGTCATTTTAGATTTTTTCATAAATATTATTAAAGAAGTTAATAAATTTATTGTTTTATCTCTAATTTCTATATTATTATATTTGACGCTGTCCCCAAAAATTAAACATTTCTTATGACAGTTGGTACCAAGATGCATATCTCTGAGAAAGAATTTAAACGCTAGAGGGCTGTCAGGAAATTCTATACTATGATAGATGTGGCTCTACGGAGAAATCGGTTAACCATGTGTTTTTCGAATATCCTTCAGCGCGTCAGGTTTGGACACTATCCCAGATTTCATCTAACTCAACATTCTTCCCCACTGAGTCTATGTTGACAAATATGGATTATCTATTCTGGAGGGTTCGACCAGAATTGGAAGGTCACCAATTCGCTTGGATTTTATTGTGTATCTGGAAAGGCAGAAATAATAAGATCTTCAGCAACCTTGATATGGATCCTACGAATACTCTTCAACTTGCGGAAACAGAATCAAGGCTATGGGCGGAGGCACAAATAGTACACACACCGGTCACAAATCCACCACAACCGAATCTCACAACGATTCATGGATGTTGGTGCTTTTTGGATGGGTCTTGGAAAGATAATAAGGTGTTCTCACACCAGGGATGGTATAGTAATATGTGGGAACCGAAATCCGCACCGTCAATATTTCGTATAAATAAGGAAACTAAGAAAACACGAATTTCCCTGAGGTCCCGGATTTCTGAGAAACCACACGTCAAGCAATCAGAACACGACAATAACGGAAAATAAAATAAAAATCGTTAAAAGAGCAAGAAGGATTTTATTCCGAATCTGCGTATGAGCGTAACAACAACATGATAACGTGCTTCGGCTACGAGCGCTGTCGGCGAGATCCTAGTTCTAATACCCGAAGGTGGCTAAACCTAATTGAGTCGCAGCTCGAACAACAAAAACGGAAAGTTGCCTAAAATGCTCTAAGTACTTATTTGCTCTGGAAAAAGTGATGCCTCTATGTCTCTCGCCTTGAACTCCTTATATACTCCGTCCAAGGTCGATTTACGCTTCCCTCTTTTGCCCTTAAGCCGTCATAGTCGTAAAAATGGGAATATTCCATTTTTCTGATCTACATGATTATCTGCGGAAAGTTTCCATTTTTTCCACGGAAACTGATGCTTATCCTCCAAGCATAAACCGTCATAAGGTTTACGGGTTTTTAAGAAATCGCAAGTGGGACTCGAATCAAGTTTAGGACCCCCTTGGGCCGTATTTTTGATTTGAGACTTTTTTTTATGATTTCTCCGATAAGGTTAAGTTTCCGCGGTTTTATCGTAAACCAAACGGACGATTCCATTTGATCGAGAGATCAAGAAATGGATAGTCGTGAGTTACGGAGAACGGCTATACGGATAGTCGAGATTGCATAGTTTTACGTCGTATCGTCGTTTCGAAAGACTTCAGACGTTTCGTAGAATGATCGATATACGAACGCTCGATCTCTATAGCGACCGAACTTTGTCCGCAGCTCGGTCGCTATAGCGACCGAGCTTGCGTATGATCCTGCGATTATCAAGTCCCTATTCTCGTGTTTTAACGATTCTTTGTTATCTCCGATGATCGTGTTTTGACGAGAACTTTATATAATTTGCGGAACTTTTCGAAAGATATTTTATTTTATCGAATGTTTTGATACTAACTTCGTAACGACGGTTTTTGACCCCAATAGTTAGCCCCCAGTACGTTAGAATCGCCAGGAGATTCAAGCGTACGTTAAGGTGAGTCGGACAAGATAGTCGTTTCTTTTGACGAAGTTTGTATTTGTAAACTCTAAAAGATATTTATACGAAAAAGATCGTAAAAGAAATTTTTTTTTTTAAATAGTATGCAACCACACTTCTATAAGTATTGAAATTTTCTCCTTCACTTCTTTCACACCTCTTCTCTTTTCTTTTTCCCAAATTCTTACTCAAGATGTCTTCCTCTCAAGATGGCAAGAAGAACTCAGATGTTGAGATGGTTGAAGCTCCGCTGGCCCCAGTCGATGAGTCTGCGCCTAAGCCAACTTGTGTTGATGGCTTCCTTTCATTCCGCGAGAGGATGGCTCGTCGCAAGGCCGAGAAGGAAATTATCCATACCATCGAAGGGAAATCATCCTCTCCTGCCGCGACGGATGCCCCAGCTTCCTGTTCCGAGGTCCCAATCCTTCCCGAGGTCGGAGAGCGTTCCGAGATGAAATTTCTAGAATTTCCGCCCCAGGCTCCGGGATAGTTGTCCGTTCCGATCATCATTGAAGACAAGGAGGAAGCTGTTGAGCCCGTTCCTCCAGCCAAGAGGGAGATCGTTTTGGGGTTGCGAGCAGCAAGTGCTGTCCCGGTTTCTCGGTCTCGGAAGAGGAAGTGTGTGGCACCTGTAGAGGGAGGTCCTCCACTGCCGGAGGGATTGCGTATTGCACCCGTTCTCCGCGGAAAGGTATGTTGTTCAGATTTAAACCTATCCTTCCGTTTTGATTACATGCTTATTAACACGACTTTTCCCTCCACAGTTCATATCTTTGATTGACGGGATGATTGGAGATTGCAGTACCGAGGCCGCTCGTCTTGCCAGGGAGCTTGGAGAAGCGCAGGGCCAAATATCTGAAATCCAAGATAAAATGACAGCGCTTACGGATTCCTGCACCGCTAAGGTGTCTAGGCTTGAGGGGCAGGTCGGCGAGCTTGAGAGAGATCTTGGGAAAACTGCGAGTGCTTTGATCAAGGAGAAGAAAACCAGGAAGGCAAAGGCTTCGGAAGTTCGTCGACTCCAGCACCAGATCGAGACTAGTGAGGACTTGATGCGTCGCAGTGCGGATGATGCCATGAGTGTTTTGCGTGCCGGGTTCCAGTCCCGTTAAGCGGGTTTTGCCGAGATCCTGAGCTCCTTAGAGCTTGTTTACCGCAGGGATCTGATCTCGGCGAGCATTGATGGTGGGATGGCGATTATTCATGCGCTTAAAGACGATCCCTCTTCGTCTCTTCAGTCCGAGGAGGATAGCTTATCGGCCCGTAGGTCCGAGTTGGGATCCGTGGACAGGACCTTCGAGCTTCTACTGTCCGATCTGCGATCTGAGTGTGTTCTGGAGCGATCTGCGGAGGACGCTGAGAAGCCCGGTTCGGGGACTGGAGAGGATGGTGATGACGCGGCTGCGAGCGAGGCAGGTGAAGGGGACGTCTAGGTTTAAGGTTGTGGTCTTTGGTTCAAGTGTTTTATGAGTTTGTGTTTGTTCCTGCCTTTTTAGGCCGTGTTTTTATCTTCGGGACTGGCCACTTGTGGCTTTGAATCCCTACCGCGTTGCGGTTTTTAATTAATGAAAATTTGGATTTGCGTATTTATGAGAACTTCCGTATATCAAAGTTTGAGAGATAGGGTATGAGTTGTCGTCTCATTCCTGCCTCTCAGATGATCACCGTATCTATCGCGTGTTCAAAGCGATATTTTCCGCAGTTTATGAATTTACGCGAAGGTTCGTAAAACGGACAGACTTTAGTGAAGAGACAAATTTTGGGATCTCGTATCGGGTGTCGATACTATGCCTATGAGATGTTAAGTACCAGCAAGGCTGGGTTTAGGGCAAGACCTAGGTTTACTTTCGGACTGAGGCTTTGCGATGACAATTCGGCTTTCGTTTTGTCTGTTTGCGATTTTAACCTGACTCGTACCGTTTTAAAATCCGCGAAGTGTTATCGGCTTATTATGATTTGTCTGGATATGAGTCGGAGCTTCTTCCTTTACGAAGCGCTCAGACGAAATTTCGATTTTCTTGTATAGCGAGCTATGGTATCCTGGTCGGATGTAAGAGAGCCCACCCTTAGGTGGCTTGTTTGTTTAGGACGTTAGAGTTCGTTTGTTGTGATCAGCAACAAAGACATGATGCCGTTTTGTAGGCGTTTTTAAAGTTTTTACAAGAAAAAATTTATTCAGGCACGAAACGACGTCTCGCAGTGCGGTGAATGGATTTTTCTTATGCCATAAAAGAGTTACGGGCTTTTGAATAGTGTAGTTTAGATCGCGAATTGTTTTCGAGTGACAATTTCTAGATGTGATAATCGCTTTTGGTGGATGATGGGTCCGTTGTTTGTGAAGAGTTTCGAAAATTCAGAGTCTTTGTTGTAAAGAATTTCGAAAATTCGGATTTTCCGTAAAGTTTTGAAAGTGGTGGGAGTATACGAATATACGCACCCCGCTCCCCCCCCCCCCTTTTAATCGGGGGGGGGGGGATAGCTGAACCCGCCGGTTAGCGAGTTGCCTACGTACCCCTTTTCGGGGATCAAGCCATTTCGTAGTTCTTTGATTGCGATGTTTTTGTGATAATATTTTTTGAGATGCATGATGTTCCAAGTTCTCGGGATTTTTACACCTTGCATGTTTTCAATTTCGTAGGAACCGGGCTGGACGACTTTTATGATCTTGTATGGTCCCTACCAGTTGGCTCCTAGCTTCCATGTGTTTCGTTCGGCAGTGTTTTGGAAGACTTTGCGCAAAACCAAGTCTCCTATGTGAAATCGGTGATTTCGGACGTTGGAGTTATAGTATTTTGCGGCTGCATGTTGATAGTTTTGGATTCGGGTCAGGGCCCGGTCTCGTTGCTCGTTTACGAGATCGAGGTTATCCAATAGCATGGCATTGTTTATTTCTTCCCGTTCCGGGAGAAGTCGTCTACGGATCCTGGGAATTTCGACTTCCGCAGGAATCATGCATTCGGTGCCGTATACGAGGGCGAAGGGTGTTTCTCCCGTTCCTCGTCTCGGAGTTGTGCGGTGTGACCAGAGGACTCCTTCGAGTTCTTCCGCCCATCTCCCTTTCTTTTCGTCCAGGCGTTTCTTAAGTCCGTCGAGGACGGTCTTATTGATTGTTTATGCCTGTCCGTTGTATTGCAGATATCTGGGAGTTGATTTGTTTAATCGTATCTTCCATTTTTCGCAAAATGCTTCGAAGCGGGTAGAGATGAACTGGGATCTTTTATCCGTTACTATTTCGTATGGGATTCCATGCCTGCAGATAATGTTTTTCCATACGAAATTTTCGACTTGCGCGTCCTTTATACTTGTGTATGATTCGACTTCTACCCATTTTGAAAAGAAATCCGTGAGGACCAGCACAAAGCGTTTTTGCTTGAATTTGTGAAGAGGTCCTATGATATCCATAGCCCAGCGCATGAAAAGGTATGGCGACGTAATGGAAGAGAGTTCTTCCGCAGGTTGCCGAATAGTTGGAGCATGCCTCTGGCATTTTTCACATTTTCGTGTGAATTTTTCGCAGTCTCCGATCATCGTTGGCCAGTAATACCCGTGGCGTTTTATTTTCACGGCGAGCGACCTTCCGCCAGAATGATTTCCGCAGGAACCAGAGTGAACTTCTTCCATTACCTTTCTAGCCTTATGTCCTTCTAAACACGTCATGAGTCGTCCAGAGAATTTCCATTTGTAAATTTCTCCGTCCACTGTTACATAACGAGCGGCTTGGGTTCGGACTTTTCGAGCTGCCCACTTCTCGGTAGGTAATTTTCCGTCGATGATATACGTTCGTATCGCCTCCAGCCATGGCGTATCGCAGCCATATTCGTTTTGTTCTGGCATTTCTTCTGATTCGACTGTGATTTCTTCCTCATTATCATCTTGAATGAGATTGATGACGACGGGAGGTCCAATGCTCGGATGTTCAATGAACTCTACCGGGTATACTCTCTTAACGAGGAATTCGAGTGAGGGCGAAAGAATCAAATTCTTGGGACAAATTTTGGACTAGCTTGAGGTATGCTTCCATCATTTCGTCCCTGGCTTCGTACTCTCCGCTATACTGGCTCGCAACCAGTTGAGAGTCGCAGTAAGCATGGATATTTCGTATCTTCAAACCGTGGGCTAACCGTAATCCCGCGATAAGGGCTTCGTACTCTGCCTCGTTATTCGACGCGTGGAACTCTAATCTAAACGATTTTTCGAGGATCTCTCCGGTCGGCGACGTCAGACGGATGCCGATTCCGGATCCTTGTTTTGACGACGATCCGTCAACGTGGAGGAGCCAAGTTGAGTCAGGCTCTTTGTTAGTTATGGCTTTGGTTGGCAGCTCCACCAAGAACTCCGCGAGGACTTGAGACTTTGCACTCGTTCTGGGGCGATAGTCTATATTGTACTCGCTGAGTTCGACGGCCCACTTGGCTAACCTTCCCGACTGGCTCGGACTATGCAAGATAGTTCGGATGGGGAATGTTGTAAGGATGACGATGGTGTGGGATTGAAAATATGGTCGAAGCTTCCGCGCCGATGTTACGACTGCGTACGCTAATTTTTCCATCAGGGGATAACGGGTTTCGGCGTCCAGCAGTGTTTTGCTTACGTAGAAGATGGGTTTCTGATCCCCATGTTCTTCCCGGATCAGGATGCCGCTAACGGCAGTCGCCGATACTGCTATGTATAGGAATAGAGGTTTCCTTTCTACGGGTTTTGCGAGAACTGGAGGAGTCGCCAGATAGTGCTTTAGCTGTTTGAAAGCGTCTTCGCATTCATCCGACCACTCAAATTTTTTGTTTCTACGCAGGACATCGTAGAAGGGTAAGCATTTGTCTGTTGATCGGGATATAAACCGATTGAGTGCTGCGACCCTCCCGGTCAAACTTTGTACTTCTCGCTTGTTTTTGGGAGAGGCCATCCTGATGAGTGCATTGATCTGTTTTGGGTTGGCTTCTATCCCGCGATAAGTTACCAGGTATCCGAGGAATTCTCCCGATGCTATGGCGAATCTGCATTTGGCCGGGTTTAGTTTCATGTTATGTGAATTCAGCCGAGCGAAGCATTCCTCAAGATGGTCGACATGGTCGTTAGCGTGGAGGGATTTGACGAGCATGTGGTCAAAGTAAACCTCCATTGTTTTTCCGAGTTGATCGACGAACATTCGATTGACGAGTCGTTGATATGTTGTGCTGGCTTTCTTAAGGCCAAAAGGCATTACTTTGTAGCAATAAGTTCCGCGATCCGTAATGAACGCTGTTTTTTCGCGGTCATCGGGATTCATCATAATCTGATTGTACCCTGAGAATGCGTCCATGAAGGATAAGAGTTCATTTCCTGCTGTTGCTTCGACCAGCCGGTAGATGTGCGGCAAGGGGAAACTATCTTTCGGGCACGCTTTATTGAGATCGGTAAAATCGACGCACACTCGCCATTTTCCGTTTTTCTTTTTGACCACGACGGGATTTGCAAGCCAATCGGGGTAACGGACTTTCGTTATGTGATAGTGCTCAAATTACCCAGTAGAGCTTACTCTCTCAAATAAGAGGTACAGCTGTAGTACTTAGGGATCGAATCATGAGGAGCTAGGGAACCAATTAAATAAAATCTACTAATCAATCCTAGGCAATGTTGGTTTATATGATAGAAATGAAAATAACAATTCCTAAAATGAGCAAGGTAGTTGTTCTAACTAACAATAATATGGGTTGTTTAAATGTGATAAAGAGTGCTAGACATAGGGTTTCTATTCAGGAATGGAGATTATAATCTCTATAAATGCTTTAGCAAGTTGCTTGCATGATACTATAGATCTCAGCCGCTTAACTCAAGTGAAGTATCACTGGTTAAAATATCTAGATCTCTGGCCACACCTATCGCATGATGACACAGAAAAGAGTCGGTCGATATCCTTTTGAGATATCGAGCGATACACCTTTCGCGGCGCCGATCGATTCACCTGTCGGGATATCGATCGACGGCTTCTAGATCTGCCTAGGCGCGAGCCGAATATGACCACAAGGTCTCAAGGAGGAACTGTCGTTCTTCTCAATGGGAGACAGGCAAGCTCAAATGGATAATTCAAGATAATCAAAGATCCTAGTGATCTATGTTCTAGTTAGCTAATCTAAAACAAGCATAGGGTGCAATCCATTTGATGAGTATCACAACTTAGCAATTATAGTTTGGGGCTAATCCCACAAACCTATTTGAACCCTAGATCTAACAAGTAGACTACTCAGACATAGCTAAGCAATTCATAACAATAGATAGATGAAAGAATTGCATAGATAGAATAAAGTAGAAATACAAAAGGAGATGAGAAATCTCTCCAATCTCTCAAACACAAATAAAACTCTAGTCTCTCTCTCACACTCTCTGCTTTGAGGGTTGTTAAAAGCTTGTTTCTTTCGAAGGCTCAAAGTTGCCGTCAAAAACACTTAGCAGGATTATTTAAGCATTTCCATTAGGTTAAAAACTCGTCAGGGGCAATCTCGTAATTTGGTGAAGTCTTGGTGAAGTAGTCGGCTAAACCATTTCGTCCTCGATATCGATCGACAACACTGAATGTGTATCGATCGATTATAATCTTTTAGTACGCGGATCTTCTCAGCTACATCGATCGACGACTCATGATGAGTATCGATCGATTTTAATCGCAATGTTGACTTCCGACTTAGTCTTGAATGGTCAACTCGGGTATATCATCTCTTGTACTCCAAAATACTCCAAAAACATCACTTTCTCACAAAATGCTCCTGAACCTGAAAACATACCTAACAGGCTAGAAAACAGATTAAACATATAATAAAATACTAGTATACCATGGTTAAAAACGGGTAAAATCCATGGTATATCATTATGGACCCCACCTTAAGAAGTTTTTCGACTTCTTCGTTGACTGCAGTTGCTCGTTCGGGGCCTAGCTTTCGCCTTTTCTGCTTGATTGGTTTGAACGTTGGATCAGTATTTAGTTCATGGCAGGTAATGTTAATGTCAATTCCTGGCATGTCCTCCACAGTCCATGCGAATGTGTTGAGATTTTTTTTAAGACAGGTCACGAGTTTTGTCTTCAAGGGCTCGCGGAGATTGGCTCCGATTTTGACACACCGTTCTGGGAACGCTTCATCGAGACAAACCGTAATTACGGTTTCACAGGTTTGTTCGCGTTTTTCTTCTAGGGCATCAGCCCTTCGAGATTGCCAGAAGAGTTCAGCCAAATCCTGTGTGTTTTCGTCTGAAATTGTTTTCTTAGTTTTCTTGGGAGCGGTGTCGAGATTGGACCTCTTGCGCTTGAGTTCCGCAGCGAGACATATCCGCGACTCTGGGATTTCCTTAGATTGTTTCGATCCCGTGGGGGGTCGGAAACTTAAGGCACAGATGATATGTCGATGGAACTACTCTCATGGAATTTAATCAGGGAGTGCCCATGATCGCGTTGTACGATGCCGGGAGATCCATTACTAGGAATTCCGTCAGTTTTTCTGCTGTTCCGGCTTTGACTGTGAAACTGATAGACCCCGAAGCGATGGTGGGCTCTCCTGAAAGCCCTACCAGCGGGCTGGAGTCTTCCGTAATTTTCGACGGATCGACCCGCATCTTTGCGAGAGTTTCTTTGAACATGATGTTAACCGAGCTTCCGGTGTCGATCAGTACTCTCGCGATGTCGACGTCGTGGATCATCAGCTCAATCACCAGGAGGTCGTCGCGAGGTTTAGCCTGTTCGGCCGCTGCTCCCTCCCTGAATGAGATCTCTTCTGGAAAGGATGAGATTTCCATCTCGTGTTTGATTGTTGAGCGTGAACTGGTCGTGAGTAAGATTGATCCGTACACCTCCCCCCCCCCTCCTTCTAGCGCCAAACTGTGGGAACCGAAATTCGCACCGTCAATATTTCGTATAAATAAGGAAACTAGGAAAACCCTAATTTCCCTGAGGTCCCAGATTTCTGCGAAACCACACGTCAAGCAATCAGAACACGACAATAACGGAATATAAAAAAAAAATCGTAAAAAGAGCAAGAAGGATTTTATTCCGAATCTGCGTATGAGCGTAACAACAACATGATAATGTGCTTCGGCTACGAGAGCTGTCGGCGAGATCCTAGTTCTAATACCTGAAGGTGGCTAAACCTAATTGAGTCGCAGCTCGAAAAACAAAAACGGAAAGTTGCCTAAAATGCTCTAAGTGCTTAGTTGCTCTGGAAAAAGTGATGCCTCTATGCCTCTCGCCTTGAACTCCATATATACTCCCTCCAAGGTCGGTTTACGCTTCCCCCTTTTGCCCTTAAGCAGTCATAGTCGAAAAATGGGAATATTCCATTTTTCCGATCTTCATGATTATATGCGGAAAATTTCCATTTTTTCCGCGGAAACTGCTGCTTATCCTCCAAGCACAAACCGTCATAAGGTTTACAGGTTTTTTAAGAAATCGCAAGTGGGCCTCGAATCAAGTTTAGGACCCCCTTGGACCGTATTTTTGATTTGAGACTTTTTTATGATTTCTCCGATAAGGTTAAGTTTCCGCGGTTTTATCGTAAACCAAACGGACGATTCCATTTGATCGAGAGATCAAGAAATGGATAGTCGTGAGTTACGGAGAACGGCTATCCCGATAGTCGAGAATGCATAGTTTTACGTCGTATCGTCGTTTCGGAAGACTTCGGATGTTTCGGAGAATGAACGATATAAGAACTCTCGATCGCTATAGCGACCGAGCTTGCGTATGAGCTCGGTCGCTATAGCGACCGAGCTTCGTATGATCCTGCGATTATCAAGTCCCTATTCTCGTGTTTTAACGATTCTTTGTTATCCCCGATGACCGTGTTTTGACGAGAACTTTATTTAATTTGTGGAACTTTTCGCAAGATATTTTATTTTTACAATCTCCTTCCGTAAAGATAAAATAAAATTTTATTTTATCGAATGTTTCGATACTAACTTCGTAACGACGGTTTTTGACCCCAACATACTCTTGAAGGTTTTACGGGATTAATGGGTGCACGTAATGTCAAGGCTTCTCTATCTCCTCTCCACTCCGAGATATAAGCTTTAATTTAGGCAATGGAATGTATGCGGAATCTGCATCAGTTTCGGGTCACATTTACAACATATTGTTCTCAACTGGTAAAGATAGTGTCGGAACCAGAAGAATAGCCTGCGTTTGCAACTTATTTGGCAGATATAAAGACCTTGCAAAAATCCGTTCACAGCTCATCGATCATTCATGTATCTCGCACACAAAATTTGATGGCCGATAGCTTAGCACGCAGTGCTAGAAAACATACGTCCTTTGTTGTGCACATGGATGCAGAGTTTCCAGTTTGGTTTACAGAATCTATTTGAGTCTGTACAAGTCGATGACTAAAAAGTATATATATTATATTTGATAAAATTATATAATTAGGTAAGAGAATAAAGAGTATAATTAGAAAATCATCAAATAAATGTATTTAAAATATAAATCGAGACTTATAATGAATCAAAATTTATACTTTAAAATGAAAATTGATATGAAATGGAATAATTATTATGTTTTTTTTTTACAATTTCTCGTATATAATTGGTATATTGGAATTTTTATATTAACTGATGATTTGACTATTACAAAGTAAAAAAGCTGAATTCCAATGGCCAATCTCGTCGATATTTTGTCGGAATCATTTGGTCAGAAATTCGTTCAAAATTTTGACGATATTCTTCATCGGAAGTACGCAATCGATAGTTTGTCGTAATAACTAAACTGGTTATCGGAACTATCGGTATATCCCGGTGAAAATTATGCATAGGAAATTTCCGCCGAGACTTTGTGGTCGGAAACTTTCGAATAGACTCTGGTGATCGGAAACTTCCAACTTTAAAATATTCTGACAATATATGGTGGTCGGAATTTTCCGATCGATTCTTGTTCGTCATATCTGTATTTTATTGATATTATATATATATATTTAAAGAATGTTTTATATAATTATTATATTTTTCAATAAATCGATAAAAATGAAATTGAAAACAAATATTATATAAATATTAATTTTTACATAATAAGTCCAATTTCCCTGAAGATGTTTGGGACGTAAACATAATACGTTTCCCTTTGCCCTCCATCATCATGCCGAGCAGGTCTTCGTTTTTTTGTCTGTATTTCTAATGGAATTAGTTTTCAACAAAGTTTGACATTTCTTCATTGATCACCTTTTCCCTTCCAGTTTGCTTTAATTTTTGACCATCTTCTTCAGATGATACATATATCGCTCAAAAAGATATGTCCATCGGTAGTGCACATGACCAAAAAGTTTTAATTCTCTTGAGATGAATAGTAGGATGTTCCATTAAATAAAAATGATGGAGGAAATATCTTCTCGAGGTTGCAAAGGATCATAGGTATACTAACCTTCAAATTACTAATACCGTCAGCAGTAAGTGATCTAATGCATATATCGCGGAAGAAAGCACTTATCCCTACATATATATATAAAGAAAAAATTTCATAAGCACCTATATAAGCATAATAAATCAATGGAAAATTGCCAATAAGGAACAACTAAACTGTAGTATTGTCCTCTTAGAACAAAATCAACTTTTGTCACTTTTGAACATTCACTACCCTTTTGTATATAAAAATTCATATCAATATTTTTACAATGCAAAACAAATATAGAAAATAGTAAAATTGATGAAGACAAGCATGTGCATATAAGAAAAAAATATTTTTGGATTCAGAAAATGTTTGAATAGTAAATTCAAAAATGGGCTAAAGGTGGTAGAAAATCAAATCTACCATCTACGGAGATGTAGAATATATATTCTAACAAAGATACAATGATCAACTAACCGTAGGATGCGCAATACACTGCAAACATTTGCAACTACTAAGGCAGACTATCAAATCTTGATTCCTTCCACACTCTACATTTCTGGTAGATTTGAAGTCCTGCAAAAATTGATTTATCAACTACGGTAGAAAATACATTAATCGAATTGTCTTTTTATCTACAGTCGTGGAATACTATATTCTACTTCTCGTTCTTGTTCCTAAACAAGTAGAATGTATGTTTTACATTATGAGAAAACAAGATCCAAAAATCTGGCCTAAAACGGTTAGGAAATATTCTGTAAATCTTTTTAATCTTTTTATTTCCTTTTTAGTTTCTTTTTCCTAAAATCTAGTCTTCTTCTTCTACATTTCACGATTTGTGAAAAATCATGGGAGTTTTTCTTCATTCCTAGTTCTACCAACTTTTGTCACTCTAAAATATGAAGATTCACATCTATGCTTCATGTGGTTTGTGGAAATCATGGGGATTTATTGTTGATGAAGAAAAAGAAGGTTACTTACTTTGGACACAAGTCCTGTCGCATCCCCGATCCTAGATAAGGCCATCAGAATGGGCCATGGTACGAGGATATGCACCAGTCAGGTCACATGACATAAAGACAAGCGTATCATGGTCCAAACAAATTGTTAAGTGCATCAAAAGGCTGAGACTTAACCAGAATAGGAAGGAGACAAGCTAAAGGGAGCTGGACGAGTGTTCCGAGAGCTGGCCGATGCGGTAAGCAAGCTCGACCAGCTAGGTCAAGTGTGAGGTAGCTCAATGTAGCTCACTTCAACTTGGGTCAGCTCCAGTAGCTAGAGGACTAGGTCACTCAGCTGAGGTAGCTAGCGGTTGGTGGTCCGGTTCGGTGGTGGCATGAACCATGGGACCAGGGAGTGTTGCAGATGGCTCAGGCACAAGGCAGTGTGCCTTAGGCAAGGAGATCGATTGGGAATAGCAGTTGGGGAGCGGTTATAGGTGGTTGGGCCGATAAGGTGCCAAAGGCACATATGCACCCTTTCGCCCTTTTAAACGCACCCTTTCGCCCAAAGGGGTGGTTGCGGGCTCTTCCCTATAAATAGAGGGAGAGAGACATCGATTTTGATCATCAGAAAAAGTGGGCAACCCCAGCGGTTAAGAGTAAAACCGTGTGTGCGTGTGTTGGTGAATCCTGGTTCCAGGGTGTGGTTAAGACCGTGGATAGAGAGAGAGACCAATTGAAGATGGATACTAGAGGAGGAGACAAGACTGGCGGGAAGGACCAGAACCCATCAGCGGCAATGCCTAAGGTTAGTGATGCTAACCACATGCCATCGCTCAAGACCATCTGTTCGTGTGGTCGAGCAGTTTGGCCGTGTGATGCTGGTTGCATCTATCACTCCTCTTCCTTGTTAATTCATATCTCTTCTTCTATATTCTGATGAAGTTTGTGGGTTAAGACTCAGTGGTACTGATTCAAGGCCTTAGCCGGTTCAAAGAAATCTCTCCATGGCCTTGGTTAGGCTGGTAAGGTCAGATCTGATAGTTCCTGAAGGAATTGTTCAGATCCGATTTTGGCAATCTCTTAATGGGGATTTATAATGAATTATTATGGTTTTTAATTAGTTTTATCGAATTGACTTAAGGATGGTCACTTTGGCCGGTTTAGGTGATTATGGTCGAGATCTATAGGATCGAGGCCGGTTCTGAGAATTCTGATTAGACCATTCTCTTAGTTGGAAATTTTCATGAATTTTATTTAGTTTTTGAGAATTTATTTGAGTAGGTCATTTTTGGGACATAGATTCATTCTAAGTGTTCTAACCATGCCTTGATAGATTTGATGTTAGGATATCGGTTTAAATATGTATGTGATGGGATTTGTATGATTGCAGGATCAGGTCAAGATCATGGTAAAGCCAAGGAACTGTGAAAACTCAAGCCAAGGATGGATGTGTGATGTGTAGTTAGATTGGATTTATGGTTATGATAGCCTATTGTGCAACTAAATGATTTGAATACTTTGTATGGATCACATGGTTTATATTTATACAATGAAATATTTACTTAGCTTCCGCTTGATTACTATTTGTGTATGAATCTCTGATTGATTGCAAAAGACTTATAAACTATTGGACTTAAACTGGCCGAATTAGGATCAAGGTTCGGTCCTACAAGTTGGTATCATAGCATACTTGATTTTAGGACTTAGGGGTTATGATTGATCATCACACATCCGGCTATGGGTCTCACGGTATAGGGCTTTGTTTTCTTAACCATAGGATTGATTATGGATCATTGGTTATGAGCATTGCTAACATTGGTCTTGTGTTTTGTTTTTGATTATCCTAAGGGTGCTAAGAGTCGGACTAAGCCTCGCAGAGGGCGAGATGGAGCTGGAGCATCCGGACATGGTGGTGCGGATGGAGTTAATCCGACTGTGAAATTGCCTATTCAAACCAATGAAGTGGACAATGCGACCGGATTGCCTTTGGCTCAACTCAATCCGACTGAGGTTCGTAGTGGTCTAGCTGAACAGCAGCTTAAGGGAGCTGAGGAAGCTAGGCAGCAGCTGAAACAATCTGAACTAACTAGGCAACAGCTGAACTCAGCTGGAGGAGCTAGGCGCCAGCAGGACCAAGTTGATGGAGCTGATCATCAGCTGGAACAAGAGATGGAGGGCGAGGTCGAGTCCTCACATGCTGGTGTTCAGGATGGCCGAGACATTGGTGTGGCCAATGGAGGGGCTAATCAGCTGAACCAGCTGGTAGAGTCTTCCATGAAGGATGTGCTTGATGCAATCAAGCTTATTAGAAGTCAGATGCTGGCTATGACTCAGGTTTTCACCCCATTGGTGAATTCCCAGTGGGACAGGTTCCACAAGTTTAGGTGGTAGCTCCGGTAGCTGCTGGACGAGCTGTACCAGTAGATGAGGTGATTGAGCTCGACCCACAAGCTAGAGCATCTGGGAAAATAGACTACCTTAGGTTGTTGGACCACATATCACGCCTGGGGACAAAGCACTTTGCTGGAAGTGTTGATCCCATGGAGGCAGATGAGTGGAGGGACAGACTGATTCGCAACTTCCGCTCAACTCGTTGTCCTGAGGAGTATCAAAGAGATATTACGGGGCACTTCCCTAGAGGGTGATGCACACAACTGGTGGTTGGCTTTGGACAAGCGTGCCAATGGCACTATTGTACGTTTCTCCGACTTTGAGGTTGAGTTCAACCACAAGTACTTTCCGGCTGAGGCGTGGGATCATCTGGAGGCTAAGTTCTTGGACCTGACTTCAAGGTCGAAGGTAAGTTCATGAGTATGAGGAGGAGTTCAACCGGCTCAGGAGGTATGTGGGAAATGAGTTGGAGGACGAGTCAGTTCAGATTCGTAGGTTCATCAGAGGCCTCAGGGTCGAACTCCGAACCTACTGCTCGGTCCGTATTTTCCGCACCGTGTCTGAGCTGGTCGAGCGTATGGCTATGCTGGAGACTAACCTTGCAGAGGAGGCTAGGCTGAAGAATAGGAGAAGCGGTTAAAAAATCAACGGGAATTTCAAACCAGGGTGGAATGGGTACCTATCTAGGTATTCCTGAGGATATCAGTGGATCAAAAAGAAGATATTTTGCTTTCCTAAAAGAGAAATTACAAAACCGGGTTAATGGATGGACAGGGAGATGGTTAACTAAAGGAGGGAAAGAAGTATTGATTAAATCTATTCTCCTGGCTTTGCCAACATATGTAATTTCAACTTTAGTTCTACCGCTGGAGACATGCAAGATTCTAGCTAGTGCCATAGCACAGTTCTGGTGAAGCTCAAACCCACCTAAGAGAGGTATTCATTGGACGACATAGGATAAGAATTGCTTACCTAAGGAAGATGGTGGACTAGGATTCAGGATGATTCATGAGTTCAACCTGGCTCTATTAGAGAAACAATTGTGCAGACTGGTCCAGTTTCCAGATTCCTTAGTAGCACGAGTACTGCGAGGAAAATACTTCAGGTGTAGCTCGCCTTTGCGACTAAACAAGTGTTCAAATCCTTCATATGGCTGGACAAGCATTATGGCAGAAAAACCATTAATCTTGCTGGGGATTAGACAAAAGGTTCATTCAGGAAATGAAATCAGAGTTTGGGAGGATCTTTGGATGCCTACAACCCCGTCAAGACCTGCGAGGGCCATTGCCCCGGTAGTTCAACCATGATGACTGTAAGTAACTTAATGTCAGGGAACCCCGAAAATGTGGAATCAAGAGATGCTGGATCAATTTGTTGTCCCTGAGGATATCCCCGTGATTTAATCCTTGGCCATAAGTCAGGAATTTCAACGATATGAATATTGCTGGAGTCATACAACATGTGGAAGATACACTGTCAAGTCAGGATATTGGGTTGCGAGGAATATCCTTATAAAGGAAACGGGGGAAACACATCAACCTAGTCTTACTTTACTCAAAGCCTTCTCGTGGAAGATACAAGCTCCAACAAAGATTAAAGATCATATATGGCAAATGCTTTCGGGTCAGATAGCAGTGACAAGTTCTTTAAATCATCGTCATATGCGATGTGATAATCACTGTCCCCGATGTGGAGAAGAAAATGAGACTATTAACCATGCCATATTTGAGTGCCCTCCAGCTATTCAAACTTGGGCACATCCAGCAACCCCGACTCTGCCTTCACTGTTCCCTAGTGCTAGTCACTTCTCAAACTATCTATTCTGGCGGAAAATTGATATTGAAGATCCTAAGCTTGATAGAGATCCATACCCTTGGATCATATAGTTCATTTGGAAAGCTAGGAATGAGAGGCTGTTTAGAGGTATTGACAGGGACCCATTGAAAACTGTTCGCCATTCTTAATCATATGCAATGCTTGGTTTGATGCTAATCACAAAGAGGAAATATTGAGAAACATACAACCTGAGCCTGCGAGCCGGAGAGAAATATGTATGATCAATGGATCTTGGAAACATGACACACTCTTCAGTGGTTTTGGTTGGACATGGAAAGACTCTGAGGGAGTAACTCAATTACTAGGAGCGAGAAATCAGCTACGTAGGGTATCCCCACTTCATTCAGAACTAGAAGCGCTAATATGGGCGATGGAGTGCATGATACAACATTCAACATGCCAGGTTTTTGGTACGGACTGCAAAGATTAATATCGATGGTTCAAGACCCTGGAGAATGGCCTAACTTTTCAACGGAGCTAAAGGAGCTGGCGAAGCTAAAGAATAGATTCTCGACTTTTTCCTTAGTTTATTATCCTCTTGTTGTTAATGTATCTTCTGATTCATTAGCTAGGCTAGCAAAATCTTTCCATAGAAGTTTGTACTACATTGGTTGATCTATTCCGGTCTGATTTCCCAGACCACCTCAAGCTTGAGTAATAGATTAGCCGTTTGATGGAAAAAAACACTGGTTTAATTAGATAAACTAAATTGCACATATCATCTGTTTTTCTTTGAAGAAAATTTATTGAAAAGTAATCAATATAAAGATGATTTATAGTAGTGGTAAGAATTAATAGCATGAGTGATATATGAGTATATATTTTCCATACTAGAATATTAATGGTAATGTCTTACTTTATAAAATCTAATCTAGCATATGATTATACTATATTTTCTTACCGATGTATATATGATGTTTTAAATTTAAATCTTGATGTAAAAGATTCATAAGTTTTGGAAAACAATCCAAAGAAAAGATATGATCACCTGAATGTGATTATCTAAAGCTCATTGTGTGGTTGCATCTAAAAATTACAATACCTAAAGTCTGTAAATAAAACTACACTATATTGGATGTTAGGATCCTTGATTTTTAATGCAACTAATGAAAAAAAATTCTCTTATGGCACTTGCTCCACCTAGGGCTTGCCTAGGTCTACCCATGTTGCACCGGCTGTGAGGTTAGGAAGACAATTGACTTTGATTTCAGTAATAGTTTTCTCGAAGAATGATGATCACATTGGATTTGATAGAATCTTTTATGAAATGAGATAAAATAAAATGTCAAAATTTCCAATAAACCAATTGTTTAAAATAAAATAAATTTTCATATAAATTAATATAAACTTTTAAACTCATTACAAAGAATTAATTTGACATATATAACACTTTTTGGAAACTTAATATAAAGCTAACTAAAATATCTATAAAAATATAAACTTCAAGAATTTAAATTATAAGAATTTAAAACACACTTATTTTAAAATTTGATATTTTACACACAGAATTTAAAAATATCAAAATTTTCAGAATAACATATTTATCTTAAAAATAAAAAGCAAATCAATATAAAATAATATAAACAAATATAGGGGAGTTTATTTTAAAATTAACATAACATACATGCTAATTATTGGTAAAGAACGTCAAAGAAATTAATAAAACATTGTGTTCTAAGTATGTTAAAGCATAAAATATTGTATATTTTACAATATAATAATATAATTAATATCAAAATTTCAAGACTAATAAAAATAGAAGAAATTTAACATGAAATTTAATATAGATTTTTAAGTAGTTATATAGAATATAAATAATAATCTAAATTTATAATAGTTTTTACATGGTTTTTAAACAATTTTAAAACAATGGCTGGTTTCAATTTTTTTTCTTTCTTTCTAGGAGACAATTTATTCTTTGACTTATAAAACATTTATTTTAAAAGAACCACATGTAAGCATAATTCACTTGTGTGAAACACATATTGTAGAAAAAAATATTTTAGAATTTTGAACTGATTCTTTCAATAAAAAGAAATTAACAAATCTATTTACTCATTAAATTTTGAAATTGTAATCAACACTATCATCTTATATAGATACTGTCATTAACAATAAAATAAACCACCTGATGACTTCTTATAAATATATATATAACAAAGATGAAAAAATAAAGAGTCTAAATTATTACGTCTAATAAATAAATAAAACTTAAATAGACAAATAAGAAATCATACTTTGAATACTATTTCATATAAAATAGTTTATATTCTATTTTTAACATATTTAAATAAAAAATTTAAGATATTAAAGCAAACTTGTGCGTAGCGCGAGTTGAAGACCTAGTCAGAGTAAAAATTTAGTTCGATTAAATTGGACATTCAATATGGACATAGTAACCGGTTACACACTATAAAGACTTGACTTTGTCTTCTGCCGAGTCTCCAGAGCATTCAGTCGACTAGGTTGGATCCGCAAGATTAGATGTGCAAGCTTGAGGACGAAGTTCTATACTATATGGTGGTCCAAATACCTGAGTCCTTGCATAAGATGTCCCCCACCATGAGATCACACGACTGTTAGAGCACCTCCATCAGCAAATCTCTCCAATCTCGATTCCCTAGGTAGTTTTACATTATTTTAATTTTTTTTTTCGTTTGACTTTTCTTTTTTCTAAAAAAAAAAATAATAATAATAATAATACTCAAACCTATCGTGGGCCGACACCTGTCGTGAGACCCGCGGAACAGTTAAGAACCGAGTTCATCCCACTGAACTCCCAAGGCTCAGGTTCATTTATAAATTAATATAAACTTTTAAACTCATTACAAAGAATTAATTTGACATATATAACACTTTTTGGAAACTTAATATAAAGCTAACTAAAATATCTATAAAAATATAAACTTCAAGAATTTAAATTATAAGAATTTAAAACACACTTATTTTAAAATTTGATATTTTACACACAGAATTTAAAAATATCAAAATTTTCAGAATAACATATTTATCTTAAAAATAAAAAGCAAATCAATATAAAATAATATAAACAAATATAGGGGAGTTTATTTTAAAATTAACATAACATACATGCTAATTATTGGTAAAGAACGTCAAAGAAATTAATAAAACATTGTGTTCTAAGTATGTTAAAGCATAAAATATTGTATATTTTACAATATAATAATATAATTAATATCAAAATTTCAAGACTAATAAAAATAGAAGAAATTTAACATGAAATTTAATATAGATTTTTAAGTAGTTATATAGAATATAAATAATAATCTAAATTTATAATAGTTTTTACATGGTTTTTAAACAATTTTAAAACAATGGCTGGTTTCAATTTTTTTTCTTTCTTTCTAGGAGACAATTTATTCTTTGACTTATAAAACATTTATTTTAAAAGAACCACATGTAAGCATAATTCACTTGTGTGAAACACATATTGTAGAAAAAAATATTTTAGAATTTTGAACTGATTCTTTCAATAAAAAGAAATTAACAAATCTATTTACTCATTAAATTTTGAAATTGTAATCAACACTATCATCTTATATAGATACTGTCATTAACAATAAAATAAACCACCTGATGACTTCTTATAAATATATATATAACAAAGATGAAAAAATAAAGAGTCTAAATTATTACGTCTAATAAATAAATAAAACTTAAATAGACAAATAAGAAATCATACTTTGAATACTATTTCATATAAAATAGTTTATATTCTATTTTTAACATATTTAAATAAAAAATTTAAGATATTAAAGCAAACTTGTGCGTAGCGCGAGTTGAAGACCTAGTCAGAGTAAAAATTTAGTTCGATTAAATTGGACATTCAATATGGACATAGTAACCGGTTACACACTATAAAGACTTGACTTTGTCTTCTGCCGAGTCTCCAGAGCATTCAGTCGACTAGGTTGGATCCGCAAGATTAGATGTGCAAGCTTGAGGACGAAGTTCTATACTATATGGTGGTCCAAATACCTGAGTCCTTGCATAAGATGTCCCCCACCATGAGATCACACGACTGTTAGAGCACCTCCATCAGCAAATCTCTCCAATCTCGATTCCCTAGGTAGTTTTACATTATTTTAATTTTTTTTTTCGTTTGACTTTTCTTTTTTCTAAAAAAAATAATAATAATAATAATAATACTCAAACCTATCGTGGGCCGACACCTGTCGTGAGACCCGCGGAACAGTTAAGAACCGAGTTCATCCCACTGAACTCCCAAGGCTCAGGTTCATCATCAAATGCATATTATATTATTTATTTTTTTGGGAAACGTGTGAACCTCCCCCCCCCCAATCCTTCAATGGAGATGCTCTTATGTAGTTGACTAAAGGATGCAATGTGCTCAGTGGTAAAGATCCATGAATCTGTCAATGTTTTTGTAGTCACACCGTTCCTAGTTACTTTGTAGAGGTGTGATTTTATCAGATCACGGCCTGACATCATCCCTCGCCATGTATGAGACGCTGTTGCAGCGCAGGGAGTAGAAAGGGAGGCCAAGTTGTGGCAGTAATTGCCAAAGAGAACACATGCAAGGAGACTATCTGGTTTAGTAATGATGCTCCATGACAATTTTGCAATCATTTCTATGTTGAACGCTTGCATATCTCGAAAACATTAGCCACCAGCATTTTTTGATTGCGAGAACGAATCTCAAGGCGCCCATACACATCTTCTTTTTAGAAGGATTTACACCCCCACCAAAATCTAATGAGGGCTGTTCGTACTTGTTTACACAAACCAATCAGAACTTGGAAACAAGACATATAATATGTAGGACAGCCGTAAGAACCACTTTAAAGCATGGATTGCCGAAGATAGAAAGCAGGTAGACCAAGATGCTGCGCGATGCTGGAAAAAGTGTCATTTTCAACATCAACTTTACGCTTAGTGTCTATACCTTCACGAATTTTGTAATAGTGCATATTTCACACAGAACTAAACAATTTTTTTTTAAATACTATATGAACTTTATGCGTCGTATCTTTTATTTCACGAACTTTATAGTAGTGCGTATTTTACATTGAACTAAACAAAAATTCAAATAATACTACATAAATTCTCAAAATCATGCTTATTTCAATATTGAGCGTTAAAGTTGTTAACCATCCGTTAATTTATCAAAACAACGTTATTTTGAATAAATTTTGTGGAATTAAAAATTAAAAATAAAATATAGACTCTCAAAATCGTGGTTATATATATATTGACTGTCAAAGGTAATAGTCATCTTTTAATTTATCAAAAGACTTTATTTTGGATCAATTTTATGAAGTTATCCGTCGCTTTTTAATTTTTTGCAATTTTACAAAAGCTATCCAAAATAATATTGTTTTGATAAATTAATGTATGAGTAACACCTTTGACTTGTTGACAAAAAAAGGACCAACACCTTTGACGATCAATATATATATATATATATATATATATAAAATCACGATTTTGAGCATCAAAGGTGTTAGTCTTTTTTTTGTCAGCAAGTCAAAGGTGTTAGTATATATATATATACATTAACCTTCAAAGGTGTTAATATTTTCTGTCAGAAAATCAAAAGTGTTAGTCATACGTTAATTTATTAAAACAGCGTCATTTTTGATAGATTTTGCAAAATTAAAAAATTACAAAACGACGGATAATTTCATATAATTTATCTAAAATAAAATCTTTTGATAAATTAAAGCTTGACTAACACCTTTGACAATCAATATATATTTTGGATAGATTTTGTAAAATTGAAAAAACTAAAAAGCGATAGATAATTTCATAGAATTTGTCCAAAATAAAGTTTAGGCACTTTTTCCGCCGGATGCTTGATTTGTTTAACAATAGAGGATAACAAAATATATTTTCTTCCTCGCTCTGTGCCAAAATCCAACTCCGACTTCTTTGACTATACCACCTTCTTTAATATTTTAAAATCTACAAATATTTTTTTCTGAAAAGTAATATGTGCTTCATATTTTTAAAAGATATCTATTCTTACAAAATTTATTACGTATAATATAGTTTTCCATTTATAAATTTTTTTTGTCACCATATTTTATACATAATGTAATATTACTTTTCAAAAATTATTACATGATTTTAAGATTATTGTAACATGGTCAATTTATTATAGATATTTACATTTTGACAAAAGATAGACATCTTAATACTCTTTATATTATCATATCAAAGGTATAAAAAATCATATAAATGTTTATACTTTTCGTGAATAGTTAAATAAGTAAATCTATATTTAAGTTTATTAATTAATGTAAGGATAATCCTAATCAAATTTCTAAATTACTAGATGTATTTAAAATTTAATTAATATTTTATAAGTTAAATATTTTAACTAAAAGACTAAATTTTATTTTCAAAAAATTAATTATTATTATTAAAAATGAAAATAATTTTACTAAATTAAATTAATTTAAATATAATCAAATTAGACATTAAACTAAATAAACTACAACTGATTATTTTATACTTTTAGAGAAATAATAAATTTCAAATTAAACATAATGGAAATATGATTAAAATATATATATATATATATATATATATATATATATATATATATATATATATATATATATATATATTTTAAGTTATTATTTTTGCGAAACCATCTACTAGTCTAGTCTCATAGATACATAACACAACATGAAGATAAACCAAAACCGCCATGTATATTGATACTGATATTAAGAGAAATTGCCAAAAATACTATTTTTATAGTACCACACTTTTCATGTTTACACTAACCATTTTTACCACCATTTTTAATGAAGGGTTTAGATTTGAAAGTTTAGGATTTAGGGTTTAGATTTGATGTTTTAAGGTTTAGGGTATATAGTTTACGGTTTAAAGTTGAAGATTTAGGGTTTATAGTTGAGGTTTTAGGGTTTAGGGTTTAGGATATTGAATTTAGGGTATAGAGTTTAGGATTTAGAGTTGAGGAATTTAGGGTTTAGGGTTTAGAATTGGGTGTTTAGGATTTAGAATTTGGGATTAGAATTTTGAAAAGCATATAAAAACAAAGATATAAGAGTTTTTAACTTTTTAATAAAAATAGTATTTTTGAAATTATGTATTTAATGGTGGTAGAGTTGATAATTGTATTTTTGAAAATTCCCCTGATATTAATCAAATCGATATCAAATTGATAAATCCATCCCAAGTCCGTCTCAAGAAACACTATAAAGAACATCAACGTCTGAGAAGTCTAACCGAAGATAGATTACTGGGTCACACCATCAAATCTTTCGGACAGGTAACTTGGAATTTCCATATTTGATTGTACGAATCACAGCGTGGGTAAACCTATGTATACAGGGGCAGACCCATTTAGAGGCAAGTGGTTTCAATTGACACCACAAAAAATAGAATAAACAGAAGTGTTTTAGCTAAAACATTAAAAATCCGTGGCAAAATTGGTTAAAGCTCCCTCATTGAACCCCCAAAAATCTTTGGTTCAAACCCTCCCAATGGCAACTTTGAACAGTCATTTTTTTTCCTTCTGGACATTAGAAGACAATTAACACCATCCAACTCTTAAATAGTTAAATCTGTTATGTACCAGATTGTGATCGACATAACCGGACGGACCAGAACTGTACCGCCGCAGAAGATAATGCTTATTGACTGTTGTACTTATCCACTTAGGATAAACACGACCTGATGTATATATATATGTAAGATCCCTGGTCGAGATTAATAATAGAAACACGTTTCCCCATTTTTATTTAACACGTTATCAGCACGAAACTCTGAAATTCTGAGCTACCTCAAAAACCCTAATTGACGCTGCTATTTCAAACAGCTCGTTCTCTCAAACCGTACAGATCCAAACGACGGTTAATATATCAAATTAAACCTCTTGACGAGACGAATCCAACGCCGTCGGCCTCGCCTCTATCGGACGCCGGCCGCGCCCTCACGCTCTATTCTAAGACGCACCGTCAAGTGACCTAAAACCCTGAAATTCTAAAACTCTCTGACGACTTCAAACCGTTCGTTCTCTCAAACCGTAAGGATCCAGACGACTTGTAATATATCAAATTGAAACTCTTGACGTGAAGAATCCATCGCCGCAAACCTCGTATCAATCCGATCTCAAACGCGCCCTCAAGCTCAGTTCCAAACCGCGCCGTCAACGACCCTAAAACCCTAATCAAAAGCCTAAACCGCAGCCTCTCTCTATACTTTGTTATTTTCTGCGATTTGCTTCATCTATCTATACTAACTTGTTTTGATTCGTTTTTGATTAAGGTTTCTAAATATACAAGAGGTTTTTTCTCAACCTAAGACACGCGACCAGCTCCTGATCCGTTACGGTCATGCAGTTCGCGATCCGACTTGTTCCAGCTCTCAGTGGTCCAAATCTACACTTCAAAGTTCTAAAGGTAAACATTGAAACCCTAAAAGAACTCATAATCGAACATGGTTGATTGATAAAGGAATGACCATTAAAATTTTGCAAAACCCCAAATCAAACCCTAGCAAAGATTAATAGGTCCAAACCCTTCCATGAGTAAATCGAAACTCTTAAACCAAAAGTTCGATATGAGATTGTTTTACAATTAAAATCAAAACCACAATGGTTTCTGAATCTCAAAACCCCCTTGATCTGAATGATCAAATCGAATCCTTAAACCTAGAAATCGATCAATCCCCTAAAACATAAACAAGATCGGTTTTCATCCAAAAACATCTAATTTTTTTATGATTCCGACTTGAATATTGATCTGATTGTCTAGTTTGATTTTTTTTAAAGTTGTTCTTGATGTTTAGAACTGCTTAGGATTGAGAATTACACAAACCCTTTTTTTTTATGAAATCCGATTGCAAATAGGTGTTTTTCGATTGAAATTGTTAAATTTTAGTCTACTTGCTAGATGATTTCCCTGATCAATGTCGAAATTGACTTGAATCATTAGGGATTGATAAAAAAAAATTATAGAAATTTTCTAGATTGTTAGATTGAAAGAAAAATCGGATTGCATTGCATAAATTTAAAGGTTGAAAGAAACCAAAGCTGCATTGCTATATTGACTAAAATAAATCGGATTAGATTATATAATTTAGAGGTTAAAAGAAACTAAATCACATTGCATAAATAAAAGGTTGAAAGAAACCAAAATGCATTGTTTGAATCTGATTATAAGTCAAATAATAAGACTCTAAAATCTATATTTTCAGATGTCAAATTTGGATTATCCAGCCCTTAATCGCTCTGGAGATAATTATTTAAAATGGGCCATGAACACTGCAAGTGTCCTGAAGATAAGAGGACTTGACAGATGTATCATCAAAGGCGAGTATGCAACTGAAAATGAAAAATATGGGGCAGTAACAATTATTCGCCAACATCTCACTGAGGATCTCAGAGATCAGTATCTAAATATTGAGAACCCTCTAGACCTTTGGACAGAGTTAAAATCCAGATACACAATAGTGTTATTACCAAAGGCTAGGCATGAGTGGATAAATCTCAGATTTCGGGACTTTAAGTCCGTAGATAAATATAACTCAGCTCTAATCAAAATCGTTTCTAAATTGAAACTATAAGGTGAAGACGTAACAGAAGAAGATTTACTGGAAAAGACATTCCTCACAGCTGATCCAAGGGATCTATTGTTACAATATACCTACAGAAAAAAAGGTTTCACCACTTATACGAATTTGATCTCGTATCTATTACAAGCTGAGAAGAATAATGAGATACTAAAGAAAACCAGTGAGATGAGACTTCCTGAAGCCAATAAGGCTGGAGAGAATAAGGATGAATCCAAAGAAGCCACATTCAGAATAATAAAGGGAATTGCCGGCTTGATTTATGTTTTGATTTGTTTGTCATTTACAATTTTATTATAAGAGTTGTTTTAGTTTTATATTATCTTGTTTGATTTTCTTGATAATTTCTTGATTGATAAATGACAAAATGAAAATTTCAAAATGAGTATAGTAAATAAAATCATCCGACCAAAGGCATTGCCTAAAGGGGGCATGAATTATTCACCCAAATAAAAGACCCATTTGAGTTATAAAATTTTGAAAATGAATTGTTTCCACATTGAACCATTAGACAAAGGAAATAAAAAGTTCCTTTAAAATTATAAATAAAAATCGCCCAATGCATAGAAAATGGTCGAGACTGTACTCCCGACTGATCTGAACTATGCTAAAAGATCAGTAAGATAAAGGCAAAAGGCCTAGGTAACCAGATAGGTTGACCACGAAATTTTATACACTTTATGGCATGACTGGACTAGCCATCCAGATCTTTAAAATTGATGTAAAGATTGATATCGAAAAAGGCACAAAAGAGTTATCCCATAGAATCTCACGTTGTATAACATGTACACAAGGGAAACTCAATAGGCTATAATGTTCCAAGCATCTAAAAGATTTATAGCATGTTCATGAGGGGGAGAAATGACACTCCCGTGGTCCATGAACATCACTAAAAATCCGAGTGACATGGTCTATGACCATGATAGAACTTGGCCGAATTCTTTGGGATACAAAGATCACTAGCTAATGCTTGGGAACACATGGATTTACATGTAATAAAAATATGCATCAGGCCATATAAAGTGAGCATAGATATTCCCATCTAAGAATGATAAAGGGTCATGATCCAGACATAGACCATCCTAAGAGATTATGTATAGACCACCACAATAATATGTGCCATCTAGGATGGAACCTCATAAGAAAATGAGATAAGATTGGGAATATATGTTGGATATGAGAATGCTTTCTCCCACGATTTTATAAGAAACCTTGAACCAAATATGGGTGATCAGATTAAGGCCAGGTTTACGGATTGCATGATTAAATCCGACTATCCAGTATCAGTGGGAGAAAGAAATAAGCTGGTACAAGTATAAAGAAATGGAATGGTATTAACCATCCTTGTCTTGGCAAGATCCTCGGACCAGAGAATATGATTTAAGACGTCCAAAGAAAGATCATACAAAGCTAGCTAAAAGAATGCCAGACAGATTAGACCCGAAAAGAAAAGAAAAAGAATGACTAAGTCATACCAGCTTAAGCACCACGAAATTAATGTCCTAGAAGAGACATAATCAAGTTGCTATAGAGTCTAAAGATAGACCAATATGTTCCATAAGATAAGGAACCTCGGAAATGAAAAGAAAGGTGCTTAGAAATGACATATCCGAGGTCATAAGGGAAACAAGACATTGAGATAAGGCTGCGCAGCTAACATCTAAGGTACCAGACCATGTAGTTTGGGACGCCAAACTGCAAGGTAAACGAAAGTTCTTAGTAAGAATGAAATCTCTAATCGATTAGTTCATGTCTGGAACACAATGGAATACTATAAAAGAAGTGTCGACACATAAAAGATAAAGATGCATAAGGAAATAGCACTTGAGTTTAAAAGATATAAGCGAGGATCAGAACCCACGAGAATACAAGAATGCATTCATAGATTGAAAGATTGAAACCGTGGAGAATTATAAAAGAGATGGGTGTATTGGCCATATATATAGAAACACCATCCGATAAGATAAAACCAGTGAAAAATAGGTTCTGTGTGGGAAAAGAAAAGAAATCGTGAGACATGGACTAAGGTGTTCATATTCCTATTTGAAGCATTCAAGGAATGGCTTGATTACACAAGGATACTCACAGAGACCAAAGGAACAGATTATAAGGAGATATACTCCTATGTGGTGGATGCTACTACAAGTTCAAAAAGGTCTGGATATAAGTAAGAAAGAAATGTAGTAAGTAGCATATTGATCACTGGTTAAAGAAATGATAAAAGTATCAAAAAGATGAGAAAAAATATTCTCATAGAATAGTTTTGTTCATAAGCTATTCATGGACTGAAAACAAAGCAGCTGCAAGTGATAAAGAAAGACTAAGAAAATACTTAGTACAATCAGTCCATAGATCCTTATAGAGGATATTATAATTCCTTGTGTTTATGTTTATATCAAACCAACCTAAAGAGAGGTTCAATGGTTCAATGATTTCAATGATACAAGTTATCGATTGATTTTGGACAGAATGTGATGGGACTAGAAATCATAGTCGTGTATGAGTTGAGATCAGCACACCATAGTTACATGGTGTAATGTGAGATGGTCGCAGGAGAAGGCAAAGAGAACCATTAATTCTCATGCCAAAGACCATCCGGCTCCATACTTCCCAATCGTCCATAAGAATAACCAAAAGTAGTGTGGTGAATTGGTTCAGACAAATTATAAACCATTGCTGCACAATTAGCCAAATAAATCCGAGTGTATACTTGTGAATTGATTGATGTATCATCATGAACAGACCAGATCGACCAAGATCGACCAAGATCGACCAGCATATGTAATGCAGCTAATGGAAAGATCGACCAGCATATGGTAGTATCATAAAACGTGTGGTCAAGTACCAAATGAAGTATATGAGACTAATGAATGTCTATACATCAGTAAAGAAAGAAAGGAACCAATCATCATAAGAGTGGTCGAGTTTTATGGTCCGACCAAGTTCCACCAAAGTATAAGGTGGACCACGCCATATAATTGCAGTATCATATCCGGACCATATCATCATATCAGGCTGCAATACCTTAAGCCATATATGAGTATATTGGCGTGTGATGACAAGGTCCATGACTTAACATGTATATTTCAAAAACATAGCATTATCCACGACAAAATGAAAGAAGTCATGAGACATCATCCAGAGATAGTGACCAGAAGAATGTCTGAGTTAATAATAAAATGAAAGTGTCCACGGTATGGTAAAGCCATGAGACTAGAGGAACCGTGGGACATGAGAAGACCTGCAAGAAAGATTTAATTGCAGGATAGAGGTACATCCAAGTACTGGTCGAGTACTATCCGAGTACTGATTGAGCATCATCCATCCGACCAGAACATGGAGACATTGTCGAGTGGTCAGCATCAAAGGAGCACGTCTTGACCATGTCCAAATGAAGTTTCAGAAGGCCGGCGAAATTACAAAGTATTACAAGAAGCTCATCGACCAGATAGGAATGCATCGTCCAAAGATCTTCAGTGATGCATTCATCAGGGGGAGTTCATGTGTTGTACTCTTTTTCATGTTCATGGTTTCCCATTTTGCCACATTGGTTTTGGAGTTTCTAGGAGAGGTTTTAATGAGGCAACATTAAGCATGCAACGAACCAGTACCGGATGTGTCGATCAAAGGGGAATGTTATGTACCAGATTGTGATTGACATAACCGAACCGACCAGGACCGTACCGACCGCAGAAGATAATGCTTATCGACTGTTGTACTTATCTACTTAGGATAAACACGACCTGATGTATATATATATATGTAAGATCTCTGGTCAAGATTAATAATAGAAACACGTTTCCCCATTTTTATTTAGCAAAATCACATTTCTTTGAGTGATTAACACTGCTGAAAAGAAAACAGAACTTCTCACCTTTATGGAACTGGATTATTATCGTAGATGATTTTAATTTAAATCATATTAAGAAATAAACAATGCAGTATAAGAAAAGAAAGCAGTACAAACATTCTCGTTTTATTTACATCAAAATAACGTAAACGGAATTTAAATGAACATGACTATGATTTGTTTTTCCTGTTTAAAATAATACAACAAAGATACAGACATACTTGTAGAGCCGCCAAGTCCGGTAAGTTAAGAACTGTAGGTGTGTGTGTCTTTTGGATTTTATTTCACAATGAAGAACGTCTGGAAGCAAATGAACTGCTTCTACTAAAACGTCGTGAAGCAGTGGAAAACCTGACAAAATCGGGATCAATCACAGTTCCCTGAACTTGTTGTCTCCGTTGTAGCATCCCTATCCCCCGGGGATCGACCGAGGTTATCGAAAGGGAGCTATAGACACGCGTATACCCTTATAGGCAACCCGTCGTGTCAGTTACTGGTCCCAAGAGTCGAGGATCGCATTGCTTTCTTTGAAATTCCGATCCACCCGTATCCACACACTTCTACTTACAGTCATGCGCACAGGGAAAAGGAAAGAGAGGGTCTGAGTATTGGGTTACTCAGTGAAGTGACTCTAGACTAGCCTGCCCGCAAGACACTCTACATTACTCTATGCGGGAATCAGGACTGACTAGCCACCACAATCAAACAATGCATCACAGATCATTTCATAAAGACATCATTTCTAGCAACCTAGCGATCAATCAATACAATGAACTCAGTCACTGCTACATAGCACACAAAAATAGATTAGACCGACTCGACAAACACAACCGACTCAACTTCAAGAAAAGGACATATGACCGTTTACGGACGTCCCACCTCGTGCCGGCCTAACCTGGAAGGGGCGCCCTCTCTCGGAAAATCTGTCCCCCTCTCCAGCTACCTAGAGGCTACCCGGATTGCAGCACGTTGGCCCACTGGCTCTGTCTGCCCCCGACCATTCATAGCCTTTCACAGCCACTTCTCGGCTTGACTCGATCCTAAGGCGCCACTACACTTGCTTATTTATATCCCGCCCTCGCGCGAATCCTTTCACATCTCAACACATCACACCCTAGACCCTAGACGCCCACCCGTTCTCGGTGGTCCAAGCAGGACTACAAACAAGATTCAATGACACTTCCACTTCCACATTCTCATTCTCATTCACATTCACTTACTCATACTCATACTACCACTTTCACTTACTCAACAGCTTTCACTTAGACTCTTACTCATACTCAAGACGCCACCCGTTATCGGTGGTCCAAACACCAGTCACTTAGCACAAGAGTAATATGAACAACCATTAAACAAGATGCTAAGAGAAATCTCAATCATCACATGGGATCAAACAACACATAAGCAATCATCATGTATTAGCCACATCAACACAAGGCAGTCCATTAATGTCCCTTTTAAACAGTATGAGAGTTCTTATGCAACATGGTTCATGCATCTAACAGCCTAGATCCATCATGAACTACCAACCTAACTTACACAACAAGGACTAATCAGATCTAGATCCAACAAAATTAATATAAAGGACTTGAGAGAAACTGGGTTCGGATCACCTCACCTTAACTTAGATCTGAACACAAAAAGCGAGAGAATATGAGATCTGAACCACCCAACTGATCAGCTACACAACCACCACCACCACCGGCGCCGGCGAGGAGAGAGAAAGGGAGGCGGCGCGCGGAGGAGAGAGAGAAGAAGGAGAGAGACGCGCGGGAGAGAGGAGAGAAGAGAGAAGAGAGAAGAGAGAAAGACGGCGGCGCAGGGGAGAGAGCTTGATGGCTAGGGTTTCCAGTTCTCAGGGAATCTCTGCAGAGCTCCGCTTCAATTTTGTGAATAGGACAAAAGGAGGTGGCTGCAGTCCTTTTTATAAGGATGGGGAGGAGATACCTAGGTTTTCTGGTCAGTCGGGCCGTAGAGAAGCCCGTTCCCATTATAAAAATAATGGGTCCGGGATAGGGATGTTACAAACTCCCCCACTTAATGGAATTCGGCCCCGAATTCAGCTTGTGGAACTCCCATTTCTTAACATCCCTTACCCAAGAAGTTCACGGAGCACCAATATTTTTTTCCAACGGTCCTGAATTCCATGATACCCCTTGGTTCTAACTCGCTGCGGCTTTATACTGCTCCCATGTCACTTCAGGCGGTACTACTTGCTTTGCGGTTTCATAGGTCCTCTTCGCTTTGTCCTTAGTTCTCCCCCACTTCGATCAAGCATACAAGGGTTCTAGACAACCCCTCACATCCGGACGAATCCCGGGTTTAGTCTCAACTGACTGAATCGAAAAGACACTCTTAACTCAAACAATGCTCTTGGAACTTCCAGACACAGATACTTTGCTAACACTCTTTTAAAACCAACGAACGAATTCAATAAATGGGATGGAGTAGGACTACAATAGTTTAGAGAAGCTCGAGGCATCTGTACAAACACAGAATGCCCAAAGAAATGAAAAACACCAAAGCCAACAACAATAAATAAATCAATCACACAAAAGCGCGAGTCCTACTCCTACGAAATGATCAAATCACCTTAGCTAGCCACCATGATGTGGAGAAGCACGGTCGGCCTTGGATCCAGGACCAACCGTGCTGGCACTCCTAGCTGCAGGCACCAGGTCGTCGTCCGTCTCCACGTCCTCATCTGACTCGAAGAAGCGTGCACTTTGGTCCTCTTTGCCCATCCTTGCGAAACACTCCTCTGCGGTTATTGCTTGGCTGGCTACCATTCTTACTAGTGCGAATTCCAACGGGGCCATGGCATTCACAAGTTCGTCCCGAATGTCCTTGCGGAGCCCTGCCAAGAACAACTGGCACCACTCCTCAGCTGGCTTCGACTTGCACTTCTTGGCCGTATCCATGAATTCCTTCAGGTAATCTCTTACAGCTCGTGGCTTCTTTTCCATATAGACCGGTGCATCGCAACTACCAGGTTCCTGACTTCTTTCGATGGCGTCTCCCCTCGGAGCTGAGAACTTGCGCGGACGTCCCCGCTTCTTCTTAGAAGGTTCCTTAACAAGCGGCTCAGGAACCCACTCCATATCTGACACTGGTTTTTCTTTCTTTGGCCGACCCCGTCCTCGCTTACCCGAAATTTTCCCCGACTGGTACTCAGTCGATGCTCGAGCATACTGAATATCCCCACGCATCAGATCCTCCACCCAATCACACTGCATAGTCCGGCGCTCAAACGTCGGCAATGAAGGCCCCCACCTTGGTACCACTCTTCCCGCTACGATGTGCGGAGTCCGGATGTCGAACTGGCCCGGCTTTTCTGGTCCACTACACTCACGGCTGTCACCATGGTCACCACTGGCTGGCGAAGACATCCTGCAAGTAAAGATCCGATAAGAACCATAATAGAAGTATAGATATAGTGGGTGGTTTTTGAAAACATCATACAACTTTCTCAAGCATCAAAACTTTCGCACACTCTTTTCTTTTAAAACAAAGTTTTGAAAAACTTTAGAAATACCGACCCCTTAGGATAGCACTAAGGGATCTTAACCCCCGCTCTGATACCAGTTGTAGCATTTCTATCCCCCGGGGATCGACCGGAGTTATCGAAAGGGAGCTATAGACACGCGTATACCCTTATAGGCAACCCGCCGTGTCAGTTACTGGTCCCAAGAGTCGACGATCGCATTGCTTTCTTTGAAATTACGATCCACCCGTATCCACACACTTCTACTTACAGTCCTGCGCACAGGGAAAAGGAATGGGGGGGTCTGAGTATTGGGTTACTCAGTGAAGTGACTCTAGACCAGCCTGCCCGCAAGACACTCTACATTACTCTATGCGGGAATAAGGACTGACTAGCCACCACAATCAAACAATGCATCACAGATCATTTCATAAAGACATCATTTCTAGCAACCTAGCGATCAATCAATACAATGAAATCTCTTAGTAAACGGCAAGGTAAACGAAAGTTCTTAGTAAGAATGAAATCTCTAATCGATTAGTTCATGTCTGGAACACAATGGAATACTATAAAAGAAGTGTCGACACATAAAAGATAAAGATGCATAAGGAAATAGCACTTGAGTTTAAAAGATATAAGCGAGGATCAGAACCCACGAGAATACAAGAATGCATTCATAGATTGAAAGATTGAAACCGTGGAGAATTATAAAAGAGATGGGTGTATTGGCCATATATATAGAAACACCATCCGATAAGATAAAACCAGTGAAAAATAGGTTCTGTGTGGGAAAAGAAAAGAAATCGTGAGACATGGACTAAGGTGTTCATATTCCTATTTGAAGCATTCAAGGAATGGCTTGATTACACAAGGATACTCACAGAGACCAAAGGAACAGATTATAAGGAGATATACTCCTATGTGGTGGATGCTACTACAAGTTCAAAAAGGTCTGGATATAAGTAAGAAAGAAATGTAGTAAGTAGCATATTGATCACTGGTTAAAGAAATGATAAAAGTATCAAAAAGATGAGAAAAAATATTCTCATAGAATAGTTTTGTTCATAAGCTATTCATGGACTGAAAACAAAGCAGCTGCAAGTGATAAAGAAAGACTAAGAAAATACTTAGTACAATCAGTCCATAGATCCTTATAGAGGATATTATAATTCCTTGTGTTTATGTTTATATCAAACCAACCTAAAGAGAGGTTCAATGGTTCAATGATTTCAATGATACAAGTTATCGATTGATTTTGGACAGAATGTGATGGGACTAGAAATCATAGTCGTGTATGAGTTGAGATCAGCACACCATAGTTACATGGTGTAATGTGAGATGGTCGCAGGAGAAGGCAAAGAGAACCATTAATTCTCATGCCAAAGACCATCCGGCTCCATACTTCCCAATCGTCCATAAGAATAACCAAAAGTAGTGTGGTGAATTGGTTCAGACAAATTATAAACCATTGCTGCACAATTAGCCAAATAAATCCGAGTGTATACTTGTGAATTGATTGATGTATCATCATGAACAGACCAGATCGACCAAGATCGACCAAGATCGACCAGCATATGTAATGCAGCTAATGGAAAGATCGACCAGCATATGGTAGTATCATAAAACGTGTGGTCAAGTACCAAATGAAGTATATGAGACTAATGAATGTCTATACATCAGTAAAGAAAGAAAGGAACCAATCATCATAAGAGTGGTCGAGTTTTATGGTCCGACCAAGTTCCACCAAAGTATAAGGTGGACCACGCCATATAATTGCAGTATCATATCCGGACCATATCATCATATCAGGCTGCAATACCTTAAGCCATATATGAGTATATTGGCGTGTGATGACAAGGTCCATGACTTAACATGTATATTTCAAAAACATAGCATTATCCACGACAAAATGAAAGAAGTCATGAGACATCATCCAGAGATAGTGACCAGAAGAATGTCTGAGTTAATAATAAAATGAAAGTGTCCACGGTATGGTAAAGCCATGAGACTAGAGGAACCGTGGGACATGAGAAGACCTGCAAGAAAGATTTAATTGCAGGATAGAGGTACATCCAAGTACTGGTCGAGTACTATCCGAGTACTGATTGAGCATCATCCATCCGACCAGAACATGGAGACATTGTCGAGTGGTCAGCATCAAAGGAGCACGTCTTGACCATGTCCAAATGAAGTTTCAGAAGGCCGGCGAAATTACAAAGTATTACAAGAAGCTCATCGACCAGATAGGAATGCATCGTCCAAAGATCTTCAGTGATGCATTCATCAGGGGGAGTTCATGTGTTGTACTCTTTTTCATGTTCATGGTTTCCCATTTTGCCACATTGGTTTTGGAGTTTCTAGGAGAGGTTTTAATGAGGCAACATTAAGCATGCAACGAACCAGTACCGGATGTGTCGATCAAAGGGGAATGTTATGTACCAGATTGTGATTGACATAACCGAACCGACCAGGACCGTACCGACCGCAGAAGATAATGCTTATCGACTGTTGTACTTATCTACTTAGGATAAACACGACCTGATGTATATATATATATGTAAGATCTCTGGTCAAGATTAATAATAGAAACACGTTTCCCCATTTTTATTTAGCAAAATCACATTTCTTTGAGTGATTAACACTGCTGAAAAGAAAACAGAACTTCTCACCTTTATGGAACTGGATTATTATCGTAGATGATTTTAATTTAAATCATATTAAGAAATAAACAATGCAGTATAAGAAAAGAAAGCAGTACAAACATTCTCGTTTTATTTACATCAAAATAACGTAAACGGAATTTAAATGAACATGACTATGATTTGTTTTTCCTGTTTAAAATAATACAACAAAGATACAGACATACTTGTAGAGCCGCCAAGTCCGGTAAGTTAAGAACTGTAGGTGTGTGTGTCTTTTGGATTTTATTTCACAATGAAGAACGTCTGGAAGCAAATGAACTGCTTCTACTAAAACGTCGTGAAGCAGTGGAAAACCTGACAAAATCGGGATCAATCACAGTTCCCTGAACTTGTTGTCTCCGTTGTAGCATCCCTATCCCCCGGGGATCGACCGAGGTTATCGAAAGGGAGCTATAGACACGCGTATACCCTTATAGGCAACCCGTCGTGTCAGTTACTGGTCCCAAGAGTCGAGGATCGCATTGCTTTCTTTGAAATTCCGATCCACCCGTATCCACACACTTCTACTTACAGTCATGCGCACAGAGAAAAGGAAAGAGAGGGTCTGAGTATTGGGTTACTCAGTGAAGTGACTCTAGACTAGCCTGCCCGCAAGACACTCTACATTACTCTATGCGGGAATCAGGACTGACTAGCCACCACAATCAAACAATGCATCACAGATCATTTCATAAAGACATCATTTCTAGCAACCTAGCGATCAATCAATACAATGAACTCAGTCACTGCTACATAGCACACAAAAATAGATTAGACCGACTCGACAAACACAACCGACTCAACTTCAAGAAAAGGACATATGACCGTTTACGGACGTCCCACCTCGTGCCGGCCTAACCTGGAAGGGGCGCCCTCTCTCGGAAAATCTGTCCCCCTCTCCAGCTACCTAGAGGCTACCCGGATTGCAGCACGTTGGCCCACTGGCTCTGTCTGCCCCCGACCATTCATAGCCTTTCACAGCCACTTCTCGGCTTGACTCGATCCTAAGGCGCCACTACACTTGCTTATTTATATCCCGCCCTCGCGCGAATCCTTTCACATCTCAACACATCACACCCTAGACCCTAGACGCCCACCCGTTCTCGGTGGTCCAAGCAGGACTACAAACAAGATTCAATGACACTTCCACTTCCACATTCTCATTCTCATTCACATTCACTTACTCATACTCATACTACCACTTTCACTTACTCAACAGCTTTCACTTAGACTCTTACTCATACTCAAGACGCCACCCGTTATCGGTGGTCCAAACACCAGTCACTTAGCACAAGAGTAATATGAACAACCATTAAACAAGATGCTAAGAGAAATCTCAATCATCACATGGGATCAAACAACACATAAGCAATCATCATGTATTAGCCACATCAACACAAGGCAGTCCATTAATGTCCCTTTTAAACAGTATGAGAGTTCTTATGCAACATGGTTCATGCATCTAACAGCCTAGATCCATCATGAACTACCAACCTAACTTACACAACAAGGACTAATCAGATCTAGATCCAACAAAATTAATATAAAGGACTTGAGAGAAACTGGGTTCGGATCACCTCACCTTAACTTAGATCTGAACACAAAAAGCGAGAGAATATGAGATCTGAACCACCCAACTGATCAGCTACACAACCACCACCACCACCGGCGCCGGCGAGGAGAGAGAAAGGGAGGCGGCGCGCGGAGGAGAGAGAGAAGAAGGAGAGAGACGCGCGGGAGAGAGGAGAGAAGAGAGAAGAGAGAAGAGAGAAAGACGGCGGCGCAGGGGAGAGAGCTTGATGGCTAGGGTTTCCAGTTCTCAGGGAATCTCTGCAGAGCTCCGCTTCAATTTTGTGAATAGGACAAAAGGAGGTGGCTGCAGTCCTTTTTATAAGGATGGGGAGGAGATACCTAGGTTTTCTGGTCAGTCGGGCCGTAGAGAAGCCCGTTCCCATTATAAAAATAATGGGTCCGGGATAGGGATGTTACAAACTCCCCCACTTAATGGAATTCGGCCCCGAATTCAGCTTGTGGAACTCCCATTTCTTAACATCCCTTACCCAAGCAGTTCACGGAGCACCAATATTTTTTTCCAACGGTCCTGAATTCCATGATACCCCTTGGTTCTAACTCGCTGCGGCTTTATACTGCTCCCATGTCACTTCAGGCGGTACTACTTGCTTTGCGGTTTCATAGGTCCTCTTCGCTTTGTCCTTAGTTCTCCCCCACTTCGATCAAGCATACAAGGGTTCTAGACAACCCCTCACATCCGGACGAATCCCGGGTTTAGTCTCAACTGACTGAATCGAAAAGACACTCTTAACTCAAACAATGCTCTTGGAACTTCCAGACACAGATACTTTGCTAACACTCTTTTAAAACCAACGAACGAATTCAATAAATGGGATGGAGTAGGACTACAATAGTTTAGAGAAGCTCGAGGCATCTGTACAAACACAGAATGCCCAAAGAAATGAAAAACACCAAAGCCAACAACAATAAATAAATCAATCACACAAAAGCGCGAGTCCTACTCCTACGAAATGATCAAATCACCTTAGCTAGCCACCATGATGTGGAGAAGCACGGTCGGCCTTGGATCCAGGACCAACCGTGCTGGCACTCCTAGCTGCAGGCACCAGGTCGTCGTCCGTCTCCACGTCCTCATCTGACTCGAAGAAGCGTGCACTTTGGTCCTCTTTGCCCATCCTTGCGAAACACTCCTCTGCGGTTATTGCTTGGCTGGCTACCATTCTTACTAGTGCGAATTCCAACGGGGCCATGGCATTCACAAGTTCGTCCCGAATGTCCTTGCGGAGCCCTGCCAAGAACAACTGGCACCACTCCTCAGCTGGCTTCGACTTGCACTTCTTGGCCGTATCCATGAATTCCTTCAGGTAATCTCTTACAGCTCGTGGCTTCTTTTCCATATAGACCGGTGCATCGCAACTACCAGGTTCCTGACTTCTTTCGATGGCGTCTCCCCTCGGAGCTGAGAACTTGCGCGGACGTCCCCGCTTCTTCTTAGAAGGTTCCTTAACAAGCGGCTCAGGAACCCACTCCATATCTGACACTGGTTTTTCTTTCTTTGGCCGACCCCGTCCTCGCTTACCCGAAATTTTCCCCGACTGGTACTCAGTCGATGCTCGAGCATACTGAATATCCCCACGCATCAGATCCTCCACCCAATCACACTGCATAGTCCGGCGCTCAAACGTCGGCAATGAAGGCCCCCACCTTGGTACCACTCTTCCCGCTACGATGTGCGGAGTCCGGATGTCGAACTGGCCCGGCTTTTCTGGTCCACTACACTCACGGCTGTCACCATGGTCACCACTGGCTGGCGAAGACATCCTGCAAGTAAAGATCCGATAAGAACCATAATAGAAGTATAGATATAGTGGGTGGTTTTTGAAAACATCATACAACTTTCTCAAGCATCAAAACTTTCGCACACTCTTTTCTTTTAAAACAAAGTTTTGAAAAACTTTAGAAATACCGACCCCTTAGGATAGCACTAAGGGATCTTAACCCCCGCTCTGATACCAGTTGTAGCATTTCTATCCCCCGGGGATCGACCGGAGTTATCGAAAGGGAGCTATAGACACGCGTATACCCTTATAGGCAACCCGCCGTGTCAGTTACTGGTCCCAAGAGTCGACGATCGCATTGCTTTCTTTGAAATTACGATCCACCCGTATCCACACACTTCTACTTACAGTCCTGCGCACAGGGAAAAGGAATGGGGGGGTCTGAGTATTGGGTTACTCAGTGAAGTGACTCTAGACCAGCCTGCCCGCAAGACACTCTACATTACTCTATGCGGGAATAAGGACTGACTAGCCACCACAATCAAACAATGCATCACAGATCATTTCATAAAGACATCATTTCTAGCAACCTAGCGATCAATCAATACAATGAACTCAGTCACTGCTACATAGCACACAAAAATAGATTAGACTGACTCGACAAACACAACCGACTCAACTTCAAGAAAAGGACCTATGACCGTTTACGGACGTCTCACCTCGTGCCGGCCTAACCTGGAAGGGGCGCCCTCTCTCGGGAAATCCGTCCCCCTCTCCAGCTTCCTAGAGGCTACCCGGATTGCAGCACAATGGCCCACTGGCTCTGTCTGCCCCCGGCCATTCATAGCCTTTCACAGCCACTTCTCGGCTTGACTCGATCCTAAGGCGCCACTACACTTGCTTATTTATATCCCGCCCTCGCGCGGTTCCTTTCACATCTCAACACATCACACCCTAGACCCTAGACGCCCACCCGTTCTCGGTGGTCCAAGCAGGACTACAAACAAGATTCAATGACACTTCCACTTCCACATTCTCATTCTCATTCACATTCACTTACTCATACTCATACTACCACTTTCACTTACTCAACAGCTTTCACTTAGACTCTTACTCATATTCAAGACGCCACCCGTTATCGGTGGTCCAAACACCAGTCACTTAGCACAAGAGTAATATGAACAACCATTAAACAAGATGCTAAGAGAAATCTCAATCATCACATGGGACCAAACAACACATAAGCAATCATCATATATTAGCCACATCAACACAAGGCAGTCCATTAATGTCTCTTTTAAACAGTATGAGAGTTCTTATGCAACATGGTTCATTCATCTAACAGCCTAGATCCATCATGAACTACCAACCTAACTTACACAACAAGGACTAATCAGATCTAGATCCAACAAAATTAATATAAATGACTTGAGAGAAACTGGGTTCGGATCACCTCACCTTAACTTAGATCTGAACACAAAAAGCGAGAAAAGATGAGATCTGAACCACCCCACTGATCAGCTACACAACCACCACCACCACCACCGGCGCCGGCGAGGAGAGAGAAGCGGACGGCGAGGAGAGAGAAAGGGAGGCGGCGCGCAGAGGAGAGAGAGAAGAAGGAGAGAGACGCGCGGGAGAGAGGAGAGAAGAGAGAAGAGAGAAGAGAGAAAGACGGCGGCGCTGGGGAGAGAGCTTGACGGCTAGGGTTTCCAGTTCTCTGGGAATCTCTGCAGAGCTCCGCTTCAATTTTGTGAATAGGACAAAAGGAGGTGGCTGCAGTCCTTTTTATAAGGATGAGGAGGAGTGACCTAGGTTCCTATTATAAAAATAATGGGTCCGAGATAGGGATGTTACATCCGTCCTCTCTGTCCCAAGCTTACTCTCCCATGTCCTTGTGCCACCGGATCTGTCGCAGGAACAATTTCAGGAACTGGCATCTCCAGGGAGTGTCCTGAGATGCACAATGATCCTGACTCGTCTTGTTGCCAATACACTTCAACCATTATTCCCCTCGGATTATCCTCAGTTTCGGTTCCTGGTATACCAACAAATCTTGCCCCAACTGGTATCTGTAGATTGGATTGCATCAGCTCAAGTCTCTGTTTAATGGAATATAAGAGCATGAGATGTAAGTTATTTACCTCGACGGATGAGCCAGATGTTAGTTCAAGAGTGACCATTGTTCCAGCAACAGCAGCGCTTTCGAGTTCAGCTTTTCTTGCTATGTTCAAGAAGACTTCTTCAAGAGTCGCAAGACCAATTTGGATGTCTGAGATTCCGAACTCGGTTTCTTTTTCTTGCAGCTCAGCGAAAAAATTCTGTTTCATTGTTAAAGAAAAGCAAAGAAGTTTTTAAATCATTTACGGTTAGTTCCATAGTAGGTATAGTATTTCTAGAAATTATAATTTGTGTATATCCTTTACAGCCAATAGATTTTCTTTCTCATGCGGTATAACCAAAGTCATGAAGGCCTTGTTTTCTTCTACCGGTTTGACATTGAGATGCTGCAAAGAAAACATCACAGCTCAGAGTACGTTAGACTAAGTTACCCACATTTTAATATAGAAACTTCTAGAGGCTGCTAAAAGACACTCACATCTATAAAGAACTTCTTCACTGGCTCGTGTGAATCTGCACCACCAGCTTCACCATTGTGGTCATTTTTGTTGTTTTCTTGGTTATTTTTTTCAGAGAAGCTAATGTTAGCAACAAAACCAGTGCCAAAGCGAGATTTCAACCTGATGGAGGTTCCAATGCAGCGACGCCTGCCCTTAGCCATTATCCCTATTCGATCACTTAGAATATCAGCTTCCTCCATCGAATGTGTGGTTAGTATAATGACGCGACCTTTCTTGGTTTCTTGTATAATATCCCAGACGTGTCTCCTTGTGATGGGGTCCATGCCTGTAGTCTGCGTTCCACGTATACGAAAAAGGAAGTTGAGCTTAGATAAATATACACAAACAGAAAAAAAATGCTGCATATAATGTTGAAAGTAACAAACAGGCTCGTCTAGGAAGACCAGTTTGGGATCACCAATGAGTGAAACTGCAACACTAAGTCGGCGTTTCATTCCTCCACTGTAACTTCCTGCCCTGATTTTCCCTGCTTCTGTCAGTTTTACCTCCGCCAGTGACTACTCAACCATCTACATGATGGGAAAAAAGTGTTTTGAAAAGACGCAGAGTATATTTGTATTTTAGCTGAAATTAGATATCATCATCAACCAATTAGTTTCTTCCATTTGGGTGACATACTGGATTGATCGATGCAGGTGGCAACCCCTTAATGCTAGCAAAGAGACGGAGATGTTCTTCACCAGCTAAAGCATCCCAGAGTATATCAAACTGTGGAAACAATGAGAATCTTTTTAAGCATATCAAATCTCTGTAGCTAAAGGAAAATGGCAGAAGCTGATAGCAACAAGAAAATATCTCACCTGAGGACAAACTCCAATCATTTTACGGATGTTGGACATACCAACAGAGCTTCTTACAGAGTTCCCATAAATCAGTGCTGTTAAAGCCAATCAGAGAGACTTTAGTATGGTGAAATGCCTAAGACACTAGGTTTTTACAAAACAAGAACCGGAGAATGTTGAAGCTTCTTACCATCGCCACCAGTAACAGGATTGATGCCTGTCAAACAATTGATAGTAGTTGTTTTCCCTGCGCCATTGGGTCCAGGAAGACAGAATAGTTGATCTTTGGCAATATTCATCCACAGCCCCTGCTTATATTCCATGATTTAGTTACCCTACCATCCTAAGTTGCAAAGACAGTTCTGTTTTCTTAGAAAAAGTACCTTCAGAGCGTGACAAGAGGCAGTTTTCTTGCATTTGCAGCATCCACATTTGGTCGTCCCAGGATAAGTCTTTGCAAGACCACGTATTTGAACATAAATATTCGGATCAACTAAGCCCTCCATTGAATGTTGTTTAACTAAATCCTCTTCTTCAAGGACATCTTCATCATCAGGGGTGATGTGATCAACAGGTGGGACTGAACCAGTACAGTTACAAATCCCACCTTCTGCTCAGAGCAAAAACGGTTAGTTAGGACAACCTTTTCACTACCCAAACTAAACAATTAACAAAGAAAACAAGATTGAGGGGAAAGTACCTTCCAGTCGGTTGCCACCTCTACCGGTCCAGTAACCAGGTTTCACAAAATAAAAGGCAGATTTTCTTACACCGGACGCGTTTGGAACAATATTGTCAAAGTAGAGAGCCAGAACAAACCACAAAAGGAATGTACCAATAAGCCACAAGTAGATATCATTCTGTCAAAACATCAAATAAGTAATATCAGATAACAATTTGACACAGTTATTAGATATACCTTATTAGTAAGAGCTGACTTACAATTGTAATCACACAATCAATGTCATCGTTGGGTGCACATTCTGCTCTCTTACTCCAACTAATGCCAGGATATTGAGGAGTTGAAGTTGCATCAGAAAGCAGCTTGAGACCGTGAGAAAAGGTATTGGGTGGGAAGAGCGACCAGAGCACCCTAAGCGTGAGAGAACGATCCTTGGAATAGGGAAACCCAGTTGATCCTCCAATCTGCATATTGAATATGACTAGTAAATATTCATAATTCTAAGAAACAGTTTAGTTAGATGTTGTTCATTTATCCATCTGTATGTTATTTCATATGATTCATTTAGATGATCCAATCAAATGATCCATCTGGATTATTTGTTTCTCTATCCAAATAGTTTATCTAGATGGATTATCTATATGAATATATGTTCGTTTGTCCATCTCTATTTTCATCTAGATGACTTTAGTAAAAAAATGATTTAGATACCCTGTTTAGATTTATTCATATTTTTCTCTATTTTATTATATTACTAGAGGTTCGCCGGCGCTACGCGCTGGTTTTTTAATATTATTTAATTACTTTGGTACATAATTTATATAGTTATATAATTATTTAAATGAATTTAAATTTTTTTGTTATGTTTGTGTATGATTTCTTCACATAATAACAACAATGAGATATGGTAGTAAACATATCTAAAATCTTAAATTCGATAATTATTGATAGTTAGATAAAATGTCTTCTCTGCTTATTGTTTATTGTTTATTTTTCATTATTCTTTGAAATCAGATGAAAATTTTAGTTGTTATTTTTAGGTTATTAACCAGTTTTTTTATTTAAAGCCAGTGACTATTTTCTCTCCCTCCTCTAGTCTTTTTATATCAAGATTTTCATACAATATATCAGTAACATATTATTTTATTGGTTGAAAACTTGTTGCGACATTAGAGCATTTTCAATGTAAAACTCTTTTTTTTTCTTTTGAAATAGAGTGGAAGAGAAAGTAAAATAAAATTACTCCAATTTAATTCATATCTCACTCCATAATAGAGTAGTGAACAAATGAAAAATAAATTACTCTATTTATGGAGTAAACTTCGTTATAAAGTAAACTCCATTATAAAGTGAGATATGAAACGAAGAATTTTTTGGAGTTAAAAAATTGAGCGGAGTTGAAGATGTCCTTAATACTTAATAGATGCTCGAACACATATAAAAAACCATAACACATTGCGTAATCTTATTGTGAAGAGGATGTCAAAAAAAAAATTTAGGAAACGATATGAATGTAATCCAGTAATATGCTAAAAATAATACATTTTTACCTTCGATTTGTTTAACTTAACTTAAGAAACTTATTTTATTATTGTTGGTGCGGTAAACATTTTTTACTCTGTTTAGCAAAAGAAAAAAAACTATTTTACTCTTCACAACTCCGATTTGCTTATGTTACAAAAGGGAAACTTTTGAACTTTAATAGTTTTAAAAATGATTATTATATCTGTTAGTGTAGATTTGATTTCAATTCTTATCGTTCAATTTCAAAAGAGTAATTAGTAAAGGCCAACTATACTGATATCTTTAATCTACCGAAAAAGAGGCACACATCTTATATATATATACGCTTCTCACTTCGGAGAAGGCAAGAACTCGTATCATTATTTTTTATCTGTTTGTGGGACTCAATAAAAAGGTTTTGTTGGGTTAATTTAAGCCTTACATAGAAGACCCGATATCATAAAACATTTAGAAAGTTAAAGACATGATGACAGGTGGCATTTTTCCCTCCTATGGAGAAAAAAAGTCTACTTTATTATATAAGATTTTTATTAATTATTTAAAATATAAATATTTTAAATTTAATTTTGGTAGAAATATAATTTTGTAGTTTTCAACGTTACTTTGTTGTTTTGTCAGAAAAATGAATTGTGTCATTTTGACGAGAAAATGTGATTTTGTTGTTGTAGAAAACATGATTTTGTGATTTCGGCAGGAAAAATATTTTTGCGGTTTTAGCGAGAAAAAACATTATGCGGTTTGGACTGAAAATGTTTTCTTTTTACGACTTTGATGATAAACCGCATTTTGCAGTTTTGACGGTAAAATGCGTTTTTATGATTTTGGTGAAAAAATACATTGTGCACTTTTGACGGAAAATATGTTTTTGGTTTTGGCAGAAAATATGTGTTTTTTTTTTTTTGCATTTTGGCAGAAAAAATATGTTTTGAGGTTTTGCTGGAAAATGCATTTTTATGTTTTAACGGAAAAATGTGTTTTACCGTTTCAGCGGAAAAATAAATTTTTGTGGTTTTGACGGAAAAAGCACTTTGTTTTTGTTTTTTTATGGCGAGAAATACATTTTTGTGGTATTGGTGAAAAAAATGCATCTTTTGTGGTTTTAACAGAAAACTAGATTCTGACCCGCCCTTCAAAGGGCGGGTATATTTTTTGATTTGCGCTTTTCAATAATTTTTGTTGAAAAAAATATTTTACGTAATGAACATTATGATTTTTAATAAATTATCTATTTTAACTTTTTATGAAATTTATCTTAAGTTTATTTATATGATTTTTTAAAAATAAGACTAAATTTTTGAAGACTCCAAATAATTCTGACCCGTATTATGAGTTTTTTATTTAACCAGTTGTTAAACTTATTTCATACTGATTTTATTTTTAATATCTTAATTTAAATAAAATATTTTTATATTTTAAACCGCTCTGCATTGATAAAATTCATTTTGTGTGTTTTAAACTTTTTCTATACTTTTATTAAATTTAGTATATGATTTAACTTTTTATTTTAAATTAAACTATTTTTTAAGATTGGAGATAATTCAGACCCGTATTATGGTTTTGTAGATTTAATCATTTGTTATTTCATTTTTTTTTAATTTAATAAATATTAAACTAATATAAATAATACTTATTAATAAATAATTAATGAGTCTTGAAATAGTTAAATCTTAAAAGTACTATTTATACCTTATTATTATTAGAGGAACTTTTGTTTAACCTAAAATTATTAATATAGATAATAATTATTAATAAATATTAATTAACTAATTCTAATTTATGCTTAATTTTCCAGTCATATATAATGTATTTGTGAATTCTAGTCAGTATAAAGAAGAGTTATGGGTTCTTTGAATATAGGAAATAAAAAAGGAGGTTATAAATTAAACGCATGAAGTTAGTTATTAGTAATAGAATAAATAAATAATTAGATATAACATATATAAATATTTAGAAGGTGATTATGGTTTATTTGATGTAGTTATAAAATAAATAGTTGGACATAACATTTATCATATTAGTCATGTCCTTAATTTAATAGAATATATGAAACGTGGTTACGTAAAATATACAAAATTTGAAATTGAGTTGGGAATAATAAATTATGCAACTAACAAATCAATCCTAAAATTAAGGGCAAGTTGAAATATGAGATTTTATTGTTGTTCGGTTATTTAAGAAATTTTAAAATTAATCATTGTCGGATTAAATAGATTTTATTAGAATTAAATATATTTTGGTAGGATTACAAAGATATATTCCCGTTCAAACTGGTACAAACTGGAAGCAAAGTAATATACCTCAGTTAAGCGGATTCGTCGGCCGTCTCCTAAAACCCACAGCCACAATCTTTCAAGCCACCTCCCTCCAGCCAGCTTTGCGATTTATTCTCAGTTCTCCGGTGGTAACTCCGGCGGTGATAACTTGCAAAAACGTTGGGGTTGTGGAATACTTGTCTTGAATTGCCATGGAATCCACCGATCCGAGACCACAACCACAATGGACCCAACTCCGCAAAAATCTGATCGAGTACCCGCCGTTCTCAAATAGAATCCTCACCTGAGAATAAGAAAAATAAGATCAAATCCCACCTTTGATGTCTAAACTTCACCTCAACCAACTCGATATACCTCACCTCACCATGGTCGTAAAAGAAGAGAAAAGGGAGAGCGAGCCACCCAAAACACTGCACCAAGCTTGATCAATGTGTTACGGTTAAACCGTAATGAAGAATGACGATGAATAGTGATACAACATTCATAATAAGAAACATAATAAAAACAGCTCTAAAACAATAATAAGCAGATTTCCTAGAAAATTACCAAGAAAATCCACAGAGAAAGATGAAGAAGAGTTCTAACAAACTTTTACAATTTTTTGATTAAAAAGAAAGTAACCATCGTGCTCTGTTCTTATACAACAACGCTGTTGCACTCTCTCCTTTAATGATGTCGTGGCATAAATGATTGAATTTCCTGTTTCACAATAATGGTTAACATAGGCTTTAGTGATTTGATTGAACATGATAGAGAAATAAGGTAATATTGCTGGAGAAAAGAGCTTTTTTTTTTGTCGATGAAAGAGAGAGATAGTAAGGAAATATATATATATTTTGTTGGAATAAAATAGAATTTAATAAAAAGCATATGTTTAAATAAATCCAGTGGCATAGAATGGTAAATACTGTTGAAACAGAAGGACATCTCAAAAAATGGCCTTCTATTTTAATAGTATTGACTAGATCTTGATCCGTGCGACCGCACGGGTATTTATTTTCTGTTTTTAGTTTTTTTATTAAATGATGTATTTGTAATATTTGATAATAAATTTATAACGAAAACTAATTTTTGCAGTTATAACAAAAATTAAAATTTTGATAAAATATTCTTATATAAATTCAGTTATCCTAATTAAAATAGTATAGGTGTGGGTCATAATGGTTTCGAATTCCAAATATTTGGAATTTATATTAATATAAATTTGTTAAAAAATAATCACACTCGGTATTTAATTTTAAATCTTAATTTGGGTGTACTAAATGTTATATTTGTAAATATAATCATATTAAATTAAGTAATTTTATATTTTTGCGTTTAACGTAAAATATATCATCGACACTGGAGATCACCTAAACAAATCTAACATTTATATGATTAGATGTATGTGTAAGATATATAACAAATAAAGTTTTTAAATGATAAGTATGAAAATACACAATATGGTTAGTATGCTATTAAACATGATACGTTACTTATAAAATTTGTAAGAATAAATAATTGTTAGATTTTTAACAAATTTGTGACCTATAAAAATTAAGATTATAATTTGTAAGAAAATGAAATGTAATATAATATATATTTGATCTAACTGCTAATTCATTATAAATGGGCTTACGTGTTCAATAATTTTCAGATTTGATTTTGACAATTAGTTTTCATAATTACTGTAGACTAATGAGAAAATAATGGAAAATAATTTTTTGAAAATAAATAAAGTGATTCAGTTTCTATATCTTGTAGTAGAGATAGGCGTTCGGATATTCATTCGGATTTGATTCAGGTCTCTTTGGGTTTTAGATTTTTGGGGTGAAAGGTTTTAGCCTCATTCGGTATTTATAATTTCGATTAATGTTCTGGTTCGGATAACTCATTTGAATTGTTTAAAAAAAAAATTCTTAAAATATAAAAGTAAAAATTTATATAACAAATAAATTTGAATAATGTATGGCAGAAACTTAAACTTAACATAAAAATTGTTTTGGTTCGAATATTAAAAGATAGTGATCTCCTACTATATCATATGCGATTTTTATTATCATTAAATGTGGTAAATTTAGAATTAGGAAATGTATTATTAAACTTAAAAGACAGCATTAATAAAATTATAAATAATTTCGAAAATGATTTAATAGAAAAAGAAAATTAAATTTTATATTTGGATAACACATTAACTCAACTGAAAAAGACAACATTAAAATAGGTAACTTAATTTATATTAGGACAACACATTAACTCAACTGGAAAAGACAAGCATTAAATTAGGTAGTTATTTAATTCTCAGTGGCATTTAGACGTAAATACTGTGCAACTTGTAGGGTTAATCCATATGTGTACTTCTGTTTTAATAAAGTAGATGTGTTTTTTGTGGTTTTGATAGAATAATACATTTTGTGGTTTGGTGAAAAATATGTCTACTTGAATGTTAATTTTTTATTAGAATAAAAGTTATTCGTCATTTGTTATTTGGACAGATTCATCTCCATCAAGATGCACCAATTAAAATCATCTTGATAAATCATCCAGATGAATCTTATATGAGGTTAAAATTTTATAACCTATCTTGATGGATCATTGGATGATGAACAGTAACACTAAACAAATATCAATTTCATCTCTATTTAAATTGTCCTTTGAATGGACAAACAAACAGACTCCTATTTGTTTTGCATCGAGAAAGGTACCTGTGTTATAAAACTAATCAGAAACTCAAAGAAGCCAACAGTTGTCGCTGAAGATGCTTTGCTGATAAAAGCTGATAGCATGAATGCTAGTCCAATCTAGCAGGTCATGTAGAAGAGAGATATAAATCCTCCAATATGTATGCAACGTTAGTGTTACGGACTCAGTTTTTTTACCATATTGATCTGGAAAAGCATGAAAAGTAAGAAGACGACAAAGAAGCTGTTCTTCAAGAAAAAGTCGAACTGGAACATCATTCCAAAGAGAACTATCAAGAGCGCCGAGATTGTTGTAAGAATCCCTTCCCATGTAAGCCATGACAACCAATAAGCAGTGTCAAAAACACCCATCATTGTCATTGCCTGTTACAAAACAAGTCACGCAATCAATGTACGACAGAGTGTGGGTAAAATAACATCCTAAGTAGATAGGAACTATATCATACCTGGCGAAGTTTGAGCTCTTTCTCAGTGATCAAAGAACTGAGTTGAAGTACAAAACCATACATCGCAATGGCAAGGAAGAAACTTGGTCCTACTGTGTCCAATGCAACAACAGCTTCGATAGTTGGGTGTGGAAACTCTTTAAATCCGATAACCCAGTTAAACTTTGGATCTGCAAAACGTATGCCACAGAATCAGCACTAAGTAGCCACATGCTAGAACCACAAGGATTAAGCAAGAAGATACATAAACAATATGCATAACCTCCAATTAAGGACCTAGCGATTTCACGCTCAGCAGCAACTTGAAGAGGTATCTGGAACTTAAACGTAGGATCTTCGAACCTTCCTCGTTTCATCTCTGGTGTTGAATTTGTTTGAATTCCATAGCTAATCACTGTAGAGTTTCTTTCCTTAAAGTGCAAGGCTCCTGGAGTTTGCAAGGGATTCACCATGAGCCAGACATCTACATCATCAGGACTCTTGAATGATCGAACCTGCGTTAGACCACATAATTCTAACGGTTGGTTAATACGCACATTCGATTCCACTCGTCAAAACCCTTTTCTTGACAAACACGTAAAGTTTCAAGAAAAGACAAAACCCTAAAAACACTAGGTAGAGACACGACATACCTATTCCTCTGTAATAGGTCTCCATGGATTGTTGTCTCTGATCGCGTCAATAATGTCTCTCACCCGCCGGGTATCATTTCCGCTCCATACGAAGTCGAAACAGGGAAGCTTCACGAAGAACTTATCCTCACAAGGCAGGATCGGCGGAGATATCAGCGCCGTGGGATCAGTGACGGTTTTGAGGGCAGTGGAGGAAGAGAAGCTCTTCTCCATAGCCTCCTGGATACAGAATATGAGGAGGATGAAGAAGAAGGAAGCGAAGAGCTGAAGGAGCGTTGATCTCTTGCTACGCCATGAGAGAAAAAGTTTTTTCCAGCACAGAGCCGTGTACTGCTGCCAGAGAAGAGGCAAACCTCTCTGCAACGTCATACTCACCGTTTTTAATTTTTCTTTTACTACAGTATGTGATTTGATTTTAGGAGACGAAAGTAGTTATAGTACCTCTGGAGTTTGACAAAATTACGAACTAGCCACTCAGATAGTCAATTTGCCTCGGAAACTACCTGCGAAGATAACTTCCAGACAAAACCTTGTTCAGATAGTAGTTGCAGATTATTTATTTTTTGCAATTAAAAGACAGAAAGACTGGTGTTCTCAGATTAAAGAAACACACGACAGAGTAATATTTCATTTAAATTAGTACTACTAGATGAAAAATATAATTATAGTTTTGACTGATATAAGTTCCTCTTAATTATTGGCTACTATTACAAAAAAAAAAAAATAGCGTTGAACCAATAAATATGTCGGATATCCTTTTTTAAGTTTAAAAATAGAACTTAAGACATTATTAATTTACTAAAACCAAGTTTTTAGAGTTTTCTATTTTTTCTGCGAAAACTTTTTTTTTTACGGCAAACGGCTATTCTATTACTCAAACTTGAGGTGGTCTGGGTAACCAGACCGGAATAGAACAACCAATAAAAAGTAACTTCATATGGTAGGATCTAGCTGTCTTAGCTAAAAAATCTGAAATCTGATTACGCGCTCTAGGAACATAAGAAATCTTGAAGTCGGGGAAGCATATGAGCAGTGTCTCTATCCTCTCTAGTTTTGTAGCAAAACTTGGCCAAGCATGAGGTTCCTTGATCATAGCAATCAATTCCTTGCAGTCCGTTCCAAAGTTCTGACAAGTAGAATGTTGAAGCATATTCTCCATCGTCCATCGCAGTGCTTCCACTTCTGAATGCAGAGCTGATTCTCTTCTGGAGAAGTTTTGTGATCCCATGAGTTACGTATTTCCCACACTGTCCAACCATACCCATCCACGCCCACTAAAATGAGCCTGAGATGTCCAAGACCCATCCAGCATACATATATTACTCAAGCTTATGACTTGAGATTCCTCTGCATTACTCGCTTGTACCGGTGGTGGTATGGTTTTATTGGCATTAAACCAGGCTTGACACTCACTTTCAGCATATCGAACTAGTTCCAGAGGATCTCTATCTATGCCCCTAAAGAGTTTATCATTTCGAGCCTTCCAGATGTACCAAATCAACCAGGGATAAGGATCCCTATCTTGATCTGGTTCGAGTATGCCGTTCTTTTCCCAGAAGAGGTAGTTCATATTCGTGTATATACTTGATGCTGGAAAAACATCAGGGCTCGTCGGAGTTGATGAATGAAGCCAAACCTGTAACGTCGGTGGGCATTCGAAAATAGCATGCGTTACTGATTCCTCTGGCTCACCACATCTTGGGCAGTAATTATCACATCTCATATTACGCCTCACTAGGTTTCTCGTTACTGCCACTTGGCCAGTTAACAATTGCCATATAAAATGACAAATTTTCTTTGGCGCATTTATCTTCCAAGCAAAGGCTTGAAGCTTTATTATACTTGGCTCGACCACTTCTTTTTCATCTGCATCCTTCAAGAGATTTTGGACTACCTAATATCCAGACTTAACCGTATATTGTCCATTTCTGCGAAAACTTTATTATCTTGTATATTACCAACTATATATTCTAACATACCAATAAGATCAACTATATTTCAATATTTTAAATTTTCAATTATTTATTTTTAATTTTAAAACTATATATGATCTGACATTTATGAAATTTAAAGTTTAATAAGATAAATTCGCCTTTTGTAATTTAATTTTCTGCAATGAACACGTCTCTCACAAATTCTAACTATGAAATCTTATATAATAAAATTGCGACTTAAATTTGATCAAAAAAAAAAAAAAGTTGCGACTTAAATTAAACAGTGCGTTTCTGATTTTTAATTTGCGTTCCGTTCAGTTTTATTTATTTGGTTTGGGCGTTTGTTACCATTATAGGTCCATACTTTACCTTGATTTCTTCTCACTTCAGTTTAACGATTTTGTGATCGTCGATCGGCTTTATGATTTCCTCTCCAATTGATTTGCTTCCTTTCGATTCATCTTCCCTTTTACTCTAAGACAATCTTTCCCTAATAGCAACTTCGCAGCTTCATTTCTCCCAGTTGAAAGCTGACCGCTGTAGGTATGTGGTTCAAACGAGACTCCTGGGTTTTTGTGAGGCTCGGGATGTCAAAAAAGGAGATCAATTGATGGGCATCAGCTGCTTGATTCCAAGGTATTTTCATTTGTTCCTTATTTAAATCTTTTGTTGATCTGACTTCTCTTATTCAAGCGGTTTCTTCTCAGGTTAGCCCCCAAAGCTTGGAAACATTTTAGATGATCAGTTTGTTTGTGAAAGGTATATTAAAATTGACTCTCTTTCACATGTTTTTCTAAACAGTTTTGTAAAGAAATTTTTAAAACCCAATGATTCTGCTCCAGTTGCAACCAAAGGCATAAGGGCAAGGAACCTGTAATATGGATGGTTTTTGGAGAGGTGATGCCCGAACGAAGCATCCTAGGGATGGGAAGTGAGAAATGAAGTGTCTTAGAGGAGCCACATCTGTTTCAAGTCCGGCTACTGACTTTTGCGCTGAAGCAAAGGCATTGAGATGGAGTGTTATTTGCATACTAGAGCTATAATAAATTCTGAATTTTACCACTTTGGCTCTCACCAGTACGATGTTATAGGTCAACTGCTTCAAGGAAAGTAAGGTCTCATATATAGTTCAGTTTATAATTTTATTTGTTTAGCATTTGATACGTATATTGATGAATTGCAGAAGCAAAGGAAGATTTATTAAAACATCGCAAATGGATTTCGTTAATGGTGGGAGTTTGGAGTTCGGCGAAGCACACTGTTTACTCCAGAAATTTGTGAGAGAAAAAGCCTTTGCAAAAGTCAGGGGAATCTCTCTAAAAGCAGAAGTGACGAAATGTGATGATATAGCACAATAGAGTTGAAGCTTAGATGGCTGAAATCAAATATGTGGCTAGAGATCTCGATCTGAAGCTATAGAAAAAGTAAGAGTGAGCACTAGAGCAATGTGTCAACCTTAAATCAGACATCTTCTGAGATAGAAGCTGCTCGACGAGAAGTTGAGGAAAGGAGAAACAAAGCCACTGTGTTGGAGGAAGCTAAATTCTGAGGGTCGCTCTTAAAGTCGAGGAAGAAAAAGCTGTCGAGGTTAATGAGCTTGAACAAATAAAGTCAGTGTCTGAAAACTCAACATTTCCTCGAATCTGTACTACCACGACATCTGAGTGTGGAGCTTAGAGCATCGCGCTAATCTCAGGAAGAATTTAAGTCGCCGAGCAAAGGAGCTAAGGTATTCGATAAGCTGGTGAATATGAAAATTTCAGCCGTGCTGGCTCAGGTGGAAGCATATAGAGCTAGCGAAAACAAGACACTGAAGAAGTTATAGGCACGCAAGAGGAGATTGACAACTTAGGTATGTTGTTGAAGGACTCAGGAGATGTCAGGTAAGATATCAGAAGAAAGCAGAGGAATCGGCGTCGAGGATTCTTGCGGAAGCTAAGCAAATGATTCCGCTGAATCATCACCACAAGATCTCTACAAAGCTACGAAACATAATCTATCCACAACAAACTCGAGAAGACAAAAATTTGTGGTATAAAAAGGTTGTTTACCGAAGCTAAGTGTAATCTTAAATAGAAATAAGAATCGAGTGGAAGGGGTTCTCCTTCTTATCTCTCTGGAGAGAAACCCTTTTTGATGTATGCTTTCTTTTCAAGAGTTGAGAATTTTGGTTGTCGTGAAAACGACCAGAGTCTTTTTACTACATAAGGTTTTGTAGTTCGAGATTAGAAGCAAAGTTGGTCTTTCAATGTGAAAACTGGTTTTATTTCTGTTGTTTTATTGTCTCGTTGAGTTGTTGTAGCTGAGGAAGTTATCGATAATGTTTTGGAGAAAACTTGGCCATGATCTGAATGAAGATAGACGCAACAAAAGATTTGGCGGTGTCTGTCAACTAATATTCAAAAGCAACGCTAAACAAGTTGAAGAAAGAAACAACTGATTATGTATCACAGCATCTATTGCTCAGTGTCTCAGATTTTTGAAGAATGATACGATAAGTTTATCATCACATGGTTTGAACCTCTCACTCTAATACCTCTGTTCACCCTATTCACGTGAACGGATTCAATCGAAGAACTTTTTGAAATTGTAATCCAGAAGTAGAAGCAGCTGTCTTCAGGAAATATCCTACTCATGCTTTGGAAGGTCTATTTGTATTTGACCCTATTTCTTGTTATGTTATCACCTTCCTTACCATGAAATAGAACATCCCAACTCAACCATGCTTATTCAAGAAACAACGGTATTTGATTAAACTACGGGAAAATCACATAAAAAACCTTTAGAGTGTCACTTACTAGCACTTTAAAACTCGAAGTTTTTTCACTAACACTTTTAACTTTGAAAATGACTTGTGTATCACAAAAAACCTCCAAAGAAAAAAATTGACCTATTCAGCAGGTAATTTTTCAAAAATAATTATTTAATTAATATAAACAAAATAAATAAATAAATAAATTCAAATAATAAATAAAATCGAAACTTTTAATAAAATTCTCAAAAATGAAAACATAAGAAAAACAATAAATTAAAATTTTAGAAAATTAAATAATTTTCTAAAATTTGAAGAAAATAAAAATAGCTAAAATTTTAATAATAAATAAGATTAAATTTAAATAGAGAAGAACTAAATAAAAAGTTCATTTAAAAAAAATAGAAAATTCAAAATTCAAAATAGTTTTTTTAATTATAATATTTTTCAAAAAATATATTATATCATCGTGGAAAATAACAATTTCAAATATATCACTAGTGACAATGATGGTTTCTGATTTTTATTAATTGATGAGTTTTTATTAATTTTTACGATTTTGTTTAATTTTCTGATTTTTTTTATTTTTTTGTTTATTTTACTTATTAAATAATATTATTTAACTAGTTAGATAATCAAAAGAAAATTAAATAAAATCAGGATATTAAACAAAAATTGTAGAATTTAATAAAAGCTCATAAATTTAAAAACAATCAGAAAATTAATTAATATTTATAAAATTAAAATTCAAAAATAAATAAGATCAAAATAAAAAACAGAAAAATAAAAATTTCATATATTTCAAAAAAATGAAAATTCAAAAGTTTGAAAAAGTTTTTTTTTGTCATTTTCAACGATGATGTTGAAAACTATCATTGGAGATATGGAAATTATCGTCATCTTTAATGGTTATGTGAGAAACCATCATCGTCACTAGATTTTGAATTTTGAATTTTGAATTTTCCATTTTTTAAAAGATTTGTGAACTTTTTATTTATTTCTTCTCTATTTAAATTTAATCATACTTATTATTATTTTTTAATTATTTTTAATTTATCAATATTTTAGAAAATTATTTAATTTTAAAAATATTTATTTAATTTTCTTAAACTTTAATTTATTTATTTTTGATTTTTTTTTCATTTTTGTAAATTTTGTTAAAAGTTTCGATTTTTATTTATTTTTTGGATTTTTATTTATTTATTTTTTTTACTTTATTAATTAAATAATTATTTTTGAAAAATTACCTGCTGAACCGGTCATTTTTTTGATTTGGAAGTTTTTTATGATACAAAATGTTACTTTGAAGGTTAAAAGTGTTAGTGAAAAAACTTCAAAGTTTAAAATGCTAATAAGTGAGACTTTGAAGGTTTTTTATGCGATTTTCCCATCAAACTACTAATAGCCGAAGACAATAATATAACTGATGATTCTCAAGTCACTCTTACTATCACAGATTACAACCAAAATACGACTGTAAGACTTGACGTCAACCTTATCATCATTGATCTTAAGGTAATTAATAGGCTTTAAAACTACAGAAGAAAAAAACGATATATGCCTTATATGCTTTGGAAATTAAAATAATGAAATCTATCTATGATATCTTACTTGAGGCCATATTTTTCATTTCTGTTGTATTGATCAATGGTTTGGTACAAATATAAGCTATCCTATATGTAGGAAAAGTCATATATGATTCAGCATAATTACAATTTATAAGAAGATTTCTTATGTTCCAATTTTCAGTTTCATTTACATATTGTTTTTGATTTTAGTTTTTATTTTCAAACAAAATATATAAATGTTTTTCCTCATTTCTAAATATGTTCCATTGCAGGAATGGATTTCTTACCAAATCAAATAAGAAGAATATATAAATAAAACTTTATTACATACGTTTAAATCCATATTAGTATAAAAAGTAAAATTTCAAATATTGTTCCTTCTTTATACTACACACATGGTACTTAACAGTATAAATATGTTTTTTAAATAAAACATTAACTTTACTTTATTTTTAAATTCCAACTAAATTAACTTTTATACGATTATTGTTTTTTATTCTATTTTTATTAAATCGATAATCACTATCAAATGCATCAAAAATGCCATTTTCTTTCGACCAATTTTCATATTTTGAACATATTTTATTTACTAAGACCATAAAATAAATTGTAAATTTATCTAAGAATAAAACATACGAATCCGATGCGTAAAGCTGGAATATCACTAGTTATAATTAAAATATAACATTAAGATACTAAACCAAAAAGCCTCGCTATATCATCCAACTAACTGCTATATGATCACATCGATGGTGTGCACGTATTTAAACTATTTTTTTTTAACTCGAAGAAAGTTGAGATACATAGTGTCGATAAAAAACCAAAGATAAAGAACATAAACCAACCAAAATAAAACAAAGACATAAATAGAGCCTAAAACCCATATATGTCCACAAGTCTATTCTTTCCACCTTTCCAGAATAATTCGATATCGATGGAGCTGACCTAAAGAACAAATGTCTTGAGCAGTCCCAACCCTAAAAGGAATATCACCAAGCCATACTAGAACCAACAACATCAGAAACAATCGAGAGGTCAAATCTACACCAACTCCAGCAGCTGCTATCCATGTGAAACTTGCATGACCAGAAACCACCACTAAAACTAAGATACAAAGACAAAAGACCTTGAAACGCTACTTGGGAAAACGTCAAAGAAGACCACCAGCTCTTACACGCGGACACTCGCAAGGCAGCCAAGTGACCTACAGAACAAAGACTGCCCACCTCCTTGCAAGAGAAAAACTGAAGGTCAAGTTAACTGCTTCGTATAGAAACCATCTTCCAAAACCACAAAGGTCCAAGATAAGGTCTAGTAGATACCTCAACAGCGAACATAAATCACAAAAAAACGAACCCAAAAATTCAACTTAGGATGCGACGAAGTGACTGAAACAGCAAGAACCAAACAAAAGCAGTATTTCCACGACTTCAAGCTAATACTAATTCACTACACAAGAACATAAGTTCCGGTGATCGAGATGTTAGAAAAATCATCCTTTCCAAAGATATAAAGCCGGCGATAGAGATGCTAGAAGAATCATTCTCTCCCGGAGACAAAAAGCCGGCGGTAAAAAGTTTTGAGAACTTCTTTCCCCATAATCTTAGCCGCACATGGTGGCGGTGAGAACCACCAACCACCGGAGCAAAAGAGAAGACCGACGGCTGCTCTAAACACAGTACTTAAACTATATATAACACAATTTTTCTTAAAATATATATTACTAGGGTCGGACCGCGCTTCGCGCGGCGAGTAGATTTCATTAAGTATTTAACATGTTTTTTTTTCAAAGATGTAATTATATATTTTATAGGATATTATTTATGTGAAATCGATTTATATAGAATTTCAGTAAATTAAACCTCAAAATCGTTGACAAAACAAATAACATTTTGATCAGAAAAAAAATTCAAACTAAAATATTTATTAAAAATACAAAACACTACACTATATCATTTTACCATTTACTTCATGTTTAAAATAATTTTGATGCAAAGTTTATTTGGAAAATACTTATAAGTGGATCACATTTGTTTATGTTCCCTGATATAAAATTAACTATATTATTTATTCAGTGGCTTAAAATAAATTATCTATCATGTAGTTAATTGCCTCATATGTAGTTGTTGCTATTATCATTTTGGTGTTATTTTTTGTATTCGAATAATTGTGGGTTTGTATCATTTATACAGAAGAAGTTGTGGTAGGTGGGTTTGTCTGCAATGTTGTTTTCTCTTGTAGTTTCATCTATAATTATTAAAAACGTTTTTTGTTGACCTTGTTATACGTTAAAAATCATAAGTAGAAGTCATTATTCAAAAAAAAAAAAATCATTATTCAAGTTCAGCATACAAAACACACACACACACCAACCACCCTATCTGAGACACTCATACCATCAGGCTCGTTGCCCTTGGGTCTCCTAAAAACGATGAACCAAAAATGAAACGCTGAAGCTTTAACACATATCACGTCATCACCATACCTCAGCCACAGGACCAACACTCACAAAAGAGTAACAATAAGACTCAAAACTCCTCGAAACGTCTGCGGCACTTTCAGCATCATAAAAATTGAATATTAGTTAAATCATATGCATAAAGGTCAAGGGTTAAACCTATATCATTTGCTCACAATTGCTAAAGTCTTCAACTTGTTTACCCCGTCTTGTAGATAAGATATTGGAGTTGCTTTCCTCTGTAAACTTCTTGTAACAATCCACCACACAACACAAAAGTAACTCGGTTGTCCTTCACTGTACTCTGTTCCACAACAGTAGCAAAACTCATGCCCACACCTACAAAGAACACAAAGAGATATCTCAACACTGATATAAGAAAGCACAAAGCTAAACAATGTATAAATATGAAACGGTCTATGGGTGTATGTCTTACCAGAAAGTCATGTGGTTGCAGCTTTGAGCAATTAAGTGGTGATATATCTTGTAAGGAAGACAAATGACGACAAAGCTTGAACACATCAGAGGCTGTTCTAAAGCCTAATAAGCGTGTGTGGAAGAAAAGAGAACAACTCTAAGCAGCCTTAGGCTTGGGTGGTCTCTTCTTCAGGTTGCTGCACTTTGAAGAGGTCATCCTCGAATTTTTCAGTCCAATGAAAAATAGCAGTGCCCCCACCAGCGCAACGCTCTACAATCAAACTATATAACGCAAAAGAATGAGACATATAGAAGAATAGAGTATTAAAATATGCCTTAAAGGAACATTTTTTTATTGTCAGGGTAAAAACAACGCTAAACGAAGAGAAGTGTGTTTTAGACAAAACCTGCAAGAACTCAGTCAATAGAAGATAGAGTTGGGGGTCCTCGGGTCCATAGTTGTAGAAATCATATAAAATATGATTACGAAACACTAAGTTGAAACCAAACAAAGTTAAATGAAAATCCAAAGTCAATACAAACAACTAATTTTTGAACATTATAAACAGAGAGACAGAGAAGTCCTAACCGGAAGATAAGCACCAAAGATGTAAACCGGTTTAAGATTGACGCCTTCGGTTAACTTTTCGTGACGCCTAGGAGATTCATCTGCAATCGAAATCAAATTGAGTCAAAGGCAAGAAACAAAAGGGTGAAGCAGGCCGAATCAGATGTCAATTAAATCATCACCTGAGAGGGATAGTTCAGATATGCAGCGGCGAAGCCAAAAACGCAGCGGCAGATGAGCCATCTGCATATGGAATAAACAGTGGCTCAACCTTTGCATATGCTTTCAGCAGCAGTGCAACAGATGGGAGACCAGTGTCGCTAGTGACCAATCTAAACCAATACTCAATACTCAGAAAACGTAAAGAGACCCGACATAATCTATATTTGAAAAAATAAAAAATTTAAATATGGAGGAAACGGAATGAAGACTCACTGGAATCTATAAACGACACAGATACATCCGAATCTGGAGAGCAACGTCCTACCAGAAGCATGTGCCCCACATGAGCTTCCCACCTCATTTGACATTCTTAGCCTCCCAAAATCGCAGAAACCTAGCCTCAATGACGGATGAGCACTTCAGATCGGAGAGAAAAACCCTAGAATTAGCCATATCACCTTCGAACGAACCAATATGTGAAAGAGAAGACCGATGCTCACGTATATTTATACGGAACTACCACCACCTATCAGGACGAAATTAAACATTGAAGACGACATCGTGCGTGAGTGAATCAATGAATTTAAGACAAATCTATAACACCATGGAGGAAGCAGGAGCGTCATCATTGTCGTCACCAAAATCTTATCCCAACTCTTCGCAAAAGTAGATTAGATCGTCAGTCTCAGATGATTACAGCAGGCCAAGCAGAAAGAAGAGAAAAAGCCCATGACGAAGCGAAAAAGCCCATGATGAAGCAAGCCCAAACCGCTGTTTAATGAAACGATGAGTTTCGTCCATGGCAGACACATGTCGCACCGTCATCTCTCGACTTTCCAGTCTGGAATCCGACGTGGCGCAACAGGAGGGAAGGAAATTGTATTATATATAAATAGATTCAATGGCAAAAGTTTATTAATTTCCAAATTTCCAATCCCACAGGTTGTCGAATAGACAGTTGTGGGGATCACTCGTTCGCATTCTTTTGAAAATTTATATTGATGTTCATGTTGATTTATTTTTTTCGTTATACAATAAAACTACATACATATTATCTTAATTTACATCCATTTTGATAGAAAAAAAAATTATTCAGGTTTTACTATCAAATCCGATTAATTATGACCTAAGTAATTGACGGTGGTTTAAAGAAACAGAAGTAACAAAATAAGGGAACTCTACCAAAGCTTCATCAATGGCCGATTCTGGTCCAGGCAGCTTCTTGACGCAGGCCAATGCCATACTTAGGAAAAACTTAACATATCAGGTTCGGCGTTTTTGTTTCCGCTACTAAAGTTAAGTCCATAATTACATATACATGCACATATGAGTTTATGTTTTTCTTTGGGGGGGGGTGTTTTGCAGAAGCGCAACATATGGAGCAACGTTCGGCTCATCATGATCCCTTTCTACCTCTGCGTGGTTTTAGTTGGCATTCAAGCTCTGTTTGATTCACAGGTCAATAACTCACTCGATAACCAATGTGGTTGTAAATGCATTCACAAAACCGGAGACGAAAAATGCCAAATGGTCTGTGGTGTAGAATATTCTACTCGTGATCAAGGAATCTTTTGTGCCGTCCCAAATCCACAACCATGGCCTCCTTTGATTCTTATTACGCTTCCTCGGTATAGTGTTGTCGATGCCAATCTCACTGATGTATCATGCAGGCAAAGAAACAATTGCCCTGTAACTATACTTCTCACTGGGAATAATCAATCTCTTGGCGGAAGTATGTATGCTTCTCTTTCTTTTAGTCTTGTTAAAGCATATTCAAAATTGATACAACTCATAATATTCAAGCTTTCTCCAGTTTTTGTCTAGAAATCTTCTCAGAATTTCTTTTGCAATGAACCACTCTGACCCCTTGTTTAGTTTAGCTGATAATGTATTGGTAAGTTCTCTTGGTCTGTTGATATTTTGTCTTTGTCTTCTTTTTTTACTTTTAGCTGCTGTTTTCAGGCTACAACATATAAAGGAAGTCCCACCAATTATCTTGATGCAGGGATTGTCTCAGATCGTTTCTTATACAACCTTCAACCTCGGTGCACTCAAAACTCCAATTTTTCATTCTCAGTTGGACAACCACCTCTCAATTTTACTAAAGGTAAAAAAAAATTATATGGTGAAATCATATCTCCCTACATATGCATGTATTTCTAGTTTGTTAAGAAGAATTTAATTTCCTTTCTCAAAGTTATCATCTGAAGAAATACTAATTAAGTTGATTGACTATGTTTTTGTTTCGTGGAAACAAGAGATGAGATGCGTTCAAGGGTTGAACCTTTGGAGAAATAGCTCCAGAGAAGTTAATAATGAGATTTTCAAAGGTTATCAGAAAGGAAATCCTGAAGGGATGATAAATGAGATTGTTGCAGGTTCTTATACTGTATTTGTCATTTATCTGTAACGTTTGATTAGTATGCATATGAAATTTTCTGAATGTTTTTTAATGCTTTGATTTGCCTTAGCATATGATCTCTTGGACACAAATGGGACTAACTTCAATGTGAATATCTGGTATAACGCAACGTACCTGGATGATTTGTAAGTGCAAAGACGACACAAACAATAGTAATGCAGAAGGTAAATCAGAGAGATAAAATACACAAGCACACACCAATAGCTTTATTAGAATCGCCTTGTAAACCCTATTACAAGTTCTGCTTAATCAGCTTTACACGTCTAGTGTTACACCCTAACACACGCCACTGAACAATTCCTAAGCTACCCGCTTATGTCTCTCCACCGTCAAGTACTTCAGCCCCTGCTTCAGCACAACCCAGAACACTTCCAAGCGCTTCTCTCTCTCTATAAGATCAGCCTCTGTGTCTCTGTCTCTCTACAGACGACCACATAGCTATCTTATACTAACTCCACGTTCCCGAAACCCTAGTCTCCAAGGAACCACAATATGGACATCTTCCATATCAATAAGTGCAACTTTCCTTTTCTTGGAATGCACTTATTCCTCTTCCTTTAAGTCATAAACTTGCTCCCCAAGTTTATTCCTCTTTGCCTTTTCTTCAAGATACTCCCTTGCTCTCCAAGTCTACACGACTCCAGCCCAGCATCTCGACTCCACATAGTCTTCACCACTCACTACGACGTCTGCTTCAGCAACTACGTCAGCGACTACTTCAGGGCGGACATCTTTACATCAACAATCTCCCCCTTTTAGCTTTGTGTGCCGATCAAGCACAAACTTCTTCTGGTTCAACAACCACGTTCCCCACCTGGAAACTTCCACGCCAATTGTGCTTTTCTCCCCCACGAGATGTGCACCACAACATGCTTTTCTCCCCCATGAGACAAGCATCATCTACTTCAGGACGTCCATCACTATGCTCTTCTCCCCCATGAGATATGCACTCCTTGGACCAGAACGTCACCATTCTCCCCCTGCTTGATTGCATACTAAGCTAAAACAGATGCTTAGATGTCAAGCCTTACAGACAAACCCGTCTGCTACTCCATGCGTAATCATGATACAGCCTCTGCTGCAGCGGAATAGATTACACTTACTGCATCACGATCTGACGCACCTGTCGAGCTACCTCTCGACTCACTTCTGTTGAGGACCAGGCTTCCTTCATGCGTCGTCTCCTTGAGCATGAGCCTCTTCTCAACCACCCTGAGTGCCCTCTGCACTCGTTGCTACTGTCTTGGAGTGATTTCGCTATCCACCTCCTGAAGATCCTCTCGCATCACTTCCTGACGCACTTCGATCTCCTTCCCCTTTGTGCTACGGACAACTCCGTGTCCTAGCTCCAGACTTGATGCTTCTTGATCTTCCTCAAGATCACTCCTACCAGAGCTGCATCCCTCTTCTGTTGTCTCATCCTTGATCTCATCAAGTAAGCCACTCTTGGCTAACAACACCTCTTCAACCCTCTTGGGTTTAGTGAACGTCTTGTTCACCCTCTTGGCCATGTTTCTGCTCTTCTCACGAGCAAAACACTCCACCTTCTTGTGTCCAACCTTCCCACAGAACCAGCAGCACATCCGATGTTGCTTCTTCATTGGCCTGACACAGTTACTGATGCACCGATCAGTCTCCTTCCTTGTACCAGCTGCACAACAATGTTTCAGAACCTCCTGTCTGACCTTCATGTTGCTGCACTGACGTACCACTTTCGGCTTGTTACTCACAGCCCCGCGCTGTAGAACTTCCTGCCGTACTCCTTGTCGCACGTCCCGACGTACTTCCTGACAAGCTTCTTTGGCTCCACTTTTTGATGTGCTCCCGTGCACGAAATGTGACAGCCCCTTCTGTACTTCCTTAGTACCCTCAGCTCCTCGATATCCCAGACCCCAGTTCACCTTGGCTGGTTGTCCCATCGAGAGTATCTTATCCAACTCCTTGGATCCACTATTAAGCATCCTGATCTGTTTGCGATTCTCAGCCAAATCACGTTCCAGCATCCTTGCTCTATCTTGTTCCCCAACGACAACTTCCCTCAACTCGCTCACCTTATGCTCAAGAGACTCATTCTTCTCATTCACAGCAGCAAGTTCTTCACGAAGTTCTTCAAGCAGCTCGTTCTGCTTCAGAACCGTATCCTCCAATCTCAGATTCTGATCCTTGACCCTCAACCACTTGTTAAGCAGCACGTGATACTCCTCATCATCTGTACTGAGATCTGAACCAGAGGATTCACTAGATCCCTCCTTGCGTGCACCAAATGCAACAAGGTTCACCTTTCCATCTTCTTTAGACTCTGACTCATCAGACGACTGTAATGGACTACCTTTACCCTTCCTTGAGTTTGGACATTCACGCCGTGTGTGTCCAACACCTCTACACTCAGAGCACTTGAGCTCTCTTCGTTGTACCAACGGACAGTTAGCCCTTATATGACCAACTCCTTCACACTCGTAGCACTTGAGACCCTCTCTTCTTCTGCTACTGTCACGATCACCTCCCTGGCGACCAACCTGATTTCTCCCACCTGAGAAATTCATCCTCTTGCCAAAATTCCTAGCCAACATGCCCACGGCATCTTCAAGCTCCTGAATTTTCTCTGCTTCCTTGTCAACTACAAGGGCTATACTCCCTGGCGTACCTCCTGATGTAGACACCGAGCCACTGCCTGTCTCCATCTCTTCCGCCTTCAGCATACCCACAACCTTGTCAAACTTGAGCTCATCCGTGTTTGCAGTCATATTCAGGACCGCCTTCTGAGCTCCAAACCTTGCTGGAAGACAGCGTAGCAACTTCTTCACCAGCTTCTTCTCCTTGTACTTCTTTCCAAGTACACATGCTTCATGCGCCATAGCACTGAGTTTGGCACTGAAGCTCGCCACCGTATCCGCATCTGACCACTTCAGATTCTCAAACTGCGACCCAAGATGATCCAGACGTGTCCTCTTGACACTATCATCTCCTTCAAACGAATTCAGCAGGATCTCCCACGCCTCTTTAGCTGAAGTACTCCCCTGAATCAGCTGGAACTGCTCTACTTCAACAGCTCCGAAAATCGTCGAAAGCGCCTTTGCATTAAACTTTGATGCATTGCGCTCTGCCTCTGACCAATCCTCTTTTGGCTTAGGCTTCTTCCCATCTGCTGTGACTATGGTAGGCTCCTCCCAACCAGTCTCCACAGCTGTCCACGCATCTTCATTGATTCCTCGAATCAACTGCTTCATGCGAGCCTTCCAATGACCATACTGGTCCGCCTTCAACACGATTGCCTTCTGCACAGAAATAACCGTGTCCATCTTCACCTCTAGGATCACACCAGTAACTTAGGTGACCCGCTCTGATACCACTTGTAAGTGCAAAGACGACACAAACAATAGTAATGCAGAAGGTAAATCAGAGAGATAAAATACACAAGCACACACCAATAGCTTTATTAGAATCGCCTTGTAAACCCTATTACAAGTTCTGCTTAATCAGCTTTACACGTCTAGTGTTACACCCTAACACACGCCACTGAACAATTCCTAAGCTACCCGCTTATGTCTCTCCACCGTCAAGTACTTCAGCCCCTGCTTCAGCACGACCCAGAACACTTCCAAGCGCTTCTCTCTCTCTATAAGATCAGCCTCTGTGTCTCTGTCTCTCTACAGACGACCACATAGCTATCTTATACTAACTCCACGTTCCCGAAACCCTAGTCTCCAAGGAACCACAATATGGACATCTTCCATATCAATAAGTGCAACTTTCCTTTTCTTGGAATGCACTTATTCCTCTTCCTTTAAGTCATAAACTTGCTCCCCAAGTTTATTCCTCTTTGCTTTTTCTTCAAGATACTCCCTTGCTCTCCAAGTCTACACGACTCCAGCCCAGCATCTCGACTCCACATAGTCTTCACCACTCACTACGACGTCTGCTTCAGCAACTACGTCAGCAACTACTTCAGGGCGGACATCTTTACATCAACATGATTCAGGAAATAGACCTCACAAATTGCTCCGAGTTCCCCGCTTAGTTAGTTTGGTAAGAAACTAAGTGATACACTCAACAGCATCCTTGTGTTCACCATTTTCTTGATTGAACAGATTCTAAGACTCTACAAAACTGCAGGTGTGAAATGCTTATCTTCAGTATTTGCGAGGCCCGCGGACGAGGATAGTTTTTGAGTTTGTCAAAGAAATGCCTAAACGAGAAACTAAACTTCGTTTAGACATCGCTTCTTTGATTGGTGCAGTTTTCTTCACATGGGTTATTCTTCTTCTGTTTCCTGTAAGCTCATTTTAAGTTGACTGCTTCAGGCTCTTACAATATGATCATCTGTAAACCTTGGAAGCAATTTGTCAAATTTCTTTCTCAAAAGGTTATCAAACTCGCCAACGAGTTAGTGGCTAAAATTATTTAAATATCTAGTAGGGATCTATGGCATGGGTTCAATCTACTCTAATAAACATTAAAATAGTTTGGATCTCGTGTTAGAATATGTAAGAACCTTCGGATCCAAAACATCTAAATTCATAACTAGAACAGACGGCACAAAATAATTCCAAGAACAATTATTTCTTTATTAAGAATCACTGAAACAATCTTTTACAAAAACTTGTCAAATCCGAATTACTCAACGCCACACACGGCTTGACACGGATCAATTCTTAATCTACCCTTATGAGGAACCAACCCCTGTTGATCACCTCTACAAATCACTCACTGTCTGAAACCCCAAAACTGCTGCTGTGTTTCTGTGAGAATTACAACGTCAAAAGCTCTAACCCTAATTCTAGGAAAAAGCCACAATATATATTAAATAATATTTTCCTATTATCTAATATAATATTTCCTATATTTTAGCATCACCAAATCTTCCAATTTGTGATCTAATCACGCTCCTTTAATGCATATTTCGTCAACCAAGTATGTAGAAATATTTCATATCATCACATCTTGATGTTTCCTTTTTATTCTTCGAAGCGTGTGTCACACACCATCCTGTGTGTGTAACACAAGTACACGAACCAAAACTCCACCACTGCAACAGCTTCTCAAGCTCCAAGTTCTTGAGCTTACATTCTCCCCCTTTTTCACTGAGTTTTACAACTCAAGCCTAAGAACAATATGCATCATATATACCACCAAAGTACTAACTTAAACTCCCCCTGAATTAAGTATCATCTCCTCCTGCTTGAGTGAAAAACTCTTTGAACAACTTCATGATACTTGTGGGACCATCAAAAATTCTCAGTACCTTCTAGGCCATCGAACTGGTTCTTCAAACTCAGTATATTGATCACCCATTCGATTGTATGACACACTAGTATGCTCGTGTGACACACCTTTCGTAAACTTAGGATACAGATCCTTCTTAGCTATCCAAACATGTCCATATCTTTTAGGCTCCACATAACAAAATTTCATCCTCCAAGCTCGCTCAATCTGGTTTCTCCTAGAATAACAGAAAGCAACAGTATGTCCGGTCTTACCACAAAAGAGACAGCCATTCATTCGCTTAGCAACAATTTTTCTGTCTTGTATCTTTGGAACCACAGTCTTTGCTTGAGTTTCATCCTTTCGTTCAGCTGAAACAACTGGGATTGAGCATTTTACAAACTTGATTCCTTCATTTTTGTCAACCTCTTGTGAAGTCGTCCCTTTATAACCCAAACCCCAACTGATTTTTGGAGACTGCCCAATTGACAAGATATGATCCAGACTTGCTGATCCAATGTTCAACATTCTCACTTTCTTGTAGTTCTCAGCAAGTTGTTTTTCCAGAAGCTGACTCTTCTCAAGTTCTTGATTCAACAGTTGTTTCATCTGATGAAACTTTATTTCAGACTCTTGTTGAACTTGATTCTGCTCTGCAATAACTCTCTTAAGAGACTGAAGTTCGTCTTCATTATCATCCTCTCTCACCCTACACTTTGATTCACCCTTCACATCAGTCCGTTCCATCTCTAGGGTGTTGACTTGATCTTTCAAGACAGCTTTATCCTTGATGAGCTGTAGGTTTTCGTGACTGAGTTCTGCAAATTTACCAAAGAGAACCTTATACTCGGCTAGAAAATCTGCATCTATATCACTTTCTGTATCACTGTGTGACGCATCTGAATTGGTGTGTGATACACCCGACATACGAATTTCACCTTTAGTGATGTCTTTTTCAGATCCTATAACTCCATGAAGAGACACGAAATTGAGAGCATCTTCTTTTCTCTCTGGTACTTTATCACTGCAACTTCTCTTCATCTTCATCTTCATCTTTTTGGTGTTCACACAATCTGATTTTATGTGCCCATAACCATTACATCCATTACACTTGATTTTTTTTCTCTTGAATGATGGACAATCTGTTTTGACATGCCCAATACCATGACAATTAAAACACACCACTGCCTGCCATTTATGTCTTTCTTCTTCTCTAGGCAGTCTGTTGCTGGACATCTTATTCAAAAGATTCATGGTTTCTTCAAGTTTCTGAATCACCAAGTGAATAGATTCTCCAAGCTTCTTAGTTCTCTGGATGTCTTCTTCAACTGTAATTCGAGAGTCTTGAGCAGGCTTTAAACACTTAGATTCCAATTCCATCTCCTCAGCCTTTAATATCCCTACTACCTCGGCGAACTTCAATTCATCAGTGTTCATCGTCAATGTTATCGCTGCTTTATGTGCTGCAAACTTAGTAGGCAAACATCGCAAAAACTTCTTCACCAATTTTGCATCTTCATATTTTTTACCTAAAACTTGTGCTTCATTGGCTATGGAGCTGAGCTTTGCACTGAAATCTCATATCTTCTCATCATCCCTCATCTTTATGTCTTCAAACTGTGATGCAAGCAAGTCCAATCTTATCCTCCTAACATTCGCAGTACCCTCGAAAGCATTTTGTAGTATATCCCAAGCCTCCTTAGCTGATTCACATCCCTGTATAAGCTCAAAATTGTTTTCCATCTACAGAACTGAAGATTGTATCCAGTGCTCTTGCATTAAACCTTGAAAGCTTTTTCTCTGTTGCTGTCCACTTTGTCTTCAGTTTAGGTATCTTCAAACCATCTTCTTGCATCACAAACGGTTCTTCCCATCCAGTTTGAATAACTGTCCAGATATCTTCATCAGCCCCACGTAAGTTTGCTCTCATTCTTACTTTCCAATACCCATAGTTCACATCATTCAGCAGCAACATATTTTGTGCCAAAATCGCCATATTCTCTTCTCAGGATCTCACCTTGGTTCGAAGAACTCTCTTTCGTTTAGGTGTCCCGCTCTGATACCAATTGTAAGTTCGAGATACAGCGAGAACAGACGGCACAAAATAACTCCAAGAACAATTATCTCTTTATTAAGAATCACTGAAACAATCTTTTACAAAGACTTGTCAAATCCGAATTACTCAACGCCACACGGTTTGACACGGATCAATTCTTAATCTACCCTTATGAGGAACCAACCCCTGTTGATCACCTCTACAAATCACTCACTGTCTGAAACCCCAAAACTGCTGCTGTGTTTCTGTGAGAATTACAACGTCAAAAGCTCTAACCCTAATTCTAGGAAAAAGCCACAATATATATTAAATAATATTTTCCTATTATCTAATATAATATTTCTTATATTTTAGCATCACCAAATCTTCCAATTTGTGATCTAATCACGCTCCTTTAATACATATTTCGTCAACCAAGTATGTAGAAATATTCCATATCATCAAATTTTGATGTTTCCTTTTTATTTTTCGAAGCGTGTGTCACACACCATCCTGTGTGTGTAACGCAAGTACATAAACCAAAATTCCACCACTGCAACAGCTTCTCAAGTTGCAAGTTCTTGAGCTTACATTTTTATATGCAGGTGATCTTGACCTCACTAGTGTATGAGAAGCAGCAGCGTCTAAGAATTATAATGAGAATGCACGGGCTAGCAGATGGTCCATATTGGATGATTTCCTACGCCTATTTTCTCGCCATATCCACTCTATACGTAATATGCCTAATGATATTTGGGTGAGCAATAGGTACTGAATCATTTCCTTATTTATTATAGACAGGTGCCCGTCCAACATTTTCAACTATTTTTTGATGCCCTATGCTCACTTCAAATTTTGTGTCTTTTTATTCAGTAAAATTATTTGTGCCCTATATATAACAAAAGTTTCACCTAAATTGTAATGTCCTGAGAGCATCTCCAACTTCGCTACATAATTTACTACAAAATGAAGTGGAAAATGTAGTCATGAACAAATAAAAAAAACATTACTCTATATATGTATTAATGCCTTTTTTATTTGTTCATGACTGTTTTTTTCACTTTATTTTGTAGTAAATTATGCAGTGGGGTTGAAGATGATCTAAATGGTCGGTTTCTTTTGTCTATCTTCGGGACCTTCTATAATTTATAGAACAATTTTTTTTTCTTGCAGGGCTGAAGTTCTTTCTGCTAAATGACTACAGCCTCCATTTTGTTTTTTATTTTCTCTACATAAATCTGCAAATCTCCATTGCCTTTCTAGCTTCCTCAGTATTTTCAAATGTTGAGACAGCATCAGGTACTAAAATCAGACCTTTTTAGAAATTTACTAAAGAACATGTTGGTGATAAAAAGGAACACATTCTGTTGTAGTTGTTGCATACATATACGTGTTTGGATCTGGGTTATTTGGCTGGTTTCTCTTCCAGTTTCTTATGGAAGAGTTATCTTTTCCCAGTATGCTATCAAGATCACTTATTTTCTCTTCCAGTTTCACTTTTTGTGTGTGGTTATTCTCACTATTAACCGCAATGCTAATATAGTCTTCAATTTCTGTGACCAGGACACTGAATTTTTGTCATGGAGCTCTATCCTGGTTTCTCGTTATTCCGCGGGTTGTATGAGTTCTCTCAGTATGCTTTTCAGGGGAACTTGACTGGGAGGTGTGGAATGAAGTGGAAAGATATTAGTGATAGTTCAATGAATGAAGTTTTCTACATCATTATAGTTGAATGGTTTTTCTTACTCATTTCAGCATACTATATCGATAAGATGTCTTCATCAGAAAAAGGGATTTTTTTCTACTTGAAAAACCCTTTCGATAAATTTCGTTCTCCACGAAGGCCTAGTTGGCAAAATCAGGTTTCTGTAGAAATGGATAAACTAGATGTCATTCAGGAGGTATTTTTCAGAAGTCACAACATACTCCATGTTGTTTGGTTCTCTAGTTGTTTCTGATTAAAAACTTTTTTTTCAACCAGAGTGAAAAAGTTGAGAAACTGATGCGTGAGCAAAGCACAAGCCATGCGATTGTATGTGACAAAATGAAGAAGGTGTATCCAGGCAGGGATGGAAACCCGCCCAAAATGGCGGTTCAAGGGTTATCTCTGGCTGTTCCTTCGGGAGAGTGCTTTGGTATGTTAGGCCCCAATGGTGCCGGGAAGACCTCATTCATCAACATGGTCAGTAGTACCCCAAATGGAATAATCTTTTAAGCTTAGCATCTGCCTAGAAAAACAGAGTTTAGTATTGTATTTTTGTGGTCAGATGACTGGGCTTGTGAAACCGACATCAGGGTCAGCGTTTGTTAAACGGTTGGACATATGCACAGATATGGACAGAGTATACACCAGCATGGGTGTGTGTCCACAACACGAGTAATTCTTAAAAATATTTTTATTATGTTACAGAAAATTCAAATTGTTGTTTTATCATGCCCTTATTGTCTACTGTAAACCAGCTTACTCTGGGAAACACTGTCAGGAAGGGAGCATCTTCTCTTCTATGGGAGACTTAAGAATCTCAAAGGCTCTGATCTAGACCAAGTATGTTATTGTTGGAATTGTGTGAGCCCATGTCCAACTCTTTATTATCCGATTAGTACGATATTGTCCACTTTGGGCCTAATAGGCAAGCCCGCATGGATTTACTTTTGGTTTCCATCTCAAAAGGCCTCGTACTAATTAGAGTTGGACTTCTCTTTATATATTAGACACTCCTTGTCTAATTATCCAATGTGAGACTTAGTTTGATATCTCACATTCTCCCCCTCAAACTAAGGATCACATTCATCTCCCGTCCCACAACTGATTTTCAGGATCGTCTTGACTTGATCTATGCCACACACACCTCTCATCATTCCTAACTCATAGGATATACCCGTTCATCACTCGAAGGGTATTTAGGTCTTCATGCATATTTCTCGTTAACCGCTCTGATACCAATTGTTGGAATTGTGTGAGCCCATGTCCAACTCTTTATTATCCGATTAGTACGATATTGTCCACTTTGGGCCTAATAGGCAAGCCCGCATGGATTTACTTTTGGTTTCCATCCCAAAAGGTCTCGTACTAATTAGAGTTAGACTTCTCTTTATATATTAGACACTCCTTGTTTAATTATCCAATGTGGGACTTGGTTTGATATCTCACAGTTATCAATATGTTTAAGTCCAAAAGTATCAAAGCCTAAATGATTGATATTCATCATATTAGGCTGTAGAAGAGTCTCTTAAAAATGTAAACCTATTGCGCGGAGGAGTTGCTGAAAAACCTGCTGGAAAATACAGCGGAGGTATGAAAAGACGGCTGATTGTAGCCATTTCACTTATAGGGAGTCCTAAGGTATGCATTTGGTTTACTTAAATGGTGTCTTAAGTTTACAAGCCGTAACAGTTCTATTTATTTATTTATTTTCTTATAAAAAGGTGGTGTACATGGATGAGCCTAGCACAGGACTTGATCCAGCTTCAAGAATGAACCTGTGGACAGTCATCAAACGCGCAAAAACAAACACAGCGATAATCCTCACGACTCATTCAATGGAAGAGGCAGAGTTTCTATGTGACCGTTTGGGGATATTTGTAGATGGGAGGTTACAATGCATAGGAAACCCAAAAGAGCTAAAGGGAAGGTACGGTGGATCTTATGTGTTAACTATGACAACAGCACCAGAACATGAGAAAGATGTAGAGATGTTGGTTCGAGATGTTTCTCCAAACGCCAAGAAGCTATATCATATCGCTGGGACACAGAAGTTTGAGATCCCAAAAGAAGAAGTTCGGATCTCACAAGTGTTTCAAGCGGTGGAGAAGGCGAAGCGCAGTTTCAAGGTGTTTGCTTGGGGACTTGCCGACACAACTATTGAAGATGTCTTCATTAAGGTTGCTACAAATGGTCAGGCCTTTAATGTCTTCTCTTGAAAATATTCTGTTCAACGTCAGTAAATTTTCTCGTTTGCTGAAATGGGCTTGTAGAGAGGTTTGGAAATATTCATGTATACTATTGGAATTTTGGCTGCATCTTTGTAAAGGAATAGCTGGCAACTAAATATCGAGGAAATGTCAAAATGCTATTGAATAATTAAAAGACTGTTTCGTAACAGAGACATTCATTTCTAGTCTTTTTATCAGATCGTGCGTTGCTTCTTGTCCAAGTATGTTCCACACAGGAAATTTGTTTGAATTTGAGCAAAAAATAATAATAATTTAAATGGTAATAATAACCAAGTTACCCCGACATTTACGTGAGACAATTAAAAAAGACTAGTTGCACATGGATTATGTCTGAGATGACGCCATTTACCTTATTATATTCCTTTATTCAGTAATAAAATAAAAGTAATAATTGAAACTCTTCTTCCTCCTCTTGCACTAGTTAAGGAATCTAATGGTCGAGGGATCACTACTTGGAAGCTTCCCTACATTGAAGTTTTCGCGATGGTCGCTTTCTTGATTTCGTTGACCAAAAGAAATAGAATAAACAAAAATAATGAGAATCCTATTTTTTAACCTAACAATTAAACAAGGAATAAGAGTAAGATAAAAGAAACAGGCAAGGAGAAGAAGGTTCGGTAAGTCTTCTTCCTTCACCAATGGCGGATCCTGGTACTGCCAGTTTCTTGACAAGAGCCAATGCCTTGCTTCGGAAAAACTTAACCTATCAGGTATCCGTTTTACTTTAGGTCTTACGGAATCCAAATTATACTCTCTCTTCAGAGAAGTTTCCGATAGTTTTAAGTCAACTTTGTGTCTGTATATGTATTTGTGTAGAAACGGAACATATGGAGCAACGTTCGGCTTATCATGATTCCTTTCTTCCTCTGTCTAATTCTAGTGGCCTTTCAAATCCTGTTCGATACAGTGGTTAACAACTCTGATGATAACCGTTGTGGTTGTCAATGTATTCTCACCAATCAAAATGGCAATTGCTTAAACAAGACTTGCGGTATAGAATTTTCGACTTCGGATCAAGCATTCTTTTGCTCCATATCTAGTCCTCCAAGATGGCCTCCGTTGTTACAAGTCCCGCGTCCTGAAAGCCGTGCTGTTAATGCTACTTTCCTTCCGGACATGGGCCTACCTGATGAAACTTGTAGAAGAAAAGGAACTTGTCCTGTTACCATACTTTTTACTGGGAATAACCATTCCCTTGGAGCAAGTATGTATGCCTCGCTTCCTCTTTGGGCCTGGTCTATATTTATTATTCTCTGGAACTAATAATCTTCATGTGTTTTCTCTAGGTTTATTAAGGAATCTGCTACCTAGTTCTGTTACAGTGAACACCTCTGATCCCTTGCAGGGTTTAGCCTATAATGTTTTGGTCAGTTCTCTGTTGGAATCCTGTTTGCTTCCACTATGAAGTGAATACATTTGTGTCTTAGCTCTTCTTTTTTGGACATCATTTTATCAGGGTACTGAGATAGAGTCAGAGCTCACCAATTATCTTGATCCAGGGATTTCGTCAAATCTTTCAATCTACAATATCCAATCTAGTTGCAATTCAAACGCTACGTTTCCGTTGCTCTCATTTGGAGACGAACCTCTCAATTTTCAGAGAGGTATTAAGTTTCCGATACTGAAATGTTAAATATGTTCATTAACTTTGGTTATATTGTAGTAACAGCTAAAAATCAAGCCGGCTTAGAAACTAATGCTCTATAAAGTGACTAATTACTTCCCAATTATTGAACATTGGATGTTATCGAATAGCTCTTAATGTCATTTACTCATTTAGTACCAAATTTATTAAGCATACTATTTTCTATGTGGGGAGACGATTAACTTAATGGTTTGTGTTAAACAGAGCTTACATGTGCTCAAGGATTGAATCTCTGGCGAAATAACTCCAGAGAGGTCAATGATGTGTTATTCAAAGGTTATCGGAAAGGAAATTTCGAGGGGAAAACAAATGAGATTGCTGCAGGTTGTTGTTCAGCTTTTCTGTCATACTTACAGCGTACTTGAGATTTCTGACTCTTCCTGTCTGTTTTCTTGTTTCCTTAGCATACGATCTTTTGAACACGGATAGGAACAACTTCAATGTGCACATCTGGTACAATTCAACATACAACAACAGCACAGATGATAGGCCTTTAAGGTTGCTTCGAGTTCCTGGCTTGGTCAATTTGGTAAGAAGAAATTAAACATGTACTCAAGAAAATAAATATATAATATTTTTCACGTGCTTGCTTTGCCAAACTGCAGGTGTCAAATGCTTACCTTCATTTTCTGCAAGGCCCTGGAACAAAAATGTTGTTCGAATATGTCAAAGAAGTGCCTAAACTAGAAAGTAGACTTCGTCTAGACATCGCGTCTCTTATTGGACCTCTTTTCTTCACTTGGGTTATTCTTCTTCTGTTCCCAGTAAGTTTGCTTTTAATAGACAACGTACTTTAGGCTTTCTTCAACTAATATCCACCTTAATGTATACTATGGTTCATATGTTGGAAAAAACAAAAATTCTGCTCTCCCTAAGATTTATGAGGCTTGAAACAATTACTGTTTCAAAACTGGATAATCATCCATGCATATATATTTTGGATGGTTAAACACTTAAATTTTGGGGGTCAAAACTGTTGGACAAAATAAAGAGAACAAAATATATCTGAAAAAACTTCTCTTTTATTATTGACAAATTTTACAGAAGATAACACTGTCATATATATAGACTATTTACATGAACAAACGTAACTCTTCGTAATGATACGTCACGACTCTTACAAACAGTCACGAGTCTTACAAACGCAACCGTTAGGTTTACAGTTATTTTATAATTAATTTTGTAATCATACCAAACTCAATTATTATAAACTAACACTCCCCCTTAATTGAGTTTGGGTCTTCACCAATAGTCTTTCTTTTCGTTCTTCACAACATGGTGCTCAAACATGAACTTCATGCCTTCAGCCTTTTTCAAGTTTTGCGACTTTTCCTTCTTCTTTGTCGTCATGTTGCTTCTTCTCTATTCTGTTTTTTTTTTTTGTTTTAATAACTTCTTCGATCATCAATTGGTGCCACACAATTTTTGAACCTTCACCTTGGTTTTTTTTTTCTGTTCACCGTAGTCTTTTTTGTCTTCTCTTGACCATAAACTCGGTCTTCTCTAATGTGGTCGTCTTTAACGAAAGACTCTACAGCACTCTCATTTGTGCTGATTTGCCTTACATTGTCTTTTTCAACAGTAGGCTTTCATGTGATTATATTTTTTTTTTCTTACATACATCACATCAACGGTCGATCTGGAATCGCTTGTTGCACCACCGTTCCTAGTTTTCTGGTCTGAAGATGCTCGTCATCTTAGTACGCCAGAAGTCGTACTCATCCCATCGAAAATAGGAATTATTTGTTACGATGTTCCCTCCATCGTCTTCTTCTATTATTTCAATAACCAGTTTCCATCTTGTGCCGTGCGTGATCTTCGTCACGTCTTCTTCGATTCTTTTATTAACAGGTTCCCGCTCCCTTTTTCTCTTAGGTAAGCAGCCTCCTTTCTTGCTTGGTGTCTTCCTTTGATCACCATCACGTCTCCTTTGACGTCTTGTTTTGTTTGTGTCGGTTGATTTGAAACACCGTTCTTCATCACCGCACACATCTCTTGTATCAGTTTGGAAACACCTAACAGATTCCTTGCTAAGTTAATTAGGCACTAGAAACACCTCTTTGATGATCTTCTCTCCTTGGCTTGTCATCACTTGGATATTCCATGCCCTGATTACTCGTTTGCATTGGTTGAGTCGGAGCACCGACTTCCAATGTATGTGCCTTTTTGAGATATTTTTTCATCTTAATAAACAACAAGCCATCGCTTTCTTCTCCAAAGATGAGATTCACTAACAGCAACTTTATTGCTTAATCTTCTACTTGTTGCTGAAATCCCTTTACAGATTATTGCTTGTCGCTGTACTTAAATTGGTCCTCAAATCATTAGGGCTCTGATACCATGTTGGACAAAATAAAAAGAACAAAATATATCTGAAAAAACTTCTCTTTTATTATTGACAAATTTTACAGAAGATAACACTGTCATATATATAGACTATTTACATGAACAAACGTAACTCTTCGTAATGATACATCACGACTCTTACAAACAGTCACGAGTCTTACAAACGCAACCGTTAGGTTTACAGTTATTTTATAATTAATTTTGTAATCATACCAAACTCAATTATTATAAACTAATAAAAACGATTGTTTCATTCCGTTTTCCCCAGGACTGGCCCCGAATATATCCATCATATAAGATATGCACTTTAAAACTTAGAGCCATTGACTTGTCTATGCAGGTGATCTTGTCGTCATTGGTGTATGAGAAACAAGAGCATCTAAGAATCATAATGAAAATGCATGGGCTAGGAGATGGTCCTTATTGGATGATTACCTATGCTTACTTCCTTTCCATATCCATGCTGTACTTTATATGCCTGATAATATTTGGGTCAGCAATAGGTAATGCTTTATGAATGTTTTTATAATATAGAATATGCTATATGAATTCTCTTTATTTTTTATGGAGAAAACTTTCTACTCTCTAGGCTTATGATGCTGGTTCCTTTCAGGACTCAATTTCTTTCGGCTTAATGACTATAGCATCCAGTTCACTTTCTATTTTCTTTATGTAAACCTGCAAATTGCACTTTGCTCTCTAGTTTCTTCAATATTTTCAAAGGTCAAGACATCAACAGGTAACAAAGTACAAGACCCTAATTGTTAAATTTGTTCAAGAACATGGAGTAAAGTAATTAATGGGCTTCCTCTTATGTCTAACTTACAGTTGTTTCGTACATATACGTGTTTTTATCTGGACTTGTGGGCACGTTTCTACTCCAGTTTCTTATTGAAGACTCATCGTTTTCTAGTAAGTTACTAAGCTTAACTTACAAGAACGTTATTTACAACACTCGTTTATGTGTTTGTCTCACTGTTGACAACGATTGATTCTCATTTATAATTTTCCAGGAGGCTGGATTATTGTCCTGGAGTTATTTCCCCCTTTCTCCTTATACCGTGGACTGTATGAATTTGGAGAATTTGCTTTCCGGGGAAACTTGAGAGGGGGTGATGGGATGAAGTGGAAAGATTTTAGTGATAGTGCAATGGATGAATTGTTCATCATCATTATTGTTGAGTGGTTTCTAGCACTCATTGCAGCATACTATATCGATAAGATTGTTTCATCAGGAAAAGATCCGTTGTTCTTCTTTAAAAGCCTTCTCAAGAAACCACCTTCTATGAGAAGGCCTAGTTTGCAGAGGCAAGGCTCCAAAGTTGTTGTTGAAATGGAAAAACCAGATGTCAATCAAGAGGTATAATAAATGGATTCACCTTATATTCCATTTTCTTGATTATTCAGGCTCTGAGATAAAGAAAATAATTGTGTAAATCAGATAGAAAAAGTCGAGCAGTTGATGCTTGAGCCGAGCACAAGCCATGCGATTGTTTGTGACAACCTGAAGAAGGTGTATCCAAGTAGGGATGGGAACCCGCCGAAGTTGGCAGTGCGTGGGCTATCCCTCGCTGTACCTTCAGGAGAATGCTTTGGCATGTTGGGACCTAACGGTGCTGGCAAATCATCTTTCATCAATGTGGTTAGTACCAAAATGGGAAAAATCTTTTCTGATTTTGTTAAGTTTAGCTTATAGTATCACAGAAGTGTATATATTTTGTAGCCATAGTAATATGTACTGTCTTTTCCTGACAAGATGACTGGGCTCCTGAAACCAACATCCGGAACAGCGCTTGTTCGAGGTTTGGATATATGCAATGATATGGACAGAGTCTACACCAGCATGGGCGTCTGCCCGCAGCACGAGTAATTGAATTCTTAACTTTCACTTCATTTTGTTCTTCCTCAAGAAATGGCAAAAGAACACATAAGCAGTTTCTCATTGTTCCACTATAGAGGAAATAGTTATTTTATGCTCCCATATTATCTCATGTTTATCAGTTTGCTATGGGAGACGCTGACAGGAAGAGAGCATCTGCTGTTTTATGGGAGACTTAAGAATCTCAGAGGCTCTGAGCTCAAACAAGTATGTTATCGATCTTTACTTCTAGAGGTTCTTCCTTACTACAAAAGTTATTAAAATGTCAACTTCAGGGGTGATCTATTGAGCACTCATTGTTATTTTCCTTTCATTAGGCTGTAGAAGAGTCTCTTAAGAGTGTCAACCTTTTCCACGGAGGAGTTGCTGATAAACCTGCTGGGAAATACAGCGGAGGTATGAAAAGGCGGCTGAGCGTGGCCATTTCGCTTATCGGAAATCCTAAGGTAAACCATTATTTGTAACCAAAGCTTTTAGGAGTAGTACACCTAGAGTGTTAACTTCAACAACCTTGTCCTAAAAATGTTTGTATCCCTTTGAAGGTGGTTTACATGGATGAGCCAAGCACAGGACTTGATCCAGCCTCAAGAAAGAATCTATGGACTGTCATCAAGCGTGCAAAACAAAACACTGCCATCATCCTCACAACCCACTCAATGGAAGAAGCAGAATTTCTTTGTGACCGATTAGGGATTTTCGTAGACGGAAGCTTGCAATGCATAGGCAACCCAAAAGAGCTGAAAGGAAGGTATGGTGGATCTTACGTGTTTACAATGACAACATCTTCAGAACACGAGGGAAACGTGGAGAAGCTGATTCAAGATGTCTCCCCAAGCGCCAAGAAGATATATCACATTGCAGGGACCCAGAAGTTTGAGCTCCCAAAAGAGGAGGTTCGGATCTCAGAGGTGTTTGAGGCGGTTGAGAAGGCTAAGAGCAACTTTACGGTCTTTGCATGGGGACTCGCAGACACAACTCTTGAAGATGTCTTCATCAAGGTTGCTAGAACGGGTCAAGCTTTTAATGTCTTCTCTTGATTTGGGATTCATAAAACGTCAATATTTGTTTGTGCATTTAAAAATTGCTACTTTATGATTTCGTGTATAATTTATCAGAAAGTATCTATCTTATTAAAAGAGAAACATTATGTTGGACTTAATATTTATTTTGTAAAATTTTTATATTAAATATATTTTTTTACTTTATAGTTAAACCAACATTAAATCATTAATATTCATTTTTTATAATATTATTCATGTTTTCAAATAATATACTCATTTCTTTATACTATTATTCATATTTCCAAACAACACTCTAACACCATCTCCTTGTGATAAAAAAAGAGAAACTCAATTTCTAATGTATTTTGATATTTTTTCCTCTATAATAGAAAAACTCTATAATAGAGATGTGAGTTGCTCCAATGTATTTCCCTAAAATAGAAATCTCTAAAATATATAGTAAAATATAGATAAATGTTATTTCTTCATCTATAAATAGAGGAAAATATAGCAATTTCTATTTTAGAAAAAGAAATAGAGTAGGGTTAAATTAATTTTGGTTGTAATATTGAGGTAAGTATAGAGGAGGGTTGAAGATGCTCTAATTAATTTTAGTTATTTTATATCTATAATTTTTCTCTATAAAATTTTTGTAAAAAATGTTATAATTTCATAAACTACAAAATAATGAATTTTAAAATTTAGATTAAAAAGTGACAAATTATGAACTATAACAATTTAAATCAAATTAGATTATATATTGATCATCTATCTCAGTCATTCATCTGTTTAGTCGGTTAGTCTCGGGTTCTTGTGAACTTTTTATAAATGAATATTTTTAGAAAATATAATTGAATGATTAAATCACCAGATTAACCAGTATAATCACAGATTCAGATCAAATTTGAATACACTGATTTAAATGCAAAAAAATAATATATACAAACTCTTTTAAATTAAAAAAATATTCTGTATTTTTGCGAGCGCGGATTGTATTTTTGCGAGCGCGGATCAAGATCTAGTTCTTTTTAAATCTGAATATAAACCTAAATGTCCATCCATATATAAGATAACCGTCCGAAATAAACTAGTAAAACTAAAAACCGATCCGAATGTTGCACCGGTAAACGACATGAATAAATCCCTAAAAAGGAAACGCTTACTCCAAGACGACGGCGATTCAAAACCCCCAGCCTGTAAAAATCTCACCGTAGACGGCGGCGATCCTTATCCCGAACTCCTTAGACCTACGTCTGACGAATGTAGAGACGTAAGGGATGCTTTGCTGTCTCTCCATGGATTCCCTCCCGAGTTCGCCCGTTATCGCCGTCTGAGACTCCGAGCACTTTCCGGCGTAGATGGTCACGATACAGAGTGTTCATTGGACTCAGATAAGGAGGAGAGTGTGCTTGATGGGCTTGTTAAAATTCTTCTTTCACAGAATACGAGTGAGGCCAATTCTCAAAGGGCTTTTGCTTCTCTCAAAGCTCAATTTCCTAAATGGGAAGATGTAAGATACTTTCTCAATGAGTTTTGTAGTTAATTAATGTGCTTTATAGACACATAAAGTGTGTTCCTTTTATTGCATTGTTTATTTGTTTGAAGGAGTTATTTAATTTTGTGACATCCCTTGTAGGTTTTGGTTGCTGAGCCAAAATTAATTGAGAATGCTATCAGGTGTGGAGGATTGGCCCCTAAAAAGACTGTCTGTATCAAAAACATTATGAGCCGCCTGCAGAACGAGAGAGGCAGATTGTGCTTGGAGTATCTGCGCGGTCTATCGGTAGAAGAAGTAAAAACTGAGCTCTCCCATTTTAAAGGAGTAGGTCCCAAAACGGTAAGAGTCATCTCTCTTTTCTTTTTTTTTTTTCTGACTTTAATGGAAACATTATTTCTTATGCTGAGAACTTTTCGTATCAATGTCACAAGATAGTTTCCTGGAAATTGACACGGGAGGTGTATTGATGAATGACAGGTTTCTTGTGTTCTGATGTTCAACCTCCAACACAATGATTTCCCAGTAGACACCCATGTGAGTAGTTTCAGTAGTTATGTTTGGTATTTGTTTTCTTCTCAAAAATGAGATTTATAAAACCTACTTAACCAGGTATATGAGATCTCCAAGGCGTTAGGTTGGGTCCCGAAAACCGCAGACAGGAACAGAACCTATGTTCATCTCAACCGTAGGATCCCGGATGAGCTCAAGTTTGATCTGAACTGTCTGTTATATACACATGGTAAGCTCTGCAGCAACTGCAAGAAGAATGTTGCGAAACCAAAAGCTAAAGTAGCGTCATCTGATGATTGCCCTCTCCTGGGGTTTTCTGGTTTAGTCTAGATAACCAGGATAATAAATTAATAACTTTTTTTGTTTTAGTTTGGTTTGGATGGTATTTTTTTTGTGGTCGTAGTATCCTTTCTCGACTCTTTGCTTGTAACGGAAAAAAAACAATTGTAGGCCATGACTATGAATTTATAACATTATTCCGATTTAACACAACTAGATTTTTTTTTCCAAATTGAAATTCATTCACCATCGAAACACCGATATTCATACCGAAATAGCTCTAGAAACAAGAACCCATACGAAACGGCAACTAAAACTTACACAGGGACACTAAAATCTACACAGGGATAGCTGCACTTGAACCCACACTAGGGTGACTTAAGTAAAAACATCAAATCTAAACGACACTAGAACCAAGTAGTAGGTTAACATCAACACGACACTAGAACCAAGTAGTAGGTTAACATCAACGCAGGAGCCAAAACATAACACCTAACAGAATTTATAACTAAGGAATAATAACCAATGACCGGGAGTTACACTGCTGCCTAACTGATAGACCCAAGGGAAGGCACTCGTCCGGTAATAAATGGTGACACAAAGGGTTGCGGAAGGCCCAATGATACTACCAAACTTCGATCGTTGTTGGATGTGACGCACCGGTCCAACAAAAGAAGGATCGAAACTTAGAGATAACCTCACCAAGAAACTAAGAAATGTTCTAACAAAGAACAAAGAGTGAAAACACATAAAAAGAGGAAAACAATCTGATTTTTATTTCATCGCAGAGATTACATATTTATAAGGTTTGTAGTCAAAGAGAAATAAAAAAAATGCGGAAAACAATGCATAGAAAATGACAACAATTGACTAGAAATTTATTAATGAGTCAATTGTGTGGAAAATGATGGAAGACCAGTCAAAAGTGGTGATTTTGATGCAGTCTTGGTCAAGAGTGCGGACTCTGATGTAGACTGGTCAAGATCCGTCCAAGCGTTCAGGTGCATCCATGATGATCGGGTCCATGGCAGTAAGGAGAATGACGCATGTGGGCTGGTCGGGCTGGTTGGTCGTGTGATCTTCATGAACGGAATGAGATGATGGGTTGACACGGTCAGTAGATTCAGTACGATCTGATGGTAAAACCTCGGTTTGGTCGAGCTGGTAAACAAAAACGCCACATTGGGCCATGTCCATGAACCAAAAAGGACGGTGCTCGATTTTGGTTCTATCATACTCTCCCTCTTCAAAAGGATTTGTCTTCAAATCCATTTTACCTGAATCAAAAGAAAATGAATCAGACAAAAAAGAAATTTAAAAACATAAAAATTCAATGAAGGAAAAATTTGGAGAGAAACTTCCTTGGAGTTTTGAAGTCATTTTCTTCAAGTACTTCCATCTCCAAAGCCTAGGCTGATAAGCACAGTCACTGCTTTCATTTCTTTGAGACTGAACATGTTTATCCTGAATACTCAAAGCAAACATTAAAATACCAGGATCATATGTGCAAGGCATGTACTTGTTCAAATCACAAATCAACGTTTATTTCCTTAGAACAAGTAGCACAAGTTTCAGCCTTTCAAAGCTCACATCAAAATAAGAATTAATGACCACCAGGGTTTCAAGGCACGTGATTACATGGTTCCTAAAGAGCAATTCCAAAACATGCACAACTTTCTCAGATTTAGAACACAAAAGATCAAGCTCAAACTGAGAATTAATTATCCAAGGCTCAATATGTTTTTCAAAGAAGGTGTTGCAAATCAGAATGCTTTCAAGGCATGAAACACCATATAACAAATTCAAGACGAGCCTAGATTGATCATATTCAGAACACAAAAGCTTTAGATCAAGATCAGATTCAAAATAAGAAGGTGCAGGTTTCAAAACAGAATCACAACAAAAATCGGTTTCAGTTCTAAGTGATTTCTGTTCTAGCAAAGTCTTAACCATAAATTCGTCCAAGGCATAAGGGAATGCAAACAAATCACCAGTGATCAGTCCATGACTAGAGAAACTCAGATTAAAACCATTATCCTTGAAACAAACAAAGGAATCACAAGGTTTTCGGAAACAAAAATCTGGTTGTTGCAAAACAAGCTCAAATGATTTCTCGAGATGATCAAAACCTTTGTGATGTTTTCAGAGACTGATCAAAACTCAGAACAAGACGAGAAGAGATGTCATTGTCATTTAGAAAACGTTTTTGACCAAAGAGTTATAAGGTTCAAGTTTCTCAAAAGAATGAATCATGTTATCAAAAATGGAATTTGAAACACAAAATTCTTTCATATTGTCTAGACCAAAACTTTTGACATTATGAGAACTGATTCCAACAAACAATTCAGGCAGAGAATAAATCAAATCAAGTTTCTCACAGTGCTGTTGAATGTCAGTGGATAAAAGGGGAGGAGTTGTGCCGGGATCAAAGCATAGATGACTGTCCATGTTGATGCTTTGTGCTTCCTCATCAAAGATGGGATCAAGATCGTCTTCCTCATCAAATATGGGACCTAGATCATCATCCAAAGGTGTCCTAGTGCCAGGAAGTCGTCCATGATGTGGATGGTTGAATGGTTCTTCCTCACAATCCTGTGAACTAAGAACAAGACTGCTCGGAAGCTCCGACTCAAAACAGGTTAGTCCATCATCAAACATAAAATCAGATTTTGGAGAAGGAAGATCATATTCATTCTCACAAATGATCAAACTTTCCAATAAATCTTCATCATATTCATCATAAATGGGTAAAGAATCTGAAAAATATTTTAGATCTTCAAGGTTGTCTTCAGATTTACCTTTGGATTTCTCACTGATGAATATGGATGGTTCAGCTACAGGTGCACGTGTGGATGTGCTATTCTTATGGATCTGGCTGATGTTCTTGAGGGCTTTCATCATTCCCTTCTCAAAGTTGTCACAGATCTCTTGGACATCAAACTGAAAGGATCGCCTCTTTGGATCAGCCACATCTCTGATCGTTTCTTTGCACCTTTGGTTTGGCTTTTCCTGCACACTAACAAACTCATCAAAATTGTCCAAAGAATAGTTAAATGGAGTTTGAGAGACAGATGGTCGTGGGGAGTTCTCCTTGCTACTTTGCCTTAGAAGACCAAACATCTTACCCTGAAAATCTCAACACAAAAGTTAGATAAAAAATCTCACACTCTCAAGTGTTTGATCCTCACCCACACAAGTGTTTTTCTCAGATTTATAGTGATCACACAAAGTTTATTCAATGTTCTAAGAGAACATATCAAGGAATCCCAATGGATAGATCCAAGCAAGAACAAAGTGTTTAAGATAGAAAGATAAGACATTTAACTTTTGGAATCCGCTTTAACCACCTCAAAGGCCGGATTTCTCTTCGTCCAGCAGGTTTTCTCTTCCACCACCAATCCACAAATCAATCTTTGAAGCTTTTAGAACTTTTTTTTCCTTTTTTTTTTATCAGATTTCTTTTCTTTTTTTTTCTTTTTTATTGCTTTTTTATATGGATGGTAATGAGGGGCCCAGATTCAAGATAGATAGAAGAAGAAGTGTTTAAGAAATGGAAGATGAGAAAATATGGAATGAAATAGAGTTACCGGAAGAGTGGCTCTGATACCAAATGATAGACCCAAGGAAAGGAACTCGACCGGTAAGGGGAGATATGAACTCAGATCCGGAAGGATTGAGAACTGATGGAATGAATGGTGACACAAAGGGTTGCGGAAGGCCCAATGATTCTACCAGACTTCGATCGTTGCTGGATGTGACGCACCGGTCCAACAAAAGAAGGATCGAAACTTGGAGATAATCTCACCAAGAAACTAAGAAATGTTCTAACAAAGAACAAAGAGTGAAAACTCATAAAAAGGGGAAAACAATCTGATTTTTATTTCATTGCAGAGATTACATATTTATAAGGTTTGTAGTCAAAGAGAAATAAAAGAAAATGCGGAAAACAATGCATAGAATGCATAGAAAATGACAACAATTGACTAGAAATTTATTAATGAGTCAATTGTGTGGAAAATGATGGAAGACCAGTCAAAGTGGTGATTTTGATGCAGTCTTGGTAAAGGGTGCGGACTCTGATGTAGACTGGTCAAGATTCGTCCAAGCGTCCAGGTGCATCCATGATGATCGGGTCCATGGCAGTAAGGATAAGGACGCATGCAGGCTGGTCGGGCTGGTTGGCCGGGTGATCTTCATGAACGGAATGAGCTTATGGGTTGAAACGGTCAGTAGATTCAGCACGATCTGATGGTAAAACCTCGGTTTGGTCGAGCTGGTAAACAAAAACGCCATCTTGGGCCATGTCCATGAACCAAAAAGGACGGTGCTCGATTTTGGTTCTATCACTAAAGCCCGCCACCCCATAACCTCCACTTCTACACCCACACATATATCATTGCTGCTTCGTCCGCCAAACGATAAGATAAAGAACCAGAGACTTCATAATTCGACAAGGGGAACCACTGAAGTCCACACACCTTTGAAACATAAACAACTGAATTTCCTGATAAAGAAGCTCATCCAAACACCATGAAAATGAAGTCTTGCCAACTGAACCTCTCCTGGAACACACACGGGAGAAGAAACAAATGCCAAGAAACCATTGGACACATAACCTCAAGTAGAAAGACTACTAAGTCACAACCAACAGAACACTAACTAACTTTGCGCAAATCGATCAAGACTCTCAAACCCAAAGTTACTAGAGCTCGACATCAAATTTGTTGCACTAAAACTCCAAAGAACACAAACTTCTTCCCACGACACAAAGAGAGGCGGTTCACAGCCCCTTAATTGGACCACTTGAACGAACAAAAAAATGGGTTTGAGAAGCTAACGCATCGCTAACCAAACACCGTCCGGAGAAAAATCGAACCTTGACAAATAAAACGGGATCTGAACACCTATTTACAGCTTCAAGAGGTGTAGAAAATGTACCACCGGCATGATCAAGGAAAGGATCGTCACCGGCACTGAAGAACATTTCCACCGCTCGTCATCCCCAAAAGCCACTTCTCCAGTTGACTATTTCATCGAAGTGATTGCTTGGCGCACGTCATCTCCGTGAATTGAAGAAACCAAGCCTCTTTACACCGCCCGTCACACCGCACCTCCATCCGTCTCACCACCGCAAGGGAAGGTATAACCTGAAACAAGGACCCGTCTCGCCTTGTCACGCGTCATTGCCATGAAGACTTTGCCATAGGCCGCTGAATGGAAAACCAGATCTGACAGAGTCGTCAGTTCTAAAAGCCGACTTTCAACCTACTGCCTTGCCTTGGGTCTCATCGTATCTCCATAAGAAACCCAACATCACCATCTGACACTAAATATCGTCCGGAGAGCTCTTAAGCAACACAAAAATCCGTACATATCAACCGAGGCTAAGACATGGTAGGATGAAAGCAATTGAAAACGAGATAAAGGAAAAGGAATACGCTTCCGGTGCCGTTAAATCCGACCACCGGAGCTAGGGTTTTACTGTGCGGCGTCTACATGGGTTACAAAGAAAAGGGAGAGCAGCGAAGATGTTGAACTTTCGACACACAACTAGATTTTGACCGGGTTTATCTTTGAAACTACATATTTTTTAGAAAATAAATTTCTATATAAGACAGTAAATATGTCTAATCATATTTATGGGAAACCTAATTGTACCAAAATGAAAAAAAAGAAACCAACATTGAACATGAATTTCATAATAACCGAACATATCCTATATCTATAAAACCAAAAAAATAAAACCAAATGTCACTACCACACCACCACGGTTCGGCTTCTCTCTCTCATCTCTTCAACTTTAATTGAATCTAGATATCATTTCTGATCCGAGGATTTTGTTCCGATGGCGATCAAAGATGTCACGGAGGAGAGTTGCGGAAGCAGAGCTGTCATCGCTGCTGCATATGTTACTAAGGACAACCCTAGGCAGCACCGTAGGAAACTCTACAGCGAATCCAGGAGTTGCGGATGCACAGCCGTCGTGGCTGCTGCTAGTCTCATTGTTCCAGATACTTCTCCAAGTAAGCCACAATCTTTTTCATTTGTTTGTAACAGTATTTGAGCTTTGTTATACTTGAACATTATGTGATGGTTTTCGATATTGTTGGAGGACTTAATATTGAATGGTAAGCAGACAGTTACGACTTCGGTGATTTTCTCAGGAAAAAAGGTAGGCTGGTACTCGTTGGTGTTCTAAAAAAAGCTTTGACGTTTACGTCAACATGGTCCTTGAGGATTTCACCTAGTAGTAAGTCTCACTCATTTAGAGTTTCTCCTGTTCTAAGTTGATTGGCATTGAATAAATGTTGTGTTGCAGTTGGTGCCTAGTTACTGTTTGCTACTATAGATTTTTTTCCCGTAACGTTCATATGGTAACTTTGCACAACCAATCCGTGCTTACCAGACATGCCTATCGTTTATACTAGTGATGCCTTTTTGACATTGACTGATGAATGCTTGTCTTAATTTTATTAGAACCTAACTCTCTTGTAAAAATTGGCACTGTTCTTATTTATTTCAATGTCTTGTAGGTTAAAAGAGACATGAAGTGTTGGGACAGAATTGTAGATTTATGAGTGGGGTTGATACAGATTCCTCAGTACTCTACGAGGTAGTGTTTATAAATGTTCCTTGTTCGGTTGTTTAGATGAAGGAATGCATTTTGAGAGTTCCAGTGATCTGATATTGCTCTGTTTTTCTTTTATCCATATTTGGTTTCAGACATCATATTTTGTTTGGGTTCAGATAGAAGGAAGTTGCAGCGATAGTTAAAGTAAAGAGCTGAGAGAGGAGACAAGGCAACTGAGTGTGGTGGGTGCAGTTAGAGTTGCGGCCAGAAGCTCTTTCATGGTGACTTGTTGATAATACTATACGGTGGAGAAGGCTTGACAGCAGAGAGGAGGAATACTTAGGTTTTTGGTTTAGGTTTTTGGTTAAGTTTTGGTTTAGGTTTTTGGTTTAGTTTTAGTTATTTGTAAACAATTTTGATATATACAATTTTAAAATATTTTTATTTGTATTTTTATTTTTTATTTTTTATTTTTTATTTTTAAAATTTCTAACAACTCTATGACAGCAATTATTATATGTTATTGTAAGTCATACAATTGCATAACGAATAAACGCAATCAAACTAATACTTTAACTTAGCATACGGAAAAACACTATATAAAGTACTGAAGAAAAGATAACGGGGGCAGACACAGCGCACTTAAAAATGCTATGTATCACTGTGATAGCGTTTTACGGACGCGATGGATGACATTTTTCTTGTAGTGTATAGAACTTTTTCCCTACTAGTACATGTTGAAACACTCATTTGTACACATATTTACGATCCAGTTATTTTTTAAAGTTTTATTTTATATTATATTTGTCAAAATTTACAATTTTGTATTTTATATGTAACTCTTAAGGACCATGAGAATGTGAAAGTCTCTGAAAACATCATGATCTTGATTCAATGTTTCTACTGCATAGAGTTGAAAGAATTTTGTTATTTTTTTCTTTACTGTTACTTTTTATTTGGTTTATTAAGTATAGATTCTTAGAATTAAATTAATTTTGATTTTATTTAGAAGGTGGGATATTAGGATCCAGTTATTTTTATTAGAAGTACATGTTGAAACACTCATTTGTACACATATTTACGATCCAGTTATTTTTTAAAGTTTTATTTTATATTATATTTGTCAAAATTTACTATTTTTGTATTTTATATGTAACTCTTGAGGACCATGAGAATGTGAAAGTCTCTGAAAACATCATGATCTTGATTCAATGTTTCTACTGCATAGAGTTGAAAAAATTTTGTTATTTTTTTCTTCACTGTTACTTTTTATTTGGTTTATTAAGTATAGATTCTTAGAATTAAATTAATTTTGGTTTATTAATTTTTATTCAATGTTTCTACTGCATAGAGTTGAAAGAATTTTGTTATTTTTTTCTTCACTGTTACTTCCCGTAACATCATGATTTTGATCTTGATTATAATATTCTTAGTTTAGATTTTATAAAAAAATTATAGATGATTATTTAAATTTAGAATTAAATTAATTTTGATTTTAATTATTATATTCAATTTTAATTTATATTTTAAAAAGCCTGAAAACTTAAAAAGCTCTATAATCCATTATACAATATGCTTTTCTGGTTTTAGGCTGGGCCGGGCGAGCCAGCCCGATTGACACCCCTAGTTGTATTCAGGTTACTTGTATATTAAATTTCAGAAGATTTTTTTGTACCTCAGTATATCCAAATGAATATCAAAATGATTATTAATTAGTTTTAATATATTACAAAAATATTATTTAAACCAAACTTCTCGTTTCATACATATAAACTAGAAAATGATTGAAACTTATACACAAATTTAAATATACTAATAAATTATTGTGACTTAGCTTTTTAGTAAATATTCATATCCATGCATGAAATTTCAAACTATTATCTGATTGCATCTTTTATGCAACTCTAGACCTATCTGTATTTTTTTTCTATTTTCTTAAATAAGAATATTATTCATGATTTTTTTAAAACATATATTTAAAATGCAATATAAAAATCAAACTTATTATAATTAACAGTTCAGTATAAAATACATATATTTCGGCTTATATGCAACTCAGTAAAGTTAAAACAAATAACTGTACAGAAATTGCATTTAAAACAATAAATAATAACCCTAAATGTTTTGGTCATTTTGCATATATAACCTTTACATAAAATGCATTTTTAGGAAAATGAAACTCATACTTAGATTTAACTAAATACTAACTCATAAATACGCATACTTTCTTAAAAAAACAAAAAAACAAAGATGAAAAAATTAGAATCAATGACGGTTTGGGGATTAACTAAAAACAATCAACAAAACTCAAAATTTGAATTAAAAGATTTGTCTACTACTTCCCTCAGAAGTCTTCATGATCCCCACTGAGAATCAATTCACACTGGTGAGAGTGAAGCAAGTTGCCGCACTCCTCAAGTCACTCTCTCCAGTATCATCTATATGCTTCTTTAGCGATTCACCAGAGCTGCAACCACCAAAAATCGAGTTCAAATATTTTCCCAAAAATTTTGACCTATACAAACAAGAAAACATATACCTTGAAGCATAAGCTACTTTTGTATCTGGAAATGATTGCTTATCATTGATTATTTCGAGGAACTGATGGAATTCATCATACTCGACATCACCTTCTTCATCTTGCTGATTTGATACCATCTGAAGATTAACGAGTGGAGACTGTATGGCGACCACACCGTTATTTCTCTTCATCTCATTACAATGCTCATTTTGATTGTTAAATCCATTGTTATGATGATAAGGAAATCGATTCTGACCCCAAGCCAAAGAAGCATCCATATTGTCGTTGTTGGTGGTGAGAATATCCTTGCATGAATCTGTATGCACAGGAGGACTATATCCATTTTTATTAATCTCACTAGAACTATAAGTGTAAGACATTTGAGGCTGTTGCGTTTCAAATACTGGTAAAGGACTAAAGAATGGTGTGCTATTGTTTTGGTTATTGTTAACCGTAAGTCCCACTCCCAAATTAAGTTGCGATGTTACATATTCGTGCTTTTCACCAATCTCATGAATCATTTGTTTGTGAGCGTTCTGATGATATTGACCGGTGTTGGTGTTGTTGCGAAGATATGTTTGTAGTTTTGAATTGACAGCTTTGAGCTCTTCTTCAGCAAGCCAGATCATGTACTGAAGTTGTTGCGTGATTCCTAGGCAACCATGAATAGGGTTACGGTCACGGGCATAAGATTGAAAGATGATTGATTTCATGGCTTCTGGTTTCTGTGCTTCATCGAGGTTCTCGAGGATCTTGACTATGCTTCTAACTCCGAAGAGCCTATGAACATTTTGAAATAATTTTGGTTGCTCTGCTGGGAAGTACAGTGCGAGTGGGCAGTCCGCGGCACAGCGTCTGCCTTGATACTTGCACGCGGCACAAGCAACACTCGTACCGCCTTTGAGAGTCATGAAAATGATGTGAGATAACAAGAGAAGATCCAAAAGCTTCTCTAGTGACCCAATGGTATTGTTGATGGTTTTTTTTGGCTCATTCGATGAGCAAGAAATTAAAAAGGATATTGAAAGAAAAAATGAAACAGAAATGGAATTTTGAAATAAGATGTGTGTGTCAATGGTTTTTGGTATATGAGAAAGGAAGAAGAAGGAGTCTCGTATATAAGCCGGATTTTTCTGAGTGTGAAGAAGACTTAGCAAACAAAAGAGATTGCTATCAGGTTTAAGAAAACGAACCTAATCTTTAGGGACAATTTTTCTTTTATGTTTTTTTTGATCTCAAGTTTGTTGTTTTCTAAAAATAGTGGTACTTGAAAAATATATGTTTTAGCTAGTAATATATTTATATCTTGTTTATTTCGATACTAGATAAAATTTAAAGTTTTGACTTTTGGATCAGACTTGGTGTATTTGTATTACTATTGTAATCAACGAAAATTTTGTCAATTTTTGTAAATTTTATACTGGATTGTCTTCTTCAGTCATATTTAGTTGAACCAGAATTAATCAAAATTTAGTTCAGATGATTTACTAGAATATTTTTTCAGTTATAGATTGTTTGTGTTATTCAAATTTTATGTTAGATTTTTTTTTTTTTGCAATAAGGTTGAAGAATTTGAATTTGGAAATAGACGATTGTGATAAGTTAGAAATGAGGTTGAAGAATTTGAGTTTGAAAATAGACAATTGTGATAAGTTAAAACTAGCAAACTCAATTGGTAAATCATGAAGATGAATGGCAACACCGTTTGCTTGGTTGTATCTGACCTTATAATTTCGTCAAATATAAAGTATATTATACTAAACTTTAGGTAAATATGTACAATCGCAAGGATGATTAGTAATGACAAATTTTAAACATATGTCTTAGGAGAAAACACATAGTTCTTGAAATTTTTTTATGTTTCGTGTTTTCCAAGAGAAGGGTTCAAGTCTATTGGAATATATGGTTTTTTATATTATATATATGTAGAGAAAACAAAATGTAGTTGAGAAGGAGGAGGAACTAGTAGCCATTGCTACTAATTATAGTCGTCAAATATTTTAATTGGCTAATCTTGAGGATATAGAAGAAACACTATCAGAGGTATCAACAACAATCATGGAGACAAAAAAATGCTGATCTTACAGTTCCGGTCACGGAGTGGAAAGTGAAACTGGTGCTCTTTACTATGCATCTAGAGAAGGCTCCAGGACCAGAGGAGATGACTGTCATTTTCTATCGGAAATTCTGAGATATCGTAAAGGAACATTTAACTCATAGGGTGTATCAATTCCTTTTTCAAGGGATAATGGCTAATGGCTTAAATGATACAAATATCTGTCTCATCTGAAGACAACTAAACCCACTGAGATCTCTCAGTTCTGTCCTATTAGGTTGTGCAATGTACGCTACAAGTTAATCTCTAAGGTCTTATGCCAAAGGTTTAAGAAATTTCTTCTTGATCAAATTTCTGAAATCCAGTCATCCATTGTTGTTGGAAGACAAATTTCAGATAATATTATATATGATTGCACAGTATATGTTTCATGCACAGCGAATGAAACCAAGTGGAAGAACTAAGAGGATGGCCATTAAAATATATATGAGTAAAGCGTATGATAGGATGGAGTGGTCTTTCATAGAAGCAATAATGCGGAAAATGTATTTTCTGACATGTGGATTGACTGTAATATGCATTGCAATACTTCAGTAACATATAAGGTACTTATGAATGGCCAACCAATGGACAATATTTTTCCAGAATGAGTTCTATGCAAAGGAGATCATTTGTCTCCTTTCATTTTTATTCTATGCATGGAAGTGTCTTTTAGCTTTCTTAATCATGTAGATAATCAAGGGAAGATAACGGGGATGCATGTTACACGCGTGTGTCCCTAGGTATCTCGCCTTCTCTTTGTTGATGATATCTTTTTCTTCTGTAAGGCGGAGCCCTGTGAATGTGAAGAAATTATGAAAGTTGTAGAAAATATGAGAAAGCATCAGGCCAATGCATAAACTTTGACAAATCCTCTCTTCTTTGGTAACAGGGATGACGTTAATGCAAGAAAAAAAATTAAAGATACACTTGGGATCCAGAATGATGGACAAATCGGGAAATACTTAGGAATTCCTGAAGATATTAGTGGTTCCAAGTGCAAGTTGTATGCATTCCTCAAAGATAAATTACTGCATAAAGTTAATGGATGGATGATTATATGGATATCAAAAAGAGGAAAGGAGGTCCTAATTACATATATCTTGCTTACTCTTTCAACGTATGTCAAGTTTATCTTCCTGCTCCCTCTGGAGATATGTGAAAATCTTGCTAGTGTCATTGCACAATTCTGGTGGAGCTCGAATCCGCCTAAGAGAGGAATCCATTGGGAAAATGGGAAAAACTTTGTTTAACCAGAGAGGAGGGGGATTGGCTTCCGTTTAATCAATGCGTTTAATATGGCTCTACAAGCAAAGCAACTATGGCGATTAGTTCAATATCCTGATTCGCTAGTGGCCGCGGTTTTGAAGGGAAGATACTATCGTTTGAGTTTGCATTTGTGAATATGCTCAGTAGATAATTCATCCTATGTGTGGAGGATCCTTGGATCCCAACCTTACCAGCTAGACCGGTCTGCCATGCTGTCCAGTCTTGCACCCGATCGAGCGAGTAAGTGATATTATTTATGGAGAGGTGAAGGAATGGGATGTTGGATTGCTGGAACTGGCTCAACTCATCGCTGTGATGAATTCACCAGAACCTTCATAATAACAATATAATACAATTATGATTAATACAATTTAGAAATGTCTATTTAGCGAAATAATTTAAGTGGGCAACTGAAAATTTTATTAAAGAGATTTATATTACCTAGTTTTTTGTCTATCCTTCAAAACCATAAGATGAATATGTTTACCTCCTTTAAAGGACATCTAATCCATAAACTCTCAAACTTTTTGGCATAAGCATTCTAGACAGAACAACACAAAATCCATGCCACTGCAAAATTTAACCTTAATTACTGAATCATACACTTTATTATCGTATATAATATGATAGATTATATTCTGAATACTCACTTTAAGTCTCGTATAGTGAAGAAAATTATACTTTCCGATTTAATATCCCAAAATTTATTTTTGATTAGATTGGTCTTCAATAATTTTTCAACCTCCAAAATAGCACCCAGTATATCAACTGCGAACTTGCAACTAAAATTTAACAAATAATCATCTTATAAATTTTTTTATTAATATACTTCAAACGATTGAAATTTCATAACATGTTGGTTTTCTTATAAAGTGAGCCATCAAGTCCATTGATGACTGACTTAAAAGAAAACAGACTCAATTGTGAGGGTATATAAAAAATAGGGAATTTTGCCAAAAAAGAACAAAAAAACTCATATATTGTCCCCTTAGAATCATTTTAAGAATTCTTGTCCACTTAGAATAAATATTAATGTTAACCCTATTCTATCCTTCTAATTATAAAAATACTTTTTTTTCTAAAAACGGACTAATGCAAAACAAATATTTAGTATTAGTTTTTAATACTTTTAGAATTTATTTAAAGTAAAGAAGGTAAAAATAGGGAAAATCGTAGCCCTCATTTTTCAATTCTGCATCGATCCGACCTCTTAAGAGGGGATTTTTGTCTTCATCGTCGATGCTTTCTCTCGATGTTTCTTTGTTCACCAGCGAACGATCAAGCTAAGAATATGGAGACTGAATCCGATGAAATCAAATCTGCTCTGTCTCTTCGGCATAGACCTTGGATCAGTTATGCCGGATGTGATGATGAATGCTGTAAACGATGACAATGCCTCCTCTCAAAATCTAGATTAATTTAGTTCTTTGGTATTGGTTGCTTTTTTCGCATTATAAACGATGACAATGCCTCCTCGCCACGTTCCTCTCTATATCTGCCTTCGTATGTAGATTGCTACAACATCTTGTTTTCATATAATGTGAATTGGTTTTCTTTATCTATATCTGCCTTCGTATGTAGGGGGCTGGGAAGGCAATTATGCTCGACGAAAATCATTAACAATGTGTAGTCACTTCAATTCCAGATAGAGGTTTATGTTTTGTTTAGCATAGTTTATGTTCTGGATGTATCTTCCTTATTTTGTACGCAGCTTTGTCAGCTGTAGACATGTTCTGTGATTGAGAGCATGAGCTTAGAATTTCATTAGCTTTGCACAGATAGTGAAAAAAGAAACAGACGAAGAAGCAGATCCTGATCTTTGTACAGTTGCAGAGAAAGAGTCAAGAGTAAAAAGTAGAAACTTTGTGCAATGGAAAGAATCAAAGAAGCAGATCTTAGGGTCACTGCCACAAGATTACTTTTGTTTTTCTTCCTTTTTATGTATAAATATAAATTAATGTTGGGAATAGAAAACGTTGATGATGCCCAACAGAATTGCGGCTTTGTAATCCTCTGTCATTCTCATCAATCCTTTTCTTCCTCCCCTATAATCCTTCTCTTGAACAGGAAGGAACACATCATATTGATCTAAGCACATGAGCTTCACAGGAAGCAACCACTGAAGTTTATAGAATGAGTAATGTTGACAAGAGTAATATTCACTGCTTACGTACATGTGAAGAAGAAACAAAACTCTCTTTTTCTCTCCTTGTTTTCTTTTTAATCTACTAGTGATTCACATTAAACATAAAAGGGCATACGTGATTTAAAAAGAAACATCACGAACTCATGAGCACAAAAAAATACATAGGCATCGTATTAGTAAACTAGATTGACAATATAAAAAGGAGAAGAAAAAAAAAGATCATCAAGGAAGAAGACTTCCTTAGTCGATTTGCAGTCATAATTTGGTAAAAAGTTGGAAAAGTAATTAAAATACTTTCAAGATCTGCTAAACATTTTTCCTAGATTTTCGGATTTAGGAAATATTTGGTAATAAATACAGTAGAACTTACATTCTACAAAGTTAGAAAATATATGAAGTGATAGATGTTAAAAACTGAGAACGTAGATAAAGGAAAAATGTGAAGAAAATAAGTTCTTCTGAGGTAGATATGAGAACGTTTAGTATGCCTTATAATCTACGAAATATATTGAACATAGAAGGAGATGTAGATTTGTTATTCTGCCTTAGTAGGTCGAAATGTTTTAAGTGTATTGTGCATTCTACGTTGCGTAGATCATTGTGTCTTCGGTAGATTGTATATTTTAAGTCGTCGTAGATGGTAGATTTGATATTCTAACACTTTTGACCTATTTTTGAATTTACATTTCCAAATATTTTTTAAATTCAAAAATATTTTTCATATATGCACATGCTTGTTTACTTCACTTATTATATTTTTCTTAATTTTTTTTGTATTGTAAATATATTGATATGAATTTTTATTTACAAGAAGGGTAATGAAAGTCTAAAAGTGACAAAAATTGATTTTGTACTAAGGGGACAATAGTTTAGTTTACTTGTTCCTTTTTCCCGAAATTCCCTAAAATATATAAAGAGATCAGATGACTATGTTACTTTAATTTTTTTGTAATAAAGTAGCATTTATCCTCTTTCATAACATCCATGAATCGGTCAGCCAAATTATTTAGACAGGTAGCAACTGTTGGGCTCAAATATGGTCCGTTAGCTAAAGGTAAATAACAAGAAATGATAACGGGCCGCGATAGACCCATCACGAATTCGATCCTCGAATGCAGCTAAGCTAGAACCGGAGGCTGTGAGCTAAAGATGTTCACTAGAGAGGTCACGGAAAGGAGGCAGCTCGTGGACGTATAAGTAGGCGCAGGACCCGGTCAAAGGGGAGCTGTTACAAATCCCTCAAATCACGAAGGGGATCTCGGAAACCAGTTGGTGGCGATCAAATGGAGCATGAGGCTATTTAAAGAAGAGGTCAATCAAGAAAAAGGGGATTCACTCCTACGATCATTCACACAATCTCTCAAATACTTTGCTTTCTTTGTAATCATTATAAACATCCTTTGTAAACAAGTTCTTCACAAGAATCATCAATAAAATCATCATTGATTCTACAAGTTCTTACGGGATTCAGCGCACGATTATCTTTCCCTAATCTTAACATGATCTAAAATCTAGGAGGTGAGTTTAATCCCTCACAATTGGCGTCGTCTGTGGGGAAGAAACAATCGAATCCCTTACTCTAACTTGAGGATGAATCCTACCGATCAGACAACGAATCCGTCTGACCTTAACCTCCCGATTCAGAGCGATGGCTCACCGAACGATGGAGGCTCTAGTCTCATAACTCCGGAGCCTCGACGTGGCGACCACCGATCTGGGCAACAGCCTCTGGCTAGCGCTCGAACGAGCCAGACTGCCACTGGAGTAACCAACCCAAGATCATCAGGTGGAACCGCCTCCGTGCTTCCAGTCACCGAGAATCCTCAGCAGCAAACCGCTCTGAATCAAACGGAGGCTCAGCTTTCTGAGATTCGCCAGATGATGATGCAATTAGTAGACAAAGCTCAAGAGAATGAGCGTACAATGCATCAGCTAGCTGTTCGGCAGCAACGATTCGAACAGATAACCAGATCTCTAAACGCTACAACCCAACCACCGTAACGTCAAGGTCCAGGGGTCACTTTTCGAGAACAATTGACTGATCCCTCATTCCCCCGAGGACGTTTAGATTTTTCTCCTGACAGCACCGTTCCGGAAGGACGGGGATCTGCTTTCCAGACACCTCATGCTGGGACAGCTCCCGCGTTTAACCCACCCGTCACTAGTGCTATGGGAAGTAACGTAGCGACAACCAGCTCCACACCCAGCCAGATTGCTGACCGGAGCACTCGCTTGCCACCTCCGCCACCTATTTTTAGGTCCGGAACAGGAGTCTCCCTCCCATCCGGGGGCAGAACATCAGCTTCGGTTTATCAAACCAGAAGCTCAACCCCGAATACGGACGGATATCAAAGAGCATACATCGATAACCCAAGAGCCGGTGAGCGACTTAGCCCAGCAGCTGCATGGGAAGATGAACAAACATAATTCCGTCAGGAATCTGCTCGTCAGATACATAATAATGATCCAAATGTCCTTCCTCTAGAAGGACCTGACGCCATTCGCAGATATATGGAGCGAACTCACGCAGCTCTCCAAAAGTTGAATGCTCAAGTTCATAAGGCAACGAGCTCAGCTCCCGAAATCGAGAGCCTGATTGAAGAAACCCGTGAGACTCCATTCACTGACAGAATTGCCAACTCTTACATAAGAGACACCCGAAAAATTAGAATCCCAGAATACAATGGGACCTCCGACCCAAAGGCCTATTTGAGAGCCTTCCGATTAGCTATCGTGAAAACCCATTTTACGCAGGAAGAATGTGAAGCAGGTTACTGCAGGACATTCGCCGAAAACCTGGTTGGAACAGCCCTCGAGTGGTTTTCTGGTCTTGAACCAGCCTCGATAGACAATTTCGATCAGCTAACTAATGCCTTCATGAAGCAGTACTCGACCCATATCCTAAAGCAAGACTCTGAGGCTGACCTCTGGAAGGTCAGACAAGGAATGGGAGACTCGCTACGAGTCTACATCGAGAAATTCAGAGCAGTAAGAACTAAGCTCTCGAACCCCAACGACCAAGTCGCCATCGAGGCCCTTATAAGAGGTCTGTGGTATAAATCGGAATTCTGGTCGGAGCTAACACTCAATCCTCCCCCGACTATCGATGGTGCTCTTCATAAAGCCACCAGATATGTTACTTTGGAGGAAAAGACAGCTGCACTGGATAAACTCCATAAGAAACCTCAGAATCACTCGAAAGGTGAATCTTCAGAGACAAAGGGACCTCATAAAAAAGGGAACTTCCGAAACAATCAGACTCAGGGAGAACATTCCTATGCAATCGAGGAGGATAAGGAAGAAAAACCTGTTGCCGCAGCAAACAAAACCCCCTGGTCAAAAGGATATGATGAGAACAAACACTACTCTTATCACGATCGGAAAGGGCACTCAACTGAGGAATGTTGGGACCTCCAACGACAACTGGCAGCTAAATTCACAGCCGGAGAAATAAAGGGCGTGGACCTTAAAAAGCCACCACCCTATCAGAAAAGAGGTCCCAGAGATACCTCTCAAAAATGCGAAAGATCACCTGAGAAGGAGACAGATTCGCCACCTCCAGCTCCCAAGAAAAGATTCGATATCATTCTTGGAAAATTTCCCCAAGGAAAAAGCCTACAAATCGAGGCTCTCTTGAGCAAACCGTCACCTCAATCGAGCCCCGACTCGAGGGTGGACTGTATCCTTGGAGGATCCGATATATGTCAAGACTCCGTTAATTCTATTAAAAATCACGTACGAAGGCTGTGTCTAACACTGGACCTAAGCCTCCCAACCCCGAGTCCAATACTAAGATTTCTTTCTGGGAAAGTGAGACGTCAAACCTTGACAGACCTCACGATGATGTCCTGATCGTCACCCTAAACATCGCAGGATACGAGGTGCCTAAACTTATGATAGACACATGAAGCTCTGTAGACCTTATTTTCTACAACACCCTGAAAGGGATGGAAATAGACGACTACAAAATTATTGGCCAAAAAGCTAATCTCGTAGGCTTTTCCGGAGAAACAGCTATCTCATTGGGAACTATCAAACTCCCAATCATAGCTGGCAGAATAATGAAAATGACCAATTTATTAGTCATCGACAGACCTTCCCCGTTCCATGCGATCCTAGGAAGACCCTGGATTCACAAGATGAAAGCAGTAGCCTCGACTTATCATCAATGTGTGAAATTTCCAACACCTGAAGGAATAACTACCGTACATGCTAGCCAGAAGATCTCCAGGATCTGTTATCTGGGAGGATCGAAATCCTCAAAAAAAATCCCCCCAATAGCAATTACAGATCCAGGAGGGTCGTGAGATGCAACAGAATATTCGAGGTCCCCCTAGGAACCTCACCAAAAAAGTTTGCATCGACGACTCAAATCTTGAAAGACAGGTAAGCATTGGATCTGAGCTACCTCTTGAGACAAAAAGGAGCTCATTGACTTCCTAAAAAGCAATGTCAAAACCTTTGCATGGACCACCAATGACATGAAAGATATAGATCCGAACGTCACCACCCATAAACTGAGAGTAGACCCCACTTTCAAACCGATCAAACAAAAGCGTCGCAAGCTGGGCCTCGAAAAGCTCAAGCTGTTAACGAAGAAATTGATCGACTTACGAAAGCTGGGTCCATTCGAGAGGTGCACTACCCTGACTGGTTAGCTAACCCGGTAGTTGTAAAAAAGAAAAACGGGAAATGGAGAATCTGTGTAGATTTCACCGACCTAAACAAGGCTTGTCCTAAAGACAGTTTCCCGTTACCTCACATCGACCGCCTGGTTGAAGCAACAGCTGGCCATCGACTCCTGTCCATCATGGATGCTTTTTCAGGGTACAACCAAATCATGATGGATCCTGAGGAACAAGAAAAAAACTGCATTCATAACCGAACGAGGAACCTATTGCTACAAGGTTATGCCATTCGGGTTAAAGAACGCAGGAGCTACCTATCAGAGGCTAGTAAATAAGATGTTCGCTGCACAACTCGGAAAAACCATGGAGGTCTATATTGACAATATGCTAGTCAAATCCTCAGCTGGAGAAGACCATATCTCCCACTTAAGGGAATGCTTCGATATCCTTAACAAGTACGATATGAAGCTCAGTCCCACTAAATGTACCTTCAGGGTACCCTCAGGTGAGTTCCTAGGCTACCTCGTAACCGAAAGAGGCATCGAAGCCAACCCTCAGCAGATAGCAACCTTCCTGGAAATGCCGTCACCTAAGACAACCAGAGAGGTACATAGATTGACCGGACGAATCGCAGCATTAAATCGATTCATATCCAGGTCAACCGATAAGTGCCTCCCATTCTATAAACTTCTAAAAAATAATAAGAAGTTCTTATGGGACGAGAAATGTGAGGAAGCTTTCAAGCAATTGAAAGCTTACCTCTCCGAACCTCCGATCCTGTCCAAACCAGTAATAGGGGAGCCACTGTATCTGTACCTCGCCGTATCAACCGCTGCAGTTAGTGGCGTGCTGGTACCAGAGGAACAAAACGAACAGAGACCTGTCTATTACACTAGCAAGAGTCTTATAGACGCCGAAACAAGGTACCCTACTATGGAAAAATTAGCGCTAGCAGTAGTAACAGCTGCCAGGAAATTACGACCCTACTTCCAATCACACTCGATCATCGTAATGACGTCACAACCATTACGAATGATATTGCACAGTCCCAGCCAGTCAGGACGATTGGATAAATGGGCCATAGAGCTCAGTGAATACGACATCGAGTTCAGACCTCGAGCAGCAGCAAAGGCTCAGGTCCTTGCCGATTTTATCATTGATCTAGCATCTGAGCAATTAGATTCGGAAATGGAAGCTCCGAAGGGGAGCTTGTATGTCGACGGAGCCTCATCAAAACAAGGCTCCGGTGTCGGACTAAGGCTGACTTCTTCAGCTGGAGAAACCATCGAGCAGTCCTATAGGCTCGGATTCAGTGCCTCAAACAATGTGGCTGAATATGAAGCACTAATCGCAGGGTTGAAACTCGCCCTAAGCCTCGGAATTCGAGAGCTAAACGCTTATAGTGATTCACAATTAGTAGCTAGCCAGTTCCACGGAGAATACGAAACGAGGGACGAAAGAATGGGGGCATATCTCGAAGTCGTCCAGAACCTCACTAGGCAATTCGACAAGTTCGAGCTAACAAGGATCCCACGGGGAGAGAACTCCTCAGCAGATGCGTTGGCTGCTTTAGCCTCCACATCAGACCCTCTCGTAAAACGGATTATACCCGTGGAAGGAATCGAAAAGCCAAGTATCGACATAGCTACTGAAGCTGAGATAGACAGCAAGCCAAAAGAGCAAACAGAAAGTAACTCCCCTGAAACGGTAGCTACCCAAGTTCTCACAACATTCTGGTTCCCAAAAACCAAAATACGCAGCTTTAAAAAGCATACCTCCGGGAACACGATCCAAAACAAGGAGGACAACGACAAAAATGAAGGTATTCCCCGAAATTCAGACTCCTAGGAGCTAAATCCTACGAATACCTCCGGGGTAACCATACAGGCCTCGGACCCACTCGTCTGTAGAGTCAAAACTAGAAGTCGCTCAGCTCTCAAAAATTCATCTTGGGGCACCATACAGACCCCAGAGAATAACGAGGAAAATGGAGATATTCCTCAGAATTCAGACTCCTTGGAGCCTAATCCTACGAATATCTCCGGGGGCACCACGACACCATGTCCCGAACAGGAACCTCCCTCGTCTCTTCATAACAAAGTTGTAGGGAGAGAGGACTGGAGAATACCAATCATGCAATACATCTTGGAGGGAAAGACTCCACCCAATAAATGGGAGGCTCGAAAACTCAAAGCATTGAGCGCAAGATACTGCATAATCAATTCTGCCCTCCACAAACGAAGCGTTTCCGGACCTTACCTAAAATGCATCCATGGCCTCGTTGCTATGAAATTCATGAAGGAAATGCACGACGGCTTCTGTGGAAACCACTCCAATGGCAGAGCTCTAGCTATCCGAATCAAAAGACATGGCTATTTCTGGCCTACCATTATTGCAGACTGTGAGGTCTACTCTTCCACATGCGACAAATGCCAGAGGCATGCACCAATTATACACCAACCTGCAAAAAAGCTATCTAACATATCCGCTCCTTACCCATTTATGAGGTGGTCCATGGACATCGTAGGACCACTAGTAGCGTCAGGAAGTGGAAAGAAGAAGCTACGCTTCCTCTTAGTCCTAACAGACTACTTCACGAAATGGATTGAGGCTGAAGCTTTCCAACATGTAACCAGATTCGAGGTCGAACGATTTGTGTGGAAAGACATCGTGTGTAGATACGGCGTCCCATACAAAATCGTGACTGACAATGGAGGACAATTCATATCTCACAACTTCAAAATATTTTGTGACAAATGGAATATCCGCCTGACCTTCTCAACACCTCGAAGCCCTCAAGAAAACGGCCAGGCGGAGGCTGCTAATAAATCAGTATTAGCAAACCTCAAGAAACGCCTCGGAACCCAGAAGGAACTCTGGTCAGAGAAGTTACCTGAAGTACTATGGGCATGTCGAACCACTCCACGAAAGGCTACAGAAGAAACCCCTTTCTCCTTAGCCTACGGGATGGAAGCTGTCGTCCCAGCCGAAACCATTGCTGGTAGCCTCCGCCGGGAACTCTGTACGTCCGATCCTGCAGCTAATGACCAGCTCCTGACGGACAGCCTCGATCTAATCGAGGAAAGACGGGACCGAGCTCTGCTTCACATTCAAAACTATCAGCAAGCAATGGCACGACAGTACAACTCCAAAGTCAGGCCCCGACAGTTCGCTGTAGGTGACCTAGTACTTAGGAAAGTTTTTGAAGGAACCACGGAACCAGATGCTGGGAAGTTAGGAACCAACTGGGAGGGTTTCTACCAGATCATCCATGTGGTACGACCTGGCGTTTACAAGTTCCAAAAGCTGCGAACCGGGGTACCTGAAATCAGATCGTGGAACGCCACGAATCTCAAAAGATACTATCATTAGGTACCTAAATTTCTCGAACTACGTTAGGCTTGATCCCTTGACTGGGTACGTAGGCAACTCCGTTATGAGTGCAGCCCCAACCTCATTTCAACACTCTGTTCACCATGACCAAAGGGGGCATATGTCTGATTAAAACCACATAGCCCAAACAGGCGATTGTATGTTTATTACGATTCCATGTATTCTATTATCAATAAAGCAATTATCTTCGATACCTCGACTCTTTAAAAATTCAGGTCCCTACAAATACGGGCCTAAGGTCTTAAAACCCTTCGGATCAACTCAGGTCTCCAAGAACCTGAACCTAAGGTCTTAAAAACCTCAATAATCTCGAAGGTCTTAAAATCCTTCAAGCGAAATCAAATTTGATAAACCTAAACCGAAGGTCTTAAAATCCTTAGAAACCACCAGGGTCTTAAAATCCTTCAAACAAAGTCAGATCTCCACAGACCTGAACCTAAGGTCTTGAAATCCTTAACAAAATACAAAGGTCTTAAAATCCTTATTAAATCTCAAAATGTCTTGAAATCCTAACCAAATTTCAAAGGGTCTTAAAATCCCACAAACGAATTCAGGTCCCCATGAACCACTCTCAAAAGAGAGCCCCAAACCGAACTCATGTTCCTAAAAACCTTGAGCTAATCTTGATATTTCAGGAACTCCTCTTAAGGAACCAAATACAATTCAAGTCTTCTCGACTTATCATAAAATCCGAGATCTAATTCTGAGGATTCACTAAACCTCTTAGTTAGTAACCACAATACATTTCCTATCGAAACCCTTAACAAAGTTCGAATTCATCCAAAAAACGACTAAGTCAAATCAAAAGACTTGGAACGAAAATAAAAACCAAGTTTAGATAAAAAAAAGGGTTTAAAAGCCTCTCCAGGCTACCAAGGGTTCCGAAGACCCTAAAACAAGTCAAGGTTTAAAAGCCTCCTCAGGCTATAGATCTGATACATAAACGAAATAAAAGCCCATTGGGCAGAAATCCTAAAAACATACGAAAGAGCCTCAGCTCTTAGACTTCCTTATCACCTGAGCTCTTCTCAGCTCCCTTATCGACTGGATCATCTTTCTTGTCAGGAACTTCTTCCTCCATTTCCTTGTCGTCATCTTCCGGGGTGGCTTCAACTGGGGCTGAGTAAGAACCCACCAAGCCTAAGTTAGAACCGTACTCTCCAGAAAAGGAGAGGTTAAACATATTGATCTCGAAAGTACCTGAGCTCTCATAGAGTTGAGGAAGAGGGAGATTGCTGATCGAGAAGTCTGAGACTTGCACCTTTTCGTACGCAGCAGCCGCCTCCAGCATCAAAGTCATTAAACGATTATACTCGTCCTCAGCATTCTGGATTCCATTCTCCAGCATATCCTTCAAGAGGTCGGTGTTAGCCTGAAGCTCATGAGCATAAATCTGAAGCTCGACCTCATCCTTCTTCTTGGCAAACTTCTCCTTCACGGAGGCTAAGATCTTGTTGTAGGCATCAGCTACCTCCTTCTTTCCTCTCCTAACAGCCAGCTTGGCCTCAGCTTCCTTGTTCTTCTGGTTGTCTTGGGACGAAGTAATCAGCTCCTTGACCTGATACTCAGCTACCTTTCGAGCAGAATCCAACTCAGCAATCTTCCTGCTCTTCACCTGGATGTCCATCGCTTGACTCTCAATATTCCCTTGCTGAATGTCGGCCTTGGAGCCAAGTCTCTTGACCTCAGCCTGAAGTTCAGAGACCTGAACCCGAGCCTGGTCGAGCTCCATCTTAGTAGCTCTAACTAGCTCAGTAACCTGAGCTAGCTCACCAGCATTGGGGGCATTGTGCACAGTTTCCTCAAACTTGAACTGAGCCCTGTTGATAGCTCCAGCTAGCTACAAAAACGAAAATAATAACTTAATAAACATCTTCCGAAGAGGATCAAGTTAAAAGACTAAAATAAAGACCATACTTGACCCATGAAATGTGCAATCTCAATGTACTCCTCTTTGTTCGTGAGATTGGCGATTGAGGGGAGGGCGCACCCGGTTCTCTTCATGTGCCTCATCAACGTAGCCAAACCCCACGAGTCATCCAACACTGATCCAGGCTTCGAGTGAGCGAAGTTCCAGCCGATGGTTCCTCCTCTAGAAGAAGAAGAGGAAGACCTTGAAGGTCTGTCAACCTGGTCGGTCCTGGACCTCTTGCTCCTCGGAGGCTCAAACTCATGAGTATCCTTCACTATTTGAGGATCAGCTTCCGCCTCCGGGACCTCGGAGTGAGGGACAACTTCCTGAACCCTGGGTTCGGAGCGACTGGTATCTTTGACAGGAGCAGAGCCTCCATCATCGAGGACATCCTTCACAGTGCTGAGGAAAGATCCTCCTTGATTCTTGTCGCTTCCTCGAGAGGAGCTGGCAGCTTCGGTCAATCTACCCCTGGAACGGAACGAGGGCTGGATAGGTATCTTGTGTGACTGAGTCCTTTCTGAGGTACTAGCTCCCGACGAGACTGAGAATATCGATTCACCTTCGGAAACTGAATCAAAAGGAGAATCCTTAATCCCAAATGACAAATTCAAGCATTAAAAATTCGAAATCAATGAAAGAAGGTTACCTTCTAAACCAGCAACCGTAACTGAATCAGGAAAGGAAGCCTTGTATCGTTCAGGGAACCTAGCTGATCCAACTCTCGTGGTAGTGTAAGCTCCCCAGGTATTAGGGCTGTGTTGCAGCTTCCTATAGAGAGCTCTACTGAGCTACCGGATAACTTGACAGGGTCCTCAATCTCTGCAAGAAGAATCAAGGGGGTTAGCAAATCAAGATAAGCAAAAATGAATACACAAACACATCCCTAAAGTCCTAACCAGAAATGTCAGACCAAGAGGTCCTGAGGGCTCGGCCTACAGGAACCGTCGAAGGGTCAATCTTGACATAGAAATACTTCTTCCGCCAGTCATCATCACTGGCCATAAACTTAAAAAATGCCTAGCCCCGGACGACAGGGGAGATAATAGGTCCCGCTTCCGCAATCCTTGGTAGAGCTCTCCTTTATCAAGAACAGACTCATCAGCTCGGTCAACCCTACGATAACTCCTTCTTCCTTAGCCCTGGTGATGAATATGTTTACCACTCGGATAACCGAGGGGCAAAATTGGGAAAGGGCCAGTTGATAGTGATCTAAGAGATCTAGCAAGAGGGTTGGGAGAGGGAACCTAAGGTGACACTTGGAGATGTATTTCTCGTGAATACAGAACCAACCCTCCGGGACAGTTTCGGGGGTTTCAACATCAGTACAAGCTCTAGCTAAATCCCTCTTGCCATGAGCTTGGACGACAAGGTTAACGACATCTTGACTCTTCAACAGCGAGGGAGAGTGAGGGCCAGAGGAGGCGCTCTTGCCATCTTTCTTCTTCATTCTCTTGACTCTCGCTCTGATTGAGTCTTTAGCCTTCTTCTTCTTGGTATCCTTCTTCATCTTCTCGCCGACTTCTTGCTTAACCTTCATAATACGAGCACCGGAAGCAGATATTTGAATCTCACCGGAACCTTCCTTTTGACTCATGACACTAAAAAAAAAGGAAAAAAGAAAGCGAAAAGGGAAGAATCGAACTAAGTCGAGCAGGAGTGAAATCTCTAAAGAGGTTAGAGATGAAGAACAGTTCGATCAAGAAGCAGAGATAAAAAACGCAGTAAAATAAAAAGAGAGAAGGGAAGTTACCTTGGAAACCGTCGAGAGGCGTGGAGAAAGTGGAGAGAGAAGCAGTTAATACCTGCAGCTTTATCCCATCACGTCTCGAAAATCGGAAACTACATTTCAAATTCCCTTTAATCTGAACCGTCGATCTCGTTAAATGTAACTACAGCCGTCCGATTGAGCAAAGAATATCTACGATTGAGATAACTGATAATCATTATCTCAACAAGAAAATCTAGGTTGGGCGGCTAGGTTTAGCTCCAGAGATGACAAATCGTCTCTCGAAAGCTGGGGGCAACTGTTGGACCCAAATATGGCCCGTTAGCTAAAGGTAAATAACAAGAAATGATAACGGGCCGCGATAAGCCCATCACGAATTCGATCCTCGAATGCAGCTAAGCTAGAACCGGAGGCTGTGAGCTAAAGATGTTCACTAGAGAGGTCACGGAAAGGAGGCAGCTCGTGGACGTATAAGTAGGCGCAGGACCCGGTCAAAGGGGAGCTGTTACAAATCCCTCAAATCACGGAGGGGATCTCGGGAACCAGTTGGTGGCGTTCAAATGGAGCATGAGGCTATTTAAAGAAGAGGTCAATCAAGTAAAAGGGGATTCACTCCTACGATCATTCACACAATCTCTCAAATACTTTGCTTTCTTTGTAATCGTTATAAACATCCTTTGTAAACAAGTTCTTCACAAGAATCATCAATAAAATCATCATTCATTCTACAAGTTCTTACGGGATTCAGCCCACGATTATCTTTCCCTAATCTTAACCTGATCTAAAATCTAGGAGGTGAGATTAATCCCTCACAGCAACCACTCTATCATCCTATTCTAGTAAAATAAAAATAAGTAAAGTGAAAACCTTGTTTAATGTTTTTAGATAAAAAAAAAGTTAAATCGTTACAATACCTGAAAATCAGATATTATAATCTTCATATCTTCTTTTGGCGTCCAATACATGAAAGTAAGTCTTTGGTGTAACCTCTTAGTACTCAAACCAAATTTTTTGATCTGGACACTTTCACCCGAACTAGTTGAGAAAAATAATTCACAGTTTCCATTGAACATCAAAAGAGCAGAGATAATATGGATTTTCGAACAACTTACAATGTTGGATTAAGTTAATGAAAAACCACATTTATAAGTTTATTTAAAAACATAAAATTATTATTTTTTCAATTATAGTTTTTTATACCTAATTTTATTACTTCAAATCGAGTGTATATGACCATTCAGTTGTAATTGACAAATTGTACATAGAAATCCAAGTCCAATGTTTGTTCATGCAAACAATTTAAGGAATCTAACATTAATATTATGATTAGGAAAGTAATATTGTAATAGTTTATATAAATTATTTAATAAAAATGGGACAAAAAATAAAAAATACCAATGTTTAAACAAAATGTATCCTAACCGAGGTTTTGAAATTCTTTGTAAACAACATTTGTAGTATTCTTTTGGACATTGTCTTTCTCATTGGTAATGAGTATCTTCAAGCCAGACCTCGATTTTATCTGAGAAAGTGCAACAAATAATTGTCCGTGTGAAAAAAGGTCCGTGAAGAAAGAAACCTACATTTTCCAGTGATTGACCTTGACTTTTTTTTACCGCTACTGCAAATTATAACATCAAAGGAAATTGTCTACGACGCTTTCCATTCGGAATGATAATCTACCATCATATGGTTTATACATTCTCAGTATCAAAGTTTTTATATATGTTTTTCACTTTCTGTCATGATAACAGCCTCAACAACATGATGGGATAAGTTATACATCATAAGCATAGTACTGTTGCATAATCCAAAGATATGTTATTTTGGGTTTTGATTGTAGGTGATAGATGCATACATATTGGCACATTATACATGTGTCTTGTACCGTGTACAATAGCGAATTTGTGCATGTATTAAAAACTTATACACATGGATACAAATGACAGTGTATATTATGGCACATTATATTTGATTACTCAGTGGCACACCGTGTATTGTGTATAAAAATAAATGGAACAATTTAAAATTTATGACGAAAAGGTGAAAACGTTACTGTTTACATAGACAAGCAAACAAACAAACAAAAAAGTTTAACAGATTTTTTGTGTGTAGAATATGATTAATTGTCTTCTAGTATCTTAAAATCCATTAACATTCACATCCAAGATTTCACAGTGTAAATGTAAATGAAGAGAAAGTGATGCATGGTAACTTGTGCATAGTCATCTACAATTAACTATGCACCAAAAATGTTAAGGAAAAAGATAATGGTGTGCATGTGTGAAAAAAAAAATTAATGGGCCAGTGTGTACTTAGAATGGCACTGAAATCTTTCGCAATCATGATAAATCATGTACACCTTAGGGCATCTCTGATACCATTTTATTCTCTTATTTTTTTAGGGCTTGTGCACTTCAACTGTCTCTTATTTCTTTAAATTTTAAGGAGGTGAACAGTACACCCTCAAATTTGATGGTGCAGTTTGCACCCCCTTAAAACACTTTTTATTTCATTTTAGTTATTCTATTTATATATGTTTAGTGATTTTGTACTTAGATTTTAATGATGCATTTTAGTATTGTAATTATATTAGCATTTAAATATTATAATTTTGATTTCTAAAGTGAATTTCAAATAATAATAATAGATTCATAGATATTGTATACTAAAATATAATGAAAGTAATAAGGTACAATATAAACATATTATTTCACACAACAATAATAATACATTTTGAAAATTTTATACACATTAAAAATTATAATACAATCATAATATTTTACATCAAAATAAAGTTTACATCAACCGAAATATTACACACTATATATATTACAATACTAAATTTCATGTAAATTTGGTCTCAAACCTCCAAGATCACCAAAATATTATCGATATAAATTTGGAGTAGTCTCTTCAGATTGTTGTTAGTGAGTTCTTTTTTGTATGATTCTTGCTTGTTCAGATCGGATAAACTAGCGAGTATTAATATCATCGATAGAGTTTAAATTTGTCAACAAGAATTTTTTTTCTCCATTTATTTCAGAGCTAATTTTTTTCCTTGATTTTGCATGCATAACTGAACCATCTCACAATGATTTTTCCTAGATGATGCACTTTCTTTCAATAAGTTTAAGATTTGTTCATTTGATGAAACTAAATCATCCATAAAAGAAGTATTACTTTCACCAAGTTTTCTTTTTGATTTTTGCTTTCTTCCATCTAATAGGGACATTGTGATGAATTTGAACCACCATCGTCAATGCTTAACTTGATTGAATATGAAGACAATCCAGGAAATGTGATGTTGGAGAGCCGACAGTTATCGCTCTCAATATCCAAAATACGGATACTGATATTATGTGAAAACTTCAGAAAATATCTTTCATTAAAAGCCATACATGATCAAATTTAAAACCCTTTTTAGTTTTGGGTCTGGCAGCACTAAATGTTTTGTTTTGTACATCTGCAAATATTATAATTAAAAAACTTGATTAGATACATAAAAACTAATAAAAAAACATATACTAATCGAATTTATACTTATAATGTCTTGATCAGATGCGCCACTTGGATGCATATTTTGCACTTGGATACACAGCTCTTCAAGTTTAACATCATACAAAATACAACTCATCATACTTTTTAAATACCTATGACTTCTAATTTCCAACTCTCTATTATTTTTCATTGTAACTCTTTCCTATTTTTCTCCACAGTATCTTTAGATTTTGATTGTTGCTAGCAATGAGATATTATGAAATTTCTAAATAGACATGACATAACAACTCATCTTCTTGTTGGTTGAATGATGTGCCTCTATTTTTTTCATTTTTGTAAAGAGGAGAAAGAAACGAATGAAAGTGGTGGATAAAATATGATTTTTTCATTTGATAAAGTCTATTATATATACACAAAAATAAATGGATAAGAATCAAAATGAATGAAAATTAATTATTGTTGGAGGTTATCGTATCTGCTCAATATGGTTAGAGGTTGGATAGGAAAATGACAAAATTTAATTTAATGGTTGATGAGATATGAAATCTATTGAATGACCTATTGAACGGAGTTGGTCAATTGAATATGATTGGGGGTTGGAGGTTGGATAGGAAAATGAAAAGTTTCAGATTAAAAGGTTGAGGAGACATGGTGTTTATCTCTATATATAATTATAAAATTGCATCATAGAACATATCAGCACAGCCTCATATATAAATAAATTTTAATATCGAATATTCATCTTTTCAAAATTATTCTTCTTTAGACTCATCTGAGTTTGATCAATGGATTACTAATGAAAATGAGTCAACGGACAGAGAATAACAAATTGCAGTTAATTTTTTATCAACAATTATCGTCTTATTCAGCAACTCAATTCAGAAAATAATCATGTAAATCATCGCGGCTCTATTGTCAGTTAGGCGATCATTCTTCGTGATAGAGAAAATGATCATAGTAATTTTCACAATGATTATTTTCTCATGATCATGTGCATGGTGAAAGAGAGTTTCATTGTTAATTTAGAATGACACAAAGGTTATTACTTCACATTGTCGATGTCATTAAGAAACAAGACAACTACTTCAACCAACGACGTGAAGCATCTGGGTGACAAAAAGTAACAAATTATGTTTGGATATTGGCATATGACATGCTTGCTGATGTGACCGATGAATACATCAAAATAGGAGAATCTACAGCAATTGAATTCATGAAAAAATTGTGTTATGCAATTGTATATGTGTTTTCAGAGTGGTATCTCAGGTCACTGATACCAGATGAAGTTTCTAGACTTTTCAGTATCGGCCAACAACACGAATTTCTAGGAATGTTAGGCAGTCTTGATTGTATGCACTAGAAGTGGAAAATTGTCCAACTGTATTGACATGACAATATGCAAGTCATAGCGGATCATCCACGACCATTCTCAAAGTGGTTGTAGAATATGATATACGGATATGGCATTGCCTATTTTGGAATGCCGGATAGCAACAATGGTATTAATGTTCTAAACTCTTCCAAATTATTTTCAAAGCTTCCTCAAGATACCGTTCCTCCAGCTAATTACACATTCAAGACAAAGAATATAACACGAGTTATTATTTGGCTGATGGTATATATCCTAAATGGTCAATAATTTTCCAAACAATAAGCGATCCCCAAGGTCCCAAAAAATTGTTTGCAGCAAGACAAGAATCATGTCGAAAGATGAAAAATTAGCTTATGGAGTTCTACAATCCAAATTTGCTATCGTTGTAGGATCCTCATGTTATTGGAAGAAAGAGGTAATGCATGATATAATGAATTCATCTATTATAATGCATAACATATTATTTGAAAATTAACGAGATATCAACGCACCAATTCGAGATGCAAGACCAGCACTGCTAATAAACATTGAAATGACCATAAACGAAGATAGATGTTTTCAAAAAAAAATTAGCATGTAATCTTCGGATAAAAAAATAAAGAAGCTCATTTAGCACTTAAAATGTATTGATTGAGCATATATAGAAGCATGAAGGAAATAATCGTATTGATTAGTTTCGTATTTTTATATATATTTTGTAATTTGAATTGTATATGTTTTATTATTATATGCAATTTTATATCTCTTATTATAAGTGATTTGGTGTTATTACTAAATATGTTTACTAATTATGTCAATATCATATATTAATATGTGTTTATTTTTTATTTATTAAATTTTATTGATTATAATTAACTATCAATAAAATGAGGACTAAACTATAAAATATAAACTTTTAAAAGAAAAGATTTGAGGCCACCATTGGAGAACAACCCCTTCATCTTCTTATTTTAAGTATAGACCCCATTTAAAATGAGTGGGAATGTTGGAGATGCCATTTACTAATGATTTACGATAATTCAATAATAAAAATATGGACAAACTTCCATAGATATATCATTATGGATAATTGGTATAATGTATTAGTGTAAACATGTACAAAAAATAATGGAAAATAATGTATTAGTGTAAACATGTATTTGAAATCATCCTCAGTGCAGTCTTGACTTCTAACTCTTACTCAATCTCCTTTGTAGCTATCTTAAGAGCAAAAACCTTCAGGTAACAATGCTGGCATATCAGTCCATACACACGGTAACAATTCATGTTATTTCACTCATTTTATCAACAGTGGACGTTGTTGAGCCAGTGGTCGTGCATACTAAACTAAACTGAGATTTTTTGATGAGCTGTTCCTGTCAGAAACCACATTGTATTCGAGAGGCAAAGTTGAAACCTGAAGCAAAGATCAAAATCAGGTCAAAGCAATTTTCAAACGAGTTCGAGAGAGAAGAGTTACAGTATAGCTGATTAATTGAGTTATGTAGGTGAAAGCAAAGAGCTTTGATCTACAGGAATATATGTCAAAGTAGTGGTCTTTATAGTTAACGAAACAGGTTTTTTTTTTCTAAACAAGGACAAGGATGTCTGCTTCGGCGTTGTTATGTGTTGGGTGTTGAATGATAGAGTAGGGATGCTCGAGCACAAAAAAAGTTCATCGAAGTTACCCATCATCAGAACAATGTCGTCTTTGTAGTCATGGTCGTAGATAAACTGTGGATTCTAAACATTAAAGCAAAGTATTCCAAACAAACTGATTATCTCAAAATAATATCTCATCTTTTACCTTTTTCATTTTCACCAACGTCGTCTTTGTACTCATTGCCATCAGCTTTCTTTGTCATCATTGTCATTGTTGTCTCTGTCCTAATCTTTTTCTTCATCTTTACTTACTAACAGTTGTACTAGAAGTCAACTAAGGACTGCAAAACTTGAACCTCATCGTTATCAATTTTTCTATCATTATCTTGTTCACAACTGATTTTGTTTTGTAGAAAATAAAAGAATTTAGGAGGAAGAAGATGAATAAAAGATAAAAGAAATGATTACATTTTTAGGTGATTAGAAAAGAGGAAAAAAAAACTTGTGACCACATGATTTATGTCTTTGTATTTTAGTTAGTACTTTGTTAAGTTTCAAATATAAATAATAGAAGAAGGATAACAAGGTCTTTTGTTGAGGAAAAAAAGAGTGTGTTATAAGAAAAAGAAAAGACTAGAGAAATGAGTTTTGATAGTAAAACTGTGTAATTGTAAAATTCTATAATGTAAATAACTCATAATAACATTGAATATTGGACATAGAATTAGTTGAGATAATGTAAATAGCATTACTTTCTGAAAATAAAGAGACAGATAATTTGTTCTTCAACTTGTCTTCTGATCGCATATCTTTTGAAATTGTTTAAATGTTTTCCGTAAATCCTTTTGAAATTGTTTAAACCTTTCCGAAGCCTTTGACCCATACTTATCCCATGCGAATCCGTGGCCCAAATTTACTTAGAATATTTCAAGGGAAATTGCATCCAGTATATACCAAAACAAAAATTCACTAACTATCTAAAAACATCCCCTTTCCTACTTTCTCTTCCTATCTCTCTCTACTCTCTCTCCCAAAATCTAATTAACTTGTTTTTGGTTATTAAACAAAGAAGCCCATATTTCAAAGTTGTATTCATGTGAAAGTAGTTAAACATGTTAAGAAAAAAATAGTTAAACTTAGTAGGCTTTCCTAGTGGTTATGAAAGTAGCTTGGCCTTATTTTATTTTATATCAGTTTATTCAACGTTTTCTAACCTCTGCTTCCTCCGATTTAGTAAGATAAGTTTCTTAGCTTTTTTTCTAATTCCATAAAGATTCGTTTTATAAATTTAAAAACTTATTAATTGATATCAGTTGTAAATTTTATAAAAATATAATAGTTATTGAAAATGTAAACTAAATAAATAATATATTTGATTATAAATGTTTATTATATTTTTAAATACATAAAAAGTAAAAGCACTCGAACATATATCTTGCAAAAAGCAAAGAAAGTATTTCTCAAGTAGTCATATATGATATCAGCTGATCCAGAGAGGTCTGACCAAAAAGAAAAGAGAAAAGGAAGACTGCAAAGATTTATATGAACATATAATCTTAATGTGACAATGATTTAACCAAGAAAACCACATCTAGATCTGTAAAGACCTCTTGCAATGAGAACATTTGAGCTTAATCTTTATAACAAAATTTCCTTTCCCATCCTCTTAGAAGTTAGAACCACTGATGAGTAAATCACCTTTCTTTTTTTTTTTAACTCAACATCAACTTTATATTCACCAAAGATGGGTACAAAGATTTTACACCACATGAGTGTTTGAAACCTCACTTACAAACAAAGAGATTTAGTAACATCTAAGATCACTGCTTGGATCCTACACTACCAAATGCAATTCTTTGTTGTAATTTCACCCCAATGGACATAAACTCCAGAAGGAGCATGTCCTTACACCTACTAATTAAACCCTATGAGACAAGAACTTTGTGTCCCTTAGATGACAAGCACTATTCAAGGACCTAGATTGAAACATGGCATTGGTCTCTATATGATAAGAATGGGGCTCGGGATCAATACTCCTCACCTTTCGATGCATTCCTTTACTATATGTGTCACCGCCGGTTGAAAAGCTCTGCTCCTACGCCTAAAGACGGAACAGTTCCGTACTGACAGGTTGGTCGTAGCAATAATATCTTGAAAGCGCAAGGATGGAAGTGAGCTTTCGGATTATGAACCGCAGTCGGATCCGGTAAACTTCCAAAACTATTAGCCTCCATAGATTTTGATTTCAGAACATGGACTAACAGTATCTCACCTAACAGGCGCATACCAACCGCAAATTCATCCCTTCAGTCACACCATCCCGACCCTAACCTGAAGCTGAACGTAACTGTCCAGAATGAAAAGCGGGTCTTGACATCGACTAGCGGGATGAGAAGAACACATCACAGCTTGAAAGATTGGAGAAATCAGAAATTGGAGCAGCCACCGGCTAAACCGTCGCCATGAAGCACTTCTCCACCGCGCCTCTTCGGCGAGGACCTCTCCTCCGGAGGATGAATCCATCGTTTAGATCCAATCCGCGCGTCAATCTCGAGGATCGAAATACTTTTTTGCTGCCAGTCACATCCTTCCTCCTGCAATCACACCGCCGCCGGAGAATGGTAGATCCATGGTAGAGGAACTGTCACATCTCGTCACGCGCCGACGTCACACAGCTTTAACGGAAGATCTCCAAAGGGGAAAATTGGATCTGGTTAAAGCTGAAACCCTAAACGCCGACTTTCGCCTCTACCGTGTCACCTGAGATCTCACCGCCCCTCCATAAGAAGTCCGAAGTCAGCTCCGTCCGTCGCGAAGCGCGTTTCTGGAGTAACCACGACAGCACAGAGGGACTAGTATCTTGACCTAGGAGAAACGGAGAGGACGAAAGCAAAGAGAAAAACGAAGAAGGAGAGAAGAGATGACGCTTCCGGTGACGCTTGCTCGGCCGCCGGAGCTAACGGTGTTCACGAACGGTGTCTGCAAGGGAGAAGAAGAGAGCGTTTGTCTTTTTCTCTTTTTCCGAGCGCTACAGTAAATCACCTTTCTTCCTCTCGAGTTTTCCCTCCGATTGTCAAAATAAAAGTTAAGTACTTACTTCCTTTGCAGTATGTACTTGAGAGACATCCTAAGCTGTAGCAACACATCTCCCCACTTGCTCTGCCTTTTTTCTTCCTTTTCTTCTTTTTGATTTAACGGTTCTCGTAAAAAAGAACCTTTGGTTGCAAGTGTCCTCTCTCGCACATAGAGAGTACATCACTCCAGGTGGCGATCACCTGAAGATATTTACATAATAAACGGGGTGGTAAATGTGATCTGCCTCCAAAGTCGAGTGTATTTCAATAATATTACTTACCTTTACGATTTTTTCATCGTACATGATCCACCGATCGTGTTCATGACTATATGCAAAGCAATGATAATGCTGTCCATAATAGCAAACCTGAAAATTCAGAAAAAGCACAAGAAAACAACAATGGCTTATGGAAAGGCCAGAAGGAAAACACAAAGTAAAGTCGGTTTCAAGTTCGAAACCATCCTTCTCGTAATGTCACAGGGACGAAGAAGAAACACGTACCACAGAAGCTAAGCTATATGTGCTCTTAGGGTCCAGACCACGGTATATGACACTGATGTCTATCTCAGTACCTAAGGCTGCAAGCGTCACTGATATGTCTTCTACACTCTCACATGTGTTTTGCCACCCTAAAACTGCCAACCCCAAAAATAGTTAAAATATTGACAAAAAAAATATCAGTGAGCTGGAAAGGTTAGCATTCATCAGAATCCTTAAAAGGATATTTACCTGTAGTAAAAACATGTGGTGGAGTGGTGAGAATATGGTGGATATGGTTAGGTTTTCCACACCCACCAGCTTCAGGATCACATGCTAGTTGGTGGTTCATCTCGACAAGATTTAAAAGTTCGTCAAATGAATTCTCAGAGCATGTGACCTAGAAAGTTAGGCAAAACCACAGTGAATTATCCAATCAACTATTTTGAAATCAAGTCATAATGAACATTTATATGATACATTCATGGTACGTAGGGAACTAGCATTGATGTTATGGAAAAAGGAAGTGTACTTCATATGCATGGACTCCAGCCCACAGCTGAAGCAATTCAGCTGCTCAGAAATATTCATTCCAAACAGAGAATGGGCTATGCATGTGGTGTTGGCACAGTCCCATGAACCATTACAGTTGCTCTCCGAAGATTCTGTGTCAGACACGCTAGAGCTTTGAGCAAATGAGCGATGTAGGCAGTCGAAAATCACACCCAATACTTCTGATGCATCATTCATCTGAGCCTGTCCACCATAAGACGCCTACACTTAGGCTCCTTGATGCAAAATGAAAATTAATATTTAAAAACAGAGATCACTTCGTTACCTCTTGGAAAAAAATGCTATCTGGATACAAGTTACTCAATGCAATCCTGAGAGATGAAGGAGTCGCAGGTTCTTTTTGTACCTCCCTCGAAGCAGCGCTTAAAGCATCAAAAATTTCGTACAAGGAGCATACAACACAAGGATCCCCCACGTGATGGTGCTCTAGTGTTGAACTCCGCAAGAACTCAGCCCGAAACATCCCCAGATTCCATAGAGACTGATGTCAAAACAACATAGCATTCAGGAAATTGAATTCTTATAAGCTAGATATTAGACATTGGTAGCTAAGAATTCAAACAGTTTATTATGAGATTGAATATTACCTGTATGATAACGTTCAAAAACCAATTGTATTCCCCAACTTCATTCTGAAGGCATGTGCCAAATAACTCCTTTGTGACATCAGAAACCCCATCAATGTTTACTTCCAAAGCTGTCCTCGGACATGCCGCCATATATCTACCTCCTTGGTACGCATCTGGATTGACACAAAATATTCTGGTGTCAGAGGCTTCATAAAAAGGGGTTTTGATCACCCCTAAAATGATCACAGAACAAATATGACGAAAATGGAAAGAAAAGATAAGGTTGCTTGACAGAAAAGAGATACGCATGCAATAATAAGATAAAAGCATGTGTCCTGAAATGGAGAGACGTGGTATATTCATCCAGACAATAGATTCGAACAAACATTTGCAAACAATTCCAAAGGTTAATGAACAGAAATGACATATAGGGAGTGATAGTTGAAAACATACCAAGGCTAAGGTCAGCTTGAAACTTTTCTTCTTCATCCTCTTCAGCTTGTAGTTGTCTTAGTGTCTTTGTTCCCGCATCTTCATGACCAACATATGATATTGATTGAAAGATAAATAATTTAAGAATATAATTTCTATAAATCAATCTAAATACTGTCATTCCTAGTTGACAAAAAAAAAGTAAAAACCAAGATACAGTTGAAACAGCGGCACCAGCTTTAACAAATCTAACTCTGAACTATAACTATAAGTACCAAGCCCATAGAAGTTTCATTATTCAAGTTCAAACAAATCAGTGAGTAGAGGAAAACTATATAGATCCACGTAAAAATTATTATTATTTTATGAAATCAAGACACAGGGAAATGGATTAAACAGAAAATTAAAAGACTTACGACCGTTGCTGAGTAAAGTTTCAGATTGTCTCTCCTTGTCGGTGTCTGACCTATGAGATTCACTATTTATGTTCTCAGACGTTCCAACTAATTTGTTAGAATCTTTCTGCCGTCTACCCCCTCTCCCAGTGCGTTGATCAGATTGGAAAACACCAGCTTGAGTAGCTACGCCATTAGTCACTACTGCAACACACACAACAAAAAACAGTATAAATGTCTCAGAAACGTCGTTAGAGACATATATCCAAATTCGAAGACCAGTGGTAACCTTTTGGGGATTACATCCTGAACCACTGCAGCATCAGATATCGCACAATGATTTGTTGACGAAAAAACACCATTTGCGTTCACTCGGCTCCCATCGAAGTCATGAGGTAGTTCATTTCTTTGAGACAAGTTTTCCTGATAAATCAAACAAACGCAATATTTAATTCGAAGTGATGATCAGCGACTCCACAACCTTGTCACTCAACGGTTACCTGACATATATTTTTCTTGTTCTTGTAACTCTAAATCATCAACGGCATTATCTCTGCAAACATCATACACTGCCTCCGCAATATTCATTGGAACTAACGAGCTGCATTTCTTTTGTAGTTTTTTTTTTTTTTTTTTGTTGATAATCCAGGGTTCCCCGCTTCGCGGGTCATTCCCTGGGCCCGGTCAGGCAGCGGTCCACTTCACCCGGGAGGGTATTAACCTGGGCCGAAGCCCAGTACCACTAATGGTGACATGGAAGAGGCAGTTCGCCTCCGGCTGGCGTCGAACCCGGGAGCATGACAATTGGCCCCCAAGGCTCTAACCAGTAGAGCTACCTCATCCCGTCAAGTTCTTTTGTAGTTCTGCAATATGCTTCTCCTTAACTTCATTCTCAAATTTTATTTGATACTCTAGAGTTTCTTCAAGCTTTCTCTCCTCTAGAGCTAGCTCTATTCGGCGTCTGTATTGCTCTTCCTCTTCTTTTAAAGCTTCAGGAACAACGTCAGCCTCGGAGGGATCACCAGAAGATGCAAGCGGAGCGAGGCTGGAATAAGAAACCATCAAGTACTTTAGACAAATTATCCACCACTGATATATCAAAACGAGAATTTCCAGGTTATCGGCATCTAAACTAAAAAGATGTACAGAGCAAATCTTTACCTGTGTTCAAATAAATACCGTTGAAGCGATAGTCGTTCCCAATAGAAGCCTATAGCAAAACAATAAAGCTAGTATCAAATATAGACAAAAATAGTAAAAAACATAGACAACAAATTTGTTCAAACCTTAAGTTTTTTCGTGTCTTTATTCTTTTTCTTATCCTTAGACTGTTCCTGTGTGTGTTTCGAATTCTCATTTCTTCCTCGGGCCTCCTTCTTAGAATCAAGAGCAAGCTCAACGAGAAATGCTTCGCTTGCAGCATCGGCCTTCTCAGTGGCATATTTATCGGTCAATGACTCCAAATGTGCCTGGAAAGACACAGAGGGAGATAGCAAGAACGAAATGTCAATGAGAACATGAAAGAACACTGCAACCAAAGGGAAGAAAAAGTACTAGGTTTATTGAGACAGATATTTACCCGCATGTAGGACTTCACCAACGGTAACAGTACTATCTGATAATCATTGTAGGAGACAGGTCCAAGTTTTATCTCTGATTTCTGCACCCCAGTAACACTGCGCATCATTTGCGCATCGATTCTGTTAAGCTGTAATAGCACACATACAGAGTATTTGTTTTGGAAAAACACATTTATTAATTAGTCTCAGTCGTACGGCGTAACGATAAGAAAGGTTACCTCTGCAGACAACTGCTCCTTTTGTTTCTGGATGGCAATCTCTATAAAACTGTCAGCCTCCCTTAAGAAATCTTTCATTCCCCATTCATAAGCTTCCCCGGATTCCAGATCACGTAGCTGAGAACCCGTGCAGGCATATGATTCTTCATATCCAAATTGATTGTGGTTAAGAGAGTCAGAGTCTTTCAAAACATTTGCTATAGCCTCTGACTCAACCCTACTACTCATTAAAAAAATCCATGCTACTCTCATTCAGCTCTTCTCTTTGTCTTCTCAGCACAGATTCATAGCTTTCATGGGTAAACTCAGCTGAAGTCTCTCTCTTCTGGCCTTCTTCAAGACAAAGGTCCTCAACAGTCTGCAGTGCTCCCTCGTAGCTTAAGTGCTCCCGTTTTTTCTCGAAGAGTTTCTGCAAGTGACATAACTCCTTCTCAAGAATCTCCATGATCTTCACTCCTTTATTTGTCTTCTCTTCCTTTGTGTGCATCCACGACACAATTTGTTCCTCGCTAGAGGGTCCTTCGAAGATCCATGAAAGAAATTCGTCCGCAACAGAAGACACATTATTGCCATTGGCTATATCCCCAGAACTTGCTATAGCTCCATTGTTCAATGCTGAGCCCATATACTTTTCTTGGATGCACTCAGTGCCAAGAAATTTTTCATCCAGAAGAAGACATGAATCTTCACCATCAAGACGAACCTCCTCTGTAACTTCAAGACCCAGGTCGCCAAACTATTAACTTCATCTTTGGGGTTACTCTGTTCCGAATAACGACTCAACCCAAAAGTCTGTGACAAGTCTTGCAGGAACTTAAGAATTTTGCTGAGCTGGGTAGCTTCCAAGAAACGAATGCATGTAGGTGACTGACCCAAACCACGATTTAAGAACTGTGAACCCGAGGGTAGATTTTGAAGTTCATCCACAGTAAATTGTATCACCTTATCGTAATGGCTGGCAGCTAAATAATTTTGACTGATAAGTAGCTCAAAGGCTACACGGATTTTTGCGAGGATTTTTTTACGTTCAGGATCATCAGATATCGGCCATTTATCAGGAAGATGAAAAGTATTTGACACCTCATCCTCTTCAGGCTCATTCTCATCACAACGGTTGCAAGCATCTCCAAGATTTTTTTTCTCTGGTGAAGTGTCATTCCATGCATCTTGGAAGTAGCCGTCACCATCTCCCATATAATCTCCAGAGTGAAACTTGCTAAATTCAGTATTTTGGATTGTTTGCTGGCTGCAAAGAATTTTCACCGCAGCAGGGAGATCCAATGGCTTCCATGGGGAACTAAGAAGCATTTCAATCCTTTCAATGTTGAGACTTTCAGGCAAAACCATTTGCATCTTAGGTAACACGATACCAATGTGCTCCTGTACAATATACTGCATATGAGCCTCAGAATCCATGAACTTCTCACTACACCGGTAGCAAACCCAGAACCTCCAGGCCTTATTAGCCTCACAAAAGGACAAAGCTTCACTTATTATATCATTTGCAGTGCCATCCTTTGATGCACTAAAGTGACTCTTAAGATCACTAACCTTGACTCTAAGCAAATCTTTCTTTGCTTCTTTGCTTGTAGACTCCCAATAGGACCTAACCATATCCCTTCTCTCTTGTGTGGAGCCGTTTTTCCTCGCGTTTCCATGCTTTCTCTTCTCCCCGCTTGTCTGACCCGAGCCTATTGTTGAATCTGATCCTTTGTTGTTAACATTATCTGACGAGGAAGATTCTGACTTGTGCTGCAACAACCTAGCAGCAGCCACCCTGACTTCAATCTCCTTCCTCCTCTCTTCAAGAGTCTTGGTAGCTTTCTTAATCTCGTTCGGCCTCCTGGTCTCAATCAAGTTAGTCTCAATACGGTCGTCGGCCACCCTCCTAAAAGGGAAAAACCGAAGTTTCTCTTCACCATTTCCCAGGTGTTTCACCCAAGCAGACAATGAACCAAGATTAGATTTCTGTATCAGAGACCTGAGCTCCTCCTGTACATTAGCAATACGAGCCTCAGGTGTCAATATCTTGTGCCGAGCCTTAACCTGAAGAGTGTTTTTAGCAGGATCGATTGGATTCTCAATGGAGAGAGCTCGATGACACTCTTGGACAACCTCCTTGTACTCTCTAGCATCGTTAGCAGCGTCGTAAAGAAGGTTAGCATAAAAATGGCCGAACTCAATAGAGGTTGGTGAGAGCTCCACATCTTTTTTATCAGATTGAATCGCACTACGGAGATACCTCTGCTTCGTAGCTTGATCCTCGTAGACGGAATCAACCCTGACGCACAGAGTTCCCTGAACACGGTGGATTAGGGCAGAGTGTTGGTGGCGAGAGCATGATTCCTTCATGAGCCGAATCGCCTTGTTGTAGCTCCCACGCCGTAATGACGTCATTGCCTTGTCGCATTCGAGCTTGATAGCAGCTAAATCGGATGGTCCAGTAAACCCGCTAGCTGTCATTGAAGGTGAAAGCTGCCGAAGAAGAAGGAGGCGCGGGGGGTTTCTTCTTCTGAACCATCCCCGATTCAGCTCTAACCTAATTGAATCCGCATCAACAAGGAAGATGTGTATACGCGTCCCCACCAAATGCTCAAATCAAAAATAAAGCTACAGTCATACGCAGTGCAGAGAGGGTTGGTGAGGTACAAGAGATGGAGAGTAGAATAAGAGTCGGTGGAAACTGGAAAGGAAAATTTAGCAACTGAGATTGACGGACATTGAGTTTATACACCGGTTCGGTTTATGGCTCTCAATGGTTAACATAAAGTGGTTAGGTGCGGTTGAACCATCTATTCCGCACATGGGTTATTCACAAAGATATGATATGGTTTTATGTGACAGGGTACTAAAATTATTATGATATATACTATTTTATTTATAAACATTTTTACCTTTTTGATAAGTTATTTGAAATATATTAATAACTATTAATTCATATATTATCATTAATATAAATTTCTATATTGAGCTAAATAAGACTACAATAATTTTGAAATATAAACTTATATATCATATTTGCATAAAAATTTACCAAAACTAATTGTATATCTGCATCAGTAAAAATACAAAACTTAAACAGTAGTAGTCAAATATTTTCTTGCTTAAATGATTAAAATTTTATTTAAATTTATCTGTTCATCAAATTAATTGAAAAAATAATTTTCTAATTTAACATATTTTAACTAAAAAAAACAAATTCAATATATATATATATATAACTAGATGATAAGAGATGTATTTAAAATAAATAATCATTATATATAATATAATTATAATAATATAATTTAAAATATTTTTATAAAACGTAATTTTAACTTTATTAAAATTTAAATAATAATAAAATTGAAATTAGACTAAATAAAAACAAATAAGATTATAAAAATACATTTATGATTTTTCAAACTGTTGAAATTAAAATATGAAATAATAATCTTCAAATTTAATTATACATTTTTAAGATTAAAAAAATATTAATTCTGTGCAAGCCGGAGTAATAGTGTGGTATAAACGCTGCAGTGTTCAACGCGGATTACTTTTTTTTTCTGAACCGCAAAAGTCAAAACCAACTAACTGTTAATTTTTGATCAATAAGTTAGTTTATAACTGTTTGTAAGAAGAGAGGAAGGAAAGAGTGAATACAATATCTTGGTCGTCCAAAAAAAAAATTTTAAAAAAAAATCTTGGTCGCCAAACTGTTCATTTGAGTTTTGCTACTCTTTCTCCTGAATTTAAAGTTTCACATAAGATGATGGAATAAGGGTTTGCCTCCGTCTTTCCTACCCATAAAAAATGTCTAATCTGATTGCATTCCCAATTGGTTTAGACTGACATGTCTTGGCTTGTGTAAGGATTAGTAGATATGGTCTTAGTTAACTAGAAACGAAATTAGATAGTTCTTTGCTTAGAGGCCTAGCCTTCACTCTTGTAGCTCCCACGCCGGAATGACGTCATTGCCTTGTCGCATTCGAGCTTGATAGCAGCTAAATCGGATGGTCCAGTAAACCGGCTGTCATTGAAGGTGAAAGCTGCCAAAGAAGGAGCCGCGAGGGGTTTCTTCTTCTGAACCATCCATGATTCAGCTCTAACCTAATTGAATCCGCATCAACAAGGAAGATGTGTATACGCATCCCAACCAAATGCTGAAACCAAAAATAAAGCTACAGTCATACGCAGTGCAGAGAGGGTTGGTGAGGTACAAGAGATGGGGAATAGAATAAGACTCGGTGGAAACTGGAAAGGAGAATTTAGCAACTGAGATTGACGGACATTGTGTTTATACACCGGTTCGGTTTATGGCTCTCAATGGTTAACATAAAGTGGTTAGGTGCGGTTGAACCATTTGTTCCGCAGGTGGGTTATTCACAAAGATATGATGTGGTTTTATGTGACAGGGTACTAAAATTATTATGATATATACTATTTTATTTATAAATATTTTTACTTTTTTGATAAGTTATTTGAAATATAGTAATAGCTATTAATTCATATATTATCATTAATATAAATTTCTATATTGAGCTAAATAAGACTACAATAATTTTGAAAAATAAACTTATATATCATATTTGCATAAAAATTTACCAAAACTAATTGTATATCTGCATCAGTAAAAATACAAAACTTAAACAGTAGTAGTCAAATATTTTCTTGCTTAAATGATTAAAATTTTATTTAAGTTTATCTGTTCATCAAATTAATTGAAAAATTAATTTTCCAATTTAACATATTTTAGCTAAAAAACAAATTCAATATATATATGTATATATATATATATAACTAGATGATAAGAGATGTATTTAAAATAAATAATCATTATATATAATATAATTATAATAATATAATTTAAAATATTTTATAAAATGTAATTTTAACTTTATTAAAATTTAAATAATAATAAAATTGAAATTAGACAGCTGTGAGTTCCGCCACCTAGGTTCGAATCCCGGCCACTGGGGAATTAACATTTCGGCATCGCCAGGGACAGAGGACCGACATGTGGCAACACGTGACTAGTCTGGACCACTTCGGTGGGGCCAGGATACCTCTGTATAATTCAAAAAAAAAAAAATTGAAATTAGACTAAATAAAAACAAATAAGATTATAAAAATACATTTATGATTTTTCAAACTGTTGAAATTAAAATATGAAATAATAACCTTCAAATTTAATTATACATTTTTAAGATTAAAAAAATATTAATTTAATATTTTTTTTCTGTGCAAGCCGGAGTAATAATGTGGTATAAACGCTGCAGTGTTCAATGCGAATTACTTTTTTTTTCTGAACCGCAAAAGTCAAAACCAACTAACTGTTAATTTTTGATCAATAAGTTAGTTTATAAACTGTTTGTAAGAAGAGAGGAAGGAAAGAGTGAATACAATATCTTGGTCGTCCAAAAAAAAAATTAAAACAAAAAATCTTGGTCGCCAAACTGTACATTTGAGTTTTGCTACTCTTTCTCCTGAATTTAAAGTTTCACATAAGATGATGGAACAAGGGTTTGCCTCCGTCTTTCCTACCCATAAAAAATGTCTAATCTGATTGCATTCCCAATTGGTTTAGACTGACATGTCTTGGCTTGTGTAAGGATTAGTAGATATGGTCTTAGTTAACTAGAAACGAAATTAGATAGTTCTTTGCTTAGAGGCCTAGCCTTCACTCTTGACTAGTAACTACCCTCACCACCTTCCAACTGCTTGTCTGATACAGAGACTCATTTTCGTTCTGTTTTTCCAATGATAATCCATAACTCTGCCTAGGTCTCTACTCCAAGCTTACCAGACCTAAGTTATGAAGATAGCAGTAACAGTGAAGGGGAATAATTGAATTTTATTAGTAAGATAAATGGATAACAAAGCATCCTCCAATATTTGGAGTACACAAACTCACATAAAACGCCTCCAGCCAAATCAAATAAATAAAATTTAGAAAGGAAAAAAAACAAAATTAATGTCTACTAAAACAAGAGAAGCAAAAAAAAAAAAAAAAAGCAGAGCTTGTGTTTGTTCTTCGGCTTTTAAATCCAAACCCCCTTAGAAGAGAATCCATCCGTCCTACCATTCACATCACAATCTATCATATCCTCTACTTTTGCTATCTACATTTCATCATCATCTGACTTCTTCATGAGACCCCACCAAGAACTCTCTTCAGCTCAGATTTCTGTTCTGCTGTCAGCTTCGACGGATATCTCACGCTGAGCTTCAACCTCAGGTTACCTTTCTTTCCAGCTTCTTTAGAGATCGGCATCCCTTCGTTCGGAACAACAATCTCGTGATCCGGGTTGATTATATCGGCTAATGGGATCATGAGAGTCCTTCCGTCAAGCGTGATCAGATCAAGGGTCTTACCCGTTAGTGCTTCAAGCAGAGTGATCTCCTTACTGACCAAGAGGTCGTTGCCGTCTCTCTTGTAAACAGGATGTGGCTTCTCTTCAACCACAAAGATGATATCAGCTGGTATGATTCCAGGCTCTTCATGGCCTTTCTTAGGGAAAGTGAGCTTTGTGCCTTTCTTCCATCCGGGTTTTATCTCTATGGGCAATATCTCCTCAACGACCCTCAGTTTACTGCAAAAAGACAAACAAGACAACACAGAGTCATCATAACAAGTACAAAAGCAATGCATGAAGGAAGGAAGCATTACCCAGAAGCATCATAGACATTTCTTGATAACCGCATCTTCTTCTTGACACCTTTGTAGAGATCCTCCAAACTACAAGGCAATGGATTCTCCACGGCAGGAGCTTTCCTCAGCTCACTGCTATGAGTATGACCACCACCGTTCCTGAAACTCCCATCCCTAAACGTTCTGTGTCCTCTCACACCCGCGCCTCCTCCGCCTTCAGGTCCAAAGATCTCGGCGTAGATATCATCCGCGTCTCTAGGGTTGAAACGGAACGACGAGGCGTTAGGCCTGTGCTGCTGCTGGTGGAAGAAGTGCGGCGTCCTCGAAGAAGAGGAAGCCTCTGAAGAATCTGGGATTTTGCCGGATTTGAGGCCTTCCTCGCCGTAAAGATCGTAGATCTGGCGCTTCTGAGGGTCCGAGAGGACGTCGTAGGCCTCCGAGATCCGTTTGAATTTGGACTCCGCTTCGTCTCGCCGCGCGGAAGGGTTCTTGTCGGGATGCCAGATCATGGCGAGACGCTTGTAAGCTTTCTTCAGATCATCCTCCCTCGCGTTGTGATTCACCTTCAGTATATTGTAGTAATCCACACCCATCTCTTACGAATCTCTCTGTGGTTGGCCCCGGAGAAACAAGGGAAACAGAATCAGAGACAGATGCGTGGAGACTAGGGAAGAGGGAGGAGAGTTTCCGCTTTTTGTTTTTATAGTTCAATCATTTTTCTTGTTAACTATTTATAAAACATTTTTATTCTTTTGATTAACATTTTCTAGTGCCATTGCACAATTTTGGTAGAGTTCAAATCCACTAAAAAGAAGCATACATTGGGCAAAATGGGATAAAGTCTGCTTACCAAGAAAGGAGGGGGGATTGGCTTTAGGATGATTCACGAGTTCAATTTAGCGTTATTTGCAAAACAACTGTGGAGACTAGTACAATACCCTGATTCTTTAGTGGCTAGAGTCTTGCGAAGAAGATACTACAGATTGAGCTCGCCTTTACGAGTAAATGCTGTAAACATTCCTTCTTATGTATGGACTAGTATCTTTGCTGCAAAGAAACTTCTATTATTGAGGATAAGACAGAAGATTCATTCTGGATATGAAGTCAAGGCGTGGAAGGATCCATGGATTCCAACGATACCTGCTAGACCGGCTACACCAGTAGCACCAGTGATGCATCCAAATATAAGGGTCAGTGATTTTATTAATCAAGAGTCAAAGGAATGGGATATTAGCTTGCTGGAGCAATATGTCAATCCGGAGGATATACCTCTCATAAGGAGTTTAGCCACAAGCACAACTCATCGGAGAAACACCTATTGCTAGAACTACACAAAAAGTGGCCAATATACGGTAAAATCTGGTTATTGGGTTGCCCAAAATCTCTTAAAGGATGACCAAGAAAATGACGTCTCAGAACCAAGTATTACTACGCTCCAAGCCTTTGCTTGGAAGATAAGGACGCAAACGAAAATTTGCCATTTTATATGGCAATTGTTAACGGGTCATGTGGCAGTAACGAGGAATCTAGTTAGGCGTAACATGAGATGCGATAACTACTGTCCACGGTGTGGGGAACCAGAAGAATCAGTAACCCATGCTATTTTCGAGTGTCCCCATGTCCTACAAGTTTGGTCATTATCATCTGTTCCAACAAGTCCAGACATTTTTCCAGCACAAAGCATCTACACCAATATGGATTATCTATTCTGGCGGAAGAACAACATAGTTGGACCAGACCAAGACATGGATCATTATCCCTGTATAATCTGGTACATATGGAAGGCTCGAAATGATAAACTCTTTAGGGGAATAGATAGAGATCCACTGGAACTAGTGAGATACGCGGAAAGTGAATGTCAAGCATGGTTTAATGTAAACAAGGTGATACCAGTGGTGCAAGGGAACGAGATTGAAGACCAAGCCATAAGCGGATAATATATGCTTGTTAGATGGATCATGGACGTCTCAAAGCCAATTCAGTGGATGTGGATGGGTCTGGATGGACAGTGGCGGGAAGATTGAACTAATGGGAACACGAAATATTCCAAGACGAGAATCAGCTCTTCATTCTGAAATAGAAGCACTGCGATGGGCGATGGAAAATATACTTCAATACTCAACATGCCAGCGTTTCGGAACAGACTGCAAAGAGCTCATTGCTATGATTAAGGACCCCGCTGCTTAGCCAAGCTTTGCGGCGGAGCTGGAGAGGATAGAGACGCTTCTGATATGCTTCCCAGACTTTGATATTTCATACGTGCCAAGAACACGCAATCAGTTTTCTGATTTTTTAGCAAAAACAGCTAGATTTTTCCATAAGGAGTTATTTTTCATTGGTTGTTCTATTCCGATCTGGTTACCAAAACCACCTCAAGTTTGAGTAATAGAATAGCCGTTTGCCGTCAAAAAAAAAAGATTAACATTTATTAGATTAAGGTAGATTAGTTAATCATAAGAATGGATAGATCTGTGGAGTGTATTGTTTCAGGAGCAAGGTTAACGCCAACTACATTAAAACAATAATTTGGTATAATTTCATTTCTAACAAAACATCAAAATTATATTAGTCTATAAAATATGGTGTAAAGTGAATAGTGTTATATCAAATTTGATGTAACACTATTAATCACACCAAATATTTAATATACAGATTCAATTTTAAAAGTAATTAATTTATTTATTTATAACTAAGTTCTTATAAATTTAAAAATATTATACAAAACTTATTTACTTTTCTTCTTAAAACATAAAATAAAATTTTAAAAAATTCTAACTGAACACCAAACTATGCCGAATTTTTTAAAATTTTAATTTAAGTTTTAAGAAGAAAGGTAAATAAGTTTTGTATAATATTTTTAAATTTATAAGAACTTAGTTATAAATAAATAAATTAATTAATTTTAAAATTCACAAAATAACTTAATAAGAAACTAAAACTAATATTATAAAAAATAAGATCACCCAAAATTTAGTTATTTTATACTTAAAAGTTAACATAAAACTCGAAATTTTAATATTTGTTTTTGAATTTTAGAGATTTTTAATTTTTATTTGAAAGTTATTATTAAAATGAGCATACTTTAGGTATTAGAATGAACATGATTTTAGAAGTAAGTGTACTAAAATGAGCAAAATAATTAGTTTGAGTATTAAACTGAATATAGAAAAAGTTTGGGTATTGAAAATCTTAAATAAATTTAGTTACAATAGTTTTATGGAATTTTCTCTAATTAAAAATGCATTGATTTTATTTATAATTTTAGCTATCTCAGATACTATTGATAAAATGAGTATAATTAATAAAAACCATGAATGTATTTCAATTATCTTCTCAGTATGTGTGAAATGTCAGATTGACATTCTTTGCAAAACATAGAGAGTAATAATTACAAATTTAAGATCAAAAGAAATTAGTTATAATACTAAGCAATCTCTGTTGTATAGCTTGGTAAGAAACAATTAAATTTTGGAAGAAAACTTGTACCCAAATAAAATTGAAAATATTTTATGTTAGATCATATTGGATTTTTTTAGATCCAAATGATGTTATATTACTCAAATAAGAAGTGATCTTCGAACCTATACCATCATATAACAACCAATATAATAAAGATATCTCTATGTAATAATCGAGAAGTATTAGCTGATGAATCAACAATTACATTATGGACCCAGGTATGAGGTATGTAGGAAAGCTTGGAGGATTGAAATCTTCTTTTTGGGGCTACTATCTCCTCTACTCTAGTGAGAATCTTGACCATGCATGTGGTTCTTCAATCATGGAGATAAAATCATTGCTATCCGATCCAATATTCTAGCAAGTAAAATTACATATCATGCTTTGTAGCTCCAAATGCAATCCTAGCTAATGAATCATCAATTGCTTTCTAGCTTCGAATGCAGGTATAATTCTCTTTTTTTTTGCTTTTGTGCCCATAAATTTAATTTTCAGATGAGTGGTTCCAAACTCATTCACACCCGTTATATTTCGCTGTAAATCCATGAAATATCCAACATCAAAAAATGTTCTTTAAGCATACGACTTGTGAAACACTTAGATTTAGTGATTGCACATCTTTAGTGGTTGTTGCATTTATTGAAAACCAAGCTTTGGATTCTTGTTCTACATGTCTAATCTGCTCTAATAGGTCTTTGTCAATTCCTTTGAATTACTTGTCATTTTGAAACTTTTAAAAATACCAAATAATCCATCTATAATGATATCTATCCAGCGTGAGATCTTGATTACTATTTTCTGTCAGAAGAGATAATCTAAATTGGCATTGACACTCGAAACCATAAAGATGTCTGAACTGAACGGTGTAGACAATAAAGTCTATGCTTGTAAAACTGACCTATATTCAAAATTAACATGAGTAACAGATTCATCAAACTCCCTGTGACTATGGGTGGGCATTCAGGTACCCGTTCAGGTTTGGGTCAGGTATTTCAGATTTTCGGATATTTCAGTATATGGTATAGAACCCGCATCCGTATCGTATTATTTCAACTTACGAGTACTCCCTTTCTTTTCTGTACTTTGGGTCGGGTTCAGGTATTTTTATTTTGGGTTCAGCTATTTCGGTCCGGGTTCAAATATTTGGATTTTGAAAGAAAAAATTTAAATTTTCATCTTTTAGGTTTTTTATATTTAAAAACATAGCTTTCGATTAACTAAGTCTTTTATTTTTAATAGATCGAATGATTAATATATTATGAAGTAATATTTCAAAAATAAATAGACATTTACTTGGCTATTGTTTATAGAATTTGGATCTAAATTTCGGTAATACATGAAACAAAAAGCTTGACATGCATTTTAAGTGAGTGTCGAATCATTTTCTTCAATATAAATATTTTAAATAAAATGAGAAATATAAACTATAAATATAAGGGTAAGTATACATATGTTCGGTGATCTTTGGATATCCATTCAGATTCGGATATTACTCGTTCGAGTTCAGATATCCAATCTCTGCTAAATTAATACCCGTTCGGGTATTTTTTTCTATTTTGGTTTGGATTTCAGTTCTGGTTTTCTGAGTCGGGTTCGGATATCGGGTAAAGTGCCAACCCATACATGTGACACCCGATCGTAGATGACCGGAAATGACATACTTTATGTTCCCAGATGATCGACCCAAGGTTCTCGGAATACTTCCAATCCTCTTAGACCAACAATCAAAGAACATCAAAACTCCTATCGGATATCACTCTGGGCTTTTAACCCGACAAAGCAATACCTGATAGTTAGTTCGTCCCGAATAAAGACTAATAATAATATGAGAACTTGTGATTTATAAACATTCTTTTATACATTATTTATCTACTTTAAACATCTTACAAAGTGATATTTTTATTCTACGGCATGTCCCCAACAACGTTTTAAGTATATATACATCAAAAGGTACGTTGCAAGTACAACAAAATTCTATAGCTGGTTGGCCGTTCCTTCCATCCAAAAGAGTAAGTCTTCCGCCTAAGGATTACTGTACACACAAGTAAGCCATGAGCAACTAGTTTACTCATTGAATCTAGATCCAACTACACAATCTATAATAAACCAAACAATTATCATATGCATATACATGATAATGCAAGTACTAGTACTATACTTCAGTATATAACTTATCATTGTGAATTCTTATTTTAAATATCACTTTCAACACCTGCCCGTCACCATACTCATATAATACAATATATATACTAGACCCGAGAAACCACTAAGGCTAACCGAGCCTAGGGAATTAGCATTACCATCGTCCTCAAACATTCTTATGAACATTCGGGACTGCATCGCCATGAAGTACACGGTTTCCAGAGTGATATCCCATCATCGTGTCTTAATGACCTTGTTTTGTTCGCATGACCAAGTCACGGTAAAACGGGGACTTTAGAAATAGAAAATATAATAAGACTTCACATGATTTTGCACATCTATAATTATCCCATAAGTAATCAATAATTAATAATTAATAATTAATTAATCCATGATTAATCAATTATGAATCCATAATTAATCAAAATTAATCCATATTAATCCTTAATTAATCCATAATTATTTCACTATAATTAATCCATAATTATTTCACTATAATTAATTCATAATTAAAATCAATACTTATGAACAAGTACTAAAATTACGATTAACCTTAGTTAACATTTCCGATTATTCTTTAAGTGTAAGTGTTTACATTAAGTAAACACAATGCAATTCATAAATATTTCAGAGATTTTACTAAACTAACTGAAATCATTTGCTTCAATTTAATCATGCATTCATCCATGATCTAACTCAACATCCATCTAGACTCACCTAAGAGATTAGTCTTAAAACTGGTTTGAACAAGTCTTGAGTTGCACTTGAACAAGGCTGGATGACCCAAAATTTAAACCTTTGATGAACTCGGATAGTTCTCCTCTCCAAGGTAAGCTTGCGGCTGGACTTCCGATCTTTCTCACAGAAACAAAGTGATCAAGGATTGAAGATCAGATCACCAGAAATATTTTCTTGATTTATTTTTTAGAATCACTGATTTTTTCTGTTCTTCTTTCTCTCTTTCTCTTTGAAAACTCTCTGATTTTTTCTGCTGTGTCTGGACGTGGGAAATCAGCTGGATGAGAGGTTTAAATACTTCTGATGGTTTTTGACTGTGTGTCCAGCTGAGGAACCAAAGCAAGGGGCAGTGGAGACAGCTGGTGACCTTCTTCATCATCTTCCGCACACTGTCCTTTCCTTCCCCGAGAAGTCTCCAGCCAATCATAAAAATCAAGAGGAAAAGAACAAGCACACATGCAGCTTGTGACTTGCATGTGCCATTTACTACAAAGCAAGCAAGCAGAAAGGTGCATGTCATGTGACGGGTTAGACACAATAAGAAGCTGATCGATCTTTTTCGGACAGTTTTTGACTAGAAATTCTCAACCTTGAATTTCATCCTGCTTTCGACTAAATCGTCCAGCTTGATTAAAATTCTACCAATATAATCAATAATCGATCAGAACTATCAAGTGAATGCCTTTCTACCACAAGACAGTTCCGACTAGCCATTAATTCATCGATTTGATTTTTATTTTCTAATTCTGATCGAATAAAATCGGAGCAGATTTTCAGAATTTTCTTGACCAAAATTCTATCAACTCGTGAGGATCATCACACTCCCCACATCTGAGATTGCATTGACCAAATTGGCAATCTCTAATGAAACCATTCAACAAGATTACACTTATCTGAGATAGAGATAGCAAGTTTATCTCAGTTTCTTCATGATGTTTTCTCTATTGGTCAGATAATTACATATGTTGTAAATCCTTGTAGTGGTTTGTTTTGCTATGTTGTGGTGAAGGACAAAAGAGAATCTTCCTACACTGTATGTGTGATATTATCAACCAAAAGCTTCTTCTACAAACCATGTTTAGAGAGATGAAGTGAATTATATCTATGAAGTACAACAACAAAGAGGAGACTGGAGTAGAAGACAAGTAGAATTAAAGTCTCAAGATCAGACGTAGTTCTTGTCTTGTTATTGATGCGGCTTGGCCTCTTCTTCATTGGTCTTAATCACAGAATTTGCTTCTTCGTTAGTGACTTTATATCTATAAAATTTGGACATTAACAAGAAGTAACCCATGTTAACAAACATGATTCCTGTGAGCATGAAATAAAAGTCATCCAGTTTCCCTTTGTTCAGATCCTCAGCAAGCCAATTCCCCGTAGGTGAATGCTCAGTTGTCTTATAGACAGTCGAGATCAAGAAGCTAGCGAGGTAGCTAGAAACTCCTCCACCGACATAGAAGATGAACCCGAAAAGCTCTTCATGTTTTCAGGAAACTGCTTGTAGTAAAACTCCATTTGTCCAATGGCTGCAAAAGCTTATGCTATCCCGGCAAGCATGAGCTGTGGTATCAGCCACATCGCTGACATTGATGATATTTCTCCTTCTCTTGGTCTAATCCCAAGTGTAGGTTTTGTTAGTGCAGTAGCTCGCCTGTGTTCTTCTACGAACCCGGAAACCAACAAACTCAAAAGCGCAAAGAAAATGCCTGATCCAATTCTTTGCAAGAGAGTTATACCATTGTTTAGCCCTGTCACTCTTATGAGAGACGGGGCAAGAACACGGTCATAGAATATGATGAAAACCGTCATAGCCGACATCAAGAACACTACATAGGTGGCGCCGGAAATCTTGAAGCCACATGAACCCAATCTCCGGTCGCTCTGGAGCGCTTGGAAGACCAGATAAGTCATTTGCAATGTTATTGCAAGGTAGTAAACCACGCAAGCAAACCAGATTGGAATCACTCTTACAACGTGTTGGACCCAATTTTGGCCCATTTCTCTAATGGGCCAGATCAGGAATATGGGCGGCATGGATAAGAGCCCATATCAAACATGCGCGCTCGAGACGGAGTCTTCGAGAGCCCATAGATCGCGGCAGTGGTTGCGAGGATCACGGAACGAGATATCTATAAAAGAAGAGAAAAAATCAAGTATCGAGACACGGAAAAAACCCTAGAGAAAGTACACAATACACATCGAGTTTGTTTGATTTTGCTTTAGATTGATTCTCTTATCTATTTCTGTTGTAGTTTCGGATCTCATTTCATCCATTGTAACCAATCTCTTTATTCAATAAAAGTCCATTTTTCTCTACTGATTTCCGATTACATCGTTTTGTTCTAAGGATATCGTTGCTCACATCCTTTTCATTCCCCAGTTTACATCACAAACACTATCAAATACTTAGTGTATATTTTAGAATCTACATTTTGACGCCGACTGTGGGGAAGATAAACAAAAAACATCCTTACTAAGAACCGATCTAGAATTTCTAAGCACGATTATGGATCCTAATCAACCCAAAGAGAATCTAATAGATCGAAATCGAAACAATCTGAAACCTTTAAAGATATCATAAACGTTGCTCTGTCCCCGAAATGGGAGGGCGATCGTCGATCGGAGAAAGCGACGTCGACACACCTCCCGACGACGCTCTGGTCATCGCATTAGAGCTCGCCGGAGTAACCTTCTCGAGGATCTGGATGAACCTAATCCAGTCCAAAATTAATTATAAATGACAAAATAACCTTTTAAATTTAAAATGATTTCTTCAAATCTAATACTGTGAATCTACATATTCTTTTCAAACTAAAATCCTATTTTATGAAAAAAAAAATTCCTTGAAACTGTAAAACCACAATTTTCTATTAAAACCCTAAAACGTACTTTCCAGTAAAACCCTGTAAACACACATTTTTTGGGCAGAACAGCAAAAACACATGTTTTCGCCAAATCCATAAACAAACGCTTTTCAGCTAAAACCGTAAAAATTCACTTTTCCGCCAAAATCGCAAACTATAATTTTCAATTAAAACATAAAACGAATTTTGAGGTCAAAATTGTAAATAACGCACTTTCTCATAAAAACCGCAAAACGCAATTTCTCACTAAAACCATAAAAATACACTTTTCCGCCGAAACCACAAAACACATTTTCTGCTGAAACCGCAAAACACAATTTTCCGCTGAAACAACAAAAACGTACTTTCGGCTAAAACCACAAAACACACTTTTCAGCCCAAACCATAAAAATTTCAATTTTTGGCCAAAACCGTAAAAACATACTTTCGACCAAAACCAAAAAAAAAATCAATTTCCCTCCATAACCAACGCATTTTTCTGCCAAAACCCGCAAAATCCTACTTTCCTGCCAAACTCATAACACACTTTCCTGTCAAAACTTTAAAAACACATTTTCGACCAAAATTGTTGAAATGCACTTTCCCATTAAAACCGAAAATGTACTTTTCGCCATAACCGCAAAAGCACTTTCCCGCCAAAACATCATAAACCACTTTTCGGTTAAAACCCTTTAAACACACATTTTCCGTCATACTGTAAAACAAACTTTCCCATCAAAACCGGTAAAACGCACTTTCCCATCAAACCCGCTAAAAACACTTTTCCGGTAAAACTGTAAAAAGCACTTTTCCACCAAAACCGTAAAAACCTACTTTCCCGTCAAAATCCGAAAACAATTTTTTTCTCAAAACCGCAAAACATACTTTTCCGCCAAAACCTTTAAACATGTTTATTTTAGTCAATTTGTAACAAATGCATTTGGATCCATTTGAACATAGTTGCATTGAGATGCTTCATCTGGATGCATAAACAAAATACACAAAGAACACCACCCATATGTAACATTTGGATATGGCATATAGATGGACCGTCTGGATACACTAATAGATCAACTCACTGTCGTGGAGCTTCACCTTTTGTCAATCTATCTCAGTACCTAAACTGTCGTTTGGACTGAGACACAATTAAAAAACATTAAGATCAAGTCCGATCTGTTCACAAAACACCCTAGCATCTATTTTCGCTGGCTATGGATGCAATGCTCATTCATTCAATGTCTATCAACCTATAACATAGTTAATAAATAGGTTAATCCTAGATTCATACAGTAAGTGATCAGTTTAGCATAGGCAATATGTCTTGCAATGAATGAAGACAATCAATTAATAAATTATTCATGTTTAGCTCACGAATATAACACCTGAACACCCTAAACTAAACAAGCCGACTACTCAGCCATGAAGCAAGAAAACACTTAGATTGAAACTGAATAATACATCACTGCGATTATAAAAGAAATAGAAATAAGGTTCATGGGGTTCTTTTCTAAACGAGATAAATGGTCTTCTCTCTTTACAAGGTAGAAAAATCGCAATATGAAAAGCTCTAGAGTCTTTTTTCCCAGTGAAAACCAGCGTAGAAAATAATACAAACGTGGAAGAGAATATATGTAAAGGTCCATGGCGGCTCAGAAAGAAAAGTAGGATGATTAAGGCAAATATCGAAATATCTTGTAGTTTCCTTAAAGATCTATGCCACTGGAGCAGGTACCCGGGTGCTCTGCTAGGATGCTCCGCATGAAAATCTCCAATTTGTATTCTTTTTTGCCTTTTTTGCTCCAAGTGATCCATTTTTCATCCAATACAACTTCAGACCTCTAATGAATCAGAAAGGACTAGAAAGACTCGATAAAGACTCTTAAAAATTTCAGAAAACGTATGTACAATGTGTCAAAAACACAACATATCAATTTCCACTGACTTAGATCATTTTTTGTCCTCAAAAAATATCAAGTATCAAGAATAAGGAGAAATGTTTGAAAGTGTGGAAACTCTCCTATTCTCTGCAACCATCCTTTAATCATGATTATCTGAACCATACATGCAGTAAAACTAGGATAACACACCCTTACCGAAACCCACTGGCTGCTATTCAAAATTGGCTCCATACTTTATATCTCAAACCTGCAAATGCCACACTTTCAAGACAAAACTCCTTACGTTCAATTAAGAGTGGCATGAACTTCTCGTCACATGCACTATTCATGGTAGACGGTCTACGTATTGAACAAGTTATTTAATGGTGGAGTTAGTAGTTTTTAGGGGCTACCATTACTTTGTAGAGGATGCATGATATCGTGTAAAACTGTAGGAGAGGATAGATCCATTAATGTACACAAGCCTCCACTCGTGTTTGCTTCCTTTGGAACGACTGCTCCGTTCAGGATCAGCCATCAGGCGACTCAGTTCATCCTCCTGCTATTCATCCTTTCAACTCAGAATTTAACTCTTTTGATCGAACTTTCAGCAGCTATGTTTCCTTGGATTCTTCCCCTTCTCAATCCCCTTATACTCATCATTTTGTTTGTTTTTTTGGGAATTGAATAGGATATGGTGATGTGACAAAGAAGGAGGTAACATATGATGGTTATGAATGCCGCTGGTGGTCCTGTTTTGCAGCCATTCTGGTTCTCCACCCTGATCTTGTGCGGTTTACTGGTTATGGAGCGGTTGCTCCCTTAAACCGCATGTTCTCCTTGACTATCTGAATTTCTGCAACAGTAACGAGTAAGAGGCTGCGTTTATCCTTTCCTCTCCGAACTTTTTGCACATATCTGCACATATAACACTAAAAATCAAATGCATGAAGGTGGAATAAAGGCTAAGGTGCAGGGTGGGAACAAGTTAAAGATGAGCTAGGCACTCAAGATCAGCAAGATGGGAAAAAAATAAGAAGTCCTGAGTGTAATTCTCGTTTCCCTGATCTAGCACCCATAATAAGAAGAATTGTAGTCAATATTAGGTTCAAGTTAAATAGAGCTAAGTCTTTCCAGTGTAACCTCGAAAAAATAAAAGCTTTTGAGAAATTAAGTGAGATAATGTCAGGGTGTTCCAAGTAAACATGTGTATATTTCGTCACTGCTAAGGTCAATGAATAAGATAACTAAAACACGAGGTGGTTAATAATCATCATAAATAGGGTCCTAATTCCCATAATTTTTTTGACTGACTCGATCCTGAAGACTAACTCAACTGACTCAAAACAAAAACAAAAGAAAAGAACGAGTTGGTAAACTACAAAGATCCTCCCCCAGACTTATTTCACACCATCCCTGTTGTGAAAATAAATCAGAGAGAAGGTGTAAACAAGAATAGACATTTTTGGTCGAGATGCTTACTTGAGTGGAGCGGGTGCTCCGAAAAATTATGGGTGCTCCATCGTCAGATCTTTTCTTGGAGCGGCCGCGCGCTCTTTTCGGATGGCAGGGTGCTCCATTTCTGCGACCCATAATTTTACGAAATATCTCTTACTTTTCTGCTTTTTGACCTAAGACTTAATAAACTAAAACAAAAAATAAGCTAAACAAAACAAAACCAAGTTATATTTACACTTACCGGTGGGTTGCCTCCCACCAAACACTTTGTTTAAGTCACTAGCTTAACTTGGTGATAGGACTCAGCCGGGTTGAGCATGAGGGCTTGTTCCAAAAAAAGCTCCGCAATCAGACATATTCTGCTTCAGAACTCTGCTCAACAGCCCATTCACAGCAGCTTCACCTTTCTCCTTAAGCTCATATGTGAGGATCGCTCTAACTTTATAGAAGAGTTTATAGGTACATTTGTATTTTACCTCATACTCAATGGATTACTCATCACACATGCAAGGTATCAAAGTTATTGTAGGATCACCATTGACCCTTTTCTTCTGGACTTTTTCATTCACCTTTTCATTCCCACTGAGTTTCTTGGTATAAGTGAGAGGATCTCAATCTAGGACTTCTTTGATCTCACTCTTTTCACAAAGCTCCTTCTTAGGAACAATTTTCAGTTCTTCTCCACTAACCATTGAGATGCAAGAGGTGTGTAGTGTGGGAAATTTAGTGGAGACAGCCTTCTAGAAAACTTTTTTGTTGATGTTGGAGAAGAATACTCTCTTATTAGGCATATCTGTGATTGCTGCCATTGTGGCCATAAAGACCTTCCAAAGATCAAAGGCATCTCATAATCTCTGCTGATCTCAACAACCTGAAATTCAGTATGGAGAATACAGTCCCCTACTATGACAGGAAGGATGAGAATGGTGCCATAAAGGACTGCTGTAGAAGAGTTTGCATACGCTAGAGTCAGCTTAGAAGGCTCAACATCTACAATTCCCAGCTTGTCTACAATTGCCTTTGAGACAAGATTACCACCCGGAGTCACAAAGAGTTTCCTTAAATTCCACTCCAGCAACGAAACATGGAAAAACAAACTTTCCAGGGTCAAGAACCTTAGACAATACTTTCAGTGCTGGTGTCAACGCTTCAGTAAAGAGAGACTTAATTACCTCTTGAGTCTCTGTGCAATTTTTGAAGAACATATGCAATGGGCGAATCTCCCAAGCAAGTTCAAATGAGATCTTTTCAGGAAGCCTTCTCACCATTTTACGAAAATCCAGCCAGCTGCTCTGCACTAATGGGATCCATAAGATGTCTAGGTGGAACTGGATAGGGAGCTTTAGGAACATAGACTCGAGCTGGTGGAATCTCACCAGGTTCACTAGGAGTAGTCGCTTCAAAGCTAGCAGTGTGCTCTGTTATCTCTTCTGCACCTAAAGCAGTCTCAGCAAATAGATGTTATATTTCTCTTCCCTCAGCTTCCTCACATCTCAGCTCTATTTCATTACAATGCTCCTCCCTAGGATTTTATTAGTTTTTCCAGGTAGCGTCCCTTGCTGTCTCTTGATGCTCTCAGCTGTTTGAGCAAGCTGAACATCAATCCTCTTATGTGGTTGCTCACGGTATCATATTTTGTATTCAGCTCGGTGAACATGTTGTCCATCCTGGTGTTGATGTCTGTGGTAACCTGATTCAGTGCCTTGACATGAACCTGCTGACTCTGGAGCTTCTGTTGCATCATCTTGCGGACCACTCATGGAAACTGGAGCAGTTTCTGATTGCTATGCGGCTATTCCTGGTTCTAATTCTGATTTAGACCCACAAACCGGTTATGTGTCTGACTAAAAACGAAGGTTTTACCCTGAAAGTTATGTGGGTAGCCTTGTTCATACCCCGCACCTTGTGTCTAATTTTTCTGCACATGTACATGTCTATTGATGTAGCTAACCTCTTGTTGATCGTTTCATTTCTTTTCAGCCTCAGGAGAAACCTCTTGAGTGTTCTGAATCTGCTCAGCTGTAACTTCCTCCATAATGAATATTACCCTTGTTGTTTTTTAGTAGCTGATCAACCTTGGTTGTTAGTTCATCTATCTTCTGGGTGTCGACATTGTTGACTTTCGTAGAGTGATCCCTCTCCTGATTTTTTTTGGATGAGCTTGCTGCCATGTTCTCAATCAACTTGAATGCTCCTTCAGTGGTCTGAGCCATGCAGTCTCCATTGCTCGCAGAGTTTACAGCACTTTGGTATTGCCAGTCTACTCCATCATATAAAATGTCAGGAGGTAATCATCATCAGATCCATGGTGAGAGCATTCTCTGCGGTAGTCCTTGAAACGCTCCCTTTCTTCGCAAAAAGATTCACCAGTGAGCTGTTTGAAAGAGGAGATCTTGTTCCTCAATGCTGCAGTCTTTGCCTTCATGTAGAAGTTGCTTAAGAATGCTTATCGGACATGTTCCCACGAAGTATAAGAGCCGGTAGGGAGAGAATTTAACCACTGTGCAATCTTTCCATCAACAGAAAACGGAAATAGCATGCACTTGATGTAGTCAAGTGGTACTCCGTTCGCGAGAATAAATCTAGCTGCAGACTTGTTCGAAGCTTTCAATATGCTCCGTCGGAATCTCTGTCGGAAGACCAGTGAACACTTTCCTCTACACTAAAGTGATCAAAGCAGGCTTGAACTCGAAGTCATTCCTTGGGCAGGGTTGAGGAGTAATGGCAGAGCGCATAGTAGGGAAGTTACGCGGAAGGTTTATCTGCCCAAATCGGAGTGGCTTGCTCCTCCTGTTCGTGCTGCTTCTGCGCAACGAGTAGATCAGATTCTTGTTGAGATTGGATGATCTGCTGCATATGTTGTTGCATATGTTGCATTGTAGCAGAGAGATCATCCTGGTTTCCGTAATCGCCCATTATTGCGTTGGTCCGTCTTGGCTGTTTACGGTTTTTTCTTTCGAACCTTGCTAGCCCCTAGTTGGTAAGCGTAACTAATTCTCCTTGTGCGTTTTTCCGAGTATGTTTACTGGTCATGCACCTGAAACATTAGCTGCAATGGATGGGATAAAGTAAGTTAGACGTCTTATACTAAATATTTAATGGAAAAATAAAGGTAAAAAGGTGGTTCCCATCGCAAAAGTGGCAAAACTTGATACTCTAAAAATTAATCCTTGCAACTGTCAAGTCAACGGTTGTAGTAATACTTTAGATTCAATTACAGAGGACCAGACTACACTTTATTTCTATGGGATCAATATCAATCTAAAACAATATGGTAATTTAAAACTAAGAAATCGTAACAGGTTTGATTTGAGTTTTCAGATGATTTAAAATGCTAGCCTATGGTGATTTCATCGGGTGTCAAACAGATGTGAGCCAAACAATTATTCAAGTTCAATTAAGCACGAGTTTAGAACTCCGAACACACTAATATATCAGACCACTGTCGTGGAGCTTCACCTTTTGTCGATCTATGTCAGTACCTAATTTTCGTTTGGACTGAGACGCTATTGAAAAACATTAAGATCAAGTCGGATCTGTTCACAAAACACTCTAACATCCAGGGGCGGACGCACGTTATACGGTATGGGATCACGTGCCCCCTACTAATTATATAAAAGTTTTGTTGAAACTTACCACTTCTTGTTCGGTGGCTTAGTGGCTTTGGGTGGCTACACTAATGTTATATATCTTGAGTTCAATGCATGCTGTGACAATTTATTTGGTTCTCTTTTTTCCATTTTACGTGGTCCATGCTTGACTGCTTGAGTAAGCTTTTTTTTCTTTAACTAGATCTTTCTAAATTAATTATTTCTGAAATTAAATTGATATCAATTTTAGCGTGGATTGATTTTTTTCCCTTTTATTTTCTCAACATTTTTTTTTCTTTTCTTTTCCTAGGTTTAATTATACCAGCAAATCAATTCCATAAAAATACATTTGAATATTTTTTCACCTTAGAATTATAATTATATTGTGAATATTTTTGTTTAAAACAAATATTTTTTAAAATAATTAATTAGATAAATCCAATATGTTTTAGAATTTCGTTGATAATGTATATATATTTCATAATTTTTTTATAAATGTATTATTGTGAATTAAACTTATTATATTTTTAACAAATGTGCCCCCGACTATAAAAACTTCTAGATCTGTCACTGCTAACATCTATTTTTATTGGCTATGGATGCAATGTTCATTCATTCAATGTTTAGCAACCTATAACACAGTTAATGAATAGATTAATCCTAGATTCATACAGTAAGTGATCAGTTTAGCATAAACAATATGTCTTGCAATGAATGAAGACAATTAATTAATAACTTATTCATGTTTAGCTCACGGATATAACACATGAACAACACTCCAGACTAAGCAATATGTGTTGTGTTGTGTTGTGTTGTGTTTGGTTCCTTAAAGCTTTCGTATGAGCTTCTCAAACACAACACAACTGGTGAAGCAGGAATGATTATAGTCACTGCCCCACTTCACATTGTATCCTCAGTCTTAGCTTCTCTGCAACATTAAATTTTCTTATATCCTCTGTTCTAATTTGTCACATTTATGAATTTATTTGTAACGGTTCATGTACATGGGAAAAGGTATTTATGTTATTTTATAAGAGCACGAAGATAATGTTCATGGTGGATATTTTTTAAAAAATTTGTGGACTGGGTGAATAGACAGCATAATCTTTGGGCTTATTTAAACACCTTGGGTTTGATTGATTGGTATGGGTTTGAAGGTACAAACCCAAAGACTTGGCATTCTCTGCTTTTCCCCAATCAGTGCCAATCCTATCATAAAGTGAATTACTTTGTAAACCCACTATAAGATAAAGCAAAAAGTTATAATGAGTGAAGAACAATGAATTGACCTTTTGAACCAGCAATCGAAGATTCCTTCCTCATTGAGGGAGGACACAAATTTTAGGTTTATGTCAAAAGTTTGGCTATATTATCTGATAATATATTTTATTTTGATTGGTGTTCACGATTTGAAACATGAGACATGTGTATGCATGTGAAGGCGACAAAAACAAGTACAAATCTCTGGTTATTACATATTAAACGAAATCAAAATAACGAGGCGTAAGGCTAATTTAAGTATTAGATGAAGGCACTATTGTCATCCAATGACCTTTCGACTGATCAAAGAGGCTCACATTTTAACCCGTCCACCTCTTATATGGCCACTGCTTTTTTGGCATATCCCCTTGCATCTCTCATTTTAAAATAGAAAGCCATTCCTCCATTAGTTACTACTATAATACATGTAGGTCCTTTTTCTTATTCAATTATATAATCAGTATAAATAATATCAACTAAGCAAATAGTTTGGTCGAAAGAGGAAATAAAAATCCCTGTCAGCGTTTTACTGGTTTTTGACGGGAGCGGCGAGATTTGCAGCGTCATTTACATGTGGAAAGAGGTTAAAGAGCATAAATACAATTAGTTGGTACTAAAAATCTAAATAAAAAGAAATGTACCAATATGTTTTTATACTGATTTTCATATAACTCAGATCTCAACTAGTATTTCTTAAAACTCATTTTTGAAATTTTTAATATTGTAAATAATAGTGTTTTTATACTGATTTTCATAGAACTCAAATCTCAACTAATATTTCTTTAAACTGATTTTTGATTTTCATTAATAGCTCCGAATCAAACGTCTTTTGTTATTCATATAGATTCAGAATTATTAATTTGATTTGCAAAGGACTCTGTTTATGTTGTTTACAAAAAAAACATTAATAAAAACATTAATAAATAATAGTTTGTACCAATTTCTTTTAACCAACAAACATCGTTGATAAAAATGTAAAACTGCAATATATTGATACTATATATAAACTTAACTGTTCTAGTCCATCCCATATTTGGTTGCCTTAAATTATTAATGTAAACAGTCCGTTTTGTTATTTGTGTGACCTCTACATGTATACTTAATTCCAACTTGTGAACTCCTATATTTGCATCACTCACACATATACACATATATGCATAGACATATATATTTATAGTCTTTTTTATCAAATATATTTATATATTTATAGTTTCTTCTGCAACTTTGTAGAACGACTTTAAGTTTCTTATCGTAACGTTTTGGTTTGCTCAAAAAAAATTTATATATTTATAGTTAAATACACAAATCTGAGTGTTTGTTGAAGTCATTGCACACTTGTGTTTCCTCTCTCTCTCTCTCTCATCCTTTTGGTATAATTAGAAAGAGGGGACATGTTTTGAGTCTTTGTTGATATATTTATATCAAAAGCCTCCCAGCAACCATGGCTTTGCTTCCGGTGAAGCCTCTGTCTTTCCACCGCTTTCAGATTTTCAGCGGGCATCATATTACTCCGGCGGTTTCAACAGCTCTGACAATGGTTTCTGCCGGTTTCAGAAGCCATCATTTCGTAGGGCTCCCGTCTTATGATCTATGTCTCCATGAATCTGTAAGGCATATGAGAAGCATAAGGTCGTGGAGCAATCGTCGCCGAGTAAGCAAAACCGCAGGAGTGTCTATGCCGGTGGCTTCGGCTGAGGATTTACCGGCGGTTTCTTGGGATTCTTGGAAGCCAGAGAAGACCACGGTGGCTCCGTCACTAAGTGACGTCATTTGGCCTGCAGCAGGTAAGTTTTTTATATATATAAAAAGATTGTCACAAGTAAAATGATAAAATTATTAGACAGCAATTTTCTTTTGTCCGAAGATGAGGGAGGAGAGAGAGACAGAGAGATCGTGTCTCTTCCAGCGACCAAGTAGCTATTGATAATAACTGTTTGAGGTTGACCATTTCTTGAATATAGTAAGAAATAAGAATCATAATTATTAATAGTTAATAATTAATTTGTATAATTTTGTTCTTTGTTATTCGTATAATCTGTAGTCAGAGAGACAAGGTTGTTTGTGAATTATTTAGATAATACGTATTAAAAAGTAGTTATCGTCTATGCAAATCTTGAGCGGAGACATAAATTACTTAGTTGGTATATATATTGTTATAAAGATGTCAAATAATCTTTTCTCAAAAGAAAAAAAAAGATGTCAAATGAAAAGGAACATCTATAGCACAATACAGTATAATCATGCCATGCCAATGATGCCATCATAATTTTCTAACATGCATGCAAACGAAATGAATTACTTGATAAATTATAGGTCACATAGCCTACATGTATGTCTAACCTTGGATTTATGACCGGTTTGATGAATCAAATATATGTATGGATGTATTGAAAAGATTTAAAATGTTTTCTATTAATATTCTCTGGTACGAGAAAAGGAGCGTTTGCGGCTATGGCGATAATGGGAAGGATAGATCAAATGTTAAACCCTAAAGGAGTCTCAATGTCAGTTGCACCACTTGGTGCCGTTTCTGCCATTCTCTTCACCACTCCTTCTGCACCTGCTGCTAGGGTAATTTCCTAAACCGTTTCCTTTCTTGCGATTGAAACGTATTTTTGTGGAATACGTAACCTAAAATGGTAGCTATTGATCAAAACGTTGATGGGTGGTTCATGTTTATTGATTTCAGAAATACAATATATTCATGGCTCAAATAGGATGTGCAGCCATTGGAGTGTTGGCCTTTTCTATTTTTGGGCCGGGTTGGCTCTCCCGCAGCACAGCCCTCGCCGCTTCCATTGCATTTATGGTCATTGCTCGTGCTAATCATCCTCCTGGTAACTGAATACAACGTTCTTCTTTTTAAATAACTTTTCTTATCTTTGAAAGTTTATAAAAAAAATCAAAGATAAGAAAAAAACAGTTTAGAAAAAAGTTTATAAATAATTCCATTTCTACAATTTTGAACTAACTTAATCATCACAGAAAAAACAAATTTATTTCTTAATATCTGTTGAAAGGGTTAGAAATATGAGAAATAAATAGAGAGCGGGAAATATGAATTCCCACGCATAACATAAATTGTTTAATGTCTCATAAATGACTAAAGAGAAGGGAAAGTAATATATGAAAACATCTTGGCAAACAAAAAAATGAAAACATATACAATAAAATACTCTCTCCGTTCCTAAAAGATAGTTGTTCTAGAAAAAAAATTTGTTTTTAAAAGATTATTGTTTTATGTTTTCTATAAAAAAATTGCAAACTTAAAAAAAAAATAATTGGTTTTAATTGGATTACTATTGGTCAAAAAATTGTTGAAAATTGAAAATCGCTGAAAACAATAAGTTTATTATAGTGATTTAATGTGTTTTCTTAATATGTGTGAAAACACTAAAAAAACTATTTTTTTAGAGCATGCCCATTGATGAACCCTCTGTTGGGGTTCATAACTTTAATTTTTTTTTTCGTTTGACTTTAAAAAAAAAACTGATCTATAGTGGACCGCCACGTGATGCGGAGCTCACTAAATAGTTATAAAACGGGTTAATCCCAAAGGAGCGGGACGAGACGAGTTCAATGCAGACGGATATTATAATATTTTTTTTTTCGGGATGCATGTGAACCCATTGAAAGAGCTTTCAGTGGGCATGTTCTTAGGAACGGAGGGAGTATAAAATATCTGTAGATAGAGTCACACAAATCTTATTTCAAATGTGGAATCTCTTAAACATCAAATCCCTCTCATTTCCAAGAAAAAAAAATTATCCCAACCCAACTGGTATCATATATTCCTTAATTTATAATAGGGGAATTGTGAAGAAGTGTATAAAAACCAATAATAAGAGTGGCAGTACGAAGGAGATTTTCGAATAGCGAAAATTGTTGTACGGGATTTAGGTAATAGTTCCATGTACAAATTCTTTTTATTTTTAGAGAGAAGCTACAGATTCTTATTATTAGCTTTTTTCAACCACTCTTCTAGTAAACATTTTATTCTAGAGACTAGTTTTGTTAGTGTTTCAAAAAAAAAAAAAAAAAGAGACTAGTTTTGTTATTTGAAAAAAGGCATGCATAATTGAATATTGCGTTAGGGTTCTATAACACGGAGATATAAAAGTACAGCCTCGTGAATGAATGAGATCAGTTCTATATTTTTTTTTTTGAAAAAAAATAGTTCAGTTCTCTTGCAAAAAAAATATCAGTTCTATATATTCCATTTTCTTGTGCATAATGTAAGATTTTCTATCAATCTGTTTTTTTTACTTTTATAGGTTTTCTTCCGATTAATAATTGACTCATATTTCATATGATTTATATATCTGACATAAAATTGATTAGTTTTCTTTCTTCAGAATGTATAATTGATTAATCTTTTCATATAATTTACACATCTGAAAAACAGCAGCGAGTTTACCACTACTGTTCATTGACGGAGCAAAGTTACAAAAGTTGAACTTTTGGTACGTATTATTTCCAGGTGCAGCGGCTTGCGTCCTCCTCTGCTTCCTCGTAAGCCTTGCCTAACACATCTCGATTTCGTCTCCATTATATATATGTATATATTATTTTTTTTTAATTACTTTCTCATCTGTTTTTCTTACACTTACTGGCTTCATGCTGTGAAAATATCTGATTGGATGTTTTAAACTTTGCAGCAAGAGATCGTGTGTTACTTGAAGAAAAACTTGAAATTTTGACGATGAATAAGGGACGTCAAGAGTGTTATATGCATGTATAGACACATTGGTGGAGGAGTTCTTGTGCAGATTTTTTATTTATGTTAGCCATTTAGCGAAGATGGTCGACGTACTCGTACCCCCATACATAAATGAATATACATACACAAATATACATAATTCCACAAAATTTGTTAACTAATTTTTTTGTTTTTGGGTTTTTAAGTTGAGCTCAAATATTTTAGGGAAATAATACTGCGTATCAGTACTATATATCATCATACATCTAGACACATGGACACGGTATAATTAAAATTATTTTTTTTTGTAACATAATTAAAATTATTTTCTTGATCTTTACAAAGGTATTTTATACTGCGATGGAAAATCTTTATAATTAAGATTATTTTCTTGATCTTTACAAAGGTATTTTATGCTGCGATGGAAAATCTTGTTCTTATGACGGTGAGTACTAGATGTTCAAAGTAGAAGTTCTCGACTAGACCAATACGTTTGCTCATGTTCGTATTTTACTTGAAAACGCTGTGGCAAAGAAGTGAGAAATCTAGCAAATGGATGTTCACAACCCATTATTACATGGAGATTTAAAAGAGGAAGTTTATATGAAGTTTCATTATGGTTTTGAACATCCAAATCCTACAAATGTATTTTGCTTACGCAAATCTATTTACGGTCTTAAACAGTCTCTATGCTGCTGGTTTGCCAAGCTTATAAAAGTTATTGTTTCAAATAGAGCAGGGCCGACTACTCACACTTCTCGCTCATTAAGGGAAACATATGTCTACACAGCTTGATATATGTGGATGACTTTATTGTGGCAGAAAATGATCTCTCTACTATACAAAAGTTCAAGAACTATTTGAGTAAGTGCTTTCATATGAAAAACATGGGCAAACTCAAATATTTCCTTGGCATTGAAGTTGCTCGCAACAATGAAGGCATTTTTCTTTCTCAGTGAAAGTGTATGTTGTACATCATTTCAGAGGCTGGCTTACTAGGCTCTAAACCATGTTCAACTCCGACTGAACTTAACCATAAACTATCACTGGCCATTAGTCCTAAATTTGCTAACCGGAAGCTTATCGAAGTTTGGTCGGAAGGCTGATTTACCTTATTTTTATCCGACCAGAGTTGTGTTACACTGTCCGTATTCTAGCACAGTTCATGCAATCTCTTTTATATGTCCATTGGGACGCAGAATTGCGAATGGTGCATTATCTTAAAGGTTCTCCTAGTCAAGGGATGCTACTACTTGCTGACTATGATCTTTCCATTCAAGCTAATTGTACAATAGGATAGTACTACTATTTGAAAATGCCAACAATGTACTTACATAATTGACTAAGTGTTTTTCTGCACCATGTGCAGTAAAAAAATTTTAAATTTAACTTATATTTAAATTTTTTTAAAAATATTATAGATTTTACTATTTTTTACTAATATTTAATATAGATTTGATATATATTAAATAAATTTGTATAAAACTAATAAAATAATATAAAATGGTACTATTATCAAAAATTTAGGCTCAACAATATTTTAAAATTTGTAGATATATAAGAAACTAACGATCTTACGTTATTTTTTTAAAATTGTAGAAACTTTTGAAAGTTTTAATAATACAAAGTGTATAATTATACAAAAATAATAATATTTCGAAATTTGAAATGTTATATATGAATATATTTATTTCATAGATGATGCATGAACTATTACCATATTTAAAAGAAATTACCAAAACAAATATCAGTATTAAATGTAATATATGAATTATTACCATATTCTAATAAGTTTACCAAAAATATAAATCAACATTAAATGAAATTATCCATGTCATATTTTTCCGGAAGCCTTGTCATCAATTTAAATAGCCATGTCATATTTGTTTTGTGAAATTGATCATAGAGAAGACACGTGGCAAAATCACTTCGCAAATATAGTATAGGGGATTGACGATGTTTGTTTTAATTTTCTACAAATTGGTTTACAATGTTTTCCATCATGTTTGGAGTAACAAAACCTTATATGTTTGTTTAAAAGACACGAAACCACAAATTAGGGAATTTGTAGGAAATCTGTTGGTAATCCGTGAGAAAAAATTGACCGCCAGATTTTTTTTTGGGGAAATTAACCCGGAATATTGACCGTCGAAATATTTTGGTGAAATTTACCTACAGATTCCTGACAGATTTTTTCCGTCGAGATTTTTTTTACATATATATAATTTGTTTTTTCATGTCTTTTTCTTCCCCCATTATCCTCTCTCTTTCTAAACATCACAACGTTTCTTTTTCTTTACCTGCAGATGTCAAGCGTTACTTCTTCAAATTTTACTTATCTCCTTTCCAATCCTCACCAAAATCGTGTAAGTTTTTAATGTTTATCTTTTTGTTATGTTAGATACATGTTAGGATGTTGGATTTGATGTTTTGGAACTTAGATTTTAGGGACTGTATTCTTAGTGTTTTGTTAGTTAATGTTTTGATTGTTTTTGTTAGTTTAGGATTATTATTATGTGTTTATGTAATTTCAAAAATGTTTTATCATTTAAAATTAAATTTTAAGTTCTAAATAAACTACTTTTTTGTTATATTAGATTTTAAGAAAATGTTTTTAGGTTTTGAAATATAAAAATGTTTTTAAAATATTATATATCTAAAAATCGGTTTTACTATTTTAGTATATATATATATATATGTATATATATGCATATTAACGTTTTTGTTAGTAATTATAATATTTAAAATTATTTTTACAATTATTCAAATACATAAAAACAATTTTACATACTTCCAATTTTCGTAACTTGTCACAGTCATTACTGTATACTTTTTATTTTTTTAAATTAAAAAATATTTCAAATGTTTTTAATTATCATTTAATATTTACAATTTTATTATTTTAAGTTTAGAATTAATAAATTTAGCATCTATATGTCTAATTTGTTAGGTAAAATGATATATGTTAGAACACATTTTAAAGAAATTTTAGTATAAATTTTTTTTTTTGTTTAATTTTTAAAATAAAAAAATAAAAAAATTGTTTAATTTTCAAAATTCCTGACAGATCATGTCGGTCGGTAATTCCCGACAAACCATGTCAACTGATAATTCTCGACGGCTTCTCTATGGATATTCTCTGCAAAACTTTTCATCGGGAATTCGTCAAAAAAATCTCTGTCGGGAATACATGTGTTTGGAGCTACTCATGATAAACCGATGCAACTATTTTGTGACAGAAAATCGGCTATCTACATCTCAGCAAACCCATTAAATAAGAACGTACAAAACACATTTAATCGGACAGTCATTTTGTTCGAGATGCAGTTTAAAACAAGCTTATTAGTACAAACATATTTCTACCGAACAGCCTGCAGATATCTAACCAAAGCTTTACCGGATCCTACATTTTCATATCTATTGTCCAAGTTGGAGATTCAAGATTTTCACCATCAAAATTGAAGAGAAGTAAAGAGATAATGATATGAAATATAGAGATAATGTTAGTTCTCATGTTATAGTTATCTAAATACATACTCTTCTTTCGGTAAGTTCTTCATCTCTCGTATATATTCTGCTCGACACTGATTAATACACACACATTTTACAATCTATTTCACTTACATTAGCTTTTTGCATGATTACTGAAAGCAGTTTTTTTAGGCATTACTTGTGCCTGATTTCATATTTTGTAGCTGTATTCCTCTTAATTATCCCAAACAAGTAGAAGAAGCAATCGAAAATAGTCTTTCGGATTAACTGAAAAAATGATCATGAGTGATGAGATACAAAATCAAAATCCAAATTCACATTGGAACCTTAGTTTTAGTAAACAATTTGGATTAGGTGAGTACACAAAAATACTTGAGACTGTAGAAATGGGCCACACCTAGGTTTTGCGAGTTTAACATATGCTATTTATAAGTTTAGAAAAAAAACATATGCTATGTTTTCATTAACCAGATACAATATTAAATATTGATAAGCCATGGCATTATCTATCTAGAATGGTTAGAAAGAATAGAAAGTGTAAGTTCATACTATAAATGTATACCACTTAGAACATTTATTTCATTTTCTAAAGATGGAGAAATTTTACAATGCACTTGAGTTGTATTCCAACTCAACTTCATTTTGAAGTATAAACAAAATAATAAAAAAACAAATTATTTTATTTTTAGAATTATCTCATTTTATTTATTTTATTTTTATAAAGTATAAAAAATAAAATATGATTAGAAATATTTTTTAGTTAACTTTATTTTGAAGTAAATGCGGAATAGGATAGAACAACATTTTTAAATAGAAGTTATCGTTTGGAAATAATTATTCTTTTATGAAAATATGTTAAGTAAATTATAATTTACTAAATATAAATTTGTTATTTTATTTATTTTAAAATATTTCAAATCTTAAAACAAATGTCGAAAAGTATTGAAAACGTCAAAAGAATCTCCCTAATCTGAGTGCGGGAATGCAACCTACTTTAGTATCAAAACATAGTATCCAACTCATCCTCTCTCAAAACAAGCATGTTATGTTGGATGTAAACTTGATGTTAACTTGGAGTCCAAGAAATACTAGTCCTACTTGAGTTAGGATTAGGAGAATAGGAAATATGTTTTGTTAAGTGAACTTAGGAAGTTTTAAGATCTATATAAGGAGATATCAACTTGTGATATAACTTATGATGAGTTTTGAGAGATCTTTGTAAGAGTTTAAGTTTCTGAAAAGGTTTTCTTAAACTAATAATAAGAGTTCAGTTATTCTTATTGATCTTTGGTTCATACATTGAAATTGAAACAATATTGTCGAAGCTTTTGAGAAGTTCAAATCTTTCAAAAGTATTATCGAACATGAAACAAAAATGTCTATAAAGACGTTTAGAACGGATAAGGGAGGTGAATTCACATCGATGGAGTTTAGTAGGTTCTATGAAGCATCAGGAATTGAAAGGTACCTAACCGCTCCTTAGACGCCACAACATAGCGGAGTGGTGGAGAGGCGTAATAGAACCTTAATGGAGATGACTTGGATAATTTTGAAGCATATGAACTTACCCAAATTATCTATGGGTAGAAGCCGTGAGACATGCCTGTTATCTTATTAATTGGGTTGCAACCTGATCGTTGAAATCTCAGGCGCCATACGAAGTGTTTAAAGGAAGGAATCCCAGTGTCAAGCATCTGAAAGTGTTCGGGTGCATTGGATATGTGAAGACTGATTCACAGCACCTGAGAAAGTTGGACGATAGGTCAAGAACTTTGCTGCATCTTGGAACCGAGCCAGCATCCAAGGATTATAGAATGTTTGATCCAACAAGCAGAAAATAATAGTGAGCAGAGATGTTATCTTCGATGAGAATAAAAGCTAGAAGTCGAGCAATGACATAAACAATATCGACGATGAGCCAGGAAAGTTTACAAGGGATAAGAACAGAAGAGATCGAAGAATATGTGGTTGATAAAACGAATGATCAAGAAAAAATGATTATGAAGACGAATCACCTGATAACATGACAAATGACAACACCATGGAAGAATCACAACCTAGGAGGTCAAGAACGAGTAAGAAACTGTCTTATCTAGACGATTACATATTGCTTGCGGAAGTTGAAGGAGAACGTCTTCTATTACTTCTAAATGAAGAACCGTGGAGTTACGATGGAGCTATGGAAGACAAAGTCTGGAGAGATGCGTGTCAATATGAGATGGAATCAATCGTGAAAAATAATACATGGGATCTTGTTGACTTGCCTGAGGGTGCTAAAGCAATAGGTCTTAAGTGGATATTCGAGATTAAAAAAAACGTAGATGGAAGTATAAATAAATAGAAGTCAAGATTGGTAGTTAAGGGATATATACAACGATATGCCATCGATTATGAAGGAGTCTTTGCTCATGTAGCTCGATTTCAAACTTGATGTTAACTTGTAGTCAAAGAGATACTAGTTTTACTTGAGTTATGATAAGAATAATGGGAAATATGTTTTGTTAAGTGAGTTTAGGAATTTTTAAAATCTATACAAGAAGATATCGACTTGTGATATAACTTATGAGTTTTGAGAGATTTTTTTGAGAAGTTAAGTTTTTGAGAGAATTTTTTCAAGCTAATAATAAGAATTGAGTAATTCTTATTGGCTTTGGTTCATACATTATATTGAAACAATATGTTACTCAGTCTAACGTCATTGTAACATTTTTTTGTAGCCACATGTAATCACGAGGATGATTCTTAGAATCTTTAGAAAAATAGGTTGGTACATCCTAATATATATTATATATTTTTATTAAACCAACTATTAAATTTATTATTAATGTATAAAAAGAATATTCTCAATTTTTTCCTTAAATAAAAGCTACAGAATTACCTAATATGATAAACATATATATGACCATTAATGATTATGAATAATAAAAATTTGATAACAATTTTTGTATCCTCTCTCATTTTTTTAAATTTTATAGTATGAAAAGAAATTAAACAATAAAAATTTTAGATTTTTTTATATATAATAGTTTGAATTTTCTTAAATGACTATAAATTACTAAAAATTATAAAAATCTCACTTTCAAAATTTTGTGATCAATGAAAGAATTTTGTTTTTGTTATAACAAGATACAAATGATCATAAAATCTTATGAATATGAATTCTTATTTAATATATATTTATATATTAATATCATTTAAATTGAAATATGTACACTACAAAATACATAAATATATTAATTTTGAAATTTTCATTGAAAAACTATCACATCAAAAAATTTGAGATCAACGGTTTAAATTTTTTGTTAAAGCAAAGATACAAATGTTTATAAAACCATATGCTAATAAATATTTATATTGAAATATTATATATATATATATATATATCTCAATGTCATTCAAATTCAATTATATACCATATAAAATCAGTAAAATAATTATTTTGATTTACTTACAGTAAAATATTGTAAATAAACAAGAGGAGTTTTTGTTTTATGTGATTATTCTAATCTCATATATATATATATATATATATATATATATATATATATATTAATTAAAAAACAATTGATTACTTTAGCAAGTGGTCTTATTAATTAATATTTTAAATAAAAATCTTATAAGAAATCGATACATCAAAGATTTAGTTAGAAACTATTGAAATCACCTAGCGAGAATATGAATTGCACAATACATTTTCTTTCCTAACCCTAACATCTTTTCTCACAACACTAACAAAGATTAATTTGGAATTTGACAATATGAAATAGTAACATTTTTTAGTCGAGTCTATCGTTTTCCTTATATAGCCCTAGAATAATTTTTAATGATTACCTAAATGAATCATGTATATAGTAGAATGTGGTTTTGGTTTAAAAATTGTTGTATACCCAAAATAAATATGAACCATCATCACTTTCATTTATTTTTTTTACAGTAAAAAATATAGGGTTGAGCAAAATATGAATCCAAAAAATCGAACCATATCCAATTTGAAAAGTAGTACTGAACTTTAATCAAAATTGGTTAAGATATCCGTACGGATTCAAAACTTTGATATTTAGAGAACGGGAACCGAATCCGATCTGAACCAAAATATTTTGGGTGTCCAAGTATATTCGAACCAAATTTTTATATTTAAATATATTAATTATTTTAAATTTAAATATCTAAAATAATATAAAAGTACATAAGATGTTTTAGATTGTCCAAAATACTTGGAAATACATACCAATAAAGTATATGTTTAAAATAGCTAATTGATACTCAAAGTATTTAAAATTTCTATTGATTTTCTATTCAAATATTTAAGCTTAACTAAACTTTTATGTTATGTTTAAGTATTTGAGTATACATTTTAAAAATTTATATGTTATATATTATTTTTATTTTTAGATTTTTGGAAATTAAAGTATATATAAACTTTAGTTTTTAATAAAATTAAAATGGATTATCAAAACCCAAACCAAATCCGCAAAGATCCGAAGCAACCGAACCGATTTAAAAAAAATTCAAACTGAACACAACCAAACCGAACCAAATGATACCCGAATGCCCCTCTTTAATCTAATATTAAAAAAGTTATCAATAATAAAATGAATATTATTTATAATATTAAATACATATAGTTAAAAGAATTCACTCCGTGCAAGACCCAAATTATCATACGAAAACGAAAAGGCCCAAATTATCATACGAAAACTAGTGTCTGCTATGAAACTAATTAACTGCTCACATGATTTGGGTAAACAAAATATAATTTGGTGTCAACCGTAAGAAACCACAACTAAGTAAAAGTAGTATGAACATTCTCTACCGTTAAAGAGTCTGGACATGTACAGTTCTTCATATCAAAATCTAAAACCCCAAAGATTGTGTTTTTTTTTTGAACAAAACTTACCTTCACTCCTAAGGTGAACTTCTATATTTACCCACCAATAGAAATTAGTTAATTGAAATTTGATATCTCTTAAAAAAAAAACTAAGTAATAAGAATTTAATAAAATAAAATTATGTTTTCAGATAAATAAAAAATAGTAGCAATTATCAAAAAAATATATTCTTTTTAGAATCGATAAATCCATCAAAAAAAATACTAAACCCTAAACCCTAAATTCTAAACCCTAAACCTTAAATTCTAAATACTAAACCCTAAACCCTTGGAAAAAACCTGAACCCTTAGGAAAAACCTGAACTCTTGGGCAAATCTTATACACTAAACCCTTAAATTTAAACCAAACCTTAAATCATAAACTAAATCCTAATCCCTAAACCATAAATCATAACCCCTAATACTAAACCCTAAATCCTAAATTCCAAAATGGTCATGGTTTAGGATTAAGAGTTTATGATTTAATATTTGTCAAAGAGTTTAGGGTTTAGGGTTTCGTGTCTAAAATTTAAGGTTTAATATTATAGTTTATGATTAAGAGTAGGGTTTAGGGTTTAAAATTAACGATTTAGGGTATAAGATTTGCCCAAAGGTTCAGGCTTTCTCCAAAGATTTAAGGTTTAGTATTTAGAATTTAGGGTTCAATATTTTTGGACGGATTTATCAATACTAAAATAATTTTTTTTATAATTGTTATTATTTTTTATTTATCTAAAAACATAATTTTATTTCATTAAATTCTTATTATTTGGTTTCCTTTTTTAAGAGATATCAAAGTTTATCAAGAATACGCAAAAAAAGCACTTCGAATTGTTGATTCAGCACTTCATATTAGTGGGTGAATCTAGAAGTTCACCTTAGGTGGTGAAGCTAAGTTTTTTTCTTTTTTTTTTCCTGTTCTTTCAACCCCAAGTTATTTACATTGCAAGACTGTCAAAAGTGAATACTTTCAAGGGGTAGTAAGACTCGGAATGTTTTTTTTTTTCCTTCAATCAGTCGAGAGTTAGTAATGAGTAGTAGAATAACCATAGACTCGACTCACACTTCTGTCTCTCATCTCCTTGATGGAGATCGACCAGCCAAGACAGGAGGAACCCCACCGTTCTCTGCGGTCTCCAGAGCAGTGTCTGTGTGAACTGGGTGAATTAGAGACTGAAGTCTCAAAAAGTAGCTCTCGCTTTGTGGTTGGCTTCTTATGTACCGAGCTTCTGTTGTTTCCGTGTTGTCCCCCTGTGGGGGCTGCTGTGTTGATGAGCTCTGGAGGTTGGATAATGCGCTGAGATCAAGGTCTGGAAAAACTGAGCACCGGCACCGAGGACATTTCACGTTTAAACGCAGCCACTGGTCTATGCACTCCACATGGAAATTATGGGCGCAAGGTAAACCTCTAACCTGTAAAATTCAGACAATTTCCACTCATCTAAGGAAAGCACTGAGACCAGAAAAGCACGTTCGCAAAGACAGTACTGTAGCCAAACTTATGCATAAGAAGTTGGTTAATCCCCTCACAATATTTAGAGATGTTTCGTACCTCATGTCCGATATGGAACTCCTCTAAGCAGATTAAGCATTCACCGCAATCATCTGGTACAGCTTTTAACCTGAACTTTGGAAGTTCTTGAATGAGTGCCTCGACAGCTTCAGTCTGTTTATCAGTGCATCAAGCATTAGATGTTTGGAATCTTGAGACAAAAGATACTGTAAAGGTAAATTTGGATATAATCACAGCCCGCTAATGATATGTTCTTTGGCATCATTTGCAAACTGCTTAACATACTGAGAGAAAAACGACAAGACTTGCCTGAGCAGGAGTCAAGTAAAGTCCAGGATGGTATGCAGCAGCATCTTGACTTATGCCTCTCATCTCTTGGCCCGCCGCTTCAAATGCCCAGTCAGGGACCCTAATCATGTCAACTAAAATCTGGCCACAAGAAAACAGACAAGTGTCAGAAGATAACTGCATTTCCGCAAATACGGGATCCTGAAACTCACCCCGAACTCTGAACTCGGGATTCCCTGCTGAGCACGTAATACGTGCACCTGTCTTCGCGCCAACCACTGTCAAGTAAACTCACATAAGAACACACATATAGCTGGCGTGTCCTCTTCAGGCCAACAAAAGGCTTGATGAGAGAGTCTTACCTTTCCGACACAGATGCACGCAATGCAGAGGAGGCCAGAGTAGCTGAATATCAGCCAAATGAGGAAACCCCATTTTTGGCCTTCTTCAGGTAACTACCACAAAAAGAAATATACAATAGCTCCGCAACAGGATTTGCAACAATAATAATCATATGACATGATCATTAAAAAAAAAAGAAAAAAGTGCTTACACAGCTTCTTGCCCTTGTAAACCATATTGTACCGATAACAGTCCAAGCCCACAGAAACGGATAGAGAAGGAGAGATAGGATAGAGAGCACCACCACTCTCCCACAAAACCCAATGTTCCGCTGTTGACTTCCAAAATCCCTAATTGATGTGAAACAAATAAACACAGCCATTCCAGAAGCATCAAGATTGAACAACATATTCAGAAGAATAAGATAACAGTGAAGGAGTGGGACTTACAAGCCAAGCCCAGCAGCAAGACCATTGTCAACAAACATTAAGACGCGGAAGATAAACACGGTGGTGTAATCAACCTGAGGAAGTTAGAGAAGAAGAAATCAAAAGAAACAAGCTCATAGAGATAAACAAGAGAGAGAGAGAGAGGGAAGCAAATACCACGATCCATATATGCAAGGGGTATTGGCAGGCATGGTATCTCTTCCAATTGATAGCTACAATGATTCTAATCAACAATTAAGGAAACTAAAAATCACCTTAAACCCTAAGAAAAACAAAGCTCAGTACAACAGGATTTTGAATAGTTCCTCAATTCCATGAGAAAGAAAACAAAAAACTAAAATCGGATCGGGAACCCAACAAGGATACACACTAGTTGCAAGCATCGACAAGAAGAACCCATCGTACCTGCACAAGTTATATAAACGTTACACACAGAGAAAGTTAACAAGCAATGTGAATAGGAGATCTAAATTCATCTCACCACTTGAAATCGACACCTCTCATCGCCATTAGAGAGAGAGAGAGAGAGGTAAGATTGAGATTTCAAATCCGAGAAACCCTCTGAAGTTTTGAAATGCTTGAAATCGAATCCTCAGCTGATGGAGAAAAGATTTAGGATTGGTGAGTGGGAGGAGAAAAAAAGGGGTTTCTGGAGCAAAGTAAAGCAATAGAGCGATAAAGATGTGAAAGAGAAAACGGAAAACCTCTCACTGATAAAGAAGGTTTCACGATTTGGTAGTTTTGATGCGTTAGTTTTCCGTCATGTCGTGTTTATCACTAATGTGGATCGAATTAGCTTTAACAGATTAGGTTTGTTCAACTACAAAAGGAATAAAAATTGATGTTGAAGTAGATTATCCACTGACTTAAAAAGTTTTAAACAAAGGTTTATCTTAGTTTGGTGGCTAAATGTGGTGGTAATAAACCCTTTTATAAATGTTTATATTATCAATATAACTAATAAAAATATCTTACTATTGCTAGTTATTTTTTTTTGTCATTATCGAAATAAAACTTCAAACGAAATTGTATTGCTCTGGTTTGGCCAGTATCATTTAGCCAATTTGGAGCAGAGCAGTAGACATGCGGAGAGTTGCATACTCATGATCTTCCGCATTTGGTAAGGCAGTCTGCACAGACATTCAACGATTTCAGAATATGTGTTTTGGAAATTTCAAGAAGTACCATAGATAGAGCTTTAATTTATCAAATTCAGCTGCCATAAGAGGCCAATCTTCTTCAGTGTGTATCAGCTTGACGAGTTCTTCAGCTTCTGCGTGGAGAGGCGATGTCGCATTCTTCTCCTTGCACCCCCAAACAAGGTCGGGAATCATGCGTTCAAAAGCAAAAAACCCAAGCCAGCTCTTTCGTTATTGCTTATCCAGGATGCGTCCGTTTGGCAACTCCATTGTAATGGACTAGGGGTCTGTGGCAGGGAACATGTAGTATTTTGCGGCTCCTCATGCAAGTTGTCTTCAAATTCTGTTACTCGCTGAGCTAAGGTCCAAATTTCCGCTTCCTTTGCCGTTATTTGAAGTGTATGTTACATCTTTGTTGTTGAAAAATTTTCCATTTCTTGCCTTCCATATATACCATAGTATCCACGAGATCGAAGCCATCATTACAGCGTTTGTCCCTTGTTCCTTTATACGTATGAGAAGTTAGTCAATATTCGCATATAGTTATGCACGGGAAACGTAATGGAAAAGTTTGTATAAGAGATATGGCAAACTTGGAGAGATGGAGGACATTAAAAAAGGTGTGATTTATAGACTTTTTCTCTGCATCACATCGCATACAAGTAATGTCTCTTGCACAATGGTGATATTTTAATTGTTTTACTGTGGCTAAATAACCAGCATTTTCTTGCCATATGAAATGTTTGAGCTTTCGTGGAGCTTTGAACTTCCAAATTTCTTTTTAGCCCTATTGTACTCGGTTCCAAAACTAGTGAACAATGGTCAGCGGTTTGGATATCGCTTGCGACAAAGTAACCTGACTTTACTGTATATAGTCGAGACTTAAATAAGTCCCCACCGTAGCATTTGTTTCATCTTGTTATGCTCACTCGTATCGAAGTGAAGTGGGGTATGTCCTCTGCTGAACCATCACGTTTATCAAGTCGGAGTTCCGTTCCGGTCGCTCAGTGTCAATCAAATGATGTACCCATAGATTCTCATCTTGTGACGTTCTGACATTAGTAGGAGGTCTCGCAGGGTTTTTTTTGGAGCCAAGGTCCCTCACAAATCTATGTATCATGTCTGATTTCTATCTTTTTCCTAAGACCTCGTTGCAGGACCTGTCTCGATGCGACTATGATGCGCCAGCCGTAGGAAGGATTATTTGCTCGCTCTACTTTCATTGGTGTTGTATGTCTGTAATACATGCCTTTCAAAATCAGAACTAGGAGGGAATGAGGGTACTTGAGCATTCTCCACGTCTGTTTTGCTAGAAGAGTGATGTTGAAGTCTTGAAAATCATGAAACCCCAGTCCTCCTTCTTCCGTCAGTACACAGATCTTATCCCAAGTCACCCAATGAAGACCTCTATTATTTTCCTTGGTACTCCACAGAATCTTGCGACTGCGCTCGTAAGATTTTTTGTTATTCCTTGTGGCAGAAGATGGCACGACATAACATAGGACGGTACTGCGCTACTTCTTTGACCTGAACTTCCTTGCTCCCTTTTGAAAGAAACTTCATCGACCATGAGTTTGTCCGGTCATTTAATCTCTCTTTGACGAAGCTAAACACTTGTTTCTTAGAAACACATATTTTATGGTATATTTGAAAGGCACAAAACAATAAAGTTTTTAGTAATTTGGATGTGGATCCTCGAGATATCCTTCAATTAGCTGAAACAGAATCACAAATCTGGCATGAGACACAAATCCCAACTGATCAGAGAACCGATCAATCTCAATCAGACTCTAGTGTTCCAATCCCGGTCATCCCAGGTAAATGGTGCTTCTCAGATGGGTCATGGAAAGACAAAAAATTATTCTCAAGACAAGGGTGATACAAAAACCGGAATTAGATTAATGGGAGCAAGGAATACAAGAGCGAGTCAGTCACCTCTACACTTGGAGATTGAAGCTCTTGTGTGGACGGTTACAACTTTCCTCATCACTTTAAAACCTTCTATGATGGCTCCCAGAACAATGAACAAGTACTTGAATCTGCCCGAATCATCCAATTTCACACTCATGATTGTCTGATGATTGATCTTCTATAACATGTACAAATAAGAATAAACATTTGATAACTTTCTTTGGGAGTCCCACGCAAAATGCTCACAACTTTTTTTTTACCTCTCAAAGCAGTGGAGTATGATATATTGACACACAATTTTGTCAACATAACCTTGATAATGCTGGGAAGAGGAGTTTCCATTTCTTCTGGATAATCATCATGCAATATAGATGCAACTAGATGTGGCGTGTCTTTCCTCTTTGAGTTGCAGTTACTCTGACTTCCATGCGAGCATGTATGCATCTTGTTGTATGTTCTGATAGAGAACATTTGGAGTTTTTAATCTTCGCAGCCCGTAGTCCCCATTTACATCATTCCTTAATACATTTTAGCACTAATCGCTTCTTTTCCGATTTTACCACATTAAACCCAAAAGTTTTCTTACATGCGTCTCTATTCACCACTTCTTGCACTACCTTTCTGCTAGCAAACTCTTGTTGTATTTTCAAACCTAGACCGTCTTCCCATTCCTCCATAAACTGAATCGGTTCGACAATAGGTGGAACATCTACATTTCCATCCCGAAATTCTCTGTCTTCATGACCATTATCCACAATGCCATCAACATTTTCCTTTACATTGCCATCAACATGGCCATCAACATTTTCATCCACATTTACTTCTTCATCACTTTTTCCAACATCTCCTCAATCGCCACAATTCACTCCTCGGGTTGTTTATCAAATTGATTGTTGTCACCATATAAAGTTATGGCTTTATCTCTGATTTCATCATCATTCGATTGCCACACCTCATAGTTCATACCTAAAGTACTTCGTTTGTCCGCTCTTGAAAGTTGCTTTGGGAATTCTGTGCTTTTGATGACCTGCACAAATAAAATGCACATACAGTTGTTTTTATCAATGGGAAATAGATAACCATAAAGGTCGTCATCATCACAAATGGGAACTTTTTCCTCAAACCCAACCAGCAGTGGAATGTAACCCAATTTCAACTTCACATTACTTTCATCTACCGCGAGCTTTTTGCATATCCGAGCTTCTACGATTGAAACAGTTACCTCGTACGTATCATTCTTCAACACTGAACAATACATGTGATCTTCACATCTTAAGTGTATGATGAGGTTGTTGCTCATTGGAACCTGCCAAAAGCATTGATACCATCCATTATGCATAGAAAAATCATCCCTACAAAAGTAATCCGTATGCAGAAAGTTTTGAAGATATAACAGTATTAGTAGTTCTACCACAATTATCAATAATACTAGTTTCCCCAGTTCTCCTCTCATATCTGTATTGATTTTGAAATCTACATTCAATGCACTATGAATCAAACAATGCAAGCATTCGCATACTCAATTCAAGTCATAATGGATTCAAATAACAAGGTGCAACATCTAAATCCATTCTAATCAGGTTTTCCAGCTTATTCAAAAGCTATGAAACCGTAAAACATACCCGTTTTGAACCTTCGACAGTGGAGGATACACCAGTGGTGGACAGGGGATACGATTGGACCTTACAAAGCAGCGGAGAACGAAGGAGGACCGACCAGAGCAGCTTTCGAGTGGGAGAGAAGAACCCCGAGTCGCTCTCGTCTGGTTTCATTTTCTAAACGAGAAAACACAAAACAAGAAACCGCAAATTCAACAAACCAAAATGCTTTTCGTTTATTATTCTTTTTGATTTTTATTTAATTTATTTTATATTATCATAGGTTAATATTGTAAATGCAGATCCTTTAATGAATACTAGGTGATTTTCCCGTGCTCATGCACGGATATAAATATTTATAAAGTAAATATATATTAAAATAATTTATTGCTATTTACTTTTAATTTTAAATTATTTTATAATTTGTATGCATAATATATTATAATATTATATTACTTTAATTAGAACTATGATTTTAGATATGTTATATCTAGTCGACTTCATTGTTTCTACTGTTGATTTAGTTATCATTTGGGTATATTGGATTATATACATTTATTTGAATTCAACTATAATATTTTTTATTCTAAATATAGTACGATTTTAATTAATTTTTTATTTGCATTTAGGTTGATTTTTGTTTTAGATATGTAAATATATTTTAGTAATTTATGTATAACTTAAGATATATTGTGCTTATAATTAAATATAAATAAACCAAATTGTTTGACTCCAAATTACGTAAATTAGTGTAACGATAATATTCTGAAGTCACATGCATATATATAAATTTTACAAAAGAACTAAATTGTAACAGTTGATTAATATTTTTTTTCATTTGTTAATGTGTTTTGAGTCATCCTATAATTTATATTTATAAAACAAATTATAATTATTATAAAATTATATTTTCTTATTGTAATTAAATCTATGATTTTAGATATAAGTTGGATTAGTGAAGTCACTGATGTTATGAATATATTGAGTTAGATATATTTTTTCAAATTCAAACCGAAGTATAATTATTTTATTATAATTAACTCAAGTCAAATTAATTTTATTTATCACTAAATGTGTATGTATTTTCATAATCTATATCAAATTAATTGTTGTTTTTAAAGATATTAGAAAATAAAGCGATAATATATAGGTAGTTACATATATAAGTAACTAATACAAGACATATCAATATCTACATATAATTAAAATATTTTTATAAATTGTAAATAATTTATGCCTTTTAATTATGGTTATATTAGATTCAACGAACATAAAAAAATAAAATTTCAAAAGAAAAAAAATATACACAATTTAATAATGATAAAATATAATATATTTACCTCTTTAAAGTATATAGTGGGATGTTGTTTTAAAATATTTTATAATTATTTGATCAAAAGATGTTTCTTGTTAAAATTTATTTTTAGTTTTTTTGATATCTTTCTAAAATAAGTAGTAAAACATCTATTAGTTTATGTTACTTAAATATTTTATGTAAATCATCTAAAACAATATATAGATATATAAAATATATTTCTATTACTTTGAAAATATATTGATATATTGTTCTACTGTTTAAAATTATGTTTTATAAGAAATAATATTTATTTTTCTAATATAAAGATAGTCTGTGAAAATATGAATATAAAGAAAGTATATTTTATGTTATTTTTAAATGGAATTTTACTATTTTGTGAAATTTCCTTTTTTAATGAAATAATATTATTTATACATATATTTTTCGTTTTTAAATTCGATTTTTAAACTTTATAAATGTTTCTTTTTTATTATATATATTATTTGGAAAATTTAAAAAAGGAAACTAAATAAAAATCAATAATAGTATTTAAATATAGTATTTTTTTCATTAAGGGTATCAATGTAATCAATCATCGTGAAAGTTAACGTGAGTGCGACACATAGGAAACTGACTTCTCAAATAATATTATAGAGATGAAGGATATGAAGATTTTGGAAGGATATAAGTGATTTAAAATTTTCAACTAAGAGAGTTTGAGATGATGTCTCTCCTGGTGATGCTCAGTAGGCATGGGCATTCGGAGTCCCAATCGGGTTTCAGTTTTTCGAGCTTATGAAAATCAGCTCCATTCGGATTATTTGAAAGTTTGGTTTAAGATTGGTTTGGGTTATATCGAGTTCAGGTCGGGTTGGTAAATCTTCAAAGAACCGGTACAACCCAATGTACTTTTGGATTTGGGTCCCAATCGGTTCTTTGATTACAAAAATACCTAATGTGTACCCACTTTGTAACCAAAACATAACTAGTACAAACCAAAACATTTTTCTAACCAAAACATAAGTAAAATCGATTCAAAAATGAAAAACGAACATCCACTGTGATCATTCAAAATCAAAGAAAAGAGAAATATATTTATTAATGAAAAAACAAATATATGAAAGTATAAAATGAAGTTCAAGTCCTTATAAAATGAGTAACATTGTTTAATAAAAACAAAATCTAAATCTAAATATTTCAAGATTTAAAAGCCACATTCAACCATCAACATTGATGTTATAGAATCATCAACCTTCATGTAATAGATAAGTATATTAGATATTTAATATATTTAGAATATTTATTAGGAATTGATATCATATTTTATACAAGATTTTTTTCGGGTTTGAACGTTTCAGATTCTATCGGATATCCATTTATGTTCGAGTTCGGTTCGGATAATGTCCATAACCTCAACAACCATAAAACAAGATCCATTCAGTATTTATGTCGGGTTTGAATGGGTTCAGTTCATTTGTATCGGATCGGAGTCGGTTCGGAAAGATGAGATTCTGTTTATTTGCCCAGTGTTCAGAATTGAAAACAATGTCGTTTTGCTGCTTCCTCTTTACCTTAGCACACCGGAGCAGCATCATCATCATCATAGACAGGGGCGGACGCAGGTGTAGGGGTATGGGGGCATGTGCCCTCTACTCTTTTTTTTTTTGGAAAAATTTATGATTATTTGAATAAATTGTTGTTACATTAATGAATAAATAGATAAAGTGCCCTCAGCTCATAACATTCTTTTTTTTTTAATTTTTAGTAGAGATTAGCGTTCGGGTACCAATTCGGGATTGAATCTATTCGGATTTCGGGGTTTTCAGGGTCAAAGATTCAAGCTTCATTCTCGTATTTCTAAATTTTGGTTTGGATTCCGTTCGAATTTTTACAGGTTCCGTTCGGGTTCGGATAACTCATTTAAATTATTTTAATTTTTTAAAAATTCATTATATAATTTAAACTTCACAAAATATATAAACAAAATAATATATTACATATAAATTTGAATAACATATTTTAAAATATATAAACATAATATATAAATTAGTTTGGTTTGAATATTTGGATAGAAAATCAACAGATCTTTTAAGTATTTTTTTACTGTTTTGAGTATACTTTTAGCTTTTTTAAACATTTAATTTTGACTATTTGTATATATTTTTTCAAATATTTTGGATAGCTATATATTTTGGATGTTTTTAATATACAGTAAATCTAAAAATAATTAATATATTTAGATATATAAATTTATTTCAGATACATTAAGGTATCTGAAATATTTAGTCTCGGGTTGGATTTGGATCAGATTCAGTTCTCTACATATTAAAATTTTGAATCCGTACGGATATTTAATCAAATTTCGACAGATTCGATACAATTTTTATCAGATTCGGTTCAGTCCTTCGAATTCTAATTTCTTTTTACAGACCCTAGTTTTTAGTATTATGCCCCCAGACTAAAAATGTTTCTGGATCCTCCACTGATTATAGAACCAATTTTGTCCGTAGCCAGCCAGCCAGCCAACAAGGGAAACCGCCATCCTCAACCAAAATCGCCCCTAACCTTTCTGATGCAACAGAACGCGCCTCGTTAAGACAACTGACGCGATCTCTCTACACAAGGCATTTGAGGAGCAATAATAACAGAACCACACCACACGTTAAAGGTTTAATTCTTTTGGGTTTGGTTTCTCCTCTTATTTCACATTTGTCTGAGATTAGAAATTTGCTTGTAAAAATCAAGGCTATGGCGGCTGTTTCTGGTGCATTTGTTGTTAGCCAGCCGTCGTTATCATCGAGACAACACCATTCTCCGACCATGTTAGGCATTCGTGCTTTTCCGATGAGCAACAAGAAGACAACTGGAGGTCTGATCCGTTGCGAGGTTTCTTCATCAACGGTCTCGGCTCTTCAGCAGCTTAAGAAGTCCTCCATTGACAGTAACCAATCTCTCTCTCTCTCTCTCTGATTGTGTTTGATATTTTCTGATATGTTATACTCTCTCTATCTCTCTCTCTCTCTCTCTCTCTCTCTCTGCAGGATACACAAAGGAGAGAAGCAGCATTGTTGTGATTGGTCTTAGCGTCCACACTGCTCCTTTAGAGATGCGTGAGAAGCTTTCCATTCCTGTTGCTGAATGGCCTCTTGCTATCTCTGAGTTGTGCGCTTTGAACCATATCGAAGAAGCTGCTGTTCTCTCTACCTGTAACCGTATGGAGATTTATGTCCTGGCTCTCTCTCACCACCGTGGTGTCAGAGAAGTCACCCAATGGATGTCCAAGGTTCTTTCTCTCTGTCTCCTGCACTACTACTACACTTTTGATAATTATTCAATATTTTGATAGTTATATGTTTGTTGAATCTTTTAGTGTTACAATCAATGCTATTTGATCTTTTTTGCCAGAGAAGTGGAATCCCAGTTTCTGACATCTGTCACCACTGGTTTCTTCTGTACAACAATGACGCCACGCAACATCTGTTTGAAGTCTCAGCTGGTCTCGACTCTCTTGTCCTAGGAGAAGGTCAGATACTCTCACAGGTTAAACAAGTCAGAGAAAAACTACGAAGTGGGTTTGGTATGGTTATCCCAGGGCTGTTTGAAAAGGCTATTACCGCTGGGAAGCGTGCCAGAGCAGGGACGGGTATCGCCTCTGGGGCTGTTTCCGTTAGCTCTGCTGCCGTCGAGCTTGCTCTCACCAAGCTTCCACCAGGATCTGCATCCTCCTCTGCTATGATGCTGGTTGTTGGCGCAGGAAAGATGGGGAAGCTTGTGATCAAGCACCTGGTTGCTAAAGGTTGCACTAGAATGGTTGTTGTGAACCGGAGCCAAGAGAGAGTTGCAGCTATTCAAGAGGAGATGCCATCTGGCGTTGAGATCATTTATAAACCCCTCGATGAGATGCTAGCTTGTGCTGCAGAAGCCAGTGTAATCTTTACCAGCACAGCATCTGAGACACCATTGTTCTTGAAGGAGCACGTCGAGTCTCTCCATCTTACGGGTGCTCCGAGGCTCTTTGTTGATATCTCTGTTCCTAGAAACGTTGGATCTTGTGTTGCTGAATTAGAGGGTACACGGGTTTACAACGTGGATGACCTCAAAGAAGTTGTTGCTGCCAACAAAGAAGACAGGGCGAGGAAAGCAATGGAAGCTCAGGATATAATAAGAGAGGAAAGTAGAAAGTTTGAAGCGTGGAGGGACTCTTTGCAGACGGTTCCAACAATCAAGAAACTAAGAAGAAAAATAGATAGAATCAGAGCTGTTTCGGTTGAAAAGTTCATGTCGAAATATGGCAAAGACATGGACAAGAAGACGAAGGAATCAGTAGAGGATCTAACCCGAGGTATGGTGAACAAGATCCTGCACGGTCCAATGAAACACTTGAGATGCGATGACACTGAGAACAGACGGCTGCATGAGACGCTGGAGAACATGGAGGCTCTCAACAGAATGTTTGAACTCGAACTAGAGTTACTCGAGGAGAAGATCAGAGCAAAGATGGAACAGAAATAGAGAGAGAGAGAGGCATCCATTTTTTTAAACATGAGTAGAGAGTGAACATGTCCTCATTTTGATGACAAGTAAGCCACAATTGTTTTATTTATTACGTTTGTGTTTGGTAATTTTTAACTCTTGCGTTCCGAAAGAATGATAATCGGTGGTATACAACACAGACTAGTAAGAGTGAGTAACCTTTTACAGCCTTTTTAGATCATAATCTCGTTTTGTTTATGATGTCTTTGATGACAAACAAGCAAGTAGAGTTTGTAGAGAGAAGCCCATGTGTCGAATAAAGTGAATAAGGGAGAAAGAAGGGAGATCTGGCTGGTATTGAAACTGAATAAAAGGTGGGAACTTATAGAGAAGTTTGAGAATCAGGTGGAGGATACGTACGAAAAGAGCAAGAACAGAGATAACCAAACATAATACAGAGCTTAAAGATGGATGTTTCTGGTTCAGAAGTGTTATTGTTGGTGATGGGATGAAGATTTACGTGAAAGATCTTGTCTTGGTGACATGATTAATCATCATATTGCCTGGCTAAAACGAACATAATTTGATCAGAATTTTACATTTAGAGGATCAAGAACCGTAATACGGTGATAAGAAACACAAGGATGTGACAAAGAAACTTGACATGGTTTGCCGTCTGATACATTAAATCTTGAAAGTAGAGTCTATCAAGTAGAGTCTATGCAGATATGTTTGTGATGACTCATTTTCTCATGTTTCACATTGGAGCACGCTTTCAAGAAGTCGAAACAAGTGTGAGCAAATAAACAACACATACATTGTGTGGCTGGAAAATAATGAGATTGTGGTATATGGTTTTATGAAAGTTCCCTCAAAAAATCAATTTAGTCAATTGATCAAAGATACAAGACCGAAGATATCTGCCCGTAAATCTCCTTTTGTTTTGAAGATGTGACAAGCAGGATCGTCTATTTGCACGTGCAAATGGAGCAGTCGAACATGGTCAATATTTTTTTTTGTTTAGTAATAGTTATAAATTTAAAATCATATATTTATAAGAAAACAGAATACTATATTTGAATTTAATTTTCGTATTTATAACCAATGAATATAAATTACAATTCTTTATTTAAACTAGAAATGCAGTAAATTATGAAGTAATTAGTATTTATATCAATTGTATATTCAATGGCAGTATAGAAAGTTAACATATTCTAATTTGATTATGTTAAGGAAACAATTACCAATTAGTGATTATAAATAGAGAGAAAAAGATTTATTTTCTTCACATTTTTTAAATAAAAAATAGCAAACACAAAGGAAAAAACTAACCTACAACTTCTGCCGACAAAAAAAAATGTCGTGTCTAATCAAGAGATAATAAACGTAAAAGAAAAACTAGAAAAGCTAGAAGAATAATCAAATTTGATAATTTGATCGATGATTTCATTGAAATAATTAAATAGATAAATGGAGTATTTAGATATAAAATAATTAAATTAAAGTATTTATTTTATACTTTAATGATATTTTGTGAAAAATCTAAATTATTTCAAATCATTAAAAAGGTCTTAATTATTTTTTGAACAGAGTCTATATAAAGTTTAAGACGGCTCTGGTGACAAGTAGTAGGTGGAGATCATTTGATCCAGGAATTATCACCGTAATAAGCGGTGCCAACCTTAAAGCGACAGTGGCACCCTCCCGGACTACCACTCTAGCTCTCATCAAAACCTGACCCAACTGTGAATTGCCTCTTCTGAAACTAGTCACCCCAGCCTTGAGCACTCTCGCAGTCACAAGTGCGCCTGCAAATGGTATCATCATCCGCAAGAAATGATCAGTTTTTTTTCAATCAAGAAAAAAAACAGCGGTGCATATTCAAGAACATAGGGAGTAGCACTAGTATCTAGTCGAGACACTTTCCACACAATTTCGCTGGCCTATAGGCTACAGTGGAAGCCTGTCATTGATTAGAACACTGAAAGAATCAGTTTTTTATACTCAAGCATAAACACGAAGTTGTTCTCCAACAAAAATCACTTATGAATAGAGAGTTTTATACAGTCTGAAACTTGAGAGATTCTCAAACGAACAGAAAGACACTTATGCCAGAGCACACCGACTCAAAATGTGAAACAAAACACCACAACTGTATCTCAGTTTCAAAGTTTAAAACGACAAGGAGGAAAAATATTCAATTCAATCTATCGAATTCTGGAGAATAGTATCCAGAACATTTCATCCAATGATTCTGATTATGAATCAAAGAGAACAAGTATTGTGTACAGAGAAATCGGTAACCCTGAAAGAAAGTGAAACATCCGTATTTGGAAAAACATAAAAGAATTAATTTGGTTACCTATATCACCAAAATCAATTTACATTTTTTTGTCATACATCCGTTTAAAACTCCAAAGTTAAGCATGCTTGTGCAATTGTGCTTAAGTAGTGAAAGGATGTGTGACTTATTGAGAAGTGATTTGCGATACCATATGAGTGAGATCAAAGTACGGAGAAAGATCGGATGGTGATTGCAGAGTCAGTAAACAATGATTTCAATTGGAAAAATTAACGAATCGAGCGTTGGAACGGGATGAGGCCCACAGGTCGAGAGAGAGCGGACGTGGGTGACCCATTAGTCGTGGACGGTCGGGGCTTTACAAGTGGCATCAGGGCTGAGTAACCATCTCGGTTTTGACCCGAGAGGCGTCTTGAGACTTGTCGTGGAGCTCAACGAGAATGTTTTGTTCTTTAAGAGATGTTGAATTGTAACATCCCGAGTTGTGATATATGGAAAAGATTAAGAGAATTGATTTGACTACCTATGTCACCAAAGTTGACTTACCTTTTCTGTCATACATCCGTTTAGAACTCCAGAGTTAAGTATGCTTGAGCTGGTGTAAGTGAAAAGATGAGTGACCTACCGGGAAGTGATTTGTGATACCGTGCGAGTGAGGCCAAAGCACGGAGAAAGGTCAAGTGGTGATTGCATGATCAGTAAACAATGATTCGAGCTTTTGGAAAAATTAACGGGCCGACCATTAGAACGGGATGGGACCCATGAGCCGAGGGAACGACCGTAGGTGACCAATTTGTCGTGGACGGTCGAAGCGTTACAAAAATTATGTTCGAATTCGATTAATTGAATAAAGGAAGACAAGTCTAGAGGAACAAGAGAATTTCTGACACGCTTATTCTCCTAGAACAGATCTTCCCTCTCTGCTTCTACCCCCCACTCATCCCTCAGTGCCAAGCCGAAGAAGTTGAATCCCCTATATACTAAAGTAGGGATGTTAAAATGGTTTGAAGACCGCGGGCTTAAGCGGGTTTAATGTAAACGGACTGACCCGTGACCCGTTTATAATCATGCATAAATAAACGGGTCTGTACGGGTTGGTCTGTTTAGACCTGTTTCGTTGATGGCATACTCGTTAACTAAACGGGTATCCGTTTTGGCCCATTTATAAGTTTTTTTAAAAACAACTTTTTAAGAAAATTACAAATTTATATTTTTAAAACGAATATAGAGATATGTTTTTAAAAATCATAGTTGTGTTTTTGAAACAAAATAGTTAAATTATGTTTAGTTTGTATGTGTTTTTTTATAATTTTTCTTTTAATTTCGTATGTGTACCAATGACAAATCTGTATTTAAAATAATTAAACTGCATTTAAAAAAAAATAAACGAACTCACAGGCCTAAACAAGCATTTCTATGTTAAACGGGTTCAGAGTTGAATAGGCTTTAACGGATACACCGTTAAACGGACATGCGGTTAACGGGCTTAAATGGGCAGAATCTAAACGTAGAGGTGTCAAAATGAGTTATAATTCATGAGCTGGCTCAGCAAAGCTTGATTTTTCATGCGCATATCTCTATTTTTTTAGGTTGATTTAATAAATGAGTTTAATGATCGAGTTTAAATTAGATCACGAGACATATAAACGATCTTTAATGAACATGAGATAACTCCCGAGCTTGATAGTTTTATGGATAACTTCTATTTTTTATGAAAGATAGTTTCTATATTAATCATATTTATATTCTAAAATTATAATGTAAAACTAAGAAGTAATAAATATATGTATACATATATATATATATATATATATATATATATAAATGTAAAGGAATATTGATATCAATCATATATCTTTAGAATTAAAATATAAAATTAAATATTCCTAAGGCTCTCATGAGGAATATATATCTTTACGATTTGAATAGATGAATAGTTTGAAGATGAATCATCACAAGATTCTTATGTGGAATATATTTTTGATCACTAATTTAGTGTTGATTTAATATATTATTAGGTCTTGGTTTTATTCAATATATAATATTAATGTTTTGAATTTTTAAATTATATTATAAAAATTATTCAATATTTTATTTTTTTAATTATTTTGTTATTTTTATTTTGTTTTTGATCTCGAGTTAACTCATTTAACTCATGATCTGTTGATTCTAGCAAGTCTACTTCGGGTTACTTGGTAACATTTGCGGGTGGAGCTCTGGCATGGCAATCAAGGCTGCAAAAGTGTGTTGCACTTTCTACAACTGAGGCAGAGTTCTGGCTGCAGTTGAAGCTTGTAAAGAGGTGTTGTGGATGTAGAAATTCTGTGAAGAAACCGGTTGCAAGCAAGAAAAGTATAAGCTGCTTTGTGATAGTCAAAGCGTCATTTGTCTCAGGAGGAATTCTACATTTCATTCGAAGTCAAAACACATCCAGAGAAGGTATCATTGGATAGAGATGTGGTTGCTTCTAAGGAAGTGTAACTTGCAAAAGTTCATACATATGATAATAGAGCTGATATGATGACAAAGTCTTTGCTGAGGGGAAGCTTGAAGTATGCCGAGGTATAACTGGATTGGTTGTTTCATCCATTTAGTCGGAGGGGGAGTTTGTTGGGTTCCTTCTAGATGGAGGAAACCCATTAGGTTTGGTTGGTGATAACCAAACTTGGAAGTTAGGTCATTGGTATTAGTCCATGAGATTAGTATTGGAATTTGGAAGTTATTGGGGTTAGTAAGACACTATATAAAGTCTTTTAACCTAATTGTGTGCAGTCAGCAGAGAAATTAGAGTTGACACAAGAAAGAAGAGTGCTTAAGAAGACTCATTAGACAAAAGAGAGAAAAGGAGAGAAGAAGACATATTTCGTCTGGGTTTGTCAAGGCAGATTAGAGGGTCAAACGGATCCGTATCAGGCTGATACTTTGTGGGAAGCTTCTTCAGTCAGTGGGTTAAAGGTGCATCGAAGGGATTTGGATTCTAAAAGTTGGATCTTCTGTTGCATGTGTTTTGGTGAAGCTGGCTGCCACAATTCTTCAGCAGTACTATCTTGAACATTTGGTAAATCCGACGGTGAGATCTTCTCTGATTGAGCTGAGATTTGGCAGAGGTGTTGTAGACTTGTTCATCTTAGATTTGTACGGTGAGATTAGTCTCTGGTTGCTGGAATCATTGTGACCTGAGGTCGTTTGGATTGCTCTCTTGTTGTTGTAGTATCTTGTGTTGGAGATAGCTCTTTGTAGTTATTATCTCTGTTCTGTTCAGGTTGTTGAACAAGGAGGACGTGGTTGTACTCATACCATTTATATAGTGGATTTTTGAGTGGACTACGGTCCTGTTGTTTTTTTCTTCATACATCGAAGAGGTTTTCCAACGTTAAAATTGTTTGTCTCGTTTATTTATCGCTTATTGCATATCCTGCTATCGTCGAAATATTTTCCTCACAGGTTCACAAAATGTCAGGGGAACACGACCGTAACATTCCGCTGCGCCGTGCTTCCTTTTCCCCCAACACTGATTTGAAAGGTCTGATGCTAAACCTGTTGAGCTTGTAAATTGTGCTTGGTTTCAGTTCATCTTTGAAGCAGGGCAGAAAGCGTGTCAAAATAAATCCTTGAATTGTTGTTTGACTATGGTGGTTTCATTAGGTAAGAAGAGTTAGTGATGACTGTAACAATAAAGTTATGGGTTAGGTAAGTTTGCGAGAATACCTTTGGTCGAGGAGGAGTAACTCAACTCCCATGAATATGTTCCCCTTCAAAAAGTTGCAGGCTTCCCAGCAATGAATCAGCCTAACCAAAACTTCTTTGGTACAGAAATCTCTTTGGAGGAAGTCAAACGTTTTTGGGATGGCAAGGGTCGATGGTGGAGCCATTGTTTTTTTTATGGAGTTTTCTTTAAGGTCTTCTTCCATGGGTTTGTTGCTCGGATATTGAGTTTTATAAATATGTTTTTTATGATATTAGTATAAAAGTTATATCTAAACAAATAAAAATGTAAAACTATACATTTTTAGATAATATATGTTTAATGTAGTATTTCCATTTGTTAAATTATATATTTACTTATTATATTTAAATTAATAAAAATATAAAACTACATATTTTTCATATAAGTTTTTTAAAATAGAATTTCAATTATTTATATTGTATATTAATTTAAAATGTAAAATGCCACGTGGCTTATTCTAGAAGAATGTTTGTTTGCTGATGTGAACGCTCTATGGAGCCTCGATTAATCACTTTTATTATCCTTTTTATCTTTTTTATCAGCAGAAATAAGATATAACTAGGATATGATCCGCACCTTGTGCGGGGTGAGAGGAAAATTAAATATTTAAAATCACATCATATTTTAGTTTATATACCATAAAATCTAGAAGTCCGGCCATTTCAAACTAAAAGCAAACGTTAAAAGCTGAAAGATATATTCAATTGCTTTAAGAGATGTATAAATATAGTAAAACAATTGCTTTATCAATTAGTTTGCTATACAATTTAAGGGAATATGTACAATTATTTATTGACCAATCAATAATTGTACATCCCCTTAGTGTTAAAATGGAAGCAAAAAAAGAGAATAACCTTTAAAGAGTACTATATTTTCGATTTTGCCATTTTGACGACGTGTCGGCACGAGGTTCCTTCTCATACCCTTTATGAAAGAAGGCTTACTCACTCTAGGATATTACGGCTATTGCCATTGGACAGACATGCATATTTGTATGCAAATGATACATAGTTTCATGTCCGAACATGTATAAAAGGAAAGAAGTCAATTTCAGGATTCAAGTGTATGGTTCACGTGATTTTTTCATTCCTTTCCACTTTCTATATTTTGAATTCATCTTTAATAAGATTTTGTAAATTTGTTTTGCATATGGAAATCGAATTATGACTCATATTAAATAGAGAGTGGAAAGAGCTTCTTTTTTTGGCAATTGAAATCGAATTATGACTCATATGGAAATCGAATTATGACTCATATTAAATAGAGAGTGAATTATGATCTTTTTATTTCGAAATCGAATTTTGATTATTCTCTTCCTTTCCACTTTCCATTTTTTGAAATGATCTTTACGAAGATCTTCCAATTTTGTTTTGCATATGGAAACTAAACCAAGTCTAATATTAAATAGTGAGTGAATTAGGAACTAATTAGATTCGTTTTTCCATGATTTGCATACGAAATTAGTTGCATTATTATCACTTTCTATATATATATATATTTTAAGATCAGTCATTAGGAATTACGAGGTGTTACTCGGGTAATGGTGAACTTCACTGTGAGCCCGTCATGTGGATCATATCGTGTATCCAAACATCCTTACAAGATTGTGTTTCAAGCCACAACTAGAGTGAGGAACTCTGAATATTTGCCACATAATTTGAGTGGTTTCAACCCTTTGAACTACAAAGACCTCATGTCTGGAAATCTAGACACAGATTTTTTGGTTGGTAAGTATGCTTACGTTTCCATATTTTGTTTCTTGTACAATTATTGTTTATCTTCTTCTAATATATATTTTTTTATATTTCTATTAGATGTCATCGGTCAAATCGTGGAGGTTTCTTATATCGAAGTTGTTGCTGTCCATAGAAAAGATACCCCAAAGCTTTCCCTGCAACTTCGGAACCAAGAGTAATGCTAAATTTGGAAATTCATCTTCGTTCCTCAATAGTTTTGATTTTGGTTTTCAGAATATTTTTCTATGAACCTAATGATTAGTTAAATTTGGAATTTTCATCCTGTTTTGTAGTTTTATTAACTTCTACTGTTTCATTTTTTTAGGGATTATCGTATTCCAATGGTGTTATGGGGTAAATTTGCTCAGGATGTCAATGATTCTATCCAAATTCGAGGTGACAATCCATTGATCTGTGTTATGAGGTTTGGGAAGATAAAAGTTTGGAAATGTATGTTTTTAATCACCCTAAAGTATTCTGCCTCTATATTATCTTTTTTAGATCTAATATGTAGTACTCCGCTTGGTTTGAAGTTTAGTTTGAGGACAATTTGTCTGATACCAGGTTTCCTGTAATGAAGAAGAAGAATGATTAAGTAGCATAAATCTAGACAAGCCCATCATTTTACTTAGCCAGTATTAGAAATGAAAATAAAGAATATGGTTTAAACTTGGTATTATAAATTTCTTTTGATCGGCTTTGCTGCAACGTTTATTTTATAAAGTATTGCTTAATATAAAAATTACTGTAGGAAGTAAAAAAATACCAAGATGATCACATTAGTAACTTTAAAAATTGATGACAGTTCGTTAACGGGTTATGCAGTATAATTTCACATATATCTTATATGGACTTATTGTTATGAGTTATTTGTGGGCCGTTTAAATTTCACTTTCCTGAAAGGATTTTTTGATTCACATGAATCAAGGATGAACATAATCTGTTAACTTTGACCAATAAATCTTAAATGACAGCTATGGTATTTATCATTAGAATTTATAGTCAAGGTAATATGAGACCACTATATATCAAATTTCAGAAATAACATATTTTCTAAAATCCGAGTAAATCAATCACAAGAAGATATATATTACAAGACCTAATTGATAAAGAAAATAAAATCTTCGAACTATACATGGTAATAAAATATATGACGGTTGTATATGCTAATATGTAAATTTATGATCTTATTATATTAACTCTGATTAATATGGTAGGTCATTCATATTCTATTGATAAAAAGATCACAGATATATAATGTTATTTCTACTATTTTGAACAGTTTTTTTTCTATTAAACATTTTTATTTTATCTTATCATTAAGTATTTCTTTGAATTAAGCTTTATTCACCCGTCAAGTTACGTGAAGAAAGAGTCAATTATTTTCTCAATTTTATTTTTTGCTCAATTAGTCGTTTAGTTATTATTATATTAAAGTGATTTCAAATTGACAAACTGATCGTACTATCACAAAAGCATCTCCTTAATATTCTACCTGCCTATTTTTTACAGCAAACTATATTATCATTACTTGATGAACGAAGTATATTTGATTGGTTTCTAAGTTCCATTAGTACCTGTAATAATCAGTGACCACCAATTAGAATGTTGGGAAGCAGAACCGTCAAGCACAAAGATGATGTCGTTTTGGGATAAGATTCCGAGGAGTCCCAAATCGACTCTACGAAGGAGACACGCGAGCTGAATCGGGTAATGGCTCAACCACCCCACAACGTCGTTCAAGGAAGTCGTCTCTGCCGTCAACCAGGCCCAGTCACCGAGATCCACCATGATCTGCAACAATTTTGATCGCAGTTTATATAAATTGAGAATCAAACAAAAATAAGACAAATAAGGAATAATCAAATCTCACCTGTAGTAATCGGTGAGAGTACAGCATTTTTCTTCTTTGAAAACCGGTACAATTAATTTTTCTGTTCTGTCGATTGAAGAACAACGACAACCCTAATCCTCTTTTGTATTTTTTTATTAAACCGAAAAATATGAGGATGACGATATGCTTTTTCTCTATTCAAATGCCGTGAAACAATAATGAGACATTCGTTTACGCACATGTCAGTTATTGGGTTTTGTGATGTCGAAAATTAACTCATCCCCCAAAAAACGCTAAGCTACGGGTTTAAGCAAAACCAATTTGAGAAAACCAGATTTTAATAACTTCATGGGATAACCATAACTCAGTCATATAGTTTTTTCGAAATCTTTTGGTAATTATTATAGTCGCATATTTAAATTTTTAAATAATATCACAGTATTACATCAAAAATTTGTGATCTAAACTCGCCAAAATACAGTTTTATTTTGAAATTTAAAAATTTAAAAGTTTTGATAATTTAAAATTATTCTTTATTTTTTAAAACATTATGGATTTAAGTTTTAAATTTAAAAATAGTTCAAATTTTCTTATATAATTTATTCAAATCGAAATAATGGAATATCAAACTAATAACACGTCATATATTTTTAATAGGTTAGTAGAAATTATGTTTAAATAAGATATACAATAATAATTAGCAACGACTACAAAAAAATGTTAATATTTATGATATAACATTTGTTAATTTTTCTTAAATATCAAACCAAAACTTGTATATAGTTTTCACATAAATTATATCATTAGTGTTAAAGAATTACATCGTAATTATCATTATTATTTATATTATTATAATAATATTATAATTCTAACAACTCGAGCACTCTTAGTAAACATCATCTATACATTTAATAACAAGTCTAATTGGAAAACCGAAGGCGAACAAAACCAAAATTTTCTCAGTAATAATTACTGGGGCACCTTACAGATACACATTAGTGTGTTGACTTATAACTTAACTTCTGATACCAAAGTGATAATTGTATAGTATTAGTGTAAATGTATTGGTTATGTTGTGTCTATGATTCAAACTACTCTCCTCACTGTTGTTCTTTAAAACTAAAACATGAACTATTTTAGTTGGTTGTAATTGCGCTGGTTATTGAAATTATTTTAATTTGTTTTTGTGATTATAATTATTAATAAATGATTATTTACACCAACAGAAACTTGTTACAAATTAACAAAACAAATAGTAACATTTAATATAACAACATACATATAATATATATATCAGACCAAACACGCAAATATACGGTACATTTATATTGAATATGAAAGAAACAACAAGATGATGGAAGACTGTAAAATTGAAACAAACTATGTTTTACATATATTAAACTTTTTGCATGCTAAATCCCGAACATAATCTGCAACAGGATTAGATTTAGGAACAATAAATTCTTCATGACTTGTTAGTTGTTTACCGCAAAATGTTTTGCAATCTACTTCACAAGTTGTCGGATCTGGTTTTCCGGATACTTTCATGCACTGATTCGAGATGCAGTGTTTGATACATATCTCAACATTGGTTGAAAGAGAAATTTGTGCCGAAAATATCATTATACATATAGCTATAATCATGAAAATAGGGCATGAATTTTTCAAAATTTGAGTTTTCATAATGTATATATGATAAAAAAAATGTGAAATGTGTATTAATTTTGTCTTTTTAGATCCTGAACAAGATGATTCTGATATTGTGTTAGTCATGGTGAATTATATAGTAAAGGAAATGATGAGTATTTTTAGAATTTGTTTTTAGTTTGTTTGCTGTTTCTTTTTAACGTATATACATCGATTAAGTTGTATGGAACTTACCTGTATTTTGTTTTTGTTAGCTATATAACCAATTATTGTTACAACAAAATAATTTATCCTTTTTTATCAGCAGAAACAAGATCTAATTTATGGTAATTATTATAGTCGTATATTTAAAATTTTAAATAATATCATAGTATTACATCAAAATTTTGTGATCTAAACTCGCCAAATTATGGTTTTATTTTAAATTTAAAAATTTTAAAAAATTTGAAAATTTAAAATTATTCTTTATTTTTTAATAAATTATGGACTTTAGTTTTAAATTTGAAAAATATTTCATATTTTCTTATATAATCTATTCAAATCGAAATAATGGAATATCAAACTAATAACACGTCATATGTTGTTAATAGGTTAGTAAAAATTATGTATAAAATTAGGATATACAATAATAGTTAGCAACAACTAGAAAAATTGTTAATATTTACAAGATAACATTGTTAATTTTTCTTAAATATCAAAGGAAAACTTGTATATAATTTTCACATATATTATATTCGTGATATGCTCGAATCTGTATTAATAATTATTTTTTATGTTTTATGATAATTGTAAGTTATTTAAATAGAAATATATATATATATCTTTTGTGAAAATATTTTTAAAATTTGATTTTTTTTCTTTAATTTATGTTTGTTTATCAATTTTTTTTAATATTTAGTTTTTAGCTATTCTTATCTATTTATTGTTTGCATTGACAAATGTATAAATTATATTTATAAATCTATTTATAATATATTTATAATTTTAATAATTTATAATTTTTATGTTTTAATATTATGTAAATTTCTCGATGCGTAGAAACTGGTAATACATTATTGTAAAAGTATTTATCATATTTTTACCTATTATGTTGCTCCTTTAATATAGCTGCAAGAGTAGTGTTTTATTATGCATTTTATTATCTAAATCGTACATTTTAACTAGACAATAAAGTTACCTATCATGATGCTTGATTAATCTAGATAAAATGTATGATTAAAAATTGTCAATACACTGTTGAATTCATATTTTGTATGATAATATGTATGATAAAAGTTACATATAATAATTATATATTTTACCTATCTTTTTATTTGATAAATTTATTAGCATCTCTATATATTATATTATATACTGATAGATACATATTGACTATTCTTTCTATTATTTTTAAATTTCGTTCATACTAATCTATTATTGGTTTCTATAAAAAAATTAATATAAATAGATCCAACTTATTAATGTATCTCTTTAGACATTTTATTATTAAATCATTTATTATAAACAATATTCTCTAAATATATGAGAGAAGGAAACACCGAGTTCGGCGAGCATCTCGAGTACTTGCCCTGGAGTCGGAAAGGAGAGACCGCAAGTCTTGAAGAAGGACAAATAAGCTCCACAATATCCTCCTCGAACGTTCTTCGGGACCTCGGAATCAGAAGCAAGATCAAGGATAAAGGCGCGATCGACATTGCACGAGGAATACAGATTCTCTATCTGATCCTTCGTGGTCGTTGAAGAGGAGAAGAAAACAAAGTCATCTCGACGAAGACCTAATAGCGTAAGAACAACGACGATAAAAAAGGAAGATAGGAAGAGAGATAAGAGTTGAAACAAGAAGGAAATCACTCGAGTATTTAAAGGCTTTCTCAACCCTAACGGCTCTATCGCTGCTCCCGAGAAAAGCAATAATTGCCTAGGTTTAATCCTAAAAGCAAGCGCACGTAGCCATTATGTGCCTAGAGAGGCGCGAAATGACGGCTCGCAAGGGTCACGATAACCTAACCAGGATTGAACCAGTTTTAAATAACAAAATCAGGCCTAGTCGAACCTCCTCTTTACCTTTTGCTTAAAGGAAAAAAGACTGGGGGACAAAAGTTAGACCCAATTACGGACATTTTTTTAATTGGCCGAGACTAAGCATAAAGGCTGTGGGACAAGGGCCCATAGCAAGCATGTGAGCTCGAGACGGAGTCTTCGAGTCCGGAGATCGAGGGATAAGTTGCAAAGATCGCGGAATGAGACATCTATAAAAGAAGAGAAGAAATCAAGTATCAAGGACACGAAAAAACCCTAGAGATAGCATACAATACACTTCGACTTCGTTTACATCGCTTTAGATCGATTCTCTTATCTATTTCTGTTGTAGTTTTGGATTTCATTTCATCCATTGTAACCGATTTTTACTCAATAAAATTCTATTTTTGTCTATCGATTTCCGATTATATCGTTGTGTTCTAAGGATATCGTTGCTAACATCATTTTCATCCCCCACTTTACATCGCAAAAACTATCAAATACTTAGTTTAGATTTTAGGATCTACATCCTTTGAATACGTGTAGACGAAATGTTAGGAAGAAAATTTAGAGAAGCTAAATACTTATAAAACATAGGCCTTTATTGGTAGAGCATTAACATTAGCATTATGCTCCACATTATCCAATTAACATTTGTTAGAAAAGCATTTAGAAAAACATTTACAAAATGCTAATGCTCTCCAAATTCTCTCTGGCAAATGCTCTCATATAAAGCTTTTGGAAGAGCATTTACATTTACAATTTATAAATTTAAAAAATAAATATAATTAGTTCATTTATTTGATTTAATAATATCATAAAATTATTTTTATATCCAGAAAATGAAATTTTGATTTATAAAATAAATTTATAATATAAATATTTTTTAAATAGTATTTCACATTTAAAATATAATTTAATTATATAAATTATATTATATTTTAAATGCAAAATATTATTTAAAAAATAGATATTTTAATTGTAAATTATATTTTGTAAAATAAAATTTTCGATATAAACATAATTTGAAATTAGTAAATAAAATAAATAAATTATATATATTTTATATATTAATATATAAAATAAAAAGATATATATAATGATAAGCTATTTATTTTGTTTAATAATATTCAAATTATTTATATCCAAAAATAAAATTTTATTTTATTTAATTTATTTAATAATATTCAAAATTATTTTATATCCAAAAATAAATTTATATTTTTTTTAAATTATTTTTTTTTAAATATAATATTTCACATTTAAAATTTAATTTAATTTATGTTATTAATTGATATTCATTATTTTTAATAACAAATATATTATTAATATATATATTATAATTTAATATATATAGTTTTAAAATAAATATATTATATACTAACTCTTATAAAAAAATTAAAATTGTATACTGCTCTACCAATCATCTTATTAAAAGTTTTGATAAGAGCATACAGCTTCTGCAGCATCCTGTTTCTACAGCATACTGCTACTGCTTCTTCATCAGCTGTACCAATCGAGGCCATAGTGTTGACGAATTGTTCATGAGCATGCTTACTTGATTAAAGAAGATTTGCTTTCTCACATATGTTACAAAGCATTTGAATACTTGCAGACAAAATGTTAGAATAATAAATTTTCAAAGAAATTTTAAATTTTTATTTTGTAAAAAATAACTATACTTAAATGTTTGTTTATCTATAAATTATTCTATGTTTTGTTCATGAGTAGGCTGTTATTGCTCGTTTCAGCATATGCAATTCTTCTATGTATTAGTCATGAGTAAGAGGTTGACATTTGAAGGAGTTTTTCATGGTCGAGTATTTGTTAATTGGGGACAAACCAATAGAAAAAAAAATATATGTTACTGGCCATGGGGACTCTTTAAATAGTTTGAATTTATGTATATTTATAAAGGGTTTATGACAGTGTATATACCAGCCAATAACGAACTTGTATGGTTTTATTATGGTCACACCAAAGTTAGATGAGTAATGGCATTTTATGTAATTAATCTAGTGAAAGAAGGGTATTTTATTTAAGGCTATGAGAAGAACTCTAAGAATGACAACTAAGTAATTGCATTTTGATTAATTACACACTAGCTTTTGACCCGCGCACCCGCACGGGTTTATGTTCTATATAATCATATGTTTTTGTTTGTTGCAATATTTTTTTTTCCATGGGTTATTGAGTTCTAATATTAGTGTATCTTGTCCATTTTGTTTATTGGATAAACTATAATATCGTATTCTTCATATTTTTATAATTTTATTCATTGGATTTGGTGACAAAAACATGATAGTATAAAAAATTAGAGTGATTAGATTACATTTTGTTTATTTTTATTAAATTTTACAATAAATTAAGTGACTATAGATATATTTATAAATTATAATCAGTATTTTTTTAAAAAAGACACAAACAATATAAACTATCGTAAAAGTTTAGAAACAAAAAAGAATATTTGCAAGATAAGAAACAAAAAAAAAAGAATCTTGTGGTATTTGATTGATATCCTAATTGTTATGGTGATTGCTTAAATATATGAATATATTTGGAAATGTAAAATCGTTTAGGAAATTAACAAATTATTAGATTTGATTATAGAAATTTGATTCTAATTGTTATGGTAATTTCTTAAATATAGGAATAGATTTGGGAAGGTAAAATCGTTTAGGAAAGTAATAAATTATTAGATTTGGTTATAGAATTTTGATTCTAATTGTTATGAAAATTGCATAAATATAGGAATAGTATTTGGAAGGTAAAATCGTTTAGGAAATTAATAATTTATTAGATTTGATTTTGAATTAAATTATTCTAAATGATAATTTCGTATTTGATTAATAATGATATAACTTATGAACAGGCTTTATTGACCCGACATTGAGATTCTAATTGTGGTTTTGATTCTGCAGATCAAGAGTAACCAAGGTATTATCACAATGGAATTTGATATTGAAGTATAAATATGAAAATCTATGTAGGAGTGTCTGTAATGACTAATCTGATTCAGTAGACGAATATGAACTAAAGTTAGGAGTGTCTGTAATGACTAATCTGATTCAGTAGACGAATATGAACTAAAGTTACGTAATAATTTAGTTTTGATGTTTTATGTTTTAGGAATGTTATACAAATGTAGTAATTTGGGATGGTAATGTTACCGTTTAATAATGTTTTAGTAATTGTATGTTTTAATAATTTTAAATAACGATAGGAAAGTGATAAAATGTAGTTTATAATTGGTGTGTCATTTAATGATTTAGTAATCAAGCAAAGATTATGTCGTTTTATTTTTTTTTTAAAAGTCAAAAGGATGTGTTTTAAATGCAGTGGCATTCAGTGGTAAATATTGAGGAAAATTAAGGGGAAGTACAAAATGTACTTCAGTTTTAATAGTTTAGATGAAGTGACGAAGGTAACGTTATTTAATAATAGCGCTTCTCAGACAATATAAAAAGGATTACATAGAGTGCCACTGTCTAAAAACTTTGGTCCGACCTGGTTTACATCTACACATTATTTAATCATCAAACTTGTGATTAACCTTTATTTCGTTACTTTGATTGATTATGATATAAATTTGGAAACTGAAATAGACAACATTTCATATAAATTATTTGAAACATTGTAAACGAAATATATTTAAAAGATATGATAAATTAGATATAAGTTAATTAATTATATCATCTTATTTTAATTTTTATATAACTATTTATGTAAAAATATGTTATTTCATAATATAATAATGTAATATATGTTGGACTTATAATTAATTTATCTATTAAAATAAAAGTCACAATTTATATAAACATGTATTATTTCATAAAAATTGAAAAATGCAATATATAAATTAGACTTACAATAATCTTCTCTATTAAAAAAGAAGTACCATTTTTATCTACAAAAAATAGTCATACTAGGTCCATATATTCAGTTACCTTTTTTATTATTTACATTAGTTTATTTAATGTATAACATGTCTAAATATTTATCAGGATATTAATAAAAAAAACTATTTTAACTGTAAATTTAAATTTTAGTTTTAGTAAAAACAAAATCTGATGAAAACAAATCTAACAAAATCTTTTTAAAAACAAATATTTATTTAATTAATGCACTGATTAATTTCGTAATTAGTAGTATAATATTATTATTAATTAATTTAATTCAAATTATATTATAAACAAAATAATAAAATTATTTGCTAATTTTATAAATTTTATAAGTATAGTCTATATTATATTAAAATAGAAGTAATAAATGAATTACATATTAAATTATATGGAAAACAAATATATTTTGAAAAATTTATTTTTATTTAGATAAATAAATAAAATATCATTCACAGTTTAAATTGACTAAAATATTATTCGACTTTTAAAATGATTAAATTGGGTATTCTGTAATAATTTTTACAAAAAGAATTATTAATATATGTTAATTTTTTATATTTAGAACTAATATTATCTAATTATTTATTTTTAAAATGACAGCAATATATATTTTAAATCATTATACACAAAATAGTATAAAATAATTATATTTATAAATAAAATGTTACCCGAACGTCCAGATCAAAATATAGTTTTATCCTTAAAAAGGAAAAAAAATACTTAATTAAAAAAAATCTCTTAGGCAATTAACCATATTGTTGTGAAAAAAATAAAAATAAATAAATGATGGTTCATTTTAAAATATCACACACAAAAAAATATATTTTAATAGAATATATATAAATAAAATTATAGAGTAACAGTGAAGATACCCTTTTCTATGTGTAAATCATATGATTTTTCCGCACGTATAAAACGAACTAGATTTTGATCCGCGCACCCGCGCGGACTTTGAAGTTTTCTTTTGTTTTCTAATATAGATCTTTGATAATATATTTTTATTGTACATAATATTATATTAAAAGATTTATAACTTGATGCAATTTGATGTAATTTTACTATACATATATTAACCTGTTTTGTTTTTGTTAGTTTAGTTTAAAATGAAACAACTTACTAGAATTTTTAATTTTTCTTTCATTAGTTTCTATGAATTATTATTAATTTTGTGATATTTTGTTTTTTAAATTGAACTCTCAAAATATTATATGTGACTAAACTAAATAAGTTAATATTGTAATTGTTTTATATATAATATATACTATATATTTCAGTTTGTGTTTTATTTTCACCCCAAAGAAAAGAATTTTCGATTTGGTCAATATATGAGTATTGATTTGTTTAGATGAGCTTTGAAATTTTAGTTAATTAATTTAAAATGATTTTAAATGCAGTTGCAGAATATGTAGATAAAAAAATACAAAAAGTAAATAATTAATTTATTGTAAAAGCAATGGTTAAATGTGCAATTAAAATGAAGTATTTAATATGCTATTCATGTTTCCAAACAGTTTTCATTTAATCTGCTATCGAAGTTTCCAAACAGTTTTCATTTAATTTGTTATCCAAACAGTGTCAAAATGTACTTCAATTTAATAATATAGATAGTCCACTGTGCGCCACTGTTTTTCATGGGGTGGATCTGACAGAATGACAAAACAGCCCCTACCTCAGTGTGTATTGTTGCCAGAGGAAAGTCTAGGAGTTTCCGTAATCTCTTTATATCTCTCTCTGTTTGATTCTGTTTGATTTTCACTCATCGATTTGTTTCTAATTTGCATTGGGTGTGGCAGACGAACAAGTCAGCCAAATAGAAACAGAGCAAGCTAGGCCTCCGCCGTGAGCAGTGGCTTTCTCAAGGTATCTTCAATAAAGACAGAATCTTTAGCTTCTTCTATGCTCAATTTGTGATTTCAGATCACAAGTGAATCAAACAATCTATCACCTTAGCTTTTAATGCAATCAAAAGATGCAACCATTATGATCATGTTCAACTTGACAACTGAGGTCAGGAACACATAGCCTTATGATGATCAAACAATTTCGAACATGCTGAATAAATTTGAGTTCGGATGTAAACTTCTAAACCTCAGATCAATTTGATTTCAGTTATGCAAATCACAATATGCTGTTAAATCTATCAAGCAATATGACCAAGGTTATAATGCATTAGGTCTTATAACCATTAGGTCACACGTCCATTACAAGATGATGCAAGCCACACGGCTGTGAACAATCAGACTCGGGTTTTATCTATCAACCAAACGAATCAAACAAACTAGCAGCTGAAGTGATCAATCATGCTAGCAACCTAAACATCATCATGTATGCAAACGAACCACACGGTTCCAATGGGATGAACAATCCTGATTTTTAATGCAACCAGTTTTAATCAACTTAGCAGTCATGTTCTAGGTGTTTATGAATGAGGAAATCAATCATAAAAGGAAACTTCAGAAAAAAAAATTTCTATAAAAAGGAAACTTTGTATTTACAGATCCAATCATTAGCAATCAGATTTTTTCTTAATTCTCAATCCTAATCAGTTCTAATAAGTTCAAACAATCATCAGGAACATACAGAACAATTCAATCAAGCCAATAGATCAAACATACAATTCGATTTCTATCAAAACAAATTAGGGTTTCAATGAAATCGATCATAATTAGGTTTTAGGGGAATGATCAACTTCAAGACTTAATGAATTCGATTTGATCATTCAGATCAATAGGGTTTTCGAGATTCAACAAGCCATTGAGGCTGTGATTTTAATTGATCAACAATCTTAAAATCAAACTTTTGGTTTAAGAGCTTTGATTTACTCATGGAAAAGTTTGGACTTATTGATCTAGGGTTTTATGGGTTTTGCAAAATTTTAATTGTCTTAAACCTTTATCAAGAAGTTAGGATTCGATGGTGGGTTCTGATTAGGGTTTCAGGAATTTACCTTTAGAATTATGAAGATCTGAACCAGACCACCGAGAGAGATGAGCCTGCAGACGAACGGATTGCTTTGGACGGGTCAGGAGCTGGACGTCTTTGTCTGATCAAGAACAGAGGTGAAATCAGGCTGGAACACTTAAATCTCAACAATATAAATCATCAAAGAGAGAGAATAAAAGTAAAGAGAAGAGGATTTAGTTTTCAGCCGGATTAGGGTTTATGGTTCTGGCGGTGCTTATTGAAACGGAGCGTGAGGGTGCGTCAGAGATCGGAATGACTCGAGGTGTGCGGCTGTAGCTTCGTCTCGTCGAGAGCTTCAATTTGATATGTTATTCATCGTCTGTATCCTTGTGATCTGAGAGAACAGACGGTTTGAAGTTGCGCCGGGAAATAGGATTTTGTGGCCGCCGGGTTTTAGCTTAGGGATTTAGAGTCTCATGCTGATAATGTGTTGTGAAAGTAATGTGTTTCTTCCTATTAATCTCAAGGACCAGAGGTTCCTTTATATATACATGATTACATGAGAGATATGGATAATTCCTAATCCCATAAAATAAGGGATAAATACATATTCCTAGTCTATGAAAATGATAAACACTAATATGTAAATATAACATATAGATAATTATGGATCTTCCTTGCTTGTCTTGATCGCCAATCTCCATCTCTATCTGGTCGTCATCTTTATTTCTTTTTTGGCCGGTCATGGGCCGGGCTTGGTCATGGTCTGGTACTACATAGTCCGTCCGATTATGGGTCGATCACTATAATATTCATAACATAGTCCACTATGCGCTACTGTTTTTCATGGGGTGCAGAAACTCACAAAGATGAGTCTGACAGAATGACAAAACAACCCCTACCTCAGTGTGTATTGTTGCCACGGGAAAGTATAGGAATTTCCGTAATCTCTTTATATTATCTCTCTCTGTTTGATTCTGTTTGTTTTTCACTCATCGATTTGTTTCTTATTTGCACTGGGTGTGGCAGACGAACATGTCATCCAAATAGAAACAGAGCAAGCTAGGCCTCTGCCGTGAGCAATGGCTTTCTCAAGGTATCTTCAATAAATACAGAATCTTTTGCGTCTTCTATGCTCAATTTGTGTATATTGATTTGGGTTTTTTTTTACTTTCAGCTGCGATGATTAACAAAGGGGATAAAGAGAAAACAGATGTGCAGCGTAGAGAATAAAAGGATAACACTGGAGTACATCATCGCGAGAGCTTTATAGAGACACTTTCGAATAGCATCTTGAGTGGTATCAACTCAGTCACAAGTTTTAGCAGGAAGAAGATGATGACTGGGAGGCTTTAGCATCTGATGAAGAGAAACATAATCATTCTCCTGATTCCTGTGAAGAGCATGAGAGTATTATCAAGCATTCCATTGATGTGGCTTTAAGGGATTGCCAGATGACAATGTCAAGGAAGCAAAAGAGCAACCAGGCATGGAGGCCAGACGATGAGCTCCGTCCTCAGAGTTTTCCTAATCTGGGAAAGCAGTTTAGTTTTCCGGTTATGATGAACTTACATTTTAGTTCTGTCGAAGAGCCATCTTCTTGCCCCATTTGCTATGAAGATCTGGACTTGACAGATTCTAATTTCTTACCATGCCCTTGTGGATTCCGGCTCTGCCTTTTCAGCCACAAGACGATCTGAGATGGAGATGGGCGTTGTCCAGGTTGCAGAAAGCCATACGAGGAGAACATAATCATGGCTGAGGAGACTAGTGTTCCAAGTGGTGGTCTGACTATTCGGCTCGCTCGGTCTTCTAGCATGCTTTGCAGGTCATGAGGAGGAGTGCGGATGTTGATTTTCTCGGACTGTGTCTGTTTGTTTCGTCCCTTCCTCTTCCTCGCATGTTATACGTTTTTCACTTGTATAAGATGTGTCTTTTCGCACGTAAGAGCTATGATCTATGTTCTTCTATGTCAATAACACTTCTTCTTATGAAACATGTGGTGCTCATGTAGAGTAGTGGTGTGTGTGAGTACATAAAGTTGCAATAAGTCTATTCCATTATCTCCTAGAACCATGCTTATGTACTTCCAACAATCAAGAAACGAAGAAGAAAACAGAGAGAATCAGAGCTGGTTCGGTTGAAAAGTTTATGTCGAGATATGGCAAAGACATGGACAAGAAGACGAAGGAATCAGTAGAGGATCTAACCCGAGGTATGGTGAACAAGATCCTGCACGGTCCAATGAAACAATTGAGATGCGATGACACTGAGAACAGACCCCTGCCTGAGACGCTGGAGAACATGGAAGCTCTCAACCGAATGTTTGAGCTCGAACTAGAGTTACTCGAGGAGAAGATCAGAGCCAAGATGGAACAGAAATAGAGACGCATCCTTTTTCTTTAGGAACGTAGAAGTCAGACGACACGCCTTTGTTATAAAACAAACTTGAGTAGAAGTCCTTATTGCTGTCTTTGATGACAAGTAAGCCACAATTTTTTTATTTATTACGTTTGAGTTTAACAAATAATATTTACCACATTTTTTTTAACTCTTGCGTAATTATAGGTGGTGTACAACACAAACTAGGAGGGTGAATATTTTTTATGCCTTTTAGTTCATAACTCAGTTTGTCATTGATGTTTTTTTTTGTCATTGATGTTGGTTGGGTTGGTGTTGAAACTGGGAATTTGAAATCAGATGATTACAACTTAGATATGTTGTTTACATATTGGTATGCCCGGGTCTGTTCATGATGAAAAGGTTCTTGCAATTGCTAGGGAAAGTGATCCTATTTTTCCGCATCCGTCTATAGGTAAATACTATCTTGTTGATTTAGGATATGCTTTACGGCGTGGATATTTAGGACCATGTAGACAAGCCCAATACCATCACGGCCAGTTTCAAAATCAAGCACCACCCAGCAACTACAAAGAAAAATTTGATCGTGTTCACTCGTTGATTCGAAATTATTGAAAGAATATTTGGAGTGTGGAAAGAAAAATTGAGGATAATGCAAGACTGAGCAAGATATGATATTCAGATGACAAGAAAACTTGTGGCAGCAACGATGACACTTCATAACTTTGTATGAAAATCAACTATACCAGATCTTGACTTTAAAGTAAATTGGGAGTAAGGTGGCAACCATCAAACAGCGTTAGATGACGAGATTGAAGAACCTGAAGATATCCAAATTGTCACTTTTAAAGAATACATGGAAGGTTTTCGTGACGAGAATGCAATGAATTTATGAAATTTCTTATGTATAAACTATTAATCTAGATAGTGGTTTTACTATTGTTAGATGGTTTTTTATCATAAACTATTATCTTTCAGAGGGGAGGGGTAATAATACCATAAACATTTTTTATATATTACATTAAAATTAGGATACTATTATAACAAATACTTTTACAGCTACAGTTTTGATAAATTACACCAAATAACTTACAGCTATGCAAGTCAAATAATTGCAGCAAATTTTTTTGCAAAATATCTACAACTGCAAATTTACAGCTACAATCAAAACATTTACAATCCAAATTTTAAAACTATTTTTTACAGCAATAGTCCAACCAATCATCCACAAAGTTGTGAACCTTTAGTTGAACTAAGATGATTACAATAGCTCAGAAGATGGATCTTACTGGTTCAAGAAAAAATATAATTGATGCGAATACAGATTTACGTGAAGGAGCTTCTGTTACATGGATTTCAGTTAATCATCTTCCACAAATTTGGTGTTCGAAAAGGAGAAACAGTTTTGAGTTTAGCTTGGTGATCAGTCTCTGCAAAATATATAGTCAGGGATATGATTAAAATCTGATAAAGTTTTCACACATCAAGATACCCTTAAAAAGTGTATCATCCCAAAAGCTTATCATTGTCCCTATTTGTGTGTGTTGGTAACATGATTATAAACAATAATCATAATTATGATTACAGTATTGCATTTCAGAGATCAAGAAGCGTAAGAAGCTGATGAGAAAACAAGGATAAAGAAACTTGCCTACTCTTCCTGAACAATAATCATAATTATTGGCTAGACATAATTGTGATTACAGTATTGCATTTCAGAGATCAAGAAGCGTAAGAAGCTGATGAGAAAACAAGGATAAAGAAACTTGCCTACCCTTCCTGAACCAAGAGCCAGCGAAGTAACATGTACCATTCGGAGCCAAAAGTTGGATATAACACAAATCCCTAAAGCTATCAAAAATAAAGAAAAAAGGATGTCGAGCGGCAGGATAGTAAAACAGAATTTCAGGAGAGGAATGCTCAACCTTGCGTTCAAAGACGAGCTTACCTAACGAGAACTCATCCACAATTAACACAAGTTGAAAAGAGAAAAACAAGATAGAAGAACTTAGAGCAGTGGCTTCACGGTGATGGGTTGGGTTCGAAGAGTCCTCTCACTTGGGAGATTAAAATGAACATCGTTCTCGGAACAGCTAAAGGGTTGATGTATTTACACGAAGGTCTTGAACCTAACTAAAGTTGTTCATACAGATATCAAGTCGAGTAATATATTGCTTGACAAGCAATGGAACACGAAAGTTTCGGATTTTGGGCTGGCTAAGCTCTTGGGTTCAGAGATGAGCTATGTGACTACTCGTGTGATGGGTACGTTTGGGTATGTGGCTCCTGAGTACGCGAGCACTGGGATGTTGAATGAGAGGAGCTATGTTTATAGCTTCGATGTTCTTGTTATGGAGATGATATCAGGGAGGAACCCTGTGGATTATAGCAGGCCTGTTGGGGAAGTGAATCTTGTGGAGTGGTTGAAGATAATGGTGTTGAATCGAGAAGCAGAAGGGGTTTTGGATTCCGAGGTTGGTGGAGAAACCGTCTGTGAGGTCGTTGAAGGGTACCCTTTTGGTGGCTTTGAGATGTGTTGATCCTAATGCTCAAAAGAGACCATAGATGGGTCATGTTATTCACATGCTTGAAGCTGAGGACTTTAGTTTCGAGAGATGATAGGAGAAACTCCGGCGGGGGAGGAGGAGGAGGAGATCCAAGAAGGTCACCGAAAAAGATGAGTGTGACGGGATCAGAGGATGAGAGCGTTAATTCCATTCTTATCAAGAATGACCAGTTAGCTTTGGAGAATGAGGAGATTCGGTAAAGAGAAAAAGGAAGCTTTGGCATTATAATTTTGGTACACTGCTTTCAAAAGTTTTTCTTGTGTGTATGTGTAGATTCATGTATCTTTGCAGTAATAAAAATGTGAAAGAATACATATAAAACATTTTTCTTGTGTGTAGTGTAGATTCAAGTTTTTCTTCTTTTTTTTTTTTAAAAAAAGAAGAGGTTTTATATGTATTCTTTCACATCATGTGAGGATTGTCTAAATAGCGATTTGTGTTATAGATGTTTTACAGTTTTCTTCCCTTTTATACCATCTCGAGGTTTTTTGTAGTTTTGTTGATTGGACTTGGAGAGTAAATTCCACAAATTTGTTAGTTGCTTTTGATTAGAAGTTTTTATGGCACATTATTGCATTTTTGATTAAATGTTTTTCTATTCTTAAGAAGGGGATTCCTATTGTAATAATAATCTAAAATAGTGATTTGTTTGTTAGAACCTATAATTTGTTAAAGATAGCATTTCAAATAAAAAACTATATTTAATATTAAAATAATACATACACACCAATTTAAAATAACATATTTATATGTTTCTAACATTTATTTCAAAGATTATGATTTATGGTTAGAAAATATGGAATAGATTGGGAATACCATTAATTTAAGTGATTGATGTATGTTATGCAATAATTAAATTATGGCTTGTAATTTTGCAACAAATTTTAATGTGGCTTCTAAATTTGCAATAATTTAAATGTGTCTTCGAGTAAAAAAATAGATTTTTCTTTGTTTACATTAAGTGTATAATGTTGACTAATCAATGATAATTAAGAAATAGACTTATTAGAACCACAAAATAATAAATTATGTTTTTACAAAATAAATAAAAAAAAATTATGAATACAAGGAATAAGGCAAAACAAAATGTACATGTTGATGATATCTTTAAACACATAATTAATACAGACTTCTTAATCGCAAAAGAATAATTTATGAACATTCTTACACAAGCAAAAACGTAAAAAAAGGTACATGTTTATTAAATCGTTAAACACATAATTAAGACATAAACTTATTAAATATCAAAGAATAATTTATGAACATTCTATACACAAGCAAAACTAAAAAAATAAATGTACATGTTTAAAAATGTTCCAAAAGAACGAATATGATTAAGATTGTCCACAAACAACTTCTAATAAAATTAGTTAACAATGTGTCAAAAAATTAGGTTAGCAACGTTAGACGGAAAATAGTACAATTTTGCATAAGGTTCTGTTCAGTCTTAGGTTTTGTGATTATTAATAAATTTCGATGATTTAAGATATAAGCAAACTATTTATATAATAGTTTGAAACTGGAAAACACATGAGTTCAAAGCAAATATCACACAACAAACAATACAATTAAGATGTAGTTTAAATTATGCAATAACCAGTAAAATCAAGTCATTACAATACAATTAAGATGTAGTTTAAATTATGCAATAACTTAGTTATATAACATATAACAATTAACTTTGGTTTTAAATTATTCATACTAAACAAACAAACAACCAACGAGAACAACTATATTCTTGAAATGTTATATATGGAGTAAATAATAAACAAAACCAAGTGCAAGAGATATAATAAACGAATCATGATGCCTAATGACAAAATTTAACTAAAAGATTGGAAGGACACCAATGTGTAAAACGCATAATGCCCATGCAAAAAACAAAACTAACGCAGAATGTCCAGGATGCTCATACAACAACCAAATTAATGCAGAATGTGTAAGATGTTCACTCAACAGCCAAAACTAGTGCAAAATGTACAAGGACGCTCATACAACAACCAAAATTAGTTATAAGATTACAAAATGTCATAATGGCAGAATTTAACAAAAAGATTGCAAGGAAATGATGCATAATGCAGCAATGTGTAAAATGCATAATGCTCATACAACAACCGGAACTGAAGCATAATGTGCATGATGCTCATGCAAAAACCATTATTAATGCATAATGTGTAGGATGCTCACACAAAGGCCAACACTAATGCAGTACGATGTTCATACAACAACAAAAATTAGTTATAAATAAGATTGCAAAATGCCATTTCATATCATTAGAGTGATCACCAAAGGGTTTAGTGGATAAAACAAACAAGTAGTTTCGAGATTCAAGGAAATATAACCATAAAATGCATACCTTTATATCTACTTTAGACTCAACAATTTACAAAGAGGTTCGAAAAGTACATACCTTTCACAAAAGTCTGCTACACTTGAAATCTCTGCAGAATCACAATTTAAACGCCTCCTGAAGCTCAAACCTGAAAAAAATAGAATTAGTTAGTCTCTTTTCTTCATGGATATGTCTCATACTTACTTTGTTACTATCATTTCCCAGATTACAAATCAGCATTCGAATCACTTTCTGATTCGTTGAATTTTGAAGTTGTTGGTTGTTGTTCCATCCATTATAAACCTTGTAGAAGAGAAAATATTGTCGCTGATTTCTCTTAGAACTTCTTTCAGCTTTTGGTCGTTAGTCCATCCAACAAGCTGAACACAAACCCATAGTCTTTTGTCTTTCAATGGCAAAAACAGAGAGTTTGTTTCCCTTTAATTTGTCTTTAGAGATCATAGGTCCCATCACACAAGTCTTTTTCAAGCGTCGGTCTACTTCTTTCATACTTGCTGCTCGTTTGTTCCATCCAACAAGCCGAAACAAACCCATAGAAGAACTTTTCTATGTCGTGAAATAAAGAATCTGTTTTACTTTCAGTCTTTATCTTAAATACTTGTGTCCGTCTCTGGTCGTTAGTTCCATCCAGCAAGTCTTTCTCTAAAGACTTGTAAGCCCGTGGGTAAAGAAGAGTAAGAAAACTCTGTTTTTGATTTACAGTCTTTTGTCTTTAGGACTTTGTTGGTCGTTATAATCCATCCATCTTTATAATCAAAAACAGGTTATAGAAAGCCGTGGGTAGTAAAGTATTGTGTTAAGAGTAGGACATGTCCCATTATTAAGTATTTCAAATGGACCTGTCTTAAGAGTAGGGCATGTCCCATTCTTAAGTATTTTAAACTGACCTGTCTTAAGAGTAGTAAAATATTGTATTAAGAGAAGGACATGCCCATCCTTAAGTCTTTTAAACGGACCTGCCTTAAGAGTAGTAAAGTATTGTGTTAAGAATAGGACATGTCACATCCTTACGTCTTTTAAGCTGACTTGTCTTAAAAGTCCTTTGCTTATGACTTTTATAAACCGAGAGTTGTTGTAATTTTTCCCATCCAAATGGTTCTCGTTCACCATTCATAACTGACATGTCTTAAGAAATTAGCAGTGCTTAAAGAAGAGTAAGGAATTGTTTTTGATTTCTAGTCTTTAGTCTTAAGAATTTATTGGTCGTTATAATCGAACACATATTATAGAAAGCCGTGGGTAGTAAAGTCTTGTGTTAAGACTATTGAGCCGTGGGTAAAATTTAAGGACTTTGTTTTCGGTTAGTCGTCTTTTGTCTTAAAAGTATTTGTTTTTGTCTTTGTCTTTCTCTAAAGACTTGTAAGCCGTGGGTTAAGAGTAAGGAATCTGTTTTCGATTTGTAGTCTTTTGTCTTAAGACAATGTTAAACAGTTATACTCCATATCCATCTTTTAAATCGAAAACAGATTATAGAAAGCCGTGGGTACCAAGTAAAGTCTTGTGTTTAGACTATTAAGCCGTATGATCTTAGGATATTTTCCATCCTTAAGTCTTTTAAACCGACCTGTCCTAAAAGTTTTTAGCTAATGACTTTTGTAAGCCGAGGGTTTGTTGTAATTTTGCCATTCAAATGGTTCTCGTTCACTATCCATAGCCTTTGTCTAAGGAATTTTCCATTTATAAGTCATTTTAACCACATATCTTATACGTTTTTGTCTTTTTCTCGAAAGACTTGTAAGCCATGGGTAAAGAATAAGGAATCTGTTTTTGATTTGTAGTCTTTTCTCTTTAAGACTTTGTGGGTCGTTAAACTCCATCAATCTTTAATAATTGAAAACATATTGCGGAAACCTGTGGGTAGTTAAGTATTGTGTTTAGGAGTAGGACATGTCCCATCCTTATGTCTTTTAAACAGACCTGTCTTAAGACTAGTAGAGTATTGTGTTTTCCCATCCTTAAGTCTTTAAACTGACCTGTCTGAAAAGTATTTGCCTAGTGACTTCTGTAAGAAGAGAGTTGTTGTAATTTTTCCATCCAAATGGTTCTCGTTCACCATTCATTTCCTTTGTCTAAGGACATTTCACATTCATAACCGACATGTCTTCAATTATTGTGTTAAGAGTAGGACATGTCCCATCCTTAAGTCTTTTAAACGGACCTGTCTTAGGAGTAGTCAAGTATTGTGTTACGAGTAGGAAATGTCCCATTCTTTATCTCTTGTAAACGGACTTGTCTTTAAGAGTAGTAAAGTATTGTGTTGACATGTCCAATCCATAAACTGACCTGTCTTAAAAGTCTTGCTAATGACTTCTATAAGCTGAGGCTGTTGTAATTTTTTCCCATCCAAATGGTTCTTGTTCACCATTCATAGCCTTTGTCTAAGGACATTTCCCATTCATAACCGACATGTCTTAAAAGTTTTTGTCTCTGTCTTTCTCTAAGGACTTGTAAGCCATGGGTAATAGAGTAAATAGTCTGTTTTCGATTTATAGTCTTTTGTCTTAAGAATTTGTTGGTCGTTATAATCCATCCATCTTTATTATCGAAAACAGATTATAGTCTTTTGTGTTAAGGCCATTAAGCCTTCTAGTCTTAGGATATGTCCCATCCTTGTAAACTGACCTGTCTTAAAAGTCTTTTACTAATGACTTCTGTAAGCCGAGGGTTGTAGTAGTTTTTTTCCATCTAAATGGTTCTCGATAGCCTCTGTCTAAGGACATTGTCCATTCATAACCGGCATGTCTTCAAAAGTTTTTGTCCCTGTCTTTCTTTACAGAAATGTAAGTCGTGGGTATAGAGTAAAGAATCTGTTTTTGGTTTATAGTCTTTTGTCTTAAGACTGTTGGTCGTTATAATCCATCCATCTTTGTAATCGAAAACAGATTATAGAAAGCCGTGGGTTGAAGAAGTCTTGTGTTTAGACTAGTATGGTCTTAGGACATGTCCCATCCTTTTAAACTGACCTGTCTTAAATGTCTTTTGCTAATGCCTTTGTCTAAGGACATTGTCCATTCATAACCGAGACGTCTTAAAAAGTTTTTGTCTCTATCTTTCTCTAAAGACTTGCAAGCCGTGGGTAAAGAAGAGAAAGAAAACTCTGTTTTCGATTTATAGTCTTTTGTCTTAAGACTTTGTTGGTCGTTATAATCCATCCATCTTTACAATCGAAAACAGATTATAGTCTTCTGTGTTAAGACTATTAAGCCTTATGGTCTTAGGACATGTCCCACCCATCCTTTTAAACTGACCTGTCTTAAAAGTCTTTTGCTTATTATTTCTGTAAGCCAAGGGTTGTAGTAATTTTCCCATCCAATGGTTCTCATTAGTCTTTGTCTAAGAACATTCTCCATTCTTAACCTCTACAGACTTATAAGCCGTGGGTATAGAGTAATGAATCTGTTTTCGATCTATAGTCTTTTGTCTCAAGACTTTGTTGGTCGTTATAATCCATCCATATTTATAATCGAAAACAGATTATAGAAAGCCGTGGGTAGTAAAGTCTTGTGTTAAGACTATTAAGCCGTATGGTCTTTATTTACCATCCCCTAACATCTTTATTTTGACATGCACTACCAACCCATAGAATCTTGTTAGGGTGATGGCATATGTTTCGAGAGGCAGCAGGGGACAATGTTTCCAAAAAAGATTCTGAAAGAACACTATTACATTAGTGCCTGCCTATGATTTTTTTTTGGGTTTCAAATGAAAAACAAACTTCAGAGCACAGACAAAGGATGCATACCTTAAAGACGTTTCACGCAGAGTCAAGCTTCAGAGCACAGCCGGAATAAGAAAGCCCAACCAAAGTCACTGCCAAAAGTTAAAAGCCAATTACGAAAGAAAATGGTGAAAACTCTTCATAAACAATCTGTTATAAAATCCTCCGTAATGGTTAAAATGAAGTGTAACACTAAGGCATTAGAAATATGTAGCTTTCGAGATACCTTCCTTTTCCACACTGATCTGCTATATCTTTTCTAACCCAGACTGGTGATCTTGATCCTCCACCTAATCATTCATCTCCTTCATTTTGTGATCAATGGTAGCCCACCAAATGCTCCATCACTTGCAAGGTTCACAACAAAACCTACAATCAGAAAAAAAAAAACATAAAGACGAATAAAACAATTTATAGATTCCTGAAGTCTAAAACACAAAAGCTTTGGATGTAGTGAAGTATGGATCTGATCAGAGACCTTGACCACACCACCACCGGAATCAGAGCAGCGACTGAGAATGTGATCGGCGTACATAGAAAATCTCTGTTGCTTCCTTCCAATCATCTCTGTTGGATCCCATCAAATCTGTAACAAACTGCAAAGTAAAGAATCGAAAAAATAAAAGATCTAAAAGATAACATGTAATCAGAAATTATTGCATATCAGATTAGTAACAGAACCACTAATGATCCTCAGCATCAAACAAGTTTTTTTGTAAAAGGAACAGAAAATTTCAAAAACTCACCCTAACGAAAACTGGAAACCCAGTTAAACACAGATTCTTAACGTATTCAAGATTACTGCAACAGTTACGCTTTGAACAATTAGGAATATTGGAAACCCTAAAAAACAATCGCGACATACGAAGGATTTACAAGAAACCCTAACATAGACCGAGATGACGTACCGAGCGAGAAATCCCAAACCAGTCGGATTGGTTTTAAAGGGAAATTAATTAAACGATTAGAGAAAACCTGAAAAAAAAAATCGCGATCAAATATTTTACTCGAACAATCTCAAGTTTGCAGAGATCGAGTTACTTACTAATCTGAGTATGTTGGCGTATTTGCTGTTTCTTCAAAAATCTAGAAGAGTCGATTGATAGAATTTTTCACAGAAAAGAGAAACAAAGAAGAGAGAAAGATGAGAGAAGTTTTTTTTTTCCTCTGAAAAACTGTCGAGATTGAATGCTTTGGGAGAATAATGTTTGCTTGTAAAATGTATTATTGCGTTTGACTACACGCGTCGCATAACGGTTATATTTCAAATTCGACTCGATTTTGAAAATAAAATTGTGAGTTTGACAACACGCGTCATCTACCAACGGTTATATTTTAAATTTGAGTCGATTCACTTTTGTCGTTGAACCGATCTTGTATTAATTCTTATAAAACCACATAAACCGAACCGGTTCCTTGCCACGATGTCTTCATAGCACACGTCGTCGTTTGATCTTTAAAACATACCTTATAACAAAGATGAAAATGTTGAATAATGAATGGGAAAGCTTCCTTTGATCATCGACTAAATAGTCGTATATATACATGATACATGTAGTTATCATAACTATAAGATAAACACCAAACTAGAAGTAGATAATGATGAAATAGAATATGTCGATCATATATATCGGTACATAACACTCCCCATTGATCGACACATCTGGTTCAGGGTTCATTCATGCTTTTGATGTTGCCTCATTAAAACCTTTCCAGGAAAACCCAGTGGGACAAAACCATGGATAAGGAAAAAGAGTACAACACATAAACTCCCCCTGATGAATGCATCACTGAATATCTTTCAGTCGACGCATCTCGATCTGGTGTATGAGCTTCTTGAGGCCCGCAGGAAATGGTGAAGAAGTCGGCTGGATTGTCTTGTGACTGGGCTTGTACTTCTTTCTCTAATCTCGTGGACAATGAATTCTTAGACGGGATCTTCTTATTTGTTGCCGTCTACTCCATAATCTGGTCGGGCATGTTGACATTATGGTCCTCGACCAAATCATAATCACGGGTACATATACTCTCTACATGGATCTGTCTCTTTTGTCATTGTCCATCTAATTTGGATAGACTTCGACCAGTCATACGCCTGATCATTCTTTTGGGCCATTGTGGTTTCTCTTTAACCACTGATATACACATAATGGCTCATACTTGCATTGTAGTCTTATACATAAATTTTATTAGTTAAACATCGCAATCCATACTTATATTTTATGGCATTTCATGACCTTCTTGCCGTGGACCATCCCACGAGCTGAAACACATATATTTAGGTCATAGACCTTGTCCACACACGCCTATAACTTGCCCATGAATGGCTAATATATTGCAGTCTAATATTGCTACAATTACATGGTAAGTGTGCTGCGATGATGTTACTACAATGTCCTTATTCATTGCCGTTGGTTCCTTAGAACCTTCTTTACCATCAGCTATATCTTAGACTATGTATATTGATATGCATGTTGTTAATTGGTATCTTAAGGCCATCCCACGTTTTGGGTTATTATGTTGGTCGTCTCACATGGACGATTGGACCAGAACATGGTCGGGCATGGTCTTTGATTAATAAGGCCGTGAACCTTAATGGTTCTCTTTGCCTTCTCCTGCGACCATCTCATATGTCACTTAGAGTGTGCTGATTTCAACATATACATCCACGGCCATGGTCCCTGCTGCAAGTCATTGCAGCCTCATTATATTTAAAATATGGCCTATTTAAGGATCAATCGATAACTTGTATCATTGAAACCATTGAACCATTGAACCTCTCATTAGGTTGGTTTGATATAAACATAAACACAAGGAATTATAATATCCTCTATAAGGATCTATGGACTGATTGTACTAAGTATTTTCTTAGTCTTTCATATCACTTGCAGCTGCTTTGTTTTCAGTCCATGAATAGCTTAGGAACAAAACTATTCTATGAGAATTTCTTTTCTCATCTTTTTGATACTTTTATCATTTCTTTATCCAGTGATCAACATGCTGCTTACTACATTTCTTTCTTACTTATATCCAGACATTTATCATTTTCGAATTTGTAGTAGCATCCACCACATAGGAGTACATCTCCTTATAATTTGTTCCTTTGGTCTCTGTGAGTATCCTTGTGTAATCAAGCCATTCCTTGAATGCTTTAAATAGGAATATGAACACCTTAGTCCATGTCTCACGATTTCTTTTCCTTTCCCACACATGACCTATTTTCACTGGTTTTATCTTATCAGATGGTGTTTCTATATATGGCCAATACACCCATCTCTTTTATAGATTCTTTGAATCTTTCTTTGAACCCCCACGATTTCCTTTAGTCTATGAATGCATTCTTGTATTCTCGTGGGTTTTGATCCTCGCTTATATCTTTTAAACTCAAGTGCTATTTCCTTATGCATCTTTATCTTTTATGTGTCGACACATCTTTTATAGTGTTCCATTGTGTTCCAGACATGAACTAATCGATTAGAGATTTCATTCATACTAAGAACCTTCATTTACCTTGCAGTTTGGCATCCCAAACTACATGGTCTGGTCTGTTAGATGTTTAGCTGCGCAGCCTTATCTCAATGTCTGGTCTGGTTTCTCTTATGACCTCGGATTAGTCATTTCTATGCACCTTTCTTTTTATTTCCGAGGTTCCTTATCTTATGGAACATATTGGTCTATCTTTAGACTTTATAGCAACTTGATTATGTCTCTTATAAGACATTAATTTCGTGGTGCTTAAGCTGGTATGACTTAGTCATTCTTTTTCTTTTCTTTTCGTGTCTAATCTGTCTGGCATTCTTTTAGCTAGCTTTGTATGATCTTTCTTTGGACGTCTTAAATCATATTCTCTGGTCCGAGGATCTTGCCAAGACAAGGATGGTTAATACCATTCCATTTCTCTTTATACTTTTACCAGCTTATTTCTTTCTCCCCCTAATGTTGGATGGTCGGATTTAATCATGCAATCCGTAAACCTGGCCTTAATCTGATCACCCATATTTGGCTCAAGGTTTCTTATAAAATCGTGGGAGAAAGCATTCTCATATCCAACATATATTCCCAATCTTATCTCATCTTCTTATGAAGTTCCATCCTAGACGGCACATATTATTGTGGTGGACTATACATAATCTCTTAGGATGGTCTATGTCTGGATCATGACCCTTTATCATTCTTAGATGGGAATATCTATGCTCACTTTATATGGCCTGATGCATATTTTTATTACATGTAAATCCATGTGTTCCCAAGCATTAGCTAGTGATCTTTGTATCCCAAAGAATTCGGCCAAGTTCTATCATGGTCATAGACCATGTCACTCGGATTTTTAGTGTTGTTTATGGACCACGGGAGTGTCATTTCTCCCCCTCATGAACATGCTAAAAATCTTTTAGATGCTTGGAACATTATAGCCTATTGAGTTTCCCTTGTGTACATGTTACACAACGTGAGATTCTATGGGATAACTCTGTTGTGCCTTTTTCGATATCAATCTTTGCATCAATTTTAAAGATCTGGATGGCTAGTCCAGTCATGCCATAAAGTGTATAAAATTTCGTGGTCAAACTATCTGGTTACCTAGGCCTTTTGCCTTTATCATACTGATCTTTTAGCATAGTTCAGATTAGTCAGGAGTACAGTCTCGACCATTTTCTATGCCTTGGGCGATTATTATTTATAATTTTGAAGGAACTTTTTTATTTCCTTTGTCTAATGGTTCAATGTGGAAACCATTCATTTTCAAAATTTTATAACTCAAATTGGTCTTTTATTTGGGTGAATAATTCATGCTCTTTTTAGGCAATGCCTTTGGTCGGATGATTTTAATTACTATACTCATTTTTAAATTTTCATTTTGTCATTTATCAATCAAGAAATTATCAAGCAAATCAAATAAGATAATATAAAACTAAAACAACTCTTATAATAAAATTGTAAATGACAAACAAATCAAAACATAAATCAAGCACACAATTCCCTTTATTATTCTGGACGTGGCTTCTTTGGATTCATCCTTATTCTCTCCAGCCTTATTGGCTTCATGAAGTCTCATCTCACTAGTTTTCTTTAGTATCTCATTATTCTTCTCAGCTTGTAATAGATACGAGATCAAATTCGTACAAGTGGTGAAATCTTTTTTTTTTTTGTAGGTATATTGTAACAATAGATCCCTTGGATCAGCTGTGAGGAATGTCCTTTCCAGTAAATCTTCCTCTGTTACCTCTTCACCACAGTTTCAATTTAGAAACAATTTTGATTAGAGCTGAGTTATATTCATCTACGGACTTAAAGTCCCGAAATCTGAGATTTATCCACTCATGCCTAGCCTTTGGTAATAACACTATTGTGTATCTGGATTTTAACTCTGTCCAAAGGTCTAGAGGGTTCTCAATATTTAGATACTGATCTCTGAGATCCTCAGTGAGATGTTGGCGAATAATTATTACTACCCCATATTTTTCATTTTCAGTTGCATACTCGCCTTTGATGATACATCTGTCAAGTCCTCTTATCTCCAGGACACTTGCAGTGTTCATGGCCCATTTTAAATAATTATCTCCAGAGAGATTAAGGGATGGATAATCCAAATTTGACATCTGAAAATATAGATTTTAGAGTCTTATTATTTGACTTATAATCAGATTCAAACAATGCATTTTGGTTTCTTTCAACCTTTTAGTTATGCAATGTGATTTGGTTTCTTTCAACCTCTAAATTATATAATCTAATCTGATTTATTTTAATCAATATAGCAATGCATCTTTGGTTTCTTTCAACCTTTAAATTTATGCAATGCAATCCGATTTTTCTTTCAATCTAGCAATCTAGAAAATTTCTATAAATTTTTTTTTATCAATCCCTAATGATTCAAGTCAATTTCGACATTGATCAGGGAAATCATCTAGCATGTAGTAAAATTTAACAATTTCAATCGAAAACACCTATTTGCAATCGGATTTCATAAAAAAAAATAGGGTTTGTATAATTCTCAATCTTAATCAGTTATAAACATCAAGAACAACTTTAAAAAAAAATCAAACTAGACAATCAGATCAATATTCAAGTCGGAATCATAAAAAAAATTAGATGTTTTTGGATGAAAACCGATCTTGTTTATGTTTTAGGGGATTGGTCGATTTCTAAGTTTAAGGATTCGATTTGATCATTCAGATCAAGGGGATTTTAAGATTCAGAAACCATTGTGGTTTTGATTTTAATTGTAAAACAATCTCATATCGAACTTTTGGTTTAAGAGTTTCGATTTACTCATGGAAGGGTTTGGACCTATTAATCTTTGCTAGGGTTTGATTTGTGGTTTTGCAAAATTTTAATGGTCATTCCTTTATCAATCAACCATGTTCGATTATGAGTTCTTTTAAGGTTTCAAAGTTTACCTTTAGAACTTTGAAGTGCAGATTTGGACTACCGAGAGCTGGAACAAGTCGGATCGCGAACTGCATAACCTGAACGGATCAGAATTTGGTCGCGTCTTAGTATAGATAGATGAAGCAAATCGCAGAAAATAACAAAGTATAGAGAGAGGCTGCGGTTTAGGATTTTGATTAGGGTTTTAGGGTAGTTGACGGCGCGGGTTGGAACGGAGATTGAGGGCGCGTTTTAGATCTGATTGATACGAGGTTTGCGGCTATGGATTCTTCACGTCAAGAGCTTCAATTTGATATATTACACGTCGTCTGGATCCTTACGGTTTGAGAGAACGAACGGTTTGAAGTCGTCGGATGAGTTTTAGAATTTCAGGATTTTAGGTCACTTGACGGCGCCTCTTAGAATAGAGCGTGAGGGCGCGTCCAGAGTCCGATAGAGGCGAGGCTGACGGCTTTGGATTCGTCTCGTCAAGAGCTTTAATTTGATATATTATTCGACGTCTGGTTCCGCAGGGTTGAAGAGATCGATCGATTCGAAGTTGCGCCGAAATTAGGGTTGTTAGAGTTACTGGCGGCGCGTATTGAAATAGAGCGTGAGGGAGCGTCTGAGATCGGATGGACACGAGGTTTACGGCGTTGGATTCGTTTCGTCGAGAGCTTCGATTTGATATGTGGCTCGTTGTCTGGATCATTACGGTTGGAGAGATAGATCGATTTTAAGATGCGCCGTTTTTAGGGTTTTTGGTGGTTTTGGGTAGCTCGGGTTTTAGAGAACGTATCGTGCTGATAACGTGTTGAATAATGAATGGGAAAGCTTCCTTTGATCATCTACTAAATAGTCGTATATATACATGATACATTATCCTAACTATAAGATAAACACCAAACTAGAAGTAGATAATGATGAAATAGAATATGTCGATCATATATATCGATACATAACAGAAAACTTATTTTCATTCCCTCCCATTTTAATGCTAGCTGACCTGTTTTGTTCTCTACAAAGTTACCGCGTTGGGAATCTAGTAGAAGCATAGATTGCTTTTGACAAGTAAAGTTTTCTTGTACCTCTCTGCTCCAACTGATGTGTAATTTCATATCAGGATCTTACATTTTGTACAATAGATAAGCTTCTTTTTTTCTTGTGTTCTGATGTTGGATTTGATAAATGTACAGGCGCTTTTGTTCAGGAGTTTCGTAATTGGGAATCTTCTTGGGAATTGGAAGCACTGTATGTGGTTTTTGTTATACAATTCAAAATTTTAATTTAGTTTAGTTTCATGTCTCTGAGTTTTGAATCCTGAGAGCATGTTTGGTTCTGGAAATACAAGTTGATAAAGAGTTGACCTCCAATGGAAAATCACCAGAGAAATTAAACAGCTGGATCTCTTCTCATGAAAGTTTTTGGAGTTATTATTGCTGTAAGCTGGCTTATCTACCAATCTTCAGGAAAATTATCTTTGTTCATTTTTATTTATGTTTTAAGTTTCCTTATTTAGTGTTTAAAAACTGTAGTTGGAGCATTATATGTGACTTGTCGAATTATTGGAAGACCTACTTCAAGTTGAAATTCATGATTTTGAAATGGTTTAACATTCACTTGTATATTATTTATTTGTAATATGATCAACCGTTAACTAAAAGTGCGTCCCTAATTGCTGTATTTCAGCTTGGAACTGTCAATTTGTGTCCAAGTGTGTAATAACAAGTATTGAGACTGCTCGGATATTTGATTTTTGAGGAATTCCCAAGAAGAGACAAAGGTCTTGTGCAGTTTTAGTTTCTGGCCTCCCAGTTCGGTCACACATTATCTTCAACGAGAATTTTCCTGTTGTCACTGGTAGACTTTCTGGTTCCATCAACGTTCTATTTGTAGATCTTGCGGGCTGATACAAACTAGTAAGTCCTTGTGTTAGTAGACTAGTGCATGATCATTGCAATTAGCGTTGGTGGCTTCTAGTGGACTGAAACTGTGTTTACTTGTGTCTAAGAAACAGATACCTAAGCGAAGCCTTCATATCGGATAATCTATAGCAATATAGAAGTAGAAAGGGCAAGTTTTAATCATTTCTTCCTAAGTTATTGTAGTAGCTTGAACTTGGAGCGTTTGCTCAGCCAAATGTTTTGAGGTTGCAATATCCTCCAGCTCCTTTGTGATGTGTATTGTAGTTTTCTTTCACTGTAAATTCCTTTTTGTCAACCCTAAGGAAGGTTGTTTATTGCTGGTTCAAGCTTTTTAAGATGGCTTTAGGCTTTAAAGCAAGTTTACTTATTACAAGATAATTGTTAAGTGGAAACCAAATTTGATGTTAAAATAGAGAAGTATTACATATCTTCATGATCTTAGAGCATGTTTCTTATTTAAGATCATCCTGAAGTAGAAATCAAACTGAAAAAAGAAAATGAGAATAGAGAGTTATAACATCTCTTTATTACACAAAGGAAGTTCCAATAGCTTTCAGATGGCTCTTGTTTAACCCATACTCACTCGCAGACAAGAACGGCTTTTGTGAACCTCAGGAAGTGACTGCCACCACTTTCTGAATGTTGAGCCCTCCAGAAAAATATGCTCATCATCTACTTCCTTATCTCTGATCCATCCTTGAAGCAACTCTTCTAGTCTATTAACCCTTGCCTCATTATATGCTATTCCCCTTAGTTCTTCAACCTCTGCCCAAAAGCACGGTCCTAAGCCGGATGCCTCTATCTCCTCTGCACTCCGTCCTGCCTTCAGTAGGACATGCTCGTACAACTTCTGAGCGTGTTTGTAACGTTTTGGTCTTCCTTTTTCCATGTAACTCCCCGTGTCTTCGTTCTTCAAATGCCTGTAGTAGTTTGCAATATCAAGTGGTTCCATTAATTTGCGGTAGCGAGTTACTAGATCGATCCACACACTGCTCCCCTCGAACCCATCTGGAAGTTGACCTTTCTTCAGTAAACCCAGCACATCGTCAAATGAACCAGCTAACTCAGCTCTAGTGACGTTCGCATTGAAGTCTTTCTCTTCATTAGATTCCTTGAAGGAATCATAGTACCCTTTTGCAGGAGCTTGACACCTTGGCTGCTTGTATTCCTCCTCTATCCATTTCAGCTTATCTACTATTTTAGACTGTTTGGTGGTGTCTATCTTGCTCTGATTATCTACTCGTTTCTTCTCTGCCTCAAATGCAGCATGGACGCATTCTCTGGCCGCGCTTGTGCTCTGCAAAAAAAAAGAAACATCAATTGTACGACAAATGATCTTTCTTTTTTTCTTATTCAGAAAAAGAAAAAAAAAACATACAAGGATCAGTCCATGGAGAAAAGAGAGAAGGAGTTTACCAGTCCAAGGTCAATGAGCGCAGATTCATCCAAAGCCAAGTGATCCATGTCAAGATTTGAATCTACCATTTCCTGATAGCTATGGTGATCTCTTATGCTTTGATTTGGTCTTAGAGACAATTCTCGCTCGTTGCTTGACTGAGAAGCATAAAACAGGATCTGAAGAATGGCGTCTGAGTTGTCCATTGCGACCAATCTCGTCCCCGTAGAGAAGACAAAAGTGCCTGCCGGTCTATAAGGACTCAGCTCGAGGAAACTTGAAAAGGTTTCCAAAAACGCATTTCCTCCGTCTCCAATCAATTCACAATTGGCTTGGCGAGCAGCAGTTTCCACGTCTTTCATCACCGTTCCGTAGAAATCTGCGATGGTCTGGTCGTTTCCTTGGTTCCCAGCTCTAGGATCCAGTTGGGAAAGAACACGAGGGAGAGCTTCCTTTATTGATGCCTTTGGAGCAAGCATTATCCGAGGGACGATATCGAATCTTGTGACGAAGTTCAAGAAGAGCCTGTTCCAGTTCTCTCTCCCAAGAGCGTGCTTGAAGACATAGTCACCGACCAAAGGAGCTCCAAAGGTTAAACAAAGAGGCTCTGGGAAAGAGAAATCATCACTACTCTTCTTTGTGAAGAATGTCTCCAAATACCAAACTGTTGCCAGGATTGCAGTTGCCCCTCCTGAGGAATGTCCTGTGAACACTATCCGTCGAGGTCTGATTTTCTCGACAAGCGTTTTAACCTGCAAGTTAATAAGTCATATGTTTTCAACTTGATGTCCCCCAAAAAAAAAGGTCAAAAGAATTTGTTATACTTACTGAAACAGGAAACGAGGTTGAAATGAGAAGCTGAAGATTCTTGAGGAACGCTTCGTTAACGGTAGCGCGAGCGTCAGCGTCAACGTCAACGTCGTTGCTGAAGCTTATCATACAAGGGAACTGAGCACGATTCATCTTAGTTTCCCCAAAGGAAGACTCATTCTCCGGAGCAAACCAGTCTTTCTCCAAGAAAGATTGTCTGAAAGCGAAAAAGACGGTATCGTCTTCTACTTCTTGGTGGAAGTGGTCGTTGCTGAACGCTTTGGTCGATGCCTTCAACGAAGTGGCGATTAGATCACTACTGAGTCCGGGAAGAGCATCTAACGCCATTGATGTAATAATCTCTTTCTTGTGGACCTTTTCTCTCTCTGTTCTTGCTTATGGTCTTTCTTCTCAATGTGGAATGGAGATTTAAAGGCAGAGAGATGTACGAAAAAATAATTACCAAAAGTACCCATCGAAAACGCGAGTAGATAGTTCACTGCAACATGGGGTTTTGGGGATATTTTTTTAGAACTGTTGTCTTTACTTCGTAATTGTTTTTCTTTTCGTAATTGACTCTGCTTTAACTATTGGGTGACTAGGTAAACGAATCTTAGCCATCCACGTGGAAAATTTATTGGATAACAGTTTTTGTACGTCCAACATGAGTGGAATTTCCTAGCAAATCTCATTCGGCTTTGAGCCGAAAGTTTTTCTCTTTTCATTAACTTATCGACATCGCTGGTGTTTTGTAGTAACTCATAGATTATAGATTTATTCATGTTTTGTCGGAATTTTTTTTTTTTTTGGTAAAATTTTGTAGGAAATTTCTTTGTCCTAAACTTACAAAAGAATATTATTACATTCAAGCGTTCACCAAAATTTCTTGGGCCAAAAACATTTTAAAATATTTTAAAAGTCTTCGTCAACTTTGTTTTACTTTTACCCATGCTTCTACATATCATTTATTAAACCGGTTCAATTTTATTCGAATTTACCTAAAAAGTAAACCGAAACAGACTTCTATGGTGCTACGGGTGTTTTCTTGGGGCGTTCCAATTGACTTTTAGTTTTAGATCAACGAAGTACACGAACCGGATTATAATCAAATTCCATGCCTTCGGTTTTGTTTTTGACTTCCGAGTGAGGTTTTCTAGCAAAAAAACATATATTCATTCCGTTTCATTTTACCTATCGTTCTAGAATTCAACACACTGATTAATAAAATATTTAATTATATATATTTACTAGATAAAAACATCATTACCAATACACCTATCCAGATTTCAACCAATAGAAAAATAATTTAAAATAGAAAATCAATAAATTTTACATTAAAATTATAAAACGACACTTATTTTGAAATAAAAATTTTGTTCTAAAACGACATCTAATTTGAAACAGAGGGGGAGTATTCAGAGATAATATTTGTTTTCTTTTCCAATTCGATTTCATTTTAGTCAGTTGACCAAAGCCAATTTAACAGACCCAATTCAATGAATATATTTGATTAAACTGATTTTAAGTCTTTTTGTCAATCAGCTACAATACAGTTTTGGTTTTGTTCAGTTTTGTTAAAACTGTTAGTTTTGATACACGCATTTGTTTCCTTTTATGTTAGCAACCATACGAGTATTTGCTTTCAGATGGAAAAGTCTTGAAGACTAGGATCGTCGTGGTCTTTAATAAAATACTCACTCAATTCGGAAATTTCTAGGAAATGTCATTTACTGTGGTCCAATATTTTAAATAATAATAATTTTTTACCAAAATTTTTTTTTTATTTTTTATTAATAATTAACATATCTTAGTGGATCCGTACCTAGTTGACAGGTTGTTCCTTTATAGGAAAAATAGAAATCTCAATTATAAAAAAAAAAGTTGATAAATTGTAAGATTTTTCTACTAATCAGCATAAATTGGTGATAAATCGTATTTTCAAAGATTCAAAACTCAATCTTCTGATGTAGAAGTGTTTCCATTGGAATATGTTTTGTTTTGAGTGAAGTTTTCTAACAAAAAAAACAAAAAGTAGGTCTAAAATTCTGTTTAGTTCTTCTTCTTAATTTTTAATTTATTTTTATATTAAAACAATACAGAGCTGAATATTTTTTTGTGGTCAGGGAACTGAACAGGATATATTTATAATTTTCATCAAGAAAACTACGAACTAGTAATATGATAACCAGTTTTTTTTTCATATAAGTAAACTAGCAATGGATAAACTTTTCGATGAATGAACGCCGCCTAGGGTTTTGGAGGGCGACAAGCAAGGCGACCTTGGATCTGTGATCACCGACGAGCGAGGAGAAGGGAGAGAGGGAGACTAGCGAACACTCCTCTCTGCCCACCCGGAGTCCTGTACCGTATACAGAGTCCCGACGAATTTTTTCTTTTTTAACTTTCCACCGTGTGGTGTGTTTCGTGGTAACCAAGTTAATGTCCAAAAGCAGTATGCAACGACTGAATGGATCTAGAAGTAGAGAAGAGGAGAGGAGAGACAGAGGTGAGAAGTCGAGAACGATGAATCGACGGCGCGATGAGGATGATGAGGAGATCATTAGGGTTCCAGCCTTCGATAACTCGGATCTGATCGAAAGGTTCAAGCTTACACTTGTAGGACGTATGTTTCATTCGGATGGCAGAAGCGTGGAGGCCCTATCGAAACATATGCCGAAACGTCAAATATGGGACGTAGAAGGACGAGTTCGAGGGATCAATCTTGGAAACAATAAGTTCCAGTTTGATTTTGACAAGGAAGAAGACCTCAAGAAAGTGTTACAACGACGTCCTTGCCATTTTAACAAATGGAGTTTTTCTCTCGAAAGATGGATCCCGACTATACAGGAGGATTTTCCAAACACCATGCTATTGTGGGCTATTGTCTCAGGTATACCCATTCACTACAAAAAACTGGAAACCTTCCAGAGTGTGGGGAGTGCACTTGGAAAGTATGACATAGCGGATGTAGAGGGTGGTCGTGTGAGAGTTTTCATCAATGGAGATCGTCCCCTGAAGTTTGATTGTAAAGTTGGCTTTGATAACGGGGATGTGGTGAAAGTCATGGTCAGATACGTGCAAGAGAATCTCCCATGAGGAAGGAACGTGCCCGGAGCTTACTGATGTTCAGAAGGAGAGAAACAGACTGCAACGGATTGAGCAGAGAACATGAAGAAAGAGCAACCCAGGAGGCTTTCTCGAACCCACAGAGGAAAACAGGGGAAGAATAGAGGAAATCACCTTACCTCAAAGGATCCTCGAGTAACGATGGTAGGAGAAGCTACTCCCCGAAGAGGTATCAACGGAGAGAAACAAGTTACGAGTACCTCCGGCCTGTTGAGTCTGGAAGAGATAGGCTAAGCCACGATCTCCGTGAGAGAATTACAGAGCGTCGTGAGTCTCTAAGTAAGGAGGTCTGGAAGCGGCTTGAGAACCCTGCAGGAAATAATTATCCCCGAGATCGGGAGAGATATCACCCTTACCAGCGATCAACGTCAAATGTGCAACACTGGGGTCGAGCAGACGACAGGATACGACTGGGAACGAACTTAGGGTATAGTAATAAGAGCTACAGAGAGCGAGGATCAGGGACTGGTACCCTAAGATATGCGCAAAGTGCAAGCCGTTTTAGCCCTGGGAAACGTAATTCTCCTGATTCACAAAGAACAATCTCAGAAAATTATGATTTTCAATGCTCTAAAGCTTCTCATCGCACTCAGTTACGGCGATCACATCCAAAGACCACTCAAGAGTGGAGACCAAGACAACAGAGCCCAGATAAGGAGAAAAGGAATGAGGTTGAACTAGGCAATCAGGATATGAATGAGGAAGAAAGAAGGAGACCGAAAGGAAAGATGATCGCTCAAGACCCCATCAACTCGATCTCAAAACCGTCCTTGGGAACGGGAACCCTTACGATACGAGAACCTGAGATGTCGTCTCTCCAAACTAGAGAGATAGTAGAACATGGAAGTATTTTGAAGTTTGTTCCCCTTATTTCTAGGGAGGAGGATGAGAGAATAATCGATGATCCTAAAGAAAAGGAAAAGGATCGGGAGAGCCAAAGCTCCATAGAAACTGCTGTACACAGGGAAGAGAAAGAGCTTATGGATGACGAGGAGTTTGATAAGATGGTGGAGTTCTACTCTGAACCAGTAACAATGCTCGATGAAGATATGCTTAATGCGGATGACCTTATGGAAGAAGAAGTGCAGGCCTTGGAACGAGCTCGGATAGAAAGAGAGAAACTTGCGGAAACGGAGAAGTAAATGAGCAAGGGTGTGAAAAACACTAAGCTCCAACACACTGCAGCAGCTCCAACAGAGCAAGTTCAGAGAGAGGTGGTACCCCAAAAAGGCAGCGAGAAGCAAGAAGAGGAGAAGAAGAAGAGAAGAGCTCCAAGGAGCCCTGATGTGAAAGGAGGAGCGGCCTCTAAAAAACTTGCCGTACATGGCAGAGCCTCTCCTAAAAGCAAGACGTCGAGGCCTCCTGCCCATTCAAGCCGACGTCTACCACAATTCCCTCCAATGAGGTGTTCCCTTCTGCCTTAAAAAGCAAGAAAACCAGTGTCTCAGGTTCGGTGGTGTCCCAGAAACCACCCAGTAAGCGTATATGAATACAATTGCATGGAACTGTCAAGGGGCAGCTGCCTACTTGACCAAGCAGCATTTACGGGAGTTGCTTCGCTTTTTCAATCCTAGTTTTCTTTTTCTTTCTGAAACAAAAAAAAAATAATTTTTCTTTTATGCAAGACTTACAGTTTGAATTTGGCCATGATAATTTGTTTACCGTTGAGCCTTCGGGTTTAAGAGGTGGTTTGGCTTTGTTTTATATGAACGATACTGCGGCAAAGATTGTTTACTCGAATGATCGTATGATTGATGTTGAAGCGCAGATAGAAGGAAACAAATTGTTTGTTACCTTTGTTTACGGAGATCCGGCGGTGGCTTACCGCGAACACGTTTGGGAGAGACTTACGAGAATGGGCATAGAGAGATCTGGCGCATGGATGATGATAGGAGACTTCAATGAGATTACGAGTAATGCGGAGAAGAAAGGTGGTCGAAAAAGACCTGAGACATCATTTCTGCCTTTTCAAGACAATGTTGGCGAACTGCGGTATGATCGAATTTCCCTCTAAAGGCAATACTATGTCATGGGCTGGCAAGAGAAAAAATGGGCGTATACAATGTCGCCTTGATAGAGCGATTGGAAATGAAGATTGGCATAACCTTTTTTCCCACACTGATGTGGAGTATCTTTTACGATGGGGATCCAATCATCGGCCAGTACTGGCTATAATCAAGACTCGTGAAACCCAACCCAGGAGGAACTTTAGATTTGACAAGCGATGGCTTGGGAAACAGGGTTTCTATGAGACGGTTAAAGGTGGATGGGGGAACAACGATCATCATCAATATGGTGATTTTGTGGAACGAATATACCGATGCAGAAAGGCAATCTCAAGGTGGAAATAAGCAACCCGTCCAATAATGAAAAGGTGATTGAGAGACTAAAGGCCAAGCTGGATCAGGCTCAGAACGATGATAGTCTGACCACCGATGAAGAGCTTGAGATCAAATGGCAGTTGTGTTCGGCTTATAAAGAAGTGGAGACAAAAAAGCCGAGCCATTTGGTTAAAGGAAGGAGATCATAGCACCAAATATTTTCATGCCAAGACGAAGCAGCGACGGGCTAGAAACCGCATTACAAAGCTCAAGAACTCCATGGGAGTTTGGGTGGAAACCGAAGAAGGGATCGAACAAGTCGCTGTGGAGTACTTTGAGCAACTCTTCGAAACCTCCAATCCAGTAGAACTCGATGAGAGTGTCCGGTATATTGCCGAGTCCGTCACGGAGGAGATGAACGCTGCTCTAACAGCTCCTGTTACTGATACGGAGATCAAAGACGCGGTTTTTTCGATTAATCCTGAAAAGGCACCGGGCCCCGACGGTATGACAAGCTTATTCTACCAACGCTTCTGGAACGTCATTGGCAAGGACGTTATCAGTATGGTCCGAGAATTCTTTGCGACAGGGAAACTCGATGGGAGAATTAATGAGACCAATATATGCCTTATTCCCAAGACCGAAAGACCGGTGACTATGACGGAAATTTCGTTCAATAAGCCTATGCAATGTCAGCTATAAGATCATCTCTAAGATCCTATCAGCAAGACTAAAGAAGATCCTACCACATCTGATATCAGAAACACAATCAGCCTTTATGGCTCGACGGTTAATAACCGATAATATTTTGGTCGCTCAAGAAATGTTTCATGCCCTTAGGACGAACCAGAGCTGCAAATCCAAATTTGTGGCGATCAAGACAGACATGAGTAAAGCATACGACAGAGTGGAGTGGAATTTCCTCCGAGCTTTGATGGAAAAGATGGGGTTCGACGAGAGATGGATTCATTTAATTATGAACTGTGTCTCATCTGTATCGTATCGAGTCTTGATAAATGGGGATGCAAAAGGCAGTATTATACCATCCCGGGGACTCCTGCAGGCGATCCTCTATCGCCATTTCTATTTATCCTCTGTACCGAGGTTCTGATATCGCAGATCCGAGAGGCAGAGCGAGTGAAGAAGATTTCCGGCTTAAAGATTGCTAGAGCATGCCCGAAAGTTTCTCATTTACTCTTCGCTGATGATAGTCTCTTCTTTTGCAAGGCTGAGACGAATCAGTGTCGAGAGCTAATGAGAATTATTGACGTTTATGGGAAAGCCTCAGGACAACAACTGAATAAAGAAAAATCATCAGTTATGTTCGGTTCTAAGGTCATATCGTCCTCAAAACAAGACCTTAAACGGTCATTAGGTATCAGTAAGGAAGGTGGAATGGGCATGTATCTTGGAATGCCTGAGATGATTTGTGATTCCAAGAAACAAGTTTTTGCTTATGTCCAGGATAGACTCAATGCAAGAGTTAACTCATGGGAAGGGAAACTATTATCAAAAGGAGGAAAGGAGGTGCAAATAAAGTCAGTTGCACAAGCAGTGCCAACGTATACGATGTCATGTTATCTCTTACCGAAAAAGACGCATAAGAAGATCACGGGAGCTGTTTCACGTTTCTGGTGGAGTGCCAAGGCAAACAACAAAGGCTTACATTGGGTGGCCTGGGATAAAATCGGTGTTCCCCTAGATGAAGGATGCTTAGGATTCCAAGATTCTCGTGATTTCAATCTCGCCCTGCTCGCAAAACAAGGCTGGCGACTGCTAGTTTATCCAAACTCTCTGCTAGCTAGAGTTTTAAAAGGCCGTTATTATAGACATTCAAACCCTTTGGAAGCGGATAAAGCGAATAACCCGTCCTATAGATGGACCAGTATATGGACCGCTCGATCAGTGCTCAAGGATAACCTGCTACGGACTGTTGGGACAGGAGATGATACACGCGTTTTCGAAGACTGCTGGATCCCAGAAGAGCTAGCGAGACCAGCAAAATCAAGAGGACAGCACGTCGACAATAGTCTTAAGGTGCACCATCTAATAAACTTCGAGACCAAGACATGGAACGAAGACTTAGTCAGGGAACTAGTCGCGGAGGAGGATGTGGCAAAGGTCTTGGCGATACAACCTAGCCGGCTAGGAAGAAAAGACGGTTACAGATGGAAGCATACAAAGTCGGGTTCGTATACAGTCCGATCAGGATATGTAGTGGCAAACGAACAGAGGAAAGCACAAGAGGCTCATTTGATTGAAGAACCGAGTGTGACGAGCTTAAAAAAAGAAGTGTGGAAGCTGAAAACATCTAGGAAGATCAAACACTTCCTATGGCAAGCGCTCTCTGGTTTTGTTACTACAGCTAGCCGGCTAAACGATCGGCATTGTGCCCCGGATAGAACGTGTCTTAGATGCGGTGCGGAAAAAGAGACGATAAATCATCTACTATACAGGAGGATTTTCCAAAAGCTACAGAGAGCGAGGATCAGGGACTGGTACCCTAAGATATGCGCAAAGTGCAAGCCGTTTTAGCCCTGGGAAACGTAATTCTCCTGATTCACAAAGAACAATCTCAGAAAATTATGATTTTCAACGCTCTAAAGCTTCTCATCGCACTCAGTTACGGCGATCACATCCAAAGACCACTCAAGAGTGGAGACCAAGACAACATAGCCCAGATAAGGAGAAAAGGAATGAGGTTGAACTAGGCAATCAGGATATGAATGAGGAAGAAAGAAGGAGACCGAAAGGAAAGATGATCGCTCAAGACCCCATCAACTCGATCTCAAAACCGTCCTTGGGAACGGGAACCCTTACGATACGAGAACCTGAGATGTCGTCTCTCCAAACTAGAGAGATAGTAGAACATGGAAGTATTTTGAAGTTTGTTCCCCTTATTTCTAGGGAGGAGGATGAGAGAAGAATCGATGATCCTAAAGAAAAGGAAAAGGATCGGGAGAGCCAAAGCTCCATAGAAACTGCTGTACACAGGGAAGAGAAAGAGCTTATGGATGACGAGGAGTTTGATAAGATGGTGGAGTTCTACTCTGAACCAGTAACAATGCTCGATGAAGATATGCTTAATGCGGATGACCTTATGGAAGAAGAAGTGCAGGCGTTGGAACGAGCTCGGATAGAAAGAGAGAAACTTGCGGAAACGGAGAAGTAAATGAGCAAGGGTGTGAAAAACACTAAGCTCCAACACACTGCAGCAGCTCCAACAGAGCAAGTTCAGAGAGAGGTGGTACCCCAAAAAGGCAGCGAGAAGCAAGAAGAGGAGAAGAAGAAGAGAAGAGCTCCAAGGAGCCCTGATGTGAAAGGAGGAGCGGCCTCTAAAAAACTTGCCGTACTTGGCAGAGCCTCTCCTAAAAGCAAGACGTCGAGGCCTCCTGCCCATTCAAGCCGACGTCTACCACAATTCCCTCCAATGAGGTGTTCCCTTCTGCCTTAAAAAGCAAGAAAACCAGTGTCTCAGGTTCGGTGGTGTCCCAGAAACCACCCAGTAAGCGGATATGAATACAATTGCATGGAACTGTCAAGGGGCAGCTGCCTACTTGACCAAGCAGCATTTACGGGAGTTGCTTCGCTTTTTCAATCCTAGTTTTCTTTTTCTTTCTGAAACAAAAAAAAATAATTTTTCTTTTATGCAAGACTTACAGTTTGAATTTGGCCATGATAATTTGTTTACCGTTGAGCCTTCGGGTTTAAGCGGTGGTTTGGCTTTGTTTTATATGAACGATACTGCGGCAAAGATTGTTTACTCGAATGATCGTATGATTGATGTTGAAGCGCAGATAGAAGGAAACAAATTGTTTGTTACCTTTGTTTACGGAGATCCGACTGTGGCTTACCGCGAACACGTTTGGGAGAGACTTACGAGAATGGGCATAGAGAGATCTGGCGCATGGATGATGATAGGAGACTTCAATGAGATTACGAGTAATGCGGAGAAGAAAGGTAGTCGAAAAAGACTTGAGACATCATTTCTGCCTTTCAAGACAATGTTGGCGAACTGCGGTATGATCGAATTTCCCTCTAAAGGCAATACTATGTCATGGGCTGGCAGGAGAAAAAATGGGCGTATACAATGTCGCCTTGATAGAGCGATTGGAAATGAAGATTGGCATAACCTTTTTTCCCACACTGATGTGGAGTATCTTTTACGATGGGGATCCAATCATCGGCCAGTACTGGCTATAATCAAGACTCGTGAAACCCAACCCAGGAGGAACTTTAGATTTGACAAGCGATGGCTTGGGAAACAGGGTTTCTATGAGACGGTTAAAGGTGGATGGGGGAACAACGATCATCATCAATATGGTGATTTTGTGGAACGAATATACCTATGCAGAAAGGCAATCTCAAGGTGGAAATAAGCAACCCGTCCAATAATGAAAAGGTGATTGAGAGACTAAAGGCCAAGCTGGATCAGGCTCAGAACGATGATAGTCTGACCACCGATGAAGAGCTTGAGATCAAATGGCAGTTGTGTTCGGCTTATAAAGAAGTGGAGACAAAAAAGCCGAGCCATTTGGTTAAAGGAAGGAGATCATAGCACCAAATATTTTCATGCCAAGACGAAGCAGCGACGGGCTAGAAACCGCATTACAAAGCTCAAGAACTCCATGGGAGTTTGGGTGGAAACCGAAGAAGGGATCGAACAAGTCGCTGTGGAGTACTTTGAGCAACTCTTCGAAACCTCCAATCCAGTAGAACTCGATGAGAGTGTCCGGTATATTGCCGAGTCCGTCACGGAGGAGATGAACGCTGCTCTAACAGCTCATGTTACTGATACGGAGATCAAAGACGCGGTTTTTTCGATTAATCCTGAAAAGGCACCGGGCCCCGACGGTATGACAAGCTTATTCTACCAACGCTTCTGGAACGTCATTGGCAAGGACGTTATCAGTATGGTCCGAGAATTCTTTGCGACAGGGAAACTCGATGGGAGAATTAATGAGACCAATATATGCCTTATTCCCAAGACCGAAAGACCGGTGACTATGACGGAAATTTCGTTCAATAAGCCTATGCAATGTCAGCTATAAGATCATCTCTAAGATCCTATCAGCAAGACTAAAGAAGATCCTACCACATCTGATATCAGAAACACAATCAGCCTTTATGGCTCGACGGTTAATAACCGATAATATTTTGGTCGCTCAAGAAATGTTTCATGCCCTTAGGACGAACCAGAGCTGCAAATCCAAATTTATGGCGATCAAGACAGACATGAGTAAAGCATACGACAGAGTGGAGTGGAATTTCCTCTGAGCTTTGATGGAAAAGATGGGGTTCGACGAGAGATGGATTCATTTAATTATGAACTGTGTCTCATCTGTATCGTATCGAGTCTTGATAAATGGGGATGCAAAAGGCAGTATTATACCATCCCGAGGACTCCTGCAGGCGATCCTCTATCGCCATTTCTATTTATCCTCTGTACCGAGGTTCTGATATCGCAGATCCGAGAGGCAGAGCGAGTGAAGAAGATTTCCGGCTTAAAGATTGCTAGAGCATGCCCGAAAGTTTCTCATTTACTCTTTGCTGATGATAGTCTCTTCTTTTGCAAGGCTGAGACGAATCAGTGTCAAGAGCTAATGAGAATTATTGACGTTTATGGGAAAGCCTCAGGACAACAACTGAATAAAGAAAAATCATCAGTTATGTTCGGTTCTAAGGTCATAGCGTCCTCAAAACAAGACCTTAAACGGTCATTAGGTATCAGTAAGGAAGGTGGAATGGGCATGTATCTTGGAATGCCTGAGATGATTTGTGATTCCAAGAAACAAGTTTTTGCTTATGTCCAGGATAGACTCAATGCAAGAGTTAACTCATGGGAAGGGAAACTATTATCAAAAAGAGGAAAGGAGGTGCAAATAAAGTCAGTTGCACAAGCAGTGCCAACGTATACGATGTCATGTTATCTCTTACCGAAAGAGACGCATAAGAAGATCACGGGAGCTGTTTCACGTTTCTGGTGGAGTGCCAAGGCAAACAACAAAGGCTTACATTGGGTGGCCTGGGATAAAATCTGTGTTCCCCTAGATGAAGGAGGCTTAGGATTCCAAGATTCTCGTGATTTCAATCTCGCCCTGCTCGCAAAACAAGGCTGGCGACTGCTAGTTTATCCAAACTCTCTGCTAGCTAGAGTTTTAAAAGGCCGTTATTATAGACATTCAAACCCTTTGGAAGCGGATAAAGCGAATAACCCGTCCTATGGATGGACCAGTATATGGACCGCTCGATCAGTGCTCAAGGATAACCTGCTACAGACTGTTGGGACAGGAGATGATACACGCATTTTCGAAGACTGCTGGATCCCAGAAGAGCTAGCGAGACCAGCAAAATCAAGAGGACAGCACGTCGACAATAGTCTTAAGGTGCACCATCTAATAAACTTCGAGACCAAGACATGGAACGAAGACTTAGTCAGGGAACTAGTCGCGGAGGAGGATGTGGCAAAGGTCTTGGCGATACAACCTAGCCGGCTAGGAAGAAAAGACGGTTACAGATGGAAGCATACAAAGTCGGGTTCGTATACAGTCCGATCAGGATATGTAGTGGCAAACGAACAGAGGAAAGCACAAGAGGCTCATTTGATTGAAGAACCGAGTGTGACGAGCTTAAAAAAAGAAGTGTGGAAGCTGAAAACATCTAGGAAGATCAAACACTTCCTATGGCAAGCGCTCTCTGGTTTTGTTACTACAGCTAGCCGGCTAAACGATCGGCATTGTGCCCCAGATAGAACGTGTCTTAGATGCGGTGCGGAAGAAGAGACGATAAATCATCTACTATTTGAATGTCCCCCGGCACTACAAGTTTGGGCGTTATCAAACATACCAACGATTCCGGGGATATTCCAGTGTACGGCACTCTTCACGAACTTCAATCACCTGCTATGGGGAGCTTCGAAACAAGGCGTTCCGAAATAACTTCTCGAAACGTTCCCATGGATGCTCTGGTATATTTGGAAGGGCAAAAACAATAAACTCTTTAATGGAACGGAGACTTCCCCATTAGATACGCTGCAACTGGCGATAGCAGAATCAAATAACTGGATGACGGCTCAGCTCATCCCGGCTGCGGAAGAAGAAGTCTTGGAGGAAGAGAACGGCCCAGCAGGAAGAGAAGAACCGCAGGAGTTTACCCACCGACTACGGTGCCAAGTGGATGCATCGTGGACTCAAGCGGACAAGAAGGCGGGACTGGGATTCGTTTTCCTTTGCGATGATCGCAAGGTTTTGATCGGAGCAAGGAATGATGGCAACGCCTCGTCACTACTTCACGCGGAAGCTAAAGGATTGATATGGGCCATGGAGATGATGAAAGGCAAGGGATATAACACGATGCACTTCGAAACTGATTGCCTGCAACTTCTTAAACTGATACAAAGAGAAGAAGAATGTCCTTCCATGGAGGCGGAATTAGAAGAAATCTGGATTCTTTCTAAAGTGTTTGATGGTTTTTCTATGTCGTTTCTACCGCGTGGTATGAACCACCGTGCGGATTTGCTTGCGAAAGCTGCCCGTACTCGGTCTGATACTGTTGTATCTGTTTACGTTGATACTCCTGTTTGGCTCGCTAATATAGCTAGCCCCTTAGAGAGTTAGACTAATAAAGTTTGTTTTTGATGCCAAAAAAAAAGTAAACTAGCAATGCAGAAGAAGCTCAATCGCAAGTTTTGAATTTTGCATAGGGTTGTAAACATTTTCTTCCTTGGTTATTAGTAGCTACAACTTGGAGCGTTTTGACAGCCAAATGCTTTGAGGATTAGAAGTTAGTATTGTTTAACCCACATTTTTAGTACATTCAGGTTTCTTTGTAGTTTCACTGTATATTTCCTTCCGTCAACGCTTAAGAGTGGAAAATAAATTTGACATTATAACATAGAGCCATTACATCAATTTACATAACAATGATCTTTAGATCATCTTATTTTAAGATCAACTTAAACTGGAAACCAAATTTAAGAACATTAGAATAGAGAGCTATAACATCTCTTAACTAGATAAATGTGCACAAGGCACTTCCAGTAGCTAAAACTTCTTCAGGTTCAGGTTGGCTATTGTTTAACCCATACGTGCTCGCAAGCTAGAACCGAATCTGTGAACCTCAGGAAGTGAGTGCCACCACTTTCTAAATGATGAGCCCTCCAGAAATATATGTTCTTCATCTACTTCCTTGTCTCTGATCCATCCTTCAAGCAACTCTTCTAGTTTCTTAACCCTTGCCTCATCATATTCTTTTCTCCTGAGTTCTTCAATCTCAGCCCAAAAGCAAGATCCACAGTCAGATCTCTTTATCTCTTCAGCACTCCTGCCTGACTTCAGTAGTTCATGCTCATACCCTCTCTGAGAGTGTTTGTAACGGTTTGGTCTTCCATGTATCATATAAGGCCCTGTGTCTTCGTTCTTCAAGTGCCTGTGGTAGTTTGAAATATCAAGTGGTTCGATCAATCTACGGTAGCGATTTGCCAAGTCTATCCACTCAATGCGCCCCTCAAACCCATCTGGAAGTTGTCCTTCTTTCACTAGACCGAGCACCTCGTCATATATACCAGCTAACTCAGCTCTAATGACGTTTGCTCTGAAGTCTTTCTCTTCATTAGATTCCTTGAAGGAATCATAGTACCCGATTTTATGAGTTAGACACTTTGGCTTGTATTCATCCTCTATCCATACCAGCTTCTCTACTATTTTAGGCTGCTTAGCGTCTATCTTGCTTTGGTTATCGACTCGTTTCTTCTCTGCCTCAAATGCAGCATGGACGCATTGTCTGGCTCTTGTGCTCTGCCAAAGCAAAAAAAAAAAAACATCAATGAGCAGAGCCGGATGAAACATTACATTGCCTCCCAAACTTTTAAAAAAATATTATACGTAGGCCATATGACCCCAAATTGTCCAACTTTTTTTACCAAGATTAACCAAAAAACATTTATAGCCCCCTAAATCTCATATCCTTGTAGTCTAGAAGGATCAAACTATGGAGAAGAGAGAGAACTATTTTACCAGTCCAAGGTCACCGAGGGAAGATTCATCTCCATTCAAAGGCAAGTGATGCAAATCTAATTGACTAACCACTTTCATTCCCATCGAGTGTACCATTTCCTCATAGCTACGGTGATCACTTATGCTCTGATATGGTCTTAGAATTAATTCCTGCTCGTTGCTTGACTGAGAAGCATAAAACAGAATCTGAAGAATGGCGTCTGAGTTGCTCACTGAGACCAATCTCGTCCCTGTAGAGAAGACAAAAGTGCCTGCGGGTCTATAAGGACTCAGCTCAAGGAAACTTGAAAGCGTTTTCAAAAACGGCTCTCCGTTTCCAATCAGTTTACAGACAGCTTGGTGTGCAACAGTCGCTGTGTCTTTCATCACCGTTGCGAAAAACCCTGTGATGCTCTGGTCGTTTCCTTGGTTCCCAGCTCTAGGATCCAGTTGGCTAAGAACACGAGGCAGATCTTGCTTTGTTGATGCCTTTCTAGCAAGCATAATCCGAGGGACGATATCGAATCTTGTGACGAAGTTCACGAAGAACCGGCTCCAGTTCTCTCTCCCAAGAGCGTGCTTGAAGACATAGTCACCAACCAAAGGAGCTCCAAAGGTTAAACAAAGAGGCTCCGGGAAGAAACCGCTCTGCTTTGTGAAGTATGTCTCCAAGTACCAAACTGTTGCTAAGATTGCAGTTGCGCCTCCTGAAGAATGTCCTGTGAATACTATCCGTTGACTTCTCATGCTGTCGACGACCGTTTTAACCTGCAAGTTTCAGACATAAATGAATTGTATGTTTCCAACTGATGTCCCCATAAAAGGTCAAAAGAGTTTGTTATACTTACTGAATGAGGAAACGAGGTTGAAACGAGACGCTGAAGATTCTTGAGGAAAGCTTCGTTAACGGTAGCGTCAACGTCGTTGCCAATGCTTCTCATACAAGGGAACTGTTCACGGTTCATCTTAGTTTCTCCAAACGGAGACTCATTCTCTGGATCAAACCAATCTTTCTCCAAGAAAGATGATTTGAAACCGAAAAAGACGGTATTGCCTTCTTCTTCCTTGTGAAAAGGCTTAGTCGTGTTCGAAGCCATCCATGATCGGGTGATTAGATCATTACTGAGTCCGGCAAGAGCATCTAACGCCATTGATGTAATAATCTCTTTCTTGTGGACCTTTTCTCTCTTTCTTCTGCTTATGGTCTTTCTTCTTCTATGTGGACTAAATGTAGATATAAAGGCAGAGAGATGTACAAAAGTATAATTACCAAAATACCCATCGAAAACGTGAGAGCTTATCCCCTATATATTAATCCTCGAACATTACAACATGTTTTGTAGCCACTTGTCATTACTAGGATGATTCTCAGAAATCTTTAGAAAAATATGTTGGTCCATATACATATATATTATACTTTTTATTAAACTAATTATCATATTAACTAGTAGTCTTAAATTCTTTCCTTAAATAAAAGCTACGTAAGTTTATTTCCTTAAATAAAAGCTACGAAATTACCTAATATGATTAACGTATATATGATAATTAATTATTACAAATCAAAAAAATTTGATAAAAAAATTTGTATCCTCTACATTTTATTTTAATTAATATTATAAAAAATCACTTAAACATATTTAAAAAAATAGATTTTTCATATATGTTATATTTTGAATTTTTTAAAACGTCTATAAACTACCAAAAGTTGTAAGATGTTATTAAGATGATATTTTTTAGAACGGAACCTGATCCGAAACGAAATATTTTGAATATCGAATATATCGAAACCAGATTTATATACTTAAATATATTAATTATTTTTAGAATTTAATATCTAAAAGAATATATAAAATATATAAAATGTTATTAATTTGTCCAAAATACTTGAAAATATTTACAAATAGTTAAAAATACATGATTAAAATATTTAAATGATATTCAAAATACCAATACTTCAAATATCTATTGATTTCTTATCCGAATATTGAAGCTAACCAAATTTTATGTTAAGTTTAAATATTTTAGCTTGCATTATACACATTTATATGTTATTAATAATTTTTTATTTTTATATTTTGAGAAATTTAAAGTATATACAATTTTTTTTTTAAATAAAATGAGTTATCTGAGTTCAAATCCAAACCGAACCCGCAGATCCGAACCGGATCAAACTCACAAAAAAATCGAAACATAACTGGACCGAACCAAACCAAACTGAACTAAATGGTATCCGAATGTCCACCCCAAATCAAATGTAAAAAAATCTTGATAACAAGATGCATTCTAATTGTAATATTTCAATACAACATATTTTAAAAAACTCATCCCGCGCATGGCGCGGATTATCATATAGTAGTATTTTATTCTTTTTGAATGAAAATGGTTTGCTTATACAATAGTTGACTCTGCTTTTGGTATTGGTCACTAGGTAAACGAAACATTACCAATTCACGTGGTAAGTTCTCATTGGATCATAGCTCTTTACGTCCCACAAGAGTGGAATTTCCAAGCAATTCTCATTCCGCTTTTGTCCGAGAGTTTTTCTCGGTGTTTTCTTAATCTTGCTTTAGAAATTTTGTGGCTTGACTTTTGAGGTCTTCGTCTCCAATAGAAATTTTGTAGCTTGACTTTTGCGGTCTTCGTCTCCAATAAAATTTTTGTAGAAATTCTTCATTTCACTTGAATGTTTTTTATAAAAGTTCTTTCCATATTAATCTCCAAGTAATTTAATTGGCCATGCGTTTTAAATCTATATTAATAGGTATATATATATATATATATATATATATATATATATATATATATATATATATATATATATATATATATATATATATATATAAATCAGTGGTTTAACATTTTTAATATTTTTCTATATGAAAAAAACTTATAACTTTGTTACTAAAAACAAAAACTATGTCACTAAAAACTACAAACTAGATTCTTACAACAAAATTTCTGTACTTACAACCCAACTAATTGATCAGACCCATGATCTAAATATTGTTTTGTCTTTACTTATACAAGTTTTGATGTAAAATTTTGTTAAATGTAAAACCAATTATAAATAGTTGAAAATGGTGTTTCTGCAATGTATTATTTTAACGTATGTTTTGATGTATTAATTAATTTTGTGTTGTCTATATTTTGTAGTTGTTAGCCTATAAATAATTGATGTTCTTTTATCATTTGAATGATATATTAATGGGGTGTGATTTTGAACTTAATTGGTGTGATTTGGGTGTGTACTATCATACAATGGTTTCACAACTTTACTTGTTTATAATAGTGAATTGTTTTTTATGCTAAATATTATTTTACTTTACTTGTGGGCTATCTATAGTTAGTTTTTATTTGTTTAGGTCTAAGTGTGCATTTTATTTTAGTTTAAAATGTTGGCTACTGAACTCATAAGGTGAGATTTTGTAATTTGTTTGATGAACAGTTTGAAGCAAACCATTAGTCCAGTTCTAACAAAAAATGAAGTTTATTTGTGGGTAACTAAAAGAGTTTAAAATTCTGGGAAATTCTTTAGTTATAATTTTTCAATTGGCGTAAATTAATTATGAACTTTTAAATATTGAGTTAATCACTAAGTTTATATAAAATGACTAATTTGTTGTTGTGTTCGTACTATTGGCCAAATCCACTAAAAACAGTCAAAGTTAAACATTGAAATCATACGGAGAGAGAGAGACAGTATGGGGAACATGATTATTTGGTTTGAAATGAGAACAAACAGTTTTATATAAAATTTTCATGCAAATTTATGATCGAGTATGATCTTTGTATCCATAACAACCTATGTTAAAAATTCATAGTCCAATTTTTGAAAATTCTATTCAATATATTTATCAAGAGATACTCTAAGTCTGTTTGATTTAATTAAGAAGGTTAAAGTCCTACGGTAGGACTCCTACTCCTACCTAAACCACTCGAATATGGCTGAAACCCACCTTTGCTTCTTCCTCTCCAATTCGACATCGACAATCCTCCATCCGAGCTCATCTCATTCTTTATTCTCTCTTCATTGTTGATCCGTACTGCTCCAATTCCCAACCTTTTCGTACATGTAGCTTTTGTTGTTATTATTCTTCTCATGAACCCAAGTTCCTTTTTTGAAACTGTTATCTTTTTTCAAGTTCCTGTTTTGAGACTGACTCCATCCATGAAAATGCTGGTCATAATCCCATGATTTCTCCAGTGTCAACTTCAGCCTACAGGATCCCAATTAACATCAAGATCAGAAATATGTACACATGAAGTTCCATTTATCTCTGTCCAATACACGACTTAGCGACTTTAGCGTTCTGGAATGTGTTTTCTCACACACTTTATTGTCCCACTGGACCACTCAAACGTATAGAAGCATATACTGCTCTTCTTCTAAACCTTTGGACCATGGAACTGAACCAACCTTCACACATAAATTTTTTTCCCAAACATGATGAACAGACTGTTTGCATCATAAGAATATCAGTGAAAGAGAAAAAAAAACTTTGTTCTCAGGCAAGATTCAAGTCTGTCAAAAAAAAATTGATTGTTTTTTTTTTCACTAACCTGGCCAAATGTAATATGGTAAGATAAGATGATCGTACCACACCTTTCGTAGACCGGGGCAGTTGGAACCCAACTTTTATGATTTTGGCACAAACTGCAATTACAGATCCCACGACAAACAGGACAAATCTAATTTGGATTCTGGAAAGACTTTAAGAACATATTCTAAAATATATATATGATACTAAAGCCGGGAAAATGACCACTTAATTCCTCAAGTAATTGAAATTGACAGTTTTTTTCTCCGAGTATTGTGTACGCAAATTAATTCTTCAAATCTTAGTTGACTTAACAAAACTGAACTCATAAAAAGTCCACGTTAAACAATAAACAAAAAACGTTAATCTATCTCTTGTAATCATCTCAAGCTCGGAAATGTTTTATATTTTCCCAGACCAAACAAGATATACCCTAAAATTGATTTTGAAGAGGATTAGAGAGGATATTTCCAGTGAATCTCAACGAGGAGACAAATTCCAACATAGACCGCTCAGCTTTGATTTACTTTGGATAATACCTTGAGATTCCATAGCTTAAAAATATATACAGTAGTCTGTGACAACATGTTACAAGATTAAGAGAAACTTTAATTAGGAGAATAGCTGCATATGTTGTACTCCCTGCAACAAAAGAAAGTCCAGCAAATCTTCGTACTCCATAAATTCATTATAGGATCGCTGCAAGTTGTTATTGTTAGAACTGATTTCAATAGGTTCAGCTTCTTGTCACATAAGTTGAAATGGATTTTCTCTGAACTAAGCTAAAATCAAAACTAATAAATGGTTTATAAGAACATAGTGAGTCACAATAAACGCCAAAAGCATTGACAAAATATATAAATCTCACCATCTCTTAAGATCTAAAAACAAACCAAACCTCAAATCAAAATGATTAACAACGAAAAATCCATATGTTCGCAATAGACGGATCCAAGGGAAATAAGAAAATTCACGAATTTCATGAACACATAATTCATAACCACCACGTACAGCTGCTTTCTGCCATAATACTTCTTATCTATTAACCAAACTAGTATCACTTTCTTTTTTTGGTACTTCATGAACAGATAGTTCAGATTGTTTCATAGAATGATTCGCTGTAATTGACCGCTGCAATCTTCGTCACAAGAAATAGAAGCAGAAGGTGACTAAAAAATTAACGTCTCTGTTTACTGTTTAACATGGAAATTTTATGAGTTCAATTTTATTAAGTCAACTAAAATTTGAGGAATTAATTTGCTTACACAATATTTGGAGAATAAAACTGTCAATTTCAATTACATGAGGAATTAAATGGTCATTTTCTCTACTAAAGCCCTATATTTTTACTTAATCCTTTAGCTGCATCATAACACATAGTTGTTACATCTAAAAATCAATATTAGATGCTAAAATCATAAGTATGACGAAATTAAATTTATTTTTCTAAAGTAACAGATTGTTCTATTACACACCCGAGATATTACAACAGATAACTTTATTGTTATCGTGTGTTGAATACAACTCTCGAGCTCCGCTAAAATTTCAAAATTTAATAGATCATCTTTTCAGCTTACTTCAACCTCACTGCTATTCAATCTCTACGGTGAGTATAGGCCGGGCATGGAAAAAATGAAATATGATTTTTCGCTACGTCTTTACAAAAAAAAATTAAAATAAAAAAGATAATTATCTAAAAATTATTGTAAACACACAAAAATTAAAATAGATAATAAATCTGTTTTAAAAAGCAATTAAGGAAAAACGAGTGGCTGGGAAAGCAGATAGCTGCATCCGAATAGGACCTAGAATTGTACTAAGAGCATTTCCAACCCAACCTCAAATCCTCAAATTTTGAGGTTTTTGTCATTTTAACCCAACCTCAAATCCTTAAATTTTGAGGTTTTGAATAGTGATACTTCAAATTTGAGGTTTCACTATTCAAAACCTCAAAACTACTATTCATTTTCTTTTTAGTCCTTACACTTATTTTATTTCACAAATATATCTACTAACTTTATTTACAATAACTTAAATACACCAAAATAAAATAAAAATAGAATAAACATTATATAATAATAAAATAAAATTCACACATATAGAAATATATATTAAGTAAAGGTCAAGCAAAATAAAATACATTAAACAAACTTAACATAAACTAAAACAAATTATATAAACATTTAAATATACATATCTTATAAGTGATAATAAATACCAGAATTGGCTAATCGGTATGTGTGTTGTTTTATTATATATGTAATTTATATTATTTTTATTATAGAAAATTGTAATATTGTACGTTGTATAATATATTAAAAGTATGTTTTGTATGTAATTGTGAAGTTTTATCATTATTAGTAATTTTTATTAATATCATGGACTATAGTCTAAATAAATAAACTTTTAAGGATTTTTTTGAGGTTTTATGATTGGAGTAATCAACCCTCAAATTCTCATTTTGAGGTTTTGCTCCCCTTAAAATAAGGTCTTGGGTTGGAGATGTTCTAAAGAGATCACACCGAATCTACCTCTACTCCTCTAGCTTACATGTCTTGGATTATGGGTAATTCCATTTTGCATAATTCACATTTGCTGTGACTCAGATCTTCTATTGTAAAAATATTAACAAATTTGTTAAACCACTGGACGAAATAGGTTTTTACAATTTTTAGTACAATTAAAGCAAATTATTTGATAATTAACTTAAAAGTTAAAACTAGTAAACATGAGTTTGAAAATTTCTGAATATTATTCTATTACAACTACATCAAAACGGTTTTTTGGCCTCTAGGAATTTACTCGCCGCCTTCACTTAACTCGTAAATAAATAACACTTTGCCATATAAAGTGAAGGCCAAAAAGGCAAAAAAATGCCTAGCTAGTTGTAAATTAGCATCATCATTTTACATATTTCATGTAAAGAAAAAAAACAATGTATTTGTCCTTGTCCTCTCTAATGAATCCCAATTTTTTCAGACTATCAATTTACATTTCTATTTTATGAAAAAAAACACTCCTCGGTCTGTAGTTCTATCAGCTTAAAAAGGCTGTTACGTTCGCAAAAATCGTTAGTCGAAGGAATCAGGACATGCTGAAGTGCGTTTGAATCTTTGAGCCTTTTTTTTGTCAACGTTTGAACCTTTGTAAGTTCATATCATAGAATAAGAACCAAAGAAGACTCAGATCTTTGCGCGTTTTAGCTGCGAGAAGATATCATTAGCTTCTAGCTCCCTCTTGTGCATAATATTCTTGAATACTCTTTCCTCAGCTTTCATTAAAGAATCTCTTAATCTCCTCACATCAGCCAACTTCACAGGCTTCAACAAGAAATCTTCAGCACCTTCTTCAAGACATCTGATTTTTTTTAAAGAATCAAATATTAGTGATCTAATCTTCAAAGTTGATAGCTTTGGATCAAGAAAATGGTCAGCTCATAACAATAAGAAACTACATGATTAGACTTTAATTTGGTAAAGATGGTTCCTTAATAATAAACAAATGCATGTGAGGTGTCTATCACGAGGATTGGATTTATAATAGACCCTACCAAAGATTATGCAAACAAAACTAAAAACATATTTAATATTTAAAAATTCGGGGTTATTAACAAACACATCACCGGCAATAGAATCAAATCTCAAGAGAAGATCTTGTTTAACTTACTATGGCGGATTATTCTTTTCTTATGTTGGGGCCACAAGAAACATTTTTTTTTTATCATTACATATTCCTAATATCCTTTTATTAAATCTTTTAAGGACCCACTAAAGTGACACCAAATCTTTAACTTTGATCAAAAGTTACAACTACCACCAGTGTTACCCATGATAGTTTAAAGAAACTATGTCATTTTCATTATCTTACTAACCTGATATGATTATAAAAATAAATCTAATTTTTTTTTGTCGACAGAAAAAAAAAAACTAATTAGGTCAATGCATATTGCGTAACGGTATCTGTTAATAAAATCCTGATTAACTAAAAGTTTCCCTTAACAAAGCCGCTTTTGATCATCCCAAAGTAATAAATGCAACAAAATCTAATAAAATTAGTATCTATCTTATTAAAACAGAAGTATACATATAGAATACCCCTTAGTTTTTAGTGTTATTTACAATTGCATGCCACTGAGAATTAAATTGAATTTCCTATTTTAGTGCTTGTCTTTTTAAGTTATATTAATGTGTTTCTTTTCCTTTCTTATTTTAATCCTTGTTTTTCTTTAAGTTAGATTAATGTGTTTTTTTTCTTTCCTATTTTAATGTTTGTCTTTTTAGTTAAATTAATGTACTTTGTTTTTTTATTCTTCAACAATTAATGATATTTTAAAGTTGTTTTTTTGTCAACTTAAAGTTGTCTAAACTATTTGAAAATATAAAAATAGTCAAAAGTAAACATATAAAATAGATAAACAATAATCAAACACCAAAAATATTTAAAATATATATTTATTTTCCATCCAAATATTGAAGCTCAACCTGTTTTTTTAATTTTTAATTTAAGTATTTTGGCTTACATTACTCAAATTTATATGTTTTGAAAAATTTAAAGTATATATAAATTTTGAAAATTTTAAAATAATTCAAACGGGTTAGCCGTATCCGAACCGAACCCGCAAATACCCGAATCAAACTAAAACCAAAATTTATAAGTATTTGAATGTTGCTGAAATCTTTAAACTCGGGAATTTCAAACCCAAATAAGAATTTAACCGAATCAGTGGGTATCCAAATACACATCCCTAACATAGTCAATATAAAACGATCAAGTATTACAAATACATCATTTAGTATAAACAAATAAAAACTAAAAACGAAAATTAATACCCGTGCGGTCGCACGGGTCAAGATCTAGTAACTGGTTAATCATGCATATTAATAGACGATTTTGAACTTAAAGCAAAGACTAAGGATGGTGATTAAGATAATACCTATCGATACGAGGCAAGATGTTCTCGGAGGACATAATCACAACCGGTATTTCTCTGAAAACTGATGATTCCTATAAGAATTTCGAAAAACATACAGCAGGTTAGATCAAAAACTTCGATTTTTATTTTCGGAATCAATTGAATCATCAGAAAAATACTTACTTTGATCTTCTTCAGTAGTTCATAACCAGTCATCCCAGGCATAGAGTAGTCCGTCATTATCAGATTAATCTTCAGATCCTGATAAATATTATTCAGAAACTTCAATACCAAATTTGAATGGATTCCCAACACTAATCAAGGATCATTGCAATTCAGATTTATTACCTGAAATCCAACAGAACTGTTGTCTCCATCTAATCCAAGGTACTGCAAAGCTCTTGTCGCGCTATCGACAACAGTAACTGATCAAATTTTCAAAAAGAAACTGTCAGATTTCGAACATTAAACAGAGTCTTCGAGATGAACAGAAACTTATCACTTCTTACCTTTGCAAGAAGATACTCTGAGCAATCGCTCTATGAATTTCCGGTCGACGATGCTGTCATCGACGGCGAGAACGTGAAGAAGCTCCGGCGATGCCAAGGAAGAAGTGTCGTTGGATATGTCCAACTTCTCCGGACGCATAACCTCCGCCATAATGAATCAAAGATCGTTAAACGAGAGAGAAAGAGAATCTGCTTATGATTTGAGAAGAAAGCGAGAGATTTGATTTTGCAAAGGGGGATGAAGGAATAGGGGTTTATAAGGAAGAGTGGGGGAAAAAGAGAGGGAAATATGATATCGAGAGATTCTGAGAGATCTTTGCATATCTGTGGGATTTTGTCTGTCGATTGCGCGTGGAATATTATTTGTTTACTCTCTTTCAGAAAAAGTCATATTCAAAATTGTCAAATTCAAATATAAATATAATCATCTGTAATAAAGTTTTCTGGCGGAAAAAATAATCAAAGTGATCGACTTCTTTATATATACTTCTCTAAGAATAGTCAAATAATATTCTGAGTGGTGAAAAAAAATCATATCGGATATTCTGGAAGGGAAAATGAATCATAGATCGTATCATGACGATCACTCTCCAGTATTGTTCAGAATCAGATCATGGAACTTTGATTTTGTATTTGTACATTTCCTATAATTTCGTATTTCTCTTGAACTTTCCATTTGAACAAAAATGTACTGAAATAGAAAATGTAATATCCGGTAATAAACATTTAATAAAGAAAACTTCTGATGATGTTTAAGTAGTTTGTAAGCAAGTAGTCCAGTTTTCTTTTTCTGGCTGCCTGTGCTTTTGAGATAAATTTATTTGTGAGGATTTTATTGTTAAACTGATTATTTGCATTGACTCTAACAATCATAACTTTATCTTAATTAATCGATGATTGAAAATTTTACATCTGTTATTTAGTTGATGGCCTTCAAATATGATGGCCTTCCAATATGATTTGAAATTTGGCGTTTTTCATTTAACGCTTTTAGAAAACACAAGTTATAGATTAAACATACTCTTATATAAAAATAAAAGAGAAAAGGATAATATGTATTATATATATATTTATTTATTTATATATATTAGCTGAAAATCCATACTATATTCAAGTTATAATGTATTATATGGACGCACACTTTGGTCAATTTCAACTATCACTACGTGTGAAGTTTGGCTGATGGGGAAGAGATGATGTTGCACCGCAGAAAATGGTTAGGACCGCTCGGAGCACCGAGAGCGTGCTTTTTTCTTGAAGAAAGGCTAGAGAGTTTAACATGATGCAAATGCTATTAAGTTTAATTTAGCATTAACGATTTGATCTCTCCAAAATGTGAAATAATGATTCTTAGGCTACCCAAATTTTTTAATTTTCCAAGAACATCTCCAACCTAAAACCTTATTTTAATAAGATCAAAACCTCGAAATAAAGATGTGAAGGTTGATTACTCCAATCATGAAACCTCAAAAAAACTTTAAAATTTTATTTATTTATTTATACTATAATTTTTGACATTAATAAAAATTATTAATAATGATAAAACTTCACAAATACATATAAAACATATTTTTAATATATTATAAAACACGAAATATTACAATATTATATAATAAAAATAAAATAAACTACAAATATAATAAAACGACACACATACCGGTTAGCCAATGAATTTCTGTATTTGGGTACCACTTGTAAGATATGTATATTTGAATGTTTATATAATTTTTTTAATTTATGTTAAGTTTTTAATGTATTTTATTTTGTGTGCACTTTATTTTAATATTATGTAATATTTATTATATTTTATTTTGGTGTGTTTAAGTTATTGTAAATAAAATTAGTAGATGTATTTGTGAAAAAAACAATTGTAAGGATTAAGAAGAAAATGAATAGTAGTTTGAGGTTCTGAATAGTGAAACTTTAAATTTGAGATGTCACTATCCAAAACCTCAAAATTTGAAGATTTAATGTTCGGTTGGAATGACAAAAATTTCAAAATTTAAAAATTTGAGGTCGGGACGAAGATGCTTTAAGCAGTAACTAGATTTTGACCCGCGCTTGAAAGCGCGGATTTTGTTCTCTTATTAAATATAACTAAAAAGATATATACAGACTGACAATGCATTGATATTGGTTCGGATTCGTGTCAAAGACAAAATATCTATTAAGTATTTTCTTAAACCAATGGTCTCTGATATTCTAGATATTACTCGAGATCTGATAGAGTACTCAAATTACCTGAAACTTTTGTGTATATTAGATATATTTTGATATTTTGAATATGATGTCATACTACTAATATTTTTTTTAAGTTTTGGGTTTTTGTTTTCGGTTATAGTTTCACGCTTCAGGTAAAATTTCAAATTTAGAAATATATTTTGGGTATTTTGATGAAAGTTTAGATACTTTTTGGTTTATCGGGTCAGATTTCATGTCAAATTCAGATCATTTTGAGTATTTGAATATTTTTGGGTATTTTTTTTGTTTCATGTATTTTAAATATTTTTGGGTATCTAGTTTAATTTTTGGGTATATTAGGTACCACCACAAACACAACTTTCGGATATTGATGTTTTCCAATAATCACATAATGCTATAAATCAGTTGTGAATGGTTGCAGATAAATAAATAAATATAAATTATTTTCTAAAATATTTTAAGGTTTTAAATTAAAATTTTAATATTGAAAGATTAGAAATAGAATATGTACATTTCAAAATTTAATTTAAATTCACTAACAGTATAACATTTTATTTATAAAAACTATAAATCAAGAATATTCACCATAATTTTTAAACATCAATATATACATATATAAAGATATATACATATATAAACGAAACAAAATATTCTTTCAAAAGGTTTAATATAAATTTCCAAAACAAATTTATTTAAATTATAAATTTAATCTAACTTAAACAAATAAAAAATAAACATAATACAATTATTAATTATAATATATTGTAATTATTATATTTTATCATAATAATATGTTTTAAATATTTTTGTAATGTTATAATGTGTTAACATTGGTAACTTATTATTAAATCATTTTAGTATCGCATAATAAACCATCACAAATATTTTACAAACATACCAACTTTTAATCAACTTATCAATTATAATATATTGCAACCGCATCGGCAATCGCTGGTTTCAACATGCGAGACCCTTAATCTTTAGATATAAGAACACTTCCAACAAAGGTTCTTAAATGGATTTCTCTGACATTGAAAATTAAAAATAAAAAAAAATAAGGAAAGAGATATCTGAAAATTCTCAAACAAACACCTACCAAAAAACAATATGAATTAAACCCCATATGTTTATTAGTCAATGGTCAATTGTTCTTTTAAATTTTAAATTTAAATACATGATTAATTTAAATTACAAATACTAATACTTTATTAATAAGAACCTCGCATTAGAACATCTCAAAAAACAACTTTAAAACTTTAAATTTTGAAATTTTGTATAATAAAACTGTATATTGAAGTTCTTTACTTTCAAGTCCTTATAAAATTACATGTTTTCAAATCATCTTTTCTAACTCTTATAGTTATCTAGTCCTTATAATATTTTTTTTTCTTTTTTTTTTGTCGTCGACTTTTACAAACTCATATAGACTATGTAAACCATGTTGGTGGCTCGTCATCCATGTGCACAATAAAAGACGTTTGAGTTCTAGCCCCTCGTGCTAGTCCATCGGCCTTCCTATTTTTGTGTGTGTGGTACATAAATGATCTCTGAACTGTGGAAATTCTCTTGTAAGGTCTTGATATCTGCCAAATAGTTATCAAAAGCAGACAATTCTTCTGGTTCGACAGTCCTTATAATTTTTTATCTTATGCAAAATACAAATATATTAATTACATTAAAGTGAAATATTATACAAAACAATATTACAATCCGCCTTTAATAAAAAAATATAAAGAGAAAATACAAAAAGATAAAATTATATGTAAGCAAAATTATTACATCAACTAAATAAATTACACGATTATAACAACTTTAGCATGTCATATGCAAATCAAAATAAAAGACTCAGTTATTATTTTGAAAAGCATGTAATATGTTATTAAAATGTATTATCTTACTAATTAATAATGTGTTTAATATTTTATTGTTAAGTAAAAGTTTTATGATTTTTATTAACTTTTATCAATAAAATATATAATTAAAATATAATATACTCCCTCCGTTTCTTAAAGAGTTCGTTGTGACATTTTTCACACAGATTAAGAAAGTTGTTGAAATATATGTAAGTTGTAATTAATTATACCTATTTGACCAATAATATTTTAGATAAATAAAATTATTTATAAAATCAATGCAGTTTGCAATTAATTTTCAGCTGAAAGTTAGTATAATTTACATTGGAATTGTAAAATGACACTCTTTGTGTAACAAGAAAATGAACTCAGAGTGACACTTATTATGAAACAGATGGAGTATATAATAAAACTTTAAAAATGAAATTCGAATTTTTTTTTCCTAGAGAATAGCATTTTCTCAAACTTTTAAATTTGAAGTTTTGCCAAATTTAAAAAAAAATATTTTGGAAATGCTCTAAAGAGTAAAGATCTTGGTTGGAGGTGCGGAGATAATGATGAGGTTAACGGTTCTAAAGCCTCTTCCATTATTATTTCTGGTATCTGGATATTTGACCCTTGTGATATAAATCAACTTTTGTCAACCATTTATCCTCCAGGGCCTCCACAGCTTATTATCATTTAAGAATAACAGAGAAAAACAAAACTGTTTGTCTGAAATTGCTAACTACTACAGTTTATATATTGACATAAAATCACAACGAGAATCTGAAAACAAACTTTGTTCCAAAAGAGATATTATTATTATACTCACCAAACCTAGAAACAGAAACGGAGTGACTCTACCAATACTGATACTAACAACGTGTATGTAAAAGGACTCTACCATTCATTGATATCAATCTCTAAACCAAGGAACAACCATCTTGATGGCATATGTTATCTGCACGTTAATCAAAATCTGCTGTGAGACAAAACAGATGCATACACATAATCATATAAGCAATGGTGTACAAAGTTTACAAATTCAAAGCGCACCTGATGGAATACAACTAAAGAGGAAAATGCTCCATATCCATCGAATGAAAACCTGTTTGCGCCATTCTGATCCCTCTCAGTAAGCTCTTTGCCTTTTCTTTCTCCTGTAAACAATGAATGCCATCTCGTCACCACTTAAGTGTAATAATAACTAGATTAGGACCCGCCCTAAAGGGCGGAAACTGATTTGTCAAATTTCAATTAATAATATATGGTATATATAATATTATATATATTTTGTGTAATATTTATATATATATAATATTTTATTAATTATATATAGAATTTAATAGTGTTATAATTTGTGTTGTACTTGTTATTAGTTTGTATTTAATCTTCTTTCATTTTTAGTATAATAATTTGCCTTGTCACACTTTTTACCTTTTAACTTATACACATAGTTATGCTCTTTTTCAAAAAAAAAACTTATACACATAGTCTCGTAAAATGTAATATATAAAAAAACATATTTAAAAAATCTACTGACCATATGCCACCATTATTTGGTTGTTTGAACAAAAACAAATCATGTTCTTGCATAACTGTGTATGTTGTGATATGATGTAGGTGAAAAGTAAATATATGGAAGTAAAGTTAGTGATACGAACATGAGCCTATGTTGGTCTATGCCACAATTATTTGGTTTTTGGAAGATCAATGAGCATAAGCATAGACGGTCTTTGTATGCTTACGTTGTAAATAAATTGGATATTTTTTCTCTTATGTTTGGAATGATATGGAACTCGTTATTTAAGAGTGGTTCAGTTTTATATGATCTAATTATATTAAGAGATTAACCAAAAATATTATAAAAGTGTTACTGGTTAGGTTTAACTAATCTATGTTGGTTAAGATTTGGTTTAATTTAAGTTGGTATGTTGCATTGTATAGGAGGCATGATATATTCTAGCACCAACTATGAAAGAATCCAAAATTTAAATGAGAACTTCAAATAGTAGATAATCCCTAAATTAATAGATTAGATAACTAATCAGGATATACTCTATCCCTTAAAAGTGTTAACAATGGAGCCAAAAGAAAAAAAAACACTTACAGGGCAATTGTAATCGAGAAGACGAGTGCAATACACTTCTGACGATGCAGCAAGACTCAGGTCTGTACTTATCAGTCAAAAACACCTTGTGCGCAAGGTAACTCAGTGCAACGCATTTTGCATACAGAACATTGGAATACATGTCCATATCTTCCACGCGGTAGGGATCATTTCTCAGAAGGTATTCAAAGATGATCTCTACCTGGTCAAACTCCCTAAGACCGTACTGAGCTTGGATGTAATTGCTGAAACTGAATATACCTTGCAGATATTCATACTTGGCCAAGGACTCAGTGTGCATTTTGAGTTCTTGATAAGCACTGGCGAGGAAAAAACTCCTTCATCCAGTGACTGTTTAGACTGAGGCTGTTCAAGATCTCGATCGAAGTACGCAGAGACTGAAGCTCTGACCAAGCACTCCAGTTCCACGGATAGCTGTTCACAGACTCCGCGAGGCAGGCACGTAAGAGACAGGTCATACCAGATAAAGGGCATAGCAACACAAGAAAAGAGACTTCTTGCTAATTTGATGCACGCAGGACATGTGAAGCACGTCTGTACTCTCGACAATAGAAGTAGGACAAAGACAATTTAACTCACAATTTAATTTGAGTAGTAAAGATTGAAACTTTAACTCACAATTTGCAAATGAGATTGAACAAAGACAATAAGAAATAGTTTTTTTTTTTTTTTAAGTACACATCTCCAAACAATATCAGAAGACCAAAAACCTCATGTCAAATTAGCGATAGGAGTTGAATCTGAATCAGTCAATTCTACTTAGCTGGCATCGGAATCAGATCATTATAGAGACGCAGTAGTGAGCTAAGGAATATGTAAGATTAGGGTTTTGAAGAAATGAACCATTTAGCGGCGGAGTATAGTCTAGACAACGGTCGCTAAGCTGTCGAATAGCGGCACGGATCTCGCTGCGACAACTCTCTTTCGAGATCATAGTGGAAGCTGTGTCAGTTGTAAGTGTTGGAAAAAGAAACAATGGTCTTCTACGTCGTCGTTGTGGAGAATAGATTTCTGAAACATTGATCGCGCCCTCATCCCAATAACTTTGAAATGAGAGAGAAAACACATATTTACTGGCCCAATTGATTCAAATTTGGGCTTCAAAATTGAAAGCCCATTAGGTGAAGTAAACAGGAAAGTAACCTACTGTAATTTTTTTAAACGTTGATTTATTATGATACTGGTGATTTTCCGGCGTCGGGTTCGTATGCGCCGGATTCGTATATTATATTTTTACATAAATTTATAAATTATTATATGGTCTTAACAAATAAAATATGTTAAATATGAAAATAAAAATATATTAAAAATGATATTTTCTGATTTTTTTTATAGTGATTAGTGACCGTAGTGAATTACTTTGTTTGAAGTTGTTTAGTTCAAAGTGTAATAGCATAAGTGGTTGTTACCAATCGATTTAATAAAAATAGAATAAAAAGCCGATAATCATAACAAAATTAGTTTAGTTGGAATTTAAACATAAAACAAAGTTGATGTTTTATATAGAGAACATACTTATATTATTAATTATTAAAATAACTATATATGAACTATAAAACTTTTACTAATATATTTAGTTCAAATAATAGAAAGATGAAGTACGTTTCAAATTTTATAAATTTTATAAAAAATAAGGGTGAAGTGTCAATTTTTGGTAAAATAATTGGTGAGTATTTAATATATATTTTTAAAATTATCATGTTGACTTTTAAAATATAGAGGTGCGAGTTGTATGTGTTACTTTGGTTTTAAGATCTCTCAAAAAGATGTATCTTAAAATAAGAAACATAAATTTATTTTCTATATTAGTTTTGTTATAATGGAAGATTTTGTGTGTGTTCATAACGAAATTCTTGTTTGTCCACCCTTATTTAAAATATCAACGAATCTTAATATGAATCTAAATATGTTTTTTTATCTAAAAACTATAAATGGTTTCTAAACTCCTCTATTTATTGGACAACTTCTATTTTAACCAAAATGGAACAATTTCACCAAATCTTCCTAGTAAAAAGTCAAATTGTTAATTAGTAAATGAGATGTTATCATCTATAACGATTATGAGAATTATAATTTCTAACTATCTGTGACATTCAGGTTTGCTGACTTGTTGCATTTAATAATGGTTTTGACAATAAATGGTTAGTGTGGTGCAAAGGATTAATAGTGAGGATGGTGTGTGGTTTACATCAATTTTAAATAACTTTAGCAACCAGGCAACGTTTTTAAATTTTTCTCAGATTGGAAGTAATAAATTTTTTTTCCTAAGTTGGGTTTTTTTGCTTAATAACCAAAAAAAAAACAATTAGATTTTGGGAGAGAGAGTAGAGAGAGATAGGAAGAGAAAGTAGGAGAGAGAGGGTGTTTTTAGTTAGTTAGTAAATTTTGTTTTTTTTATGTGTATATTTCACCCAATTTCCCTAAGTTTTAAGAGTATATTAATCATGTTCACGGTTTTTAAAATGTAAACACGGATAGCATGCATCGGGGAAGTTATTGGTTTCCTTGCACAGTGTAACATGGAAAGATACCATAGAGTTTATGTGTCAATACCAATAGACCCAATGTTAGTCTTTTGGACTTAAATCGCTATCAATTACTAAACATTAATAGAGTGGGATGAGTGGAATTTCTAAATTGATTATATGACGGTTACGTCGATTCCGTTAGAGAAGGAGAATCGTAGAAGCTCAATTCTCCATCGTCAACATCAAATACAAAGAAACCCTATAAACTAGTGTTTTGACACCCGGCCCGGATATTGAAACGGACAATTTACCGGGTCTCTCGATCATTGGATCAACCGTGGATGAACCGCGGTTTAGTAAATGAATTAGTTTTATTATATATATAAAATAATATATTAGCTATGAAAATAAATATATAAAACTAAAGTTAATATTTTAAATGTTTTCAAACATAAAGTAATAGTTTGGATATGTATCTATTTTATGTTTATTTTTTTTTGAAAATACTTAACTTTAGTTTCCATTTTTGTATTTTTATGTGACATACAAAATATTAAGAAATAGTTTAAAGTATTTAAAAAAATATGTAACATAAGAGTTATGAAATCTAAAAAAATCAAGGCATAAAATTCATAATAAATTAAAATTGCAATCCAAAATTAAAACATCATTGCAATAAATTGTCAATAACAAAAATAAACTAACACCTAATCACAATTAACACCAAAACATATTAAATGAAGTTGAGAAAATATTTTAATTACTAAAATGAGAATGCCACATGGCATTTTTCCCCTCAATGAGATAAAAAACTCAATTTTATTAGTATATATATATATATATATATATATATGAAAATAAATATATAAAACTAAAGTTAATATTTTAAATGTTTTCAAACATAAAGTAATAGTTTGGATATGTATCTATTTTATGTTTAAAATAATTTGAAAATACTTAACTTTAGTTTCCATTTTGTATTTTTATGTGACATACAAAATATTAAGGAATAGTTTAAAGTATTTAAAAAAATATGTAACATAAGAGTTATGAAATCTAAAAAAATCAAGACAAAAAATTCATAATAAATTAAAATTCCAATCCAAAATTAAAACATCATTGCAATAAATTGTCAATAACAAAAATAAACTAAAACCTAATCACAATTAAATGAGGGAAAATGGAAAGATTTTAATTAAATGAAGTTGAGAAAAGATTTTAATTATTAAAATGAGAATGCCACATGACATTTTCCCCCCAAAGAGATAATAAACTCAACTTTATTAGTATAGATTACAATTATGATATGAAAAAGATTACATAGATGATTCGACAACCGAAAATACTAACTGTCTTATAAGATTTACGTCTAACTGCATTACCTGAACCGTCCTATGAAGATCCACGTCTGACCAGATTAAGTTGCACCATGTTGTAAATTCTTTGTAAGTCTTTCTTCCGTAATCTGCATGATTGTGTAATAAACCGTTCTCTCCGGGAAACCTAAATTTATCTGTAAGAAATTGCATAGCATGGGGTTCGAACACCAGACTTGGGTGTAAAAGCCTTTAAAATGGTTTATTGACATAGTTAATTGTTCAGTATATCTATATGTTTAATTAATTGATATCCACCACACCACATCTTTGTCAATATTACATTAGTTTTACTTTGGTAACACTGCATTATTGGAAAAATGTTAAAAATAAATGTACAAATATTAAACAAGAAAAGCTCAACTTAGCTAATGAACAATAATTTATTTTGGGAGGTAGTCACTAGAACTAAGGCGCAGGAAGGCCTAGGAATAAAGGATTTACTAACTTGGAATCGAGCATTTTGCCTAAAGCTCATCTGGTTACTCTTTTTTCAATCGGGTTCAGTATGGGTTGCTTGGTATAGGAGTGAGATACTAGGAGGTAACTTGAGTAACTTTTGGACTGCTAAGGTGAACCCTAGGAACTCTTGGCTAGCAAACAAATTAATAGAGATGAGAGATGAAGTTTTTACCTGGATTAAAATGCGGGTGGGTAATGGTCAGACGTGTCGGTTTTGGACGGAAAATTGGTCGCCATATGGTTCCTTGGAGACCTTCTTACTTGGAAACTCTCAGTCAAGACTAGGAATCGCCAGAGATGCAACCCTTGCAGACCTTAATTTGGAGGGGAATTGGATGCTACCGCCTGCCAGAACTCAAGAGCAACTACAAGTTCAGATTCATTTAACAACTGTCCTTCTCACTGAAGACAATGACTGCTATGAATGGTTACTAGAAGATCAGCCTACTCAGAGGTACAACACAAGTGATGTCTATATGAAGCTGCGAGGTGAGGAAGAATCGGTACCTTGGGAGAAAGTAGTGTGGAACAAAGGTGGTGTGCACTTTAACCTGGCTCTGATACCAACTGATAGAGAGCGGAAGGTTAGATAACAAGAAACTATAAAGGAAACGATAGATATTTTAATATTTGATGTTTTATTTATTATTAAGATAATTACATTAATTGTTTTAGGGTTTTTATGATTTGATTAATAAAAGGAGTTATCCGAAAGAGGTTTTGATAAACCACTGAGAAGAGTATTCTTAAACCCTAAGAGCTTTTAATTAAGCACTGTGAAGAGTATTCACAAACCCTAGTTTCCGGGTATTCTCAGAATCAACGGATCTAGTTCTATCCCTAGAAGCTTCCGCTACATCAGTTGGTATCAGAGCCGTGTCTCTTTGGTTTCTCAATCGAAGAACGATTCTGGATGTCATGGTGAGTACTAGCATCTATCCTATCCTGGGCGAAAGTCCTTTTGATGAGAGAGAAGAGAACCATGAGATCTATCGAGAGATTTATGGTGATCCAATCTACGATATCTATGAAGATGATGTATGTGTTGTTGATTTCGTTTTCAACGAAAATTCTTTTGCAAATCTCGTCTGTGCAAAATTCGGGCAGAACGAGATCCGTGCAAAATTCGGGCAGGACGAGATCCGTGCAAAATTCGGGCGAAATCGTATTGATGAAGATTTTGTGAAGAATCTTGATAACCTGATACGTGTAAACTTTGTGCAAAAACGGATTTATGAAGATTCAAGTTACAAACAGATTCGTGCAAAAATCGTGAAAAACATGCTATTGAAGATTCGAGGAAGAATTTTTATTGGAAAACGTTTTGGATTCAGAGACTACAATCAAGATTCGAGGACGAATCTTCTCCAACCCAGAGAGAATGATGCAGAGAATAATTAGGAATATTCTAGATATTTTAATATTTGATGTTTTATTTATTATTAAGATAATTACATTAATTGTTTTAGGGTTTTTATGATTTGATTAATAAAAGGAGTTTTCCGAAAGAGGTTTTGATAAACCACTGAGAAGAGTATTCTTAAACCCTAAGAGCTTTTAATTAAGCACTGTGAAGAGTATTCACAAACCCTAGTTTCCGGGTATTCTCATAATCAACGGATCTAGTTCTATCCCTAGAAGCTTCCGCTACATCACTCGTCATAGTTTCCTTGTCTGGCTCTTCACTCTTAATAGATGCCCTACTCGTGACCGCTTGTTAGGATGGGGACTGCAAACTGACGCGACTTGTCTTCTCTGCAATTCTGCCGATGAGTCTAGAGATCACCTTCTATTTCAGTGTTCCTACTCTTGGGATCTTTGGTCTGTAGTTGCATCAAAATGTGAGTTACAACCACATAGACAATGGGATGCTACTTTATTGCAATTGCAGAATCTAACTGGAAGTAGGAACAGGAAGCAACTAACGTTATTGGGATGGCAAGCGGTGGTCTACTGGATTTGGACGGAGAGAAATAACCGACTTCATCGCCATCAATTCCGATCCCCTGATGCTCTCTTTCGGTTGCTTGATAGGCAGATAAAGGATAAGATACTGGGTCTTAGATTCACTACGCCGGCCACTTCTTCAAGACTCATGCAACTTTGGGTGTGATCATCTTTCTGGTCGTCGATTACAAGTTACTGAACGCTCTCTACTTTCGTCTCTTCTGTCGATTGGGAACGTTGGTTCCGTCAAAGTTTTATATTTGGGCTTTTGGTTCACTTGATCTTTAATTAGGGGGTTCTATGGGTTGAGTTGTATTAAAAATGGCTTTGGACCGGCGGACTATAGTTCTATAGGGCTTGTAACTCTTTTCTTTTCTTTTGCATTTTAATATGAAAGCCTTAAGTCAAAAAAAAACAATTTACTTTAGAAATTTTTAGAGTAATGGTAATACTATAATTAATCTAAGACCGTGAGTATGCAAATAGTGAAAACTATATGATCCTACCATATTAAGAGAATTTGATCCCAGTTACTGTCTATAATAAATTGCCAATAAAAAATCTTAGAAAAATCAATACCATTAAAGAGGATCATTCCCATATTATACCCTTAATGAAATATTTAATTTTTCCAAAAATATGAATGATCAATAAAATTCATTAATGATATTAGAGTCTTTTGGTTTTGGACCTGCAAATATATAGTTAAATGGATCAATAAATAATGAGCTTACACATACTTATAAAATCTGCTACTTTTATTTAATATAAATATTTTATGTTTAAATATTAGACATATTTATTCTGAAACTAAATTAATCAAAAAACATAATGACATCAATATTATTATTTTTGTAAATCTATGTATCATAAAATTAAAATTTTCGATAAAAAAAAATAAAAATAAAATTGTAATAGGTTATTAATAACAAAAATAAATTAATGCTGTCATATTAATAATTTTTTTTAAATTATCATTTTTATTTGGATGACATAATAAAAATATCATCAAAGTTTAAAGATCACAAGTTTATATAATATTAAAAATTATATGATTAATTTAATAAAGAAATTTAAAAATACTATCAGATATTTTTGATGTTTACCGGATCATTGGAATCTGATCACGGGTTAATAAAGAGTTTTCAGATTTTTACCGGGTTCTATCAGATTTTTAGTTAACGAATTTTTTATTAAATCTGAATCGGATTATATACAAGGTATGGATTTACTGGTTCAGCGGATCTAGGTCATTTATGAAAACACTTCTTGAAATTCATCAATATTATTTTCAAAAAACTTCTAAATTGTATGTTTTCTGGTAAAAACTTATAAATTCATTCAAATCACTTTTGACCAAATATTTGTTTTATTTTTTATTTTGAAAAGAAAAAAAATAATAAAGACATAAAAACTCAATTGTTATGATCTGAAATAAAAATAATGATAATTTTTAAATCAATTTTGGGTCGATAAATGAAACCAACCCCGCGCTTTTTAAGCGCGGATCAAAATCTAGTCTGCATTTAAATCGACTGAATACAATAAAATCACTAGTCTCTTCAACCATTTCTTGTATATGATCAAATGTATATTTTCGGGACTTTTTTTTGGGTTCACCCCCTGAGTGAACCTTTAGTTTCACCAACCAATAGAAATTAGTTATTTTAGATTGAGTATCTTTTGAAAAAGGAAACAAAATAATTGTCAAGTTATATTATATTTTAAAATAAAAAGTAAAAATAAATACAAGTAATAGTAATTGTATAAATGTATTTAAAAAACTATATATAAATCTTAAGGTTTAGAATTTATCTAAAGGTTTAAGATTTAGAATTAAAAAATTAGTGTTTTTATGATTTAGAGTGATATTTATGAATTAGAGTTTATGATTTATCCAAGGGTTTAGGGGTTACCCAAGGGTTTAGGAGTTATGATTAGGGTTTAGGGTATAGTTTTTTGCTGGAAGATTTAAAATTATTTTTCAAAAATTCGTTTTTTGTTAATTACTATTTTTATTTATTTTCCATTTATTTTAAAAACATATGCAATTTGACAATTATTTTGTTTTCTTTTTTTAAAAGATATCCAATCTAATATAACAAGTTTCTATTGGTTGGTGAATCTAAAAGTTCATTATAGAGGTGAACCCAAGAATAACTCTATTTTCGGAACTTAAATTTACGTAAAAGCTTAACCGAAAATAATGGTTAAGAAGATTTCAAAACCGAGAAACCAATAAAAGTCATTAGTTCCGACCAGAACCGACGACAGGACCGTGTGTGTGTGCGCACGTGTGAAGGAGGAGCCTGAAAAAAAAAAGAGGAGAGAATTCAAATTGGCGCTCAAGATTTTAAGTTTTAACGTATGTTCCCCCCCAAAATTTCGAATCCAATTATCTTAAATCCCTCCCAAAAATCATCAAACCATCAACTCGACTTTGTCTGAAAAACAAAATGTCAGATCTGCCGCCGGAAAAACCGAACATGGAGCTCTCATCATCGTGTTCCATGCCGGGATCTTCTTCCTCCTCTCTACACCATTCCTACAGTCGGAAGCAGAAATCTCTCGGCCTTCTTTGTACCAAGTCAGTTTCCTTTTTACCCATTTTCTCTTCTTTTGATTATCTATCAATCTCTCCTTCTTCCTTTTTACAGTTTCTTAGCTCTGTACAATCGACATGGAATCGAAACGATTGGACTCGATGACGCCTCCTCAAAATTAGGTTTTTCCCTCCCCCATTCTATTGTGATTTTTTTGTTTTCGTTTCCGTTTGGATCTGAATTGGATTGGAGTTTTGTCTGCAGGAGTTGAGAGACGGAGAATCTATGATATCGTTAATGTTCTCGAGAGTGTTGGGGTGAGTTCTGTTTTCTTTTAATATCTCATCTCTTTATGTTTTGATTGATGAGTCTGAGATGAGTTTTTTTTTTTTATTAGGTTTTAACAAGAAGAGCCAAGAATCAGTATACATGGAAAGGGTTTTCCGCTATTCCCGCAGCGTTAAAGGAGCTCCAAGTGAGTCTTCTTTTTCTTCTTCTTAATAATAATTCAACATGTATCAGTTTGATCTTGTGGATTGGATTCTCATAGGTAGATTGTTCCTCGATGATTGCAGGAAGAAGGTGCCAAAGACACTTTTCACCGTTTTTATACCAATGAGAATGTCAAAGTAGGTTAAATTTGGATTTTTTTATTTTTTTTGGGTTTGTTCTCTCTTCTTTATGAATATTGGTCTGCTGAATTTCAGGGATCTGATGATGAGGATGACGAAGAAGAGTCGTCTTCTCAGCCTCTTTCTAGTAGTCAGACTGATACCTCAAAACCTGCCTCCTCTCCTCTTCCCGATTCCTCCAAAATAGGTACTTTTTTGTCTTTGGAGTTTTACTTCTTGTTCCATTGCAAAGTAGATTCAGTGATGGATTCATCATGATATAATGTTGACATTTTTTCCTTGGTTATGCATGTGTGACAGATAATCGTCGTGAGAAATCTTTAGGACTTCTTACTCAGAACTTCATCAAGCTCTTTATTTGCTCTCAAGTAAGTGACAAAGCTAAGCTAGAGATTTTTTTTTTTATGAACTAAGATTTTTACCATTAAGTTTTACATTTAAATATATTTTTGAATGTCTAGGCTACGATCATCTCCCTGGATGAGGCTGCAAAATTACTGCTTGGAGATGCCCACAATACATCTATAATGAGAAGTAAATGATCTTAGTTTTTTGTGGCTTTTTAGACTACTTTTTCGTTTATGTTTTGCATACCCACTTGAGATATTGATTACTCTCTTCTGTAGCAAAAGTGAGGCGGCTTTATGACATTGCAAATGTCTTGTCATCAATGAATCTCATTGAGAAGGTATGACTAAAAGCTGCAGCGTTTCATCAACCATATCAATGATATGGTACTGCTTCTAAAAGTTGCCCTTACCATCTGTTTCTTTTGGTGTGACAGACTCACACCTTAGATTCTAGGAAACCAGCTTTCAAATGGTTAGGATACAATGGTGAGCCTACTTTCACTCTCAGCAGCGATTTGATGATGCAAGCCGAATCAAAGAAAAGAGTTTTCGGTACTGATCTTTCTAACGTGAGTGTCAAGAGAAGCAAAACCCATGACAGTGCTACAGAGAGGAGTCTGAAGATGAAACAACACGCAATAGCAGAGAGCTCTTATAACAGAATCTTTGATGCTCTGGGATCAAGAGGTTATGAGTTTGGTCCTTTTGCACCAGCCACTGGTACATATCCAACGGCTCCTCTGGAGGATAACTCCAAGAGAGCTTTTGATGTTCAGAATCTGGTTTCGGATTACCGGCCCTCTTACCAAAACCAAGGTTAGCATAGCATATTCATTCACATCCATTTTGATAGTTTGACAAATATTAAATAACTAAATTTTCTGAACAAAAACTTCAGTTTTGAAAGACCTCTTTGGACATTACATGGACGCTTGGAAGTCATGGTACACCGAAGTCACCCAGAAGAATCCATTACCAGATACCTCACAACACCATTAGAGCATCTTCTTTTACCTGTCAACATTTTATTTTGGTTAAAATGTTTGTTTATTTTAATTTAATTTAGAAGAAATTACGTGTCACATCTTCACTGGGACACTTGTTATTTTCCATTTCAATTCCAATATAAATGCTCACATCCCTTATACATTCAAAAATCCTAATTCCAAAAGATCTGATCCCAAGGTGCGGCTCTCATCTCTCTTTGCTTGCTGTTTACTCAAAGATGTCTTTTCGGGAAGAGAATATATACATGGCCAAGTTAGCCGACGAGGCTGAGAATTATGATGACATGGTTGAATTCATGGACAAAGTTGCAGAAAAGACAGTGGACACTGCTGCTGAGCTTACTCTTGAAGAGAGGAACCTCTTGTCTATTGCCTACAAGAATCTGATTGCTGGTAGGAGGACTTCGTTGAAGCGCATCCGCTTCGTTGATAAGAAGGAAACGAAAAACGGAAACATTGACCGCGTCTCTGTTATCAAGGACCACAGAGTCAAGATTGAGAGTGAGATCACCATGATTTGTGATCGAGTTATCAACCTTATTGACTCTTACCTCCTTCCTAATGCATACGCGGCTGACTCCAAAGTATTCTACCTCAAAATGAAGGGAGACTATCACCGTTACCTCTCTGATTCCAAGATTGGAGCTGAAAAGATAAAAGCTGGCAAGCGCACTCTTGAGGTGTACAAGTCAACTCAGGTTAACTTCCTTGCTCTTAACTTAGCTTGTAGAGTGATTAAGAGAACATCTTGTCTGACTTATGCTTAGTTCTTTGTTATGTTAGGCTATTGCTCTTAATGATCTACCTTCCACTAACGTACCGAGACTGGGGCTTGCTCTTAACTTACCACTTTTCTACTATGAAACTCTCATATCAATTAAGACTGCGCATAAGATTGCAAAGGCGGTATGTGTTGCTTTCTCTCAACTGCTCTGTTTGATAAAACTTACCACATAAGAGGTTCTTTTTTTGTTGTTCTGACAATATTTATCTATTAATGGTTTGAAGATTGCTTATCATTTTGGAGGATAGATATTGTAGTTGATTATGATGATGATGTGCATAATTTTGAAAGTAGAGCCTACAATCGTTCCCTTAGACTAATAAAATTATATATATTGTTATAATTATATTATATATTGTTTCATCTTTATAAGTGTTATCGTATGAAAGTTTTATCTAAATAATAAATGCTACAAATATATGAAAAAAGGTAAACATAAAGAAGAAGAACTATACCAAAGAAAAGAGAGAATTCTATTACTATCGTTCGAAAGGGGCACTTTACAAATGAACTCAAACGTTCAATATATAGAGAAGATATGAGACATATTTTACTCTGAAACATTAATAGAAATGGGATCCACTTTGAAGACAATACCTAAAGTATTGACTTTTGCAACACTCCCCCTTGGAGACCATCATCTTTAATATTTTATCGTGCATCTTCATTGCCTCGTTAAAAACCTTTCTTTGGAAAACCCTGTGGGAAAAACCATAGTAAGGTAAAAAGAATACAATTCAGAAGCTCCCTCTCGAGTAGACGATCATTGCAGGTTTTGTTGATGACGCATTCCAATATTGTAAACATGTTTTCTGAAAATCGTAGTGGGTAGTGACTTCGTAAAGAGGTCTGCAGCATTGTCACAAGACCGAACATACCTAACTTCAATTTCTTTATCTTTCTCAAGTTCTTGGGTGTATGAGAAAAACTTTGGTGGAATATGTTTGGTTCTGTCACTTTTGATGTATCCTTCCTTCGTTTGAGCGACACATGCTGCATTGTCTTCATATAAGATAGTCGGTTCTGAATTGACGTTGATCCCACTACTTGAAAGTATGTGTTGACTTATTGATCTGAGCCAAACACATTCTCTACTTGCTTCGTGTAGAGCAATTATTTCAGCATGGTTCGAGGAAGTGGCTACAAGTGTTTGTTTCTGGGAGCGCCATGATATAGCAGTTCCTCCAACTGTGAAAACGTAGCCAGTTTGTGATCGAGCTTTATGGGGATCAGATAAATACCCTGCATCTGCAAAACCAACCATTTCTCCGTTTGAGTTGTTAGGATAAAATAATCCTAAATCAATTGTTCCTTGGAGATAACGAAAGATATGTTTGATCCCATTCCAATGTCTTTGTGTGGGAGATGCACTGAATCTTGCCAAAAGATTGACAGCAAATGATATATCAGGTCGAGTACAGTTTGCAAGATACATAAGTGCTCCTATTGCACTTAGATACGGCACTTCAGGACCAAGTATCTCTTCATTTTCTTCATGTGGTCGGAAAGGATCATTTTCAACATTGAGTGACCTAACGACCATAGGGGTGCTTAATGGAGTTGCTTTGTCCATGTTGAATCATTTCAATACTCTTTTCGTGTAAGTAGATTGGTGTACAAATATACCCTTTTGAGTATGTTCAATTTGTAAACCAAGACAATACTTTGTCTGTCCGAGATCTTTCATCTCAAATTCCCCTTTTAAATACTCGGATGCCTGTCGTATTTCTCCTTGGGTCCCAATAATATTTAGATCATCAACATATACGGCAATTATTACAAATCCGGAAGATGTTTTGTTGATGTAAACACAAGGGCATATAGGACTATTTATATACCCTTCTTTAGTTAAATGCTTACTGAGACGATTATACCACATACGTCCAGATTGTTTTAGGCCATATAATGATCTTTGCAATTTTATTGCACATAACTCCTTAGGTTTATAACTTAATGGTTCTGGCATTTTAAATCCTTCAGGGATTCTCATATAAATATCAGTGTCCAGGGATCCATATAGATATGCTGTAACGACATCCATTAGACGCATCTCTAGGTTTTGATTAGCCGCAAGACTCATCAAAAATCTAAATGTGATTGCATCCATAACAGGAGAATATGTTTCTTCGTAATCGATCCCAGGTCTTTGAGAAAATCCTTGAGCTACAAGACGAGCCTTGTATCTCGTTACTTCGTTTTTCTCATTTCTTTTCCGGACGAAAACCCCATTTGTATCCAACTGGCTTCACAGCTTCAGGTGTGATCACAATGGGTTCAAATACTTCTTGTTTGTTAAGCGAATTAAGTTCGACTTGTATTGCATCTTTCCATTTTGTCCAGTCATGTCTCTTTTGACATTCCGAGATAGATTTTGGTTCTGGATCATCACTTTCTTCATCTATCTCTTTTGAAACAAAGTATGAGAAAAAATCATCAATACCATTCACTTTGTTTCGATTCCATATTTTTCTATCATGGATGTAATTAATAGAAATCTCATGATTTTCTTCAGTATCCTGATGTTCAATATTGTCACCATCCTCATGGTGCATTTCTTCCAAATTTTTTTCATGATTGGAAGGATTCTGTTTTTCCATCTCCTTTCGCTTTCTAGGATTTTTATCCTTAGAACCAACCGGTCTACCACGCTTCAAGCGTATTTTAGAATCTCGTGTATTATCTTCTACTCCACGTTCATGTGGCATTTCTATACGAGCAGGAGCATTTGCAGCCGGTATATGTGATTTTGTAACCGATTTGGTGTCTGCAAAAGCATCAGGTAGTTGGTTTGCGATGCTTTGTAAATGCATAATCCGACAGACTTCTAATTCTGATTGTTTTGTAGGAGGATCAAGGTATAGTAAAGATGGTACACACCACTTAAGGTCCTTTCCTACTTGTTTATTTTCTTTCCCTAGAATTGGGAATACTTTTTCATCAAAGTGGCAATCAGCAAAACGTGCCATAAATACGTCACCAGTTTGCGGTTCTAGGTATCGTATAATTGATGGAGAATCACAACCAACATATATCCCCAATCTCCTTTGAGGTCCCATCTTCGTACGCTGGAGAGGTGCAATTGGCACATAGACAGCGCAACCAAAGATTCTTAGATGAGAATATTCGGTTCTCGTCCAAATGTTAATTGTATTGGAGAGTATTTGTGATATGCACTTGGTCTCACCCGAATCAATGCTTCTGCATGCAAAATAGCATGTCCCCATACAGAAGTTGAGAGTTTTGATTTCATAATCAATGGTCTTGCAATTAGTTGCAGACGCTTAATTAATGATTCAGCCAAACCGTTTTGTGTATGAACATGAGCAACATGATGTTCAACATCAATTCCAGTTACCAAACAATAGTCATTGAATGCTTGGGAAGTGAATTCACCAGCGTTGTCTAGTCTAACTTTCTTTATTGGATAATCAGGAAATTGAGCTCTTAGTTTGATTATCTGAGATAAAAATCTCGCAAATGCCACATTTCGAGAGGACAGTAGACAAACGTGTGACCATCTACTCGACGCGTCGATCATTACCATAAAATAATAGAATGGTCCACAAGGTGGATGTATAGGTCCACAAATATCGCCTTGAATTCGTTCAAGGAATTTTGGTAACTCTTTATCTATTTTAGTTGACGATGGTCTTGTAATTAAAAAGAACACGCCGTACATGTCATTTTATTCCTCTGATATACTTCTTGGGGTTTCAGTGAATGACCATGTGAGTTCTCAATGATTTTTCGCATCATTGTGGTGCCTGGGTGACCAAGACGATCATGCCATAGTGTAAAATCGTTAGAGTTTTCTTTAATCACAAAATGTGATTCAATGGCACTTATAGATGTATGATGCAGACCAGAAGGGAGTTTTGGTAATTTTTCCAATACTTTTTGTTTTCCCGATTTCTCATGAGTAATATACATATACTTCTTTCCATCCTCAGTTGCAGACTGAATATCAAATCCTTGAAGATATATGTCTTTAAAACTCAACAATTCCTTTTAGAATTTGGAGAAAAGAGTGCATCCTTTATCGAGAATATCGTCCCATTAGGTAATGCGAAATGGGCTTTACCAATCTCTTCAATCAAATCTGCAGGACCTGATATTGTGTTAACAGTGATATTTGTCGGTTTTAGTTCAGAAAAGTATTTTCTGTATTTCAGAATATTGTGCGTTGTTCCACTATCTGGTATACAAATATCTCTAGTGTTGACCTTGGTTGATGCTCCATTTGTAATGTCCATTTCTGAGACAACAAAAGAATTAACATAAATAAAATCATATTATTCATAAATATTACACATTATTGGTAAACATTAAACACACAACAATTATGCATAAGTAGGTGAAAAACACACAATAATTATACATTAATCTTCCACAGGAAATAATTATTTATGGTATAATTGTGGAATTTCAAGAGTCACATGATGGGCACTTAAGCTTCCGTGATAGCGGTCTCCTCGAAATCATTCACAAAGTCAGACGCATCGAGGTGCGTTGTACCATCAGAATGTTCCGCAAAGTTTACCTCCTTTTCTTTCCCTTTGACGGACTTCTTGTACAGATCACAAAGGTGTGCAGGGGTACGACAAATACGAGACCAATGTCCCTTAGTACCGCATCTGAAACAAGCATCTTCTCGCTTCTGGGAGGTACTTCCTTGTTGTTCTTTTCCCTTAGGGGATTGTTCAGAGCGGACCCACTGGAATGACTTCCTATCCTGTGGATTGTACTTCGTCCACGTCCACGGTAGTTTTGACGACCATGTCCGCGACCGCGAAAAGCCTTATTTTCCTTTGCTGGTTTCTTCGCATCTAATGCGTTTGCTTCGGGAAACGCTTTGGAACCAGTTGGACGAGTCATGTGATTCTTGATCAGAAGCTCGTTGTTCTTTTCTGCTATGAGAAGTGCCACAATCAAATCCGAAAATTTGGTATATCCCCGCAACCTATATTGTTGTTGCAGGGTGATGTGACTCTTGTGGAATGTGGTGTATGTCTTTTCAAGCATTTGAGACTCAGTGATTGTATCACCACAGTATCTCAATTTAGCCACAATTCCTAACACAGCAGAATTATAATTCATCACTTTGTCGAAATCTTGGAACCTCAGACTCTGCCATTCATCTCGAGCAAGTGGAAGTGTTATGTCTTTCTGATGATCAAAAAAACGATCTTTTAGAGACTTCCATAGCTCTTTAGGATCTCTCATGTTGGCATAGTCATAAATAATACTTTCATCAAGGTGTCTTCTAAAGAAGATCACCGATTTCGCCTTGTCTTGGGGTGTTGAAGTATTATCCTCTTTAATGGTCTTAGATAAACCAAGAGATTCAAGATGAAGTTCGACATTTGTAACCCATGAAATATAGTTAGTGCCCGTGATGTCTAGAGCGGGAAATTGGATTTTCTCCATGTTTGCCATTGATTTTCTAAGACACAAAATAATAAATTTTATTAGAATTTCATTAATTTTATATGGAACCGATTACATTGATAGTACATGCAATTACTAGTAAAAATAATGTTAACAAACATAATCCAATGTTAATGCCAAAATATTCATGAGTGCATCCTTCAACAAAAATAAAATACATAGACGAAAAAATAAAAATCGCACATAAAACTAAAAACAATCGAATCATCATTTTTTTAAATGAAAATAAGAGGAGAGCGATTTGAAAATATTTAAGAGAAGATGAAATGTTTTGGATGGGAGAATGAAGTGAAAATGAGTTGTATTTATAGATGAAAAATACTATTCATTAGCCGTTAACTAGCTGTTTAAAAAGTAATTTTTTTTATTATTATTATTATTATAATTTTAAATTTACATACGACCGTTGGAAGTAAAAGCATAAAGTAAAAACTAATCAGAGATCAATAGTGAGCAATTATAGAATTTATCGGTTTAAATATAAATATAGGTGAATATATATATTTTAACAACTAAATATATTTAGTTATATATGGTGATAAAATTATCTAACAGGTTTAAAGTGAAAATATTAAGGTGATCAGATTTATAAAATAATAAATTATGATAACAGAGTCATATATTATAAAATAACAAATTAAATATTTAAGCGGTATACCGGCCATTATGGTGCCATAAGCAACCATTACAAAATTAACAATAAGAGACGGGGCGGCAGGGCCGCACTCCGGTAATCAGAAACATAATAAATAAATGGAGGCCCCACTCCGAACATAATAATCAGAAAAGAAAATTTTAGTAGTAGAGTGATCGTGCTGATAACGTGTTATAATTATATTATATATTGTTTCATCTTTATAAGTGTTATCGTATGAAAGTTTTACCTAAATAATAAATGCTACAAATATATGAAAAAAGGTAAACATAAAGAAGAAGAACTATATCAAAGAAAATAGAAAATTCTATTACTATCGTTCGAAAGGGACACTTTACAAATGAACTCAAACGTTCAATATATAGAGAAAATATGAGACATATTTTACTGTGAAACATTAATAGAAATGGGATCCACTTTGAAGACAATACGTAAAGTATTGACTTTTGCAACATATATATATATATAGATGATTTATAATTTTGAGTTTTTAAAATATGATGATGATGGTAGGCTTTCGAAGCGACAATAACAGAAATGCACGCAGTGAGAGAGGAATCATACGAGGAAACTGCATTGATCATGAATCTTATCCTTGAGCGTATCACCCTCTGGATTGATGAACTCAAATGGTCCTGAAACTCTCTTTTGCTTCTATTTTTTTGGTTGATTCGTTGGCGGTTCTTTTTTTGTTGTTCTGGAAATATGTACTGTGCATTGTATTCATAGTGGCACAAACGTGTTTATCTTCATATGATCTAGTAATGGTTTGAAGATTGCTTATCATCGTGTTTGGAAGATAGATATTGTAGTTGATTATGATGATAATGTGCATAATTTGGAAAATAGAGCCTACAGTTGTTCCCTTACACTAATGAAATTATATATATATATATATATATATATATATATATATGATTTCTGATTTGTAGTTGTGATTTTTAAAAATATGATGATGATAGGCTTTCGAAGCGGCAATAACTGCACGCAGTGAGAGAGGAATCATACGAGGAAACTGCATTGATCATGAATCTTACCCTCGACCGTATCACCCTCTGGACTGATGAATTTAAATGGTCCTGAAACTCTATTTTGCTTTCCTCTAAATTTTTTTTGGTTGATTCACTATATGATAAATATAAGGACTTTATTCTACATTACCCTACTATCTATAACAAAAATTCTATTTTGCCTCACTTTCAGAATGAATTTCTTTTCTATTTTCTTTTAATTCGAAAATGTAGCTAAAGACTCTTTTGGACCTAATGAATTAAAGTATCTACAAACCCAACCTAAATCTATCCAACCCGCCCAGATCAACTGGGTCTAACCCGCTTATCTATCTCCCTCCTAAACAACGCGTCTCTCTCTCTCTTCTCTCTCTCTCTCTCTCTCTCTCTCTCTCTCTCTCTCTCTCTCTCTCTCTCTCTCTCTCTCTCTCTTTTGTTGAGTTTTGGAAACCATGGCGGACACAGAGAAAAACATCAATGATAGCTTGCTGTTAACAGTAGACAGAGTCGAGAAAGGGACATGGCCAGTTCTGCGCTTCGGATCATACACCGAAGAGCTCAAACGGATCATCCTCGTCGATTCTCCCATGGCGGTTGTGGTCACATATCAATTCACTTTATAGAATTGAAGATTTGATGTGTAAACACCAATTAAAACCCATAAACGCTAAAGATTCTTTGAAGAAAATTCATGGTGACCGCAGAAAAAAATTGCAGAATCGGCAAAACCCTAAAAACGAAGAGATAATTACAAAACTGCCATTCATTATAAAAAAAACAAAATGACACAGGTTGAGCATCGAACCCAGGCTGTTTTGTTTAGAAACGAGGACTATACCACTAGAGCAAATGTTTCTTTTGTATAGGTCATATAAACTAAAATTTATACTACTATTCTATTTAATATAAAATACGCAAAACCATCAATGCTAAGATTCGAACCGCGGCTCTCTTACTTGATCACAAACAAAGAATATACCACCAAACCAAGTGCGTCCCACATTTAAATTTATATGCTACATTAAATAAACATTTAATTTTAAAAAGACATAAAAGCCTGAATTAGGTAATATAATATATAATTCAATTTTTGAAACATTTAATAATTAATTCAATTTTTATTTTATATTCAATATTTTTATTTTAATAAAATATACTTAAAATAAACTTGAAATATGACTAAATCTATAATTATGCAGAGCATAAATATGACTAAATCTATAATTATGCAGAGCATAAAAAATAAACAAATTCACTTCTCAAATAATAGTATGTATAGATTGTTTTATATCTTATTTTAACTTTTATAATAAACAATTATTTTAAGATAACAACACAATATATAAGAATTATTTTATTTAAAAAATTAATAGTATTAAAATAAATTCCTTTTTCACTATATAATAAATTCACAAATAATAATATAGATATAGATAAATTTTTATATCTTTTAAAAAAACTATAACAGAAAAATTATTTTAAGATAACAAGACAATATATAACAATTATCATTTTTATTTAAACAAACATGTTTGAATATTAAAGTGATATTTATCTTACTCTTAGTAGTACTCAAGGTAGTAGTAATACTTCACTCTTCATAGTAATATTTTTGCAAATTATAACATTTTTAGTAATACAACGTCATTAAACTAAATTAATTAGTAATACCAATATATTTAGATAGTTTTAGACTGTATATTACACATTGGAAGAAAATAATTTCAGAAAATATGTGTTTTCTGAAATTCATCTCATGATGGCCTTCCCATCAAGACATTAACTAGGCAGTATAAGAGTGTTTTCTATTGAAATGAGAAATTTTCTACCAACTTGAGATTTTAAGAGTATTTTATGTCTTTTTTGACAAATAAACACATGCATGGACATATAATCACGTAATATACGAGATTCATCTTTTAAAAATAAATAATAAGAAGAAAATTAAGGTTCTTAGAAACATGCAAAAGAAATAGTAATACGGAGTAGTTTTTTGGTAGTTCAGGGTAGTACAAAGTAGTTCATAGTAGTTCATATTACACATAGTAGTTCTAGCAGTACTAGTAGTTCACATTACACATAGTATATCTTTATCAGTATCCTCTCTATTAGAAATACCAACATAGCTATCATCAGTTTCATCATCAGTTCCATCATCATCTCCTGAAAGCAGCAGACCACCATATATAGCATCCATGGTGGTCTGCTGCTTTCAGGATAACCCAAAACGTCTTCATCAGTCCTAATATATGATGGTATGCTCGAATACAACACCATTCGAAAGTAACTAATATTCAGCATCCCATATCCATTTGATTTAATCTTTCTGCATATACTATCAACCAATTCAGAATATGTAACCTCTTCCACAAATGTTTTCATCACTAGAGTGTGAATTTGATCTTCTCCTGAAATCCACTTTATCTCAGCCCCATCCTTGATATAACTTCCTCCATAGTCAAAACATATGATTGTAATAGGAGAAGCCATATAATTCCCTGAAAAAAATAAAATTATGATTAGTTAACCATTTAAAGAATCTTAGTTGTCCAAGATATTTGGCACATAATCGTTCCAGTAATACAAGTGATACACATTTCACTTAGTAGTACCAGTAGTTCTAGTAGTTCTTATAAATTTTTACTTTTGTTGATTTAACACTTTTAACTGACCAAAAGGGTGTTATACAACCCAAAATATCGTCTACCACTATTGTAATGCATTACTTTGCTTTAAAACAGTGGAAAATAAGAAGAAATATAGAAAATCACCCTTAAACATCCATTTTCATAACAATATACCTAAAACTTCCATTTTTACCTAAAACTTTAGTTTTTCATCGGTTAAAGTCTTTTTAATCAACTATCAACGTCTTAGACAACCCAGATTATCGTCCCCAACAATTTTCATGTTTTTTCCTTTCAAAATCGTGTTAAAAATAGAGGAAAATACAAAATCTTTTTCAAACATTTTTTTCATTTTTCTTTGAAAACTCTCACGGATTTTACATAAATACATTCATATTTTTCGTTACTCATAATGCATAGAACATAAGTAGTATATTATTATGAAAATTTCGTGAAAAAGAAGTATGAATTTACCTAAAAAAGCCTCCTAAATCGCCAAACTCAAGCTGTAGGAAGAGGAAGTGGTTTGATGGTGGTTGGGGAAAAGGAAGCAAGATGGAAAAAAGGAGACAGGAGGGACAGGTGTAAAAAGGAGAGAGGTGGAGAGAGGTGGGGTCGGCTGTTAGGTTTTGGACTTTATGGTCCGACTTTATGAGGGGGAAACAGATCTGTTTTTAATATTTAAAAAAAAAAAGAGAAACGTGGGGGGACTGCAACATATTTTTAATGTTTTAAAAATAGGAAAGAGAAACGTGGGGGGACCACAACAATATCATAATAATATAATAGTGAGGGTAAAAAGGAGAAGAGAAAAATGAGAAAAAAGTGTGGCAATTAGAATTTTGGTGTGGCAAAGAGAATAGTATTTTTAAGATGTGGCAACGAAGAATATTTTTCTAAATATAAGGGGGTTATTTGTGAAATAACCAAAAAAAAAAGGTTAGGATAATTGTAAGGAGGATAACTATTCATAATCTGCTCAACTCCTACACCAATGGAGTATGATTTTATATATAAATAAATAAAACTAAATAAATAAGGTTTCAAATATACTTCAATCTTCACAAAACCAAACAATTCACACCATTAATCATAAAAAAAGATTACACGAACCCAAAGCAATGATAATGTGACAAAAAGAGATGAATATCAGTTCTTCTTGGTGGTGGTTTTGTTATACTTGCCTTTGACCCAATTGAGACCCAACGAGGTTCCTGTCTTGACTTTCTTCAACCCGGAACTCGCCACCGCTTTCGTCTTCCCCAATCCAGCCTCCACCTTCTCTTTGTATTTTCTCGACGCGCCACCGCCGCTTTTACCGTCGTCTGTCGTATTCCCCAAAGCTTGATTGCTGCTGTCCAATTGATCGGCCCATGAATTTGTCTCCATGTTGTTGTCTGGCACGACATATATAGATATTTGATTTTACTTGATTAGGTGTGAAAATGTACTTTTTTATTTAATTAAATTGTGATTACGTTTTTAATTGTTATATATATATATATATATATTTTTTTAAATTATTAACATAATAGAACAGTTGTTGCTATTAGGATAGTTTTATTTAACCAAATCCACCTGCTTGTTACAAACTAACTAAAATAATCTTGATTTAAGTGTCTACTTTAACTAAATTTAATATATTTTTTTACTTTATTTATCACCAATTTTTACTATACAAACAAAATAAAATAGATCTATGTATGTTTTTTCTTTGTCCTTTTCTTCTTAAGTTCTCAACCATTTTTTTGTGAAATAAAATTTGTTCCCTTTGTTTTTTTTCTCTTGAAAAATTCAACCAATTATTATCTCTATTATTATATTTATCTTTTGAGATATGTCAAAGCTATATTTTAATGGTAGTGTTAAAAGTCATGTACATAACAATATCGTTAGCGGAGATCGATTGAAGCTTCAACCATGGTGTCTTTGTCTCCTCTTTTCCGTGCTCAGCTCCTTCATCCAAGATGCCGTCGACGTGAGGTCTCGTCCACCGTTGGTCATTGCTCTTCGTCGACAACATCGGCTATGTCACATCTCAAGCCCACGACCTCTCTATCTCCAAATCATGTTCTCAGTCTTCACCGTCGTGTATGTGCTCCATTGTAGCCGGTTCTCCGTTGTCGTCAACAAGATCTTGTGAGAAGTGTGATTTGCAACATCAATGGAGGAGTATCACCTTTTTACACTTTTGGTCTTCTAGTTTCATGTTTCTTTCACAATATGCCTCCAACTTCAATTATGATCAACTGCTTCACAAATTTAAGACAATACTTCTAGTGTTGTAATATGGCATTTCCGGGTATTTTCAGAAATGGTCCGTCGGCTTTTAATTCTTCTCATTCGGGCCCCATAGTATTAAATGTGCATAAAAACATGAGATATCATATATGTACACATGAGTAGTTTTTGTTAGTACAGATCGGTGTACATGTAGATATTTTGGTATCTAATATATATGTACACATAAATAGTTTATTTATATATGTATGTTTCATACACCGATGTACATGTGAGGCAACACATACGAATATGGATAACATACTAACATACACTAGTGTACATGTGAGTCATTATACATGTAATGAGATTTTGTGTTTACATTGAGATACTATTCAAATGTAAATTAAAAATTATAAACGTATGTTATATATTTAAGTGGAGTGGCTAAAGCATTGAAATACTTTTACTTAGCTGATTTATGGGAGCATGTTAAAAGTCATTGTGCTTTGTGATATATGTTAGATGTCCAACATGTAAACATATGTTTGAGATACATGTTAGATGTCCAACATGTTGTAAAGTTGTGTATATTTGTTAGTGTACATATATACATTAAATGTTGGTGACGTACATATGTAGAACAAATATGGTAGTGTACATGTGTACAAAACTGGAAATTATATATATATATAGTGGTAGATATTGTTTTTTTTAGTATTGTATACATACACCATCATGTAACAATGTACACGAAAAACATAAACATATCCGTTCGTGTAATTATGGATGGTATGATCTGAACAATTAAAAAATTTGAAATCAATTTAAAAGGGTATATTTGCAAATCAAAAACCTTTGAATCAGAAATGAATATATTCAAATTTCTAGGGACCAAATGTGCAATAAAGCTTGCCTATCAAGCTTTTGCAACAAAGTCGACGAGAAAGAGGCAGCTATAATAGGAGGCAAAGAGGATACATAGACGAGATAGAGGCAGAGGTTTCAGCCGACAGAGGCGAAGATAAAGACGGAGACTTTGGTTTTGAGTTGAAGAAATCTTTCTATAGAGGTTCCAAATTCTTTTGCCTCTTATCCATATTGATTTCTTGGATTTTAGATATGCAAAAAAAAAATCAGTGATACATAAAATAAAAGAGAAGATAAAATTATGATGGTAAAAGTAATGATTTGCATAAAAGAATGTGGGTTACATGAAAAAAAAGAAGTCGAACATATTTTTCAAAAGGAAGAAGGAGAGAAAAGAGAGATAATGCAAGTTTGTAAATGAGGGACCATCTTGGTTACTTAGTTAGCAATTGTTTGGCTGCACGGAAGCTTCAACGGACGTCCGCTTCTCACTTCGGAACCAGAATCGGAGTCGGAACCTTGTGGAAGCTTTCGGAATCTCGCTTCCAAAACGTTTCTAAAATATTCTCTTTAAACACAAGTTGGAAGCTTAATATTCTGTTTTCGAATCATGTTTCCATTTTTAAGACAAAATGTTATAAATCAATAAAAAAATAAAATCATAGTTTTTAATTTATATAAAATCAAAAATTTAATAGCAATGAAATAGAGAGAATAAAAATATACAAATATTAAAACTAATAATATAAATTATCTCTATGTATTGAGGTTTTTATTAAAGATATAGAATATATTCAACTATATTGTGTCAATTATTTATGAATTACTAAAAATAGTTAATATAATAATTTATTATAACTTATTTATGTGTATTTTCACAGTTTTAATATGAAATCATTTCAAAATTATTATAAATGAATAAATGATTTATTTTAAATTTAAATCATATAATTTTTAGTCCTAGATTTTATAAAATTATGTTATACTTTATATATATATATATATATATATACGGATATACGCTTCCAACGCATACCGGCTTCCTAATTTTTTCTAAAATATCGCTTCTACACTTCCATACGCTTCTGTTTCCACGTACCCGCTTCTGTTTCCATGTAATATAGTTAAGTTACAAGAAAATACCTCAGTAGTTTAAACTGCTTTTTCTTGTAATAAAGACATCAAAACTGCCTTTGAGTGTTAATAACTCTATATATATAGTTGGTGGGGCATACTTCTCTTTCTTATTTGGTGAAATGAAGATTACTTCTTCTATTAGTTGACAAAAAAATTTGGTTGACGTTTCGGTTGTGAATCAAATAATAACTAGACTTTGCGCTTTGAAATCGCCAAATATCTAATGATTCAAAATTTCATTAACAATATTGCAAATCTATACTATTAAAGTACAAGCACATTTGGATTTTTACTCTGTTTACCCCTATTAAAGAGGCTTTATTTTGTATTCATTAATGACATTTTGGACATTCTGCATTGGTTTCTTTTTTAATTGTTTTTTATTTGTCATTAACCACCGGTTTCCTAATTCAATTTTGGTATGTGATTATTCCGTGTTTGATACTGCATCATTTTAATATTTTTCCAACCGGATATATTTGAAACTGCATCGTTTTTTCTCAAACTATTTAATGGTTTGGTTTTAAACCGCTTTTTCCTAAATATAATCCCAACTATCTAACAAAAATTATTTATAAAAAATAAAAATTGTTTATTGGTTCAACCGGTAACCGGATTTCGATTTTAATAGTTTTTATTGGATTTTTAAATTTTGTTTTTTTTTTCAAACCCGAACTGAATTTATCTTTGATCAACCGGTAATCCGTTCAACCGCAGGTCTAAGTCAAATTTCAAAACATCGATCAAAACTATAAAACTGTTATATTGATTTATATTTAAAATATCTAATTCAAAATTAAAAACCTAAAAATACATGTATAATATAGTTTTACCGAACATAAATCTGGATATAAAATACATATATGAGACGGATTATATAAATACATATACAAAACGGATTATAAAAATGTGATTATATAAAATTTTCACCAAACATAAATCCGCGCTTTGAAAGCGCGGGTCAAAATCTAGTCTATACTATTAAAGTACAAGCACATTTGAATTTTTACTCTGTTTACCCCTATTAAAGAGGCTTTCTTTTGTATTCATTAATGACATTTTGGACATTCTGCATTGATTTCTTTTTTAATTGTTTTTGGTTTGTCATTAACCACCGGTTTCCTAATTCAATTTTGGTATGTGATTATTCCGTGTTTTATACTGCATCATTTTAATATTTTTCCAACCGGACATGTTTGAAACTGCATCGTTTTTTCTCAAACTATTTAATGGTTTGGTTTTAAACCGTTTTTTCCTAAATATAATCCCAACTATCTAACAAAAATTATTTATAAAAAATAAAAATTGTTTATTGGTTCAACCGGATTTCGATTTTAGTAGTTTTTATTGGATTTTTAAATTTTTTTTTTCAAACCCGAACTGAATTTATCTTTGATCAACCGGTAATCCGTTCAACCGCATGTCTCAGTCAAATTTCAAAAGACCGATTCAAAACTATAAAACTGTTATATTGATTTATATTTAAAATATCTAATTCAAAATTAAAAACCTAAAAATACATGTATAATATAGTTTTACCGAACATAAATCTGGATATAAAATACATATATGAGACGGATTATATAAATACATGTTGCATCTGTGTGTCTTAATTCTCTGCTGTACCAGTAAAATGCCCAGCACTCGTGGGTCGGACGTATGCCTTTTCGGTTTAGGAAAGTTACTATTTCTATTGGGAAAAGGAAATCGGGTTTTTTTGAGGCTGTATAAATATGGGTCTAAGGGTTTGTAAATTATCATCACCTCATTAATAAGAAACCCTAAACGGGTATTTGCCTCAATACGTTTTCTTCTCTTTTCTTCTTCTAACCTAAACGACGGCTATTCACAACAAGTGGTATCAGAGCTTTAGGTTGCGAACCCTAAAGGATGACCGGAGGAAGTTCTCTTAAGTTCGATGTTCCAAGATTCGATGGGAAGGGAAATTTCGGTCTATGGCAACGGCGTGTTAAGGACTTGCTTACGCAGCAAGGGATGAAGAAGTCTCTGTTGGAGACGAAACCGGAAGCGATGGATCAGGATGATTGGGAAGAGATGCAGGATAAGGCCGTCTCAACGATTCGACTCTGTTTGTCGGATGACATAACACATCAGGTGATGGACCTCACAACTTGTAAGGAGATGTGGGATAAGTTGGAAAAGATGTATATGTCAAAATCGTTATCTAGCAAACTATACCTCAAGCAGAGGTTGTTCGGTTTGAAGATGTCTGAGAGCGGGGATCTGGTTGCACACGTCAACAACTTCAATCAAATCATCGGGGATCTGGTTCGTGTGGATGTGAAGATTGAGGACGAAGATCAAGCCATGATCTTGTTGTGTTCTCTGCCTCCTCAATATGAGACGTTGTTAACAGCTCTAACAGTCGATAAAACGACCATAAAGCTGGAGACAGTTTCTGCAGCACTACTCTCTCACCATGAGAGAAGGCAGAATACAGGCGTGGGTGACAACTCTCAAGGTGACGGGCTGTATGTCAGTCAGGATAGAGGAAGGCAGCGGGGGAAGCAGCAGGATGATACTAGCAAGAAAAGGTCAAAGTCAAAGTTCGGGAAGAAAGTAGTCTGCTATAGGTGTGGCAAGCCTGGCCACTATAGGAGAGACTGTCCGGACAAAGGGCAGAATTCGAAGGAGACATCAAACTCTGCAAACATGGTTCAGAAGGTGGAAGACTCGGAAGGATCAGCTGATTCGGATATGCTTGCTGTTACGTCAGGTGATCACTCGGATACCTGGATAATGGATACGGGCGCTTCATTCCACATGACCCCTAATAGGGAGTGGTTTGAAACGTACAAGGCTGGAAACATGGGCTCTGTTCGACTTGCGGATGACAAGGCGTGTGGTGTTGTGGGCATTGGACAAGTCAAGTTTCGGATGTATGATGGGACTATCAGGACATTAACTGATGTCAGACACATACCAGTCATGAAGAAGAATCTGATATCTCTGGGTTGCTACATAGAAACAGCTTCAAGTACAAATCAGATGATGATGAAGTATTGAAGGTTTTCAAAGGTTCTATGATGGTGATGAAGGGACAGATGACAGCTGGAAGCGTATATCGGTTGATAGGGAATGTGGTTGTAGGTGGTGCTGCAGCTGCAGTTTCTGAGTCGGAGTGTACAACCTTGTGGCATATGCGTATGGGCCACATTGGGGAACACGGTTTGAAAGAGCTCTTGAGAAGGGGTCTTCTGGACGGGTTGAAGGATTGCAAGATGGAGTTTTGCAAGTTCTGTGTGATGGGAAAACAGTCCAAGGTATCTTTTAAGATGGGCCAACACACGACAAAAGGTCTTATTGACTATGTCCATTCTGATGTGTGGGGGCCAACTCGGGTGCAATCTATGGGAGGATCAAGATACTTCGTTTTATTCATCGATGACTTCTCTAAGAAGGTTTGGGTGTACTTCATGAAGCAGAAATCTGAGGTGTTCGAAAACTTCAAGGTTTGGAAAGCTGAAGTAGAAAATCAGACGGAGAGAAAGGTGAAGTACTTGAGATCGGATAATGGCACAGAGTATACTGACGGGAAGTTCCAGAAGTTTTGTGCGGAGCATGGCATTCAGAGGCACTTTACAGTGCGTAAAACACCTCAGCAAAACGGTGTCGTTGAAAGAATGAACCGTTCGATTGCAGAGAAAGCAAGGTGTTTGAGGTTGAATGCAGGGTTAGCAAAGCAGTTCTGGGCAGAAGCAGTAAACATGGCAGTCTATCTCATCAATAGATCGCCAAGAAGCTCCTTAGAAGGGAAGGTCGCAGAAGAGGTGTGGACTGGGGTAGATATTGATCTATCAAACTTGAGGATATTTGGATGTCCAGCTTACATGCTAGTTGCGGGAGATAAAAGATCAAAGCTGGATTCGAAATCCAAGAAGTGCATTTTTCTAGGCTTTGAGAAAGGTGTTAAAGGATTCAAGTTATGGGATCCTGAGGCAAGGAAAAGGGTGTTTAGTCGAGATGTGGTCTTTGACGAGCAGTATATGGTGCAGCAGGCGATATCAGACCGAGTGTCTGTGACCATTGAGACTATCACGGATTCTGAAGTTACTCAGGAGGAGTCTGGTGCAGATAAACCAGATAAAGTTAGTGATGAGCGGTCTGTGGAAGTGGCACAGAAAGAGGTTCAACGTGGAACAGAGGAGAGTTTGGTTTCTAGAAGACCAAAACGTTCAATAAAGGCTCCAGTCAGGTTCGGGTTTGAAGACATGGTCAACTATGCTCTTATGGTCGAGATGGATGATCCTACCACCTATCATGAAGCTATTAATAGCGATGAGAGGGATGAATGGATTGGTTCTATGACGGAAGAAGCAGTAAGTCTGGATAAGAATGAGACTTGGGATCTTGTGGAGTTACCTGAAGGGAAGAGAGCAATTGACTGCAAGTGGATCTACAAGAAGAAGGAAGGGATGTCTGTGAAAGAACCTAAGAAGTTCAAGTCCAGAGTAGTAGCAAAAGGGTACTCGCAGAAGAAAGGAATAGACTACGACGAGATATTCTCGCCGGTAGTACGACACACTTCCATACGAGCTGTGTTGGGTTTGGTAGCTGTTTGGGATCTGCATCTTGAGCAGATGGACGTGAAAACGGCCTTCCTTCATGGAGAGTTGGAGGAGGAAATATATATGGAGCAACCTGAAGGTTTGGTTAAGCCTGGAGAAGAGCATCTGGTGTGTAGATTGAAGAAGTCTTTATACGGTTTGAAGCAGGCTCCAAGGCAGTGGTACAAACGGTTTGATTCATATATGATGAAAATAGGCTATCAAAGGTGCGAGTACGATTGCTGTGTGTATGTCAAGTCCCTTGACCATTCTCCCATATTCCTGCTGTTATATGTTGATGATATGCTCATTGCTGCAAACGATATGGATGACATAAATCGTTTGAAAGGGTTACTGGGACGAGAGTTTGAGATGAAGGATCTTGGTGCTGCAAAGAAGATTCTTGGAATGGATATTCGCAGAGATAGAAGCTCTAAGAGGTTATGGCTTTCTCAGAAGAGCTACATTGAGAAGGTGTTAGAACGTTTTGATATGTCGAATTCAAAACCAGTCTCTACACCATTGGCGAAGCACTTCATACTTACAGCAGAGCAAAGTCCAAAGTCTGCTGAAGAACTCAAAGATATGGCGGAGGTTCCTTATGCTAGCGCAGTTGGATGTTTGATGTATGCAATGGTGTGTACAAGACCGGATCTAGCACAAGCAGTTAGTCAAGTCAGTAAGTACATGTCGAATCCTGGGAGGAGACATTGGGATGCTGTGAAGTGGATCCTAAGATACTTGCGAGGTACAAGTGACTATGGGCTTATGTTTGGTGGAGAAGTGCAGGATTCAGTTATTGGGTTCGTGGATTCAGATTATGGTGGAGACCTTGATAATAGCAGGTCAACTACGGGGTATGTATTTACTCTTGCAGGAGCACCTATTTGCTGGAGATCGGTACAACAAGGTATTGTAGCGATGTCAACCACTGAAGCTGAATACATGGCACTTGGAGAAGCAGCTAAGGAAGCGGTATGGGTACAAGGACTTGTATCCGAGTTAGGTGTTGATCAAGAAGGTGTTCAGCTACACTGTGATAGTCAAAGCGCGTTATGCTTGGCTAAGAATCAAGTGTATCATGGAAGAACGAAGCACATACGTATAAGGTTTCACAAGATAAGGGAGTTAGCAGCTTCTGGAGAAGTCTTATTGGAGAAGGTGCATACGTCGGAGAATCCAGCTGACATGTTGACCAAGCCTGTTACAACGGAGAAGTTCAAGCATTGCTTGAATCTGCTCCGTGTTTGCCAATGCTAAGAAGCAATGGAGGTTCCCCCTAGAAGATATACGGGATAAGGAGTTCTGTAGAGATTTTTCGTCAAGGTGGTGTTTGTTGCATCTGTGTGTCTTAAATCTCTGCTGTACCAGTAAAATGCCCAGCACTCGTGGGTGCGGGAGCTGCAGGCCCCCGCGGTACGGTATGCCTTTTCGGTTTAGGAAAGTTACTATTTCTATTGGGAAAAGGAAATCGGGTTTTTTTTAGGCTGTATAAATATGGGTCTAAGGGTTTGTAAATTATCATCACATCATTAATAAGAAACCCTAAACGGGTATTTGCCTCAATACGTTTTCTTCTCTTTTCTTTTTCTAACCTAAACGACGGCTATTCACAACAATACATATACAAGACGGATTATATAAATGTGATTATATAAAATTTTCACCAAACATAAACCCGCGCTTTGAAAGCGCGGATCAAAATCTAGTCTCTTGTTAATTTGTAAGAACATTATCTATTTAAATCATTTCTGTATCTACATTAATTTTTTAAACTTGATCAGATTCAGGATCGAATCAGTAAATCTGAAAATTCAATATGTAATTTAGTTTTGGTTTTAAGAACTATCTATCATTTAATAACCATTAAATAACCTGCAAAAATCTCTGAATATCACTAACACCCGATGCTACTGATTATGGGTGATCGATATGTAATCCAATTGATTAATTTGTTATTTTAAATTTAATTTGAATATTCTCAGTAAATATTTAAATACTGTATTTTTATTATATATCATAACTTAACCTTATTACAAAAATGGTTAAGATTTTAGGATATTAACAAGGGTATTAATTCTCATATATGAACCAAATTTATAAGAGAAATAAGTTTACACAATTTCTTATATATTTCGTAAAAAATGCATCCTATAATTATAGAAAATATTATTTTATGATTTTCTAAATTTAAGATAGATGAGGAATATATCTTATATCTAATTGTGGACTATACCATTGTTATCAGAAGAAACCAATAAATAATATTAACTTTTAAGATATGATCAATATACAGAGAAATACTATATAAGATCATATATCATTTTGGTAGAATTTAATAAAATTTTATATAATAAGAAAATATAAAAAGTAAAATATGTTTAAATCAATGTTTTTAACCCGATTAGAGCGGTGAACCTGATTATTTTTTGGACATTGGGTTATGGGGTCCCTAACGATATTAACAAGGCTAAAAGTAGCTAGAGCGTCCACAGCGGTTTCAAATTTACTTCTTATAGATGACAGTCTATTTTTTTGTAAAGCACAAAATGAGAATTCAGATAATTGTACACATTTTAAAGACCTATAAAAAAGATTATCGCAACAAATAAACTTTTGCAAAATCGTCTATACAGTTTGGGCATAAGATTGATCTTAAAACCACCACGAAATTAAAAATATTTTATGGATTCAAAACATTAGAGGGATGGGGTCATGTTTAGGATTCCAAAGAGCTTGAGAGGATCAAAGTAGCAAATCTTTGGGTTTTTGTAGGAGCGAATGCATATATAATTTTAATTCATTATTTTTAGGATAATGTTATTATATACATTTTTTTTGACATTGAAAAGCTTTTCTTTACTCAAGTAAGAGGTGGTTTGGGTAACTAGACCGGAATAGAACAACCAATAAAATAGAGTTCCCTATGGAAAGACCGTGCCGTCCTAGCTAAAGAGTCTGAAGTCCGATTTTGCGCTCATGGAATACAAGTAATCTTGAAGTCCGGGAAGCATATCTTCAGAGTCTCAATCATCTCTGATTCTTTTGAAACTTGGTCATGCATGAGGTTCCTTAAACATGGCGATCAAATCCTTGCAGTACGTTCCAAAGTTCTGACATATCGAAAGCTGCAACATATTCTCCATTGCCCATCTCAGTGCTTGCACTTCCGAATGCAGGGCAGACTCTCGCCTAATGTAGTTTCGTGTACCCATAAGCTGAATCTTTCCCAAACTGTCATTCCAAACCCAACCATACCCGCTAAATTGTGCTGTAGAGGTCCATGACCCGTCTATCATGAAATGTATGTACATACTTTCTCAATTTCATTTGTTTGTTTGATCCATTTAATACGGATAATCCGAATTCGATGGAAACGTCTTGATATTTCGAAAGGGGGTTATCCCATGAATGGGTAACGGTATAAACTCTGATATAAAAAAATGAGTCAATAAAACAAAACATAAATACAATTTCTAAAAAAAAAAGAAATCTTAAAAAAAAATTGTCGGCAGGTCTAGAAAACTAAAACAATTGATACAGGTTGATAAAGTTTAATTATTATCGAAATTATGAGTATTTCTAAAGTCCACATCTTCCCCACACTACGAGAGATAGGGAAAATGTAAAAAATTACCATTGAACCAGCCCATGCGAGACTTACTATATCCATGTGAATTTTGTCCCCTATTTCTATGAATACGAAGAAACTTTTCCATTATTTCACTATTAATAGTGAAATCACTAGTGTAGAGTAAAAAAAAGAGAGAGATATTTGGTCACTATTGATGAACTACTTTAAAAAATCCACTTATCTTATAATGAGTTATTCTTAATTATAGAATTTCTAGTAGAATCAATAAGATGTAAACACAAGTAAACATATACTTTTCGAAGTATCCAAGGAATCTGACTCATATGTAGAAAGAATAGCCTTTTTCTTTCTTCTTTCGTTTTTTATTTTTATTTTGAAGTAAAACAAAAGACAATTCTTCATCGAGGTACCTTAATAGTATGGTTTTGTGGCGTTGGTAGCACCATCTCGTTTGCACTGAACTAGGCTTGACATTCACTTTCTGCATAACAGACTGGCTCCAAAGAATCTTTGTCTATTCCCCTAAAATTTTTATCATTCATAGCCTTCCAAATGTATCAAATTATCCACAGATAAAGATCCATATCTGAATCTGGCTCTACAATATTGTTCTTTCGCCAGAAGAGATAATCCATATTAGTATAAATGCTCGAAACATGAAAGATACTGAGACTCGTTGGCGTTGCTGATAAGACCCAAACTTGTAGGGCTGGTGGACATGAGTAACATATTCTTCTGGTTCTCGACATCTTGGACAATAGTTACCACATCTCATGTTACGTTTTATCACGTTCTTTGTGACTGTTACATGACCTGTTATCAATTACCATATAAGATGGCATATTTTCTATGGAACTTTTATCTTCCAAACATAGGCTTGAAACTTTTGTTATGCTGGGTTCTAGTACCTCAATCTCTTCATTGTCCTTCAATAGATTGGGTGCCACCCAATATCTTGATTTAACCGTGTAGTGGCCATTCCTAGTATAACTCCAACAAAATGTGTCGCGGCGATGAGCTGAGATTATGGCCAAATTCCAAATGAGAGGTATATCTTCAGGGGATACATAATTCTCCAATAACTCAATATCCCATTCCTTTGATTCTTGGTTAATAAAGTCACTGAATCTCATATTCAGATGTAAAGCTGAGGCTAAGGTGGTAGCCGGCCTAGCTGGTATCGTAAGGATCCAGGGATCCTTTCATACCTTGATATCATATCCTTAATATATCTTTTGTCTGATTTCTAATAGCAATAGCTTCCTGGCTTATGAAATATTGGTCCATACATACGAAAGACTGCTCACATTGATTGTCTGTAAAAGCGAACTCATTCAGTAGTATCTTCCCCTCAAAACTTAGTAACCAACGAATCAGGGTGTTGAACTAGTCTTCATAATTGTTTTACTAATAAAACCAAGTTAAACTCAGGGATCATACGGAAACCAATTCTGTCCTTCTCTCGTGGTAGACATACCTTTTTCCACTTTGCCCAATAGATTCCTCTCTTTTGTGGGTTTGAATTCCATTAAAACTGGGCAATGACACTTGTAAGGTTTTCACATATCTCCAACGGGAGCAAAAAGGTGGACATAACATATGTCGGAGAGGTAGCAAGATGGATTTGATCATCACTTTCTTTCCTTCTTTCGAAAGTCACCTACCCGTCCATCTATTTACCCTATGCATTAGCTTGTCCTTCAAAATAGCGAAGTTTTGCATTTGGATCCAATAATATCCTCTGGAATCCCTAGATAAATTCTCATCCCTCTTTCATTCTGGATTTCAAAGGTATCTTTGATATGTTATCTAAGATTTACATCGATTCTCTTACCAAAGAGTAAATAAGATTTTTCAAAGTTGATGCATTTTTCTAATGTTTGTCCATATTTCCTGACTACTTTACTTCTTCGTATTCACAGAGCTCCGCCTTACAGAAGAAAAGACTATCCAGCTAAAGAGGGTGGGATACCGAGGGACATGCGCGTATAACACGCATCCTCGTTATCTTATCTTCTTTCTCTGTATGATTAAGAATGTTAACGAGCATTTTCGTGCATAGAATAAAGATGAAATGAGACAAAAAAATTTCTTGACGTAGACTTCTATCTGGAACAATATAACCCATGGATTAACCATTCATAAGCACCTTGTATTTTACATCTTATTATCCAGATAATCCAGATTTCTGAAAATCCAATCTTACGCATAACTGCTTTAATGAACAACCATTTCATTGTGTCATACGCGTTATTTATATTCTCTTGTACAATTATAATATTATCTGAAATATGTTTTTCAGCAACAAAATTGATTGGATTTCTGAAATTATATCTGATAGAATTTTCTTTAATTTTTGGCACAAAACCTTAGAAATTATCTTTTAACTAACGTTGTATATATATATACACACACATATAATTTTACTCTTTGTGGTGAATATATTACACATAATTATCAATAACCAGCCGTTTTGATCCACCAATGCTCACAATACTTTAGCTTTTCTTTCGAAATTTAATTCTCTTAGACCTGAGCCAAAGTGCCTACGTAATGAATTGATTTCAATGGTCATGCTAATTATATATATTAAACATCTAAACTTTTTTTCATGCTTGCTATGTATTTCTGCTCAGAGCATCACAATATATTTGTGTGGATATATGTTGGAGTACGTAGGATCAAAAAAAAAAAAAATAGAAACTGTACATTCGCATTGTTGCTAAGACAAAAGCGGATAAAAAAAAATTAGATTGGACCAATAAATAAATACGGACTCGAGAATATTCTTGCAATTGCTTATACATTTTAGATAGTCTCCAAAAATATGAATCGAGAAAACTATATGTAAATGCATATATGTACGTCCACATTTCTTCGTCAGACCACCATCATAACTTTCTTTGCCAGTACGTACAAAGCCACACAATCATTTGTATATACAAAGAATGATCTACCATTTAGTTTCACAAAAAAAGAAAGAATGATCTACCATATAGTCATATAGATCTATATATCATTCATATGTAGACAATAAGAAACATAGTTCATGTTCTAAAGTTCATGATAAATTATCACATCATTCGTTGACAAACAAACTCAACATATTTACACGATGAATCACACACACGCGTATATATATATATATATGTGTATATATACACACAATAAATCACAGCTTTCAAATCGTTGTTTGTATAATATGGCCTATTATAAATTATTACCTTCCATTAAAAGAACTTTTAACCTTGTGCTATATTTCATTGATCCAAACAGATTGTTTACATGGAATTATTGGTAAGTGTTCACAATATGCTAACAACCATCATGTGTATGGAATTTAATTTCATTAGTAGAATTTGAAGGACATAGTGATACACATAGATTTATAAAATTTAAATAAGCCAAACGAAAACACCAATCGGAAAAGAGAGAAATCTAGAAGAGAGCAAATAGAAGAACAAAGGTAGTCTTAACATAAAAAAAAAAAAACAAAAGGAATTCAAAAGAAAACACACATAAGGAGAAGAAATAGGTAACAAAGACACACTTGATTTTATATGGATTTTTGAGTGAGATCGCTTTGAAGAAGCGAAGGATCGGACCGAGACGCTTGATTCCCCTTTCGGATCTCGTACGCACACGTGAATGATGATACAAACATATGAGATGATGATGGTCAAGAATCGATCTAAATGAAAAAGTAGAGAGATTAGGTAAACCCTAATCTTGAAATCTTGATGACGATGATAATCAACAACTTTTTCTTTTTCTTGGGATTCTTGATCTTGGAGTTCTGTGATTATGTCTTCCTCTTGGGTACTAGGACTTTGGAGTTGAAGAGAAAAAAGAAGTAGAAGAAGACGAAGAAGATGATGATGATGAAGATTAGTCATCATCACTATCATCATGATGTTGGGATTAAAAGTGGAGGTACAGAGAGAAAGAAAGAAGTGAGGTTGTAATGATGATGAGGGGATGAATGGAAGTCAGAGGTAGGGGAGGAAACTTATCATTACTACTTTGAACAAAATGTTTTCTAGCTTCCCTTTATTTTCCTTTTTTTGGACTTTCAAGAAATATTCCAACCCTATTTTATTATGTCCTTGTATCTTTCTCTCTTTTGATATACTAGATAGGGATGGAGAGACAGAAATGCCTTCGTGACAGCATTAAGGGGTAAAACTTATTTTAATTGCCAAAAAGCATCTCTAAAAAACCATCAGACCTTTAAATTTTGAAGCTTTTTGCTATCTAAAAAACTTTCAAATCTTCAAATTTTAAGATTTTAAATTATGAAACTTCAAATTTAATTTTCATTATTCAAAACCTCAAAATACTAATTACTTTCTAGTTTAATCATTATAATTTTGTAACTTATATATATACTAATATTAATTTTCTTATCACTTTAATTTTATAACTATATTTCACCTAAATTTCAAATATATCTTATGTATATTATTAATATGTGAAATATTTATATATGTTAAAATGAAAATAAAACTAATATAAAATAATTTTATTTAATATATAATTATTATTTCGCACAATAGTTATATAACATCAAACAATATTTTACAAACTAAAGATTAAAAATAGAGAAATTGCCAAAAAATACCATTTTCATAGTACCACTTTTCATGTTTACACTAACCACTTTTACCACTACTTTTAATGACGGGTTTAGATTTGAACGTTTAGGATTTAGGGTTTACATTTTATGTTTTAGGGTTTAGATTTGATGTTTTAGGGTTTAGGGTATAAAATTTAGGGTTTAGAGTTGAGGATTTAGGGTTTATAGTTGAGGTTTCAGGGTTTAGGGTTTAGGATATTGAATTTAGGGTATATAGTTTAGGGTTTAGAGTTGAAGATTTAGGGTTTAGGGTTTAGAATTGGGGGTTTAGGATTTAGAATTTTGGATTAAAATTCTGAAAAGCATATAAAAACAAAGATATAAGAGTCTTTAACATTTTAATAAATAAGATATTTTTGAAAATGTGTACTTAGTGGTGGTAAAAATGAATAATGGTACTTTTAAAGTGGTATTTTTGAAAATTCCCATATATATATATATATATATATATATAAATCTTACAGTAAATATCACACACATAACTAGATCATCACATTATTGCAGCAACAAAAAAAAAAAACATATCAGAAAGATGTTGAACAAACTCTTAAAATTCTACAATCTACTTTTTTATCATAGCGGAATTACCACGTTATTGAAAAAAAATCTTGCACAATATAATGATTGTGCATTATAATGCATAAGATACTAAATTAAAATGAACATATGGTATCATCACACCGGTTAGGAATACAAGACCGGTACCGCAAAGAAACAAGCAACCATTGAAATAAGGGTAAATGAAATATTCAATAACAAAAGTTATTAACTCGTAATCTTTCGTAATTTTCAGATAAAAAATCAAGAGACTTATTTTTACTTCGATATGTGTTGGTTGATCATAAATGAAAAAACTATGTAAATAACAATACTGAATAATTTGTATTTATATATTTATGAATTAATGTGTGTTTTAAATTATTATTTTACGTATTTATGTGTTATGATAAATTGTATTTATAAATATTTTGTTTAATATTTTAATGTGTATGTATTTATCTATATAAGTTTAATGGGTTTAATTAATTTATATTAAAAATAAGACTAAAATGAAAATTATACAATAATTTTGAAGATTTTATACTCTTAAAATAAGATTTATTCTTGGAACTGTACTAAAAAGAATTTATTTATTTATTTTGCATATATTTTTCTGAATCTTTAGTTTATTTTTTTTAGGATCCTGTACATACATCCATGCATAAAACCGAAAATAATTCGATAAATAGTCTCATCAAATGTCATAATTTTTAACTTTACCAGTTTTATGAAAACATATAATTTTAATTACTAGATTAATATATATTTGATGATATCTTGCTTATAATAAATATTTACTATTTTTATTCTCATATATTGTTACAAAACTACTATGTTATTTTAAAATAAATAAATAAATAGTTATTTATATGCTTGGGTGTTTTATACTGAACCCGAAGTTCACACCCTAAACCGAACCAAACTTTTGGTTTCGGATCGGTAACGGATCCATTAAAAAACCGAATGGGTTTTAAGATCCAAAAACCGAATCGGTTTATAACCGATGTCCAAATAAGATAACCGATTAAACCGAGCATTTATAACATGCACCATGTATATAGATACATTCATTTACGCATATATTAATAATCTCTTCAGTTCTTGGATTTGTTTACGGGGTGGCGAAAAAGAAATGAACCCACCCTAGTTACAAAAAAGTTTCCTCTATTGTTGATTGTTATCATTAAGAAACTCAAGCTGGCCACTATAAATTACCTAGCCTCTCCGTCAACTGCTTCACCTGGTCATTCGAGAATCCAATCACATGTATTGTCTCTCCCTTTCTTAGACTCTTGTTCTTCTTTGTTCCGAGTCGAGTCAAACCAGTTTTTGACTAGACATATCTTACCGTTTGCATGTGTACTAAGTGGACTATGAGTCGAGTTGAATTAGTGTTTAACATACACTTTTGTTTCTGGAACTGACTTTGTTTGAATTTAGGATCTTTATGAATTGTTATAACAGATTTTAGAACTGGAACTGATTTTGTGTGTTTGGTTTCTTCCTTTTGCAGATGGACTCAACATCATATCTTGACCAAGAAACCCATTACAAATATGATGAATGAGACATTCAAACACCGAATAGTGGCGGCAAGAGGAAAAAAACTCCGCCAACTAGTAGAGCAACTAACCTCTCAACCGAGCAAAGTGAACCGTATTGTCCCTACAAGATCAGAAGTTTGGAATCATTACACAATAACTAAAGAAGATCGAGAAATATGTCCATGCACCTAGTGCCATAAAAAATTTCCATGTCTCACAATCCCCGGGACCTCAAATCTGAGGAACCATCTTGCTTGGTCAGCTGGAAAAAAAGATAAGCAGCCCGTTATTGAAGATGATGAGAAACTTAAGAAGGTAAAATTGACTGAAGGTCAGTTTAGAAGAACAACAAATCAGATGCTTGTGTTAGGGTAATTTCCTATATCATTTGTTGAAAGTGTAGTATGGAAACATTTCTGTGACAAGTAAATTCTCTACTTCTCTTCTCTGTATATTTTTGCCTTTATCATTTGTTGTAGCTAGTTTTATGTTTTCTGTTTGTAGACAACCGTGTTCACTCCTAATTCAAGAAAAACCTCGACTAAATACATTGTTACGACATATGTGGAAAATAAAGATGCACTTAAGAAATGGTTCTTGTGTAACAAACAACGAGTATCTCTGACAATAGATATTTGGGGTTTTCAAAATCCAAGTTCTTTATAATCCTTTATTAATTAAACATCATTTGATTCTTATATACATATCATTTGATCATATGATTCTTATTGTTCATTTTATACAGGTGCAAGTTATATGGTCATAAATGTTAATATATAACTAATTTCTTTATTTGAAATATGATTACTGATGTAACTAGCTAGCTTTAAATACTAATGTTAGCATATATACCATTAATTTATTAGTTTTTTTAAATTGGAACCGATGAACTAAACCATAAAACAAAATTTTAAACAAAATATTTATAAATATTTGAATGGTTATTATACTTTTAGATACAAAATACGAAATCCAAATATAAATAAGATACAATATTTAAAATATATTATGATAAATCAAAGTAAACAATAGTATTTTTATGGTGTTATGCTTAACAGTTTTGCTATTTAATGTTTATAAATAATTTTATTGTTTCATTTTCAAAAAAATCTATATTTAAGAAATTTTAATTTAAAGCATATTTACCATACAAATATATTATTTATACTATTTAGCAATTATATATATTCAAAAAAAAAATTATTAATTAAATAATTAATCAATACTGTAAATATATATTATTATTAATCAACCATTATCGTACATGGTGTTTTAGTTAAAACCGTAATTGTATCATATCATACTTTAACTTTATACTATTTTCATTATAATTTTCTTGCACCATTTGGATCCAAATTTTTTAAAAGAAGAACCGTTTATACTTTGTTTATGTGACGATCTTCTAAACTTTAATAGGACTGTTCGTTTGGTTGCCGCAGGTTCCGGCGTCTGCGGCTGAGTCTACGGCTGCGTCTATTTATTTGGTTATTGTTCGTTTCGTAGACGCAGATACAGCCGCAGCCGCAGTCGCAGCCGCAGACGCAGACGCAACTTATTGTTAGTTTTGAAGACGTATGACGTTGACACTGATGCAGACGCATGAAATAGATTTAGTGATGTTCGTTTGCTAGACGCTGCGGCCATTTTTATTTACTTTATAGGAATATAATGGTTGATCAGAATCTCTTTGGTCCACAAGTTTAAAACCTGCAAAAAAGACATAGTGACAATGCTTTAACGATTGGCAAGGACTAGCATTCTCAAAACACACACAAGAACCAAGTCCATGGACAGAGAGCAGCAATTTGCAAACAGTTCCACAAGAACAAAGTTCGTAGACTAGCAATTTGCAAACAGCTAAATCATAATCTTTTAAAACAACTGTACAAGAGCAGAATCAACCATAGTTTCAACCCCATCTAATCTATTTCATATCCTAAATGATCAAAGGAACTGAGAGTCTGAGACCACAAAAGCACACATATACAAACTGATACACAAAGCTGCAGATCAATAAACCATCCCCATCAGACACAAACCCATCTAACACGTTCCATATCCTAAATGCTTTAGAACAGAGACCATCACTATCAGCTTCTTCTTGTCTTAGTTATGAACTAAAGCATCAGTAAACCATTCCCATCAGAACAAATTCTCTTATCTTGGATCCAAAACCCATTCTCAGAAACTCATATGAAACACAAACACCGAGACAAGAGACAATTACCTCAACGATGCTTGAAACCCAAATCGGAGGGGAAGAGAAACAAGTAAAAAGTTACTAAAAATCACAAGAACAACAAAGATAAAAAATGATACAAACACTACAATTGTATCCTAATTCAGTGAAACCGGGTAGAGTCAATAACCAGAACACAGAAACCCATCAGCTCATGATGGAGAGAGATCGATGGAGAGACTCGAGAGTGAGAAGAGCTGCATCAATGGAGAAGATGATACGAGAGAGATGGAGAGAGGCTGAGACGAGAGAGATGGATGGAGATCGCTCTAAGAGAGAGAGAGAGAGAGAAGAGAAGCTGCGTCTGCCTTAAATAGATTAGTTTTTTTTTGTAATTAGTGAATTATATTAAGGGTAAAATAGTAAATAGTATAAGTAGATGTGAAATATTAATTGCGACCGCGGAATTTTCTCGGCGTCTAATGCAGGTATCAGCATTCGGACGCTGACGCAGACGCTGGTATCGGCGTCGATAAAACGAACAAGCTTATGCAGAAATCATTGCCGCGCATACGCAGACGCCGGACTGCGGTAACCAAACGAACATCACTAAATTTTGTACTAACACTTAAGTCCTCATCATCCTATATATTCTGGCAAAAGGTATATATATATACCTACTTTGGTAATTAAAAAGTTATATTCTTCCAAAAATCTCCACACAACTCAAGACATGATTTTTTCTTCCAAACTGGTGTTCCTTTTTTAAAAAACTTAACTGACTCTCGTTCATATAAGTTCAGTCCCCCAACTATGTGTGTTATTTTAAGTTCACCTAGGTAATAATTCGTTCTAGCACGGAATAATATTTTATGAAATATTTTTATTTTATTTTTAGAAATTGCATGTTCTTATAGTCTTAAATATGTTTAAATATAATAAATTGAAAATATATATATTTTTCTATTTATCTAACTAATAATGTTTTAACGAACTTAAAGCATTCATATTTTTGAAACAAAATTTTATTTTAAAATGTTTATCTTTTGGATTTTTTTATATTTATTATAAAATTATTGTTTTGTTAAAATAATAGCAAAAGATATGTAAAATATTTAATGGTTTAATCAAATTAAATTATAAAATACATTGTTTTTATTAATTTAAGTATGCTAGATATTTCTAAAATGTCGAAATTAAAATAATTATACATTTTATGTGGTATATATTTGAATTTAACTAATACTAAGATAAATTTTTATTTTCAATCTGAATATCTATTAAATGAAATTTCCTATTCATATGTTTTTATGAATATTTGTATCTTTAAACAAAGGTTTTAAACTCTTGATCAAAATTATTTTAATGTGAGAAATTTAACAATTTTGGTAATTTATAGCTGTTTTAAAATTTTCAGAACTTAGCATATATAAAAATCTATAATTATATATCTTTAATATGATTTTTAATTTATTTAAATACTATTAAAGTGAACAAAAATGACAGAGAAGACACAAATTGTTATCAAATATTTACTATTCATAATCTTTAATATTCTACACATTTTAATCACATTGGGTATTTTTATTAAAGAATGAAAGAATAATAGTTTCTGTAGATTACTAACTAATTTTATGGTTAATTTGTGATAAGTATGAATAGGTGATCGACACCTATTTTCTAAAAATTATAAAATTCATTCTAGTGATAGTATTTTGTATAGCTCACATATATTAGTGTTTTTCAATTAATATATAAGATATTTCTATCTTATTAAAATAGAAGTAAACTTTAAAATTAACCCTAAAACTTTTAAAATATTTACAACCTAATGTCACTGAAGTAATTAATAAACCTAATATTAAGGATTTTGTCTTTTCCTAATTTAATGCATAATTTCCTAAATTTATTCCACAAGAAATTCATGATAAATCTTAAATTTAATATACATTAATACTATAAATAAGTAGATAACCTCGTTCAATAATTATGTAATATATATATATATATACATATATATATATACATTAGTATAAAGAACAAATTAAAAGTGAAAGCAAATATTTATACGGAAAATAATTATACGGTCACGGATCAAGCTATAGAATTAAACAACAACATCGCAAAATTATTTTTTAACAAATTTATTTTAATAGAAATTATATTTCAAAATTTTTTTATATATTTTATGTATTTATAAATTTATTTTATTTGTTTTAAGAGATATTAAGATTTTGGAATTGGAAACAATTATGACCCACCCCTATATTATTTTAGTTAGGATATTAAAAATTTATATAAGAATATTTTATTAAACTTATAAATATAATTTTTATTATAACTGTAAAGATTAATTTTCAATATAACTTTATAATTAAATATTACAAATACATATAATTTAATATAAACAAAAAGCTTAAAACATAAGATAAATACCCGCCCGGTCGGGCGGATCAAAGTCTAGTGTATCATTAAAATATGTATATATCTTATTAAAATAGAAGTACACATAAGAAATAACCCTAAAACTTACATTTTATTTACAATATAAAGCCACCGAAATAATTAATAAACCTAATTTTAAGGACTTTGTCTTTTCCTAATTTAATGCATAATTTCCTAAATTGATTCCACAACAAATTCATGATAAATCTTAAATTTAATGCACATTAATACTATAAACAAGTAAATAACCTCTTTCCATAATTATGTAATACATTTTAATTTACATACACACACATATATATATTTAATATACCATTAGTATAAAGAAAAAAATTAAAGTGAAAGCAAATATGTATACGGGAAAAAATATTTATATAGTCAAGGATCAAGTTATAGAAATAAATGCGCAAAATTATTTTTCTTTAACAAATTTATTTTAATAGAAATTATATTTCAAAATATGTTTATATATTTTATGTATTTATAAATTTATTTTATTTGTTTTAAGAGATGCTATGATTTTGGAATTGGAAAAGATTATGACCCACCCTTATATTATTTTAGTTAGGAAATTTAAAATTTATATCAGAATAATAAAATAAAATTTTAATTTTAAATTTTATTATAACTGTAAAGATTAATTTTCTATCTAAATTTATATTTAGATATTACAAATATAATTTAATATAAACAAAAAGCTAAAAATATAAAATAAATACCCGCCCGACCGGGCGGGTCAACGTCTAGTTAGTTTTAAAGTAAATTAAAAAAATTAAGGATGGATCAAACTTTTTGATTCATCATGCTTTTTCTAAAAGGACATGGATATTCTTTACATATGTAAAATATCATGTCAAATCCGTTAATTTACCTTTTTCAGTTCAATCTCAATGTTATTTCATACTCTAAACTGATTTATATCCCATAACATTATATGTTTTAAGTTTTTTTCTTTTATAACAGTGAAGAACCTCAAGGATTTTTAGATCCAAAGATTTCCAAAGACTAATGTCAAGAGGCCTTGTATCCGGGTAAGCATGGATGTTTAAATCTATTTAAAACATGGCTACATATCTTTCCATCAAACTTTAATTTACATGTTATGAGATTTCTAAGTTGTGGTTAAATAGATTGGACCTACACTCTTCACTGGCTAAATTACTGTTTGAGTTAAATTGCTTCCAGATCAAAATAATGGCTGATAATAAGAAAATACCATAACCATTATTTAAATCGAGTTTTATAATTTTGCGCGTGTTGCGATTGGTTGATCACTTACAAAAAATATCTCACTGCTAGTTTCAACAATATTATTCTCGTATGGAGAAAATCTATAGTAATTATTTGAAGAATGCAAAACTAGTTTTAGAAATTTTATTAGGTTAGTTATATCATCAATATTTAACTTATGGAAGAATCGTGCCCACAAAAAAAAAACTTAAGGAAGATTTACAATATATACAATCAGGGGCGGAGCTATTGAGGTTGGACCGTTGGAGGGGGGTTAGCCGAGGTCACCTAAATTCTAAGAATATAAGTTGTTCTTTAGAAAGAAAAATATTAGTTCACAAAATTTTATAGGACCCCACTAAAATCAAACAATGTAAACATAAATTTACTTTATCTTATAGTTTTTTTTTGCTAACAACTTTATTTTATTTTATAGTTTGACCCCGCGAAAAAAATATGAAAACATGCATTTACTTTAGTTCGATACTTTATCAGGGTTGTTTTGGCCACACTACGGATACTCTAAGCTATTGCAACATTAAAATGGCATGCAGAGAAGATTTGAAATGTTACATTCGGTGATTTTTTTTTTTGGGCAAATTTTTTTTTTTTTTTTTTGGGCAAATCATTCGGTGATTTATAAAACTAAACCACTCTACTGATCGTTCCACACTTCCCTACTCTGACAATGTATTTTTTATTCTTTTCATCAATTTCTGTTGGTAATAAATTGTCTTTCTAGTCCGATGAATTTACTGACGAAAGGAAAAGGCTGTTTGTGACCGCATCTGAAGATTAAATAGATTACTAAAGTAGTGCTAATACATGAGCTTTATTGGGTTTAGTTAAACAAGAATAATTTTGGCAGTCCATGTCTTGTATGCTATCTATATTAATACTTTTGAACAAATTTATGTTTTACTAAATTTTGTGAAGTGATGACAGTCAGAGGTCAGTAAAAAGTAAAGACAGAGGAATCAAAATAATGAATCTCGGGAAAGGCAGTGCCTTGAGACAAGAGGGTAGGGAATGTGCCTTTGTCCCTGAAAGAAATTCCTGAAAAAGCAAAACCTCAAATGCAATTAGCTTTCTGCCATATTTTTATAGTTATATTAACACAGTTATAGGGAAAATATATTAATACCTAGTAATAAATCAATGAGTTTCTTGAAATTCGGAATCCCCCCTCTCAAAGTGATAAAATGTCAGCATTATTGGCTTAATCAAGGTTTAAGATTACTGTAAACTGTAGTATATAAGTAACTAAATAGTAGTGTGATGTTGATGTATGCGCATGATACACTTTTTTTTTAAAAGAACCTTTTTTGGATAAAACATGATACACTTTATTGATGCCAAATATTGGACATATCTACATGATTTATTACTAGATTTGATCCTGTATAAAAAAAAATTGATCCTGTATCCCAGTTATATGTCAGAATAAACTTTATATATGTAATTTATTAATTTATAATTTTTGTGGAAATGGATATTTACATCGAATTTTTAAAAAATATTATTTCTTGACATTTTACCAAAAAAAAAAGTTATATGTCAGAATATATTTTGAAAGGAAAAAGACTTGCAATTTATTTCCTACTTCATATCATAGTATTGAGTAATGTATTTGATAAGAAGAGACTCAGCTGATGAAAAAAAGAGAGAGACTCACATATGGAATAAAAAGTTGATCAGTGAACCATCAACCTCCAGCCCTCAAATTTATTTAGTTAATATTATAAAATGTTAATATAGTTATCTATTTCCCTACCAGAGACTCCACTCACCATCATGATGAGAGTTAGAGACCATTGTCCAAGTATGGTGCTCTAGTGGGCCAAGACTAAAGAATATAGATATATAAATAATACCTAAAGATTCAATGAGGCAAGGCAACTCATAAACGGGCCAAACGTTGCATGTTTTATCAATTGCAGCAAGAACGTGCGGCAAGAACGTGCAGCATGTAATCAATTGCACAAAGTGGCAACTACAATTCAAAATTTGTTCCCTTTTCTTAAATACATCTACCTATATCAATAAATTATGATGTTCTCTTCTAGGCTGCATGGGCTTTCGGGTCTTTGAATCGGATTCATATCCAGGTCCGTGCCTCTTATAAGGCAGCTAAAGCATTAGCTTTATGCCACATTTTTTTTAAGGAAAATATATAGGCCACATCTTATATTTTATGTACAGTGTTTTTTATTTTATTTGACTTGATATCAAACCACAAGTACATGTTAACAAGTTATTTTCTTCTTTATTTATTTACTTCATAATTTATTTCTAATTTTATTTTCTTCTTTACTTCATATGGAAAAGTCTCAAATCTTGTTAATAAGTTGATTAATAATTAGTTATAAAGTGCTTATGAATCTATACTATTAAAGCAGAATCCCTCATAGGATTCTGTCCATAGTTTTTCAAGTTATTTACAAGTCTATGCCATTACCTTTTTAAAAATATTTCTTCATTTAATTTGCCAACTAAGCATCAACCAATCAGAAATGAGAATTTTAGGATAAATCACAAACCAGCCAAACAAAATAATATCCGCCTTATATTTTGGCAATTTGGCTAATCACAGTTAACGACTTTCCACTTGCTAAAGAGTGAATTTTTTTAATCCACCAGATGTCACATTTGTAAAATTTTACATTTTACTAAACTAACGAGAAAATGATTGTAAATTCACACTATATCATTACAATTATTCAAAATATTGTCATTCATAATAGGTTAACTCAGTTTTCTTATCTACACAAATGTTAAGTGAGATTTCTGAATAAAAATGAAACACACTGTTTTGATGAGCATAAATTATGCAGTTTATATATCATCATAAATTATACAATTAACTGATTAATAGAGGTTATGAAAATAATGTTCTATGGAACCAACTGTGATTTTCACGAAAATTTTGGTCTATACAAATCTACCATGAAACAAGATTACACAATTTTTCTAAAATTTTAGATTTGGTAGCACCCGATTTGGGTGCCTTATAAGATCATTAATATTTCAAATATTTGACAAAAAAGAATTTCCATATTTAAAAATTCTGAAATAATATTCAAACATAGCAATGAAATATATCTTAAATATCCAATATACCATAACTTCATCAATCAAACGTCTAACAACCCTAGCATATCAATTTTAAGTTACTAAAATTTAGTGAGTATATATTTCAATATTCTTAGAACTACGCTAACAGTCAATAATATTTTCAAAATTGAAGAGAAAGATTACCTAGGGTTTTCATATTTTACTTATAAATATGATGTATCCCTTTTAACAAACTTCAACCCTTTTAATAAATACTGTTGTAGATGCCAAATGCAAAAAATAATAATCAAATATCCTAACTAATGGTAGAAAGATGCAGAAACTCTGAACTCTAACGTTATACATTTGTCCTGGTGCACTAAAGTAAGTTTAAATAATTTGTAGTTGTATTTGTTTTCACTTTGATTAAGTTCAGATTTATAGTCTTTGTATTCCATTTTAATAAACATAAATAAAGTTTGTATTGGAAATTTAAACTGCCGCTCATTGTTATGGACAATTCTGAAAATTACGATTTATGCTAATTTATAAAATTGCTCAGGGATTGTTATATGATCTGGAACCGAGCTACTTGGTGTGGTTCTTACGATGAGCTATATATATTTTTCTGATTAGTAACAATTTTTTTTGTTTCCAGTCATTATAAATATTTTTTACATCTAATCTATTAAAGGGAAGTATATTTTGTGCTAAACCCTTAGTTTTCCTCAAATATTTACCTTTCTATGCCACTGCAATTAAGTTTTATTAAAATATATACTCATGTTGGACAATTTAGATATTTATTGATTATCTTAAAAGACAAACATCAAAACAAATTAATACATGCTTCAAATCGTAAGTTGATATTACTTATAAATTTATAATTAATATATGTCTATAATATTCCCAATCATTGATGCTATTATTAATATACAACTATACTAGGTGTTTTGTCCGCACATGCGGGCATAAATTTCTTATAAATACTTATTAGCTTATGTTTTATTAATCTAAAACCAGCATAATAAATTATTACTTATGTTTTTAATTAGTTAAATCAAACATCAAAATATTTATATATGTCAAATACTTTTAATCAAATATATACTTATTATTGTGTTAAGTTTTTTTAAAACACTCATATTTTAGAAATAGTTTAGAAAATATATTTATATTTTTTGGTTGACTAATATTTAATAATAAATTGTTTTGTATCTTAATTTTTTTTAACTTTTATAATAAAAATATTGTTTTCAGATAGGCACAAAAAAAGAATATATATAGAAGAATTATCTTTTTTTTTTGATAATTCTAAAATATTATTTTGTAATCAATTATTTATTATAGCATATAACATATAAACTTTATATCATTAAAATAAATTAGTGAATAGTTAGAAACTAATAATAAATTAATAACCTATCTAAAAGTCTAAAACCTAATAAAAATATGACAAATAAGAAAAGCTAATATAACATATAAATCTAATATTAATAAAATAAAATTCGTTTTTATTTATATAGAATATTCATCACGGTTATTATTTTAAATTAATGATTTAGTGACTCAGCTCAAAACAAATAATACATCAATGATAATTTAGCTTAAACTTAATAAAAATATGACAAATAAGCAAAATTAGCTAAAATCATGGAGAACATGACAAGTAAGCAAAATCACTTCATAAATAATAGTATAGATGATATGCATAATATAGTAAATATATAAATATGAATGTTATCATTTATTATTGATATTAGACATCTATAAAAAATACAATATCATGTTTTGATATAGTCATGTTAATAAAGAAACATCAATAAAATGTGTGGGAAATATATATTACATATATATTTTGAAACTATAGAGAAATTTATATTGATATTCTAATTTTTTATTATAGATATTACATATATATTTTGAAACTGTAGAAAATTTCTATAGATATTGTACTTTCAAAAGATTTGATTCCACACTTGATAATATTTGATGGAAAATATGAGAAAATTGTAAAGTTAATGATTATCAATTATTCTAATAATATTCTATATTCTACCACGTAAAATGAATTTGAAACTTATACTTATTATTTATTTTGAAAATTATATATTCTATATTACTCTATTTACCTTTCATACACATATGACCCAGATATAAATATAACATAATACAAATTGTATTTTAAGTTTATTAAAATAAAATTTAAAACTGTACAAATATAAAATGGTTACAGAGACCAAACACTATCTTAAATCCACATATTTATTTTTTGCAAAAAAAAAAAGAAAATCCAATTTCGAATTTTAAAAACTAGGTGTTGCAAAAGTAAAACATTACCGCCAAAAACTTTAATATTGAGAGAAAATTATATAAGAATTTATAATGTTATAGAAAATTGATTCAGTATAGGAAATAAAAATCATAGTATTAATATAAAATACATCATAAAATACATATATATTTCTTTTCATAAAAATTTAAAATAATAATAATGATTCATAAACCATAATATAATATAAAATCTATAGATTATAAAATAAAATATTTACAAAAGAATTAAATCCCACGCTTTTAAAGCGCGGATCAAAATCTAGTTAAATTTTAAAATAAAACATGGATATTGGGGTGGTATTTATGAAAATATTTATGTTCAGAGTTTGTTCTAAAAATAGTACTACAAGCAGAATTTAAAAGAGTTGATGAAATATTAAACTCTTTGAAATAATAGGAGGACTTAATTATAATACATGGATTGTTTATGACATATGTTAACAATTCCAGTTTAGGTTACCTTTTCGGAAATTTTTTATGTTGAAGTTGTTAAAAAATTATTGACGAACTACTGTGTCACAAAGAGATTTAATAGGTTATTGTTGATATCTTTTCGATGAATGATAAACTTGATTACCAAAAGATTATAAACAAATGTGCTGGAAGACAAATTTTGAATATTTGGTTTAACAAACAAAAATATATTATTATATTAAAATCTGTTATTTTCTTAAATTTAAAATTATTTTAATTATTCCATTTTATTTTATTAAGGTTACATTTTTAAAAAATGCTTTAGGCCACCAAAATGTTTGGGACAGCACTGTTCATATCGATCAAAAATCAATAATTATTTTAAATATTTTTGGTGTTTTGAGTGTACTTCCACTATGTTAGATATTTATATTTGACTATTTTATATATTTTCAAATATTGTAAACCAACCAAAAAGTATCATATATATTCTGGGTGTTTTATATACATTAAATTAAAAATAATTAATATATATAAGTATATAAATCTTTTCGGATACATTTTGATATCCAAAATACTTTGGTTCGAATTGGTTATGGTTTCGGTTGTCTAAATATCAAAATTTTAAATAATTTGGATATTTAATCAATTTCTATTCGGGTTTAGTATTACTCTTTCGGATCATGATCGGTTCGGTTCTTCAGATTTGAATTTTTTATCCAGCTTTGATATTGACATGAAAAATAAATAGAAATATATTTTTGAAATATACATCCGCACGGGCGTGAGGGTCAAAATTTAGTTTAAATTACACTGTAAATATTTAATTAATATAGAAATATGTCACATTGTTTAAACAAAATATTAATGTAGAAGTATTGTACAGTTGCGTTCTAAAACCATTTATTTTAACAACAAGTCAAATAAATATATTGATTGGAGAGAGAATAAAACAAAGCTAAAGAAGTACATAGTTTACCAGAGACACTCTATGTGTCGAATTTATTATAAAGAAAATTTCACTAAGATAAATACATTCAATAACTACAAACAAATAATATATTTCATAAAGGTGAAAAATAATGCCCGCACTTTGAAAGCGCGGGTCAAAATCTAGTTTAAACTTAATTAAGTATTTGAAAATTTTCTGTTCATATTTGGATCTGTTCATTTCAAATTTAGATCGGTTGAGTCTATAACTAAAATACATATAAAAAGAATGTAATTTTCGAATCTAGATTAGGTCCATGAATTTAAGACTGGAAAGATTCAAAGTATCCAAACTTCATCAAAATTTAACAAAAATCATCATATTTATCTAAATTTATGCAAAATAACAAAAATAAAGTATTAATGATTGAAATTAAACACTAACTCTAATTTTGAAATTTAAAAATTTATATTACTCGAAAATTTTACAAACAACAATAAAGATTGCAAACAAAATGATATTATAACTAAATCATAGATTTAAATATATAAATTAGAACATACAAAGTCATATTTTTGAGTATTTATGTATTTTGGTCAGAAATAAATCGGTTCTTACCGGACCGAATTTATTTGGGTCGATTCTTTTCGAGTCATGGTCTATTCAGGTCGATTCTTTCGATTCCGGGTATATTCGGGCCAGTTCTTTCCGATTCTCTTTTTAGGATAAAAAGATTTTTGACATAACTAGATATTTCTAAAATTTAAGTTTGATTTTGGGGGGATTTGCCAAATATGACTCAAGACTTTTAAATGCAAAACTATATCCAAACTTGAATCAAATGCAAACTAACCTAAAAGCTTTGTGACCAAACAAAAAACCAAAACTTATTTTTATGAATATAGCTCCGGAAAATCTTCTGATTCTTCTGATATACCGTAAGTCGTTCAGATGACTTCCATGGAAGTCGTCTGGTATGGTTGATATTAAAAATAATTTATAAACTTTGTAAAAAAAAATATTGTGATAAGTGAAAAATTAAAATCATGTAATTATAAACAATTTTAAGTGATATAAATTAGATATAAAAATTGAATTGTTTTCAACATAGATGAGTGAAAGTAGTGAATCATGATATTCTTTGGTTTAGGGTTTGACAAACATATGTTGTAGTATTGTATATATTCTTAGAGTTAGATTTTGTAAAGCTTAAATGTTTTAAAAAAAAATATTTTTGTTACCTATATATGTTTATTTCTTTGTATATTAAACACTTTTTAAGTTTAATTTGATTTTATGAAGTTTGTAGTTAATTAAATTAATTTAGGGGTTATGTTTGGAGTCTAAACGACTTACACGGAAGTCATCTAGAAGACTTCTCTGAAATTCTTCTAACTCCTGCTAAAATTTTTTTACTTTCCCGTTAAAAATATTGATGTCTTCTGGACGACTTACAAGTAAGTCCTCTAGGAAGTCTTCTATTAGAAGACTTACTTGAAAGTCGTTTGAATCGAAAATATTTTTTTCTCCCTATATAAAGAAAATTTACACATTCTCTCTCCTCCTCTCAAATGGTTGCAACAAAAATGTAATGTTCCTCATTCTAAAACTCTCCAACATCTCTCTAATCTCTTTGAACTTATAAATACCAAATTTTATATCAATTTATTGTTTTTTGTCTCATGTCTTTCTCACTAATTTATACTATAACTTGACCCGAACGTTCGTACAGGTATTTATTTTCACTTTTATATACAAAATATATTTATTAGTTAATATTTTAAATATTTATCATATTAAATGATTATGAACAAAATAGGTAAATAGTTTACATGCATATTATAAAAATTTTAACCCGTGTGCCATACGCCTTTGACAAATATTGAACCACTGATATGTTTGAGTAATATTTTTTAACACGAAATCGTTTCAAAAACGTAATTATACTTAAAAAAAATTGGTTAGGTGTAGGTCATAAGGCGAGATTTAGATATATCAGAAAAGAAATATTAAATTTTAAACACTGAATATTATTTTACAAATAATTCAATGATATTTAAGTCTTAGTATATATTGATTTACTGTTGAAATAATTATTAGTAACTGAAATGGTTAAAATATATTTTAGTAATATATATATAATAGGCGATATTTAGAGAGATTAAAAATAAATATTCGGTTATCTAAAATCCGTATTTTTCTACAAGTAATTAAAAATATTTAAACCATAGCATTGACAGATTTTATTGTTAAAAATAATTAATGGTAACAGTTATTCTTAAGCATATATTTGTAATATTTAAAATACTTATGTTGAACACAAAAATTACATAATATTATTAAAAGTCGTTTTTTAAATTTGAAGTTTCCTAAAATATAGCTAAATCATTTTAGGAAATATGTTGAACACAAAAAATTAGCTAAACTTGATTTAGGAAATGATTTAATAAAATAGGAAAAGACATGAATTACTTAAATGTAGGTTATTAAATATTTCAGTGTTATAAACTTGTAAATAAGTAGCAAATCTTAGATTTATTTTATATTTGTACTTCTATTTTAATAATGTAGAAGATTGTTTTTGTAAGTCTTTCATCACATGGTTCTCATCTTCCAACGGTATATCTATTAATTTTAGATATGTATTTTTGTGTGTTCTATAAATGTAGATATATATAATCTTCCACTCATTTTCTCTGTTTTTAAGCCATTTGAATGTTTTTGGATATGCAGATTTTTCAGATATAGATTTGGATATGCAGGTTTTTTCAGATCTGGAAGACTTCTAGGAAGTTTTCTGACGGAGTCTCTCATGTCTCCCTTTCAAAACAGATCTGAGCGTTTTGGTAAGTTTTTATGTCTGATTTTTCTTCATTTGGTAATCTCCTGTTGGATAAATTTCATACATTTTTTCCAAACTAAAACTCTCCAGACCCACTCTAATCTCTTTGACTTGAAAACACCAAATTTTATATGAATTTTTAATTTTTTCTCATGTCTTTCTCACTAATATATCTTTTTGTTGCAGGTTTTTAATCAGATGATTTTCATCTTCCACTTGGATATGTACGTTGTGCATTCTATAAAAGTAATTCTATAAAAGTATATATATCTAATGTTCCACTCATTTTTTCTATTTTAAGCCATTTGAACGTTTTTAATATGCAGGTTTTTCATATCTGAATTTGGATATGCAGGTTTTCAGATTTGGAAGACTTCCCATAAGTCTTCTCGGAAGTCCTCTACAATATAATGCGCTAGATGACTTTCACGAAGTCTTTTGACAGAGTCTTCTTCTATATCAAATGGGTCCAAGCTTGACTTTGTAGATGAATGATCTATAATAGTTTTGTCTATGGCCTGTTTTATGATTTGCATGTGTACTTCTTTACTTGTGATTTTTTTTTTTGTAAATTTGAAGAAATATTAATAAAAAATTGATAAATATGTTCATTTTCTACAATATTATCTTGCCAAAATTATTTGACATAATTGAACATGAGCATAAGGCTTTTGTTGAGCTGATTATTAAACTTGGTGTGTGGGATGTAGATACAACGCTGTTGAGAGGTTTAAGAAGTGAAATCAAGTGATAATTTAACTTTGTTTATGGTCAAATGGTTTTGTCTGATTGTAACAAGACTCATTTCGTATAAAAGTTGAGATCTTTTAATTTTCATTACCAAATTCATCTGTCTAAAGATATTATTTGTTTTATTCAAACACATCAAGAATCTATACTCATACCAAAAAAATATTTCATCACTCTATCCAATCAAGAAGACGTTATTTGTTTTGATTCAACACATAAAAAATCTATACTCATACCAAGAAACATTTTCATCACTCTATTCAATCAAGAAAACTTAGTGAAATTCCCAAAAGATCAAATATAACACAAATTCAAAAACTAACGTAGAAGACATTGTACCAAAAAACTTGATACTCTTGAAGTTACTTAACATTTTAAAAAAGTTTTAAAAAGACATATTTTGATACTTACCACTCTTGAAATACAAAATTTACAATAACTAATGTAGAAGACTTCTCGGAAAGTCTTCAAGACGACTTCGTATGAATTTTTCTATCATTAGCTAGAAACTTTAATAAACATGAATGTTGGTAACCTCATAATTATCACCAATTAAGTTATGAATTTTATTCAGCAGCCCCAATATTAACTAATATACATGAATTAACAAGAAAATATTTTTAAAAAAAACTTTAGTTTGAGAAAAAATGAAAGTTTATTAAACATTGACGTAGACAACTTCCATAGAAGTCGTCATGTACACGAATTCCGTGGAAGTCATCCAAAAGGTCATTTTTGCAATTGACTTTTAAATGGGTTTTCTAGAGACGACGTATCTGAAAATCGTCCAACTTTCTTTGTAAACAAAAAATCTCAAAAAATACTTGAGACGACTTCCCTGTAAGTCGTCTAGGGTAAACGGGTTAGTTTTGCATTTGACCGGACTGTGTCAGAAATTTAACTTTTCCTAGACGACTTACACATAAGTCGTCTAGTAGAAATTTTAAAAATCAATTTTTTTTGTTATACCTAGACGACTTCCATGTAAGTCGTCTCAGGTTAGTTTTGCAATTGAAAAATAAAATTTTATTTTTTTCTAGACGACTTACACGGAAGTCGTCCTTCCGAAGACTTACATGGAAGTTGTCCAAGATAAGTAAGGTTTGACCAGAATCTCGGAATAAAATCATGGACGACTTTCGTGTAAGTCATATAGAAAAAAAAATTTATTTTTATTTTTCAATTGCAAAACTATCCTGAGACGACTTACATGGAAGTCGTCTAGGTATAACAAAATATTGATTTTTTATTTTTTTACTGGAAGACTTACATGTAAATCGTCCAGAAAAAATCAAATTTCTGACACAATCCGGTTAAATGCAAAATTAACCTGTTTATCCTAGACGACTTACATGGAAGTTGTCTCGAATTTTTTTTAACAAACAAAGATGGATGTGGGAACCGAAATTCGCACTATCGATTTTGATTAAGTAAAACGGAGGAAAGCTAAGTAAACCTAACTTTCCCTGAAGGTCCGGATTCTCTGCGACAACCAACGACAAGTGATCAAATAAATGCAGAAAGGTTTTATTGAGATTTGGGACTGGACCTTAAGGAAGGCTGCCTACGTACCCCTTTCGAGGATCAAGTCGGACGTAGTTCAGTTGGAAGGGTTTGAACAAGAGATCGAACTGCCTGGCGGAGTTCGTCTAGTACGAGCGTTAGTCATAGAAACGAGCATGTCGAGAATAATGCCTAGGGTTTCTATATGCGGAACTCTAAGTAAAAGGATTGTTAGATCCTTCCGAGAGAGACAGGAGCCTGCGGACAAGATGAAAATAGAACGAGAGGCGGCCGGACGTTCTAGGTCCTACCTTGCTAGTCTACCGCCTAAATTCTAAGTTCTTAACCTAACAGGAGCTCTCTAGGTCTCCAATCTCGGATTTCTCTCTCTCTTAATGATTTTTGCTCTGCCTTTCTTCCTCTCCCAAAGCTCCTTTATATACTCCTTCTTATGACGGTCTATTCTCCTTCTGGGCCGCAAGGCGGGCTTCTTTCCATTTTCGTCGGCCTCCATGTTTATCGGGAAACTTGACATTTATCCTTCCGGAAATTTAGCATTTATCTTGTTATGTAAAGATAAACGTAAATCGTCGTATCTATCTCAGATAATCGTAAACGGACTGTCCGATCGTGTTTGGTCCCTTTCGGGCCGTCTCTAGGACTTCCGTTGTTTTCTACGATTTCTTCGGAAGTTCTTCATTCGTTCGTGGAGTTGAGACGAGTGGTGTCTTAAGATAACCATCGCTGTTTCGTACGAAGAATTTAAGATCTTCCTTCCCGTCGATATCTTACGAGTTTCCGAAGTTTTTCCGACGGTCCTAGATTGGAGTAAGAACCGGAGTTTCGTACGCGGAATCTCAATGATTCGTCCTGCGAGGACTTGGGAAAGACTCGAAGTACAGACTTCCGATGGCCAGGGACTTGTGTACCGGAGATTGTTGTCCGAAGACCCGAGCCAGCACGGGGCTAGCCGCCCGGCGACCACGGCCAGCACGGGCGCTAGCCGCCGGCGGCCACGGCCAGCACGGGGCTAGCCGCCCGGCGACCACGGCCAGCACGGGCGCTAGCCGCCGGCGGCCACGGCCAGCACGGGGCTAGCCGCCCGGCGACCACGGTCAGCACGGGCGCTAGCCGCCGGCGGCCACGGCCAGCACGGGGCTAGCCGCCCGGCGACCACGGCCAGCACGGGCGCTAGCCGCCGGCGGCCACGGCCAGCACGGGGCTAGCCGCCCGGCGGCCACGGCCAGCACGGCGCTAGCCGCCGGCGGCCACGGCCAGCACGGGGGCTAGCCGCCCGGCGGCTACGGACCAGCACGTGCGTCTCAACGAGGGCTTCGATTTGATATGTTGATCGTTTTCTGGGTCCTCACGGTTTGAGAGAACGGGCTCTTTGAAGTTTTCCGGCAGCCAGGACTAGCACGGGGGCTAGCCACCCGGCGGCCAGGACCAGCACGGGGGCTAGCCGCCGGCGGCCAGGACCAGCACGTGCGTCTCGACGAGGGCTTCGATTTGATATCTTGATCGTTCTCTGGGTCCTCACGGTTTGAGAGAATGGGCTCTTTGAAGTTTCAAGGCGGATTCCTTGTCGTTCGGCCTATCCAAACTTAGATCACTTCCCGTTTCTTCCGTATACTTTCGTATGGTCGTGTCATCTCAGCTACGGACCTAATGTCTCTCGGTTCTTCTTGATTGTATCATCGAAGTTTTACGACTAAATCTGAGTTGGTTTTCTCGTAAAGTTTATCGTGTAAAACAAGAACGATCGACTTTAACATAGGTTTTTTAAGCTGTACGACTTGTTTTGCTTTCGACGCTTGTTTTATGGAAAGTCCGCGCATGATAAATATTTTTAGCCGTTGATTTCGAGATAACCGTTTTTGACCCCAACAATGGACGACTTCCATGTAAGTCATCTCTAAAAACACATTTAAAAGTCAGTTGATAAACTAATCTCTGCATTGACCAGAAGACTTCCATGTAAGTCGTCTACTGTCAGACGACTTACCCGAAAGTCGTCTGGGCAAACAGATCTGGTAAAAAAACTGATTTCATAGTTTGAACCAGTCAAATAAGTTGTTTAGCACACATAAGTTATCTCCAAGCACCCAGGATCTCAAACAAAAGTGATCCACCAAGAATCGTAAGCTTCAATGGCTCTATGAACCATAAAATTTTTAGAATCAATATCTTGAGTTTTTTTGGATGGATATGAAGAGAAAGTGAAAGAGATGTTGATTTTAGTTCATAAGAATTGAAAAAGAAGGAGTGTAAATCGATTTGAGGTGCATTAATAACTTCAAATTGATTGTTCATGGTGGTGTGTGTATTTATGGCAATGGTAATCTTATAAATACTTGAACAAGATGAGGTTGAGAAAGTAAAAAAGCCATTTAAAAAAAAAGAAACTAATATCATTTTCGTGAATAATATGAACTTGTGGAGATGAATAGAGCAAAGGAAAAATCCAAAAAACATGTGTTAGCTTTAGGGTTGACTTTGAGTTTTGAGTCAATTTTGCAAATAGCCTTTGATTTTGATTCGATATTTTTGGATCAGTTCCAATATGGGTTATTAGTTTAGGTAAAATGCAAGCCTATTTTCTTTTATTGGACTGCCAATGTCATTTTTCTATGTTTTCCACGTCATTTCATGTAGTCTGAGCAATTCCAGCAGTCACGTATGGACAAAGATGAGATGGATGATCCAGATGATGATTTACTTGGGGAGGACCTTAAAGAAATGGAAGTGACTCATCATATAGCATCATCTTCTAGTGCAAAGGCTAAAAGTACTAAGGCAAGCTCGTCAAGTAGAGGTGCTTCCCGTCATGGTATTCCACGTGGAATGCCAATTAGAAAAGCTGAGTTCCTTCGTCGGAGTTCTCCAAGGAGCCGATCTATTTATGTTGGTTTACTTTCTTTGGGGGAAACCGAGATTCGTAGGTATGTCCGGCACAGCAGTTCAAAGAAAAGCAACAAAATTTCTCACAGGGTTAATGAGTCGAAGGGGTCCAAAAAACCCCAAAATCTTATCCATGAAGACGCTCAGTTGGAACTGTCGAGGGATAGGGAACGACCTCAGAGTTCAACGTCTTACGGAAATATATCAGAAACATCACCCAAGACTTGCGTTCCTTTCTGAAACGAAGAATAGGAGGCTGCTGTTGCAGAACATTCAGGCCGACTTAGGATTTGATCATTTGTTTACCGTTGAGCCACTTGGTCTCAGCGGAGGTTTAACTCTTTTTTCTATGGAAGAATTTCAAGTTAATGTTTTATTTCAAATAACATAATGATTGACATTGAAGAAGTCATTGATTGAATAAATGTATTTATGACATTTGTTTATGATGACCTTGTATTAGAGCGTAGAGAACAAGTTTGGTAACGTCTTACGCGTTTCTCAACAACTAGAATTGGGCCATCGTTTATGATAGAAGATTTTAATGAAATCACTGGTCATAATAAAAAAGAGGGAGAGAGATAACGCTCAGATAGCTCGTTCATACCTTTTAAACAGATGCTTAACGATTGTGGAATGCTGGAATTTCTATTTACTGGAAATATGCTATCATGGGTAGGAAAGAGAGCAGGACGTACAACTGTTAGATGTCGACTAGACAGAGCTGTTGGAAGTGAGGATTGTCATGAAAAATTCTCTCACTCAGTTACAAAGTATGAGATTATGGGGATCGGACCATCGTCCGATTCTTTCAGATATTCACACAAAGCCATTAAGAAGATTAAAAAGAATTCAAATTTGATAAAAGATGGATAGAAAATGAGGAATTGAGGCAGATTATTCTTGAGGGATGGAAATCTCCAAATCTTCCCTCAGATGAGAATATCACGAATCATATTTCCAGTTGTCGCAAGGCTCTGAGCCAATGGAGGAGACAGCACAATTTTAATTCGGATTTGTTAGTCGAGGAGCTAAAAGAAAAGGTCGATGGACTGTACTCGAATGATAATTCGACGACCGAGGAAATAGCGTAAGCCTTGAAAGAACTTTCTGCTGCTCTTAAGGCAGAAGAGATGTTCTGGAAGCAAAAAAAAAGTCGAGTATTCTGGTTAAGAGAGGGAGATAGGAACACAAAAATTTTCCACGCGCTGACAAAGCAAAGGAAAGAGAGAAATAAAACTACACAGCTATTAGATGTGAATGGGAATGCTGTTGAGGATGAAGAAGGACTGGTGGTCATTGCTACCAGTTATTTTTGACAAATATTTGAGTCGTCAAAGCCAAAAGATATAGCTGATGCGCTATCAGAGGTTTCCACAACAATTTCGGAGTCAATAAATAATGATCTTACGGCTCCGGTTAGAATGGGAAGTAAAATTAGCACTCTTTGCCATGCACCCACAGAAATCCCCTGGAACAGATGGAATGACAACTTTATTTTATCAAAAATTCTGAGATATTTTTAAGGATGACTTAACTCTTATGGTTAATCACAATTCTTTTTCGAGGGGGTAGTGGCAAGTGGATTGAATGATACCAATATATGCCTTACTCCAAAGAAGAATTGGCCCAATGAGATGTCACAATTCCGGCCAATCATCATGTGCAATGTCAGCTACAAGATAATCTCTAAGGTCTTATGCCAAAGATTAAAGAAAGTTCTACCAGATAGAATTTCAGAAACCCAATCAGCCTTTGTTGCTGGAAGACAGATCTCGATAATATAATGGTAGCTCAAGAATTGTTTCATGTCCTGAGAACTAAACCGAGCGGAAGCAATAAAAGAATAGCCATAAAGACGGATATGAGTAAAGCGTATGATAGGATGGAGTGGTCGTTTATTGAAGCTGTCATGAGAAATATGGGGGTTCTCAGAGATCTGGATTACTTGGATTATGCGTTTGTATCGCTTCGGTTAAATATAAAGTGTTCATGAATGGACAACCCAGAGGAAATATTGTACCGGAGAGAGGCCTGCGTCAAGGAGATCCTTTGTCTCATTTAATCTTTACTCTATGCACGGAAACACTCCTTAGCCTTCTTAATCATGCTGAGAACCAAGGGAAGATATCGGGAATGCGTGTTACACGCGCGTGTCCCTCGGTATTCCACTTTCTTTTTGCTGATGATATCATTTTCTTCTGTAAGGTGGAGCCCCATGAATGTGAAGTGATGAAAGTAGTCAGGAAATATGGAAAAGCAACAAGACAACATATTAGCTTTGAGAAATCCTCTCTAGTCTTCGGTAAAAGGATCAACGCGTCTAGTAGACAACAAATTAAAATACACTTGGAATCCAGAATGAAGGAGGAATGGGTACATATGTAGGAATTCCAGAAGATATAAGCGGATCTAAATGCCAACTCTTTGCTTTTCTCAAGGAAAAGTTAATGCGTCGAGTGAATGGATGGACGGGTAGATGGCCATCAAAAGGAGTGAAAGTGGTTTTGATAAAATCGATATTTCTACCCCTCCCAACATACGTTATGTCTACTTTCCTGCTTCCACCAGGGATATGCGAAAACCTCGCAAGTGCCATTTAACAATTTTGGTGGAGTTCGAATCCCCCAAAGCGAGGAATTCATTGGGCAAAATGAGAAAATATTTGCTTACTAAGGGAGGAGGGAGGAATTGGATTTCGTATGATCCATGAGTTTAACCTTGCCTTACTAGCAAAACAACTATGGAGATTGGTTCAATACCCTTAATCTTTGGTCGCTCGGGTTTTGCGGAGAAGATACTATAGATTGAGTTCGCCCTTACGAACAATCTCAACAAGCAACCCATCCTATGTATGGACCAGCATTTCTACGGCACGAAAACTATTGCTATTGGAGATTAGACAGAAAGTACATTCAGGATATGAGATCAAAGTGTGGGAGGATCCTTGGATCCCTACATCACCATCTAGGCCAGCTCAACCTATAGGCCCATCTCTGAACCCAAACATGAGAGTTAGCAACCTCATTAATGGAGAATCAAAAGAGTGGGATGTTGGGTTACTGGAGACTTATATTGCCCCTGCTGATATACCTCTCATAAGGAGTTTGACAATAAGCACATCTCATCGTCGGGATACCTTCTACTAGAACTATACCAAGAATGGACAATATACTGTTAAATTAGGATATTGGGTAGCCCAGAACTTATTGAAGGAGAACGAAGAAAAGGAAGTACTGGAACCCATTATAATTAAACATCAAGCCTTTGCTTGGAAGATAAAGGCGTCCAAAAAAATTACCATCTTATATGGCAACTGATAACTGACCATATAATTACTGCCCACGATGTGGGGGAACTAGAAGAATCTATCACACAAGCAATCTTTGACTGTCCGCCAGCTCTACAAGCTTGGTCCTTATCAGCAACTCCAACAAGCCCAGGAATCTTCCCAGTTTCGAGCCTTTATGCGAATATGGATTATCTTTTCTGGAGAAAGAATAACATTGTTAACAACGTTGAACCTGAACTAGACAGAGACCCTTGTACCTGGATAATCTGGTACACCTGGAAGGCTACAAATGATAAGCTATTTAGAGGGATTGACCGAAACTCATTGGAGTTAGTTCGTTACGCTGAGAGCGAGTGTCAAGCCTGGTTCCACGCAAATGAGATGGTACCATCGAATCTATAAGAACATAATATGGTGGAACCTCAAGTCTTAAGCTTGAGTTATATTTGCATGATAGATGGGTCATGGACACCCACATCGCGGTTTAGCGGGTATGGATGGGTATGGATGGACAGCTTGGGGAAGGTACAACACATGGGGAGACAGAATTACATACGGCGAGAATCTGCTTTGCACTCAGAAATGGAAGCACTGCAATGGACGATGGAGAACATGCTTCAGCACTCGACATGTCAGAGCTTTGGAACAGACTGTAAGGATTTAATTGCCATGATTAAAGAGCCTCAAGCTTGTCCAAACTTTGCAATATAACTCGAGAGGATAGAGACTCTAAAGATATGTTTTCCAGAATTCAAGATCACTCATATTCCACGAGCGCATAATCAGATTGCGGACTCCTTAGCTAGGACAGCGAGATCTTTTCATAGGGATCTTTATTTTATTGGTTGTTCTATTATGATTGGGTTATCTAGACTACCTTTAGTTTGAGTAATAGAATAGCCGTTTGATGTCAAAACAAAAAAGTGCTCAAGCCTATTTTCTTTTATGGTGCTACCAATGTCATTTTTTAAAAAAGTTTTCCACGTCATTTCATGTTGGTTCCTAATTTTGAACTTTATGATTCAGCTTAACTTTCAGAGAAACTATTCTCTCTGAAAGTCGCTATATTCTCTCTGAAAAAAGTAGATCTAGGTTTTGTGGTGGTCGACTCTGGTGGCTCTCACAGCACCGGAGTCGGATTTCTTTGCTCTATTGTGATGTGCTCTTGTTGTTTTGTGAAGTTGTGGTGAGAATCCGACCTGGTTGATGGGAGTGAAGGTATCAGATTGATGGTGTGTGGTGGCGCGTGAAGTTCGGCTTCAGAGTCCGACGGCTAAAGGCGTTTCTTTTCTAGATGATAAAGACGTGTGCTGTTCGTTTCTTGACGGCATCAGAGTTTGCTTCTCCTTTGATTCCTAGATCTACTCGTCTTGATGCTGGTGTTGTGCTTAAAGAGTTTGGAGCCCCTGTTTCTTCTGGTCTGTGGTTTCTATCCTTCAGTTGGTCTCGGATTCTCTTCCTCCCTTGTAGTTGCTCGTTTGAAGTTTCGTTTAGTTTGCGGTTTCTTAGCTAGTCTTCTGCGTTTGATATCGACTAATCTGTTATGGAGTTCAGAGATTGGATTAGTTTTTCTTTGTTCTAGCAACGGTGTAGCAAAACAGTAGTGGCTTTTGAAGAGCAGCTAAGGGTTGTTGAGTAAAGTGTGGGTCTCAGGTAACCATTCCATCTCCCCGTTTCAGAAGAGTCCTCCTCCTGCCCCTTGAATAAGTATATCTCCTGGTTGTCTTTGGTCTCTGGTTTTCCTCTGGGGCTTCTTGTGGTGAAGCTTTAGAATGAGGTTGAGGTTTTAAGGCGTCCGGATGAAGGTGTAGTTGAGTAGTGAGATCTCCCGGGTGTTGGTTCTCCATGGTTTTCGTCTTGGTTTCGTCTTAAAAGAGGTTGTTTGTGGTCATCGTGAACGGGAAGGTTCAGATGATGGGTCCTGTTCTTCATGAAGTACTTCTATGGTTCCAGCTCTCTTGCCTTCAGATTGGCAAGACTACCGGCTGATCGTAAGATAACTAAGTCTGATATTTCTTTGTCTTGTTAGGTCATGGTTTAGTCGAAAGATTCCAGTTTATAGCTTAATGTTTCTGTTGGTTATTAGTGGTCTGTTTTTTAAACTGTTGTTCCCCTCATGTGGGTTTAGTTTCTGGGGAAGTTCATGTTTTCCGCCGGCATAAGTATTCTACCCTTGTATCTTATCAAAGTATCAATGAAAACTCAGTTGGGAAAAAAAAAGATTCAGCTTAACTTTGTTGTTGGACTAAAGGTGAATCTTGAGAATGATTTATGTCAAATCAATTAATTTAGGTTAGGAAAAAGGCCTGATTAGTAAAACATGTTGTCACACTACATGTTACTGCTAGACTACACGGGTGCTGCGAAACCCCCAACTCTATACTTCCCTTCACACTGCAACACCGAAGTCAGAGTTCAATTTAACGCTCCCCTTCATCAATAATTCTTCACTGTTCAACACCTTGAGACACGAGATTCAGTTCAGCGCACCTCTGGATCTGTGCAGCTCATTTAAGGTACTTTTTCCTATTTACACACACACTACATAAGGAAATCAACCAGAGTAAGAAAAGTCAAAACCAGAGCTTGGTTCTTGGCTCATACTTGGAGGCAGAGGACATAGGATCATAAGTGATAGGAATAATTATATACAAGGAAAACTGACAAAATTCAATATTTTGACTGTGTGCTAACCTCCAAATCGAAACCGACTTAAACGTGTTAGTTGATCTCTTGCATTACATGCATGTAGCCCCTATTTACTCTCTTGAATTTTTTGTAACACCCGTGTCATCCTCCCTCTAGAACAGTTTATAATTTATAATAAAAATATCAAACTAAACCATAAATTATTTAAATATTTAATAAATAAAAGTGGTATAGATCATTTTTAAATTTAGTAGCCGAAATATACAGTATCTAGAAGTCATATAAAAATTAGTTACTGAAATTCATACAATTATCTAAAAACACCAAACCGTTCAGATATTCGGCTACTCTTCATATTCGCCTGCAAAGAAAAAAAAAGAAGGGTGAATAACAAGAGAATTACGCAGTAAGGTATGCAATGCTAAACCGCAAATTACTGACTCAGTACATATCACTACAACTATGTATGGGTAGCTCTAACATGTTTATATAGCTACCATACAATAACAATCAAAGCAATAATAGTATATAGCTACTCTTTACACCTCGTATTTTCCCATATGGATATACATATATAATTTATCTTCGCTAGTACATTAGTCTATAATGTACCTCGGCAATTACTAAGGCATCACTAGTACAAACGTCTTTGTACTCCCGCAATCTCCACAAAAAAACTCCCTAACATAGACATCTATGTGCCCCCGCAATCTCCACAAAAGACATTGCTATTATAGACGTCTTTGTACCCCTGCAATCTTCACACAAGGACTTGTATATATATATAATTTATTTATATCAATCATTTCATTTCAATCGTTGAATTATATATTATCATATTTCCAGTTTAACAATCAATAACAATAAACAAGTAAGACTCTCATGCATACTCGATTCACACAGACAAAACATGTTTCACTACTAGACTTTCCTTAATAGTAGTACAAAACTAGCACATGAATAAACGGAATATTCCTCACCTAAGCCAATATCGAAGAGCCAGAAACAGATCACAAACAAATTATCGGAGACTCCTTGAACCAACAAACTTTTCTTCCATCATGATCATTTCGATATCATGTTTCTTACAAAAAGAAGAACATTTAACCGTAATGAAGTCCCATCCATCATCTATAAGCTTTTGTAGTTGTCCTTTAGTTGATTCAACAAATAGAACATCATTCCGAATGTCTTGATCTTTTTCTTGCAAAGCCATGGATAAATTTTCCGTTAGTTCCAAAAATAAACAACATCAATTGTATATAGAAGATGAAATAAAAAGTACAAAAGTACTTAAGAAGACCATATGCTTGTCGTTTCTTTGAATCATCATAGCCTTCGTTCTGGATATACTCAAGTACCTCAATAACAATTGAAAAAAACTCGACCAAACGCACCAATCTCTTATGATGAGAACCCCAACGAGTATTTGCTGGCCTTGGTAGAGAACGCTCTTGATTCTTGCCTTTTCATGTGCTAATTTCACCACTACTAATTCCCTTTTTAATATACTCACAATATTTTTATCTAAGCACATATTCAGGCCAATTACCATTATGATCAATCAAGCGGGACTAAATCTTTCCAATGATTTTCCAATCATCTTTTTGGAAAATTGTGACCACACGGTTTAAAAGGACCTCTAGCTAGGTATTTTCGTCTTACCTCATCTCTTCGATTTGAATGGTATGTTGTAATTTTGTTTTAGCAGGATCCCATGGCAAATCATCCTAATTGTCTTCAAGTGTTGGTACTAATGGTCTTTTAAGAAATTTTTCCATCGATTTTCTAAAAAGAATGTTTCATGTTTGTAGTTAGATCAAACTTAAATAAAAAAAAGAAAAAGAAAAACAAATACTTACAAAAGTGACGAGATTCATGACACACTAATTGCTGGATACAAGTGAATTTTGTATGACAGAAGAGTTTGATAACTGGAAAACCAAAAGATGTACGTAAAGTGAGAGGGAGATTAGAGCACTTAGACTTTTAATTTTAGGCTTTTTAATTAGTGGGCTTTAAACTATAACTAGGTCTTGATCCGTGCGACCGCACGGGTATTAATTTTCAATTTTAGTTTTTATTTATTTATACTAAATATTATATTTCTAATATTTGATTGTTTTATATTAACTAAGTTAGGGATAAGTATTTGGGTATCCACTCAAATTCGGTTAAAATTTATTCGGGTTTGAGATTTCCGAGTTTAAAGATTCTAGCGTTATTCGAGTATTTATAAACTTTGGTTCCGGTTTGATTTAGATCTTTGCGGGTTTGATAACCCGTTTAAATTATTTTTAAATTTTCAAAATTTATATATTTTTAAATATCCTTAAATCTTAAAAATATAATATGTAAATTTGAGTAATGTAAGCTAAAGTACCTAAATTAAAAATAAAATAATTTTAACTTGAGTATTTGGATGAAGAATAAATAAATATATATTTTAAGTATTTTTGGTATTTTGATTATTGTTTATCTACTTTAGATGTTTACTTTTGACTATTTTTTATATTTCAAATCAACTTATAATAGCTTATATTTTGGGTATTAACTCGAAAATAGCTAATATATTGAAGTATATAAATGTGATTTAAATACATTCGAATATCCGAAATATTTCGTTCGGATAAGGTTTAGTTATGGTTCTCTAGATACCAAAATGGTAAATCCGTTTGGATATTATCTAGTTTCGGTTCAAATTTGGTAATACTTTTTTCATTCAGATTTGTTCAATGAAGAGTTGATATTATAATTTTCATGAATTGTTTGTCCAACAAAAATGTATTTTTTTGAATTTGACATTGATTTAATTGAGAAGTTAATGAATTGTATTTAATTTTAGAAAACACATTAATGTAAGTGAAAAAGACAAAGCATTAAAATATGAATTATTATTTAATTGTGTATTTAATTCAAATTTAATTTTGAAAAACACATTAATCAAAGTGGAAAAGATAGCATTAAAATAGGAAGTATTATTTAATATCAATGGCATGGAAGTGTAAATAAATCTGAAAACTAAAGGACATTATATATGTGTACTTCTCTTTTAATAATATAGATTCACAAAAATATTAAGTGGATTTAAATATAAAAAAAAATTACTAGAATGTTACAGAAAAGTTGGTTTATTACTAGAGTATTATATATATTTTTTTAAATTACTAGAATGTTTGCATACCCCTAGTAAATGACAATAAGGGCATTTGGTTAGTTTTTTTAATTGAAATTATTTTAAAAATTTAATCCACATAATTAATTAATTACCCACATCATTAATTTCAATTATTCACTAAATCCACATCACTAAGGTAATCAACCGTCCTCAGTTACATAACCGTTAAAAAAACACAAACCGTGAGAATCGTCGAAGAAGTAAGAGAACTGTCCTCAACATCCCCATTATCGTCGTCGACATTGTGTATACGAAATCGGCTTCTCCCTTTACGTCGAATCAACTCTCGTCGAACCATTTCTCGTCGAATGATAGTGCTAAAATTACCCAATAGAGCTTACTCTCTCAAATAAGAGGTACAGCTGTAGTACTTAGGGATCGAATCACGAGGAGCTAGGGAACCAATTAAATAAAATCTACTAATCAATCCTAGGCAATGTTGGTTTATATGATGGAAATAAAAGTAACAATTCCTAAAATGAGCAAGGTAGTTGCTCTAACTAACAATATGATGGGTTGTTTAAATGTGATAAAGAGTGCTAGACATAGGGTTTCTATTCAGGAATGGAGATTATAATCTCTATAAATGCTTTAACAAGTTGCTTGCATGATACTATAGATCTCAGCCGCTTAACTCAAGTGAAGTATCGCTGGTTAAATAATCTAGATCTCTGGCCTCAACTGTCGTAATGTTGGCGCAGAAAAAGAGTCGGTCGATATTCTTTTGAGATATCGAGCGATACCCCTTTCGCAGCGCCGATCGATTCACCTGTCGGGATATCGATCGACGGCTTCTAGATCTGCCTAGGCGCGAGCCGAATATGAACACAAGGTCTCAAGGAGGAGCTGTCGCTCTTCTCAACGGGAGACATGCAAGCTCAAATGGATAATTCAAGATAATCAAAGATCCTAGTGATCTATGTTCTAGTTAGCTAGACTAAAACAAGCATAGGGTGCAATCCATTTGATGAGTATCACAACTTAGCAATTATAGTTTGGGGCTAATCGCACAAACCTATTTGAACCCTAGATCTAACAAGTAGACTACTCAGACATAGCTAAGCAATTCATAATAATAGATAGATGAAAGAATTGCATAGATAGAATAAAGTAGAAATACAAAAGGAGATGAGAAATCTCTCCAATCTCTCAAAACAAATAAAACTCTAGTCTCTCTCTCACACTCTCTGCTTTTCTCTTGAGGGTTGTCAAAAGCTTGCTTCTTTCGAAGGTTGCCTTCAAAAAACACTTAGCAGGAATATTTAAGCATTTCCATTAGGTTAAAAACTCGTCAGGGGCAATCTCGTAATTTGGTGAAGTCTTGGTGAAGTAGTCGGCTAAACCATTTCATCTTCGATATTGATCGACAACACTGGATGTGTATCGATCGATTATAATCTTCTAGTACGCGGATCTTCTCAGTTACATCGATCGACAACTCAGGATGAGTATCGATCGATTTTAATCGCAATGTTGACTTCCGACTTAGTCTTGAATGGTCAACTCGGGTGTATCATCTCTTGTACTCCAAAATGCTCCAAAAACATCACTTTCTCACAAAATGCTCCTGAACCTGAAAACATACCTAACATGCTAGAAAACAGATTAAATATATAATAAAATACTAGTATACCATGGTTAAAACGGGTAAAATCCATGGTATATCAACTCCACCAGACTTACTCCTTTGCTTGTACTCAAGCAAAAACAGTAGTCTTTGGAAAATGTTTGAAAACAGCAGGAACTCAAAGATTCAAAATATTGAAGTCATCACTCTATGAGTTTGCAATTCATGTCTAAACATCCTAATCACATAAGTTCATTATGCATTATCCTAGCTTAGCAACCAAACTCATCTAGTCAACAACTTAGCAAATCTCATCTGACATTCCCTTCTACTAACCTCATTTCTTAACATAAAATAAAAGTGCAGGCTTCACCTTGGGAGTATCGATCAAAGGACACATGGATTCAACTCAAACAAGTATCTGAACACACATGTAGTCTTCTCTGGTCCTTTTCTCCCCTCTTCTCTCTTCTCTGAATCTCTTATTAGTTTCAATTTCAACAGGTTTCGATGCCACATAGGTCATCTAGTCCATTTCATTGACATTTGCATTGTAACTCATACATTTTTGGCAAAGTGTAGCGAATAATGGGGTTCAGTACTCAACATATCCCTCGTTTCCACAATGTGTGATCATCCTTGAGATTTAGAATACTGGGGTCGCGGGAGACACTCCTACCCCTCTGCCTCTCAAGAAATCATTTCAATCTTTTATAACATAAACTTAGATCTCGAGACGCTGAAGAGAGAGAAGGAAGGGAACCAGAAACACACAGACTTTTTACCTTACAGACTTGTAGGAGGATTCCGATCCTGTGATTTCCAAGCCCCAAGACAAGCAAATAAGTCAGTATTAGTGTTAGAGGTCAGTTTTGGTTCCTTCAAACAATCTTAGCTAGTGAATATATATGGCAGGTTGATCCACTTTAGCATCTTTAGTACTATCTGCAATCAGTAATCTAGAATGGTGCTAAAGAGTGGTCAGACAATCAAATATAAATCTATATCAATGTTCCTATTTAATACTAATGCGAAAAATAATTTTGAAAAACAATTTGAATAAAAACCACAATAAAAAAATACATATTAGTAAACTCCCCCCCAAACTTAAATTACACTGTCCCAGTGTAACACAGCCGGTGGTGAGGTAAATAAAATAAATCATAATTAATAAATATAACAAGTTAGAATGAATAAACCTGATCGACAAGGTGTCGATCGATTCGAAGTGGTGTACGTCGATCGTTAGTAATGGTCGTGTGGTGTCGAGCGATATGAATGGTGAATGTCGGTCGATGGAATCATCATTCTACTTGGATCTAATAAAAACTGCAAAATAAATCCGAAAAAATAAAAGCAAAAATGAAAAATAAAATAAAGTAAAGAAAAATAAAAGAAAACCTAATAGTGGGTTGCCTCCCACTCAGCGCTTTGTTATAGTCATTTAGCTTGACTGTCGTAGGTGAGTGACTCATGGAGTGCAGAAATTGCTGATTGCTGGACAGCAATCATCAATCTTGTGTCTCCTACTATTGAACCATGTGGTGACGAAGCTTCTTGTGGCATCATCCGCTCGTAGTTGTTTCTTATCTATCTGGAGGACTGTATCTCGAAGTTTCCTCACAGAATTCTCAATGTATTCGATGTTGTCAACCTTCCTGTCGATGGTCTGGTAGGTCTTCAGCTCACTCTGTAATCCATCGATCCTGTCAAGAATAAACTGATCTCGGTCTGCTAAAGACTCGGTGTCGATCGATGCTACGAGATGCGCGTCGGTCATTTCGCTGAAGGGTCTGTCGGTCGACTCAGTATCAACTGTGTCGATCGACTGTGAGCAATGTCCTTGGTACTGCAGAGCACGTATATTGCCCTTCATATGGCGAGTAGTTCTGCATAGGCTGTTAACTCGTTCGTTAACAGTGTAGTCAATGGTATCACAGGTCCCGTTGAGTCTCCTCTCCATACTATCCATAGCTTCGTACAGCTCATCTTTGATCTTATCAACTTCTGCAGTAGTGTATGCTCTCTTCGCTGGTGGTGGCTCGATGTCGATCGATATTGGTCTAGGCCTGTCGATCGATGTTGCGTTTCTGTCACGAAGACCAAGATGATCTTGAACTATGCTCAAGTCTTGTTGTAGCTCGTTCAGCTGCTGTGACAGTGTGTCCTGGAATCGCATGATAGGTGAACTGAAATTTTCATGCTTCTTCACGTATGCTTTCATCCTATCTTCATGTTCTGCGAATCTTGTGTCGATCGACGATGAAGATTGTGTGTCGATCGATGGAAAAGTAGCATTCTTAGCTTGGTCATTCTGGCGAATTGTGTCAAACTCTTTCTGTAGAAGATGGGTTCTCTTGCTTAACCATTCGACATTGTTGTTGAGAGGGCTGTAGACGTTTCCAATCCGTGTATTGATGTAAGCAACCTCCCATTCATCTTTCTTAGGTGATGAACATTCTGGTCGGTCCATGGATGTAGTCTTGCCGATATCGATCGATGGTACTCGTACTCTGTCGGTCGATACTGGTGGCGTAGCCTCTTTCCCAAGCATGTTCAATATGTTTCCCAGCTCCACTCTTATCTCTGCCATATCATTCTGGAAGTCCTTGTAACTGACATCCAAAGGCTGGAAAGTGTCTTCCACCAATGTGTGCATGTTTGCCTCAAGGTGTGCCTGAGCTCTCCATACATCAGTCACCATATCATCTATCTCCTCTCTACTGTAGGGTACTGGTGGTGGTATGTATGCATGGTAAGGGCGTGTGTGTACTGGAAGGCGTAAGCAACCTCTGTGAAAAAGGGATGCTCTATCCAGAATTCTCTTTACTTGCTCCTTGGTAACATGGATGATCTCACCATCAACTCCTCTAGCATAGCCAAACTCATCTCTGTAGACACCATATTCATCCTTAGCTTCCCATTTGAATCTCCTGGATCCATCAGTATTGAAGTTACGTCGTCCAAACTCCAATCGTCTGTCGGGTGATCTGACTCTTGGTCTGTCGATCGATCCGGGATATCCGCCGTCGATCGATGGTGTTGAAACGATGTCGATCGATGGTGAATTCCTAGGTTGACCGAAGTGTTGAGGAACTGTATCCTCCCTTGTGTTGGTGTTGTGGTTGTCCTGGACGTGAGCTAGGATGTCTGGATGGCTACGTTGCTGTGTGAACAGGTTTTCTGGTCCATTAGCAACTTGGAGGATGTCTGCTATGTCTTCTCTGGTTATGTGTAGAACTCTTCCATCCATTGCTCTTGCATAGCCATCTGTGTCCCTGAAAATTCCAAATTCATCAGGTGTTAGTGAAACGTTCCTGATATCGTAAGGTTCACGAGATCGAGGTTGAGCTCTGTTGAAGGCGTCGATCGATGGTGATGTGGTGGTGGCGATCGATGGTGCACGTCTAGCTGCACGGTTGGATCGATTGTACATGTTGTTGCAGTCCTCCATTGATAGGTTTCTGAATGCTGGAAGCTGCTGGGTAGAAGGTGAAAAGTTTTGAATTTTCGTGGCTTGAGTTGTCAACCTTTTATTCCCATGTTTTGCCCTAATCGGTGAAATTTCGCTTTTGTCCTTCAAGTCGTCCTTGTTAATATCGGTCGAGGTGATACTGGCGATGTCGATCGATGGACGATGTCGTTTTGCTGGATGAAGTAGATAATCGATCGATGGTGGGCGTTTGATGTCGATCGATTGTGGGAATTGAATTGCAAATATGTCATTCTCCAAGTAATTTTCCCAAGCTCTCTCTTCCCAATAGTTTGCATCATGTTCTTCACTGTGGTCTCCATTGTGGGAAGAGGTGGCTATGTCTACTGCAAAACTCTCATGAAATCCACTATCTGCCCAACTCCTTACTGAGTAATCATCTTTCTTTCGGCTGGGTGGGATGGCGAAATTCGGGTAGCAATGATCTGGTAGATCGAGTTCATCATCTGGTGGGTCTCTGTCGATCGATTATCTATATTTGTTGTCGATCTCCTCTGTCTTGCAAGTGTCGATCGATGATGTTAAATTGCTGTCGATCGATCCCAAGTACTCTATCTCATACTCGACTTCACAATGACAAACTGCTATGATACCAGTATCATCTTCCTTTACCACTGATTTGGCTGGTGGTTTTCCAAGCTTGACAGGGTCGTTGTGGATCTCTGGATCTATCATAGTCAAGCACATCCTGTTGGTGTTCATGTCACATATGGCTCCTATTGTAGCCATAAATGCTCTTCCAAGTAAGAGGGAAGAGTTCCAATTTAGCTTGATGTCTAGGACATGAAAATCCACAGGGACGATAGCATTACCAATATGTACCTCCAGGTCTCTGATGAAGCCTCCAGAGTTTTTCTGAGAGTAATCCACGAAGGTAAAGATCTCTGGTGAAGGCTCTACTTGCAGGCCCAGATGGTCTGCCATGACCTTTGGTAAGATGCTGACTGATGAACCAGTGTCACATAGTGCATGAGGAAATTCAATCCCTTGTACCACACAAGGTATTGCAAATTTCCCAGGATCACTCTTCTTCTGCAAAGTAATCATTTTCCTCATATCTTCTCTGACATTGTCAAACCTTCTCCTAATGTCAGTTTCAGTCTCTCTTGTTTCTCTGAAGAACATCCACAATCTGCTTGTGAAGTAAACCTCCTCAAAAGGTTTCTCTAGTGGGATTCTGATAACTCTCTTAGTGAAACCATCAATCTCCTTTTCATTAGCTTCCCTCTTAAGGTTCTTAGGAATCTTCTCCATCCTACTCCTTAACCTTCTTCCTTCAGTTCCCTCTGATGTAGGTGTAGTGTCTGAAGGGTTACCAGTGATCTCTGTAGGGTTAGCTTGTGGTTTCGGTGTGGGTCGGAGTGCATTGATTCGGTTGCTGTCTATCGATGGTAGTTGCACTCGGTATTTGAGATGTGCGTGTCGATCGATAGGTGGAGAAAAGGGTCGATCGATACGTTTCTCGTCTTTTTGTCGATCGATGAGTGGCTCGTCTCGTCGGTCGATATCTTTGTAGGTGTGGGTGGGTGGGTATGGATGAGAAGCCGTGAATTCAGCATGTGTCAATATCCTAACCGCGTTGCAATCTGCAATCGTATCTGGAAATGACATTGCTGATGTCGATCGATGTGGACTAGTTGGTGTCGATCGACACCATTGTGATCCACCGAGAATTAGTGAACTCTCTCAAATAAGAGGTACAGCTGTAGTACTTAGGGATCGAATCACGAGGAGCTAAGGAACCAATTAAATAAAATCTACTAATCAATCCTAGGCAATGTTGGTTTATATGATGGAAATAAAAGTAACAATTCCTAAAATGAGCAAGGTAGTTGCTCTAACTAACAATATGATGGGTTGTTTAAATGTGATAAAGAGTGCTAGACATAGGGTTTCTATTCAGGAATGGAGATTATAATCTCTATAAATGCTTTAACAAGTTGCTTGCATGATACTATAGATTTCAGCCACTTAACTCAAGTGAATATCACTGGTTAAATAATCTAGATCTCTGGCCTCAACTGTCGTAATGTTGGCGCAGAAAAATAGTCGGTCGATATCCTTTTGAGATATCGAGCGATACACCTTTCGCAGCGCCGATCGATTCACATGTCGGGATATCGATCGACGGCTTCTAGATCTGCCTAGGCGCGAGCCGAATATGAACACAAGGTCTCAAGGAGGAGTTGTCGCTCTTCTCAACGGGAGACATGCAAGCTCAAATGGATAATTCAAGATAATCAAAGATCCTAGTGATCTATGTTCTAGTTAGCTAATCTAAAACAAGCATAGGGTGCAATCCATTTGATGAGTATCACAACTTAGCAATTATAGTTTGGGGCTAATCCCACAAACCTATTTGAACCCTAGACCTAACAAGTACACTACTCAGACATAGCTAAGCAATTCATAACAATAGATAGATGAAAGAATTGCATAGATAGAATAAAGTAGAAATACAAAAAGAGATGAGAAATCTCTCCAATCTCTCAAAACAAATAAAACTCTAGTCTCTCTCTCACACTCTCTGCTTTTCTCTTGAGGGTTGTCAAAAGCTTGCTTCTTTCGAAGGTTGCCGTCAAAAAACACTTAGCAGGAATATTTAAGCATTTCCATTAGGTTAAAAACTCGTCAGGAGCAATCTTGTAATTTGGTGAAGTCTTGGTGAAGTAGTCGGCTACATCGATCGACAACTCAGGATGAGTATCGATCGATTATAATCGCAATGTTGACTTCCGACTTAGTCTTGAATGGCCAACTCGGGTGTATCATCTATTGCACTCCAAAATGCTCCAAAAACATCATTTTCTCACAAAATGCTCCTGAACCTGAAAACATACCTAACAGGCTAGAAAACAGATTAAATATATAATAAAATACTGGTATACCATGTTTAAAAACGGGTAAAATCCATGGTATATCATCGAACCAACACTCTCTATTGTCTTTGCCGAAATCATCTTTTCCCTCTTCGTCGAACCAACTCTCGTCGAACCAACTCTCTCTGTTGTCTTCTCTAATCCGTATCTACGAAATCGTCTTTTCCGGTATGTTGTGGGTCAGTTATATATTATATTTCATCTTAGTTATATATTTTGTTGCGGCTGTGATATGATTTTGTTGTGTTTGAGTTAGGGTTTTGTTGCGATTGAGTTAGGGTTATGTTATGACCGAGTTATTGTTAAGTTGTGGCTGAGTTATCGCTATGTCGTGATTAAGTTAATGTTATGTTGTGGATGATATATTGTTATGTTGTGGCTTAGTTATTGTTATGATGTGGCTGATTTATGGTTATGTTATGGCTGAGTTATTGTTATGTCGTGGTTGAGTTATTGTTGGGTTATATGATCAGATAGATGTTCCTGAAGTTAAATCACGGGATTACCCTCCAAGAATTTACCCTGAATGGTCTTCTAACCTAGAAGATAAATATATTTATCACAATTTTCGTTTAGGAGATTTTCCTCATGTTAGAGAAAAAAATAGGACTTGATGTGTGGAAAGAACTGGTGAAATCTCCCATTAGAATAGTAGCTAGGCTAGTTGGACGCAAAAGCGTGTGGTCTGGTAGGACTGTACACTGTCTACTATGTAGACAGCTGCGAGTACATAAGAAGGATATATGAAGTCTCGTAGTTGATGAGCCTATCAGGTTTAGCTTGCTCGAATTTTGGTGAGATCACTGGGTTAAACACAGGTTCATTGCCAACAGAAAGTTTTGAACCTGATCAATACAAAGCATTTTGGTAGGAGTTGAATATGCTAGACATTGGCGTATCCCAGGACACTACGTTGTACCCAGCAAGCCTTCGTGGAATGTACTAGATGACATAAAAGAGCTGAAGATCATACCTCCTGATGGCATCACCCGGAAAGGAAAGAACAAAGTTAAAAGGCATCCATCTTGTGGCGAACGACGTAAAAAGACACAGAACAAAAGGCGGCCAAGGCAAAACTTTGCTTTCAATTGGTTGTTATTTGGAAACGGTGGTTCCTCTTGTATGAATTTAGCTCTATCCTGGGTGTTTTTTTGTGATGTATGATTCGGGAAACTTCGTAAAACTTGGTTTTCATAGTTTGTCTACTTTTATTTTGTAATCCCCTTTTTATTATTTGAGATGCATTTTTAAAAATAAACCTCATCCTCATGTATGATTAACAACTTTGTCATTTCTTAGGTGTCAACACTACAATGCACTTCACACCTTTTATTGAATACTCTTCTATTTCTTCGGCTAATTACATGTCATGCTATTGCCAAATAAATATACAAAATCATTATAGTATATGTTTCATTTTATATGTCCGGTAAAGACGTTATGAATAGTGTACTTTCAAAGATTTTATTAGCCTTCTTACCTTATTTCATTCATTTTATCATATGATATTTTATCATGATGTACACTATTTCACCCCAAACATTAACTCTTACCTATTTTATCCTAAACTTAAACTCTTTCATCTCTCTATACGATTTAGTTGTTATTAAGTATAAAATGGTTGGCTTTGATTTTGTTGTTGATTTGAAGCCTTTGAAGTCTATATGTGTAAGATAAGAGTAATTGTTTGAAAGGGCCTTTAGAATATATAAAGTCATACTATTTGTCCATTTATTTTTAAAAGTACATATATTTGTATGTTTACTGAAACATTTTGTTTATTTTATTAAAGGGATTTCATGCAAAACATACTAAATACAAAATTTATAAACAGTTAGTTCAAAAAAAAAAGTAAAATAACCAAAATTCTGGAGATGGCTTTAAAAAATCTCAGTCAACCCAATTTTTTTGTGTTTAATTCCATTTCGGTTGGTTTTTTTTGTTTCGGTATTTAAGTTTATAAAATAGCTACTATATTCAAATCATATATATTTTAGCTTGGTTCGGTTATATACCGTTAGTTTTTGGGTTATTCGATTTTTTTTACCAAAAACCCATAAATATATTTATCTTAAATAACATTTTGTGAATTTTACTTTAGATGATTAGATATCGGCTTTAATAAACATGAAGATATTTAAGTTTTGTAAATAGACCATTTTTCTTTTCTTTTTTACAATCTAAAATAATTAGTAAACATATTAAGTTAACAATATAATTATTTTTATAAAGTAAAAAAAGAAAAGAAAATTAGTAATCCATAATATTATTAAATAATTAAATATTAGCACACATATTTATCAATGGAAAAGTAAATTTTTTTTTTTAATTTGATAAAATGAAAGAACAATTTTGACATAAAATGTAAAATTACCAAAATAAACATTTTACGTATGAAGATCATATCAATAAAATTAAATTATATATATTATTAATTATGCTATATAATTTACATATAAATATACTACTATTTATTAGTAATTGATTTATTCGGTTTGATTGGTTATGTACCAAATAATTTCTATATACCGAAGTTTTTTTAAGAATAACATCATTCGTATATTTGATATTACTAAATCCAAACTATATTTTTTGTTTCGGTTTTAATTAGTTCAGTTTTACTACAGTGAACACCCTTAATCTTTTTGGTAAAGTGTAATACATAGAATTTATAGTATTTTTTAATTTATATTTGATCATCCAAATACAAACTATATCTAATTAAAATTTAGTTATATTGACTATGTAATATTAATCTCACTCCTAAGTTTTCTATTGGTAAGTTTTTTGATTTTATCTAATTTGTTCTAAATATGAATACTACCAAGTAACCATGAATATGTTAATATGATAATTTTTTTTAGTCCATTCACCATGCGCAAGACGAAGGTTACCACCTAGTGACATTAGTATTATCTATATTAAAATTCGGTTATCATAGTTTTACATTTGATTTCTCAACTCTGCCTTATATTTATAACAAACGTGATAAATGTATTTGGAAAAAAACCCCATGATATATGCATTAGAAAGGAAGATATTGTGACTTGCGATTCTAATCACACTTTCTTAACGAAGAACTGCTTAGAAAGAAGATATTCGAGTTATATCTATTACCGAATTATTATTGTACATAACAATAAAAATAACATTTTTAACTATTAAAATCGAAAGTAAAACTATAAAATAAATTAAATGGATTAGTAACACTAAATAAATTAGAAACCACCAAAAGTAGAAATATGATCAAATTTCGTAACACTAGTATCTTTAGTATAACTAAGAACAAATCGAATGGAGGGAAATTGAATTTTTTTGGCCCCTACACAGTCAAAATTTTCTAAATCAAAATCTCTCTCTTTCATCCCAACCACACAAACACAAGGAATCATTTCATAATCTCAGTTTTTCTTATCCATTCTCTCTCATCTAGAAACTCTCTCTCTCTCTAACAACCAAGAATCCAACTTTCTCTTGTTTTCGTTGAAACATGACGCATCCAGACAAGGAGTATAGGGACATGAAGGCAGTGAATAGAGAATATGACATGCGTGGGTACATTAACGATGCCATCACGGAATTCCGACCCGCTGTTTCTATGGAAAAAGAATCGTTGACGAGTTTTCTCCGGCTCTGAAGTTTCCCAGTGACTTTGATACTTAGCCTGGAATGAGGTACTTCACTTGCGCTAAGTTTGAGGTACTTTCAATCATTTACTATTCATATAATTAGAGTTTCGATTTGATTTGAATGAATACGAGTGATGATTGGTTGGGTTATATTTCCTACATTCAGATTGATTGATTGATTGATAGGGTTATTATTGGTTTCTATATTCAGAATGATGGATTCCACTTCCTTTATCAATGGGTCTTCCCGATGGAGGAAGAAGTTAAGGGCTTACTGAGGCGTGTCGATGAGATGGCTGTACAGATTGATGAGCTCAAGGACCAGCTTAAGGGTGTTACCCGTCCATGATTTCCAATCTTTTTCATGTCTGCTGTCTTTTCTCCTGGGTGTTTGTTATTTGTTATTGGATGGAATGTTTCTTTCTCGTTTCTTTTTTCCGGCTTACTACAACTCCAATGCCCCAACTATATACTATCTTTTGTTGATTACTCTTCATTTAAGACTTAATCTAATCCCCTATATATTATTTGGGAAGCATTTAAAAAATATGAACCTTAGTTTTGTAAGAATTAGAAAAGTACTCAATCCTACGTGTCAATCAATTAGGACATTATTAATCCTATGTGGTATCATTACGTTCAATTGGAAAATTGGTTGGTCCACATTAAAATTTTATTTGTCGCTAGATACATTCAATATTAAACTATATGATATTACATAATGCAATGTATTATATTATAGGGGATAGGAGCGTATGATTATCTTTTATGTATAAGAGATAAAAACACAAACTATGAACCATGATAGAAAAACGAAGCATTAAGAGATGATCATTAATAAGGGATATTGCAGTTTTATGATTCAAAACCATTCAAAACCATCAAAGAACATGTAAACCAAGTTACATATCGATGTACATAAGAATGTAGATGAAAGTGTCTGGTTTGTTTATTGTGTTCCGTTTGGTTTGATGATAAGTCATGGGTTTCAATTGAACCGAACGAATTGACCGTTGAATATGTTCGGTTTAAGGAGTAGTTAATGTCGATGATAGTGATTTAATTCATAAATGAAAGTTACCCAAATACGCATAAGAAGATTTACATTCATGGATATATATGTTATGTATTTCTTTTATTAGTAGAAAATATATTCTTACTTGATACAGAATTCGAAATAATTGTATCACGGTAAGTCCAAATGTAAAATGGAAAAACGTGGTCACCAAGGTAAAACATTATAATATTTAGATGTGAATTAAGGTAAGTTTTAATAAGTGCAAATATCCCTTATATATTAATTAAAAAACTTTACAACATTATTTTGTAGCCACGTGTCACCGTGAGAATAAAATTCAGAATTTTTAGAAAATAGGTTCGTCCATCTTAATTTATGGTATACTTTTTATTAAACTAACTATCAAATTGATAAATAGTGTACAAAAGAATATTCTTACACTTTTCTTAAATAAAAGCTACGGAATCACCTAATATGATTAACGTATATATGACAACTAATTATTATGAATAATAAATATTTGATAATAATTTTTGTATTCTTCTTCATTTTTGTCTAATTTTATATTATTAAAAAATTAAACAATCACATCAACCATATACTAATAAAATGTTACATTTTGAATTTTTTAAAACGACTATATTTAAAAATTTTAAAATCTCACTTTGAAAAATTTGTGACCAATGGCTTAATTTGTTTTGTCGTAACAAGATACAAGTGATCATAAAATTGTATTAATATGTATTTTTATTTAATAAATATTCAAATTAAATATATATATTCAGCTAACAATTTAAAACAAGAAAATGAGCTGCATCAATTTAGTCGTTCCGTTGAAACCCTTCAAAAAAATTTGTGGAAGACTAAGGTCAAAGTAATTTGATTTTGGAAACAATACTAAGTTGATGGCTCTAAAACCATTAAAATGCTTTTTAGTGATGCTAAAGTAAAGTATTAAAAAATTGTAGAACCTGTTTTTGTAAAAAAAATTCACTTGATAACTACATTACGGTTTTTATAGGTATTAACAAGGTGATAAAAGATTTAAACCCATATCGATCAAGCTCATTATAAATTCAAAATAGATTTCGGTCTACAATTACAATTACAAATGCGGTCAAACATATAAATGATTATATAAAAAAAACATAATCGTATGCATATTAAAAAAAATTCAAACATATATACATATTTAATTTATCAATACTATATATTTTAAATTTTTATTATATAAACTCACCCTGCGCAAAACGCAGGTCTTATCCTAGTATATATTATGTGTCATTCTTGTTGTTTACTCTTGTTACATGATAGCAACACATTAAAACTGAAACTGAAATTGTAGCATCCACATTAAAATTCTACAAACAGAGAAAGCATAGAGTTTTGCAATATCCACAAAATAAATAATCCGACATGAAACAACAAAACAAGTTCCTATATATTCTCACATGTCTAGTCTTTTCTTCACTTCCTCTTGGATCCCTTCTTGGATCCCTTCTTGGTTTTCTTCACAAAAGACTCAAGCGCACCCAACATTTCATCAAATTTTTTATGTGTCTTCATCACTATATCTAGCTGACTCTCTAGCCGATCTCCAATGGTTTCCACTTTCTTGATCACATACTCCAACATATTCCTCTGTTCTGCCACTTCATCCTTCCGAGCAATGTCTTCAAGCACTGCCTGCCTTACAGGGACTGCCTCTTCTGCATCTACTTTTCGCGCGGCATGTCATCTTTATACATGTCTTGAAAAAAATACTGAATATCTTTCACTGATACGCTTCTCCCAGCTGTTTACAGCAATATCAGACTCATCAGTGTCGTCCTCCTCTTCAGTGAGGTCGGCCAAAAGAGCTAGGTCTTCATCATTTCTGGTCGTCAGGATGCTGTCAATATCCTGTGACAAACACAAAAAATCTGGTTAAAAAAATCACATAAAATAGTTTCATACTTTCCATTGTTTTCCTCATATAGTTTTACATAGTTTTCTTAAGTTTTCCATCGTTTATGCAAACAGTTTAACATAGTTTTCTTCATTTTCCAATTATGAATGAATTTTGCAGGAGGAAACATTTACCGTTACACTATCCATTTCCCGATTAACACTTGCAAGAGGAAACCCTTTCATTTCTGTTTTTTTAACGTAAACTGGCACATCCTCGGACAGCCTACAGCAGGTCCTTAAACTGGTTCTCTAAACCTCCTTCCCAACTTAGGAATTGCCTTGAAAGCAAGAAACTACACAAAAATCATTTTTAAATAGTTTAAAAAAACAATAAATAAGCTGATAATGTGATAAGGTTCTATAACTTACCTCTAGTGGAAAACAGAAACCTGGAAGTGGCCATAGCATCTTCTCTTTCACCAATCCTCCAAAATGATCCATTGTGTGGGACATCTCGTTAACCATTTAATCAAAGGAGTATCTCCTCCATGGAAAGGTCTTGCAGAATTCAAAATCATCCACAGCTCTTTGGAAAAAATCCAATACATCATTGGCTCCTACACCAACTTTCGTTTGCGCGCAAACAACATTTACTAAAAAGAATAGAACCATCATCTTCAGCCTGTTTCTATGGGGTCTCATTTCCAACAGCTTTGCTTTCACATCCTCCAACATTATTAGTTCTCCCTACTTGAAATAACGCTTCACAAACTTCCTATCACCAAACTCTTTGTATCTAAGAGGATACTTACAGCAGTTTAGGCCTGATATCAATGTGTGTTCCGCCCATAACGGATGGGAACACCATTGACAATGAACCACACTTATCTCCTCTTTGCGACATCGGCAGTATGCAGTAATAGCATCCACATTCCCTGAACCTTGTGATTTGAGACCTTCTTCTTTGCATTTGCATTTGCGTCCAGTTTCATATGGAACAAGTGACCGAATTGTGGATGCTCTTCAAACCACCTCTTCTCTGCATTACTTGGCTCCGGTTTCAGACCCTTAAACGTCAGAATAATGTCTACTATCATACACCTTGTCCCTAGCTTTATCTACAAGAAAATCCTACTTGGTTTGATTGCCTCGATGGGCCCAAATTCCTGCAAGTTACATTAAGTTATACGTCAATTATACCGGTTATTCTAAATAGTTTTCCCAAGTTGTTAAAGTATGCCCAATTATACCTACATATTACTAGTTTTACTATTTTATTCTTGTTTCACAAAGTTGTTCTAGTATTACGTATAGTTATACCAATAAAATCCTAGTTCTACACATCCATCTTTCCTTCACCAAAACATTGAAAATTCAAACTAAAGTACAAATCAAAGTCTAATCTTAAATTGTTACCTCGTCGCCCTCGTCGTCCCCTTTCTCTTCTTCAGGAAACTCTTCTTCACCATCTGGTGATTCCTCGTCTCGTACATTATCCTCATTAGAGCCATCAGCTACACCGTCATTCTCCTCATCAGAACCATTCACCTCACCATCATTTTCTTCTTCATCAGAACCACTCCCCTCTTCGCCTTCAGTTTTTTCATCGGAAACTTCTTCACTAGAGCCCCCTTTCCCCCTTCTTTCATTTCATCACTTTTACTCAATTCTTCTTCACCGTTCTCCGGTTCTTTTTCCTTCTTCTTCGATTCTCCACTCGCCGAAATTGGAGCACATTTGCTCAGTTCAGATCCTTCTTTATCAACAGCCACCGCAGCTCGGCTCCGAGAGGACCCCATCTATCGCCATCACTGATTCCTCTGTTGTCTCCTCTGTTTTCACCCTCTTTTTCTTCTTTGCATTCTTCTCTGCTGCTTTCGTCGGAATCTCCTTCCTCTTATCCTGTCTTGTTTCAACCATCTTCGATTCACTCTTGATTCACAAGAAAAACTTGGGATTTCTCTATTTCGAAATCAATTTTGGTTTTCTAGGGATTCCGTTTGAGAGAGAGAAGGGAAGGGGGGAAAATGATTGAAGAAATGAGAATAAATTGCCTAAATTGGATAACTCGATCCGTAATTAGGGTTTAATAAATTTGGTCTCGATGGAATCGGTCTGAGTTTCCTTCGATTTGACAATGATTTAAGGTTTAGGTTTGCTTTGGATCGCGGTTCGAAATAAGTCGGATTAAAGTCCCGTAGAACAATGTGTAACTCGTAAATAACTCAATTTTCCTACGACGAATCGCGGTTCGAATTAAGGGGTAGGGAAGATGATGTTCCATTTAAGAGTATCAAAGTTGGTCAAAAAAAAAAATCAATTTTTGAATTTTTTTGTCATGGTTAATAATAAAAGCAAATGATAAGACCAGAAAAAGAAAACAAAACGGGAGTGTTCCTACAGAGACCTTACTGTTTCAACAAGAGATCTCAACAGGAGACAAGAGATCTCAAAGGAGTAAAAAACCTACCTGTTGCTTATCATTATGATATGAATGTGAAAACAGTAATGGATCTAATATATGTGAAAACAGTAATGGATCTAATATACATCATTATCAGTCGTTTTTGTCATATTGTATAGAAAGAAAATTCACTAGACAGTACTTTATTATCCTTTTCTTTACAAGAAAATGTAAAAGAAATTAGGATTAACACATGAGGCTTACGTTACAGATGGCAAAGGTTTACATAAACACACACATACATTAAAAATTCGGACCTATAGTTTATAGATCATTGGTTGGAAGCGAACCCATTAGAATAGTGGTTTCTGTGTCTTTTTTTGTCTTTCCAAATAAACCCGAGAGGAATCTCAGAGGCAAGACAGACGTGGAATCTGATTTCTTCTCTGAAACTTGCAGCTCTGCAGAGCTCTTGTTTGGCTTTAGTTGTGTTCCGCAATGGCAGTTTGACAGTCTCGAGAAACATCTCTTGTGGTAAACCAAGCCGCACGACCGGCATTTCTTAACCTCATCTTCCTGCTAATCATTTCATTCAACGTATGAACATCAACTGAGTGTGGAGTTATGATATGGTATTCAACACACCCAAAACTGATAGCAGCAGAACGTGTATTATATCCAAAGAAAGCTATCATTGCTAACCTGGAATGGAAATATTAAAGAGGATGTGTCGTCACAAGCTTGTCTGGCGTTACAGGGAACCCCCACATCGCAACAAACAAGGCACTGTTCTGTTATATGCTCCAGAATTTTCTTCCTAACCGTCTCCACGATTGCAGGAAGTGCTGCCAATTCAAGGTTACTGTCTGTAAGTCTCTTGAAAAAAGTTACAATGCAAGGAAATCGATAAACTGTTAAATATCAAGCAAGTCGCAGCGTGGCAGTTAACTTGTAAATCAATTGCTAGATAAATATGGAATCTGAATCTGACTTTATTATTTCTCAAGAACAAATCATCACCAGTAAAGACGATGAGTCAGCGTGAGGGCAAACACAGAGAATTCAAATCTTTGTGGCAAGAAAATAAATTTACCTGCAAATGGCCCTTTAGAAAGATCAATTAGATCTCTTAAAGCAAAAAAATCAGTGCTCTCAAGAAGGTGTCTCCGAGTGCTGAGTCCTTTGTTGAGTGTCTTGCGGAATGGACAGTGTACATATGGAAGCATAATGGTTATTCTTTTCCGGATGCTCATAATATGGTTCAGTGCAGGGACCTTGGAGGACAGAAAAGGATTGACCGCACTGACACATAGCATAGGCTGCAAAATAAGATCGGTGGCAAAATATCAATCTTGCACAGACAAGGGAAAGGATAAAAAAAAATCCATTTTTAAATTCAAATAGATACGTCACGGGTAATCAGTTTCCATAAATTTATAAATTTACAAAAAACCTAAATTACCTGCTCGTGTATGGAGTCCAGATATGATTTTGCCAGTTGAGAAACTGGATAAGGATTAAAATCCCAATGATGTAGTACTCTCGCTGGCAGGACAGCCATGTCATTCGTATGGCAGGAAGAACAAAACAATTGACCAGTATATTCGCAAAGCCGAGGCTTGCCCCATCCAAGAGCCTTCACAAAGTCCCGCACAAGAGTGGCTCCATCATCAAAGTATCTGTGGCATCCAGCGCAAATGTAATGCTGAGCTTCTAGCAGCTGCTTCACTGTTTTGTGAGGTCGAATATCAACAATGAGCGAGATGGTATTTCCATAGGAAGAACTGGTTGCAGCAAAAGTGACACCAGCAGAGCCTGTTGGAGACATCATAGAATCCGACCCAGAAGAGCTTGCATCTTGAGGGGACAAAAACCGAAGTAAAGCATTTGGAAGTGTGGGAAAGAAACGGGACCGAAGAACTGAGTTTAAACAATCTTGAATAAGGACTGTCCTTTCAGCAACTGCATTGGGAGATGTTCCAAATATTTTCCTGGATTCTCTTTCCACAGAGGCCCAAGGTGTAGGAAGCGTCCATCCCTGATCAGTGAATAAAGATGTCAACCGACGGTAGAGACTATAAAAATCACGGTATCTTCTTTCAATTTCCCACTTGTCCCTCCCACTCCAAACCCTTATGACATACACTGTGTATTCCTTCACCCCAACCAACCTCTCACTCAGCGAGACATCACCTTTCTTTTGCTTCACCCCGACAACTTCTACCCTGTCAATCCTAAACCTCTGGGAGACTGTTGGAGATGAATCATCTAGACCAGAGGTTGTAGCAGTTTGTCCCCCATCCCTGTTAGGAAGAGAGAGGTGTAGCTGGAACATCTTGTCACTCTTAGAATACCTTGCCCCAGATGATTCACCAGAGTCCAGTAGTATATCTTCCATATCGTGAACAAAATCATCATAGAACTCGTTAAGTTCTGTGTTCTCCTTCTGCAAGATGAGTAAGACGAAACCAGAAAATTTCATTCAAATAATAATAAAAAATCGAATCACACAGGCCTTTCTTAATGAACAATTAACTTAAAATGGGGACAGCAACACAGGAGCAGTAAAACAACATCCAGTTAAGTCTCAATTTCTATAGAAAAAGAGCAGGACATAACCAAGAACACATTCTACCAATACAAGCAATAAATAAGAGTGAGACAGATTGAAAGGCAGAGGAAAATAAAGTAAATATCAAGCAGCTAACCTTAGGTTGGGTGTTATTGACTTGTAAGGAATTTATTACAGGATGAGAATCTGTAGATGATGGCTTATCAGAGTTGGAAGATGCCAACAAAGGTTCTGAGGTGCACTCTCCAAATGACTGTTTCGCATTCTCAGATGATTCGTGAAGTAGTCCAACAGAAACATTTCCATCAAGATCGCCAATCATCCCACATGAAGAATCTTCGTTTCCCAACTCAACTGGTGTGATATCCAGGACATCATCAGCATCACAAGACTGAAGGTAGTTCATGGCTACAGGTCTATCTTTAGTAAGGCAGCTATCTGGAACAAACTCTTCTTTTACCAGCAAGGTTTTAATACCAACGCTCAGGTCTCCAGAACCTCTGACAGTTATGCTGTCTGCTGCTACACCACCTTGCTCCCTTTGGTTCAGGACAGTTAAATCTTCAATATTTTCACCTAAATCTGGAGTACCCACCAGGGTTAGGATCCCTTTTCCTGGTTGAGACACCACATCTGGAAGCTTAGTGGATATCATCCCTTCATGAGGCTCCTGAAAGCCGCTGAAGTCAAATGGAGTGTGATTAAGTTCTGTAGCTTCAAGCTCAAACTCATCCCAATCATTAGTACCAAAGGCAGTGGAGGAACTGATGAGAAAAGGGTTATGGTTCTCAGCTTTAGACTCCTCCTCTTTATGGTGTAGATTAAAATGATTACCACCAGTATCTGGAAGTGAATCATCAGAATCCTCATCCACATCACTCAACTGATTCTTCATGTCATTACAAACCTTAGGACCAATCAAATCATCAGTTTCTTGGATAATAATGTCGGTGTTCAGGTTCTGGGTGCTTGTCTCGCCTGAACTAACAACTCTCTCTCCATCACCTAACCGTGTCTTACCGAAAGAAGAAGAGAGCTTTGGAGTTGGTCCCAAGGTAAAACTGTCAAAATCAGAATCCAAGGAATCGTGAAATGGGCCAGTGGAGCCGCACACACTTGGGGTTCCCAAAGCCGAGTTCGCACTACAATACCGATCAAACTCAGATTCGCCGCAGGAGGAGTAATGTAAGGATGAACAAGGAGAGGCATCCATCCCGCTTTCTTCCTCCTCCTCCTCTCCCTTGTTCATCTCAAACCAGATCGATCCAAGACCAGAAGAGCAATCCACAGGAATCGATTGAAGCAGATCCAAGCAACAAGTGTTGTTGAGAGAGAAAGGAAAAAGGAAGCAACTTCCGGGGGAACAGAGATTTAGGTTTGGATTCGAGGTCTGAGGATTAGTTTCCTTTTGTTTTGTTTTTGCTACGACTTTCTTCCTATTGCAAACAAAAAAGCCAATCGAGACAAAGGCAGCAAGGGAGGATTGGCAGCAAATCTGACTGTTTCCGCAACTTCTTTTAATTAATTTAAATCAAATTTATTAATACTACAATTTAAATAATTGATTATCCCAAAAATCAGGCTACTCTATAATATCAAAGTTCAATATCTGGAATTTAGATGTTACTTGTATGTGGTTACCCGTAATTTTGCGGATATAAACATTGTATGAAAATTATATATTATATTTATAATTTTGTAATTTAGAATAAATCATAATTATTAAATTTTAAAATATTTCAAAATCAAAATTTTGGTATTATAATTTTTAGGAAAGTTTTGAAATAGACTGATAATTATATAAATATTAATTTAAGTTTTCAAAATTATTTTCTTATGACATAATTAATAAAAAGAAAAAAATTTCTATTTTGCACATTATCTTCTCTCCCACATTGTTTTATTTAGATGTAAATTTGTTATAAATTTTTCGTAATTTTGTAAAATTACAAATCAACTAATCATACATTTTTTATTTAGTGTTTAACATAAAGCTCACACTTGGTAACCAAACAAATTTATCTTTAATGCTTGTAAATCATCGCACTATCTTATCAGATACTAATTTCTTTCACCAATATTTTTATTAAAAATAATTATAATTAGATATTTTTAACAGTATTATTTTCACTTTAAAAAGTTATTTTAATACATCCTATTTTAATTATATCTGATTAACTAATGATATATAAGAAATTTTATTTATATATTTAAATATGATATCATTATTTAGACATATATACTTGATATAATGTGATATTCAGTCCTTTTAGTACATCAAAATAGCATGTTTTTATTTGTATAACTTTTTAGAAATTTTTTATCATACATTGTAAAAATTTATTATACCATATAAATACATATCGTTATTAATTTTCTTTTATACTCAATTTAAGTTATTTTCCATATTCGATATTATCAATTTTAGAACTTATCGTTTATATTGATTTTTTATAGTCAATTAATCTTCATGCTGTAAAAACACACAAAACTAGTTAATTCACATTTATAGTAATGCATAAAACACATTTATTTCGACTAACAAATGAAAAATTAAGAACGTAAAATATAAAATAACCAAAAATACAACAAACAAATTTTATTATTCGTCACTTGTGTTTTTAAGTCTTATTTTCCTTTTCTATTTCAAAAAAAAAAGCATGCCAATTTTATTATAATCAAAGCTAATATAATGTTTCCATTTTTTAATTTTATATTATAGTAAACTTCTATTGATTAATATTTATTTAAACCACTTACCATGTAATTTTATTATAATGAAACATATATGAATTATATTATAAAGTATTAAATCTAGTCTCATACTAGTATAATGTTATGTTTTTCAAAAATTTATATGATAATAAAAATTTATTTATTAATATTATTTTTAACGACTTACCATATAATTTTTATTACTTTAATCATTTTTTGAAGTGATAACTCAACTATGCCATCAATATTTGTCATTGAAAAATGCGAGCTTTTTTAATAAATTGTATATTTGACAGTTTTGCATTCATTGGACATATTTTTAAAAAATATATAGTGTGTATAAGAAATATTATTAGGTTTAAGTTAATTAGACATAAGATTTATTTTATTCACTATTAATAAAATAATTAATAAAACTAAACATGCTTAAAATTTTCTATAAAATTATTTCTATAATATCATATTTACTTATATTTATATTCTAAATATCTATAATGTAATCTATGATATTTAATTGTTTCCATAAACAAATTATGTTAATTCATCTATATTTATGATGTTTAATTATTTGATTAGTAATATATATTAGATTAGTTTCCTTTAAAAAACTTAATTAAATAAATGAAAATCCAAATAACAACAACCAATCAAATTAAGATAATTAATTATAAATATTCTAAATATCATATTTATTTATATGTATATTGTAAATATCTATAATTTAATCTATGATATGTAATTGTTTCCATAAACAAATTATGGTAATTCATCTATATTTATGATGTTTAATTATTTGATTGGTAATATAGGTTAGATTAGGTAATTCTAAGATTAGTTTCCTTTAAAAACTTAATTAAATAAATAAAAGTCCAAATAACAACAACCAATCCAATTAAGAGAATTAATTCTAAACTTCACCTATGAATGACACATAAGCAAAATATATTTAAGTGACTTCTCAATTAATATATAGGAGGTTTCCTTTAAAAAACTTAATTAAATAAATAAAAATCCAAATAACAACAACCAATCAAATTAAGAGAATTAATTCTAAATTTCACCTACAAATGACACATAAGCAAAATATAGTTAAGTGACTTCTCAATTAATATATAGGACGATTTCTGATAAATTTGATTTAAACATTAACTATATAATATACTCCATCCGTTTCTGAATAAGTGTCACTTTGACATTTTGCACATAGAGTAAGAAAGTGACGGAAGTATATATATAAGTTGCTATTAATTAGTCTTATGTGACCAATATAATTTGAGATAAATACAATTATTTATGAAATCAATGTAGCTTACAATTAATTTTCAGCTGAAAATTGTATAATTTGCATTTGAATTGTAAAGCGATATTTTTGTGTAACAAGAAAAAAAATGTTAAATTGACATTTAGTATGAAACAGAGGGAGTATTAGTCACTTGAATTGACGTCACATTTGGTAGATAGATATTGTTCGATTTGGTTGTAAAAACTCTAAAAAGCGTCTTAAAAAGGGGAATAACCACTTTAATAGTTTCATTATTCATGTTTACCATAACTAAAAATATATTTTCAAAAATATATTTTTCATTAAAAGACAAAAGACTCTTATAACCTTTATTTCTATATATATAATAAATAATTATTTGAATAAAAAAATAAAAATGTATGTTTAGAATTATCCTATTTCAAAATTATGCCATTAATCCTGAATCGTCAACTATAAACCTTAAACCATAAACCCTCAGCTCTAAACTCTAAATCATAAATTCTAAACCCTAAATCTTAAATCCTAAACTCTAAAAAATAACGTTTTATTAGGGTGGGCAAAAAACCCAAACAGAACCGAACCGAACCGATCCAACCGAAGTTAAACCGACCCAAACCTAACCGTGCTCTTTATATAACACAATTAGTTCATGTTTTACTCAACCCGAATGGGTTGGTTTTGTTTGGGTTTAAGCCAAACCAAACCGATAACCAATATATTTTTATCTATAAATATAAATATATATATATATATATATATTAACATATTGTAAATTTTAGTTAAAATTTTGTTTTTCATTTTTTCTTAACTTTCATATATTTTTAAAAAATTCCAAATATGATTTAAATAATAATATTATATATTCTCTAATCCTAATACCTAAAGATTGTACTCAAAACAAGACCTAAAAACTATAAGCATCTAAATTGTAGCTGTCTTTTCTCTTTCTTCTCTGATATTCATTGTTTAAAGGTAAAATTATGTAACAAATTTATCGTTTGGTACTTTAGTTTTTGGATACATTGTTTTTTGACATTTAGTAATGAATTTTTTAGCTAACAAAGTTTATATTCTCACTTTATCTTTTATAGTTCGCATATCCAAATTATACCGAACCAAACTAACCATAATAGAGTAAACCGAACTAAATCAAAACCAAAGCAAACTAAATATAAACCAAACCAAACTAAACTAAACCCAAACCAAATCCAAACCAAAGCTACTTTGGTTTTAATTGGGTTGACTTTTATAAAACTAAAATTAACCAAACCAAACCAAACCCAAACCGAACCCGAAACTAAACTGATATGCCCACCCCTACTTTTTTATGATTTCAAATTATACTTTTTAAAAATTCTAACTCTAAACCCCAAACCCTAAACTCTAAACCCTAAATCCTAGACTCTCAACTCTAAACCATAAACCCTCAACTCTAACCTCTAAACCCTAAATCCTAAACTCTAAGAAATAATATTTATGTTTTTAAATTATACTTTTTCAAAATTTTAACCCTAAACCATCAGCTCTAAATCTCAAATCCTAAACTCTAAAACTTAAATCCTAAACTCTCACCCCTAAACCTTCATCTCTAACTCTAAATCCTATCCCACCTCTCAACTTCAAACCCTAAATTTTGATTAGTTAACCCTAAGGATTTTTTACTTGGTCAAAATTAAGCATATGATTATAAATGTTTTTTTTCCTATTTATAAGTGAGAGTGAAAATGGTTAGCGTAAACATGAAATATGGTATTATGAATATGGTATTTTTAACATCTAAACTATTAAAGCAGAATCTCTATTAGGATTCTACCATTACATTATTCAGGCAGTTACTTACATTATTGCTAGACATAAATACCTATTTTCAGTAAAAGACTTTGAAGCATACTAACCAATTGTATTCTTTCTAGGGATTAGAGTATAAGTAAAATTTATCCTAATTTATATGTTACGGTAGAAATTATGATCTATAGATGGAGATTGTGGAGAACAAAAAAGCCACATAGATTTATATGAACTTATGTCATTAATTACATTAGATATCTTAAGCCATTGCACAGGAGAACACTTGAGCTTATTCTCAATAAAAAATCTTCTTCCTCAACTTCTTAGAATCACTGATCAGTTATGTCTTCCTCTAGTATTTTTAGGGATAATTCTTTTGTTGCTTGTAGTTGGGATTGGGAGATCTCCTAAACAGTACCAATAAATGTACTTTGGATTTTTTTCTATGGTTTATGAATTTATAAATCTGACTGGTTTTTTTATTATTTGTGTTCTTGAAGACACTTTCAGATCATTAGTTCTGGTTGCTTTCCCCGAGTAATTCATGGAAATTTAGGGATGTTGAGAATAGAGAAACTTTTAGAGTTTTTTTTTATCGAGTATGAATCCACACTTGGTAGTAAGAAAAGATCGTTCTCACCACAGCTCCGGTGATGTTGGCAGTGTTCTAAAGGAAGGAGTTCAGGCGTAACGGTAGAATGGAGAGGAGAGACAAACTCCATTATTTGCGCCATTAGAATCAGGTTTAACGATAATGGGCCATCGGGCTGCATACAAATATATGACCATCCGATTACCAATTTAATGAAGTGATAAGTTTTGTATAGGTGGGACACGTGGCAAAACTAGAGCATTCAACTTACTGACGTGGCACTGGTATGATGCGTCCTGGAAAAAGTAAACAGTTTTTTATATATATATACTAGGATCGGCCCGCCCTACGGGCGGGATATGCCTTAATTGTACTTGAATTCATATATTTTCCTAAGTTTTTGATGTATGTGTGTTCGATTTGCATTTATAAGTTATGTGTATGTTAATGATTTATATCTTTAAGAATGTTTTAGGTGTAGTTAAGAAAAAATGTTTTAGGTGAGTAGTTGATTGGATAAAAGATTATGTGATATGGTTTATTTTGATTACTCACAATTGGAGTAGTGCCATGTTTTAATCTTCGTACTAACATCATCTCTTTCTTTGTATATGTTATAATAGCAATTATTTTCCTATCATGTAATCATATTCTCTCAACATTCAGTTGAAGTCAAGCTGATAACAATTTGAATTTGAATTTTTTATAGAAAATCTCTAAAAATTTGCCAAAACGGTTGCCAAATAAAGCTAACCAAAACGGTAGCAAAATAAAGTTAACCAAAATATGAAAACACTGAAACTGCGGAGGATGAAAATTTAACGATGATTATCAGTAGTCATTATTTACGGTAAAATGGGACAACCTCAACTGGAAAATTTAAGTCTTCCCCACATGAGCGGCAATGAACAAAGGGAGCTGGATGTCTACATGGTTCTCAAAACCTTCATCCTATCAGTTCAGAGTTCAGTCTCACCAGAAAATGCCCAGCCTCGGCAGCTCTAATGTTAGTTGATTTTGTCATCTTCCCCATTGAAGCCCACGAAAACAACTTCATCAGTTATCTGCCACACTAATGAAAAAGCTTTGCACTTGAAGACAAAAACAGCTTTGGTAACATCACAATGATGCATGTAAATGATAGGTCCCTAGACCATGTCCACTTCTACCTGAACAGATATACGTAAGTTGCCAATACTCTTGCCAATTTTTAGCTCAAACCGAATTCTTTTGCCTAACCAAACATTATAATTTGTAATACATGTCACAATGTTTTATATTACATCAAACAGGCTCAAGAAGACATCAATAATTAACAAAAAAACCGTTCACTCCTCAATCCCACCGTTGATTATGAAGCCTGACATGCAATGAGTATGTATACTAAATTTCAACACGATCAGCAATTATTTACCTTGTCAAACAATCTCCTAAAAATGCTGTTGCAGAACAGTTTTATCTATTTCTGCAGATTCAGTTGAATGTGGCCCAACTTTGAAGGTGAAATACTAATTGTTTATAACTTCTATTCATAATTCGGTTGATCCAACGAACTCTCTGCAATGAAATCTTTCCATATCTAACTTTGCCTTGATCCAATTTCCTTATATCTGGCCAGAAACCACCTCCAAAGTAGCCTACATACACACTGAATTTATAAAGTAAAGCTGCAGGTTTTCGGATCAGAGAAAACAAAAAAACATTCATCAACTTTCAAATCTATTTCTGGATGAGAGTTTACCTCTGATTCGAACACGGTATCTTTCTATGGATTCCTTGCAGCTTGATATTTCAATAGGCATAATATCCGAGATGTAGATACTTCTGGTCTGTTCAAAAATCGCTTCACAAAACTCATGTTCAACCAACTTCTATCTCACGTTCACGTCTAGCCATTGCTTTGATTTCAACAGAGTTCCAACTTCTTCTCTGGACCATTTACTTTAGATGTACTGTCAAACTTAGGTTTCTCAAACGACACCAATGACTTCTCCAATCTCACCTCATGCGAAACTTTCACACACCTTTCTAAATCACTTCCTTTTTCTTCCAAGCTTTAATCTTTCTCCTCATCACCTCCTTCCCCAGCCCAGTGCACTCAACCTCATTAATATTCCTATACACAAACACCATCTCCAGCACCAGATTCCTATTTAAACACAAAAAAATCTTTTCCAATAGCCGGTTAGCCTCAAGAGAGATGAGTATTAAGAGATGAATATGAGAGAGAGAGAGAGAGAGATGAATAGCAGAGAGGTTTCGAGATCGCGATTCGCAGATGAGGTACGAACCTATTTATACCGGAATCGCTGAATGAACGACAGTATCTGAAAATATCGTAGTGGGCGTAAGATTTAATGAGCTTAAAGACAATAAGAATAAAGACAGTAATCACAACGCCTCTGTTACGTATCTGGATCGTCATCGTATCTGCCGATCGCAAAGGTATAAAGAACACAAACGCGTTCATCAGGGTGACCTGGAGTTCGCGCAACTTCGATGGGCCGCTAACAATCTATGATGATAATAAGCCCAATCGCAAGCCCAGACGGAGGATAACACCCGAGACTCTGCGTTTCATTAAACGCGCCACATGTCGATCTCTCAGCGACTTAATTTCTGACGTGGCATCCTAGTTGTCGCAACAGGAGAGATACACCATACTTTACAGTAATAGATATAGATACATGAGTGTCATGATAAATATATTTATGATGCTATGAGATTGATTAGAAAAGGTTGTAGAAGCTCTGGACAATCATTTTCTTTCTAAAGTCCGAAGCAATCAAGCTTTAGCAATCAGGCTTTCGTTTTCTAAAGCATAAAACTAGAAAATAAAATATATTAACTTTTTCGGGATCAGTTTTAATAAATATTTTATTTCCTTCCCTGGATATTTTTGAAAATAAATCAAAGTAAAAAAGTAAGATTACAACTGAAATTTCCACAACCTAATTCTATATTTAAAAAAAAAACTAAAACTACAACACCATTCAATCAAGCCATAAATGTTTAGGAATCATTTATGGTAAGACTTATATTTAACACAATTAAGATTTATTTTTTTCACACGTTTACATCAGTAACAATTTTCTATTTTTTACTTATTTGTTAAGTTTCGTGATCGTATATTGATCAAAATCTTAAAATACTTACTGAAACAAATTATGAATTTCTTATGTATATAATAAATAATACAATGTATTGATCCATATATTTTATGAGAATGTGATTTTGTAAATGATTTATGTCTTGCATGCAATAAAAGTATTCAAGCCAGGACCGGCACAGAGGGCAAGCCACCCAAGCAACGGATTAGGGCATCCAAATTAGTGGGGCTATTTTTATAAAAAAAAATTAGTTGTATCTATAAGTAAATAATTTTTGTAGGTTTTCTTGTTAAAATATAATTAATAGGCATTTTTAGTTAGAATAAAATTTGTGAAAGCTCTAGTTATAATTTCTCTTGAATTCAGATTTGAACAATTCCAAAATTGGGAATTTGTTTTTGGACTTTTGTTTAATTTTTAAAAGGTTAATAGATGCAAGCGAAGATATTTTAAAGGCATCATGTTTAAATCTAGAAGTTTCTTTAAGGAATGTTAAGCTTTCATATATAATTGGTGATGATTTGTTTCAGAAACTAAAGATTATTCGATAATCAATGTCCGAAAAAGTTCGAAACACATAAATTATTTATCGCATATTTCGGTGTAGTCGCCACAACTGAGAGAAGTTTTTTAAAATTGATACCAATAAAGATTTATTTGCGATCTTCCATATAACCAGAAAAAATTTAATGAATTAGTTATATTATCATTTGAAATAGTTATAGTTTAAAAACTAGACTATATGATTCTAACTGATGATTTTGTAGAAAAGTATAAGTAAAATTATATTTCTAACAATAAGTGTATATAATATCACTGTTTTATAAACAGAGTGTAGGTTTCAATTTTCTTTAATGAATATTTACATTATTTTCCACTGTTTTGTAATATCGATAAAATCTGTATAAGGGCATAGTTTTAAATTTTGATTGGGGCTGTATCAAAGGTTAGTCCGGCACTGATTTAAGCTTATATTATATAAAGGATGTTAGCAAGTCAATTATTTCCAAATTTACATGTTTAAAATATGTTGTATATATTTTTGAAAATTTTGATATATTTTAGCTACTTGTTAAGTATCCGGATTGATAAAAAAAAATCAATATGGTTGAACTATAAAAAGTCGAAAAGTATACAATGAAAAGCATATTATTCTAAAATTGATAACAGTTAAATACATCACCTGTTGTAGCGTTTGTAATTTTTAAATGGCTGAAAAAAAAAATTCGGATGTTTTAAAAGGCAAATAAATGATGAAAATCTCACGTATATATAGAAATTTCTTTGGAAAAAAAAAACTGTTTAGTCAAAAATATATGAGTGGTACACTTGTAAATACTTTTAAAACAGAGAGATACCTCAAAAAGCTTCTCCTTTAATTTTGTAGATAAAAGCAATTTGTTTGAAAAAAATTAATGATGTTCATTTATAAATATAGGAATGACACACTTGTAAATACTTTCAAAACAGAAAGCTATTTCAAAAAAATGCATTATGTTTTAATAGTAGGTTTAGTCATAAATATATGAGTGACCCACTTGTAAATATTTTCAAAACAGAAAGGCAGCTAAAAAAACTTTATGTTTTAATAGTGTGATATAAGCAATTTGTTTGAAAAAATTAATGATGTTTAGTCCTAATTGTAGGTTTGGCACACTTGTAAATACTTTTACAATATAAGGTTACCTCAAAAAAAAGGATTATGTTTTAATAATATAGAAGATAGAAACAATTTTTGAAAAAAATTAATGATTTTTAGTCATAAATATAGGAATGGCACACTTGTAAATATTTTCAAAACATAAGGGTACCTTAAAAAATATTCTCTTTTAATCAGTACTTTTAAAACCGGACCGATCCGATAGTTAGACCAGGTTCAACCATAAACCGGTCATATAACCGGGTAGGATCAAATAATTGGTTAGACCATCGATCGGTCACATAGTCGGATTGAGTCTTCAACCTATTGAACTGAACAAAACCATTAATACCATCAAAAATTCAAAAAACCAACAATATAAACAAAATTAAGTTTATATTTTCAATGTTTTATATTATATTTTATTTATATTTTAACTATATATCACATTTACTAATATTAATTTAAAATTTATATAGTTTTAAAATACATTGAACCAAATTATTGAATCAGGTTTCATCCGGTCGAACCATATTAAACGTAACCCAAATATTTTATGGTTCTTCTTCCTGTCCGGTTTTAAAACACTGGTTTTAATAGTGTAGATAGAAACAATTTCTTTGAAAACTATTAAATCAGCTACAATGGTAGTCCTTACCATAAAATCCTTACCAAAAAAATAAATTTATAATATGTGAGGACCAAAAAATTTAGGATTCTGTGCCATAAATGTGTCTTCCAAACCGTAAATAAGGATCAATTATTTGTCAAGTTCGTTACTATGCGCAGGTCCCATCGCCGCGTAGAGATCCGCGATTGGCCCGCTTTTTTTTCACTGAAAAAAAATAAAAATAATAAAATAATATTAAACACTTACATAGGTTATCGTGCCATTGAATACCATCTTTATGGATGGCCTTAGTGATGTTTAGTCATAAATATAGGAGTGGCACACTCGTAAATACTTTCAAAATAGACGGCTACCTAAAAAATGTATTATGTTTTAATAATATAGATAAGTTCTTATATTTAGATCTCCTTTTCTTATTAAATGCATATATGTTATCATATTTAGGTAAACCAGTTACATATTTTGCATAAGCGAAAAGGTGTATGTAAGAAAATCGGTCAAAGCAATAAGAGCAATAAAAGCAATAAAGACCATATCTTTTTGAACTTAATAAAGACCATATCTTTGAACATAATTAAGACCATATCTCTGCGTATATATATATATATATATTCATACATACTCCTTAATAATCTTTTATGCACACAAATTTTTTTTAAGAAAGATGAATATCAAGAAATGCATTTTATTGATGATGATGGTATCGATAACAATTGTGACCATGGAAGGAAAAGTAGAAGGACTTTCATGCATGGACAAATGTTTGTTCTTGTGCGGATTTTTCTTTCAACATCCAGTATCATGCGAAGACAAATGTGAACGCAAATGTCATCCGCCTAGTCTTTCATCTCAATCATCACAGTAATGGCCTCTTCCCTTATTTTATTGAATTTGATTACCTTTTTGTTGTATGTGTTTGTCAGTTCCTTCTTAAAATTGTTTTTTTTTTTGACTAATTGTATAAAGTTATTCCTTGTTAAACTGTTATGTTTGTTTTTAAGACATTTAAAAAGGAGTTATAATTGTCTTTAAGAGATTTATCCATCTCTCCCAGTTTTGAAACTCAGCATACATGCTATATGTATAACAGTCATGAATGTTTTTGTTTTGTTTTTAGGCAATCATTAATCATCAACAATGTAAATATATATACAGATTTAAATACTTGCATTTAAAATAACCATACAAATATGCATGTATTTTATTATGTTGTGTGTATAGAAAAGCTAACATCTTTTATATGGGGAAATTGCAGGATGGAGATTATAGGAATGAGAAACATAAGAGGATAAATATATCAAGCAAATAATTATGATACTAGGTGATAATCCACATCTTGAGCGGGATAAAATACCTAAAATAATGTTTTTTTTTGCAACTTAAAATCATTATGTATTTGCAATTTGTTGTTTTCTTTATGTATGAGAACATGTTTCAAATATTATAAAGCATAGACGGGACACAAAATATTGAATATTTTTGTTGTTTTTTTATTTTAGTAATTATGGTTGTAATTGTTTAAAAAATTGAGTTCATTTTTCGTATAAAACATATGTATATAAAGCGTAATACAACAAAACATATTATATTATTTAACGTATTTTATAGATTTTTAAAATCTATGTTAGGCCCAAAACGAATTCAAATAGGCTGGACTAAAAACATAACCTTGTCTTTCAAATCTTCAATGGAGATAGCGAGATATGTTGGTGGTGTACTAGTATTTATGTGGAAACCACATTCAACTTAAGACATGTGATATATCATAGTTTTAGGTTTTTGACTAGATACAAATTATGTTCCTAAGTTTTTATGTATGTTTCCAGTCTTTTATGAATCTTTGTAGATTCAAGTACGTTTTGGATAAGATTTAATATTCTAAATGGTGTCGGTCGACGCCTATCGTAGACAGCAATTCCCATATTTTGTTTTTATGTTTTATGAATTAAAAATTGCACAAAATTTTATTTTTTTGCAATTAATTCCCTCATATATTTTGGACATACATCTATTTATTTTAAGTCATTGTTTAGGTTCAGTTTTATTTTATCAATTTTGGAGGTTTTTAGAATTTTGGAAAGATAAATCAAAACTCAGTAGAGAGATGATTTTGAATTTCCTTACATACACTTTTGATCTCTTAATGTAAGATATTGAGAATATGTTTCTGCTATCATGTCTGTGTAATTCACATGTTACATTTAGGGTTTTTCTAAGGTTGATGAATTGTTAGATTGATAAAATTGTTAGTGTGATCATATATTCTTCATCTCGATTGTTTTTAATGATAGATTTAGACTGAGAATCTGAAGATATTAGGATAATTGGTTGACACGAAAGTGTTAATAACTGCATGGCTTAATAATCTTTGATGAGCAAAATGCCTACCTGTAAAGAAAATTTGTTTAGGAATTTTGTGAACTTATCAAACTTGTTCTTAATGCTTGTCTGAACTGTTGAATTTGCAAAGAGATTTGATATTATAAGATCTAGACATATATAATCTCTGTAACGAAATTATTTTGATTGGAATGAAGTGATTTGAGTTCAAGAACTGTTCTTCATTAACCCTTAGGAATCTATATCGTATGCAATTCTGACTTCTAGTGAGCATTTTACTTTATTTTATTTACTTGCATTATTATTGTTTTGGTTTAGTTCGATAAGTGAAGTCTATTAAGTGATTCATAATCTTTGTGGATTCAACATCTAAACGCTGCAAATCTGAATTTGCACAGTAGCTCATAAGAATAGTTTGAGAATATCAAATTTTAGCGCTGTTGTCGGGACTCTTTGTTTCACCATTAGATTAGGTGTAAAATTTAGACTAGACTTTTTGTTTTCTGTTTACTTACAATTCTTTATATTTTTTCTTGTGACTTTCATGTGTATGATCACAGTACCATGATCAACAAGGAAACATATCTTTTGTATCTTTCGAATCAGTTGCATGATTTAGAACACACCAACCAAAAAGCAAAGATATTTTCAAATATGGTTAAAGCAGTCATACTAGTGGCTGATGTTGAAGGAGTCTTAAGAGAACCAGAAAGCTATGCCAGGAACAAAGCATGTCAAGATATTGATGCATAGGGAGCTGTGATCCTTGGTGAAGTGATTGTTGCCAGCGATGATGGGAATTTTGGAGCTGTTTGTGTGAGAACACTTAGAGACTACAACACACATGATCTGTTTTATACTAACATGACTGTCATTAGACCTCTTCCATTACAGAGGAATAATTTTAAGCTGAAATTTGTGTCTACATTCTTGTGGGTTAACATCCTTTTCATGGTCTTCCTTATGAGCATCTTATGGACCACATTGAGATGTTTGAGGATTTAGTGTTGAGCATCAAGGTGTATGTGTCTCTGATAACTATATTTTTTGCAAGTTGTTCCCATACTATCTATCTAGGAATGCAGTTTACTGCTCAATCAGTTGCAGCCAATATCTTTGACTACTTGGAATGACACCAAAAATCTCTTCTTTAACAACTTCTTTGATGATTCAGGGTCAAAAGAGCTGAGAAATAAGAACTCCACCTTTACTCAGGATTCTACTGAAGCATTCAATACTTCTTGGGTGAAACTCATAGCCTACCAAATAAACTGTCCACACCATTGTTTTAGTGAAATTCAAATGGTTCTGGATGATGCTGCATGTGAAGAAAGTTTTATATCATGAGTCGGGAAGAAGGTAAAAGATATATTGAGAACTTGGCATCCATTAATAGTACCAGAAAATGCACTCTGATAGTAAGAGTTAGCTGGAAACATGGGTGGAAATCAGACAGGTAGGTAAAAGCTAAAATTGATTCTGTTCATAACCTCCATGTGAGCAAGAATAAAAGTTCAGTTTGCTGCAGAGGCCGGAGCATTTGAACCAACTTAAGAAGCTATCCTCAGAAGCTTTAGTTTCAAAAACCTTTTCAGAGAAACAACATCTTTACAAAAAAAATCATGGCATTTACTTATCAGACATCTCCTGCACAACTCCAGAGATTATGATGAAATCTATGTTGGATCAGATCCCATAAAATCAGCAGAAGATGACATTGGATTTCGACAGAAATATAGTTTCGACGTAAGCTGATTTGAATTAGAAGTTTGAAACTCTGAAAACTCATTTCAAGAATCTAGATATTCAGGTTGTAGAGACTGTTGAGTCTATAAAAAGTGTAATAAGAAATGCTCTCTAGAAGATCAGACACCAACCAAGACACTTTGGCAATGCCATCATAGTAAAGAATGAAGAAAAAACATTGATTTGTGGAGCTCAAAGCTGGGAATGAAGCTTATTTTGGAGTCACGGGCTCCGTGTCGATCAACACCCATAAATTATTTTGGGATTTTATGTTCTGCCGGAGAGAGATCAATCATACTTGATACTAAGTTCTGATATCTCAGTCGATTGACACCCTACGAGAAGATATCAAGATTTCTCAAATAACTAGTATGAATTTTATGATCCAAACATCTTAAAGAGGTTCAAAATGCATCAGCCGGAGCATTTAGTGAAGGTTTTTTTATGAAAATAACAATATCAAATATCAGGTAAAGCCATAGTATTGGGTAAAGCCAAAGGCTATATCATTTGCTTTCCTATTCCTGATGCAGTTCATATCGGGTAAAGCCAGTCTCGGTCTGTTGTCTTGGGGTGCCTGAAGCCTAACCTTTTGAACCCATCTAAAAAGAAATATTTTGTCTAAAACGCTACATTCAAGCCTCCAACCATGCTCCATTCCGCCTTTTAATTTAGTTTCAACTACTATACCACAGTCGATATGTAAAAAGAATTTTTGATATAAATATGTAACACAATTTGGTGCCTAAAACTTGGGTACTTTGGGGAGGAATTCCAAAATGTAACACACATAAGGTAGTCATCCACATGCCATACATCCTTTTGGAATTACCCATTTGTGTGTTTCATCTAAACTATGAAATAGATAAGAAAACTTCTGTGCGACACTTTCTTTCCCTTGTGCCAAAATGCAAGAGAGCCGAAAAATCTGTTTAGTGTTCTTTTCCTTTTTTTTTTTCACAAATCTTGATCCATCACTAAGGTTACTACTACTCACTTCATTCAAAGAAATGATCCAGAAGATCTTGTCGCAACAAGTCCAAAAAAACTATTATGAACTCTCTCTCTATAATATATGTAAATTACAAATTTACACACACACACCACTCTCCTTTTATGGAATACAACAAAAGCATCAGAAATTACAAATTCAAGAAACAGAGTGACACCTTCTCTTCCGAAACATGAAGCGTTTCTCCGAGTTTGTCTTCTCCTCGGTATGCTTACCATTACCGGCAACACTTTGGCTTCTTCTAAATCTCAACATGATTGCGTTCAACTTGTTCAGACCTCTAGAGAGTTTCCTAAACAGTCCATAACGAGTTCTTCTGCTTGGCTTCACGAATTCTCTCTTCATCGAAACATGATCCTTCTCGAGATCAGTCAGCCTCATCCTCATCCTCGCCACCTCAAGCCTAAGCTCTCTTCTCACCGATGTGTAGTTGTCCCGGGGCAAAATCGCCCCCCTTGCCATCCCGCTTCCTGAATGGTTGGGAAACTGTCCCGGGAACAAGAAGAACTGGCTCTGACTCGAACCACATGCACCACTACCACCACCACCACTGGTCATCATCGTGTTCTTGAGCCGCGTCTGTTCGTAGAACAAGACTTGCATGTATTTGTTATAATCCCCAACTAACAAATACAATCCCTCGCTATCCCACCCCAAACAATCTAAAGCGAGAGGTTCACCTAATAGCACAACCCAAAGATAATAATGATAATAATATACGCATATCAAAAATATCAGAAATCCGCAGCAGAAAATAATACGAGTAAATTATCGATACTATAAGATAGTCGAAAAAAATTAACCAGGGTTTACCAATCCATGTACACTATATAATAAATAAATAACTCGGGCCCCAGTGACGTTAGGTTTCTCCTTCACTATCGGCAATATCCTATCTTCCTACCACAAAGGCCAGAAGAAGAAACTTTCAACCGACCGCGGCCCACAGTCATTCGGGTCACCGCGCGACAGCCCACAGTCCTTCGGGTCACTGCTGTTGGGCCCGAATATGGCCCGATAGCTGATTAATGGATAATGAAAAATGATAACAGGCCGCGACTGGCTCATCGTGAATTCGACACCTAAGTGGAACTAAGTTAGAGCCGAAGGCTGAGAGCTAAAGTGATCATTGAAAGAGGTCACGGTAAAGAGGAAGCTCACATCATAATAACAAGAAGCGCAGGACCCGGTCAAAGGGAAGCTGTTGCGGATCCCACCTCAAGCGGAGAGGATCTCGGAGATCGGTTGAAGACGACCTGAAGAAATCCAAGACTATTTAAAGAAAAGGTGGAAGACTAAAAAAACGACCCGAGACTACTGATATTCTACTCAATATTCATAAAAACATTCTCATTGTAATTCTCTTGTAATCTTCGTATTCATCAAAGATCATCTTTTGTAACCATCTCATTTCTATTATATCAATACAAATCGAAGTTCATTCAACAAGTTCTTACGGGATTCAGCCCGCGATAATCTTCCCAAACCTTTCCTAAACATAAAACCTGATCTAAAATCTAGGTGTGAGTTTTACCCCTCACAATTGGCGCCGTATGTGGGGAAGAAACAATGGAATCCCTTACTCCAACTTAAGGATGAATCCAGTCGATCAGACAACAAATTCATCTAACCGATGAACAGTATCCCGATGAACAGTACTCGGATGAACAGTACTGGATGAATAGTACTCGGATGAACAGTACTGGAAGAACAGTATCTCGATGAACAGTATGTCGGTGAACAGTATCTCGATGAACAGTATCTCGATGAACAGTATCCCAATGAACAGTATCCCGATGAACAGTACTCGGATGAACAGTACTGGAAGAACAGTATCTCGATGAACAGTATCTCGATGAACAGTATCTCGATGAACAGTATCTAGATGAACAGTGCTGGAGCAGCCAACACGAGAACCTCTAGTGGGATCGATCCAGGGCTCCCAGAAATGCCGTCACCTAAGACGACCAGAGAGGTACAGAGATTGACTGGACGAATCGCGGCATTGAATCGATTCATATCCAAGTCCACCGATAAATGCCTCCCATTTTACAAGCTTCTAAGAAATAATAAGAAGTTCTTATGGGACGAGAAATGTGAGGAAGCCTTCAAGCAATTGAAAGCTTACCTCTCCGAACCTCCGATCCTATCTAAACCAGTAATAGGAGAGCCATTGTACCTATATCTCGCTGTGTCAACTGCTGCAGTCAGCGGCGTTCTAGTACGAGAGGAACAAAACGAACAAAGACCAGTCTATTACACCAGTAAAAGTTTGATAGACGCCGAAACCAGGTACCCTGCAATGGAAAAACTAGCTCTAGCAGTCGTAACAGCTGCCAGAAAATTGCGACCTTACTTCCAATCGCACTCGATCGTCGTAATGACCTCACAACCATTACGAATGATCTTACACAGCCCCAGCCAGTCAGGGCGATTGGCTAAATGGGCCATAGAGCTCAGCGAATATGATATTGAGTATAGACCTCGAGCAGCAGCGAAAGCTCAGATCCTTGCCGACTTTATCATTGAGCTAACATCCGAGCAGTTAGACTCCGAAATGGAATCTCCGAAGTGGAGCCTATACGTCGACGGAGCCTCATCAAAACAGGGCTCCGGTATCGGTCTAAGGCTAACTTCTTCAGCAGGAGAAACCATCGAGCAGTCATATAGGCTCGGATTCAGCGCCTCAAACAACGAAGCTGAATATGAAGCACTAATCGCAGGGTTGAAGCTCGCCCTAAGCCTCGGAATCCGAGAGCTAAACGCTTATAGTGATTCACAGCTAGTAGCTAGCCAGTTTCACGGAGAATATGAAACGAGGGACGAAAGAATGGGGGCATATCTCGAAGTCGTCCAGAACCTCACTAGGCAGTTCGACAAATTCGAGCTAACGAGAATCCCATGAGGTGAAAACTCCTTAGCAGATGCGTTGGCTGCTTTAGCTTCCACGTCAGACCCCCTCGTAAAACGAATCATACCCGTAGAAGGAATCGAGAAACCAAGCATCGACATAGCTACTAAAGCTGAAAAAGAGAGCAAACTAAAAGCGCAACCCGAAGGTACCTGCCCTGAAGCAGTAGCTACCCAGGTTTTCACAACATTTTGGTTTCCAAAAACCAGAATATGCAGCGCAAAAAAGCATACCTCCGGGAACATAATCCAAGTCACGGAAGATATTCCTCGAAATTCAGACTCCTTAGAGCCTGATCTCGAGAATACCCCCGGGGGCACCAACTCAGACCCAGTCATCTGCAGAGTTAAAACCAGAAGCCGTACAGCTCTCCAAAATTCATCTGGAGGTATTCCTCGGAATTCAGACTCCCTGGAGCCCAATCCTACCAATACCTCCGGGGGCACCACGACACCAGGTCCCGAACAGGAACCTCCCTCGTCTCTTCATAATAAAGTTGTAGGAAGAGAGGATTGGAGAATTCCAATCACGCAATACATCCTGGAGGGAAAGACTCCACCCAATAAATGGGAGGCTCGAAAGCTCAAAGCATTAAGCGCGAGATATTGCGTAACTGAATCTGTCCTCCTCAAACGAAGCATTTCCGGACCTTACCTAAAATGCGTCCATGGCCTCGTTGCTATGAGACTCATGAAGGAAATGCACGACGGTTCCTGCGGGAACCACTCTGGAGGAAGAGCTTTAGCCATCAGAATCAAAAGACAAGGATATTTCTGGCCTACCATTATTGCAGATTGTGAGGCCTATTCCTCTTCATGCGACAAATGCCAGAGGCATGCACCGATTATACACCAACCTGCGGAAAAGCTGTCTAACATATCTGCCCCTTATCCATTTATGAGATGGTCCATGGATATCGTGGGACCACTAGTACCATCAGGAAGTGGAAAGAAGAAGCTACGCTTCCTTTTAGTCTTAACGGACTACTTCACAAAATGGATAGAGGCTGAAGCTTTCCAGCAGGTAACCAGGGTCGAGGTCGAGCAATTTGTATGGAAAGATATTGTGTGTAGACACGGCGTCCCATACGAAATCGTAACTGACAATGGAGGACAATTCATATCCCACGATTTCAAAATATTTTGTGACAAGTGGAATATTCGCCTGACCTTCTCATCACCTCGCCGACCTCAAGGTAACAGACAGGCGGAGGCTGCTAATAAATCAATATTAGCAAACCTCAAGAAACGCCTCGGAACCCAGAAGGAACTCTGGTCAGAGAAGTTACTTGAAGTACTTTGGGCATGTCGGACCACCCCACGAAAAGCTACAGAAGAAACTCCTTTCTCCTTAGCATATGGGATGGAAGCCGTCGTTCCAGCTGAAACCATTGCTGGTAGCCTCCGCCGGGAACTCTGTACATCCAATCCCGCAGCTAATGATCAACTCCTAACTGACAGCCTCGATCTAATCGAGGAAAGACGGGACCGAGCTTTGATTCGCATTCAGAACTATCAGCAAGCAATGGCACGACAGTACAATTCCAAAGTCAGGCTCCGGCAGTTTGCTGTAGGTGACCTAGTACTTAGGAAAGTTTTCGAAGGAACCAAAGAGCCAAATGCTGGGAAGTTAGGAACTAACTGGGAAGGTCCCTATCAGATCATCCATGTAGTACGACCTGGCGTTTACAAGCTCCGAAAGGTGCGAACCGGGGTACCTGAAATCAGATCGTGGAACGCCACGAATCTTAAGAGATATTATCATTAGGTACCTAAAATTCCCGAACTACGTTAGGCTTGATCCCTTGACTGGGTACGTAGGCAACTCCGTCATGAGTGCAGCCCCAACCTCATTTCAAACACTTCGTTCACTACAATCAAAGGGGGCATATGTCTGATTAAAAACACATATCCCGCGCAGCAAACGTATGATACAAGCAAATTGTATGATTGCTATGATACCATGTATCTAATTATCAATAAAGAAATTATTCTCGATATCTCAATGCTTTAACGAAACAGGTCTCTACAAACCTGAACCTAAGGTCTTAAAATCCTTAACAATCCCCAAAGGTCTTAAAATCCTTCAAAGCAATATCAGGTCCCGACGAACCTGAACCTAAGGTCTTAAAATCCTTAACAATCCTAAAGGTCTTAAAATCCTTCAAAACAATATCAGGTCTCGACGAACCCGAACTTAAGGTCTTAAAATCCTTCAGATAATATCAGGTCTCGACGAACCTGGACCTAAGGTCTTAAAATCCTTACCAAACCTCCAAGGTCTTAAGATCCTTGTCAAATTCTTAAAGGTCTTAAAATCCTTATCAAATCTTCGAGGTCTTAAAATCCTCATCAAATCACAAAGGTCTTAAAACCCTTACCAAACCTCAGAAGGTCTTAAAATCCTAAGCAAGTCTCAATGGGTCTTAAAATCCCACAAACAAGTTCAGGTTCCCAAGAACCCCCGCCTAAGGTGTCCAGATTAAACTTAGGTTCCTAAAAATTCTAAGCTAATCCCGATACTCCAAGAATTCCTCTTAAGGAACTAAAAACGACCAAAGTCTTCCAGACTTACCGTAATATTCGATTATGATCAAATTGTCATATTTCACGACTAAAGCTAAAAACTCAAAATGAACAGAAAACCAAGTTTGAAATTAAACAAGGGTTTAAAAGCCTCCCCAGGCTAACAAAGATTCGAAGTGCAAACGGATAAAGGTTTAAAAGCCTCCTCAGGCTATAAGTCTTGGAAACAAATGAAACAAAGCCCATCGGGCAGAAATCCTAGAAAACATGAAAGAGCCTCAACTCTTAAACTTCCTTGTCATCCGAGCTCTTCTCAGCTCCCTTACCAACTGGATCTTCCTCCTCAGGAACCTCCTCCTCCATCTCCTTGTTGTTACCTCCAGAGGCGGTTTCGACTGGGGCTGAGTAAGAACCCACCAATCCCAAATTATAACCAAACTCTCCAGAAAGGAAGAGATTAAACATATTGACCTCAAAAGTACCTGAGCTCTCAGAGAGTTGGGGAAGAGGGAGCTTGCCGATCGAGAAGTCCGAGACCTGAGCCTTCTCGTACGCTGCAACAGCTTCCGGCATTATGGCCACCAAGTGATCATACTCGTCTTGAGCACTCTTAATCTCGCCATCCAGTATGTCTTTCAGGAGCTCGGTGTTGGCTTGAATCTCTTGGGCATGAACCAGGAGGTCGACTTCGTCCTTCTTCTTGGAGAACTTCTCCTTGACAATAACCAGAATCTTGTTGTAGGCTTCGGCTACCTCTTTCTTTCCTCTTCGGACGGCAAGCCTGACCTCAGCCTCCTTGTTCTTCTGGCTGTTCTGTGATGTGGAAATCAGCTCCTTGACTTGATACTCGGCTATCTTCCGAGCAGCATCCAACTCCCCAATCTTCCTATTCTTCACCTGGAGGTCAATCAGCTGGCTCTCGATCGTCCCTTGCTGAGCATCACACTTAGAGCCAAGTCTCTTCACCTCGGCTTGGAGATCCGAGATCAGAGCCCGAGTCTGGTTGAGCTCAGTCTTGTTGGCCTTGACCAACTCAGTGACCTGGGCTAATTCCTCAGCACTAGGGGCATTGTGTACAGCGTCCTCGAACTTGAACTGAGCTCTGTTAATAGCACCAGCCAGCTGCGGAAAACGGAAAACGATTTAACAAAACCTTCCAAAGAAAAAGCTGAAAGATGAAATAAACTTCATACCTGACCCATGTGATGAGCAATATCGACGTACTCATCCTTGTGCGTGAGATTGGAGATCGAGGGGAGGGAACACCCGGGACTCTTCATGTGCCTCATCAGAGTAGCCAAACCCCACGGATCGTCCAAAACCGATCCAGGTTTCGAATGAGAAAAGTTCCAGCCAACGGTCCCTCCTCTAGAGGAGGAGGAGGAAGACCTCGAAGGCCTATCAACCTGGTCAGTTCGAGACCTCTTATTCCTCGGGGGCTCAGACTCCGGAGGATCCCTCACTATTTGAGGATCAGCTTCAGTCATCGGGACCTCGGAGGGAAGGCCAACTTCCTGAACCTTAGGCTCCGAAGAGCCAACACCTTTAGCAGGAGCAGAACCTCCTTCATCAAGAACCTCCTTCACAGAGTCAAGGAAGGATCCTCCTTGGTTCTTATCACTCCCTCTAGAGGAGCTGGCAGCCTTGGTCGATCTACCCCTGGAACGGAAGGAAGGTTGAATTGGCATCTTCTGTGATTGAGTCTTCGAGGAAGTACTTGCTCCGGAGGAAACTTCGAAAATGGAATCACCTTCAGAGACTAAGACATGAAAAAGATCCATTAGTCGCATAAGACTAATTCGGATAGTAAAAATCATGAATTGCGAATAAAAAGATACCTTCTAAACCAGCAACTGTTACTGAATCAGGAAAGGACGCCTGGTATCGTTCATGGAACCTAGCTGATCCAACTCTCGAAGTAGTGTAAGCTACCCAAGTGTTAGGGCTATGCTGTAGCTTCCTGTAGAGAGCTCTGGTGAGTTTGCTAGATAACTTGACAGGATCTTTGATTTCTGCAAAAGGAGTCAAAAGACAATTAGCGTAACATGACAAACAAAGGCAAACATATGAACATATCCCTAAAATCCTAACCGGAAATATCAGACCATGAGTTCCTGAGGTCACGGCCTACAGGAACCGTCGAAGGGTCAATCTTGACATAAAAATACTTCTTGCGCCATTCATCATCACTGGCCGAGAACTTGAAAATGCCTAGCCTGGACGACAGGGGAGATAGTAGGTACCGCTCCCGCCATCCTTGGAAGTACTCTCCTTTATCGAGAAGAGACTCATTAACTCAGATAGCCCAACGATAACTCCTTCCTCCTTGGCTCTAGTGATGAACCCGTTTATCACTCGGATGACCGATGGGCAAAGTTGAGGAAGAGCTATCTGGTAGTGATCTAAGAGATCCAGCAAAAGGGTGGGAAGAGGAAATCTAAGGTGGCACTTGGATATATATTTTTCGTGAACGCAGAACCAACCCTCCGGAGCGGTCTCGGGGTTCTCGTTTTCAGCACAAGCTCTAACTAGATCGCTCGTGCCGTGAGCCTGAACGGCAAGATTGACAACGTCCTGACCCTTCAAGAGGGAAGGGAAGTGAGGACCGGAGGAGGTGCTCTTGCCGCCTTTCTTCTTCATCCTCTTAACTCGTGCTCCGATCGAGTCTTTGCTCTTTTTCTTCTTGGCTTCCGTCATCTTCTCACCAGCTTCCCGTTTGACCTTCATAATACGGGCACCGGAGGCTGAGATCTGAACTTCGCCGGAACCTTCTTTTCGACTCATGATAGGAAAGGAAAGGGAAAATAGGAAGCAAAAGAATAGAATCGATCTAAGGCAGAATCTCAGAGAGAAATTCAAGGTGAAGAACTAGATTGATCGAGAGGCGGATAAAAAAAATATAATGACAAAAAACGGTAAAATAAAGGAGAGAGGGTGAATTACCTTGGAAACCGTCGAGAGGCGTGGAGGAAGTGGAGAGACAAGCAGTTAATTCTCTCAGCTTTATATCCCATCACGTCTCGAAAGTCGGAAATTGAAATTCAAACTCGCTTTAATCTAAAGCCGTCGATTTAACTAAAGATAGATTACAGCCGTCCGATCGGATAAGAATAAATGCGGTTGAGATAGCTAGTAATCATGATCTCAACAAGATAATCTAGCTTGGGCGGCTAGGTCTAGCTCCCGAGAATAACGAAACCTCATCTCGAGAGCTGGGGGCAACTGTTGGGCCCGAATATGGCCCGATAGCTGATTAATGGATAATGAAAAATGATAACAGGCCGCGACTGGCCCATCGTGAATTCGACACCTAAGTGGAACTAAGCTAGAGCCGAAGGCTGAGAGCTAAAGTGATCATTGAAAGAGGTCACGGTAAAGAGGAAGCTCACATCATAATAACAAGAAGCGCAGGACCCGGTCAAAGGGAAGCTGTTGCGGATCCCACCTCAAGCGGAGAGGATCTCGGAGATCGGTTGAAGACGACCTGAAGAAATCCAAGACTATTTAAAGAAAAGGTGGAAGACTAAGAAAGCGACCCGAGACTACTGATATTCTACTCAATATTCATAAAAACATTCTCATTGTAATTCTCTTGTAATCTTCGTATTCATCAAAGATCATCTTTTGTAACCATCTCATTTCTATTATATCAATACAAATCGAAGTTCATTCAACAAGTTCTTACGGGATTCAGCCCGCGATAATCTTCCCAAACCTTTCCTAAACATAAAACCTGATCTAAAATCTAGGTGTGAGTTTTACCCCTCACAACTGCCACGTTACACCGTCGTGTAACAACTCAGCCCTAGGCCATGACCCCGTCTCTCTGAGTCTTCCCGATCCAGCGAATAAGGGGTTTCCTTGAACCCGCCGGGTATGAGGTCTGAAGGAACACTAACTCACCCCTAATATGCCTAGCAATGTGGGTTACACAATGCTGTCGGCCAATAATATAAACAATACCAAACCCGGTAATATAACCGAGGTTCCAAGCAATAATCACAACAAACACAATCAAACATATTCCAGAATATAGTATAAAGACTAATTCCATAATATCTAACTATCCACAACCTAGCGATATCATCTAAGCATTCAGCAATCGCTAACTAACCAATCAACCTAACCATTAGCATGCTACTACGATTCTCAAGCAATAACTAAGCATGCTATCAACCAATCAATCTCAACTATAAAACTAATCAAACCGTTACTCAGTTAGATCCAGCCTCCTGACATGATCCAACTTCCAAGTAACGGGAACCTGCATGAAAACAACTTAGCAAACAATTGACTATAACTCACAGTTTTCGGTTGACCGTGGCCTCGACTCCAAACCCGACTTCTGCGATCCGAACCCTTTCTTCTTGACCTTCCCAAGTAGTCCCACGTCTGGACTGATCTTCACTCAAGCAGAGCTTCTGTAGATGCTGACTCAAATAGGGCAGAGTATCTATTCTCGATAACTCTCAAAAACTGCCGAAAAGACTCGAAAATGATCGAAACTCGAACTTTCTCTCTCTAGCTTTCTCTCTCACGTTTTTCACTGACTTTGAACTGGTCTGAATGTGATGAAATGGACTGAGGGTCGTTGGGTATATTAGTATGCAGCAACCAATCAGGAACAAGCCGTGTGGCAGCCCGTGTGTCGCTTTGCATGTCTACTCGTGCTCCACATGTTTGGCTGAAAGACCAGGGTGTTCTGCAAGGTGACACCACACCTTCCACATGTCTGATCCACGTCCAGACCTCATCCAATTCGCCACCACAGCGCACACATGTCATTCAGCATGCTTCAATCGCAGGTTGAGCGACACCTCGTGCTTCTGGGTGTCACTCCTCATGTGGTGATTGTTTGTGCGTCAACACCTCGTGCTTCCATTGCCACATAGCCCTCCACGCAGGTGACACCACGTCCTTATCTCATAGATGAAGTCACCTCGAGCTTCTCGGTCCATTCGACCGGTTTCGACCTTTTTCTGTGAATTTTCGACCCGCGATCAATCTCGAATATTTTTCTATGCACGTTCTGATGCGCTGAATATTTTTAATAATCTCCATAAGAATCCTGACATTGACGGAAAATATTTCCCGAGCCTCCGGCTTCCTCAAAAAATTCGATAATATCGAAATCAAGGTTTTTGGTCGATTCCGGGTTTTCCCATCATGCTTTGATCCCGTCGTGCTTACTTTCCGTCCTGCTTAATTTCCGTCCTGCTTCATTATGTCTCCAGAGTGATATTTTACCGATACGAATATTTCTCAAAAAAAAATTTAGTGGTTAAGAAACGTCGGCTTGAAAAAACGTCGAGCTTCTAAAACGTCGTGCTTCCAAAAATGTTACGCTCCCAAAACATCCGTCTGATCAATATTAGACATTGTCTAAGTATGGTCGAGCAGCTTACTCGACTCATGGTTCTCCCACGATCAATTCTTCGACCACTTGTACTTCAAAACTTCCCGATTGATCCTTATCGCCCGCAGCTCGATATCAAAACAGATGCTCGACCAATCTTCCAAATTCTCTGAATCATGCCAAGTGTTGTTTGATCAAAACTTAACATTTCTCATCACTCTTTCAATCTCAAAAGCTTGACCTCAAACTCCAATTTTATTATTATATTTTTTTACGGGTTTCTACAGTTGAGTCTATAAAAAGTATAATAAGAAATGCTCTCTAGAAGATCAGACACCGACCAAGACACTTTGGCAATGCCACAAGAGTAAAGAATGAAGAAAAAACATTGATTTGTGGAGCTCAAAGCTGTGAATGAAGCTGATTTTGGAGTCACGGGCTGCATGTCGATCAACACCCATAATTGTTTTTGGGATTTTATATTCTGCCAAAGAGAGATCAATCATACTTGATACTAAGTTCTGATATCTTAGAGTCGATCGACACCCTACGAGAAGATATTAAGATTTCTCAAATAACTAGTATGAATTTTATGATCCACAAACATCTTAAAGAGGTTCAAATGCATCAGCCGGAGCATTTACTGAAGTTTTTTCTATGAAAATAACAATATCAAATATCGAGTAAAGCCAGAGTATTGGGTAAAGCCAAAGGATATATCATTTGCTTTCCTATTCCTGATGCAGTTCATATCGGGTAAGCCAGTCTCGGTCTGTTGTCTTGGGGTGCCTGAAGCCTAATCTTTTGAACCCATCTAGAAAAAAATATTTTGTCTCAAAAGCTACATTCAAGCCTCCAACCATGCTCCATTCCGCCTTTTAATTTAGTTTCAACTACTATGCCACAGTCGATAGGTAAAAAGAAATTTCGATATAAATATGTAACACAATTTGGTGACTAAAACTTGGGTTTTACCAATTTGGGGAGGAATTCCAAAATGTAACACACATAAGGTAGTCATCCACATGCCATACATCCTTTTGGAATTACCCATTCGTGTGTTTCATCTAAACTATGAAATAGATAAGAAAACTTCTGTGCGACACTTTCTTTCCCTTGTGCCAAAATGCAAGAGAGCCGAAAAATATGTTTAGTGTTCTTTTCCTTTTTCTTTGTCATAAATCTTGATCCATCACTAAGGTTACTACTACTCACTTCATTCAAAGAAATGATCCAGAAGATCTTGTCGCAACAAGTCCAAAAAACTATTATGAACTCTCTCTCTATAATATATGTAAATTACAAATTTACACACACACACACACACACCACTCTCCTTTTTATGGAATACAACAAAAGCATCAGAAATTACAAATTCAAGAAACAGAGTGACACCTTCTCTTCTGAAACATGAAGCGTTTCTCCGAGTTTGTCTTCTCCTCAATATGCTTACCATTACCGGCAACACTTTGGCTTCTTCTAAATCTCAACATGATTGCGTTCAACTTGTTCAGACCTCTAGAGAGCTTCCTAAACAGTCCATAGCGAGTTCTTCTGCTCGGCTTCACGAATTCTCTCTTCATCGAAACATGATCCTTCTCGAGATCAGTCAGCCTCATCCTCATCCTCGCCACCTCAAGCCTAAGCTCTCTGTTCTCTCTTCTCACCGATGCGTAGTTGTCCCGCGGCGAAATCGCCCCGCTTGCCATCCCGCTTCCCGAACGGTTGGGAAACTGTCCCGGGAACAAGAAGAACTGGCTCTGACTCGAACCACATGCACCACTACCACCACCACCACCACTGGTCATCATCGTGTTCTTGAGCCGCGTCTGTTCGTAGAACAAGACTTGAACAGCTATCTGGATAGGAAGTCTCTCGTTCTGTGCCGCATGGCTGCTTGCGTCTTGAGACAGTTTCTGACAGCTGATAGTCTTGCATAGACGGTAACGCTCTGAATCTTTCATATTTGGATGAACCTAAACCAAAATAAAACAGTCAAACCAAAACTCACCTTAAGAGAGACACTCTTAGCTTTTCAGTTACCTTAAGGAAGATATCAATAGCTCGGTAAAGACTATCACAGACGACACGGGCATGGTCCGGAAGAAGCTCAGCGAGAGCTATGAACTTCAAAGGAGGGAGGTTGGAGTCGAGAGCCACCTCAGCTAGATAACTATCCATCAGCTTCGAGACCTTGAACATAGAGCTCTGTTTCGGAGACTCAGGCCCCTCGAAATCATACATAGCCATCTCGCTCTCGTCCACCACATCTCCGTCATCGTCTTCGTAGTCGCACTCGTCAAGATTCAAGAACATGGAGAAGATTCTTTGCACAGAGTCAGTGTCGTACATTCCGCCGGCGTTCGCCGGAATCAAGATGTCTTCAAGAGTCGCTTGGTCAAGCTGGTGGCTTATCCTTCTCTCGAGATCCGACCTACAAGAGACAGAGGCTCCTGATCCTATAGCTGTCTTCAACAAGGTCGATAGGAACGAGACAGGTGTCGAGCTTTTGTTGGCTTGCGTCGGGAGGAGACCAACGATCACCTCGAGGACGACTCGCTGTTTCTTCTGCAGATCAGAATCAAGAACCACGCTTCCTCTGACGAGACTCGGTTCTCTGATGATCTGCAGCGACTTGCGAGCGTAGCTCATCAGTAAATCGCTGATGATCTCATGGTTCAGACCTTTGGACTTCATCGCCGAGACAACTCTCTGGAAGAAATCGAGCTTGAGTACGAGCAGAGACCTTCCCCACCAATCAGAAGGTTTCTCCTCCGTCATCTCCGGCGCTAATCTCTCGAACTTCTGATCAAGCTTGAGCAAGCCAGAGACGAGCTGTTCTTTACAAGCGTTTACAGCGATGGCGTTCACGAGCCTTCCGACAAGACTGATCTCTTCAGCTACAGGTGATGATAACAGCTTCTCGATGGAGTGAAGAACAGTGATGGAGTTGGAGATGTCGTTGAAGACCGAGTCTTTCAGGTAAGCCTCTGTTCTCGCCTCGAGATTCTTCTCTGATAACTCCTCCGTCATTTCAAGGTAATGAGCCACGCATCGCAAGGACGCGATGTTTGACGAAGTGAACTGTAGAACGACGCCGTAGCAGAACTTCGCTGCGAGCTCAAAGGCCTCTGAGCCGCCCGGAACTCCTGGTAGGTTGAGGTGATAAGTGTTCTTTGTGTCTTTTGACTCAAGAAGAAGTTTTCTGATTCTTCCACTCCGAGAGACCAGAGGAAACTGAGAAACAAAAACAGAGACGATGGTTTGCCTTTTTTTTTTTTTCTTCCCGTTCACTTAGTTTAGTTCGAATTTTATTACCTTGTGAAGTGAAAAGCTTGCGGAGCCGACTTCTATAGTCAAGTCACTCGTAACGTCCGAGACCGGCCTGGAAACACATACACAAATTTTTGAGGACCCATAAGCTAAAAACGTTAACATCTTTTCTTGTCTGAAAAAAGTAAGAGATATTAGTACCATTGAGGAGTGTGTCTGATGCTGGAACTTGGGCGAAATGCTCTTTTGCCGGAAACAATTTGCTTAGACTCAGGAACAGTAGCAACACCCATTTGATCTCTTCTTTTACAAAACAGATCCGAACTTTCTTTTTGGTTTTGATGTTTCTTATCAGACAATTTAGCAAACCAATGTTATCGCAAAGACCTGCACATATGCTTTTGTGTTTCTACCAAAGATTGTTCTTTCTGTCGGCTGCAAATGCTCTCTGTGTCTCTGTCTCGCTTTACATTATGAAAGATTGTGCGGAGGAGTGAGTAAAGAATTCAAAAAATGAATACTTGTTGTGAAACTGTGTTTTATTATTGAATCAAAGTGTTCCTTATATTGGAAATACATGGCGACATGGGCCTAAATACAATGGGCCATAAACGGGCCAATATTACAAGTAAATATCTAATGGGCTGGACATCCATAAACATAATATTCATAACACTCCCCCTTGGATGCCAGAACCATATAGAGCTTGTAGTGTGCTTAATGTTGCCTCATTAAAACCTTACTCGGAAAACCCAGTGGGACAAAACCGAAGTGAAGGAAAAAGAGTACAACACACACTACTCCCCCTGTTCTGGACCTCCGTTCTTCAAGTCTGGCGCATGGACACTTTTATGGTTTAGCTTCATGGGCGCCAAGTCTTGAACTGGTCCTTCTGTTGCCACGTCCCAAACGGATAGGTAGACTTCATAGATGTGTAGTTGGTGTAGACATGGTGAAGAAGTCGGCTAACATTTCTCATGACTGAACTTGTAGTACTTTGTGCTTCTTCATCATTCTCCAAATGTGTATAACCTGTTTGAGACCTTGTATAAACCTGTAACATTTATTAAAACCAAACAATCCCTTTTCTTTTGGGTTTGGTTAGTATAAATCAATCTCAAACTTTTAGTTCCTTAGAAGGCAGCTTAGGATATATTGATCATGTCTCATTGTCTCATGTTTGGACATGCCAAATTTATCTAAGTAAAGTGCTAATAACACTTATGGCAGGGGACGTGTATGGCTTTAGTATCAATGTCTTATGGTCTGAACATATCCATAAAACTTATCCGACCTAGTATGGCTTGCCATATCAAGGCGCCAATCATATCAATACATTTCTTTTGGTCGGATGTGCATAAGTCTTAAAAGTACTTATGTAAAGTCTTTCCTAGACCAATGACACATGCCTTGTCCATAGCCATACCACGATTTGAATATAGTGGTCACTGGAACCGGTTTAGTCGGAACATGATCGAGGGGATCGAGCCGAAACGGGGCCGGAACAAGACCGAGATGATTACATGGTCCATCTTTCTTAGATAAATTTCGACCATGAATGCCTTAGTATATCCATGATCTACTCGGATCATGCTATGTCCATTGTGTGTGTCCCGTTCATAGCTTTTGACCAAACTCTTCATGAACCTTCTTTATTATATGTCCATAACTTGTTCATGAATGGCTATCATGCTATAATTTGATGTTCATCAAAACTAAGCCACTTTTGGATCAATATGCCGTTCCCCTTACTATGGACGTTTCAGGTCGGACAAGACCGAAGGGAACGGATCGGAACGGGCTGGACTAGAACCAAGATGATTAAGGTCGAACTAGGTTGGACGTGATCCTAGTTGATATGGGTCTTTGGTCGTGAATCTGATGGATTCATCCTCTTATTCTCTTTTGACCATATCACATTCTATTCTTGGTACTTTGGATCATAGATCTCAATACATATTCATGGCTATCATCTCCACTATAGATCATTGTATTCTTATCATAGCCTGTCCGAGAATCAATCGATCTAATCATCCTTTCTTTAAGTATGAACACAAGGGATTTCCTTCATAATATATGCATGGAGTGTTCAGGGACGTTCTTATAGAACTCCTTTCACTAAGTATTACTTAGTCTTATCCTTTACATGCATTATATGCTTTATATGCAGCTGCCTTTCGTTTCAGTCCATGAATAGCTTAGGAACAAAACTATTCTATGAGAATTTCTTTTCTCATCTTTCTGATACTCTTATCATTTCTTTATCCAGTGATCAATCATGCTGCTTACTACATTTCCCTTTTCTTATATCCAGACCTTTATCACTTTCGGATTTGTAATAGCATCCACCACATAGGAGTATATCTCCTTATAATCTGTTCCTTGGTCTTTGTGAGTATCCTTGTGTAATAAAGCCATTCCTTGAATGCTTTAAATAGGAATATTAACACCTTAGTCCATGTCTCACGATTTCTTTTTCTTTCCCACACAGGACCCATTTTTCACTGGTTTTATCTTATCAGATGGTGTTTCTATATATGGCCAATACACCCATCTCTTTTATAGATTCTTTGAATCTTTCTTAAACCCCCACAGTTTCTTTTAGTCTATGAATGCATTCTTGTATTCTCGTGGGTTCTGATCCTCGCTTATATCTTTTAAACTCAAGTGCTATTTTCTTATGCATCTTTATCTTTTGTGTATGTATGTGTCGACACTTCTTTTATAGTGTTCCATTGTGTTCCAGACATGAACTAATCGATTGGAGATTTCATTCTTACTAAGAACCTTTATTACCTTGCAGTTTGGCGTCCCAAACTACATGGTCTGGTATCTTAGATGTTCAGCTGCGCAGCCTTATCTAAATGTCTAGTCTGGTTTCTCTTATGACCTCAGATATGTCTTTTATTTGCACCTTTCTTTTTATTTCCGAGGTTCCTTATCTTATGGAACATGTTGGTCTATCTTTAGACTCTATAGCAACTTGATTATGTCTCTTCTAGGACATTAATTTCGTGGTGCTTAAGCTGGTATGACTTAGTCATTCTTTTTCTTTTCTTTTCGGGTCTAATTTGTCTGGCATTCTTTTAGCTAGCTTTGTATGATCTTTCTTTGGACGTCTTAAATCATATTCTCTGGTCCGAGGATCTTGCCAAGACAAGGATGGTTAATACCATTCCATTTCTTTATACTTGTACCAGCTTATTTCTTTCTCCCCCTGATGTTGGATAGTCGGATTTAATCATGCAATCCGTAAACCTGGCCTTAATCTGATCACCCATATTTGGCTCAAGGTTTCTTATAAAATCGTGGGAGAAAGCATTCTCATATCCAACATATATTCCCAATCTTATCTCATCTTTTTATGAGGTTCCATCCTAGACGGCACATATTATTGTGGTGGTCTATACATAATCTCTTAGGATGGTCTATGTCTGGATCATGACCCTTTATCATTCTTAGATGGGAATATCTATGCTCACTTTATATGGCCTGATGCATATTTTTATTACATGTAAATCCATGTGTTTCCAAGCATTAGCTAGTGATCTTTGTATCACAAAGAATTCGGCCAAGTTCTATCATGGTCATAGACCATGTCACTCGGATTTTTAGTGTTGTTCATGGACCACGGGAGTGTCATTTCTCCCCCTCATGAACATGCAATAAATATTTTAGATGCTTGGAACATTATAGCCTATTGAGTTTCCCTTGTGTACATGTTACACAACGTGAGATTCTATGGGATAACTCTTTTGTGCCTTTTTCGATATCAATCTTTGCATCAATTTTAAAGACCTGGATGGCTAGTCCAGTCATGCCATAAAGTGTGTAAAATTTTGTGGTCAACCTATCTGGTTACCTAGGCCTTTTGCCTTTATCATACTGATCTTTTAGCATAGTTTAGATCAGTTGGGAGTACAGTCTCGACCATTTTTATGTCTTGGGCGATTTTTACTTTCTTTATAATCTTAAGGAATTTATATTTCTTTTGCCCATTGGTTCAATGCGGAAACCATTCATTTTAAAATCTTTATAACTCAATGGGTCTTTTATTAGGTGTATATAATGCCTTGGCCGAGTGACTATACTCTTATTTATAAACTCATATATACTCTTATCCATATCATAGAGTTTTGATGTCGAAATTTTTTTTTTCAAGGCATCTGAAGTCTCATAATCCATCTGATCATTTTCTTTTTCATGAGTTTCATACTCTATTTGATCAGTATGGTCATGATCCATGTCATCTTCACCATCTCGGTAAGCCATGTTGGCTTCCGGATTTTTCTTCAAACTCTCTATGTAAAGCTCATACAAGTGCTTTGGAGTTTGGCAATTATTTGCCCAGTGATTACCCATACCACATTTGTGACACAAAAAAGATTTTATTTAAGGTTTAAAAGACACACTTCGACCTCGACCTCGACCACGGCTAAAGCCGGGTGTGGTACTGCGGCCTCGTCCTCGCCCATGTGTCTTAAATGTGTCACGACCTCGTCCATAACCTTTCCCACGGCTAGGGCCGGAATGGTTGTTGTGCTGGACGAGATTACTTTCTTTCTTAGGCTCCAAAATCAGCCTAGAAATGTCGGGTAATGATTTTGTACCGGGAGGTCTCATCTCACTGTTTCTCATTAATAACTCATTATTGGTCTCAGCCAATAGTAAACAGGAGATCAAATCAGTATAGGTGGTGAAACCTCTTTCTCTATACTGCTGTTGCAGTAACACATTAGAGAAAGTCTTGTTCAGTTACTTCTTCACCACATTGTTTCAACATTGAAACTATCTTAAACAGAACCGAGTTGTATTCATCCACAGACTTATAGTATTGAAATCTCAGGTTCTTCCACTCAAATTTTATCCTTTGGTAATAGCACCGTTTTATGGTGATCATATCTCCGCTGTAAGGCGGTCCAAAGTTCTAGTGGATTTTCTTTACTGGGGTACTGATTTCTTTAGACTCTCATTTAGATGGTGGCTAATAACTAATATTGCCATGTATCAATCTTTCTCATTTGGCAATATCGCCTTCTGTGATTCATTCACCAAGTCCTTTTGACTTTAGGATAACCTCGGTATCCAGTGCCCATTTTAAATGATTATCTCTTTAGAGATTTAGGACAGCATAATCCAAGTTGATTTTCGACATCTCATATTGTATATCACTCAATCTTTATAAGAAAATCAATCATATAAATCGTGTGATCAAGCAAACAATCGAGTTAATGCTTTCCTAATACACAAGTCACACGGCTTAGATATATGTCTAAAATATAAAGTTTTTCCTTTTATAGAACGTTTCTGAAAATATAAATTTTCTGAAAATAGAAAGTTTCCTTTTATAGTAAGTTTCTAAAAATAGAAAGTTTCATTTTATAGTAAGTTTCTAAAAATAGAAAGTTTCCTTTTATAGTAAGTTTCCTTTTATAGTAAGTTTCAGAAAATATAAAGTTTCCTTTTATAGTAAGTTTCTAAAAATAGAAAGTTTCCTTTTATAGTAAATTTCTAAAAATAGAAAGTTTCATTTTCTAGAAATATTCTGAAAATATAAAGTTTTTTTTTTTTTTTTTTATAGTAAGTTTCTAGGATTTATAAGAAATCGATCATAATTATGTTTTAGGAGATGATCAACTTCAAAGTTTAAAATCGATTTGATCATTCAGATCAATAATGTTTTCGAGATTCAGCAAGCCATTGAGGCTGTGATTTTAATTGATTAACAATCTCAGATCGAACTTTAGGTTTAAGAGCTCCGATTTACTCATGGATGGGTTTGGACTTATTGATCTAGGTTGTTAGGGATTTTGCAAGATTTTAATTGTCATAACCTTTAACATCAAACCAAATTCGATTGTTTGTGTTCTCTTTTAGAGTTTCAGACAGTTTACCTTTGTTTAGAGAAGATCTGAAACCGGACCACCAAGAAAAAGAGAGATCGTAGATGGATTAGGGTTTTGACGGCGCAGCTTAAAACGGGAAGTGAGCGCGCGTCTGAAATCGGATTGATGTGACGTTTGCGGCACTGGATTCTTCTCGTCGAGATCTTCAAATTGATAGGTTGATCGTCATCTGAATCCTTACGGTTAGAGAGATATGACAGTTTGAAGTTGCAGCCGGAATTAGGGTTTTAGGTCACTTGACGGCGCGTCTTAGAATAGCGATTGAGAGCGCGTCCGACGTCAGATAGAGTCGAGGCCGACGGCGTTGGATTCGTCTCGTCAAGAGCTTCAATTTGATATGTGGCTCGTCGTCTGGATCCTTACGGTTGAAGAGAACGAGCTGTTTGAAGTGGCGCCGTCAATTAGAGTTTTTGAGGTAGCTCGGGATTTCAGAGTTTCGTGCTGATAACGTGTTGTGAAACTGTGTTTTATTATTGAATCAAAGTGTTCCTTATATTGGAAATACATGGCGACATGGGCCTAAATACAATGGGCCATAAACGGGCCAATATTACAAGTAAATATCTAATGGGCTGGACATCCATAAACATAATATTCATAACAATACTATTGTTTTATGGACATTTAAATTAGTTAATATAAAAGTTAGTTAATGCTACTTTATCTTCCGGAAATTAGGACACTAATCCCGCTTACTATAGGTAGACCGAGACTATGGGTATTGAGTATTTGATTTCATGTGGTAATTTTTTTTTCTGGACCACATGCGGTAATAATAGTTATTTGATATTTTAAGCTGATGATTGATCTATATGATCATGTCAATACTAAAATGAATAGATGTAAAAGGAAAAGAAGAGAGGTGTGTTTGATTGGTTGTATTATTCCGATATAGTTATCAAATCACCTCAAATTTGATTAACATAATAATAGTTTGTTGTCAAAAAAATAGATGTGTGTTTTTATTTATTTATTAACTATGAAAATTATTTATTAATTATGAAATGCTAATAATATAAGTATTCTTAATAAATTTATTCTTAAAAACATGAATTATTTTATACTTGAGTCAGTACTAAACGTAAAAGTAGGAAAATTCCGTAATAAATGTTTTCTTAACATAAAAACAGTTGTTTTGAAAACTGGATCGGATCGGCCGGTCGAACCGATCTGACCGTGACTCGCTGAAGAAGCCGAGTCTGGTTCAGTTTAAAACCCGGATTTGATAAAAACCAGTAAAACTGGCTGAAACCCGGTAAAACCGATGACCCGGTTTAATTTTAAAACCCGGTTTTTTTAAATTAACATATAATTAAGTGTTTTTAATTATTACTAGCTAAAATTTAATATTTTATAATTAGTGTTCAACTATCACAATTTAATTGATTTTTTATTTTTCTAAGAAAAAATGTGAAAAATATATTTTTGATTCTCATATATTATTTTTATTTTATCATATTCTTAAAATTTGAAATGTTAGTTGTAAACATTAATAAATATGATTGTTTTAGCTGTAAATCATTTGTTTTTTTTTTAATTTTTAGTTTACATAGTAATCAGATTTATGTTTGTTGTTTATTTTGAGTTAATAAAAAAATAGAGAAAGTATTATATGTAGAAATAAAGTTTATATAGTATAAATATATAATTATATATATTTTTATATAAATAAAAAATCCGGTTCGACCGGTTGAACCGGTCTAACCAGTTAACCATTAGCTTCACCAAATCGGTGTCCGGTTCGGTTTTCAAAACATTGCATAAAAAACTAACTATACTAAGTGGTCTATGGACAAAGACTGAAATAAAACAACTAACAAGGTTAAATACGAGATATCCTAGTTAGTAAGCTATTCGTTGTCTGATTATGCCCTCTCAACATACAGAAGATCGATTTACCAAAAAAAAAAAAAACATACAGAAGATCTTGAATTCTGGAAACCATCTCTTAAGGACTTCTACCTTCCCTAATTTCGTGGAAAAAATTGGTTATGCTTTTGTGTCCTGAGTCATCAATAAAACAGAAGTTATGAATTGTCATAAACAGAAGTTTATACTACTGCTAATTATATCAATATGTAATTATATAACCGCAATCTATGACTGGATATATTTTTCACTTTTGTACCTTCTGTTTTGTGATTGAAAAGCAATATTTAGGTGATTATATATAGAGTAAAAAAAGTCAATTAAGTGTGCTGTTTATTACTTATGCTTTTCGGTGAAAAGTTCGAAAGGTTTCTTATCTTGTCTTTTATTTACACGGTATGTTTTTCTTTCTTTTTTTAATATAAAACAAAAGAAAGCAATCAATTGCATTGCTTTTGGGGGTTATAATCATACCTATATGTTTTTTTTTCAACCCCGCAAAGATTTTTACTTTTAAAGTAGCTTAGACAAGAAAACAAATACTCGAAAAAGTGTATAGTAGCAGATTAGACTAAAGTTACGAGAACGAAGGTTCGCCTATCCTACTCAAAATTATATACTGTCATACATCAATACTATTAATTCTTCGACATATCCAATTGATATGAGATTATGTCCAACAACTTAAAAATATAATTGTATTAACAATTAACTGTATAACATATATGTAACTGCACTTAAAAAACAAAACCACCCCTTTTAAAAAAACGTAACCACCCCCTCTTAAACAAAAACGTAATCCTATTTGACAAGTCAAAATATATGAAACCTTATACAAAATCAAGGTTTAAACTGTATTGGATCCAATTAAAACACTATGTATATACTCTGAGAAAAACACAAGGTTTAAACTGTGTTGCTTTTTTTTTCAGAAAATATCGTCAAAATACAAAAAGAGATTGTGGTAAGTAAGAAGTATATAAAGAGGACGTGGTTAGTGTTTGATCAAAGGACAACAGTTATAAAATAATCATTTTTTTAAAGTAGATCATGTATTAATATTGATTCATTAATAATTCTTTACGAATAAATTAAAAAAAAAATGAATGTGTTAAATGACTATAGCACAAGTGCATAGTTGTAATGCAACATCACAAATTCAATCAAATTATCAATACCTCTTACAAATAATAATTAAAAAAATTTGATGCCAAAAAACATTAAAAAACTTAACACAAATATGATTATAAAGAAAATACAGATATCATTATAAAGTAACATACATATATAAAAATTAAATTTTTTAAAAAGTAAAATAAAAAATATAGCCGTCTTTAAAAAGAAATCTTTTTGACAACTATTAGACATGTCAATTAGGGTCAAAGCCCGCATTTCGAACCCGCCTGACCCTAAATATTAAGAAATATAATTGGTTACAGCTTAGATTTTATAAAAATTATATTTCTTAAAAAATATAAAAAAATATCCATCCTTTTAAAGGCAGATCATAAATTTGGTTCAACTTTTTGAAAAATCGATTTATGGATGCGTGTTATGAGTATGCGGATTGGTAAATTTTGAATTGCGAGTACCCGCCGACCCGAAAAGTATTAAAAAAATAAAAATAAAAAGAAAAGTAAACACTTTTCTAAAATGATGTTAATTTAAAATTTTAAAATATATGATTTTATTATAAATTTATAAATATATTTTTATATTTTTATAATATTTAAATAAAATAATTATTTTTAAAAAAATTATAACCCCCAGATTATCGCAAAATTAAATGGGGCGGGTGCCGGTACAAATTATTTGTTTGCGGGTTGTGCGGATTATAATTTTTGACCAAAACAAAATTGAAATTTGCGAATTGGCGGGTTCGACTGGCAACCCAGTTCTACCGGATCAATTTTTAAATTGCTATTATTTAATGAAATATATTTTGATTAAGATTTATACACAAACTAGATTTTGACCCGCCCTTAAATATGATTATACACAAACTAGATTTTGATTAAGATTTATACACAAACTAGATTTTGTATATATTTGTATTTTTGTAATTTTATTTGTGTATAAATTTTAATCAAAATGTATTTTATTAAATAATAGCAATTTAAAAATTAACTAGATTCTGATCCATCCTTTAAAGGGCGGATATATTTTTTATTTTAATTTAATATTCATATTTGTGATTTCTTTGTGATTATATTTGTATTTTTAATCATATCAATACTATTAATTTTGGAACATGATCTATTGATTTTAGTTGGATCCATTTAAAAAAATATGAAACCTAAAAAAAATCCTTACATGCGTGTGTTATATAACTGCTATAATCTAAATAACTGCTTATGCTCTATGCGTGTATACCATGGGTGTTTCACTGTTTTGTCGGGATTATAGCAGTTATAGAGAAAAAACCTTAGATCAGGAAATCATTACAAAAAATATTAATTTTTGAATATTAATTTTTGAATATTAATTTTTAAAAGTTAATTCTTCAAATATCTACACAAACAATCTACTAAAAGAGAATCATTAAAAAAAAATCTGCTTAAAAAAATTGTTGGACCCTTTTACTAACTAATTATTTTTGGTCCAAATATTTTAAAATACAGAAATTAAAAAATAATAATTTAAAATTTAAATCATGTATAATTTTTTTATTATATATACTTTATAGTAATTAAATTAAATAATGATTTTTAAAATATGTATATAACCCGAGGATAACCATAAAATTAAGCGGAACGGATGCGGATACAAAATTATTTGTTTGCGGGTTGTACGGGTCATATTTTTAGCCAAAAACAAAATTTAAACCCCGTGGATTGGCGGGTCAGCGGGCGAGTTCGACCCGTAATCCAGCCTTAACCGTGTATATACCAGATTAATTTTTAAATTGCTATTATTTAATAAAATACATTTTGATTAAAATCTATACACAAATAAAATTACAAAAATACAAATATAATCAGCAAGAAAAAACAAATATCAAAAGTTAAATTTAAAATAAAAAATATACCCGCTCTTTTAAGGGCGGGTCAAAATCTAGTGATTCGTTAAAAGATTATCTCAATCAGCCAAAGTTAAATGTTTGCTATGTGTTCGCTTTTTGTTATATTTGCACAAGTTGTCTTGATCAACGTAATAACTGTAACTTCCGTCTTTACTAATAAAATCCGGATGTTGAAGTTCATTTGCGTTCATCTTCTTTCTGATAGGAAGATTATCTACCTCGTTGTTACTTGTGTATATATATAGCTAAGTTATATCCTTCTAACGTCCATAACTCCGAACTATAGAACAACCTAGCAATCTAGCATGAAGAGAATGCTCCCACGTAGTTTGATTTTTTTTTGTGATCTTCCACTTAGAAAATCGTATATCATTTTGTATACCTACAAGTTCAGTAGAACAAGATTCATCCACTCTCCTTCATTGTTTACCACTTGCAAATACAATAACTGAAATTATACCCCAAACTAGAGTATGCATAGGACCATGTATATGAAACTCAGTACCTTTTTTTTTGAACACTCGGTACTATTTATACTGAAATAATTACATTGACAAGAAAAAAACGAGAGAGCAATGATGCTTGATAATAATAGTTTCTTTATATTGTAGGGTTTTTCTCACTTCCTCCTCATTAATTTTAAATTGAAAACAAAATTTATATCCATCATTTTTTTTTTTTGGTGTAACATCGCCAAAAGTTTATATCCATCATTTCTTTGTCTCTTTTTATACCACTTTTGCAATTCTATGATCGATTCTTGGATTAGTGCGCTGAACGAACGGGTGGTGCGTTTCACTCATCGCATGTTCCCTCTTAACGCCATTGCATCATCTACTAAACTATTATATATACACGCAGGTTTGTGTTTTGTATTTTTTTTTATATCTTTTATCTTTTTAATATTTTAAACTTTTTAACATTTTTACTTATAGTTGCAAATGTCAGGCATTAAATTATTTTTTCTGTAAAATATATTTTAGCTACAAATTTTCAAGATTTGCTAGAAAATTCTAGTTCGTTTAAAAAAACAAACAGTCTAAGTATAAGTCTTTGGTCTTCAAATTTCTCTAAGTTCTGCTTAGGTTTCTATTTTGTAATTTAACTATTTTCTTCATTTTAAAATTATGTAGATGGTTTGACCAAAAAGCTAATATTAATATATATATATATATATATATTAAAATGATTAGTGATATACAATTTTGATAATAATATGTCATCCATATTTCTTATTAGATGTAAGAGTTGCTGAAATTATAAAATGAAAGCATTAAAAAGACTACATTGCAAATTGTCTTATAATTTATGGTTAGCCATTGGGCTATACGATGCAGTTAATAGAAACATTCGTTGAAACCCGAATTCCTTGATAGTTATACAAACATAAATGGGACAGCAAAATCTGCATAGTGATGGACATGAACTGGATCGAATACAAATTAGCATTCCAAAATAATTTTTAAGAAAACACTAAAAATTGTGAAAGTACCAGAGTTTTTATTTTTTTATGCTGATGCACTTCATGGAGACCTTTCTTCATCTTTTCCAGACAAATGAGAAAATATCTGTACGACTCCTATATCAACATATTTTCAGTTATCTTTTACAAAAAAGCATATTTTCAATTATGTATTTAATTAACCTATAATAAAATTTTAAAGAGACATTGACTTTGAGATATAAAATGCATACAAGAGAATATGGCATTTTTTAAAGAAAAATGCTTGAAAATATCAATGAAACACCGGATTAGATAAATCAATAGAAATTTGAGTGGATCGAAAATATGTTGGTTCTAAATAGTTAACATATGAGCATTTCTTGAGTTGTTATACAGCTTGGGCCTGAGCGAATAACACATTATTAAGACTTATGGTCGTCATCTCAGAGACGCCCGCAACACATTTTCTTGACATATATAGTGAATATAATTATTGGTTGTTTCTAAGCAGCATCCGCATCCTAGCCATCACGACTAAATTCATAAGGTTGAACTATAGTAAACCCAATGCGTTACTCGATAACCAGATTATCATATTCATATTTGGAACATTGGGTCAACCCTCCCCTATTATAACATATAACATTACTGTTGGAGTCAAAAATGGTAATTTCGAAATCAACATTTAAGATTACTGACATTACGTGTATACACACCAATTCACCTAATGTGCACAATATCACAATCGAATGGTAAGTCGATATAGCACTTTAGGATCAAAACTACAGAAACCAACGGTTACACTTTTATCTTTATGAGATTAATATTAAACTAAAACAATGATGGGTTTTGATTTTAAGGTAACATAAATAGCAAGTAACACCAATTGATTTGGGTTTCAGATTAAAGAGAATGCTAGTCTAGGATGATTTGATCGGGTGTTAAACAATCGTGAGCTAAACAATTATTCAAGTTCAATTTAGCACTAGTCTACAATTCGGATCACTCAAGATAGATCAACTCACTGTCGTGGTGCTTCACATTTTGTCAATCGATCTCAGTACCTACACTGTCGTTTGGACTGAGACGCGATTACAAACATTAAGATCAAGTCCGATCTATTCACAAAACACCCTAATATCTATTTTCGCTGGTTAGAGATATTATGCTCATTCAAGTTATGTCTAGCACCCTATAACACTTTTGATGAATAGATTAATCTTAAGTTCATGCACTGAGTGATTAGTTTAATGCAAACCTTAAGAACAATAGTGAATGAAGACAATCAATTTATAACTTATTTATGTCAAGCTCACGGGATCTAACACCCTAGATGTTGCATCTGTGTGTTTTAAATCTCTGATGTACCAGTAAAATGTCCAGCACTCGTGGGTCGTTATCAAGGTTGACATCTGGGGGGTGCGGGGGCTGCAGGCCCCCGCGGTACGGTATGTCTTCTCGGTATAGGAAAATTACTATTTCTATTGGGAAAAGGAAATCGGGTTTTTTGAGGCTGTATAAATATGGGTCTAAGGGTTTGTAAATTATTATCACATCATTAATAAGAAACCCTAAACAGGTATTTTGCCTCATTACGTTTTTCTTCTTTATTTTTTTTCTAACCTAACGACGGCTGTTCACAACACTAGACTAAGCAAGCCGCCTACTTAGCCATCAAACAAGTAAACACAGAGATGGATATGTAAAGCAATATGAAATACGACTGAATAAAAAGTAATAGGGTTCATGAATCCTTCTCCAAACAAGAGAGATGAAGCCTTCTCCCTAACAAGTAGCAAATCGCCAAGTACAAAACTCTAGGTTTGGTCTCCTTCTCAATAATTGTGTGTAGAAAAATAATGAGAAAGAGAAAAAATAAGATATATCGAAGCCACAGGTGGCTGAGAGAAAAAAGATGGGACGATTAGGGCAAATCCTGAAATAATAGTTGTTTCCTTAAAAATCTCCTCCCTGGAACATACACTCGGTTGCTCCGCTCGATCAGAACATCCATGAGACTGTTATGCGTGAAAATCTCAAAATTGCATTCTTTTTTGTCTCTTCTGCTCCAATTGGTTCATTTCTCATCCAATGAAACTCCAGACCTGTAATGACACGAAAATGACTAGAAAGACTCGATAAAGAATTAAAACACTTTAAAAAATATTGTTAGAATGTGCCAAAAACACAACATATCAATTCCCTTAGACTTAGATTATTGTTTGTCCTCAAATAATGTCAAGTATCAAGAACATGGAAAAAGGTTTGAAAGTGTGGGAACTCTCCTATTCTTATCAACCATACATTAACCACGAATCTCTGAACCATACAAGCAGTAAAACTAGGACAACACACCCTTATCGAACCCCCACTGACTGCTGTTCAAAAATCGGCTCCATACTCTACTTCTCAAACCTGAAAAAGCAAAACTATCGAGACAAAACTCCCTACATTCATCTAAGAGTAGCGTGAGCTTCTAAGTACATGCACTATTCAGGGTAGACAGGCTAGGTGTTGAACATGCTATTTTAATGGTGGAGTCTAAGAATTGTTAGGGCTACCATTTTTAGAGGATGCATAATATCGCACAAAACTGCAAGAGAGGATGGATCTATTGATGTCCACAGCCTCTACTCGGTTTTGCTCTCTCTGGTACGGCTGTTCCCCATTCGTGATCAACCGGAGGCTGTTCAGCTCGTCACTATTCTCTACACTCTCTTCAAAAATTGGTACCAAGTCCTTGATCGATTTTCCCAGTGGCTCGTGTTACTCGAATTTATCTCCTTCTCCATCACCATGTGTAAAATGAAACAAAAGATATTATTTCTCTTACTGAATAACATAAAACAGAAGGGGCTGATGGGGTGACAGAGAATGAGGTAACATGTGATGTTCAAAGTGCCACTGATGGTTCTCATTGTTCTGATTCACACTTAATCTGGTTCTCTACCATTTCTCCTATGCAGAAGTAACACATATGAAGCAGTTGTTTCCCTTGTCTTCTTGTTCCTCTTGCATTCTCAATGTGCATAGCAGTAACGAGTAAGATGCTACGTCGATCCTGTCCTCTCCAACCTTTTTGAACATATCTGCACATATGAAGTGCATGAAGGTGGAACAAAGTTTAAGGTGCAAGGTGGGAACTAGTTAAAGATGAGCTAGCCACAAAGGAACATCAAGATGGATGTGAAAGATAAGAATTCCTGAGTGTAAGTCTCTTTTCCCTGATCTAGTGCCCATAACAAGAAGAATTGATGTCAAGGTTAAGTTCAAGTTAAATGGACTTAAGTCTATCCAGTGTAACCTTGACTGGCCGACAACTTCTGGAGAATCAAGTGAGATATGTCAGGGTGTTCCAGGTCCAGTTGGTGTCCTTCGTCCTTGCTAAGGTCACTGAATAAGATAACTAAAGCATGAGGTAGTTGATGACGTCACAAAATAAGGTTCTGATTCCTACAAAGTTTTGACTGACTAGATCCTAAAACTGACTCAAACTGAATCAAAATAAAAACAAAAGAAAGAAACGAGTTAGTAAACAACGAATACCCTCCCCCAGACTTACTTCACAATGTCTCATTGTGAAAATAAATAAGACAGAAGGTTAAAACAAGAATATACATTTTTTTGGTCGAGATACTTACCTGAGTGGAGTGGTCCTCTGAAAATCATGGGTGCTCCATTGTCATATCTTCGCCTGGGGCGGCCGCTCTCTTCGGAGAACATGGTGCTTCATTTCTGCAACCCAGAATTTTTCTAAGTATCTCGGATCTTTTTCGCCATACGTCGAGCGGGATAGATCATGCGATGATCATCTCTCCTCCTTTGGGTCTCAACTGAACTATCCCTTGTTTTGTCTCGATCGAAGTACATAATTTAAATCAAATGATTATCAAACTTATAACAGAACCAAAATTCAATTTTAAAGCATTTTGTAATCATAGAATTATCTTAATCTATCACCTCATTTAACTTTGAAATTGCAAGTTTTTATAAGTTTGATACAATTAATTGATGAGTATTTAGTAATATATATCAAATGCCGGTGCAATTACATATGCAATTATCACATTAACTTCTCCAACATATATTATACATGTCTTGTATTTATCTTCTTTAAACCTTTATTATTTCTCTCATTATCATTTTTTTATTTTATCACATTTAAAATGAACTAGATCCTGACTCATGCGCCCGTATGGGTATTTGTTTTCATTTTTATACACTGCTATTTATTTTATATAATTAATAAATTACCAGTAATAATATAAAATAGTAAATTTTTGTATTTCCAAACATAAAAATGGTATAATCTACATTTGTAAATTTCATTTATTTGTTTTAAATTGTCATTTGTATTTCTTTTTTTTTTTTTGTCATCGACTTGTACAGACTCATGTGGACTCTGTAAACCAAACTGGTAGCTCTGCATCCATGTGCACGACGAAGGACGTTTGTTTCCTTGCACATCGTGATAAGCTATCGGCCTTCAAATTCTGAGTGTGTGGTACATGAATTATCTCTGAGCTGTGAAGGTTCTCTTTTAAGGTATTTATCTCTGTCAAATAAGTTGTAAAAGCAGACAATTCTTCTCGTTTGGACACCATCTTAACCAATTGAGAACAATCTGTTGCAAACGTAACCTGAAATTGACGCAAATTCCACATACATTCCATTGCCCAAATTAATGCTTCCACCTCAGAATGAAGAGGGAAGAGAGAAGCCCTTACATTCCTTGCTCCCATTAGACCCGCAAATCCTTCGAGAGTGCTATACCATCATTGTCCTGAAAACTTCTCATTATCCTTCCATGATCCATCTATAAAACACCAGCGTCCTCAGATGGATGGTAAGCTCACTTCTTGTCGATCTGTTGCCATCGTGGGTAATATTTGTGCCTCTGCCCAGAGCTTTGATTTTGTTACCGCATGGTTAAGAGTATCCATGGGATCCACGTCCAAATTACTGAAAACCTTATTGTTTCTTCCTTTTCAATTGTACCATAATATCCATGGAAACTGGTGATCTTCAAAATTCGGTACAGTTCTCCAAAATAAGTAATCCATATTTGTGTAAAGGGACTCAGTAGGAAATATTGTTGGGCTAGATGGAATCTGGGATAGTGCCCAAACCTGGCGCACCGGAGGACATTCAAAAAATACATGATTAATTGATTCCTCTGGAGCTACGCATCTATCGCAATATAGATCTCCCGACAGCCCTCTCGCATTTAAATTCTTCCTCACATATATACATCCTGACACCAGTTGGCATAAAAAATGTTTAAGTTTTGGTGGGAAACGAATTTTCCAGCAATGCACTTTGATTAAATCAACAGTCAGTCCAAATATCGCTGAGGGTTTTGTCCTATCAGGATAAACCCGTTCCACTTGATACCCAGATTTAACCGTATATTTTTCATTTTGTGTATAGTTCCATCCATCTCTATCCACTCTGTGACTCTTACTCAGTGGTATGCTTTCTATAATCTTAACACCCTGTGGATCCACTAAAGCCCGGTTTGCCTGTGAATTCTAGATTCCCAAATCTGGATCAATAAATTGATCAACCGTAAGATCGGGATAACTAGTAGAACTGGTAAAAAGATTTTTGTTTGCTGGTCTCTGGCGAGTGGTTGAGAGCCATAGATTATTCCATACCGAGATATTATTCATATTTCTTATAAACATGAATTTTACAACTCTAAAGTGCAGTTTGATATATTATTTGTTGGGGTCAAAAACGGTCACAACGAAATTAACGTTCGAAAATATTCCTCGAAAAAGATAATTCTCGTAAAAATTACTTTAAGTAATTTTTACGATAAAATTCTTGAATAGATTTGTCTGCAGCGTCGAAACAAGCTCCAATGGTTCGTGTTGACGACGAATTTAGTATCAAAACATTCGATAAAAATATACGTCTTAAGAATTTCTACGTTTTCAAGAAAGAAAAACTTATACAAAAAAAACTTATACAAAAAACTCACGGGAAAATCTTGTTTTAAAAACAACGATTTCTTAAATCAATGATTTTTTAAATCAACGATTTCTTAAAATCAACGATTTCTGAAAATCAACGATTTCTTAAAATCAACGATTTCTTAAATCAACGATTTCTTAAATCAACGACCGAGTTCAAGCTCGGTCGCTATAGCGACTGAGCTAGAGAACAGCGACCGAGTTCCATACGAAGCTCGGTCGCTATAGCGACTGAGCTAGAGAACAAGCTTGGTCGCTATAGTGACCGAGCTCAATACGAAGCTCGGTCGCTATAGCGACTGAGCTAGAGAACAAGCTCAGTCGCTATAGCGACCGAGCTCTATACGAAGCTTCTTTGATATTTTGATCGTTTTCTGGGTCCTCACGGTTTGAGAGAACGGCTTCTTTGAAGTTCCAAGGCAGATTCCTTTTCGTTTGGCCTGACCAAACCTAGATCAATTCCCGTGACTTCCGTATACTTTCGTATGGTCGTGTCATCCCAGCTACAGACATAGTGTCTCTCGGTTCGTCTCGATTGAAGTTATCATCGATGTTTTACGACTAAAACTGAGAAGGTTGTTTTTCTCGTAAAGTGTATCGTGTAAAACAAGAACGATCGACTTAAACATCGATTCTTTAAGCTATACGATTTGTTTTGCGGAGAAAGACAATCTTTCTGAGAAATCGTATAACGTTCAAAGGCTTGAAACATGCCCACATACTCACTTACGATTTTAAGGGTTCAGGACCAACGAAGCTATGACGGTTTATTCTATTTCCCGAAAATAAGATAAATGTCAAGTTTCCGAGGATAAATGTAAAGTTTCCTGATAAACCTGAAGATCGACGAAAATGAAAAAAGCCTGATTCGCTACAGATCTGGCCCAAAGAGAGAATATACCGACCTATGAGGAGTATATAAAGAAACTTGGGACAGAAAAAGATTGACAGAAAAAAGGGAGAGAGAGAGAGCAGATCCGAGATCCTAGACTTAGAGAACTTAGAACTTAGGTGGTTAGACTAGCGAGGCGGAACCTAGAACGTCTGTCCGCCTCTTGTTCTATTTTCATCTTCTCCGCAGACTTCTGTTCCTCTCGGAAGGATCTAACGATTCTTTTACTTAGAGTTCCGCACATAGAAACCCTAGGCCTTATTCTCGACATGCCCGTTTCTATGACCAACGCTCATACTAGACGAACTCCGCCAGGCAGTTCGATCTCTTGTTCAATCCTTTCTAACTGAACTACGTCCGACTTGATCCTTGAAAGGGGTACGTAGGCAGTCTTTCATAAGGTCCAGTCCCAAATCCTAACAAAACCTTTTTCGTACGATTTCGCCTTTTGTTATCGAGCTGCGACTCAAATAGGTTTAAGTTTTTGAGACAGCAAGAACTAGGAAAATTTCCGATAGTTCTCGCAGTCAAAGCTTTTACAATCTTTGTAATCGTCGCAACGCTCTTACGCGAATTCGAAACATATATCTACTTTACGTAAAACTCGTTTTGTTATCTTTTCATATTCTTTGCGTCTATTTGGTCACTTGTCGTTGGCTCCGCAGAAATCTAGGACCTCTGGGAAATTAGGGCTTTCCTACTTTCCTTATTTATACGAAATATTGACGGTGCGAATTTCGGTTCCCACAGTTTGGCGCTAGAAGGAGGGGCTCACGGATTATTCTTACTCATAGCCACAAAACGCTTGATCAAAAATACGTACGCATATATAAAAGATAAACTCGCAGAACTGACTGCCCCTACGGCCAACACTTACGCAAACACCATAGTGTTCAACAAAAACGAAAACTTAGTTATGACCTTCTGTCACAGGAAGAGCACTAAAACGAGCTCGTGATTTTTCCTCCAAACACAAAGGGCAACGATAAAATCTTTGAAGCCCACGAAATTCTTCTTATTATCGAGTTGGGAAAATCTCGGCGCATAAGGGTTCGACCAAGACGATTTCTCCGAAAACGTTTTGGAAAAGTAGAACTCGCTCCCCCAATCACTGCGGAAAAACCCTAGGTTACTCGCAGAAAGTTAAACTCAAAGACAAACTCGGTCGCTATAGCGACTGAACACCAAGACAAGCTCGGTCTCTATAACGACCGAGCACCGAGACAAGCTCGGTCGCAATAGCGACCGAGCATCAAACCAGCGACCGAGCACCGAGACGAGTTCAGTCGCTATAGCGAGCCAAGCTTGGTCGCTATAGCGACCCAGCCAAAAGATGAATCCTCCTCTGCGTTCCACTTTGAATCCTCTTCGAAACCCTTTCGTGTCATCTCAATCGGAGTTTCCGTTGAGATTTTACGACGAAAACAAGTTGGACTCGTCTTTGCTCCGTTCCACTCGCTATAGCGACCGAGACACATCCTCACTCGCTATAACGACCTGTCAGGCCTCAAAGGAGTCCTCCTTTGTGTTCTACTTTGAGTCCTCTTCAAAACGCTTTTCGTTTCGTCTCAATCGGAGTTTCCGTTGAGATTTTACGGCGAAAACAAGTGGGACTCGTCTCGGCTTGCTGTCACTCGATGACCCCGGGCGGCCAGAACGACGTCACGGTCCTAGGCGCCGGGCTGCGGGTCGATCAGAGAGTGCGGCCGATTCCTTGTGAAACCATCCCGACACTAGTCCAATCACGTACTTTGCATCCTCGCTCGAAGCCACGTAGTGCAAATTCTTAAAACTGAATCTAAAACCCTCATTTCATTTCGATCAGAACGATCGGGAAAGTTACGAAAAAACTCGGAAGGTCCGGCAAACAAATGGATTGCAATTCATCGTATAAAACGATTACGGTTACTCTAAAACACCAATCATCTTAACTATTCGAGGAATTGGAATTCATTCGGAAGACCGACACCATTACCGTACTTCTTTCAAACAACTCTTCCGAGTAACTTCCGTTGCGAATGTGGTTTGTCTCGACTCTGTGGAGTGATTTCTATAAAATCACTCGAAACTTAAAACGGTTAACGAAGACTAAACAAAGTCAAAACGAGAGATCGTATCCCTCACTGCTAAGACGTTTTCTGACACCTAAGATTTCGCTCGTTGCGGACTCTCGACTTTTGTCTACTAATCTTACTTACGAAAAATTACTCAAAACTCCTTCGGATAAATCCCACGGAAACGAGAAAGTTTATGATTAAGATTAGTCACCAAAATTACACCTCACCACAGTTAGGGATTCCGATATTAAAATTCGATAACTTTTACGAAATACCTTTCGTAAAACAAAACTCGACAAATATTTCACGAGAAAGATTTTATACAATTAAACTCGACAACAATTTTACGAAATGACTCCCGTAAAATTAACTCGGCAGCAGTTGTGAAATAACTCTCAAAAAATAAAAGTTCGACAGCGCTTTAGGAAACAACTTTCGTAAGATCAAGCTCGGCCATATTTTACGAAACATCATTCATAAAGCCAAACAATATCGTATCTGGAACATAACCAGTTCGCTCGCAGCATGACGAACTGAGAGCATCACTCGAGTGACGCCTTGTCCATTGACCCGTCTTTCCAAAACGCCCCTCTTTATCTTCTTCCCTTCCCTTTGGTTCAACGATTTCTTAAAACTCCTTCGATGCATAAAAGATAATGTGATTTTGCCAGATTCTGCCACGTTGAGTCGAAAGCCTCTATTCATAAGGTTTGATAGACTTTTCAACAATATACAAAGCGCACCTGGTCAATTTGGTAAAACCAGAGATATGAAGAAACGAGGACGAACTTGGACATTGATATCCCTTCCTCAATCCGATATTTTCGTCAGAATTTCATCGAAAACCAATTCATATGAAATTCGGTAACTGACTTTTCGAAGTCATTTGACGTTGAATCGAGAGTAGCCATTCCTAAACACATAATAAACTTTCAATAAAGTCAGAAGGAAAGAGGAGAAGAAGAAGGAAGAAGGGGCAATCTCGAATCATCAACGGGACTAAGGTACGTCCGACTAAAAATTCCGTCAAGGTTTTAACTTTTTGGTAGGAAAAGAACAAAAACGTCTTGAAAACTGCCGTAGAATTTAGGGAACTTAGAACTTAGGTGGATAGTCTAGCAAGCTAAGTCTTAGGAAAATTTTCCAGTCTTGTTCCATTGTTCCTTGACTTTCCAGGCAAAACATGCAAACCGATCTAGTCTCTCAAGAAACTGAGAAACGATCGCCACGCATTCTAAGGCACACTCGTGCTGCTTCCTAAAGAAAGAAAATCCTTTGAAAGAACGATTAACCCGTTTTCTTTCGTAAAATAAAATAACGGATCCAACGGATATCAGTCGTAGATAATTTTTGCTCCATAAGGTTGCTGATTCCTGCTTTTACTACTCTCGGCTACGTCCAAGCAGGAAATGACCCTGCAACCGAATCCGCACATATTATACGACGATCCTTTACCAACAACTTCTCTGGCTATACGGCTGCACCTAGCCTCCATGCCAATCCAAAACTACTGAGCGATCACCGCTCCAACCGCTTAAATGGCTAATGGCTAATCGACAATCCACGATTTGTCGTGAAACGCCAAGTGACTATTATGCAAGCCGTTTGTCGTATAACCCAGAATCGGAAATCATACGATGAATACTTCGTAACGAAACTCAGTCATAACAACCATATGGTTAACAGAAGATGTAAACTTATCATCAATAGATTAAGTTCTATACGCCCCATAAAACGCGGCATAAAAAGAAACACTCGTAACAAAGCTCCTAGAGATATACGAGTCATTCTTAAAAATTCAAAAACAAGTTCCGGAAGGCCACCACTTCACGAAACACAGTGAAGTTAGACGCTTCTCCCTAGTAAATTTACACGACCCTTCGATCCAAAATCCTCAAAACAATTCGCCAACTACTAAACGACTACGACAACGGATACAGTATCCACAAAACGATTATCACATCCAGACACATGTCTCTCATCGCTTACACCTGAAAACGCTCGCCTAAAAGTAGCATACGGACCAAGCGACAAAATCAAAATCCGAAGTGACTACTCGGATTCTACTATTTATACTTTACGAAAGTATAAATCAAATCATAAAGCGAAAGCCCATAAGTCTCCTTATGGCGTAAGAAAAATAAAGTCGCAGCATTGCGAGACGTCGCTTCATACTTGAATAAACATTTTTCGACCAAAACTTTTAAAACGCCTACAAAACGGCATCATGTCGTTGTTGCTGATCACAACAAATGAACTCTAACATCCTAAACAAACAAGCCACCTAAGGGTAGGCTCTCTTACATCCGAAAAGGATAACATAGCGCGCTATACAAGAAAACCGAAATTTCGTCTAAGCACTTCGTAAATGAAGTAGCTTCGATTCGTACCCAGACAAATCGTATAAGCCGATAACACTTCACGGATTTTAAAACGGTACGAGTCAGGTTAAAATCGCAAACAGGCAAAACGAAAGCCGATTTGTCATCGCAAAGCCTCAGTCCGAGAGTAAACCTAGATCTTGCCCGAAACCCAGCCTTGCTGGTACTTAACATCTCACAGACATAGTATCAACACCCGATCCGAGATCCCAAAACTTGTCTCTTCACTTAAGTCTATCCGTTTCACGAACCTTCGCGTAAACCAGTAAACCACGAAAAATCTCGCTTTGTACAAACGATGGATACGGTGATCATCAGAGAGGCATGAATGAGACGACAACTCACACCCTGTCCCTCTACCTTCGATAAACGGAAGTTCTCTCGATTTATAAAAACCACGATTTTATAGATTTGAGCAAAATATTTTATAGAGGCCAAACTTGGCCAAAGTAAAAAGCCTCCGAGGCTACTCTTGCGGCCGACAAAGGTCCAATACGAAATACCATCGACAGGAACATGCTCGAAATTCACTACCCATAACTAGACAATAAAGTCTCACTGGAAAACAAGTCATAAGAATCTTAACTCCAAGACGAACTACGAATGGCTTGATCCCTTTTGACAAAGGGTACGTAGGCAGTTTTCATCAAGCGCAGCCCCAATCTTATAAGATTCCACTCTTCTTAGAATGAACGTACAACTTTCAACGGATATTTTTAACCGTTAATTCCGCCTAACTTGACTAACTTGTCTTATCGCACGCTAGAACCTCGCATCTACGATCCACGGTTCTAACGCGCTGGGGGGCTAACTGTTGGGGTCAAAAACGGTCACAACGAAATTAACGTTCGAAAATATTTCTCGAAAAAGATAATTCTCGTAAAAATTACTTTAAGTAATTTTTCCGTTAAAATTCTTGAATAGATTTGTCCGCAGCGTCGAAACAAGCTCCAATGATTCGTGTTGACAACGAAGTTAGTATCAAAACATTCGATAAAAATATACGTCTTAAGAATTTTTACGTTTTCAAGAAAGGAAAACTTATACGAAAAACTTATACGAAAAAGTCGTGGGAAAATCTTGTTTTAAAAACAACAATTTCTTAAATCAATGATTTTTAAATCAACGTTTTCTTAAATCAACGATTTCTTATAATAACTGATTTCTTAAATCTACGATTTCTTAAATCAACGATTTCTTAAATCTACGATTTCTTAAAAATCGTCTGCTTGCAAAAGGTTCTGCGATTAAACAAAGTTCTCGTTAAAACACGATCATCGGAGATAACAAAAGATCGTTAAACAACCATGGGGTCATACGAAGCTCGGTCGCTATAGCAAATGAGCTAGAGAACAAGCTCGGTCGCTATAGCGACTGAGCTAGAGAACAAGCTCGGTCGCTATAGCGACTGAGCTAGAGAACAAGCTCGGTCGCTACAGCAACTGAGCTAGAGAACAAGCTCGGTCGCTATAGCGACAGGGCAACCAGACCCGTCTCGGCGAGGGCTTCGATTTGATATTTTGATCGTTTTCTGGGTCCTCACGGTTTGAGAGAACGGTTCTTTGAAGTTCCAAGGCAGATTTCTTTTCGTTCGGCCTGTCCAAACCTAGATCAATTCCCGTGACTTCCTTTTACTTTCGTATGGTCGTGTCATCCCAGCTACAGACATAGTGTCTCTCGGTTCGTCTCGATTGAAGTTACCATCGAAGTTTTACGACTAAAACTGAGAAGGTTATTTTTCTCGTAAAGTGTATAGTGTAAAACAAGAACGATCGACTTAAACATCGATTCTTTAAGCTATACGATTTGTTTTGCGGAGAAAGACAATCTTTCCGAGAAATCGTATAACGTTCAAAGGCTTGAAACATGCCCACGGACTCACTTACGATTTTAAGCGTTCAGGCCCAACGAAGCTATGAAGGTTTATTCTATTTCCCGAAAATAAGATAAATGTCAAGTTTCCGAGGATAAATGTAAAGTTTCCCGATAAACATGATGATCGACGAAAATGAAAAAAGCCCGATTCGCGACAGATCTGGTCCAAAGAGAGGATAGACCGACCTATGAGGAGTATATAAAGAAACTTGGGACAGAAAAAAGATTGACAGAAAAAAGGGAGAGAGAGAGAGCAGATCCGAGATCCTAGACTTAGAGAACTTAGAACTTAGGTGGTTGGACTAGCGAGGCGGGACCTAAAACGTCTGTCCTCCCCTTGTTCTATTTTCATCTTCTCCGCAGACTTCCGTTTCTCTCGGAAGGATCTAACGATTCTTTTACTTAGAGTTCCGCACATAGAAACCCTAGGCATTATTCTCGACATGCCCGTTTCTATGACCAACGCTCATACTAGACGAACTCCGCCAGGCAGTTCGATCTCTTGTTCAATCCTTTCTAACTGAACTGCGTCCGACTTGATCCTCGAAAGGGGTACGTAGATAGCCTTTCATAAGGTCCAATCCCAAATCCTAACAAAACTTTTTTCGTACGATTTTCGTCTTTTTTTTTATCGAGCTGCGACTCAATTATGTTTAAGGTTTTGAGACGGCGAGAACTAGAAAAATTGCCGACAATTCTCGCAGTCAAAGCTTTTACAATCTTTTGTAATCGTCGCAATGCTCTTAGGCGAATTCGAAACATATATCTACTTTACGTAAAACTCGTTTTGTTATCTTTTCATATTCTCTGCGTCTATTTGGTCACTTGTCGTTGGCTCCGCAGAAATCCGAGATCTCTGAAAAATTACGGTTTTTCTACTTATTAAAATAGAAGTACAAATATAAATTAACCTTTAAAATAAACTTTTAACTTTAACCAAAACTTTTAACTCTAAATAATAACACAGTCCATCAAATCAATGAACCAAAAACCAATCTTAGAATTCTTTTTCAATCATCACATTATCTTATCTACTATATATATTATACTCTCTTTTACTTAAACACAAAATATTATAATTTCATAGTTCTCACATGTTCTCTAGAATATAACCCGTCTAATTTCAAAAGCTTATGTATTCAATGACTAAAATATAGATTTTTTGGTCATATCGATATGTAATTATCACATTAATTTTATTTTTAATTAAATACATAACATTTTTGTATTGAAAGTTTCTCATTGTTCTCCAAATAATCTAATATTCTCTTATAAATATTTATAAGTTCTTATAAATAATTTTAAAACCTGATCAAATAATTTTGTATGCTATGATAATTAATTTTATAAATGTTTTCTAAATATTTATATGTGATTTATAAAGCATGTATGAACTTATTTTAAAGAATTTTATAATCATGGCATTATCTTATCTATCACCTCATTTAACTTTGAAGCTGAAAGTTTTTATAAGTTCGATACAAAATTATTTATGAGTATTAGTAATAACAAATGCCGGTGGAATTACATATCTAATTATTACATTAATTTCTCCAACACGTATACATGTTTCATATTTGTCTTCTTCAGCCTCTTTTTATCACATTTTAAATGATTTGCTAATGTATTCTTAGTTTTCTTACTTATTGTTTACCAAATATATCTATCTCGCTAAAGTCTTTAAAGGACGGTACTACATGAATGCTTCACCCCTGGAACCGATACGATCATATTCTCCGTCATACGGTTGGCGGAGCATTGTTTCTGTTAGATCTCTGGTTAACAAAGGACTAATCAAAAGGGTGGGATCAGGATCATCTATCTCTGTATGAAATGATCTCTAACTCTCAACCACTCGCCCGAAACCAGCAAATAAAAACCAACACAACATTTACCCAAATCTTACAGTTGATTTCTTATTGATTCAGATTCACAAACTTGGAACTCGCAGATACTTCAGGCCTTAGTGGATCCCCGGAATATCTATATATAATAGTAAACTGATTTTTGTTCTCATTTGACATCATCTTTTTTTTATAGGAAAATAAAATTGAATCCAAAGGTCAAAATTGTTTCTAATCTAATGGATCAAAAACACTCCTTTTTATTTTGATGATGTCATGAATTTATTTGACAACTTTTGATTCAACAGGCATCAATATATAATACTCCCCTTCTTTGAAAAACACATCCCTTAATAACATCTCTTAGACACATCTCTTTAACATGCACCTTTTATATATAGCAAACTGATTTTTGTTCTCATTTGAGATCATCTTTTTTATAGGAAAATAGAATTGAATCCAAAGGTCAAAATTGTTTCTATATTCTAATCTAATGGATCAAAAACACTACTTTTTTATTTTTGATGATGTCATGAATTTATTTGACAACTTTTGCTTCAACAGGCATCAATATATAATACTCCCCCTTATTTGAAAAAACACATCCCTTAATAACATCTCTTAGACACACCTCTTTAACATGCACCTTTTCATTATATTATATATAGAACATTTTATGGCAAATCCTTTATAAAAATTTTCTTCCTGCTTAAAGCCACCGAAATCAAGTTTTTTAAAGTTTCCATTAAGATATGCCTAATTATATTATTTTTCATCAACCTTTTTTGCATTCGTTCAGAAATCAAGGACTGTAGGTTTATTAATTTTTAAGACTAACATTTTGAAAGCGTGTATTCTTCATTTAGTGAAAGATGTTTGTGTTTTATGATTTTTTAAGTAGATGTAAATAGATAATTGTTATGAGATATAATTAGGTTAGTGATTGTTTTTATCATCCACGTTAGTCACATTCCATAGTTAAAGGCAAATTAGTCACACCCCACAATATTTATGGTTCTGTGTTAATTTGGTTGTGGTTATGGTCATGACCTTTTAAGGATTAATGATAGTGGTGGGAGTTTTGAGCAACACAACTCCATCGTACAGAACCGAAAAAGCTTCTTGTTTGCAAGTAAATGCCCTCTCGATGATTCTAGCAAATTGCCGAGTAAACATAAGACCCCCAGGAGTGCATGGGGATGTATCCACGGGGTGGGGAGGCTGGCCTCTCACCAAATCATCGGCTGTGTATTCCCAATGCACAGATTCTTCAACTTTACTATAACCGATGGCATGCAACCAGGTGGTGAGGGATGTCATTGGTTACCCTTCGATCTAGTGAAAGATGTTTGTGTTATATGATTTTTTAAGTGGATGTAAATAGATAATTGTTATGACATAAATTAGGTTAGTGATTGAATGCTCTGTCCATGGCGATCTCTATGGCTCGAGAATGGGATGCTAAGCAGACTCAGGAAACTCCCCACAAAGCGAAACGAACCCCAATCCTCAGCCAGCCACCGTCGGACTCAACTGTTTTATGATTGTGTATTTTGTTAAAACATAATTTGAAGAGTTAGAATCTGACTGTTAGAATTGTTTTTTTTCATCTAATAGTCTTAATAAATTTCTTAAATAGCAATATATTTAATGTTGAAAGGTTGTGTCTTTTAATAAAAACCAAAATATATTTGTTTTAAGAATTATATTTTTTTCTTTATAAAAATTGTATTTTCATAAAACTTACTTAAATTTATTATTTAATTTTAGTGATAAACCATTATAAATTTTGGTGTTACATATTGCATCCCTTACCCAACCATTGCAATAATTAACTATCAACCATTATAACTCTTAATACTTAGTTGAAAATCTGCATCTTTTAAATATTTTTAACATGAAAAATTGTTAGTTGTTATTAGTTGTAATTGAGTTTAGTGAATGGGTGCATGTGCCAAGAGTTGTGTCTTTTAGTTAAGTAGTTTTGTTTAAGAGTTTTAGAGAGAAAAGACACAACTCTTCATTTGTAATAAGATACCACTTCATTGAAGAGATGCATTGAAAGAATACAATGAAGAGATGCAACTGTTCACTTGTACTGTTTTGTTTTTTATTTAAACTTTTGTTATTGTGATGGAAAATAATAAACTTAGTTTTTCTTTTCTATTAATAAAAGGTGAAGTTTTTGTTTTTTGATTTTTAGTGATCACAATTACATAGGTTGTGATATATAATTATATTCTCTTTCTAAGAAATTCATCTTTTATTCTTTGTTTTATTTTAAAAACTTCAGTTTCATTTACGAAAATTATATTTATTAGTTTCTGGGATGAAAAATTGTGTATTTTTTTTACTTTGCACATATCATTTTATTAATACTTTATCTAAATATTTGCAATTATGAAAGGTTGTGTCTTTTTAAATAGTTCAAAAGGTAGAAAAAAAATCTTAAAAATTGTATTTCAAAAATTTAAGAGTTGTGTCTGTTCATTTGGTTTTAAATTCATCTTCTCATAATAAATTCAAAGAGAGGAGGAACAGAAAAAATAAAATGGCCACAAAGAAAAAAGAAAAAGTAATAGAAGACGATTTTTTTTTTTGACAGCAAACACAGACTCATATAGACTCTGTAAACCAAACTGGTAGCTCTGCATCCATATGGACGACAAAAGACGCTTGCTTCCTTGCACTACGTGCTAAGCTATCCGCCTTTATATTTTGTGTCCGAGGTATATGAACGAGCTCTGAGCTGTTGAAACTTCTTCTCAAGACTCTAATATCTTCTAAATAACTTGCAAAGGCTGGCCACTCTTCTGGTTCCGAAACCATCTTCACCAACTGAGAACAATCCGTTGCAAACGTGAATGAGAACTGTCTTAGATTCCTCATGCATTCCATCGCCCAAATCAGCACCTCCATTTCTGAATGTAATGGCGAACTAGTCGCTCTTGTATTCCTTGCTCCCATAAGTCCGTCAAATCCTTCCAAGGTGCTATACCACCCTTGACCCAAAAAACTATCCTGCCCTTTCCATGATCCGTCTGTGAAGCACCATCTCCCTGGTATCGTTGGGGTTGTCACCTGAGACCGTAGATTTTGTCGATCTGTACCCTGAGTAGGAGTAATTTGTGCCTCAGCCCATAATAATGACTCCGTTTCCGCCAATTTAAGGGTATCCAGTGGGTCAAACGTCCATATTACTAAAAACTTTATTATTTCGTGCTTTCCATATGTACCAAAGAATCCAAACAAACTGATGATCTTCCATTGCCGGTTGAACCCTCCAAAATAAATAATCCATATTTGTAAACAATGCATGTGTTGGGAAACAGGCCGGGTTTGTTGGGATTTTCGACAACGCCCATATCTGAATTGCGGGTGGACACTCGAAGAACACATGATTTATCGATTCTTCGGGGGCCCCACACCTATCACAAATGATATCTCCCTTCAGCCCTCGAGCCTTTAGATTCTTTTTTACCGCTATGCATCCTGAAAGTAATTGCCATAAGAAGTGTTTTATCTTCGGTGGGCACTTTATTTTCCAGCAGAAAGCCTTTAAAGAAGAGATCGAAGGACCATATACTGGTAGTGTTCTATCTCTGTCCGGATAAACCCGTTCGACTTGATAACCAGATTTAACCGTGTACTTTCCATTCATCGTAAAATGCCAACCATCCCTATCATCCAATCTTGATCTGCTCAGTGGCAAGCTCTCAATTATTTTTGCATCAAGTGGATCTACCATTGTCCTTATAGCCTGAAGATTCCAGGTTCTCGATGTTGCATCAATAAGAGCATCCACCGTGAGGTCTGGAAAAAGATTGTGATTATTTTTATTTGCTGGTCTCGGGCGAGTGGATGGAAGCCATGGATCATTCCATACCGAAATAGAAGACCTTGTTCCCACCCTTTTGATTAGTCCTTTGCTAACCAGAGATCTAGCAGAGACAATACTACGCCATCCGTAAGACGCCGAGTACGATCTAATTGGTTCCAGGGGCGAGGCATTCCGAAAATACCGTCCCTTGAAAACTCGGGAGAATAAAGAGTTTGGTTTCTCAATTAATCTCCATAATTGTTTCCCCAACATAGCCGTGTTAAAATCCGTAAAATCCTTAAAGCCCAAGCCACCATCCTCCTTAGGGCTACACACTTTGTCCCATGATTGCCAGTGCATTCCTCTTGTATTACCTGAAGGACTCCACCAAAATTGAGCCACTGCACTTGTAAGCTTCTTTATGATCGTTTTCGGAATACGAAAAACAGGACATTACATGATTTGGTAAGGCCGGGGCTACTGATTTTATAATAACCTCCTTTCCTCCTTTGATGAAAAATTTAAACGTCCATCCATTAATCCTATTATTTAAACGGTCCTGGACAAATCCAAATACCTGTGTTTTTGGTCCGCCCAGATTTTCTGGAATTCCTAAATATGATCCCATGCCACCTAAATTTTGTATCCCCAGAACATCCCGAAGTTCTTGTCTCTTAGATTCCTCAATCTTATGTCCAAACTGAACTGATGATTTTTCAAAATTTATCTGCTGTCCTGACACCCCTTCATGTTCTTTCAGGATCCGAAGAATAACCTGGCACTCCTCTTTTTGTGCGCGACAGAAAAAAAGGCAATCATCTGCAAACAGCAAATGAGAAATCGGTGGGAAAGCTCGCGCAACCTTTATATCCGTCAATAATTTCCCCCTTTCCGCCTTCTTAATATTTGCCACCAAAGCCTCAGTGCACATAATGAACAGATATGGAGATAATGGGTCCCCTTGCCTAAGGCCCCGCTGTGGAACAATATGACCTTTTGGTTGCCCATTCAAAAGTACTCTGTACTGTACTGTAGAAATACAACCCATCATTAAGTGAACCCAATGAGGAGCAAAACCCAATTTAGAGAGGAGCGCTTGAATGAAATTCCACTCCACCCTATCATAGGCTTTACTCATATTCGTTTTGATCGCCATAAACTTTCCCTGGCATGATTTATTTGTCCTTAGTTCATGAAACATTTCTTGAGCAATAAGAATGTTTTCCGAAATCAACCGTCCAGGTAAAAAAGCCGATTGAGTTTCCGAAATCAGTGCCGGAAGACACGGCTTTAATCTCTGACATAAGACCTTCGATATAATCTTGTACCCAACATTACAGAGGCTGATGGGTCTAAGTTCCGTCATCCTTGTCGGTCTCTCCTTTTTAGGGATCAAACATATATTCGTAATGTTTAATCGTTCATCCAACTCTCCTGTGGTCAAAAAATTATTAACCATGTCCAAAATATCCTTCTTAATAATATGCCAAGAGTGTTGAAAAAGAGGGCTGTCATTCCATCTGGTCCAGGAGCTTTCTCTGGATGCATCATAAATAAAGCTTGCCTCACTTCCTCTTCCGTTGCCAATCGTAACAGCCGTTGGTTCATCTGCAGCGTAATTGTGGGTACTATTTCCTCTAAAAAATCAGCAAACCCAATTGGAGAACTAGTTTCAAATAATTCTCCAAAATAGTCCACAGCCACCTTCTCCACCCTTTGTTCCTCAACTACCCAATTGCCATTATTATCATAAAGCCCGACTATCCTATTGCGGGTTCGACGTTGTTTTGTGAGAGCATGATAGAATGCCGTGCTTCGGTCCCCTGCTGTATTCCACATATTTCGACTCTTTTGGTGCCAGTATTCCTCCTCATCCTTATAAGCCTCTTGATATTTCCGTGAGACTTCTATGATGTCCTCCTGCGTCCTATTATCATCCATTTGTACCTCCTCTAAGGCCTTTTGCAGTTCTCCATTTTTTTCCTTTCCATAGGGTGGATTATTCTTTCGCCATGTAGAAATTTCATGTCTACAATTGGTTATTTTTGATACAAAATCCCCGGTCCCAGTCCCATCTGTGCTTTCCCCTGCCCTTCCCCGCCAGCCCCTCTCAATTGTGTCTAGTAATCCTTCCTGACCAAGCCATCTTTTATCGAACCGAAACTGGCCCCTCTTATTTTTAAATTTATTATCCATATAAGTCACCACTGGCCTATGATCAGACCCCACCATTCGTAAATATTATGTATATGAGCACGGGAATAGAGTATGCCAATCCTCATTCGCTAGTGCTCTATCTAAACTGCATCGAACCATCTTTTTATTCCTCCTCCCTTGCCAAGATAGTTTATTACCTCTTGCTGGGAATTCCAGTAATCCGGTATTCCTAATCATATTATTAAACGGAATAAATGATTCTGCACTCCGTAAATTTCCCCCGTCCTTCTCATGATTACCGGTTATTTCATTTAAATCCCCGATAATAAACCACGGTTCCGATCTTGCCAAGCCATATCTAGTCAATCTCTCCCATACTTGCTCTCTCAGTTTTTGAACCGGCTCTCTGTATACAAAAGTCATAAAGACCCTTTTCCCTAAAATTACAGCCTCCACGTCTATCATTCGATTACTCGAGTATAAAATTTTGATTTGATGTTCATTATTATAATAGAGCGCTAAACCACCACTCCTTCCAATAGGATCGACCGTAACCAAATTATCATGTCCAAAATGAGATTGACAACCCTGAAAAAAGGCAAAATCTTGTTTTGTTTCTGAAAGAAAGAGAAAATCTGGTTTATGAATTTGCCATATTTCTCGAAGATAACTGATTGTCCATTTGCTTCCTGCACCTCTACAATTCCAGCTTAACACTTTCATAAAATTTGGTTTAGTTTGGCTCCATCGAGCTTATCAATAGGTATAAAGAGACCCTGTTACATTCAACCCTTTTCATCCCTGGAAAAATACATGACCTTCCGTAGAACCTAATTTGAAATAAAGTCTCCAATATAATTTTCCAACTCGACTTTATAAATCCCACCTCTTTCCACTGATCCAATATGTGAATATAAATATATATGTTCTTGCAGGCCCTCTGAGAGTAAATGATCTTAAAAGAAAGACAAATATTTTCAGAATCGACTAAAACCCATGCAGTTAATCCTATGACATTTAGGTACCAAAGTGCCTCGTTTTTTCTCCTTCTACATGTTTTCCTCCACGCCTGCCTGACCTTTTTGGTAATACTGGTGTCCCATGACCCAATCCATATAATTCTGATTAGTACTGGGTTTAAAGAGACCCAGCACCACCCTCGACTTGCAGCCTGATACCAAACATGTATGAACCATCTGATTAGTACTGGGTTTAAAGAGACCCAGCACCACCCTCGACTTGCAACCTGATACAAATGTTTACCAATCCAGATGCCTAACCAAACTGACCAATACCAAGAAAAAAATAATCCAGTTTTATTCCTTTTATTGCAACAAATACGGGATACACCCGAAGCCCACAAATAGAGCCAAATGAGAACAGAAACAAAGTTACAACCATTTAAAACACCAGTGTTCATAGAGCTTATTAAAAACCAAAGATAAAATAAGCCAAACAAACAGGTCATCACCTGCAGGCAACAAAAAATACCATAGTATGTATCTATCATTTAAAGCTTTGGGTTCCTTCTTTCGGGTTTGATTTACCCTTCCCATCCGTTCTTTTATTACCACCCCCATTACGAGGACCCGTCTTTGCCGCAGCCCGTTTGCGTGGAGAGAGCAAAGCTGTAGCATTTCTCATCTTGGTACTGCCCATCGCTCCCCCCTGCTGCTTGAACAAACGCTTACGTGTACCCTCCGTTTTTGCCACCTCTAAATCTGCAAGTCCTTCTTCCTCCATATTACCTTGCGGGGCCCCCGTATCAAGCTCCGCTTCTAAAGCCGCCGATTCCTCTTCCTGGTCCTTGATATCCTCCTCCAGAAAACTCTCTGAGAATTCCTGGTCATCAAACTCAGCATCCATATCAATTTCATGCTCAAGTAAACTAGCCTTAATCTCGTCCATATCCATCACATGATCCTCAGACACCTCTACTGATTCCTCTACCAATTCCCTAACTGTTTGTAAACCCTTATCCACATCTGCAGGGTTCGAAATTACCTCAGTTCCCTCTGCCTGTGTGTTAGAGAGGGCGTCCTGAAACTCTTGGGACGGGGTGTGCTGCGCCAGTCTGCGCTGTGGAGATGCTGCATCCATCTTGATCTCCCCTTCCTCCGGTCTGTCATCTCGAGTCACTCTTGTGTTACTCTTGTCATTGCTCACTCCACCCCGTTCTCTCTGATCCCTTCCCCTCTGCTCCTCATCACGAGAGTACTTGTGACGAGAACCTTCGCTGCTGCCGTTATAAGGTCCCCTCTTATTGTAGCCTGACCTATTGCCCTTCTCCGCTACCTTAACCCATTGTGCCTCTTTATCATCATACATTTTGCATTTCCCCTTCCCATAGTGGTCCCGATTCTCCCTCCCCTTTGGCTGTGAACTCCCATTGCCGTTGAGGAGTACCCCCTTATAGCTACGAGCTCGATCTTCATGCTTCTCCCCATCGTATCTTCCTCCCACTCCATCTCTGATATCTCGTTTCCTCTCCGGACACTTCTTACGCAACGGACATTTCTCCTCATCGTGGTTAAGACTGCCACACCCCTTACAAAAGCCAAATAGCTTTTCATAACGAAGAGAGACCAAAACTTCCACACTGTCGTAGAACTCCCCTCCTTTGAAATCCATACTAGTTTCAAAGCAGAGCCCTTTGAGACTATCGATCACCACCTTTACCCTTCCATTCTCCGCATCAACATCAATTGTCTTTCCTACAGCATCCCCAATACTCTCCAGAGCAGGAGCTGTACGAAGCTCCATTGGAACCCCCACCGGTCTGATCCAAAATGGTATCTCCGAGGGAAAGCTTTAAGCCTTCATAGGTTGCCAGCGAGCCAATGCTAGCATCCAGTAATCAAAGTGGTAAGGTTGATTCTTCAGCACCACATCGATATCTTCTTCCCGTTCGAACACAAACCGGAACCTGCCAAAACCCAAGTCGGATCCACTCACCATATTTTCCAAATGCCATATCTTTGGCAGGTTCTGGAACAGGGCCTTCATGTCCTGTTCGGGTGGATTCAGACACCTTCCTATAAGGGTCTTTGAGAAGCTCTTAATGAGAGCCGAATTGTCAAAATGAGGTACCGAGATCTTCAACCTCTTCCGAGTCCCTTCACCATTTGTACCAATCCCAGATGACCCAACCAAATGACCCTGCGTCATAAAGAACACCGTAAGAACACTGAATAAAATTTTTATTTTCTTTGCGTAAGAGAAGGAACGATTGAAACTGATAACAATTGTTAAACTTGAGCTCCTTTTATAGTGAAACCCAAAACTCATCTCCCCCCACCAAAATTGGCGCCCATTAAACCAAGCAATCTCCACAATATCCAGAGTTATGATCACAATATCAGGATTAAACCCCAACTCACACCAAAATCCCCGCTCAAATCTTTCATCTGATAGATGACAACTCCCCTGTTTCCATAAACCATCCTCTTTATTTTGATTAAAATCTCTTCCAATCTTCCCACTACAAGAGAAAGTCAAGAAATCCGAATCCATACCTTTGATTCGAATCAATTTTGCCTTTATGATGGCCCAAATCGAAGCCTTTGCCTCAGAAATAGCCGATATCCTTGTGATCTCCCCGATCCCCCTTTCCTTAGTCAAATCGAATCCCCACAGATCCGATTCTTAACTCCGATTCCTTTTGACCACATCCCCTTTCAAACTCCCCTTCAAAATGATACCCTCCATCAAACCGATTCACGGATCCCATCCGGTCGCACCCCCCGTACCCATCAAACCGTCGAAGCTCACAAACCCTAAATCGCCAATTGCATCGCCTTTTGAGAGAGAAAGCGTTTTTAGCGGAAAAAAAAAATGTTCTAAACCCCTATGCGTTCTTTAATAGAAGACGATTATGTAACTTAATATTGTTATGCTATCAAAGAACAATTAAAATTTTAAATACATTACTAATATTTGTTGTTTACTTACACATTGTATCTTTATACACATTTATTGTGTACATATATTAATCCAATTATTTTCTCCATCAAATTTTATTTATTTAAAATAAGAAAGATTAAACATTAAAATACAAAAGATAAAAAATAAAAAATAATTCACTTTTCACGCGCGTTTACGTGCGGGGTTGTTAACTAGTTAAAATAATTGAAAGCATACCACTGAGTAGGACTCAAATGATGGAGAGAGATGGATGGCATTTTACAAATAATGAGAGATACTCTGTCAAATCAGGCTACCAAGTAGAAAGGGTTCACCCGACAAGGAAAAACCACCAGTAGTGTTTGGGCCCAGAGTTGATTTACTGAAGGCATTATCTTGGAAAGTTCGGTGTCCGCCAAAGATCAAGCATTTCTTCTGGCAGTTGGTGTCAGGATGCATATCAGTCAAGAAAAACCTGCAAGCAAGATGAATACAAGGGGATATATGTTGTGACAGATGTGGAGCCTCAGAGGATTTGATAATCATGTGTTTTTTATTGCCTTCCAGCGCGTCAGGTGTGGACGCTCTCACAGATCCCAATAAATTCAGTTATTTTTCCCTTTAGCTCTCTTTTCACAAATATGGATCATCTATTCTGGAGGGTTAATCCAAAAATGGAGGATCACCAATTTGAATGGATTTTAAGGTACATATGGAAAGGAAAGAACAATAAGGTATTTAGCAATTTAGACGTTGATCCTAGGGAAACACTCAAATTTGCGGAGACAGAATCAACACGCTGGGCTGAAGCTCAAGTATTGATCACACAGAGGGCATCACAACATGTAGAGGCTTTAACTTTACCGATTATTCTAGGGCGCTGGTGTTTTACCGATGGTTCTTGGAAAGAAAACGATTTTTTTTCGGGACAAAGATGGTATAGCACTCTAGAAGGTTTTGATGGATTGATGGGGGCAAGGAATGTCAGAGCTACTTTTCCTCTCTTCACTTGGAGGTGGAAGCGTTACTTTGGGCGATGGAGTGTATAAGGAACTTACTTCAGTTTCGGGTCACCTTTGCAACAGATTGTTCTCAGTTGGTGAAGAAGATTTTGGAACCAGAAAAATGACCCGTTTTTACAAGTTATTTAGAAGACATCAAACCCCTGAAATAAAGTTTTCTTAACTCAGAGATCATTCATGTACCACAAACGAAGAATTTGAGGGCGGATAGCCTAGCATGAAATGTCAGGAAATAACCGTCTTTCATTGTTCACATGGATGCAGAGTTACCAGTGTGGTTTACAATGTCAATATGAGTCTTTTTGGATGATGACAAAAAAAATAACTCAGACCATCAAATCAATGAACCAAAAATGCATCTTACAATTATTTTCCAATCATCACATTATCTTGTTTACTATAGTCTCTTGGACTTAAACACAAAAAAATTATAATTTTAAAAATCTCACATGTTATTGTTGAATATAATCCATCCAACTTCCAAATCTTATGTATTGAAAGACTAACATATATATTCTTTGGTGTATACTGCAATAATCACACATTTATATTGATATGTAACTATCACATTAATTTATTTTAATTAAATACATAACTTTTTCTATTATAAATTCCTCATCGTTCTCCATATTTTCTAATCTTCTCTTCTAATTTTTAATAAGTTCATATAAATAACTTTAAAATTGATGATAAATAATTTTTTATTATTTTAGAAAATATCTATAATTATTTATAAAGCACTTATAAACCTACTTTAAAGCATTTTATAATCTTGGCCTTATCTTATAAAGTCTATAAATATTGAAATAATTTTTCATTGCATTATATAGTTTATCAATATTAAAATAATTTATCAAACATTATTAGTCTTTCTATAATTTTGAAAATTAGTTGGTATGATTAATTATTTGTAATTATCTTTAGATTATTTGGAAAGTGGTGTTAAATGGTTCTAGACTTAACTTTAATTTTTTTAGATCTAGTTATAAAATTTAAAAAATCATCGACCAATCCAATTATAACACTTTCTTAAGACTTCAATCAACACATAAGAAAAAGTCACTTAAGTTACTTCTCATTTAATATATAGAAAGATTTATATTTTTTTAATAAATAATTTATATGCTTTATAAATAATTTAAAAATTGTAATAAATTTATATATAAATAATATATTATATAATTTATAAATACTTAAGCAAACATTATTAGGTTTTCTATAATATCGACAATTAGTTAGCATAAATAAGTATTTGTAATATTCTTTAGATTCTTTGGCTAATAAGGTTAAATAGTTCTATAATTATATTTCATTTTTATATATAATTAAAATAAATAAAACTAAAAAAAATCATCGACCAAAACTATAATGATTTCTGAAGACTTCACCAGTGATCGACACAAGAGCAAAAGTCACTTAGGTGATTTACTATTTAATATATGGAATGATTTATATTTATATGACTGATTTATATGCCCTTATAAATAATTTAAGATTCTTATAAATTGATTTTGTAAGAGATGATAAATAAGTTCTTAATTTTTATTAATGATTGGATATATGGACTTTATAAGATTTTATAGCTATTATACATAATTATATATGAATATAATTCATTATTTAAAATATAAAATTATTGTATTTTTTCATTAAATTAATTTTCTCACTATATAATATATTTATAAATATTAATATAATTGATCAAACATTATTTGTCTGTTTTTTAGTTTGAAAATTAGTTACCATAAGTAATTATTTGTAATAAACTATAGATTATTTGGTAAGTGACGTTAAATAGTTCTAGACTACATCCCAATAACACAAAATAGGATATCTGATTGGTTAGCTAGGAATACTCGCAATTTCCATAGATCTCTTTGTTACTTTGGTTGTTCTATTACGATATGGTTACCTGGAACACCTCAAGTTTAATTAATAGATCAGCCTTTTGATGTAAAAAAATAGTTCTAGACTAACCTTTAATTTTTATAACTAATTAAAATAAATATTAAAAATCATCGATCAATCAAATTAAAACAATTTTTGAAAAAATTTCACCAGTGATCGACACATAAACAAAGAAGGCCTTATTGGAATAGGGATTTGGTATAATTTCAGTTTTTGTTTAAATCTCCTCTTATTGAATTGAGTATTTATAAAAATTCCTACAAATCCAGTGTTATTGGATTATTCATTTATACAAAAACTATAAAATCCCCCCTTATTGGAAAATAAGGATTTCACTAACAATATATATCAAGAATTATTTGAAATTATTAAAAAAGTTGATTTACATTCAAAATTTAATGGAAACAAATACCACCTAAAGAGATGGTATTTCAAAAAAAAACAATAGTTTCATCTTTTTCCGTTAAAAAACTTCACCGTAAAAAGCGATCAGTTTTAAAAATGAGAAAATGGATTCGGAAACCCAGGTTCCAAGACCCATGTCTCTTCCTTTTGCTTTGGCAACACCTCCTTGACAGTCAATTTCAATTCGATGGATCAGTTTGATGTTGATCTGCTAAAGGTTTCTGTTAAACATGTCATCAAATCAGTTTTTCTTTTATCCAGAGTATTGTGGTTTGTGGATGTATATTGTGTATCGTATCTTGTTGACGTTCACCCTTCGTTGTTCAAACTTTTTTACAACTTTTCAGATGTTTCTTCTATCATGGTTAAGATAAAGAAACAATAATTCATATGTACAAGAAGTTTGAAAGAGATTACACTGTTTTAGAATATTTTTTTAAAAGATATTACCAAATCTAGTTTTGTTTATATTTTAAAATTCTACCAAATCTCTCCTCAAAATCTCCATCAAAGTTTCACAAAAATTATTTAAATGACTTCTTAGTTAATATACAGAAGAATTCGTCCCAAACCAATAATTGGTTAAAAGGTTACATTAATAAAATTGGACCAGAAAACGAAACCTAGTAAACTAAAATAAATCGGTATGGACCAAAAACCCTCGATTCCTCCGTCCTCAAATCACAGCCTCTTCCAGTGAACCTGCTTGCCACCTCCAACAGCGGGTGTCTCGAGCTCTCCCGGTCAGTTGAAACCACCTCGGCTGCAACAGAAGCAAAGACTGCCTTCCATGTTCTTTGTATAATTTTTTTGTGAGGTTATTTGAAATGTACAAATAAATGGCATATTTTCTAGAAGATATATAGTGTTGTGGACCTTGTGACTATTAAAAATATCAAACAAATAGGGTAATAAAAGATATTTTTTTTTTATTTTGTTCGGTCAAAGATAACGTTTTGTAAATTATATCTAAAGTATATATTAGGGACCCTATATATTAGGCAGTAAATAGTTTATGCTGACCTTGTGATGAATACGTGCCAGAACTTCGGAACGGACTGCAAAGATTTGATCGCAATGATCAAGGAACCTCAGGCTTGGCCAAGTTTTGCAACGGAATTGGAGAGGATAGAGACACTGCTCATATGCTTCCCGGACTTCAAGATTTCTTATGTTCCAAGAGCGCGGAATCAGATTTCAGATTTTTTAGCTAAGACAGCTAGATCCTTCCATAGGAAGTTACATTTTGTTGGTTGTTCTATTCCGGTCTGGTTACCCAGACCACCTCAAGTTTGAGTAATAGAATAGCCGTTTGCCGTCAAAAAAAAAAAAAAAAAAAAAAAAAGACCTTGTGATGAATAAAATGTCTAACAAATAAGGTATCTGAAACATAATAAAGTAATATAAAAAAATATTTTGTTTTGTCAAAGACAATTTTGTTTATTTATCTGTAAATAGCCAAAAAATCATGTCAATTTAATTGTTACTAGATCTTTGACCCGTTTTTAAAAAGGCGGGTACATTTTTTGTCTTACATTTTTTAAAAAATAATTTTTATATTTGTGTGTTTTAATTATACTTGTGTTTTTATTTGTATAATATTTTTTAAATGATTAACAAGATGTTTTAATAATTAATGCGGATATATTTTTTTAGTTTACATTTTAAAAAAAAAATTTATATTTTTATGTTTTAATTATATTTTGTGCTTTCTATTTTTATAATTTTTTTATAATTTTTTTATTAAATAATTAATAAAAAAATTCAATAATTATATTAAAATAGTTGGACCACACATATATCAATAGGTCATGTTAATGTTTTAATAATACTGATGTTCTTGAGTATCATACTATAATGAGAGATTCAGTTAGCTTTTATATAGATTTTGAGAGATTTATATTAAATCAAATGTATTTTCTAATGTACGCAAAAATAGAAGAAAATTTGACTGGCCAGAAGTAACGTAACGTATAGAAACTTGGCTTATATATTCAGTCGTCAAGAAGAACACAAAGATCACGAGAAACAATTGAAGAATCTAAATTTACAAAATATGATCATGATACTTTTCTTGTGTTTGATACTTTTCATTACCACTCTTTTCTTCATAAAACAGTCGACATGGAAGAAAAGCAACACGATTCGATCACCATCGGGACTTCCGTTGATCGGAAACATGCATCAGCTTGGACAATACCCTCACCAATCACTACGCTCCCTCAGCCAGCGTTACGGACCTCTCATGCTCCTTCACTTTGGCACTGTCCCCGTTCTTGTAGCCTCTTCTGCTGACGCCGCTAGAGACATTTTGAAGACGCATGACCGTGTCTTTGCGAGTCGTCCACATTCCAAAATCTACGACAAGCTTCTTTATGGGAGCCGTAATTTGGCCTCAGCCCCTTACGGAGAGTATTGGAGACAAATGAAGAGTGTGAGTGTCCTCCATCTTCTCAGCAACAAAATGGTACGGAGCTTCCGAGACGTGAGACAAGAAGAGATCAGTCTCATGATGGACACGATCCGGAAACAGAGTTCTTCCCCTATGAATCTAAGCAAGATCATGGTGACTTGTACTAGCGATGTTATATGTAGAGTTGCTTTGGGACGAAAATACGGTGCTGGAACAGATTTAAAAGAGTTGACAGATAGGCTTGTGAGGCAATTGGGTACGTTTACTTTCGGGAGTTTTATACCGTGTCTTTCATGGATTGATTGGATTGCGGTTTGGAGCGTCAACTCGAAAAGACGGCAAAAGATTTTGATGAGATATTGGAGAAAGTCGTTCAGGATCATGAAGATGGAGACGGTGGTAAAGCTGATTTTGCAGATGTTTTACTCGCCCTTCAGAGAGACAAGAGTGTGGGGTTTGAGGTCAGCCGAATGAGCATAAAGGCAATCATCTTGGTAATGGAGAAAAAAAAACAAATTGGAATTCACATCCAATAGTGTTTTAGTATATAACCATTTGTTCTTGTTTTGGTTTTCACTTTTCAGGATGCTTTTTGTGGGTGGTACAGACACATCCTCCACGCTTTTGGAGTGGGAAATGTCAGAGCTTCTAAATCACCCAGAGTGTCTGAAAAGACTTCAAGAAGAGGTTCGTACCGTTAGTAAAGGGAAATCAAGCGTATCAGAAGACGACATTCAAGACATGTACTACTTAAAAGCTGTGATCAAAGAGACACTCAGGCTACATCCTCCATTTCCATTGACAGTTCCTCACGTATCAACAGAAGATGTCAACCTAAGAGGTTACCACATACCATCTGGTACACAGGTTATGATCAATCTTTATGCAGTCGGGAGAGAGATTGCAACATGGGGAACAGATGCGGATGAGTTTAAACCGGAGAGGCATTTAAATTCGTCTGTTGCATCTTAGGTCAGGATTTTGAGCTTATTCCGTTTGGAGCAGGGAGAAGAATGTGCCCAGGTATATCTTTTGCTGCGGTGTTGAATGAGGTGGCCTTGGCTAACTTAATGCTTGGATTTAACTGGCAAAGACGACACAAACAATAGTACTGCAGAAGGTAAATCAGAGAGATAAAATACACAAGCACATACCAATAGCTTTATTAGAATCGCCTTGTAAACCCTATTACAAGTTCTGCTTAATCAGCTTTACACGTCTAGTGTTACACCCTAACACACGCCACTGAACAATTCATAAGCTACCCGCTTATGTCTCTCCACCGTCAAGTACTTCAGCCCCTGTTTCAGCACGACCCAGAACACCTCCAAGCGCTTCTCTCTCTCTATAAGATCAGCCTCTGTGTCTCTGTCTCTCTACAGACGACTACATAGCTATCTTATACTAACTCCACGTTCCTGAAACCCTAGTCTCCAAGGAACCACAATATGGACATCTTCCATATCAATAAGTGCAACTTTCCTTTTCTTGGAATGCACTTATTCCTCTTCTTTTAAGTCATAAACTTGCTCCCCAAGTTTATTCCTCTTTGCCTCTTCTCCAAGATACTCCCTTGCTCTCCAAGTCTACACGACTCCAGCTCAGCATCTCGACTCCACATGGTCTTCACCACTTACCACGACGTCTGCTTCAGCAACTACGTCAGCGACTACTTCAGAGCAGACATCTTTACATCAACAATCTCTCCCTTTTAGTTTTGTGTGCCGATCAAGCACAACCTTCTTCTGGTTCAACAACCACGTTCCCCACCAGGAAACTTCCACGCCAATTGTGCTTTTCTCCCCCACGAGATGTGCACCACATCATGCTTTTCTTCCCCACGAGACAAGCATCATCTACTTCAGGACGTCCATCACTATGCTCTTATCCCCCATGAGATATGCACTCCTTGGACCAGAACGTCACCATTCTCCCCCTGCTTGATCGCATACTAAGCTAAAACAGATGCTTAGATGTCAAGCCTTACAGACACACCCGTCTGCTACTCCATGCGTAATCATGATACAGCCTCTGCTGCAGCGGAATAGATTACACGTACTGCATCACTATCTGACGCACTTGTCGAGCTACCTCTCGACCCACTTCTGTTGAGGACCAGGCTTCCTTCATGCGTCGTCTCCTTGACCATGAGCCTCTTCTCAACCACCCCGAGTGCCCTCTGCACTCGTTGCTATAGCCTTGGAGTGATTTCGCTATCACCCTCCTGAAGATCCTCTCGCATCACTTCCTGACGCACTTTGATCTCCTTCCCCTTTGTGCTACGGACAACTCCGTGTCCTAGCTCCAGACTTGATGCTTCTTGATCTTCCTCAAGATTACTCCTACCAGAGCTGCATCCCTCTTCTGGTTTCTTCTCCTTGATCTCATCAAGTAAGCCACTCTTGGCTAACAACACCTCTTCAACCCTCTTGGGTTTAATGAACGTCTTGTTCACCCTCTTGATCATGTTTCTGCTCTTCTCACGAGCAAAACACTCCACCTTCTTGTGTCCAACCTTACCACAGAACCAGCAGCACATCCGATGTTGCTTCTTCTTTGGCCTGACACAGTTACTGATGCACCGATCAGTCTCCTTCCTTGTACCAGCTGCACAACCATGTTTCAGAACCTCCTGTCTGACCTTCATGTTGCTGCACTGACGTACCACTTTCGGCTTGTTACTCACAGCCCCGCGCTGTAGAACTTCCTGCCGTACTCCTTGTCGCACGTCCCGACGTACTTCCTGACAAGCTTCTTTCGCTCCACTTTTTGATGTGCTCCCATGCACGGAATGTGACAGCCCCTTCTGTTGTACTTCTCCAGTAGCAACTTTCTTCACCTTGCTAACCTTCTGCTCAAGAGACTCATATTTCTCATTCACAGCCGCAAGTTCTTCACGAAGTTCTTCAAGCAGCTCGTTCTGCTTCAGAACCATATCCTCCAATCTCAGATTCTGGTCCTTGACCCTCAACCACTTGTTAAGCAGCACATGATACTCCTCATCATCTGTACTGAGATCTGAATCAGAGGATTTACTAGATCCCACCTTGCGTGCACCAAACGCAACCATATTCTTCAACACCTTTTCATTTTCTTCAGACTCTGATTCATCAGACGACTGCGATGAAACTCCTTTTCCCTTCTTTGAGTTTGGACATTCACGCCGTGTGTGTCCAACACCTCTACACTCAGAGCACTTTAGCTCTCTTCGGCGTACCACCGGACAGTCAGCCCTTATATGACCAACTCCTTCACACTCATAGCATCTAAGATTTCCTCTCCTTATGCCATTCCCACGATCACCTCCCTGGCGACCATATTGTTTCATCTCCTCAGGGTGATTCATCCTCTTTCCAAGATTCCTGACTATCCACCCCAAGGCATCTTCAACCTTCCGAAGTCTATCAACTTCTTTGTCAGCTACAAGGGCTATACTCCCTGGCGTACCTCCTGATGTAGACACCGAGCCACTGCCTGTCTCCATCTCTTCCGCCTTCAGCATACCCACTACCTTGTCAAACTTGAGCTCATCCGTGTTTGCAGTCATATTTAGGACCGCCTTTTGAGCTCCAAACCTTGCTGGAAGACAGCGTAGCAACTTCTTCACCAGCTTCTTCTCCTTGTACTTCTTTCCAAGTACACATGCTTCATGCGCCATAGCACTGAGTTTGGCACTGAAGCTCGCCACCGTATCCGCATCTGACCACTTCAGATTCTCAAACTGCGACCCAAGATGATCCAAACGTGTCCTCTTGACACTGTCATCTCCTTCAAACGAATTCAGCAGGATCTCCCACGCCTCTTTAGCTGTAGTACTCCCCTGAATCAGCTGGAACTGCTCTACTTCAACAGATCCGAAAATCGTCGAAAGCGCCTTTGCATTAAATTTTGATGCATTGCGCTCTGCCTCTGACCAATCCTCCTTTGGCTTAGGCTTCTTCCCATCTGCTGTGACTATGGTGGGCTCCTCCCAACCAGTCTCCACAGCTGTCCACGCATCTTCATTGATTCCTCGAATCAACTGCTTCATGCGAGCCTTCCAATGACCATACTGGTCCGCTTTCAACACGATTGCCTTCTGCACAGAAATAACCGTGTCCATCTTCACCTCTAGGATCACACCAGTAACTTAGGTGACCTGCTCTGATATCACTTGTAAGTGCAAAGACGACAGGTAAATCAGAGAGATAAAATACACAAGCACACACCAATAGCTTTATTAGAATCGCCTTGCAAACCCTATTACAAGTTCTGCTTAATCAGCTTTACACGTCTAGTGTTACACCCTAACACACGCCACTGGACAATTCCTAAGATACCCGCTTATGTCTCTCCACCGTCAAGTATTTCAGCCCCTGCTTCAGCACGATCCAGAACACCTCAAAACGCTTCTCTCTCTCTATAAGATCAGCCTCTGTGTCTCTGTCTCTCTACAGACGACTACATAGCTATCTTATACTAACTCCACGTTCCCGAAACCCTAGTCTCCAAGGAACCACAATATGGACATCTTCCATATCAATAAGTGCAACTTTCCTTTTCTTGGAATGCACTTATTCCTCTTCCTTTAAGTCATAAACTTGCTCCCCAAGTTTATTCCTCTTTGCCTTTTTCTCCAAGATACTCCCTTGCTCTCCAAGTCTACACGACTTCAGCTCAGCATCTCGACTCCACATGGTCTTCACCACTTACCACGACGTCTGCTTCAGCAACTACGTCAGCGACTACTTCAGAGCGGACATCTTTACATCAACACAAGACATGTACTACTTAAAAGCTGTGATCAAAGAGACACTCAGGCTACATCCTCCATTTCCATTGACAGTTCCTCACGTATCAACAGAAGATGTCAACCTAAGAGGTTACCACATACCATCCGGTACACAGGTTATGATCAATCTTTATGCAGTCGGGAGAGAGATTGCAACATGGGGAACAGATGCGGATGAGTTTAAACCGGAGAGGCATTTAAATTCGTCTGTTGCATCTTAGGTCAGGATTTTGAGCTTATTCCGTTTGGAGCAGGGAGAAGAATGTGCCCAGGTATATCTTTTGCTGCGGTGTTGAATGAGGTGGCCTTGGCTAACTTAATGCTTGGATTTAACTGGCAATCCACAGAAGATCAGACAGAGACTAATGTTCCTGAATCAATCGGTGTTGTCATTCGCCGCATGTTCCCTCTTTACGTCACTGCGTCTCCTGCTACTTGATTAAGGCATTATATATGATAAATACCTACTATTATGTTATTGTTTACAAATAGCTCTCGTTTGAAAGTTGAACTAGTAAAGAGATGTTTAAGATTTAAGGTTTTGAGTTTCTATAACTAATTATGAACGCCAATTGGATATCATCCCCGCTCAATTGTTGCCACGGCTGGTCATGCATTTTTTTTGAAACAAGCATGAACTCACTGAACCAGCAATGTAAAAAAAGAACATCAAACGAATCTACTATTTGGAGTTTGCGAAACAGAGTTTGGAGTATGGGCAATAGGATTTGAAGTTAAGATTCTTTTTTGGACAAAATTTGAAGTTAAGATTTAAGGTATGCAATTAAGGTTTTAAATTTATAATCGACATTATAATTTTTAATAGCTGTTAAATATATTATGAATATTATGTGATGTACCTCATAGAAAGTAATAGATTAACTTGATTGTCAAGTCTAATTGTTCCGCAAACTATTATAATATTATATAAAAGACTCATCTATCTTATTAAAACAAAATATTATGTTGGACATAACTTTTATTTTGTAAAGTTTTAAATTAAACATAGATTTCTTAAACCTATATTAAATTATTAATGTTCATCTCTTTATTTTACTATTCATGTTTCCAAACAATATATATTCATTTTTATACTACTATCCATGTTTCCAGATAACACTATACTTAGTTATTTTCTATCTACAATTTTCTCTATAAAATTTTTTGTAAAACATCATAATTTCATAAATTATAAAAGAATGAACTTTAAAATTTAGATTAAAAGGTGAAAATTTATTAAACCATAACCTGAAAATATGATGATGTACCTTATCATGGGTTTTGTTCCATTGGGGGTTTCTATGTCAAGGTTTAACGAGGCAACAAAAAACACACAAATGATAAACACCCAAGAAAAATGTTACAAATTTCAGAAATGAAAATCTATCATTGTTCTAAAAAGAATCTAAGAAAATGATCACATCATATGAAGACTCCTGAAATATAGAAGAATGGCGATGTTGGTATCCTACAAGTTCGTTTAAATGACAATTTTGATGACTTATTCACAAAGGCGTTAACCACTGCTACTTTCAAGAAGTTAGTTCACCTTATCGAAGTGTGTCATCTCAAATATCTTGATGTATTTACACATGAATGGAAGTCATTACGTATTACATTTTTTTCCCTTAACCATGGTTTTTTTCCAGTGGGTTTTCTTGGTGAGATTTTTAACTATTTACAGCGTTTTGAAAGAAATTTGGTATAATGGAAATCAAGGGGAATTGATGAATATAATGTGATGTCCCTTATAGAAAGTAATAGATTTACTTGATTGTCAAGTCTACTTGTTCTCCATATTCTACTTGATCCCTAAGCTATTATAATCATATTTAAGAGACTCATTACTCATGGAATATGACACACAAATTCTTCTTTCTATTTTCTCTATTTACAATAACATATAAGTTTTAGGTAAATTATAATATTTATAATTTAGAGAAAATTACTCAAAATAGCTCTATTTTTTTTGTTAATTACTAATCTAACTCTGCATTGTCAACACATGTTAGTATAGGTGGCTAAAGACCAAATAACCCTAATTGTTCTTTTTATTACGATGTTGCCATTTCTAATTTATTAGTCTTTTTAAATAAATTCTAAAACAGAAAATAGAAACCATTAATCCGGCATATCTGTGGAAGAACAATTAAGTAGAAGATCAAGTTCTCCAGAAAAAAATATCTAGGGTTTCGGGGTAGACACAGTCGGATTCAATTTCACCAGAGATTAAATATTTTTCCCCCAATTAGCATCGATTTCACCGGTGAGAATAGATTCAATTTACCAGGTGAGCCTTGAAACCTTTCATCCAATGAACATTTTGCTGCCCTTGACGTGGTGTGGTTTATAAATCAGACAACAACAGTACCCCAAATCTCCGCTCTTTGACGTGTTTTCCAGCTAGATTAATCTCGGCACACCAAATTTCCTAGTCTCCTTAAGGATAAAACAAAGCTAGTTTCCCATCTTAATTCACAGTCTGTGACCACTCTTCTGGTCGTCTTCTTGTCGTCTCCGGCAACAATGCTTCCAAACCTTTCACCACTTGCCAACACCTCTTCTTTCCATCGTACGCCCTTAACTCTTTTTCATAAAAATCCAAGTAATACAACAACACATCATCAATAACACACGCATTTTCCTATTTTTGAAGATTCAGCATCTCGTATGTTTCCCATTTACTCTCCTTTGGATCGTAAATAAAGCTGTTAGCATAATTTCTCGTTTACATCTTATCAGCCATCACCACACAACCAGGCTCTCACATTTGAGTTTTGGTACTGAACACCACCATCACCCTCTCCGCTCCTTGACGTGTTTTCTCCGCCAGTCAAACTCTCCAGCGACAAGAACCACCGCTGCTTCACCACCTCTGTCATCTACTCTGCCACGTTTATTCTTAGTAGTTTAATTCCCTGCACTTATTTTCTTAGTGAACTTGTAGTCTTATTGTGTAGACTAAACTGGCCACGTTTATTCTTAGTAGTTTAATTCCTACATAGTGAACTTGTATTCTTATTGTGTAGTCACATGCATATAATTAGACCAAAGAAGAAAGTAACAAGAAGACTGGAAATAGCACAAAACATAACTAATACAAGTTGAGTAAAAGTATTAAATCTATCACGGGCATTCAATCCTTATTAAGAAAACACCTAAACTCTAACAGGCTGAAGCTTCGTACACTTCTTTGGATCAATCGTTGTTGTTCTCTTGTCTACTAAGGAAGAACGGTAAGAACAACACATCACCTGGATCAATCGTTGCTGTTCTCTTTGTTTGCTTTGGTATAACTAAACAAATTTGGTTTACATGCTTTTGATTCAAATTATGATTGGTTTGAAACACTTTGGTTTAGATCAAGTTAAATTACTGATATATAAAACGTAGATAAATTAAGTCTGTGGATAGCAAAATTGTGAATATTCCTAAAATTTAGTAATGGCAATTTTGTAATTATTTTTTTTGTTAACAAAGGAAATAAAGGCAAAATAGGTATGAAAAACAAACTAGTAATTAAAGTAAATTTAGAGTTAAACTAGTAATTAATTGATAAAAAAAGGTTAAACTAGTTTTTTTCCCTATAATTTATCTATAAAACTTTTGAGTAGTACATAGGTCACTTAATGAGGTCGTCTACCAGAGTCGGCATTCCATTTCGGATATCAGCATCTCCACAAAGGCATCAAGAACCAAATTCTCGTCAGCCTTCACGAAGAAGTATATTGATGCAGATAAGTATTTGGAATATTTCCAAATATCTTATTATTTACTTTGTTAAATATATTGAATTAGATAATTACCTTTTATTTGTATTTTCTATATTTTAATGGTTTTCCTATTTTAGTTAAGATTATGATTTTATAGATTTAAGGATTTATTATAAATAGGCATTCAAGCCTAAAATTGTATTCAGACTTTGATAATTAATAAAAGAGCTTTTGCTTTATACTTTGAAAGAGATTTGATTAAATTCATCTTCTTTGAGTTGCATTGTTATTGATTTGATTAAATTCATCAATACAGAAAGTTGGTCTCAAGACGCTATCGAAAGAAACTCTTGATTGATCTAAGAACAACTCTCTAGAACCCTGAAAGTTCTTTGATCGACCGTTCACCCTATCGTCCGCTGCATCAGTTGGTATCAGAGCTTCGTCTCTTTGGTTTCTTAATCAAAGAACGATTCTGGATGTCATGGTGAATGCGAACATCTATCCTATTCAGGACGAAAGTCCTTTTGTTGAGAGAGAAGAAAACTTTGAGATCTATCGAGAGATCTACGGTGATCCGATCTACGACGTCTACGAAGATGATGTATGTGTTGTCGAGTTTGTCTTCAGTGAAGATTCTTTTACAAATTTCGTTTGTGCAAAAATAGGACTGGACGAGATCCGTGCAAAATTCGTACAAGACGAGTTTCGTGCGAATTTCAGGCAAAGTCAAAAGATCAGGCTTTGTGCAAATTTCGGATTTGAAGATACATATTTGAAGATTTCAACCACAAAAAAAACCGATTTAAGATTCGAGGACGAATCTTTTCCAACCCGGAGAGAATGATGCAGATAAGTATTTGGAATATTTCCAAATATCTTATTATTTACTTTGTTAAATATATTGAATTAGATAATTACCTTTTATTTGTATTTTCTATATTTTAATGATTTTCCTATTTTAGTTAAGATTATGATTTTCTAGATTTAAGGATTTATTATAAATAGGCATTCAAGCCTAAAGTTGTATTCAGACTTTGATAATTAATAAAAGAGCTTTTGCTTTATACCTTGAAAGAGATTTGATTAAATTCATCTTCTTTGAGTTGCCTTATTATTGATTTGATTAAATTCATCAATACAGGAAGTTGGTCACAAGACGCTATCGAAAGAAACTCTTGATTGATCCAAGAACAGGTCTCTAGAACCCTAAAAGTTCTTTGATCGACCGTTCACCCTATCGTCTGCTGCATCACTTCTCCTAGCTATTTCCGATTAAATCACACATGGAACTGATGCAGCTTCAAGTTCTAACCTACCAAAAATGAGGGTCCCTCAATTTAATCCATGACAGACAAGAAATTTTCGACGTGCAAGCAACATCCACCGTGGTTAATTGTACACATCTGACTGAATCGCTTCTAGAATCGTTGGCTTCTCTTTGCTTGGAGAATCTGGAAGCAAAGAAGATGAAGTCCACATGATGATCTATAGAAAAGACTAAGGTTACGTGGAGAATGATGTGGAAGAACAAAATCTCTTGATTGGCTTTTTAACTTTTTCAGTTATTGACATGTCAACGGCTGAGAACTCTAAAACTCTGATGTGTCAACACCAAGAGAATCACTTGCTCCATTACTGTGTTGATTTGTGACGGGAAAAGTGCCTATTCCAACCTGAACAATTTCGATCGTGCCAAATATGATCCGAACTAATAGTCAGTGCCAAATACGACCTGAACTTGATTAAAACTTAAAAAATTTATCCGAACTTTTTAAAATGTGCCTAAATCTACATTGAATCTAATAGAAGTTAGTCAACCGTTAACAAGATAAAACGAAGTCGTTTTGATATACGGTGAAAAGTGCTAATTTCGACCCAAACAATTTCGGTGGTGCCAAATACGATCCGAACACCTGGTCGGTGCCAAATACGACCTGAACTCAATTATAATTAAAAAAATTACCTAAACTTTTTAAAATATGCCTAAATCTATATTGATTCTAATATAAATTAGTCAACTGTTAACAAGATAAAACGACGCCGTTATGATATATATATATATATATATATATATATATTTAATATATATTCATTCCAGGACTTAAACAATGACGTGGTACCTTTTTAAAAAGGTACATTAACAACTAGACAAAAATAACTTTTTGAAATATTGTTACAAATTTGAAATTTATATAAACTACTATTTTTCTTCATCTTATTCAATTTTAAAAATTTGGTGATAATTTTTTCTGATTTATATAAATACATAACATGTTTTTACTTATCATATCTTTAATAAACTTATATCTTACTAAATATAAATAATAAAATATTTATAATTACACAATCTTAACTATACCTAAAATTTTGAAGTTATTTATAAAAATAATTTATATAGATTATTTTTATTTTTTAAACTTAAGTTGATTTTTTTCAAAGTTAATATTATATATTTTGGAATTTTTTTCAAAAATGTTAAGAGACATTTTACCTTTCTTTCACTAAGATATCTTGTTCAAAATATTAGACATATTACACGATAACTAAAATATATATAAAAATCACCAAAGTTTTAAATTGGATAAGATGAAAAAAATATTAGTTTATATAATTTCAAATGTCTAAAAATATTTCAAAAAGTTACTTTAGTCTAGTCGTTAATGTACCCTTTAAAAGGGTACCACGACATGGATTTGAGTCTTGTAATGAACATATATATATATATATCAAAACGACATCGTTTTATTTTATTAACAATTGACTAATTTTTGTTAGAGTCAATGTAGATTTAGGCACATTCTAAAAAATTCAGGTAATTTTTATTATTATTGAGTTCAGGTCGTGTTTGGCACCGGCCATATGTTCGGGTCGTATTTAGCACCACCGAAATTGTTTGGGTCGAAATAGGCATTTTTCATGTATATCAAAACGACGTCGTTTTATCTTGTTAACGGTTGACTAACTTCTGTTATAGTCAATATAGATTTAGGCACGTTTTAAGAAGTTTGGGTAGGTTTTTTGAGTTTTAATTAAGTTCAGATCGTATTTGGCACCGACTATTTGTTCGGGTCGTATTTGGCACGATCGAAATTGTTCGGGTCGGAATATGCACTTTTCCCGATTTGTGACTAACCATTTCATCACATATATTTCAATTTTGGCAACTCGTTTTGCTACTCTTACCTCCATCACAATATTGTGACAGAGTATTCACCATTTTTGGAGAAAATTATTTAGTCGCCACCCCTATGTAGATAGTAACAATATATATAGTGATAAAGTTTTGTCACAATGTTCACATTTTCCTAATATACTAGGATATGACCCGCGCCTTGCGCGGGGTGAAAAAATTAATAAATTATTTTACGTACGTAATATTTTTTAAATTGTTAATATACATGTATAGTATGAATATGTAAAATATGATAAAAGTGAGACAATGATAACACGAATATATGCATTAGAGGATACAAATAACAAACATCATGTCTTATGTTGAAAAGTTAAGGATCGACATATTGGATTAAAATAAGATTACTTTATGGATTTGTATTTGTTTTAAAATATAAGAATCTATCTCAAGTTTGAAATGGGTCATTCACTTGAAACTTATAAGACATAATTGTTGACATAAAATAAATGCTGAATAATATTTTTAAAAACATAAATAAGACATTAAAGTACTATTAATAATAAAGCAGAAAAAAGCGCAAAAAATTAAAAAAACATTTAAAAAAAAAAAATCGCCACTTATAGAAATTAAACTACATTGTCTGCAATCCTATAAAGAGAACAAACAAAGGTTAGTAGTATAACTATTTACAAATTTAATTAAGAAATGCATAGAAATTAAATATAATACTTCTTCTTGAAAGCATCGATTTCTGGAACACCGTTTGGTTCAAAAACAACTTTTGAAAATCCATCAATGTTAGTAAGCTTCTTGAAGCGACCTTGCAAAAAAATACAAAAATGTGTTATTATAATTAAAGTATATATAGGGTTGAAATATTATTTTATACAATAAGTATTAAATATTACCATCTCTCCAATTAATTTGCCAATGCTGCTAGGATAAGACCTGCGCTTACTGAATGTTTAATTCAATAAAAAAAACAGTTACGTGTTTAAGTATTTGTGTGGTGTAATCAAATAATATGTTTCCTGAATGTTTAATTCAATAAAATTATGATCTTCTAAAATCCCGAAAATACTAATATACATTACTCTCACTTGAGAAAACCGGTAAATTAAATTAAGATGTAAACCACTGATCTAGCATTTTAATATTGATTTTTTATTTTTTATTATAGAATACAAATTGTGGACCAGAACCAAAAGACTTCTAGATGGTGGAATATTAATTGCATTTTCGTATTGTAAAAATTTAAACAAAAAAACGTTAACATTTTAGAGAGAGAACGAGACACATTAACATTTACATTTTGAATAAGTCATGGTCGTAATTATAGAAATAGTTAGCTATCAATCATTAATTTGGTTTCAGTTACCACTACGTTCCATAGATTAGGTCATCAAGAACCAAAATCAGTAATTATAGTCAAAATGTAATGAAAAATCATGCTGTAAATTTGTGACATACCAATGGCAATTGATGTAAATAATCTAGTAATTTAAGGATTAATGCATAGGAAGGCTGAGGTGTATTGTGAGAAAGACACCTATGCAAAATGGCAACATGGTAATAATTCTACTCTTTAAAGGTTGTTCTTTTTAATTGCTCCTCTATTAATACTAAGGGGATTGTTTAAGAATTTAAGAATATATTATGTTATTAAATTTATATTTTATTAAATTTATTATAAAAATTTATATTATACTAAATTTTCCTAAATGACATTTTATTAAATTATATTATATTGGTGTTATTTTTGGTACCATAGGTGAAACTAAAAAAAATATTATTTATTATATTATTAATTTATCCAATACTAGTTTATAAAATTTATACTGTAATTATTCAATTTTACCGATGGTACCAAAATGATTGGTCTCATCCACTAACAAAAAGAAATAAAAAATCACATTTTAAATCATGAAAGCGTAAGAAAATATGATTTTAGATCTTGGTGCTTAAAAATTCACACTTTAAACCATCAAACTAATTATATTAACACATTAAATTTTGAAACTAATTTATTTTTTTACCTAGTAAAAAGTGACCGGTTCTGTTTATTCATGTGTAAAAAATATGAGAGAAATTGCCAAAAATACCATTTTCATAGTACCACTTTTCATGTTTACACTAACCACTTTTACCACTACTTTTAATGAAGGGTTTAGATTTGAAGGTTTAGGATTTAGGGTTAAGATTTGATGTTTTAGGGTTTAAAGTATATAGTTTAGGGTTTAGAGTTGAGGATTTAGGGTTTAGAGTTGAGGATTTAGGGTTTATAGTTTAGACTTTAGGGTTTAGGGTTTAGGATATTGAATTTAGGGTATATAGTTTAGGGTTTAGGATTTAGAGTTGAAGATTTTGGGTTTAGGGTTTAGAATTGGAGGTTTATGATTTAGAATTTAGGATTAGAATTTTGAAAAGCATATAAAAACAAAGATATAAGAGTTTTTTACCATTTTAATAAATAAGGTATTTTTGAAAATGTGTCTTTAGTGATGGTAAAGATGAATAATGGTACCTTGAAAGTGGTATTTTTGAAAATTCCCCAAAATATGATGTGTTATTTATTTTAGATCTTGGTGCTTAAAAATTCACACTTTAAACCATCAAACTAATTATATTAACACATTAAATTTTGAAACTAACTTATTTTTTTACCTAGTAAAAAGTGACCGGTTCTGTTTATTCATGTGTAAAAAATATAATGTGTTAGTTATTTTTTTAATAATAAATAAGAAAAAAGTTTAAAATAATAAGTAAATCAACACTAATTAAAAACAGAAATAATTCAAAAATCAAAAATAAATAAATAAAATTACAAAATTTATTAATAATTTTCAAAATAATTTAATTATTAAATTTTAAAAAAAAATAAAATAAAAATCAGAATAGTAAATGCCAGCAGAATTTTCTGACATGTGCCGGCTTTGTGATATACTGATGGTAACCATTTCTAGGCATATTAGGATAGACGATCTATTTCTCCACGAATACTATTGTATTGAACGAGATACCCTCAAACTAATTCTCTCCGAATAAAAAGTTCCAAATCTATATATCCCTGAACCAAAAAAATTAAACTTAAACCAACACATAATCCAATTTATCGGTTATTATTGACAAACCAAAGGTAAACCAACTAAACCAGATCTTAAATTAAACCAACACCTAATCTAAATAAACCAGATTCTTCATCCATTTCCTCTTCAGGCTCACTGAAAAAAAGAAAAAAAAATCTAAATGGTTTGATCGTGTGAACACAGAGAAGCATAACTTTACTACTACTATACTGTAATCTGCAAATGATTATACAATTTCACATTACTTTTATGGCATCTTCCACATCGTCACTCACATTTAAAGCAAAACTACTTTCTTTTGTGTGGAAGATACAGAGAGCAGTAAATATAACCCATGGAAGTAAAGCAAAACTACTCTCGCTCTTGTCTGATTAAAATTAAAATTAAATTTCTCTCTCTTCGGCTTCTTCCTCAAGAGTTTTGTCGGCATCTGCGTTAACGACTAACGCCATTGATCTCCGGCTTAAACTTTAATTTTTTCTTTAAGTTTCAGTTTTGATTTTTTCTTCAATTGTATCTGTAGGATTTGGGTTTTCGATTGTGATGTTTCTCAGGTCTGGGTTTTCGGGTTGATTGGTTCGTGGGTCCGGGTTTTTAGTTCATGGTTTCATTGAGGTAGTTGAATCTTAATTGGTTTTGTTTTTTAAAAGATCTTAATTGGATTTTTATTGGGGTTTTTTTCCGTCAAAGTTGTTATTAAAGGGACAAAAGTCCAAAAGAAAACATACAAAAGTCCATCAAACAGGCAAACATAAAGCCATTTTAAATGGGCCATCACCCATAAGGCCCAACAAGATCGAAAACCCTAATTCGAAGATGTACTTCGAAACGCACATCTAACCTCCTCAGCCGCCGCGGGACACATGTCGCACTCTCAATGCTTGGAGCTTCACGACGCACGGCCACCGCGCCTTCATCACTTCAAAACCACTCCGGAGGTAATCCCCGCCTTTTCATCGGGAAACGTACAAAACAACCATACCCGTATTTTCACCACCTTGGCTTCCTTCACTAGAGAGTCTCCCCAAGCGAAGCCCTGACAAGACTAGAGTCACCAATCGGACCGACCGAGTGGCCAAGAAACCAGATCCACCGTCAAAGCGCCAAAACCAACCGACGCCGCCTAAAGCCAACCGTTTACCTCAATATGGATGGTACAACGACGAAAACCGAACCGGCCGTCCATCAAAGAGAAGATGCGACGCCGGAAACTAGATAAGCCACAAAAAGAAAAAACACAGAGAATCAAAACGAAAGGAGAACAAGAAACCGGACCGACGGTGGCTATGGGAGCCCATGCCGTCGGCCGGTGACAAGAAACGCGGCAGCGATCTCTAGAGAAAAGTCAGAGGTTTCTAGAGAGAAGTCAGATCTAGTTTTAGATTATTCCTTTTCACCTTTAACCCCACCCCCACCCCCCCCCCCCCACCGGTTTTTATTGGTTTATAATCAGATTTATTAATTTTTGGGTTTAATTTATACGCTAACCAGAGTAATTCAATTTTATGGGTTTAGAGCTTTTGAACTTTGATTAGGGGGATATAAATATTAAAAAAAATAAGTCTGAAACTTTTATTTTATAGATATATATAAAACGAAACTATAGTTTATGAGACATCTGATGCTGGTCCACCTGACATATTATTATTGATGTTGATAGCATCTAGATTAGAGCCGGGCATTTTATCCATTAATTTTGATTTGATTCGTTATTTGTTGTTATTCGATCTGAAAATTAGATTTTAAAGCAAAACAAATACTAAAATTCAATATCCATTAAAATCAAAGCAAATCACAAATATTAAAACTTTAGGAAGCGATATCTGATATGATCTGTCAATATATAAATATGTGTATATCTTGATTATATTTAAAGTTTTAAATGTATAAAATTATATAACTATTATTTAACATATGTTTTAATAGATTTTTCACATTATTACTTATATAAAAAAGTATTACATAAAAGGAAGAAAAAACATTTATGACAATTATAATTTTTTTCTTAATTTTTGTGTTATTATAATTTTTAACTAAGTTTAAAAATTTACAAAATATGTAGATTTACTATTTCTTTTAATTGTTATCTTTTATATTATGCAAAGAATAATATTTTACAAAACAAGTTTGTATCGAATTTTTAAGATTATTTGTATTAATCAAACAAATAAGATATCCGTAAGTATTCGCAAATATCCACAAATATTTATTTATTTTCCGGATATCTGTTTTTCCGAATATCCGTATTTTTCCAAAGTAAAGTAAATCGAAAAATTAGATATTCGTAACATTCGAAACAAATCACAAATACCTTTAAAAATACGGATATTCGATCTGTGCCCAAGCATATTCTAGATATATTATTTGTGATGATTTCCACATATCATATGTAATAGTTTCTAGACATCCCCTATATATTAAATGAGAAACATTTGAAAAATTGTAACTTCAATTTTGTAATAATTAAAAAATACCTCAATGCTTAGGCGTCACTCAATTAGGTAGTCAATTACATTCAATTGAAAAATAAGTAGGTCTACATTCGATTTTTATATGTTGCTAGATACATTCATTGGTTAAAATATATGATATGATGATATGATATGATATTTACGATAGAAGCATTTATATTTGTTCCGCTAGATATAATTAGTATTTTCTTTTCTTTTCTTAAATAAAACCTACGGAATTACCATAAATGACTAATATATATATGACAATTAATGTTCTAATAATAAAGATTTGATAACAATTTATATCTCCTCCATCATTTTTTGTTTAATTTTATATTATTAAAAGAAATTAAACAATCGAATTAGGTATAAAATTAAAATTTAGATTTTTTTGTAGATGTTATATTTTGAATTTTAAAAAATGACAATAAATGACTAAAACTATTAAAATTACTATGTTAAAAATTAACAGTGTTCTAAAAAGCGGTCTAGGCGGTCGCCTAGGCGCTAAGCACTACATGACCGTGGCGATTACTCTTTAAACCGCCTAGATAATTACAATATTGTAATAATAAATAATATATAATTTATTATTTATAAATTATAATAATTAATATATTGTAATATATATTCTTATGAAGTATAAAACATTACATATATTTAATATATTGGTATAATTTATAAACACCTACACCGCTTAACTAATAATCTAGGCGTCCACTTAGTCATTCTAGACACTAGGCGTTAGGTCGCCGCTCGCTTAGCGCCTAGCACTTTCTTGAACACTGAAACTAATGATCAATGGTTTAACACTTTTATTATAAAAAGATACACATGATTTTAAAACAATATGAGTAAAAAATATTATTTAATAATAAAATAAATATATATAGATTAAACTATATACGATATAAGATTACATAAATATTTTAATTTCAAAACTTTCAATGAATTTTCAAGAACATTTATAAATGATAAACTTATTAAATTTTTCACATTGAAAATTTTGTTATCAATGATTTAAATATTTTGTTATAAAACGATATGAATGATCATAGAACCGTATGATTATGAAGTTTCATTTAATAAATAACTATATAAAATATAATATATAAAATATATTATTCTTAGAAAAGTAGGTTGAACCATATTAACTTATATTACACTTTTTTATTAAACTAACTATCGAATTGGTAAATAAAGTATAAAAAACAATCTCGCACTTTTCTTAAATAAAAGTTATGAAATTACCTAATATGATTAACATATATATGAAAGTAGTTATTATGAATAATGAATATTTGATAACAATTTTTGTATCTTAGTTCTTTTATTATTTTATATTATTAAAAATATTAAACAATCACATTAACTATATAATAAAAACATTTAAATTTTTTCTTATATGTTATACTTTGAATTTTTCAAAATGTTTATAAATTATTAGAAATTTGAAGATCTCACTTTGAAAATTTTGTGATCAATAGCTTAATTTGTTTTGTTATAATAAGATACAAATAATCATAAAATTGTATCAATATGAATTTTTATTTAATAAATATTTAAATTAAATTTTATACATACATATATATATATATATATACACACTAACGATTTAAAGCAACAAAATTGGCTGCATCAATTTTGGTCGTTCCGTTGAAACCTTTCAAAACTATGTGGAAGACTAAAGTCAAAGTAATTCAATTTTGGAAATAATAAGATGATAGTTCTAAAATCATTAAAACAGTTCTCAATGATGTGAAAGTTAAATATTAAAACAATTGTAGAACATATACTAACGATTTAAAGCAACAAAATTAGCTGCATCAATTTTAGTCGTTCAGTTGAAACCTTTCAAAACTATGTGGAAGACTAAAGTCAAAGTAATTTAATTTTGGAAATAAATAAGATGATAGTTCTAAAATCATTAAAATAGTTTTCAATGATATGAAAAAATATTAAAACAATTGTAGAACATGTTTTTGTAATAAAAGTGACTTATTGACCACAATACAATTTTTATAAATATAAACAGGGTGATAAAAAGTTTAAGCCCAAATCGATCAGACTCATCATAAATTCAAAATAGATTTCGGTCCACAATTACAGTTACAAATGTTCAGCCCAACATATCCCCTGTATATATTAAAAGAGAAACATTCTAAAAAATGTGTTCACACTATAATGGACATGTGGCAGTCTCACAATGATTTGAGAATCAACATTCACACTCTCATAAATGTTTTCACACTCTACATAAATGTGTTCAAACTATGTATTTTATGTTTTGTTTTTAATATAAAATTCACATGTAAGGTTCCAAAAGATATAAATTTAAAATCTAATTCTACAATAGTATACTAAGATATGACAAAAAACAATCCAAAACCACTAATATCCAAATTAGGGCTGTTCAATATGCTAAAACAAAAGAGTCCCGAACCGAACAGAAATAGATAATATGTTTTTTTTGGTATATACCATCGTAACTAAATGAATTTGATTTTACAAAAACCGTAGGATTTGGATATGGTTTAATTTATAACCAATTAAACTGAAACATGTAAATATGTATATATTTATAATGACGCATGAATATCTATTTGTTATATGAGTTGAACTATAATTATAATTTGTAAATAACTTGAATCACTTGAATTATAATTAAGTAACAATTTACTGCAAGTGAGGCTTCTTATCTTTTTAGTTTTTTTTTTTTTATCTTTTTGCTTTATTTTAAAAATAACTAAATTGAAGTAAAGATTATAAATTTGATGGACAACAATTAGTTGAAATTCTTTACAACCTTTTTTATCTTTAAACAAACAGAGTTATGTTCAATCGAAGACATATTAATTTGATGAACACTAAATATGGAAGAATGGAAAAGCTTTTATTTCATGCTTTTGTTTTGTTTTTTATTTGTATTTTCAAAATTTAGAGTTTTGATATTAATTCAAGATTTGATTATTTTATTAGATGATAGAAACATTTTTTTTGTTTTTATTATTTTATTTAAATATATAATATTTTTTAATAAATGATTTTTTTGACAATATGACTCTGAATTCGTAAAATACATAATATGATCTCAAAGTAAATAATTAAGTTTTTTTGGTATAAAACCGAATAAACTGAAAACAGACGGTATGTAAACCAAATCGAAGCGAAGTAAATATGGATTTAGAATAGTAGTTATATTTTACTAACCGAAATACCGAAAAAACCGAACCAACCGAAACCAACCCGATATCCGGATTGAACATTCCTAATCCAAATAAAACTGAACTGTTGTTTCATTCTCCAAAACATAATAAAAATAACAACTTCATTCTGCGCAAGGCGCAGATCTTATCTTAGTAATAGTATATTATTGATGTTAATAGTTTCTCAACATATTGTTCGTGGTGATTTCCGACATATCATCTTCGATGGTGATGAGTTTTGACATAGTATTATTTAAGAAGGATGATATGTAAAAATCAAACACTATCAAGGGTGATGTCTTGCATATTTGCATTGTTTTAACCATTCATTCATAAGCATTTGCATCATATAGATTAGGATTTATACATGTTTAGGTTGCATTTGGCATACATATGTCTCTATCAGGTATTGGAACACCACATGGAGTTCTTGGAGACATTTGGAAGCAATGTGATCAAAAAGGGGGGGTGAAAGATGAGCATGGATGGAGGCCTTAGAGAAATCTTCTGTTGCTAAGATTTTGTGGAGACACAGGAAATTGAGTTAGCTTTCTAATGGAAGTGGTTTCAAGTCATTTGGAGATGTAATGGAGGAGTTATGATCAATTTACTAGAGGCATATCCATCCTGGCCGAGAACCGCAGAGTGACCTCTCAGAGCGACCCCCCAAGGTCGCTCCCAACCAGAGCGACCAACCAGAGCGACCTACCTAAGTCGCTCGCGTTTTCATCGCCCGGAGACACAAAAATGGAGGCTGGAGCGACCACTCAGAGCGACCCCCCAAGGTCGCTCCCAAACCCAGAGCGACCTCTTGGAGTGACCCTCTGAGGTCGCTCCGCGTTATCTGCTGCACGATTTTATTATTTTTCAAGGACCTTTTTGCAATTATTGTGCACGTTTTTGCACTTGGAAAACCTAATGTTTAAGTACTATGTAGCCACCATTTGGCAAATGATCTTTTATCTATTGGAAGAACACAAAACTCTCAAGAAAAGTTCATCTCTTTTGGATTTTGATTTGTTATGTTCTTGTGTTTCTGTTGATTTCTTATCTATTTCTCTACATGATTAATCTGAAGTCCACCATGGGTTTAAGAGGAATCATGGAGATTAGTGAGTAATCACCTTTTGAATTCATGGGTTATGGAGATTAAGGGTGATTAGGCTGGTTCTAGGATGTTTTAGGGTAGATCATTCTTGTTCCTTGCTAGTAGAGTATTCATAATGCATCTTTTGAGTTAGCTACTTAAAAGTTGATCATTAGGCTTTTCCCACCCAAAAGGTGTTTGATGAAATGTCTGAGACAACTCTCCTAAGCTTTTAGTGTACTTTGCCAAAGACATTTGTTGTTAAAGATGCTAAGATAGCTATTAGACTTGTTCTTAATGATTGCTTTCATATTATTCAACCAAAGACATTTGATGTTTGAGATGTGTTAGCAAATGAGCATTCATCTAGACATAGAGCTTGCTTAGAATTGTGTTTAGGCTTAAGGTTGATAGTTTGATTGATCATTTGCATTTCTTAGTTCGAAACTTGATCACCAAGGTCAAATTCCCTACACCCATGAGTTCTCTTTTCCATTAGTTAAGAAAGTATAATTTTTTATTGCATTCAATCATTAGTAGTAATTTAAAATCATTCAAATCTCTGGTTGCACTTAGATTAAATAGGCACTTGCATTCTCATTGCTTTAAATCCCTTAGAATTGGTTCGACAACTTACTTCCACTTTACTATCATTTGACTTAGGAGCCTCAAAACTCCTAACATCAAATTGGCGCCGTTGCCAAATTTCTGAGTAGATTTAAACATTGAGATTTAGTAGCTTGTTTGAGACTAAGTCATTTTTATTTTCGCTGGTTACTGATTCTTTTTCTTCACCTACTTTTGATTTACAGGTGTATGCACTTGAGGAGCAAGGGTCCAACAAACCCAGTTCCAAGAGCAGAAGACATCAGAGCTTTAGAGAGAGAGTGTGCTAGAAAGAGAAGACAAGAAGAGCAGCTAGCTCACACACAGGGGTTGAACATTGACATGGCTGACCCACAACCACCAGCTCGCCCTATTGGTGCTTATGACCGCCCGACCAACAACGGTCAACTGTTAGGAATCAGAGCACCAGCTGTGGCAGCAAACAACTTTGAGATCAAGTCAGGATTGCTGAACCAGATTGAGAACAACAAGTTTTATGGCCTGGCTGCAGAGAACCCATTCGACCACTTGGACAGCTTTGATAGATACTGTGGCCTATCCAAAACCAATGGTGTATCAGAGGATGCTTTCAAGCTCAAGCTTTTCCCTTTCTCTTTGGGGGACAAGGCACGTCAGTGGGAGAAGTCTCTGCTAAGCAGCTCCATCACCACTTGGGATGACTGCAAGAATGCTTTCTTAGAAAAGTTCTTCTCTACTTCTAAGACAGCTGACTAAAGGAATGAGATATCTGGTTTCAAACAGAAGAACTTGGAAGGATTCAGTGAAGCATGGGAGAGGTTCAATGGCTACCTAGCTCAGCGTCCACACCATGGTTTCAACAAGGGAAGTTTGCTCAGTACATTCTATAGAGGTGCTCTCCCTGAGTACAGAGCCAGATTGGATACTGCAAGCAATGGGAACTTCTTGGACAGAACTGAGAGAGAAGCAGCGCAGCTGGTTGACAACATGGTTAAGAGTGATGCAGTCTATAGTGGAGATCATGACAGAGCCAATAGAACAGATGACAAGCAAACAAGAAGGGAGTTGAAAGCTCTACAGGATAAGATTGACATCCTCATTGCTAATAAAGCTACTCAAGAGCAGGTTCACTTTGTTGGTAACCCACAGCAAGAGACACCACCTACTGTCAATGAAGTTGAAAGTTTGGAAGGCCAAGAGGAACTGTGCTTCATTAATAGCAATGGTAGCTGGTACAAAAAGGAGCCCAACTTTCAGTACAACAACTACCAGCAGAAATCCTATCCCAACAACCAACAGAGTGGTTATCAGTCTAGAAACAACCAGCAAGGCATCTATCAGTCTCAACAAAACCCTTCAATTGGTTCCTCTGCTCCTCAAGAGAGCAACACTGATGCCTTACTGAAGCAAATCTTAGAGTCTCAGACTAGAAGTGAGAAGCATGTAGGTTATGAGTTGAAGAACCTTTACTCCAAGATTGATGGGAGCTACACTGATCTGAACAACAAATTCTCACACCTTGCTTCTACAGTCAAGACTTTAGAGAATCAGTTTGTTTCTATGGCTTCCACCTCCAAGCAGCCAATGGGAACTCTACCAGGGAAACCAGACCAGAATCCCACAAAGTACTGCAATGTTACCCTCTCTACTACTTCTTCAGAAATTGAGCTGAATGAGCACAAGAAAGAGGTAGATGAGATTGAAAAATTGGTGTTTGGAACTGATATTGGACAGGTTGAGCAACAGATTGTGACAACAAGTGGGGCAAAGATTGTGGAGAAAGTATACAAGCTGGTTGCAGCTAAGGTTGTGAAGAGAGATGGACACAAGGTTGAGATGGTCACGCAGGAGGACACCACTGAGGTTGAGCAGTCACCTTATGATAAACTCCCATTTCCACAGAGGGTCCTCACCAAAGCTCAGAAGAAGGTCATCTCCAAGTTCAGGAAAGATCTTAGTGATGTTGGGGTAAAGCTTCCAGAGATCTCGGGTATGCGAGAGGCTCGTGTACAAATGATGCTCATCAAGGACATTCTAACTCACAAAGATAAGGTAGCAGAGCTTCTGGACTTCTCTACTCTGCAACTTGACCCACAAGTCCCACCAAAGTCTCTCTCTAAACAAGAGCACCAGGGGATTTTTACCTTGTCTTGCTCCCTTGGTAAGCTCACTTTTGATGATGCTCTTGTTGATTCTGGTGCAAGTGTGAATGTGATCTCTATAGAGATGGTAAAGACTCTAGGGATTGAGAGCATGGAGCCAACCGGATCTTTACTACAGTTTGGGGATTCTTCTTCTATAACCCCAATTGGTCTCATCAAGGATTTTCCTATGAAGATTGGAGCATGCACCATCCCTGTTGACCTCACTGTCCTAAAGATGGCAACTGCAAAGAGGTTCCCACTCATCCTTGGCACTCCATTTCTCACAACTGTAGGAGCTTGCATAGACTTTGATAACAAGAAGGTCACACTCCTCAAAGTGAACAAAGCTGTCTCATATCCTCTCCAGCCCCTAGAGATGAAGTCTGTGTATTGTGGAACAATCACTTGTGAAGCATCATCCATTGAGAAACCAAAGGCTGAAGTGATGTATGTTGAGAAAGAAACTCTTGCTGGAGAGTCCTCTACAGAGATGTGTGATGAGCACTTGGAAAGTGCTAAAAAGGAGGAGGTGAGTAGAGCTGCAAAGGCTACTCATGTCAAGAAGAAGATGATGAAAGAACCTCACCCTCCACCTCCTTATACACTGCCACACACTCTCACTCTTCACCCAATGAAGCTTAAGGATGGAGCTATTGAGTACAAGATCAGATGTAAAGAAAAGACTACATCATTCTCAAGTGCAAGGGCCATCATCACTCATGAGCTCCAAGATGATCCAATCAAGCTTCAAGAGCTCCTCTATCAGGTCCTGAAAATCACTCTTAATAGTGGGAAGGACCCCCCTTCTCCACTCTCCATTTGAGGTACCACTCCACTACCTTACCCTTGTATATACCAGTTTTTCTCTGCATTTTAGTTTTCTTTTGGGTTTCTCTCTCTCACTCACACAGAGACTGTGTGATTCAAGTGTGGGGGAGGTACCAAGTATTTGATCATTTTTGCTTTGATGATTTTGAGTCTCATACATTACATTTTACATTCTTATTTGCATAGAAAAACCAAAAAAAAAAATTGAAAAACACAAAAAAAAATCATTTAGTTGCATCATTTGCATTTTTAGGATTGAGTCTAGAAGCATATAGGTTGCATTCATGCATTAGGGGGATTTCAACCTTGTAAAGAGCTCATGCTAAGTACTGAATTTGTTGACCTTTGTAATCATGACAAGTAGCTTGAGCACCCTTTGGAAAGCTTGTAAACTTCGCGCCTTGAATGTTCCTCTTGAAACTCATTTGACTGTTGATACTCTCTCTTTGAAGCAAGCTCCTGTCTTAATGTCTCTTGCATATGGTCCCTTGTGTACTCAGTCATGGATATACACACTTGAGTTGTCCCATCCTTTTTACCAATCTTCATGACAAACTCAAGTGGTATCCACTCCCGAAACCCATACCTCCTTTTTAAACCATCATTATTTGTTGAGTGAGGCCTCTTTGGAAAGCTTTACATGTGCATAATGTTGAGAGTATTGGGAACGATAATGCTTAGTCTTCATTCCTGCTAGATTAGCCACTCTATTGTCTAGCTATAGGAAAGGGGTGAGTGTTGTGATTGTGATTTGGGAATATGAAAGGTTTGACTCTTTGTGCTTAAATGATTAGTCTTTTTGGGATAAGTGGAGAAGTATCTAGCTCTTATTGTGAAAAGTCTTGGTCCCCAAATATAAAAAAAGAAAAAAGAAAAAAATAAGAGAAAAGAAAAAAAAAAGAATAAAAAGGGGGCTAGCAAAGTTGTTAGGAGCTGAGATTTGTTTTAAAATTGTGAAAATCCCTTATTGATTTCAAAAAGAAAGAGTCTGATGTGAAAAATGTTCTTGGGATCTTTTGGTGAGAGATGTGAGTTGGGTTTGATATTGAGGAATAATTGAATATCTTGTGTGTTTGGGAAAGGGTAGAACAATGGAGATTGAGCATTGTATGCATGAGTTGATCCCTTTCTTAGATATATTATGTATAATGTCAAAGCTACTTTGTTTTGAGAGTAAACCACCTTAAAAGATCATTTTGAACCTCTGATTTCACTTTCATTAAAGCCTTTGTCTTACCAAACCAAATGACTTGGACCAGTTGACCATTTGTGAGATGTCTATTGAGTTTGCTTCCTGAATGTTAGAGAGATGTGGACTTGTAGGAATGCATGATGAATGTAGAGATCAAAGGAGGTGTGATAGGCCTAGAGAAGTTAAAGATGGATAAAATCTTTGCTCTTACTATTTGGTATGATTATGCAAGGTTGTTAGGTTGAGAACTAAGAAGAGTTTCTTTTGATTGTGAGTCCCCATCTTCAAACCTCTTCTCCTTGATTCTTGAAAGTTTACTTGTGGACAAGTAAAGGACTAGTGTGGGGGAGTTGATGTCTTGCATATTTGCATTGTTTTAACCATTCATTCATAAGCATTTGCATCATATAGATTAGGATTTAGACATGTTTAGGTTGCATTTGGCATACATATGTCTCTATCAGGTATTGGAACACCACATGGAGTTATTGGAGACATTTGGAAGCAATGTGATCAAAAAGGGGGTGAAAGATGAGCATGGATGGAGGCCTTAGAGAAATCTTCTGTTGCTAATATTTTGTGGAGACACAGGAAATTGAGTTAGCTTTCTAATGGAAGTGGTTTCAAGTCATTTGGAGATGTAATGGAGGAGTTATGATCAATTTACTAGAGGCATATCCATCCTGGCCGAGAACCGCAGAGAGACCTCTCAGAGCGACCCCCCAAGGTCGCTCCAAACCAGAGCGACCAACCAGAGCGACCTACCTAAGTCGCTCGCGTTTTCATCGCCCGGAGACACAAAAATGGAGGCTGGAGCGACCTCTCAGAGCGACCCCCCAAGGTCGCTCCCAAACCCAGAGCGACCTCCTGGAGTGACCCTCTGAGGTCGCTCCGCGTTATCTGCTGCACGATTTTATTATTTTTCAAGGACCTTTTTGCAATTGTTGTGCACGTTTTTGCACTTGGAAAACCTAATGTTTAAATACTATGTAGCCACCATTTGGCAGATGATCTTTTATCTATTGGAAGAACACAAAACTCTCAAGAAAAGTTCATCTCTTTTGGATTTTGATTTGTTATGTTCTTATGTTTCTGTTGATTTCTTATCTATTTCTCTACATGATTAATCTGAAATCCACCATGGGTTTAAGAGGAATCATGGAGATTAGTGAGTAATCACCTTTTGAATTCATGGGTTAGGGAGATTAAGGGTGATTAGGCTAGTTCTATGATGTTTTAGTGTAGATCATTCTTGTTCCTTGCTAGTAGAGTATTCATAATGCATCTTTTGAGTTAGCTACTTAAAAGTTGATCATTAGGCTTTTCCCACCCAAAAGGTGTTTGATGAAATGTCTGAGACAACTCTCCTAAGCTTTTAGTGTACTTTGCCAAAGACATTTGTTGTTAAAGATGCTAAGATAGCTATTAGACTTGTTCTTATGATTGCTTTCATATTATTCAACCAAAGACATTTGATGTTTGAGATGTGTTAACAAATGAGCATTCATCTAGACATAGAGCTTGCTTAGAATTGTGTTTAGGCTTAAGGTTGATAGTTTGATTGATCATTTGCATTTCTTAGTTCGAAACTTGATCACCCAAGGTCAAATTCCCTACACCCATGAGTTCTCTTTTCCATTAGTTAAGAAAGTATAATTCTTTTATTGCATTCAATCATTAGTAGTAATTTAAAATCATTCAAATCTCTGGGTGCACTTAGATTAAATAGGCACTTGCATTCTCATTGCTTTAAATCCCTTAGAATTGGTTCGATAACTTACTTCCACTTTATTATCATTTGACTTAGGAGCCTCAAAACTCCTAACACGAAAGGGTCATACATGGAAAACGGTCATATATGACAAATATGTCGAAAACTTTCACTGACATATTGACATATGTTAATTTGTTTACTTATTATGAATTTTTAGTTTTATTTATTTAAATGTATTTACTTATTATAACTGGTTTGATAGTTTAAAGCGTGATTTTTTTTAAGCACTGAAGTTTAAAATGATACTAGATTTGGATCCGCACACCCGTGCGGATGTATTTTTTATAAAATATGTTGATATTTATTTTTCATGTTAATATTAAAGTTAGGCAAACAATTCGAATCCAAAAAATCGAACCGATATAAAAAAAGATGCCAAACCCGACATGAAATTGATTAAATACCCAAATTATCCGAAATATTCAAACAGACTCAAACCGAACCGAATGGACACTGAAACGTACACCCATAGTTCCCAATCTATTTTTTTTAAACAGAACAAACATATAATTAATAGTATTTTATATTTATTATCATATAAATAATTACATATATTATAGTTTTAAAATTAATGTGAAATATAAAAATTATAATTAAGTTAGTATATGAAATTGAACTTTGTATTGTATTTTTCTTATATATATTGAAAATATTTTTTAATAATGATTAAGATCCAACATCTCTAATACAATAGAATCATACAATATTCTTAAAATAGGTTAACAAACTTAGAATATATCAATACGATATGCATAATCATACTAATAAAATTACACACCATCAGATGACATTAGGATAAATAAAAGAGTTGAGCAAGACAGAGTTGACTGTCAAAATAACTATCTCTATTACAGCTGATTTTTTTCTTCTATTAAAGCTGATTTTTGAAAGATCGAACAAACAATAGTTAAAAATATGAAAGGTTTTTGTAATGTTTTTGATTTAACTAAGCAACAAAATTATATTTCAGATTTATTGTGCCAAAATATTTTTTTTTATTATAAATGATTGGTTATGTTATAGATATCTATTTGTTTTTATACATTTAGGATGTTTAAATAAGAATATTCATATATGTATATTCAAATCAATGATTAGTTAGTTATGATAATCTTTTGGTTAATTTCAAACCATATAAAATCTATTTTTTGAGACAATTTGATTTGTACCGTAGTACAATAAGACAAATTCATGTATGATCAATTTGAATTGTATCAGTTGAACAATGTGTGTGAAATAAGCCGTGTAATCATTTAATCATTGACCAAACCATTGAATTGAAGTGGCTTAGGTTAAGTATTAAAAAAGGCGATTGAATTAAAATGGTTATGTCTTTTTCTTGTCATCTCATTAAGCCACATGGGCTAGTTATGGTTATGTTTAATCGTGATGTTTGGTTTAATTGTAAACAAAAACTTAATTGGTTTATTTTAAGTAATTAGAGTTGGTTTAAGTAGTGGCATTAGATGGTAATTATTGAGAAAAAGTTAGGGATAAGTATTATTTGTACTTTAGTTTTAATATATTATATTATTGAGAAAAAGTTAGGGATAAGTATTATTTGTACTTTAGTTTTAATATATTAGATTTGTACTTTAGTTTTAATATATTAAATTTTTTTACACATTGACAATTTAAAATGGGATTTTTCCTGCATAATTTTTAAACCAGATTAAACTGGTGCCAAAACCTGTCCTTCACGTCAGTAATCGTTAAGTAAAATTAACATTTTATAGTTTTGATGGAAGTATCATATTCTGTAAGATTATATATAACTAGATATGAGCCTGTTGCGTTGCAACGGTTTTGTTTAATGTTATAATTTAATAAAACATAAAATAATAATTATTTTATTATCATTTTATGATCGATTTGCATATGTTATGTGAGATTTATTTTATAATTAAAAAATATTTTCATACATAAGTTTAAGTTAAAATTTATATTTTATAATCATGGTACATAGATGAATTGTTATCAACTTTCTACTTGGATTAGGATAAACACTATATCTAAAGGTTTAAATTGAACCCAACATAAAATAAGAAACTAAATGAAAAATAAAAAAATTCAAATTCAAATAATTCAGTCGAGTCAATGACAACATTATACATTTTTATGTAATAATTTAATGTTTTATTAAATATGTTTTTATAATTTTATACTTCTTTTGTTAATTAAATAATTTTTAGTATTATTTTCATCATCAAATTCTCTATTAAAATTTTTATAAAATATTTTTTTTACAATTCTCTTCTGGTTATGACTTAAAGATATGATACAAATCTCTTTTGTTTAGGAATTTTTTTTTAAAAGGAAAACAACTATCAAATATTATTTTACAGTGTTTTAGTATCTTAGAAAAATAAATTAATATTGCATAATATTTTACAATTAAAATTTTCTAGGATTTATAAAAATAAAATTACTTTGCAATAATTATCTCAAGTTAATATTAAATATTATGCCATTTTTAAAGTGCCATTTTTAAAAGTGTCATTTTCAAAATTCGTTTTTTTCAATATCACTAATATTTTTACAATTTTAAAGTAATGACAGATTTTTATTGACACATTCACAATCTAATCTTTTAATTGACACATGCCTCGACTGAAATATTTGAAGTTATTTTTGGTTTATAATTTTTTAACATAAAATTATTAAGAAAATAAAATTACTTAAAAGTTGCTTGTTTCTTCAAAGTTGTTAATTTATATGATCGTGACACTTGACAATTATATATTTAAGAATGTGACATGTGTTAATCTATGTCATAATAAAAGTATATATACTAATATAATAATAATAATAATAATAATAATAAAGAATTTTGTTAAAAATTAATTATTAATATTATTTAATAGTATAAATGTGTTTAAATATAATCCACCTATTACAATTTTAGGGAGATGGTGTCATATAGATGGTTCGTGGAAGGATAAGAAATCTTTCCCGGGACAAGGTTGGTATAGCACCTTGGAAGGCTTTGAGGGAGTAATGGGGGCGCGAAATGTTCGAGCCAGTATATCACCCCTTCACTCGGAGGTGGAGGCTTTGATTTGGGAAATAGAGTGTATGAAAAATTTGCGACAGTTACAGGTTATGTTTGCAACTGATTGTTCTCAGTTGGTGAAGATGGTTTCGGAACCAGAGGAGTGGCCAGCGTTTGCAAGTTATCTGGAGGACATCAAGAGTCTACAAAGTTGTTTCCAAAGCTCACAGCTCATTCATGTACCACGGACGGAGAATTCAAGGGCGGATCGTTTAGCACGTAGTGCCAGACAACAATCGTCTTTCGTCGTTCACATGGATGTCGAGCTACCAGTTTAGTGTGCAGAGTCTATATGAGTTTGTGTATTTGATGACAAAAAAATATAATTTATAGTTATGTTACCTGAGCGATATCAGATGCAATGAAATCCCAAAACATCCTTAATAGAATGTTGGACTTCAGAAATCTCATTATTCATTGAAGGAATTTCAATCATATCGCCAAGATTAACCAAACATCCATCATCATAGCTGAAACTAATAGAAAAGTATAAAATCAAGTTAGTATATTTGTTTTCAACTAATTAGGCTTAATTTTAATAAAATGAACATCCAAAAAAATTAAATTGTACATTTTTGAAAGTCGGTAACAGAATCAAAATCATAATTCAAATAGAATTTAGTCCCAGAAGATGCCGACAAACAAATTAATTGACAGTAACATACAAAACCGAAAAGAACATGCGAACATGCGAAGGTGATATTAAACTCACCTAATATTTTTTTTGAATCAATAAATATGTTTGGTAATTAAATATAAGAAGTGACAAAATATGACAGAGCTTAGTTCTATATACATACATATATATATATATATATATATATTTTGAATGATTATAGTTCCTTTTGGTTTTATGATTTTTTTTATTAAGGATTGTAATAAAGGAAAAATAACATTAAACACTCTTTAACAATATTTTGGTTTAAGATTTTTAAGAAAAAAAACTACTATCAAATATTGTTTCACAGTTATCTTTTCTTTATAATTTTAGAAAAGGAAAATTAGTATTAAATTAATTATTTGTACCAATCGGTTTTGGTATAGAATTTGTTAAAATTAAAACTAAAATTACTGTTACTTTTTTTTTTAAACATCGTGTTAATATCCAAATAATTGTAGTTATTTTTGTTTTATTATCTTTTGAATTAGGATTTGAATAAAGGGAAATTAACATTAAACACTTTTTTAACAATTTTTGGTTCTAGATTTAAAAAGGATAATTACTATCAATTTGTTTTTAACAATTATCTTTTCTTTATGATTTTAGAAAAATAAATAAAAAGATAATTACTATTGATTTTTTAAACAATTATCTTTTTCTTTATGATTTTAGAAAAATAAACAATATTTGCAAACACATGTCACAATCTAAAATATATAACTGTCATGTATCGCAATCATGTTAATTATTAACTTTGAATTTAGAAAAATAAATAAAAAAGGATAATTACTATTAATGATAATTGCTATTAATTTTCTGAAAATTATCTTTTCTTTATGATTTTAGAAAATAAACAATATTTGCAAACACATGTCACAATCTAAAATATATAAATACCATGTGTTGTAATCGTGTTAATTAGTAACTTTGAAGAACCAAGCTTTATATAATAAGATAAATTCAAATATGTAGGTAATTTATGTATTTTGGCATTGTTCACAAAAATAAAATAAACTCGTATTACATTTGTCATCTATATGATTTTGTTGCACAAATCGTGTATAAATAAAAAGATGAGAATTAATTTATAGAGAAATAAGCCATTTTCCTTGCAAATCAATTATTTGAAACAAATTAAAAACATATTGGGTCCAGAAATGTTAAAAGGAATCTCAAAATTTTTGAAGCTCACGGCCAAAATGAAGAGCTAGCGATCCTTCTTTCAAGTTCCAACTACGGCGGACCATGGTTTACATCCACAAGCCAAAACTTAATGCATTAGAAGTTTTTTTTTATATTTTAAGAACATTATAAGACATTGCATTATATTCATTGATATTTTTTTAGTTTTGTATTTGGTATATTTGCTTTGAGCAACATCTACTCTTAAGACCGACCCTGTTCTCAAAAAAAAAAAAAATAATAAAAAGAAAGAGAAACAAAACTTCCTTAGATATTCTCAATTTCTTTTTGTAGTTACTATACAAATAAAAAAAAATTTTAGGAGATAAATAGTTTTGTGGAGTGTGGACCTTGTGACTTTAAACAATCTAAAAAATAAGGTAACTGAAACATTATAAAAGTGAAAGATTTCTTTTGTATGGTCAAATATGTTTTTATATATTTTATCTTTCTGTGCAAATAAACTATATATATCCTAATAGGAAGTAAATATTTTATGCTGACCTTGTGATTACTATAAAAATATAATATAAGGTATTTGAAACATTATAGAGTAACATATAATTTTTTTCTTTTGTTTGGTCAAAGACATTTTTATTTATTTTATATTTCTATAGCAAAATGTAATCGTGTCAATCTAATTGTTATATTCTTGGGTGTCATACTATACTGAGAAATTCCCTTAGCTTTTATACATAGATTTTTGAAAGAATTATATTGAGTCAAATTTATTTTAAATGTAGGCAAAAATAGAAGAAAATTTGAGTGGACAGTATAGTAACGTATTGTATAGAAACTTGGGTTATATATTCAGTCCACAAGAAGAACACAAAGATAACGAGAAACACTTGAAGCAGTCCTGACTTGAAGAATCGAAATTTACAAAATATGATCATAATATTTCTCTTGTGCTTGATATTTTTCATTACCATTCTCGTCTTCAGAAAACAGACTACATGGAAGAAAAGTAACACATTCCCATCACCACCGAGACTTCCGTTGATCGGAAACATGCATCAGCTCGGCAACCATCCTCACCGATCATTACTCTCCCTCAGCAAACGTTACGGAGACATCATGCTCCTTCACTTTGGCACTGTCCCCGTTCTTATAGCCTCTTCCGCGGACGCTTCTAGAGACGTTTTGAAGACGCATGACCGCGTCTTTGCGAGTCGTCCACATTCCAAAATCTACGACAAGCTTCTTTATGGGAGCCGTAATATGGCATCTGCCCCTTACGGAGAGTATTGGAGACAAATGAAGAGTGTGAGTGTCATCCATCTCCTCAGCAACAAAATGGTACGGAGCTTTCGACAAGTGAGACAAGAAGAGATCAGTCTGATGATGGAAACGGTCCGGAAAGAGAGTTCTTCACCGATGAATATAAGCAAGATCACTACTACTTTAACTAACGATGTTATATGTAGAGTTGCTTTGGGACAAAAATATGGTGCTGGAACAGATTTCAAAGAGTTGATAGACAGGCTTATGAGGCAATTGGGTACGTTTACTCTCGGGAGTTATGTACCGTCACTTGCGTGGATTGATTGGATTTGCGGTTTGGAGCGTAAACTGGAAAAGACAGCAAACGATTTTGACGAGCTCTTGGAGAAAATTGTTCAGGATCATGAAGATGGAGCTGTTGATAAGGCTGATTTTGCCCATGTATTACTCGGCGTTCAAAGAGACAAGAGTGTGGGGTTTGAGGTCAGCCGGATGAGCATAAAGGCTATCCTCTTGGTAATGGAGAACAAAAAAATAAATCGAATTCAGATGAAATTTTTTTTTTGTAAATAACAAATTTTCTAGTTGATTTTCACATTTCTTGTTTTGGTTTTAACTTTTCAGGATGCTTTTGTGGGTGGTACAGACACTTCCTCCACACTTTTGGAATGGGAAATGCAAGAGCTTCTAAATCACCCAGAGTGTCTGAAAACACTTCAACAAGAAGTCCGTACCGTTTGTAAGGGAAAGTCAAGTGTATCCGAAGACGACATTCAAGACATGGACTACTTAAGGGCTGTGATCAAGGAGACACTCAGACTACATCCTCCAGTTCCATTGATGGTTCCTCACATATCAACAGAAGATGTCAACTTAAGAGGTCGTCACATACCCGCTGGTACGCAGGTTATGATCAATCTTTTTGCGGTCGGGAGAGAGGTTGCAACGTGGGGACCAGATGCGGATGAGTTCAAACCGGAGAGGCATTTAAATTCGTCTGCTGATTTCCGTGGTCAGGATTTTGAGCTGATTTCGTTTGGAGCAGGGAGAAGGATGTGCCCCGGAACATCATTTGCTGTGGTGTTGAATGAGGTAGCTTTGGCTAACTTAATGCTTGGATTTGATTGGAAATCTACAGAAGATCAGACCGAGACCGATGTTCCTGAATCAATCGGTGCTGTGATTCGCCGAAAGAACCCTCTTTATGTCATTGCATCGCCTGCTACTTGATTAAGAGCATCTCCAATTCACTCTATTTTTCACTCTAAAATAGAGTTTAGAGTAAAAAATGCTCCAATGATACTCTATTTCTTACTCCATAATAGAGTAAAAAATAGGTTTACTCCAAATATAGAGTAAATTGTTTTTTTTTGTTAATCACTCTATTTTCTACTCTAAAATAGAGTATCATTGGAGCAAACTCTATTTATATTATAGAGTCACTCTATTTTAGAGTGAAAAATAGAGTGAACCCTTGGAGATGCTCTAAGGCATTCTATAGAGTGAAGCTTACTATTATGTTTTTTCTTACAAATAAAAATGGTTCTTCATTTGAAAGTTGTAACCAATGTTTACAAATAAATGTTTGAGATTTAAGGTTTCGAGTTTCAACAATTAACTAGTTGATAACCCGCGCCCTGCGCGGAGTGAGTAAATTTGAAGAAATTATCATTTTGAATTAATAGACATTATAAAGGTAAATTCAGAGAAAGAAATACTACATTAATTTTCGATTTTTTTAAACTTTTGTATTTGTTTATTTAATTGAATTATAGTTCGTGGAAGTGAATCAATAATAGTAAGCAAATACTAATATAAAATTATGAAGTAAAGATAAAATAAAACGCAGATAATAAAATATTTGTTTTCATAAAATAAATTATAAATATAAGATAAAACGAAGCATATGCAATAGATTAGTAAAACCATGCAGAAACAAAATATAAGAAAACAAAATTAGATAAGATTACTTGCAAAAACAAAATATAAAGCCATGAGAAATTGCCTGCGAGAATGGTTTGAGTAGGTATATGATTTAAGAGTGAATATGAATGTTGTGAGGCGATGAGAGGACGGAAATTCTGGTTATATAGTCGATTATAGTCGGCTAGGGTTAAGAAATAATAATCAAATAGCCATAATGACTATAATATTCTGAACTTAATTCGACGTAACTTGCGCTCCACTACAAATGTAAACTTGCCATAATCTGCGAAATCGACAACTATTGTATTGATCAAGCAAATCTATAATATTTCAATCATAATGAATGTAATATTGACAATGTAAATTGACGTAACTTGCGCTCCAATACAAATATATACTTGCCATAATACTCGAAATCGAGAACAATTATCTAGATCGAAAAAACATTACATTAATTATTACCGTAATTTAATTTCATTACATGTATTTAAACGTATTCAAATTAATATTGATTGACAAAAATTAAGGGGGTGAATTCATCAAATCGCCATATTAAAGGAATATAATTGCTCAATAAGTAAATTAGAAATCATATTTCTAAAATTTAGGAATATATGGTTGTTGTAGAAATTGTACACTTTGTAAAAGAAGGAATATAATTTACAATCAATAATGAGGATCCTCTATTAAATGACTTGCATAAATCCTAATATAATTATACTCGAAAATGTTATATATAACGAATTAGAAACAAAAAAAAATACGACCAAAACTTAAGCCTAACATATGGACTCAAAATTTCTATATAACTTTTTATATATTTGTTTTGGAATATGATAAACCGATGATAATAAAATACTGTCATTTTGATTTTACTGATTTATATATATGATAGTACAAAACTATAATTTACGTAATTTATTTTGGTACACTTACCAAAAAATGATCATACAACAAATAATGAGGAAATTAGGCCTGGGCATTTTACCCGGACCCGAAGACCCGACCCGAAACCGACCCGAAAAAACCCGGTTCGGGTAGGAACCGACCCGAAAATTACCCTATCGGGTCTTGTTGTAGAGGACCCACAGGTCTTGGACCCGACCCGACCCGAACCCAAAACCCGGCGGGTAGCCGAATTAATAATATAAATTAAATAAAATGAATCAATGGGAAGTCGAAGACGGGTTATTTGTCTACAGAGCAAAGGAGTCAGCCAATAGGAGACAACCAATTATTGTTCTATCTCGCATAGTTTAGTATATATACACATTTTAATATAATAAAAACACAAATTTTAAATAAAATGTCAAATATTTTCGGATATATTAATATTTTTAGATTTGTTTTGTATTTTTAGGTATTTTTTAGGTCGAACCCGAACCGAACCCGACCCGAACCCGACCCAGATTCGAACCGATAAATTCTAGTTACCCGAATGGGTCCAACTATATAAGACCCGATCCGACCCGGATCCGGTATGACCCGAACCGACCCAGAACCAAAAATTTGAAATTACCCTATCGGGTCCTAAACTCCTAGACCCGAAAGACCCGGACCCGAAAGAACCTTGCCCGAACCCGACCCGACGACCCGAATGCCCAGGCCTAGAGGAAATATTCACTGGTTATATTCCTTGCATAAAATCTGATAATATTTATCCATTAACAAATCAGCTGGAAACAAATACATTTTTTACTCGAGCTCAAATTACTACAGCTCAATTCGGTTTGCTATAACAGCTATAAACTGAGCTATACCAAAAAATATTTGTATCATCATATATTCCACAAGTGTGAAAACAAATGATCAGCATCACACCATTATATTATGCTTTCTTGATTTTATGTAAATATGATCATAGACCAAACTATGGTGATGAAATAAAATATAATATATTATAGACATGGGAATATATTAATTAGATAAAGTAATTTTTTGCCAATTAGAAGGAAGTTGGAAACGCTAGTATAGTCAAGAACAACCAAATTTAACATGTATCTATCAAGTTGGTAATATTTTTATATTATACAATATGTGTTTCAGATTTCTTTTGGTGTAGATGGTCGATTCAAGTTGGTTATTATAGTAAAAACACAATAATGAAAATTAGTTAATATTTTTATATTATACAATACATGTTTCAGATTTTCAAATGCCATTTACGTATTTTTGAGTATATGTATATACGATTTTGTCTGTTAAAATAATTAACCAGCACCAATATAGTATATCATAGACCAAACTCTTCGTGAGTGTTGAGTGATATGCGCCTAGTGTTAATGCTTGTATCCCAGATTGAATCAGTTGAATAGAATATTAACCAGACATTAAAAAATATCATAGGAAAAAAATACTTTTGTCAAATTAAATGAACAATGGCAGTCTATGTAATTAAGCTAGTAAGAAGAGGGTTTTTAACTATATGGTGTGAGAGTGATTGTGATGTTGACACATAGGAAATGGCATTTTGGTTAATCACACATGAAGAGAAAGTTATTTAATAATAGTGCTCCTAATATAATATATAGGGGATTAAGAACGCCAAGTGCGCTTGCTTGTACTGTTCTTTTAAAATGGATGTCATAGTCTTCTCACTAAGGTTCTGTAAATCAGTTTAGGCACGCCTAGATGGAAAATAAGTGATACACTAAAAATGAATCCTTGCTACTGCCAAGTTAACAGTTGCAATTGTAGTACTTGAGATTCAAATCCAGAGGACCAGTCTACACTCTAGTTCTATAAGTTCCAGAATCAAGCTAAGAAGAAGATATAATTTGGTTGAAATAGGCGATAGTAAACAAACAAAATAAACACGAGATTGATTCAATTAAACAAGAGCTAGCCTAGGGTATTTCATTGGGTGTTGAATTGGAGCCAAACAATTATTCAAGCGCGATGAAGTGCTTTCTAGAACTCGGATCACTCAGCTGGAACACTCCACTGTCGTGGCAGTGATCGCTTTGCAGATCGATCTCACCACCTAACTGTCGTTGGGATGAGGATCAATTGCAAGCTTTAGAGAACAGGTCCGATCAGTTCACTTACCACCCTAATATCTACTTTCTCTGATTAGGGATACTAAGCTCATTCAATACATATGTCAAGTTATCATCCTAAGCGGTTAACTAGGTGATGAACTAGTAATCTAACATCAAGTGATCAGTTTAATGAAAGCAGTAAGAACAGTATGAAAGAAGAACAGTTATGGATCGCTTATCTATGTTTAGCTCATGTCTCAACACCCCAAAAACCCTAGGCGAGCAAGGTCACTACTCGATCATGATGCAATCAAACAAAGATATAAGTCCTGAAATAAATTGCATAAAAACAGAGTAGAAAACAATAGGGTTCAGATGATCTTCTCTATGAGAGGATGGATTCTTCTCCCTTACAAGTTGCAGATCGCAAAATACTCAGTATTCTCTTGTAAAACTAGCGTAAGTAAAATAGAAATAGATAGATGGCATTTTTATATGGAGGCGCCAAATCAGAAGAAAAGAGATTAGGGCAACAGGGCTTTAATTCCCGAAATGGGAGTTTCCATATTCGTCTGGAACAATCTCCGGATCACTCCGTCTGCTTGTTCCGCTTGAGAGAGAACAGTCTCAGGACTGTTCTCTTGAGTGTTCTCCGCAGGAATGCTCCAAAAGGACTTCGTTTCATCAGGCACCTTCTCTTCTTTCTTCTACTAACTCCAGACCTGTAAAAGGTCAAAAAGGACTAGACTGACACGAATTAGTGACTTGAAACAAATGAAAACATATATACAATGATGTGAAAAACACCATATATCAATTCCCCCAGACTTAGATCCTTGTTTGTCCTCGAACAAGGCAAGTACCAAGAACAGGGAGAAATGTTTGAAAGCGTGGGAACTCGCTTATTCTCAGCAACCATACTCTTACCACAAATCTCTGAACAATACAAGCTGTAGATTAGGACCACACACACTTACTGAGAACCCCCTGATCGCTGTTCGAAGATCGGCTCCTTACTCTACATCTCAACCTGAAAAGGCAACACTTTCGAGACAAAACTCCTTATGTTCAATTAAGATCAGCGTGAGCTTCTTGTCACAGGCTCTACTCAGAGAGAACGGACTAGGTATAGAACAGGCTAACTTTTATGGTGGAGTTCAAGAGTGTTTAGGGTTTACCAAGAGCGGGTGCATGATATCGCACAAAATGGTCGTGAGATGACGGCTCCATTGAGGTCCACAGTCCTTACTCATCTCTGCTAATCGGACTGCTCTCCGATAGATCGATCATAGGACTGCTCTGCGTGATTCAACTTCCCCTTCAGAACACTTCACTGAAACCACCATTAGCTTCTCAACTTCCCCAGTGGCATGCATCATAGATTCTTCCCCTTCTCGTCACCAGTAAATCAAAGCAAAAACAGAATTTTTTTTTTTTTTTATATATACTGAAATACAAAATGCTGGGGTGACGAGCAAGGAGGTAACAAGTGATGTACATGATGCCACTGGTGATTCATTCTGGTTTGTTCTAGCCACTTACTTCTTCGTTGTTCTCTATGGTATCAGAACAGGCATCTCAGTTGTTCTCTTTCGTACCGGAACAAGCACTCCGGTTGTTCTGCCTGCTTCCACTGTGTGAGCATTGATGAGTAAGAACTGCGTCAATCCTTTCCTCTCCGACCTTTTTGCACATATCTGCACATAAAGTACTAGAAAAGCAAATGCATGAGGGTGGAATAAAAGGTCAGGGTTCAAGGTCAGAACTAGCTAAAGATGAGCCAGCCACTCAGGAACAGCAAGAGGGATAAAAATCGGATAAGAAGTCCTGAATGTAGTTCTCATTCTACCCTGATCTAGTGCCCATGACAAGAAGAATTAAAGTCCAGATTAGGTTCAGATAAAGTGGAGTTAAGTCTGCCCAGTGTAACCTGATCGGTATAAAACTTCTGGAGTGTCAAATGAGATAAGTTAGGGTGTTCCAGGTCCATGTGTGGGTCTTTCATCACTGCTAAGGTCACTGAATAAGAAGGTTAAAGCACGAGGTGGTTAAAGAGCATCACAAAATAAGGTCCTGATTCCCACAATAGTTTTGACTGACTCGATCCTAAAGACTGACTCGATAAAAACATAAAAATGACACAAGGACTGACTCAAAAAGCACACAAGCGAATATAGTTCAATCGCTCCCCCAGACTTAGTTCACACCATCCCTGGTTGTGAAAATAAATCAGAGGAAGCTGAAACACACCAAACAGAAACAAATAACATAAAAAATAAATAGTTCAGATGGATAAGACAAGGGATAGAAATAGTCCTTTCGGACTCAGTCTGAATCGCCGCTACCGGAGTGACCAGCTGTCCTCCTGTTCCTCGGCAGTCTCTCTGCTCCAGTCGATGTTCCCGCGTGTTCCTTGCCTGGGCGCCTTGTTCTCTGCGGCGTACGCTCCTCATGCTCTCCAATGCAGCCGCCTGTGTTCGCCCTGAGTATCCTCTTCATGAGGCTGTTGTTCTTCTTCTGGGAATCAACCATCCAGCGTCTGTAGGCGTGATCATCAGTCACATCGGTGAAGTCCTCCAAGTCATACTCACCATCAGCCGGTGGAGTCACATGCTCCACATCATCCATGTCTTCATCATCGTGCTGAACCGGCGCCTTCGGATCATCGCAGAGGTGCTCTTCATCGAGTGAGAACACAATGTTCTCCAGGGATAGGAAGTCTGTGAACCCAGGCATAGAGAGCTTGCAGTACAGAGGGTTCCCTTCCTTATCCTGGAACTTGTAGGTGGTCTCGTCGCGCAAGATGTGGCATGCGATCAGGTAAGGAGTATCGATGTACTCCATCTCAGAGACAACCTTGTAGGAGCTGAGGTTGATGTTGAAGCGCTGGAACAATGGTGTGAGCAGACTGCCGCATCGATCCTTCTTATCGTCAGTCCGAATCAGGGTGTCTCTGCGGTCAGCGAACATGGAGATGAGATGGAACCCTGGATTGGTCTTGACTTCCTGGATCGGGGTGATGTTCTCTCTGCGCATCTCGTCCTCAAGTCCCGTGTAGAGAACCTGGAGCTCTCCATTCGTGATCTTGGAGGTGTACTCCTTCGCGAACAGGACATTGGACAAGATCTTGGCAATGATCCGGATAACAGGGTTCCGGATCTGCGACTGATAGGCCTTGCGAGATGTGAACTTGCCGGCTGCGATGAGATCCCAAAAGGTGTCTGCCGGCTTGAACTTCTTTCCCACTGAAACTCCCTTTGGCGTGTCTGCAATCTCGAGTAGCGCGTTCAGATCGTTGAGAGAGATGGTGCAGAACTTGCCATCAGCCATGAAGGAGAAGGAGCAGTTCTCGTACGTAGGCGCATTGGGGTTCTGGTAAGTGATCATGCACGTCGTGAGCACTTGCCTGACCAAGTCTGGGTAGAGAACCTGGGCCTGGTAGCAGAGAGGCATGAATCCCATAGCTTGCATCGTGTCGAACACCTCAGTGTCAAGGCCTAGAGCGCCCAGTGTTGGCTGGTGCACGAACCGCGTGGGCAGGATCTCTGCTAGGCGGAGCCTGTTGTATATCGCTGCCGACTCCTTGTCCCATCCCTGAACATTGAAGTCAAGGAGCATCGGATCATTGAGGTTGATGGGCTCGCCTTCATTCTTGTTCGGCCATGGGTAACCAGGTGGAGCACTCGCGGCTGGAGAAGCTGTGCTTTTGGCTGTTCTAGCGTTTCTCATCTTTGGAGGCATCTGCAAAACAACAGCAAAACCCAACATCAGCACAGTTCGTCGGTTGTTCTAGCAACGATGGAACAATCCAATCTTCTTGTTCTATCCAAGTCCATCGAAACACAAGCCTCAATCTCAACAGTAGAAATCGCAAAGGCCAAGAATCACAAGCAACAAATCGGTTCCTCTTCCATTGAAAATCAATCATGAGTTCAATCCTAGTAGCAAGTATACTATCAAGAGCTACAACCTAGGATGAAATCGCAAAGCATAAAGGAAAGAGAGAACCCAAGAAATCACTCCCAAATCGCGATTTGCATGCGCAAAAAGGGGGAGAGTTCTTGTTCGATTACCTTGATTGGAGAGGTGATTCCTGCAAAACAACCGAATCTCAAGAGAATCCCAAGAGGTTAGAACCAAAATCGATGAGAAAGAGAGGGATGAGTGTTCGCGATTTTAGGGTTCTAAGGGCGTGGTTTGCGGCGAGAGAGATGACGTGGGGAGGTTGAGTGTTTGGGCCTTAAATAGGTCCATCAAAACCGCTTCCCCTTCTCTTTTTTTATATATTTTTTTTGTTCGAGCACTTACCTGGAACAATCGGCGGAACAACCGCTGGAGTGCTCTCCTGGAGTGATCTCGAATTTTCTTGATTTTTTTTTTCAACCTGCAAGTTAGTTCCTAGAAAAATAAAGACAAAAAGAAAACAATATTTACACTCACCAGTGGGTTGCCTCCCACCAAGCGCTTGTTTTCTGTCACTAGCTTGACTTCAATGAGCCGATTAGGCTTGAGGGGGATCACTTAAGGGTATCTCTACACCTTCAGCGATTGTTGTGTCAGCAAGATATGGCTTTAGACGCTGACCATTGACAACAAATTCTCCACCTCTTGTGTCCAGCAACACAACAGCTCCATAAGGGCGAACCTCCTTAATGGTGAAAGGTCCGGACTATCTGGACTTAAGCTTCCCAGGAAACAGCTTAACCCGTGAATTGAAGAGTAAGACCTGATCGTTCGGAGCAAAGCTTCTGCTGATGATCCGTTTGTCATGGAACGCCTTGGTCTTTTCCTTGTAGATCTTAGAACTCTCATAGGCTAGATGCCTGATCTCCTCCAACTCGTGGATCTGAATGGTTCGCCTCTCCTTGGCGGGTTTGATGTCGAAGTTGAGTAGTTTGACAGCCCAAGCGGCCTTGTACTCTAGCTCAACAGGTAGGTGGCACGCCTTGCCATAGACCAGATGATAGGGAGTGGTCCCTAGAGGGGTCTTGTAGGCTGTTCTGTACGCCCAGAGAGCATCGTCAAGCTTAGGGACCAGTCCTTGCGGGTGGTGTTGACCGTCTTCTGCAGGATGTTCTTGATCTCTCTGTTGGAAACTTCCACTTGACCACTTGTTTGAGGATGATAGGCGGTTGCAACCTTGTGTTTGACACCATTCTTGCTCAGCAATCCTTGGAACAACTTGTTGATAAAGTGAGTTCCACCATCGCTTATAACCACTCTAGGCACTCCAAATCTTGGAAAGATGATGGAGGTGAACATCTTGGTTACAACTCGCGCATCATTGGTTGGACTAGCAATCGCTTCTACCCACTTAGAGACATAGTCCACAGCAACTAGGATGTACTCGTTCTTGTGAGAGACTAGGAAGGGTCCCATGAAATCGATCCCCCAACAATCGAACACTTCAACTTCCAAGATGTAGTTCTGAGGCATCTCGTTTCTCTTGCTTATACTCCCCATCCTTTGGCATGAATTGCATCGAGATATGAAAGCATGAGCATCTCTGAACATAGTGGGCCACCAGAAACCGGCTTGGAGGATCTTGGAAACTGTCTTGAAGGTGGCAAAGTGACCAGCATAAGAGGAACTGTGGCAGTGGTGAAGGATCCCTGGAATATCAGCCTCTGGAACACATCTCCTGAAGATCCCATCCTTGCCTTGCCGATAAAGATACGGCTCATCCCAGAAGTAGTGCCTTGCCTCCCTTAGAAATTTCCTCTTCTCATTCCCAGTGAACCTCAAAGGCTCTTTCTCAGCTGCCAAGAAGTTGGCAATCTCAGCAAACCATGGAAGATTCGGGTACTCCTTCTGGATCACTGCAACGAATGCTCCTTCCACGCGGGAACAGTCCTTGATGACAGGTGACGACTGCTCCATGTTGCGCAGACCAATCGCATTGACGTACTCCATCGGTTGTTCCTCATCAAGAACAGTCTCATCTGACACTTTCATCCTGGAGAGATGATCTGCTACTCCATTATCAACCCCCTTCTTATCTCTTATCTCCAGATCAAACTCTTGGAGCAAGAGAATCCATCTTAAGAGCCGCGGTTTAGCATCCTTCTTTGTGAGTAGGTACTTGAGAGCCGCGTTGTCTGTATGCACAATTACCTTTGATCCAACCAGATAGGATCTGAACTTCTCAAAAGCGAACACGATGGCAAGGAGCTCCTTCTCTGTGGTTGCATATCGGCACTGAGCTTCATCTAAGGTTCTGCTTGCATAGTAGATCACATGAAGCTTCTTGTCTTTACGCTGTCCAAGGACTGCTCCCACTGCAAAATCACTTGCATCTGTCATGATCTCAAAAGGGAGATCCCAGTCTGGAGGTTGGACAACTGGTGCACTGACTAGGGCTCCCTTGATCGTGTGGAATGCGGCTAAGCAGTCGCTGTCAAAGGAAAACTGAGCCTCCTTGCAGAGCAACCGAGTGAGTGGTCTCGCGATCTTAGAGAAGTCCTGGATGAACCTCCTATAGAAACCAGCGTGTCCTAAGAAACTCATGATTCCCTTCACTGAAGTTGGTGGTTGCAGACTCATCATGACCTCGATCTTTGCCTTGTCCACCTCAATGCCTTTCTCTGATATCTTGTGTCCCAGAACAATCCCATCTCTGACCATGAAGTGGCATTTCTCCCAGTTCAGTACCAGATGCTTCTCCTCGCATCGCTTCAGCACCCTGCACAAGTTTGACAAACAGACATGAAAGGAGCTTCCATAGACGCTGAAATCGTCCATGAAAACTTCCATTATGTCTTCGATCAGATCAGTAAAAATCGACATCATGCATCGCTGAAAGGTCGCTGGAGCATTGCACAAGCCGAAGGGCATCCTCCTGTATGCATATGTTCCATAAGGGCACGTGAACGTCGTCTTCTCCTGATCATCTGGGTGGATGGGAATCTGAAAGAAACCTGAATAACCATCTAGAAAGCAGTAGTAAGGGTGGTTAGCCAATCTCTCAAGCATTTGATCAATAAAAGGAAGTGGGAAGTGATCCTTATGAGTCGCAGCATTCAACTTACGAAAATCAATGCACATGCGATGACCAGTAACTGTTCTAGTAGGGATCAATTCATTCTTTTCATTGGTTATCACAGTGATCCCACCCTTCTTAGGTACTACATGCACATGACTAACCCACTTACTATCAGAGATCGCATAAATCACACCTGCTTCTAGAAGTTTCATTATCTCTTTCTTTACAACATCTTTTAGATTTGGGTTTAACCTCCTCTGATGTTCTACAGAAGTCATCGATTCATCTTCCAAGTGTATTCTATGCATGCACAGATCAGGTGAAATGCCAGGTATGTCAGCTAGAGAATAACCCAAAGCCTTACGATATTTTCTCAGCTCACACAAAAGCAGAGCAGTCTCTGCATTGTTCAGGTCAGCATTCACAATGACAGGGTATGGGGAGTTGGGTCTAAGAAATGCATACCTGAGTCCCTTGGGAAGGGATTTGAGCTCTACCTTTGGAGCTTTCAGCTCACTCCATGAGTCATCGGTCTGAGCTGCCGGAACAGACGGGTTCTGAGGCGCGGTTGTTCCAGCCGATATGCTGGACTCACTGTTCTCCCCTAGGTTTAGATTCGCCACCATTCTCTCAATACTCCTGGCTGAATCCAGGAATTTGGCATAGGCATCAGCATCAACACTCTTTAAGCTCTGCTCGGCTTCAGCTCTGACTAAGGCGAGTTCAAGTGGATCCTCGGTGAGAATCTCCTCGATCTTTCCCTCATGCGGCTCTAGCGGATCACCATCTTCTTGTACAGTGAAAGTTTGTCCATCCAGCATCGGCTTCTTGAGCATCTGCTCCATCTCAAACTTCATTACAATATCTCCAAGATGGAGATCAATCTTCCCTTGTCGGACATCGATGATAGCCCCAACAGTGCAGAGGAATGGTCTGCCTAGGATCAGGGGATCATTTGAATCTTCCTCGACTTCCAGAACAACGAAATCCGCAGGAACAAGTGTGTTCCCAACCAGAACTTGAAGATCTTCGAGGATTCCAACTGGAGACTTCACAGATCTATGAGCAAACACTAAGGACATCCTGGTAGGATTGAAATCCGTGTATCCAAGGCGCTTAGCCACTGTATATGGCATGAGGTTAATGCTTGACCCTAGATCGACCAGTGAGCATGAGAAAACTGTTTTCCCAATCTGAACCGAAAGGACAAATTTTCCCGGATCACCCAACTTCTTGATCCTTCTGTTCTGGAGCACCGCACTGCACTCCTTAGAGACAATCATGAACTCGCTGTCATCAGATATCTTCCCAGAGATCAGTCCCTTAACGAAGCTACGCATGGATGGTATCATCTGGATCGCACTCATTAGAGGGAGCTTGACAGTTAGGTCTTCCAGCATCTTCATGCACTTCATCTCTTCCTTATCCTTGCGTGTAGCCTTAGCTGGGACAGGATAAGGTACTTTTGGTACATACTGACGAGCAGGAGAAGGTGCTGCAGTCGGTGGAACAACCCCAGCGGGTCGCTTTGCCTCAGTCGGAACAGTCTCAGTAGGTTGTTCTGCCTCTTCCTCATCTGTGGGTACAGCTTTAGGTGGCTGATCCGACTCCTTCTGCTTCCCTTTCTCAGCCGATGTGAATCTCCTGGGGTCTAGATCAGGCAGTTGCTTTCCACTCCTTAGACCTACCGCATTGCACTCCTTGGGGGTTTTTGTCTATTTTTCCAGGGAGAGTTCCTTGCTGTCTCTTCACATTCTCAGCAGTCTGAGCAATCTGAATATCCATCTGTCTCATATGGCTTGAGACATTGTCATACTTCACACTCAGGTCATTGAACATGTGATTCATCCTGGTGTTGATGTCGTTTGTGACCTGGTTCAGTGCTTTCCCCTGGATCTGCTGTCCTTGGAGCAGTTGGCTCATCATATTGGCGAGGCTCTTCATGTCATCATGCAGAGCAGTCTGAGTTGGTTGTGCAGCTTGCTGATTAACCGGCTGTTGCTGGCTGTGGAATTGGGTATTCTGAGCTGGGTTAAGGACAAAGGTTCTTCCCTGATTGCCATAAGGCCTTTGGTATCCACTGTTCTGACCCTGGTTTCCTTGAGCTTTATCGTCTGGTTTAGGGGCATTGAACAGGTGGGGATTGTTCCTCACGTTAGGGTTCGGGTGATAGTTCTTGAACTGCCATCCTTGCCCATTCACATAACTCACTTCATGCTGATCCTCAGCCGACTGATCTGCCTCTGATGTGCCTTCCGCGGTAGCTTTATCCTGTGGGGATTCTTCCATGATGAAGACCTGGTTCTGGTTACTCTTAATCAGCTGATCGACCTTGGCAGAGAGTTCATCAATCTTGTTGTTATCAATGCTCTTCACCTTCTGAGTGCGATCAGTCTCACGGTTATTGTCAGCTGAGCTTGAGGCCATGTTCTCAATCAACTCGAATGCACCTTGAGTGGACTGAGTCATGAAGTCTCCCTTACTGGCTGAGTTCAAAGCGTTCCTGTACTCCCAGCCTACTCCATCGTAGAACACTCCCAGCAGATAGTTTTCCTCAAAACCGTGATGTGGGCACTCTCTGCGGTAGACATTGAATCGCTCCCAAGCATCACAGAACGGCTCGTCCACCAATTGTTTGAAGGTCACGATCTTCTGTCTCAGAGCTGCCGTCTTCGATTTCGTGTAGAAGTGGCTTAAGAAGGCCTCTCGGACTTGTTCCCAAGTGGTGAGTGATCCCGTGGGTAGTTAATCAAGCCAGCGAGCAGCTTTCCCATCAAGAGAGAAAGGGAACAGAGTACACTTGATGTAATCGGGTGGTACTCCATTCGCTTAGTGAAACCACACATCTTCTCAAAGTGCTCGATGTGGTCCATCGGTATCTCAGCAGGAAGCCCATTGAAGATCTTCCTTTGAACTAGACTTATCAAGGCTGGCTTGATCTCGAAGTCTTGCCTAGTGCACGGTGGAGGGGTTATGGCAGATCGCGTAGCAGGCAGATTACGCAGTAAGTTTCTCTGGCCGATCTGGACCACTTTCTCCTATTGGTTCTGCTGGTTCGCAGCATTCAGAGCAGCTTGCTCGGCAGCAGCTTGCTGCGCTTGGATCGTCTGCTGCATCTGCTGTTGCATGAGTGCAAGTGCAGCAGTGAGATCATCTGGATGATCACCCATGTTGGTGTTCGTTGATCTCGGCTGTTGACGGTTCTGTCGTTCCAATCTCGCTAGTTCCTCGTTAGTAAGCTGATGCAATGGTCCTTGTGCATTGCTCCGAGTATGTCTACTGGTCATGCACCTGGATCATCAGCTGAAACAAAGAAAATAAGACGAGTTAGATATCTTAGACAAGATATGAAACCGAAAATTAGAGGTAAAAAATCTGGTCCCCGGCAACGGCGCCAAAACTTGATACACTAAAAATGAATCCTTGCTACTGCCAAGTTAACAGTTGCAATTGTAGTAATTGAGATTCAAATCCAGAGGACCAGTCTACACTCTAGTTCTATAAGTTCCAGAATCAAGCTAAGAAGAAGATATAATTTGGTTGAAATAGGCGATAGTAAACAAACAAATTAAACACGAGATTGATTCAATTAAACAAGAGCTAGCCTAGGGTATTTCATTGGGTGTTGAATTGGAGCCAAACAATTATTCAAGCGCGATGAAGTGCTTTCTAGAACTCGGATCACTCAGCTGGAACACTCCACTGTCGTAGCAGTGATCGCTTTGCAGATCGATCTCACCACCTAACTGTCGTTGGGATGAGGATCGATTGCAAGTTTTAGAGAACAGGTCCGATCAGTTCACTTACCACCCTAATATCTACTTTCGCTGATTAGGGATACTAAGCTCATTCAATACATGTCAAGTTATCATCCTAAGCGGTTAACTAGGTGATGAACTAGTAATCTAACATCAAGTGATCAGTTTAATGAAAGCAGTAAGAACAGTATGAAAGAAGAACAGTTATGGATCGCTTATCTATGTTTAGCTCATGTCTCAACACCCTAAAAACCCTAGGCGAGCAAGGTCACTACTCGATCATGATGCAATCAAACAAAGATATAAGTCCTGAAATAAATTGCATAAAAACAGAGTAGAAAACAATAGGGTTCAGATGATCTTCTCTATGAGAGGATGGATTCTTCTCTCTTACAAGTTGCAGATCGCAAAATACTCAGTGTTCTCTTGTAAAACTAGCGTAAGTAAAATAGAAATAGATAGATGGCGTTTTTATATGGAGGCGCCAAATTAGAAGAAAAGAGATTAGGGCAACAGGGCTTTAATTCCCGAAATAGGAGTTTCCATATTCGTCTGGAACAATCTCCGGATCACTCCGTCTGCTTGTTCCGCTTGAGAGAGAACAGTCTCGGGACTGTTCTCTTGAGTGTTCTCCGCAAGAATGCTCCAAAAGGACTTCTTTTCATCAGGCACCTTCTCTTCTTTCTTCTACTAACTCCAGACCTGTAAAAGGTCAAAAAAGACTAGACTGACACGAATTAGTGATTTGAAACAAATGAAAACATATATACAATGATGTGAAAACACCATATATCAATAAGTCATAACCAAAACAATTTTTAAAAAAAATATGATTTATGCGATTCAAATCGATTTAAATTGTTCAAATCAGTTTAAAACAGTCTAAATCGGTTCATATCAATCTAAAGTCCACATCTCTTAAATTAAATAACCACTAGTTTTAATGTAATTCATAAATTTGTTTAATTTCTTTTATGTTGTATCTAACTTTTATAATTTATAAATATTATCTTATATTTAAACCTAAAACTAAAATATCAAATATAAATGTAAAATATATAAAAGTTAAACAGTAATTCGTTAACAACTAGGCAATTAGTAATCTGCCTAGTAGCTATACAGCCTATACCTATATCATATGTTTAGTTCCCAAATTTTTGAAAATTATGCATCACGGCTGGTCATCCATTTTTTTTGAAAGGAACATCAAACGAACAAAAAGATGTTGATCATTATCACAAAATGAAACTCTCTCTCTCTCTCTCTCTCTCTCTCTCTCTCTCTCTCTCTCTCTCTCTCTCTCTCTCTCTCTCTCTCTCTCTCTCTCTCTCTCTCTCTCTCTCTCTCTCTCTCTCTCTCTCTCTCTCTCTCTCTCTCTCTCTCTCTCTCTCTCTCTCTCTCTCTCTCTCTCTCTCTCTCTCTCTCTCTCTCTCTCTCTCTCTCTCTCTCTCTCTCTCTCTCTCTCTCTCTCTCTCTCTCTCTCTCTCTCTCTCTCTCTCTCTCTCTCTCTCTCTCTCTCTCTCTCTCTCTCTCGAGATCGATAAAACTCTCTCATCCTCTTACCACACACCCATATTTCAGAGGAGGAGAGCTTAATTGATGGAGCTTTTTTTGCAAAATATTTTTGATCAATTAGATCGACTTTTAATTTCCATTAGCAGATAGTTTACTTCACTTTGGCGAAATTTTGTTTCGTGCTTAGTCCAAAATTAGTCAGGTTGCTCTTCATGAATATCTTATCTCGGGTTTTGGATTGAATCTGAATAAAGGCTGGATTTTAATCCAGTTTTGTCTTTCTCCTCCGTGATTAAAATTTAAATTATGCTTGTTTGTGATTGATTATCTCCATGAGGGACAAGCTTTGACTTTTTTTTACCCTGAAACCACTTGCAACGGACAGCGAACTGATGAGTGAATCGCTAGAAAGTAGAATAACCAGAAGATCTTCAAGAACCAAGAATATATGTTTTTACTCGACTCGACAACGAACTAGGGGGACTTACTGTTGGGGATGGATTGCAAACCATCCACAAGGCCCAGTGAACAAAAGGCCCATTACCATCAGTTGGACAATGATCGGCTCGGAAGCCGGCTCCCGACGAGCCGCGACTCGGCTCGTGACTACTTTAGCTAAACGACGAGCAACCGAAGAGACCAACTTAACGGCTCGGGCCGAACAGTTGATCCGATCAGGCCCTACAGACCAAAAGGCCCACAAGAAAAACGACGAACTAGGTTAAAGACAACCGACCTAAAGGACTATATAAAGGGTTGAGGACAAAGAAGAAGAGGCATCACCACTTTGACACACAGACTTGCGGCTAGATTAGGGTTTCATTACTCACCTCTGTATCTCGCCGCTCTCTTGTATTCTCCGGCTAGACGCTCTTCGAGCACCGGCTAGCCGGATTTCTTACCTTTGTAACCTCGTTATTCCGACTCTAATAAAACGTCTCTGTTCGTCCCACTCTTGAGTTCTTTTCATTTCTGTTGACCAAACTCACCTCAAGCAGTTGATAAACAATCTTACAAGGCTATTGGGTCTGGTTAGTGTGGGGAGTTATATACCATGGCTAGTGTGGGTTGATTGGATCTGTGGTCTGGATAAGCAAGTAGAAAAGACTAGAAACGACTTTGATGAGTTCTTGGAGAGAGTTTTGCAGGATCATGAAGATGGTGACGGTGATGGGACTGACTTCGTAGATGTATTACTCACCATTCAGAGAGAGAAGAGCATGGGCTTTGAAATCGAACAAAGAAGCATAAAGGGAATCATTTTGGTAAAAAGGAAACAAAATCTAATACTGTTTCTTTGTTTACGTTAAATCATACTTCTTATTTTGTTTTACAGGATGTTTTTGTGGGTGGTACGGACACAACCTCCGTGCTTATGGAATTGGCAATGACAGAGCTTCTAAATCACCCATGTGTCTAAAGAGGCTTCAAGAAGAAGTCCGTATGATTTGCAAGGGCAGATCAAGTGTTTCAGAAGAAGACATTGAAGACATGAAGTATACTTAAAGGCTGTGACCAAAGAGACACTTAGGCTGCATCCTCAACTTCCATTTATGGCCCCTCACTGCTCAACACAAGATGTCAGATTGGGGGATCACCACATACCTGCCGGCACACAGGTTATAATCAACGCCTGTGCCATCGGGAGAGAGGCTACGACCTGGGGGCAAGATGCGGAAGAATTTAAACCGGAGAGGCATCTGGATTCTTCTGTTGATTTCCGAGGTCAGGAATTTCACCAAATTCCTTTTGGAGCAGGGAGAAGAATTTGCCCAGGGATATCGTTTGCTGAAGTGTTGAACGAGGTGGCTTTGGCTAACTTGATGCTTGGGTTTGATTGGCAATCTACAGAAGATCAGACCTATGTTGCTAAATCAACCGGTAGTGTGATTCACCGCATGTTCCCTCTCCACGCCCTTGCATCATCCACTACTTGACTAAGGCATTATGCACTAATAAATGCTTACTATTATGTTATGTTCTACAATAAAACTCTTACTACTAGCAAGTTGATGTTTGACATATGAGTTACTAGTCTGATTTAGAAAAACCAGTGAAGCGTACTTGATTCATTGTGCTGTATGACGAGCATTATCAGTCTCTTCATTTGAATTGGGTTTCACTGCTAGTAAAAGAAAAATAACGTACTGAAGTTTCACTATTTTGTTATAATATCCATTGTGTGGATGGACAATAACCAAGTACTTAACCAAGTACTAGACAAGTCCAACAAGTACAAGAGGAAGTCCAAGTAGGTTTATATTCGGTTTACATCGGTCCGTCTACATTCCGGTTCGAGATTAGAAGACTCAGTCAACCTCGTTATCATCACCTTGACCAAGTCTTCATGTATGACATCAATGTAGTCAAGAGTAATTAATGTGTAGATTTACTTCCTTGTAAAGCACTTGTAAACCCTTGTATCAAACCACTATATAAAGTGGTGTTGGCTAATGAGAAAGAACACAACATTCCTCACAATTCACTCTCCACATTTCATACAGATTATAACACGTTATCAGCACGAGAAAACTCTCTCTACCTGAGCAGTCTCTCTCCACCTGAGCTCTCTTTTCCGGCCACAAAATCCTAATTCCAGGCGCAACTTTAAACCGTCGTATCTCTCAAACCCTGTGGAGCCAGACGACGATCCACCTATCAATCTGAAGGCCAAGACGAGAAGAATCCGTGGCTGAAGACGGCTTGTCACAGACGCGTCCACAATCACTGATACAATACACGCCGCCAGACCACCTCTCTCTCCGCCGGAAAACCAAGTTCTCTCTCAATTCCGGCCAGCTTCTCAGCCTCTCTCTTTTGGTGGTCCTTTCAGATTCATTTGGTGAAAAGGTAAACAAGATCAAAACTTTAAAAAATCTTAGAACACTATATATTTGAAAAGAAATCTAAGGATCTATATGAATCCATAATATTAATCTTGTTTCTATGATCCATTGATCCATAAGAAACTTGATTCTGAATTATTTTGAATCCATAAAAGTTATAATTCTCTTAAGGTTCTAAGTATCTCAAAAACAGATTAAAATATCTAAAAATCTATATGAATCTTGATTCTAAGAACTATTTGAAATCATAAAATTATTAGAGAAATTCTTAAAACCTTAAAGCCTTAAATTCAGCTGTTCCTTTCTCTCCTAATTCATCCGGCCTTAAATCCGGATTGTCTAAAGGATCAAAACCTATAAACAAATCATTTGATCATCCGCATCACCAGCTGTTCAAGCAAGTTGTATAAGCCGGCTATCAACACCCTAAGCCAAAATCGATTTGATCCTTTGTGATCAGTCAACCAAAATAAAAATCGAAATTAAAACCCATCATTGCATATCTTTGAATATTGATGTTTGCTTTGTAACTGTTAAAAGTTTAAAAAACCTTTTATGATTTTTATAAATGCATATTTGATTTTAATGAATGCATATCTTTGACTGAAAATGTTTATAAAAGTTTTATAACATATAGTCTTGATTTTAAATTGATATGTCATAAGATAGAATAAATATGCATGAAATCATTTGATCATATAGGTTGATAGCTAAAATAATTGAACCAACCTTGAATAGATTTCATATCATATTGAATATTGATCATATAGGTTGCTAGTTAAATATTGATCTAGTACAATGCTTGAAACTGATGATTAAATTATATAATAATCTTGTTGCATACTTGATAGCATCAGTTTAGTAAATTCGAAATTTGAATCATCTTGAATCATCTTGAACCAACTTTGAATGCAATTGTCATATTGTTTAAAATCTGACCATACATAATTGTCATATTGCTAAGACAGATTTTATGTTTGCATATCATTGACAATCCTGATAATAGTTCATATAAATTAAAATGGTTCATATTTCTTGCATCTAAATGATTCTCACTGCTTGCATATAATTAGACCAAATCGGTTTTCATTTAAACTTAGCATGTTTGCTTTGATTGAAATTATAAACCTGTTTAAACCGATCAAACATGGATAAGTAAATTGTTAGATCATTCACATATCATGAACTGATCAATTCCATGCATCTTCTTGTCATATAGTTTTATTAAGAACTAAGCATGCTTGTCTTTATTAAAATATAACCAGCTTTGAAACCAATTGATTAAAATCTAATTGAATTTGGTTTCCTGAAAATTATAAATTTTCTTTTCTTGGTTTACCCTGTAAAGGGAGGAAGGGATCGGTTATTATTTTATGATCTTTGAAAATCAAATATTCTCATGCATTAAGAATCACATTTATATTATTTTGGTTCAATGCTTAGGACAGAACATACATCTTATTAGTTCTTGATCCATGCATTTATCATTCGACCAAATGTGATTAATTTCATCAATCTTGCTTGATCCCATTTAATAAAATAATGATTGATATTTATTCAAAATTCTAAAGGGCTTGGAAACCCTATATAAAATTATATACATATATATAATCAATCCAATTTGAATTATAATTAAAAGGATCACTAGATGCAATGATCATTATATGATTTGGGGAGAAGCCTTATTAAATCATTATTAAATCATATAAATTAAATCATATAAATTAAGGCTTCTATTGCTTACATAAATTCTTGATGCTTGAAAGCAATGTTAAATATTCAGATGTTGAAAATCATCTTGAAATCTAAAACTTGGTGACTATATCTAAATTTCTCACTTTTGAAATAGATACAAGGCGATTTTTTTAATCATACGCCATCACCTTACTGAAAGTCTCATAGATCAATATCTCACTTTTGAGAATCCTCTGGACCTTTTGGATAGAACTGAAATCCAGATATGAACACCATAGTACGGTGCTATTACCAAAGGCCCTATATAATTTGAGGGACCTAAAGACCCAAGACTATAAGTCTGTGGATGAGTATAACTCGGCTCTATTCATGATAGTCTCAAAGTTGAAACTGTGTGGAGAGACTATCACATATGCTGACATGTTAGAGAAGAAATTCTCTACATTCCACAAGCAATGTTTTGCTTCAGCAATAATACCGAGAAAAGGGTTCCTCCACATATGCAAATTTAATCTCTTGTTTGTTGCTTGCTAAGCAAAACAATGAGTTACTCATGAGGAATAGTGAGATGAGGCCTCCTGGATTTTAAGGCATATACGGCCCCAGAGCCATATGAAAGAGTCAAACTATGACCATGTGAAAGGCCATGGAAGATGGCAAGGGTGTGCGTAGATATCACCCACAGTCACTCCATAGTCGAGGCCGAGGCCAAGGTTATCAACCAAGCCGCGGGTATAAGTCCGATTTTAGAAACCCATGCCTCGACAAAAATTTGTTTGCCATCGGTGTGGGCTGAACAAACATTGGGCCAACCAATGTAGAACTCCCAAACACCTTATTGAACTCTACAAGGAGAGCATAAAGGGAAAGAACCCTATGGCCCATTGGGTCCATCTAGATGGTGCGAATGATTTCGACCATGAGAATGATGATCAGCTTGAATACGAGACTTCATATTGCCTTAAGGAGGCCAATTAGATTTCGACATCATTTTACTTTGTCTTTGTTCTCTATAGTAGACCAAACCACATTACATTAAGAGACAAAAGATATTTTATTCAAGGTCATGGCTAGTCCAACCTCATGATGCCTAAAGGCACGCATCTAAAAATCTCTGATGCATTACATTCCACATAAATCAAAGTGGAATTTATCAAAGTTTCAAAGACATCATATGAATGGTCTACATATTGAAACTATGGGCAAAGGAAAGAAAGGATTCCTTATGATTTATGAAAATGCCCAAGGCCAAAGGAAAGTCCTAGAGACTATACCTACTATATTAATAAGCCTTCATTAAGCCAAGATAAATATGATTGTGGGTTAATACCCCAAATCACTTTCCAAAGAGTTCAGAGAAGTCTTTAACATATGGCACGACATGCTCGGCCATCCAGGCTCTATTATGATGCATAAAATACTCTGGAACTCAACTGGACATTCCTTGAAAGAAAGGAAAAGAGGTCCGACCAAGGCATTGCCTAAAAGGCATTATATTCACCCTATAAGACCCATCAAATTAAGAAGAAAATATGGTTTCCAACAATGGACAAAAAGGGAATAAGAATACCTAAATTAAAATCGTCTAAGTGATCGAGACTACATTCTCTATTGATCTAGAGATCAATATGATATTAGGCAAATAGCCAGGGTAATCATGTTTGATTGACCTACGAAAATTATCACTTAGATGGCATTGCCATACTTAACCATCTGAATTATGATGCAATGATTTAAAAGGGCACAAAAGCTATCCCATAAGATCTCACGTTTGTGCAATATATATCTATGCACAAGGGAATTTATTGTCACAAGCACCACGAATTAGAGTATGTTCATGAGGGGGAGTGAGGAAAAATCCCATGATACATGACCATACTAAAATCCGTGAAACATGATCCACAACCATATTACATATTGGTTGAATTTGATATAAAGACCATTACCTATAAGGTTCAAAATCTAAAAGTCTATATGCTTGGGGACATCATGAGTTATAAAATATTAACTTGCATCAGGCCATATAAATATCAGGCCATATAAGTGATCATAGATATTCCCACTTCTGACTAATACGGATCACGAGTCTAGACATATATTATATTAAGATATTATGAATGAATCCACCACAAATATATGTGCCATCTAAGATCATATGATCTTAGAATCTCATAAGGAGGATTGGGAATATATGTTGGATATATATTATGAATATACTTTCTCCATAACATTAAAAGAAACCTTGAGTTAAAATGGGTGATTTAATTATAGGCCAAGGAAAAGGATTACATAAAATTTATGAATCCCAATATCCAACATTTGAAAGAAGAAAAGTAATAAGCTGGTAAAGAATGGTATCAACCATCATTGTCTTGGCAAAGATCCTCGGACTAGAAAAGATTTATAGACGTCCATATGCTACAATGATAGCAAAATAAAATGCCAGATACATTGACCCGAGAAAGAATGACTATGTCATCACAGCTTAGCACCACACGGTTTTGATGTCTTAAAGACACAACCAAGTTGCTACAGAGTCTAATATAAGACTGAATTGGTTCCAAAGATAAAAGACCTCAGAAATTAAAGAAAGGTGCAAAAGAAACCGAGGTCATAGAATGTCCAGACAAGGCCGAAATGGCCATGCCTTCAGTATCAACAACAAGGGCTCGAGACGCTGGGTCTCTTGGTACTGGTGTCATTGATATTGATGAGATCTCAATGAATTATTTGATGTCTGGAAGGAACCATATATATAAATGTGTCGACACATACATTCATAGAAAAAAGCGCAAGCATGTAGCACATGAATAATGAATCGAGGATCATGAACCCACACAAGAGTACTCATTATAATGAATAAAGAAAGAAACTTGGGGTTTCTAAAGTGATATAGAAAAGGCGTATAGTATTGGCCATAAATATGTAAACGCCATATGATGTCCAGTGAATAGATAAATCCTGAAAGAAGGATAAAATCGTGAGACAGACCAATTGAGGTCTATATAATCCAAAGTGGTGGATAATACTACATATGTCACTACATATAATGTCTGGAAGAAATTCAAAAGATGTAGTATGCTATATATTATTCACTCACTGGATGATAATAATATTATTGGTACCTAAAAGGTTTACCAAAATGTATTGAGCTCAGAATCATAAGATGAGAAAAGAATTTCTCATGAACAGCATTTTCCTAAAGCTGTCCCGGGATTGAATTAAATTGCTACATATAAGCAAATGAAGAGTTCTATAAGAACAGTTCAAATCAGTCTATAGAGAAATTTTAAATTCCTTGTGTTATACTAACCAGCCTAAGATAGGTTAAATGGTAATTCATTAAACCTTAGAAAGGTTATAGACCATCACCACAAATTAGCCAAATTTGGTAATACTTATGGTTGGTCAAAATTCTCAGCATGAACCAACCAAGCTGTGGTATGAATGAATAAGCTTTCATAAAATAAGCTATAAGATCAAAGTTCATCTTTGAACAAAAGGTGTAGGACCGCATTATGTGTCCATATGCGACCAAACGGGTCCGACCATATTGTAAGATTTGGTCCATGATAAAGCTATAGATCATGGATGTCATTAGACATAAATTTGAGGATCAATTAGATCAATTCTATGTCATGAACATGTCCGGCCTAGATCAGTTCAATCGTCCATATATATATGTGTACGAATTGCCGGCACACTAAGACTACAAAATGTCTTAGATCAATCATAGATAAACTATGGATATAAGGATCATGATCTAACCAACATGACATATGTATAAAGTTGTCTATGGCAAATAATATTATACTCATAAAGCTAAGGCATGTCCATAAGTCCTAGAGAGCTAAGTAGCTCATACTTGATATAATGATGATCCATATTGTATAAAGGATCTAAAGTACTAGCCGACCAATATTATGGAAAAGCATATAAGAGTGATTTGGTCAAGGATCATAATCAAACGACCAGAGTATAAAATAGTACATTTTATCTAAAGTACTTAAGTGGTCCATATCAAAGTGGTACATTTTCTAAAGTACCATCAGGATTCTGAGAGACATGATATGTCCGAACAATACAAGATTGTTCAAGTAAGAATCCATGAACATCTATTCAGCAAGTGATGTTCAAATCAGGGGGAATAGTATGTGTTGTACTCTTTTTCCTTAACTATGGTTTTATCTCAATGGGTTTTTCTAGTAAGGTTTTAATGAGGCAACATTAAGCATATTATGAACTCATATGGTTATGGCATTTAAGGAGGAGTGTTATAATATTCATCGTGTGGATGGACCATAACAAAGTATTTAACCAAGTACTAGAGAAGTCCAATAAGTACAAGAGGAAGTCCAAAGAGGTTTAAATCCGGTTTACATCGGTCCGTCTACATTCCGGTTCGAGATTAGAAGACTCAGTCAACCTCGTTATCATCACCTTGACCAAGTCTTCATGTATGACATCAATGTAGTCAAGAGTAATTAATATGTAGATTTACTTCCTTGTAAAACACTTGTAAACCCTTGTATCAAACCACTATATAAAGTGGTATTGGCTAATGAGAAAGAACACAACATTCCTCACAATTCACTCTCCACATTTCACACAGATTATAACATATCTGATGTTATTATGTTAGAATTCTCGTCTACCACTTGCAGATCTTGGATCACCAGATTTCAACTGATCTATCAATTCCTCGGGGATCGCTGTGCTGCTGCTCCGAAATGAATAGAATCAAAAGTTGCAAACTCAGCCTACCCTAGCCTTCCATCTATTTGAAAAAAACTGTTAAGTATCTAATCTCTATCATTATCAAGATTAACCATATTCTTTAATCATCAATCATCAAAATGAAGTTCGGTCCCGCTTGCTTATTTGGTAGGAAGCTACCATGCTGTAGGTGCAAATGGTAATGAAAGTGACGGTTGGAATTGACACCAAAGCTTATATAACTGATACCGTTTGTTGCTATTGCGGGTTTGAATTTTCGTTACAAAAACGTTTAGCTAGATTATAACACTCCAAACAATATCTATGTAGACAAACAGAGCCTGCATGAGTGCATGTTTGTTTCATTGGTTTTTTACTCGTCTTAAACCTTATTCCTGGATTTTTTTTTCTCTAAAATAGTTCATACTGATAGTATATGTGATTGAAGCTAACCCTTGGACAGAGTTGTTCTGCCAGCTGCTGAAAACTTCAATTAGTTTCAGTTTTGAACAAGGACAGTGACTATTTTGTTTCTTGGCAATGGTTTTGAAGCTCGTAAGTCTCAAGGAATCATGTAACATGTCGTTTATGCTGTATGACATGTCTCAAATCTCTTGTATAATAAAAGCAAGAAGCAGAAATAACAACGTATATTAATTATGTACACAAACACAAATGTGGCCAAAGCAAAGTTGAATAGAGAAACTCATCGAAGAAGAAAGGAGTTTGCAACAACATCTTATAATGAACAAAGATTGAAGACTCTTCCGCTCACCGGTTCTGCTTCCTTAACATTGTGTTCTTCAAAACAGAGCCCGAACCATATTTTAACGGAAGCAAAGCCATTTCTTCTGCAAACATATAAGAACCTATTATCACGTGAGAAGCTACTCTTCGTCATGATTTTGTTTAATGGGGTCTGAATCAGGAAGAAAAAAGAACGTACCTTTTCTCGTGGGATATATGAACTACGTTTGTTATGATGGTTTTTGTTCTGATGGTTGTTGTTTTTCTGATGAGACTCATTGTTTGTTGGAGGTGTAACAAGACTCTCAGGTGCTGCAACAGCTGTTTTCTTGGTCTTCTTGTCGTCACGAGCGTTGTTGAAAATGACGGTGAATCCTTGAGCGGCGCCTGGATTAGTCGCGTCCCATTCCCCAAACTTTGGCAGTTGTCTTCCTCTATTTCCCTGCACACCGCCAAAACAAAATGATAATAGCCTCTCTTGATAAACCAAAAATGAATGATAATAGCCTCTCTTGATAGGCCACAGTTTGAGACTTTTTCAAAATAAAAGAACAGGGATTGTATCAAGATGTGAAGATGTATATTGTTCTTACCGTTGCCATTATCGATATTAGAACAGATGATCTCGGTTCTTGTACGAGCAGAGACAGGGAATGATGATGATGATTGATGATTATGATGATCTGGGAAAAAAGGAAATGGGGTTGTAATGCAGAGGAGGAGAGAGGAAGATCACGTCGTCCTTGTGAAAACAGCAACAATTTCCCTTTTTTTTCTTCATACACACCTTTCTCTTTCCCGCGGCTTTCCCAGCAGAAATAACTAAACTAAATTAGTAAATATTAAAAATAAAAAATATTCAGTAACAAAGACTACAAACATGGAGCATGGCAAAAGCTCTCGGCAGCCTTTAAAGATTTTTGGATTTGTTAGGTTGGTACTGTTTAATTTACGGTTTAAGCATGGTTTTATGGTTTTTTTTTAGGAATTATAAGTATGCTTTATATATTCTTCTTCTAAAAATCCCGATATTTTAGTTAAGTGACTAGGATTAAACCCGCCCTACGGGCGGGTAAATAATTAATTTAAATATATTAAAATGTTTAATTTATTTGTTTTTGAAAATAAAATTATTTTTTTATCACGTCAAATTTATCTATTTATTTTACAAATCATAAACTTAATTAACTCTCAAAATCATAAAAATACATTTTTTAGTTTGTTTTAGTTTAGCTTATATTGATATGTCACATTGACTATTTTAAAAAAAGAAACATATAACTAATAGTTAAATATAATATTAAATTTTCTAAATTCCCATTCACTTTTATACACAGTCACACACAAAAAGTAAAAATGTATTATCATAAACTAAGTTCGTCATCATTTGCTTTGTTATGAAAACTCGTCATCTGTCGATTCAAAAAAAACGTTTCTTTTCTCTAAGAACAAATCATTTTCTCTTCTCTTATGTACGTTGCCTCCTGAAATTTTTTTGCGAAAAAACTCCAGTTTCACACAATCAGATTTTGAATTGTGAGTTGTGTTAAAAAAAAATCTCTCTAAGTGATTTAGAGACTTAAGGATAAAAAGTATTGGTTCAGAGAAGAGTAGTGAGTTAGAGAAGAGTAGTGAGTCGTTTCAAGCGGTTTCAGCGCATGTTTGCTCTTCTCCTTAACCTTTCTTCTTACTCTCAGGCTTGATCATGTTCTTTCTCAATCATGGTAGTGAGTATCTTTATTTCTTTTTTCGTATTTGCTGCCTTGACTTCTCTTTTGTATAGCCAAAAGTGGGATAATTTTTTGAATCAATTAATGTGTTTTTCTGATATTGAGTTTTGACTAAATTTAGTTTGGGTACAAACTATAAAACTTGGATTCTTGAATGTTTAGCGATTTCTAAAGTAGAAGCCTTTATCATTGATATCATTTGACTTTGTCTTTTGCGGATTTATATTCACACCATTGTGGCCGTTTCTTGTTGTGATTTCTTCTCTTCTCATCTTCGTATCTCTCTTTTTCATCTTTTTCATCTTTTTCATATCTTCTTCTCTTTTCGTATGTGTCTTCATTAGTGTGATTTTATTATTTTTAGCTAAAAATTACACGTCAAATTTATCTATTTATTTTATAAATCATAAACTTAGTTAGCTAAACAGAATCTAATTATTTAACAAATTAAATTACAAACCATAAAATATAATTCTTCTTTCAAGTTTGGTCTAATTTAGCTTCTAACGATGTCACCTCTATTATTTTTAGCAAAGAAACATTTAACTAATAGTTGTAGCTTTAATCTAAATCTAATGTTAAATTTTTAAAATTGTCCTTCTTTTTTATACACAGTCACACACAAAAAGTAAAATGATATTATCGTAATTAAGCTTATCATCATCTGCTTTTATCATGAAAACTAATCATCTTTCGACTAAAAAAACAGTTTTTTCTCCAAAAATAAATCATTTTTCTTCTTTTATGTGTTTCGCATAATCAGTTTTTGAATTGTGAGCTGTGTCAAAAAAGGTCTCTCTGATTGATAATATGACGAACAAAATCATCATATGTTTTTACTCTAAAATTCATACTTTCAGCCCGCAAGCAGGTAAATAAACAATAAAAATTACTAATAACTAATAATATGAAATGTTGCTTATTAATTGAGGAAAAAAACATTAAACTAAAAATATGCTATAAGACAGACAAATAATTAAAAGATTAATTTTTCTCGCTCTTAAATTCATATTATGTATATTTTTCTTCTATTATTGAATTTATGTGCTTTTACTTTTCTAACATTTAAACGATATTAACATGATATTATATACATTAAATATAATATAGTTTTGAAATTTATATTATCTCCTCTTATAAAACATAAATTTAATGTTTTCCATTTTGTTGCGTCGTATTAACAAAACTATGTATTAATCCTAAATTGAAAATTCAAATATAAGAAGAATATACATTAATGTTTTTCATGTGAATTTTGAAATTTATACATTTAAAGTAAATTTACTATTTTTATCTGTGTATATAATTTTGAGAGTTATTAAATAATTTATCAATAATTTGTATGTACTTAAAAATATTTATGAAAGATTAATTAAACTATTAATAAATATATACGAAATAATATGTTCTAGTAGATCAATATGTATATGTAACCAAAATATGTTTTATCTGAAGTTCAATTTTCCAAGTGACTTTTTTTTAGTGAATCATATGTTTCATATTAAAAACTTATTATTGGATATGTTTGATAAAAATTGTCATCAATTTTGAATATATTTTTATACTGTTCGTTCACGAATATGTTTAGGCGTTTTGATTTTCTTCCAGGTCGTATTTTTTTTTCAGTGTGGTTCTGGTTCGGTTATGATTTTTGGTTGTCGGTTTAAAAATATAAAAATCATTCAGTTATTTATAAATTTATATTTAACTTGGATTTAATTATTTTGATTTTTGGTCTGGTTTAAACAACAATGCTAGAAACCCGACAACATGTGTCACTTTCTTGTATTTATGCAATATGAACATGTCCTTTGCTTTATGAAATTGTAAACCTTAAATTATAACAACTACTCTGAATAAACTCAGATGTTGATTTTTACATCCCAAACAACTATAGACAAATATGCTAGAAGTAAGACTAATCCAGAAAATACCATCATGCTCATCATGTATTTCACAGACTCATACTCTTCTAAACATCTGTCCCATGTACCTGCAATTTATATATATGAAGAAAATTGTTTTTAGTAGGACCAACCATCTGTAATGTATCGAAGCGTATAAACCTTGACATTTTTTACCTTTCAAACATAGTTAAAGTAGCTTGTGGTTTTTTTTTTGGAGAAATTCTTGCTCCAACAAGAGATCAAGAGAAACTCGAGGAATCTTTTTAGAGAGGTTACCCATGAGAAACTTTTACTTATCATTACCACCAACCTTTACAAAGATCTGAACAGTCTTATTCTCCAATTTCTTTGCCTTGCCAAGGCTTATTATGTATAACTGATGTAGTATTTCCATTTTTTTATTTTTTTATTTACATTTTAAGATAGATGTTCAATGCTTAATGTATTTTTTTCAATTTTTATATTATGTATTTACTTATTAATATTATTTTTGTATATTATATATTTACTTAATATCTATATTTTACAATGTTTAATGCTTAATGTACTTTTTCTGTTTTTGTAAATTGTGTATTTTACATTTTAAGATAGATGTTTAATTCTTAATGTATTTTTCCATTTTTAATATTATATTTACTTATTAATATTATTTTACTTATTTATTATCTACATATTATTTATTATTTTAGAAATTATATATTTGGTAATCTTTTTTTTTTAATATTTGGTAATCTTACATATGTTTAATGTAGTATTTCCATTCTAATGTTGTATATTTACATATTATTTATTATTTTCAAAATTATATATATCATGGTAGTCTTACATATGTTTAATGTAATATTTCCATTTTTAATTTTCTATATTTAGATATTATTTTTATATTTTCGAAATTATATATATATATATATATATATATGCACTTATATTATATATATAATATAAAATATAAAAATAATATCTAAATAATATCTTTTTGTATTTACTTAATTAATATTTCGAAAATATAAAAATAATATCTAAATATAGAAAATTAAAAATGGAAATATTACATTAAACATATGTAAGATTACCATGATATATATAATTTTGAAAATAATAAATAATATGTAAATATACAACATTAGAATGGAAATACTACATTAAACATATGTAAGATTACCAAATATATAATTTCTAAAATAATAAATAATATGTATATAATAAATAAGTAAAATAATATTAATAAGTAAATATAATATTAAAAATGGAAAAATACATTAAGAATTAAACATCTATCTTAAAATGTAAAATACACAATTTACAAAAACAGAAAAAGTACATTAAGCATTAAACATTGTAAAATATAGATATTAAGTAAATATATAATATACAAATCTATACTATTAAAAATTCGCTTTCGAGGCTCCAGGGAGCGTCCACATCGTTTAAGAGACCCTCTTCGAAAAGAAGCCACGTGGCATGATTAATATTATTACCTTATTATGTTTAGTTTTACATTTTTCGAAATATTGATATAATGTATAGTTTTACATTTTGATATTACTTATATCATTGAAAAATGTAGATTTAATATCATGTTAGTTTGCTTAAAAAATGTGTTCACATTTATTGATAACTTTATTCAGTTCAAAAATGCATTGTATGCTTGTTGGGATTAAGAATTTTGAATTGTTAAAGACCCTCTTCGAAAAGAAGCTACGTGGCATGATTAATATTATTAACTTATTATGTTTAGTTTTACATTTTTCGAAATATTGATATAATGTATAGTTTTACATTTTGATATTACTTATAAATATAATTTCGAAAATAATAAATAATATGTAAATACATAAAATTATAAATGGAAATGCTAAATTAAACATATGTAAGATTACCATGATATATATAATTTTGAAAATAATAAATAATATGTAAATATACAACATTAGAAATGAAAAATCAAACATATCTAAGATTACCATATATATATATATAATATCGAAAATAATAAATAATATGTAAATATACAAAATTATAAATGGAAATACTACATTAAACATATGTAAGATTACCATGATATATATAATTTTGAAAATAATAAATAATATGTAAATATAAAACATTAGAAATGGAAATACTACATTAAACATATGCAAGATTACCATATATATAATTTCGAAAATAATAAATAATATGTATATAATAAATAATATGTAAAAAAAAAAAGTAAATATACAATATTAAAAATGGAAAAAATACATTAAGCATTAAACATCTATCTTAAATATATAAAATACACAATTTAAAAATAGAAAAGTACATTAAACATTAAAATCTATACTATTAAAAGTACAGTTTCGAGGCACCAGAGAGAGTCCACATCGTTTAAGAGACCCTCTTCGAAAGGAAGCCACGTGACATAATTAATATTATTATCTTATTATATTTAGTTTTACATTTTTCAAAATATTGATATAATGTATAGTTTTACATTTTGATATTACTTAATTATTTATTATTTTCAAAATTATATATATCATGGTAATCTTACATCAGTGTCTCCGATCCTCCACTGTCGGCCAGCATCCGCTCAATCTATTCGGTCTCTTTCATCGTTGTTCTTCAGATCTATCTGATAAACCTCCGATCTACAACTCCTTCTTCCTCTCTTCGATTTGTCACTAGGTGTGGCTGTGTTCTTCTTCATTAGTGTGGCTGTGTTCTTCTTCATTTTCTTCTTCTTAATCCCCATATGTGTTGTCGTGTAATGCAAAGATGAGGACATGATTGTGAAGTCTTTTCATGTCTCGTAATACTTTGAGGCGTTAGCCCTTGTTAACATTGTGTAGGCATGTTATAGATTCTATTGATGTAAATCTAAAAGTTTACTTGTGTTGATGTGATAGAAATCACCTAACTTGTGTTAGGTTGTTAAATGGTAAACTAATTGTGTGCTGAGAATGAATGAGATGATGAGATCTGTGATGAGAATGAACCTGATGGGATAAGAATGAATGTGATGATGAAATGTGTAAATGCGTTAATGCAAGGTTAACGGTACTAGATAAGATCGAGTTTGCCGAATCTGGATATAGGTGAATAAGGTGAACGAGGGCAGACGAACAAAGGAATCTATGATTTGTAGGCAAGATATTCATGTAGGAACTGCAAGATTGTAGCTCTAGTTTGGGCTTCCACGCATGAATTCCTAGATGGAAATGGACCCTCTCCGAGTAAGTGTTAGGTCCAGAGGTCGAAGTATATTTTTGTTTGTCGTATGCTAATCTCTATTATCTTGCGATTTATATTTGTTGTGTTATATGGTTTGAGATAAGTTTGTGGGTTTTTAAAATCCATTCACAATGAGTAAATCCAATATTCATCCTTTACTTTGCAGAAAATTTCTAAGAAATGTAAGAGTAATAATTTCTCTGGTACCACCTTTTTGGAAATTGGATTTGTATTATTGCATTTTAAATTGAAGATATTTAAGACCTTATTGCTTTATTCGTGTTTTCAAGTAATTTATTGTAAGATTTTAGTTTTTAATAAACTAAATGTTTATTTAGAACTGAATTGTTTCATGGTTGGAAGTAAGATTTTTGGGATCACTAGCAAAACATTGTGGCTTGTTTTGCCACATGTCATTAATACTGCACTCTAAGTCCGGCTTAGTTTTGTGGGACGCTATCGTTACAGAAATTCTAAATGAATGCTTGGAACAAAGGAAAAAAGACATCCTAACTCTACGTAAGGTGGCAATAATAATATGTGAAGATCATTGCTATCGTCCTTATATCATTGAAAAATGTAGATTTAATATCATGTTAGTTTGCTTAAAAAATGTGTTCACATTTATTGATAACTTTATTCAGTTCAAAAATGCATTGTATGCTTGTTGGGATTAAGAATTTTGAATTGTTAAATTTTAAAAATATTGGAATTTGCTTTCCAAGACTGGTACAAAAAAAAGTCTTGATCTATCTTCTAGATAATGTTTGAGTTTATGCTTCTAAATTGATTTATTGTCTACATTATTGCCATGTGGTTGGGTGTTTGAAAGTAAACTACTAATCAAAAATCTGGTCTTTTAACCACGTGATGGTAGGCTAGTGGTCTTGAGGGAGTTACAACCCCAATACAGACCCGGCTTCGAAACCCTGTGTGGCCATCTGGACTAGTGTTAAATCGCAAGAATATGTGGTGTGCCGTAGGCCTCGTGGAATTAGTTGGTTGACTTCGGTCTTTCTGTTCATGTTCGTTTCTCACGAATGTGTTTGAATTTTTGATGTGGATAGTATTAGTAATGGAAACAAAACGGACTTTGGGTCTTACTGATAATAAAAAAACTCTTCTGGTCAAAACAAAATGTTTTGACAAATACGGGGGTTCATTCATAAGTAAACAAACCTCTCTTCTTCACTGCAAACGAATTATAAACCCCTTATCCACACAGACTTCTTCACACTCTTAAACCCCTGAAGAAGAAAAAGAAGGCGAATCATGCAGATTTGCCAAGCAACGCTAACCTTCACCTTCACGAACCCAACAAACCCTAATTTCTGCAAACCCAAACCTCTCTTCCCAAGCTTCCACCCCCCTCGCCGCGTCGTCGCCTTGCCGCCATGCCGCGGCTTCAGCTCCGACGAGTTCCCCGTCGACGAAACCTTCCTCGAGAAATTCGGACCAAAGGACAAAGACACAGAGGACGAAGCTCGCCGCCGCAACTGGATCGAGCGCGGGTGGGCCCCGTGGGAGGAGATCCTCACGCCCGAAGCCGATTTCGCTCGGAAGTCTCTGAACGAAGGCGAGGAGGTCCCGCTCCAGTCGCCGGAGGCGATCGAGGCGTTCAAGATGCTGAGGCCTTCGTACCGGAAGAAGAAGATCAAGGAGATGGGGATAACGGAGGACGAGTGGTACGCCAAGCAGTTCGAGATCAGAGGCGATAAACCGCCGCCTCTGGACACCTCATGGGCCGGTCCGTTGGTGGTTAGGCAGGTTCCGCCTCGCGATTGGCCGCCGAAAGGTTGGGAGGTTGATAGGGAGGAGCTTGAGTTCATAAGGGAGGCTCATAAGTTGGTGGCTGAGAGGGTTTGGTTGGAGGATTTGGATAAGGACTTGAATGTGGGTGAGGATGCTGCTGTTGATAAGATGTGTTTGGAGAGGTTTAAGGTTTTCTTGAAGCAGTACAATGAATGGGTTGATGCTAATAAAGACAGGCTTGAGGAAGATTCTTACAAGGTTTGTTTTTCTTTTTTTTTAATGAGAATTAATGTCTGAGAGATGGATTATGTCAGCATATCGGGTATGAACGAAACGATTTTTTAAAACGATTTATTTAAAAATCGGTCTAGGCGTCCGAAAAATCGGCCTAGGCGCCTGCATAAACAATAATCCTCTATAAAACGCCTAATCACCGCCCGCATAAACAATAATCCTCTATAAAACGCCTAATCACCGCCTAGAGATTTTTAGAACATTGGATTATGTGTAATGAAGATGATGTTTTTGTTTGTGCAGTATGATCAAGATTTTTATCCAGGTAGAAGGATAAGAGGGAAGGATTATAAAGAGGGGATGGTAAAAGTTGTTTGATTACTTGACTTAGATAGATAGCTAAAAGACAATGTGTTTGAAGTTAATTGATCTACTATCTTCTTCTTTTGCAGTATGAGCTTCCCTTTTACTATCCAGGGATGGTAAGAATCCTACTCTTATGCCTTGTTTTTGTCAAATCAGATGATTGATTATCATAATGTCCTTGCAGATTTGTGAAGGCACAGTCACCACTTTGCATCTGTATCAGGGAGCATTTGTTGACATTGGAGGTGTTCATGAAGGGTATATATCTACCCTGTTGTTATTTTTGTTAAAACTTTATCTGGTTAGTTGTTTTCGCTTTTCATATGCTCATTCTCATTGGTCTGCAGGTGGGTTCCTATCAAAGGGAATGACTGGTTTTGGATCAGGCATTTCATAAGAGTTGGGATGCATGTTATCGTTGAGATCACGGTACTCTTTAGACAGACCTCTCTTTTGCACGTTGATAAAAGCTAAATTGAAGTATTTCATGCTCATGTTTCTTCTTCCAGGCAAAAAGAGACCCATACAGGTTTAGGTTTCCCTTAGAGTTGCGCTTCGTCCATCCTAATATAGATCACATGATGTAAGCAATTCACAAATCTTTATTTTTCCCTTTTTTATTTCGTTTTCTTGTCAAAACAGCTTTGGTTCATGTAATGTGTGTTTCCCCAATCTTGCTTCAGCTTTAATAAGTTTGACTTTCCACCAATATTCCATCGCGATGGGGATATTAATCCAGATGAGATACGGGTTAGTGGAACCCTTTCTTCAAAATGTCATTCATCTCTTTAAGCCTCTCCCTTTATTATCTTAATATACTTTTACTCTGTGTAGCGAGATTGTGGAAGACCTCCTGAGCCTAGAAAAGATCCAGGATCAAAGCCAGAGGAGGAAGGGCTGCTCTCTGATCACCCATATGTTGACAAGGTATAAGTGTTCGTTATGAGTTAGCTTTTATACAATGTTGGCTTTGTAATCTTGCGTGATATCTCTTCTTCTTCTTCTTCTTTCTTGTTTGCAGTTGTGGCAGTTACATGTAGCTGAGCAAATGATTTTGGATGATTACGAAGCTAACCCTGAAAAGTACAAAGGCAAAAAACTATCAGAACTATCTGACGACAAAGGCTTTGATGAACAAAAGGAAATCGAGCATGGAGAAGCGTATTATAAGAAAACCAAATTGCCAAAAGTGATTCTGGTGAGAAAATTTCTACTGGTGTATTGGTGAAACCATACTGTCTCAGTAATCTGATCAAATGTTTTCTTGTTTTTTCACAGAAAACCAGTGTCAAGGAACTTGACTTAGAGGCTGCCTTGATAGAGCGCAAGGTTCATTTCCCCTTAACTACTTAATATTTTAACTGTGAGAGACTCACATAATTGTATAAAATGTTTATACTAACAGTGGTTACATCTCTCCTATTGTCTTTTGCAGTACCATAATAAACTGATGATGGAAGCTAAAGCAAGAGGAGAAGGATACAAAATCGAGAAGCTAAGAAGAAATATTGAGATGGACGAGTATGATTCTTTACACTGGCGCAGGTCTTTAGAGGAAAGAGAAGCATTGCTCAGAGATATCAGCTCGTAAGTAGCATGACACTACAAGTTCAATCAATCAAAAGCTGATGAAGTGAGAGATTTATGTTGAAAAGGGTGTTTGATGTTTTTAATATTTTGTGTTTGCAGTCGTCAAGCACTGGGTTTACCATTGGAGGAACCAGGGAGGTATAAGCCAGGAAGCTTCTTTGGGAAAGACCAATACGATCCAACAAGCGCATTATACCAGTATGACTACTGGGGAGAGCCAAAGAACTCAGAGATTAGCAAGCAAGAGAGAATGAAGGATGCACACAACAAATCCATCGTTGGAAAAGGCAATGTGTGGTATGATATGTCTTACGATGATGCCATTAAGCAGACAATTGAAAGAAGGAAAGATGGGTCTAACGTGGTGAGTCTAAAAGAAGAAGAAACAGAGTCTAAGGAAGAAGAAGAAGACGATGATGAGTATGAATTTGACGATTTTGATTATAGCATTTTGAGTGATGAGAGTAGTATCGGTTACCCGGAACAACAACCTCTTGTTAACGGTACTCAGGTTTTCACAGATTGATCTTTAGACAAATGTGAAAAAAGAAGAACATGTCTACATGTTTCTTTGGAATTTGGATGGTTAGTCAAAGAAAACACTTGCTTAGTTTACATAATGATTATCGTAATTTATATGAGAAACGATTATTGATTCTTTTATCATTTTATCAATTAAACTAGGTGTTATCTTGCAACTATATGCAGTAATAAAAAATTTAAATTTAATTTTTATTTAAAAATAAAAATTTCATAATATTTAAATTTTATTATTTTTTATTAATATTTTAATATAAATTTCCATTTTACTAAACATAAAATTAATATAAGATAAAATTATTGTATAGAAGACATAAACTATGTAATCATTTCTAGTATGTCATGACATATTTATTTGGTGAAAATTATTGTATAGAAGACATCTGTCAAAATTACTTTGCAAATAATGTCTACGGAAAGTGTCAAAATCACTTTACAAATAATGTCTACGGGATAGTAAAATATTAGTTAGCATCTAAATTTTGTTAAATTAAAAAGAAACTTTTCAGTTTACTTCAACATGTTTGTAGTTGCTTTTTTCTTTTGTCACAAAAATAATTACTATAATTAAATTCACCATCCTCTCTGTATAGAAACTCATTATCCATGTTATTTACTTGACTATGCCACAAAACGAATTTGATTTTTTTTCTTCTCTTTTGATATATGCAAAAGCAAAAAAAAACAGGTAGAAGTGATGGTAAGATCGGATCGGCATAGAAGATATGAAGATCAATACATAAAATCTGATAGGATTTGAAAAATAAATAATGAGTTCTAAGCAAAAGCTTAGGAGAAAAAACTGGAAGATACGAATGATGAGAAAAATCAAGTACAAATCAAAAGAGAGAAATAAAATTTTCAGTTTTTGCTTACTAGTAAAAGTGCCCTAACAGATAAAAGTGGCTTCCAGAAGAGGATGTAGACTTTGGCGGTATGCAGTGGTAAAGAATAGGGAACACCTCTCCCATGTTCTTGAATGCTCGTGGAAAAGGACCTCGATTGAACTCTCAGATTCGATATTTGTCTTGGATAACTGACATCTGCCGACGTCGACTTCATCGATGAGAACGTCATCGTGTGGTTTATCGAGCTTAAGGGTTTAGTGTTCATAGAAAACAGTCTTGTGTTTGAGAGGCATTATCTCACAACCGGTTTTTGGCGAGTTTCGGCTGGAACGATAACTTTACACGGTGTCATTTAAATGAAAACGACTCATCTGATCAGGTGATTGAGGTCTGATCTTCTGCATCGTCGTTTAGCTCTGGTATTCGATTGTGATGTTATCTCGTTTTAAGAACTTATCGCGCTGGGTTTCAAAAGTTGTGCAGGATGAATCCATTTTCGTGCTTTCTAACCTTAAATCGAGTTTTTTAGCAATGATGGTTTTTTTTTTGTTTATAGATCATAAAACCCATATTGGGAATTTGGTAGTGTTTGTATTTGATAATTAGGGAAGAAAGAACTTGTCGCTAACAATATCATTAAAATAATAATAATGTATTCCGATTCAAGTTGACAAAAATAGATAACATATTGATATCAAATAGTTTACCGTATATTTCCTAACACAACGGTCACGATAAATGTCGCTACCGATTTCCATATTAACGTGTTAAAAAAGCGTTGCAACATGGTAAAAGATTCATAATACTAATATAAGGCTTTTTGAGCCAAAAGAAATTTGTGTGTTAAAGAAAAAAAAAGTTGTGTGTTTTTTCACATAGTTAGTGCTTTGAGCTGTTAAAAAAAAATTAGTGCTTTGAGCATCTGTATGAAGGCAGCTGAAATGTGCAAATATGCAGTATTGCCAAACATGTAAAATTGGGAGTAAACAGCATGCTCAAGAGAGTTCAGACAGCAGATTCGGACAAAAGGACATCTATAAAAATTTTATACATCTCACTATATAAAGACTTACCATAGCCTAAAATTCATAGAAGAAGATAAGATACAAAAAAGAAAAGAAGATAAGATACTTATACAGGTCCTAAAATAAGGTCAAATATGCTATAATTAAGAGCATGAAGCTTAGAATACTTTGAATACTCGAATAAGAAGGAAGGCCAGGAACCCAGCCAATCCCATAGGGATCATAAGTAAATGTTATAGGAAGTGGATAATTGAAGTCTTGGGAGATAGAACCCACTGCAAAATGAAATCCAAAAAGGAAAAGATGTAACTACTGACTATAATCAATAAAATATGTGAAATGAAACTTTCTTGGGGCCTATGGTTTCGTTTCATATGAAAACATTGGATTCAAAAATCAAATTCTAGTTCCATGATACAAAATCCATGGGAAATAAAAAAATAAACGAAATATATAAAAGTAAGTAACCTGTGAAATCAATGACACAAGAAGAGGGTATAATGTAGATGAGTAAGTAGAGATATGATATATACAAGCGTCTCGGAATCAATACAATTGTTCGATAGTCACAGACTCACGATACAGCGCGCAACCAGATGTAGAGATTCCATGGTATTAGGATAGTTTAGTTATACCGGTTAGGTGATTTAATTATGGTTTACTCTGATTCAGTTTCCTTTTGCTTAACCATAACTATATAAAGAAGATTGTAGACGTTTGTTACAGTTGAGCTGAATAACAAACTTTACACTTTCATATCATCTTCTTCGTCTCTTTCATCTCTGAATCTTCGATCTCCAGTTATCAAATCGTCGATCTTAATATGGTATCAGAGCACTCACACTAAGCTTCCGCACTATCATGAGCTTTCCGATAACTCTGTTCACGTGTTTCTTGCGTCTTCTTCGTTTGGCGATTTGCGATTTCCTGATTCAGATCTCTTTCTGTTACGCGATTTATTGCGATTCAGTCTCCGTTTCTTCTGAAGACTTCTTCGATTAGTGTTTCTGTAGCGGTTGTTTGTTAATTGAAGAATCGTTTCTCTCTTGGTGTTGATTTCTTCTGGTGGCGATAATGGCGGTTCTGAATCCTCAGCAATCGGAACGTTATATGGCAGATCAGTATGATAATCCTTACTATCTTCATCATAATGATCATGATGGTTTGATTCTTTTTACAGATCGATTGAATACAGCCTCTGAGTTTCATTCTTGGCGACGTTCTGTTCGTATGGCCTTGAATGTGCGTAATAAGCTGGGATTCATTGATGGTACGGTGATTAAGCCTGCTTCTACTCATCGTGATTATGGTGCGTGGTCGCGTTGCAATGATATGGTGGCGACATGGCTGATGAATTCGGTTTCCAAGAAGATTGGGCAGAGCTTGTTGTTCATTAATACGGCTGGAGGAATTTGGAATAATCTCTTGGCTAGGTTTAAGCAAGATGATGGACCTAGAGTGTTTGATATAGAGCAGAGATTAAGTAAGATTGAGCAAGGTTCTTTGGATGTTTCCACATATTATACGACGCTTGTGACGTTGTGGGAGGAGCACAAGAACTATGTGGAGGTACCTGTTTGTACGTGTGGCAAATGCGAGTGTTGTAAGACCCGAACCCGGCCGGCTAGGCCGCGGTCGATGCCTCACGTCGCTCAGTCCATACCCTGACCGAACCACTCAATTTTTCAATCTTTATATATACTTTCGCCTAAAGGCGAAGTCTATCTTGGACCTTAGCTTAAGACTACCTTAGTCTTTCCCTAGCTTAGATCCTTTCAACTTATGCACAGCGGAATACTATCTATCAACCATTGGTCTAAAACCAATCTAATACTTGTCAGGTCGAATCACCTTAGCCATGATCAGTAGACACAACTACTACCAGCTCCAAGGTTGATCCTGAACCTAATCCAAGTCATACAATAACTGAGGTTCCATTCCCCTAACCATTCTATCTAGATCTATGCAATATTGCTAGATCATACCTTTGCCACATCCACGGAGCTTGTTAGCTCATTGTCTCAGCTATCCCCAGCTTGTTAAACTAGCTTGTCCAGCTCAGCTGAGCTGAACCACTTCACTTGAGGTTCACTCTCTCCCAGCTGATCGAGCTGTGAGGTAGCTTTGCCCAGCTCCCCGTCCACTCGTCCAACTCCCTTATACCTGTATAAACTCTCCCCTTAGGTTACTTAGTCATTCAACCAACCATCCCCACAAACCAAGTACCTTTGGGAAGTCTTCAGCTGCAAAACCAACCACAAGCAAACATGCTCCAAAAACTAATTAAAATTCATGATAATTCATGATAATTCATAACTAAGAGAATGGTCAAGTCAGATTTCTCAGAACTGGCCTCGATCATACTGATCTCGCCCATGAACAGCCCATATGGCCATAACTGACCACCTCTAAATCAATGAGATAAAACTAATCTTTCACCATGATAATTCATGATAAATACCCATTAAGAGATATTTGAAGTCGGATCCTAACAATTCCCTCAGGAACTATCAGATCTCCACTTACCTGCCCAACCAAGGCCATGGAGAGATTTCTCTGAACCGGCCACTCCATGGTTCAGTACCTCCACGTCTGATCAACATATAATAGGATTAATAATGCCCACCAGTTCCTGAGTCAGTCAACCAACCACCCCACATGACTCAGAACTGATGAGTCTTCACACATACCTAACCAGCCATGGAACTATGTCCCACTGAACCTGATTAGTGTTGCTCTTACCACTGGTGCATCCTTTGATCAATCAGATCAGACACCTTGATCCATCATCCATGGATCAGGTCGTCCATCCTTGCCCATGATCCGATCACACACAGCCTTCCTTGTATGAACACACCAGCACAATACTTGTGGTCCATACCAATAAGTACCAGCCTTACTCCTCTCCTTTGCTTGCTGTTGGATCCAAACGAATTGGACCTTACACTCCACATGGTTCCTCTGTCTCTAGGACTCCCATGTGTCTCATCAGTGGGTCGGACTCATGGTTCACACCATGATCAAACCCAACACCAAACCATGATCCATCATTGATCACTATCCAATGAACAGCATCTAACCATCATCCCACATGGATGAGTTAGATCAGTTATGATCCGCCCCCTTGTCCAGGGTCTTGGATTCCTAAGACACATCACAATATACATTCCTCAAGGGGCGTGCCATGCCTGGCCTTGATCCTACCCCAAGAGACACAACACAGACATAAATATAAACATAAACATAAGTAATCAACACATGTTACCTCATACTTGATCTTGCTAGACCTTGTGCTTCCCTGATCAGGTCCGGCCTTGTGCCTCTTGCACTTGTCTTAATCAGGTCTTATCACATACTTCCAGTATTGATAAGATCCATACATGGGTCGCACCCATCATCCCTTCCATGGAACTTCCATGAAACCAGTTTCTGCACTGCATCCACCTTCAAGGCTGTACATGCCTTTAGGAGTGGAGTCCGGCCTTCTCCATTCTGTTCTGGCCATTTGCGTGTGTTACCATGATGTAGAGGAAGCCTAGGGTGTGTTCATCCATGATCAAACACCACCCAAGGGTCGTGCATCACTTCCCACTTCAGTACCCATGAAACTGCCTTTCTACACACCACTGCCCTTAAGGCTGCTCTTGGACTTTGAGAGTGAATCCGGTCATCTCCCTTCTTCCCTGGCTATTTGGATGTGTAGTAAGGATGTATATGAAGCATATGGCGTGACAAACCACAATCAAAACACACCAGAGGGTCGTTCTCAACTCCCCTCTTGATTGCCATCAAAACTGCCTCTTTGCTGCCTTCAAGCCTCTCTTGGTCTTGGATTGTGTAATCCGACCATCTCTCTGTTTTTCTCTGTTTTTCTTTGTGTTTCAGGAAGAAGAATGAAGTCCTGGCGTGCCTGCAAAGGCACGGACTTGCCTGATATATATAGAAGAATGGGCAGTTACCTTTCTAAGGGTTGCACCTTTTCGGTATTAATTCTGTCCATTGATTTAATCAATGGTACAGATTGCACCCATTCGCCTATGGCAGTTACCAGACGTCCTTGACATCAATAACTACCTCTAGACACGTCACACACAAGCCTAGGCTGGTTGCCCAAGCCCCTGGTTCAACCACAAGTGCCCACCGGCTCACCGGCACACCCGGGTGGTCCACATGGTCCGACCACTGTCCGGACCTGGCCCAACTGCCCAAGACTTGAATACTCAGTCTAGCTGAGTTGAGCTGATCCCCAGCTGACCCAGCTGAGTGAGCTAGTTCATCCAGCTCAGGGAGCTGACACACTCTTCAGTGAGCTACACTGAGCTGCACTACACTTCATTTAGCTGGCCGAGCTTGCTCACTGCATCGCCCAGCTGCCATACACTTTGTACAGCTCCTTTATACTTGTCTCCTTCTTGGTTTAGTTAAATCTTAGCTTTCTGATGCCCTTAACCTTACTTCCAGGCCATGATACCCTTGTGTTTAGGTCACATGAGCTGACTGGTGCGTCCCCTTGCACCATGGTCGATCCTAAGGATCATATCCAGGATCAGGGACATGACAAGTCTCCCCCACTTAGAATGGATTCGTCCTCGAATCCAGTGGTGCTGTCGTCTTGCTTGATGCCAAAGGTTCCACTGAACTCTTTTGCATCATCATCCTTGTTCCATTTCACTGATCACCTTTTTGATCAATGTATGAACAAGTCTCCCCCACTTGGACGGAACTCACTTGATTCCGAACCAAGTGGTCTTCTCTTTTTACATATCACACCATAACAGACTTGTGTCATTGAACTCAACTTTCCAAGTTGCAATCTAGTATACACCAAGTCAATTATTCTCTGAGCCTAGTCCATGACTAGATCATTTTTAGTCCTTAAGAACTTACAGCATACTCGAGTCTTAGTAGATTTACCCAACCTCCAAGACACTCGATGTATCAGCCAAGTCTTTAAAGAACTCGATCACATTCCGGTCCTGTCCACTCTGGGACTCCACCGTTTCATTCCAACCATAGGTCAATCTCCGACTTGGTTGTCCTGCGACTCTCGTCCCTCACTGGACTTGGTCGACTTCATTCCAACCCTAGGTCAATCTCCGACTTGGTTGTGCTGCGACTCTCGTCCCTCACTGGACTTGGTCGACTTCAGCTCGGCCATCTCGGCAGGAGCCATGCAGTATGGGTTCTTTGACATTGGGGCCGTCCCTGGTTCCAGTTCTATTATGAACGGGTCAGCCCTATCAGGGGGAATGCCCTGTAGCGCCCGAAACACATCCTCGAACTTACTGACCAGCGGTATCCCGTCCGGGCCACCAACCCCTACGACCTCCTTAGTGCTGGTTGTGGCCAACTAGGCTCAACAACCCCGCTCAAGCATCCTTTCTGCACGGACTGCTGATAACACTAAGCATCCAGAGGCCGGATTAATACCTTGGTACTTGATCAGGGGTCCACACCCACTCTCAAACTGCATCCTCTCATGATGACAGTCCAAGGTGGCCCGATTCTTGCCAAGCCAGTCCATGCCTATGATCACCTCGTGATTCTTAAGGCGGACTACAATCAGATCCGCAGGCATTACCCTGTCTGTGATCAACAATCAGATCCGCAGGCATTACCCTGTCTGTGATCAATACCAGGATGTCTCTAACCAGACAATCCCATGTTCTTATCTGGAACAAACCTTTCCGATCAATCCTGGACTCACAAACCTATGTGTAGCTCCAGTATCAGAAAGTTCATGTGTTTCCACACCACTGATCATTAAGTACCTAGATGAGTAAGACATCGGTTTGATCACACATTTGGAAAACGTCCCATACCATTCTCCAAAGTGTCACACTTCTGTGAATGTCCCATACCATTCACAAGAGTGTTTATAATATACCTCAATCCCCATCATACTAAGCCACTTAACATCATGTTCTCAATCCATTCAACTTGATCTAAGGAATCCTACATTGACTTATACCGAGTCCAAGCTGATCCATCTGATCACAAGCCACTCGTATACTAGCCATGTAGCGTCTCCCTTAAACCAACTTGAACCTCGCAAATGCTCACTTGTTTTGGAACGGCCACAAAGGATAACACTTACCCCTAAAGAGTGTTGTACGTTTCTTTCAACCTAAGCCACTCTCAGGTTCATGTTACTTCCCTGGTCCAGTCGTCCATCAAAGATCTTGCATTGCATCGATCCGTCCAACCTGTCTATTATTTCCAGATAACTAGATCAACCAACCTTCTGTTTCAGGATCTTGCCCTTGGGGAATGCATCTTGGCCAAGCCGGTTCACCTTGGAACTTTCCCGTTCACAAGCATGATACCCTATCTTGCCTCAGCTCCCTCTTGGCTCACCTAGTAAGGTTCCATGGTCGTCTCAGTTTCCAGAAATAATTTTGGTTTGGAACACAATACCTTTAAGCAGTGAGTTGAGCTGAAGTTACAACCCAATCAGAACCTCCACTCAGCTGCCTCAAAAGGATCCATACTACCTGAGAAATACTTAGTTCTCATCTGAGCTATGTGCTCCAGCAGAATCAGGTAGTCCACTAACCAAGCTGCCCTAGCTGGTGGATCAATCTAGACCACCTCAGCTACTGGCCCAGCTTGATCATTAGCTGCCAAAACAGCTGCCCAATCAACCGGTTAGTCTTCTCATTGTTTGCAACAATTGTTTGGATCAGCCCGGTTCACATCACAAGAGGATTCAACTTCCCCTTCCAGCTGCAGCTCAGCTCTCCCCCACTAGAACCTCAGTAGGGTTGAGCTGACTTACAGTCAATCCAGCTTCATTGTTAACTTCCTCCAGCTGAGTCAACAATAAAACTGGTGGATTAACCACATCAGCATCCACTTGTCTGGATGTGTGGGTGACAACCACAACCCAACAATCCTAGAATCAAGCATGCTCTGATACCAACTTGTAAGACCCGAACCCGGCCGGCTAGGCCGCGGTCGATGCCTCACGTCGCTCAGTCCATACCCTGACCGAACCACTCAATTTTTCAATCTTTATATATACTTTCGCCTAAAGGCGAAGTCTATCTTGGACCTTAGCTTAAGACTACCTTAGTAATTCCCTAGCTTAGATCCTTTCAACTTATGCACAGCGGAATACTATCTATCAACCATTAGTCTAAAACCAATCTAATACTTGTCAGGTCGAATCACCTTAGCCATGATCAGTAGACACAACTACTACCAGCTCCAAGGTTGATCCTGAACCTAATCCAAGTCATACAATAACTGAGGTTCCATTCCCCTAACCATTCTATCTAGATCTATGCAATATTGCTAGATCATACCTTTGCCACATCCACGGAGCTTGTTAGCTCATTGTCTCAGCTATCCACAGCTTGTTAAACTAGCTTGTCCAGCTCAGCTGAGCTGAACCACTTCACTTGAGGTTCACTCTCTCCCAGCTGATCGAGCTGTGAGGTAGCTTTGCCCAGCTCCCCGTCCACTCGTCCAACTCCCTTATACCTGTATAAACTCTCCCCTTAGGTTACTTAGTCATTCAACCAACCATCCCCACAGACCAAGTACCTTTGGGAAGTCTTCAGCTGCAAAACCAACCACAAGCAAACATGCTCCAAAAACTAATTAAAATTCATGATAATTCATGATAATTCATAACTAAGAGAATGGTCAAGTCAGATTTCTCAGAACTGGCCTCGATCATACTGATCTCGCCCATGAACAGCCCATATGGCCATAACTGACCACCTCTAAATCAATGAGATAAAACTAATCTTTCACCATGATAATTCATGATAAATACCCATTAAGAGATATTTGAAGTCGGATCCTAACAATTCCCTCAGGAACTATCAGATCTCCACTTACCTGCCCAACCAAGGCCATGGAGAGATTTCTCTGAACCGGCCACTCCATGGTTCAGTACCTCCACGTCTGATCAACATATAATAGGATTAATAATGCCCACCAGTTCCTGAGTCAGTCAACCAACCACCCCACATGACTCAGAACTGATGAGTCTTCACACATACCTAACCGGCCATGGAACTATGTCCCACTGAACCTGATTAGTGTTGCTCTTACCACTGGTGCATCCTTTGATCAATCAGATCAGACACCTTGATCCATCATCCATGGATCAGGTCGTCCATCCTTGCCCATGATCCGATCACACACAGCCTTCCTTGTATGAACACACCAGCACAATACTTGTGGTCCATACCAATAAGTAGCAGCCTTACTCCTCTCCTTTGCTTGCTGTTGGATCCAAACGAATTGGACCTTACACTCCACATGGTTCCTCTGTCTCTAGGACTCCCATGTGTCTCATCAGTGGGTCGGACTCATGGTTCACACCATGATCAAACCCAACACCAAACCATGATCCATCATTGATCACTATCCAATGAACAGCATCTAACCATCATCCCACATGGATGAGTTAGATCAGTTATGATCCGCCCCCTTGTCCAGGGTCTTGGATTCCTAAGACACATCACAATATACATTCCTCAAGGGGCGTGCCATGCCTGGCCTTGATCCCACCCCAAGAGACACAACACAGACATAAATATAAACATAAACATAAGTAATCAACACATGTTACCTCATACTTGATCTTGCTAGACCTTGTGCTTCCCTGATCAGGTCCGGCCTTGTGCCTCTTGCACTTGTCTTAATCAGGTCTTATCACATACTTCCAGTATTGATAAGATCCATACATGGGTCGCACCCATCATCCCTTCCATGGAACTTCCATGAAACCAGTTTCTGCACTGCATCCACCTTCAAGGCTGTACATGCCTTTGGGAGTGGAGTCCGGCCTTCTCCATTCTGTTCTGGCCATTTGCGTGTGTTACCATGATGTAGAGGAAGCCTAGGGTGTGTTCATCCATGATCAAACACCACCCAAGGGTCGTGCATCACTTCCCACTTCAGTACCCATGAAACTGCCTTTCTACACACCACTGCCCTTAAGGCTGCTCTTGGACTTTGAGAGTGAATCCGGTCATCTCCCTTCTTCCCTGGCTATTTGGATGTGTAGTAAGGATGTATATGAAGCATATGGCGTGACAAACCACAATCAAAACACACCAGAGGGTCGTTCTCAACTCCCCTCTTGATTGCCATCAAAACTGCCTCTTTGCTGCCTTCAAGCCTCTCTTGGTCTTGGATTGTGTAATCCGACCATCTCTCTGTTTTTCTCTGTTTTTCTTTGTGTTTCAGGAAGAAGAATGAAGTCCTGGCGTGCCTGCAAAGGCACGGACTTGCCTGATATATATAGAAGAATGGGCAGTTACCTTTCTAAGGGTTGCACCTTTTCGGTATTAATTCTGTCCATTGATTTAATCAATGGTACAGATTGCACCCATTCGCCTATGGCAGTTACCAGACGTCCTTGACATCAATAACTACCTCTAGACACGTCACACACAAGCCTAGGCTGGTTGCCCAAGCCCCTGGTTCAACCACAAGTGCCCACCGGCTCACCGGCACACCCGGGTGGTCCACATGGTCCGACCACTGTCCGGACCTGGCCCAACTGCCCAAGACTTGAATACTCAGTCTAGCTGAGTTGAGCTGATCCCCAGCTGACCCAGCTGAGTGAGCTAGTTCATCCAGCTCAGGGAGCTGACACACTCTTCAGTGAGCTACACTGAGCTGCACTACACTTCATTTAGCTGGCCGAGCTTGCTCACTGCATCGCCCAGCTGCCATACACTTTGTACAGCTCCTTTATACTTGTCTCCTTCTTGGTTTAGCTAAATCTTAGCTTTCTGATGCCCTTAACCTTACTTCCAAGCCATGATACCCTTGTGTTTAGGTCACATGAGCTGACTGGTGCGTCCCCTTGCACCATGGTCGATCCTAAGGATCATATCCAGGATCAGGGACATGACAAGTGTGATGCTGCAACTCTTTGGGAAAAGTTACAAGAGCGTAGTAGAGTGACTAAGTTCTTGATGGGGCTATCAGATTCATATGAGAAAACTCGTCGTCATATCCTAATGCTGAAGCCAATACCGACTATAGAGGAGGCTTTTAACATCGTCACTCAGGATGAACGACAACGCTCTGTGAAGCCTCGAGTTGACAGTGTTGCCTTTCAGAATACAGTTACTCCTTTGAACTTGCCTGAAGATTCTCATTATGTGGCTGCTTATAATGCTTCTCGTCAGTCTTCTAAACCAGTTTGTACACACTGTGGTAAGATTGGTCACACAGTACAAAAATGTTTCAAACTACACGGCTATCCACTTGGTTATAAGCCTACTGGTTATCGAAATCAGTCTCAACAGAAGACTGTCTCGACAAATACTACTCTAGTTCAACCTCAGCAAAAATCACAGCCTCAACTTCACATCACTCCTGCTCATACAGCTAATGCAATCTCTAATGCATACTCTACAGCTGGACAGTCTTACTCCTCTGTTTGTGATCCGCATTTGACTGTTGGAGGCAATAATGTGATGCTGCAAAACTTCACTCCTCAACAAATTCAAAGTCTTATTGCACAGTTCAACTCTCATGCCCGACTTCAAGAGAATCAAGTTCCTTTCTCACCGACTGTTTCTCATTCATTGCTTGTTCCACACGCAACAATCACTGAACATGGTATTATGGCTTCCACATCAACTTCTGGTAACCTTTTATTTCCTTTTACCAGTTTTATTTTTACCAACAACCACTTGAAATTTCAAAACCATTGTCTTTCTACTTTACCCTTTTAATTTCAAGTGATGCTTGGATCATTGACAGTAGAGCTTCTAGCCATGTTTGATTGGATTTGACTAGATTTAGTTCTTTAACACCAGTTGATCGTGTTTCAGTTACTTTACCTAATGGTTTTGCAGTTCCTATCATCACACACACTGGCACAATTCATATTAGTGATAAGTTGATCTTATTTGATGTTTTGCTTGTACATGATTTCAAGTTTAACTTGATTAGTGTTAGTTGCTTGGTAAAAACTCTAGGTTGTGCTGCTCATTTCTTTCCTCATGGATGCTTTATTCAGGATCTTTCTCAGGACTTGATGATTGGGAAGGGTAATCTGCATCACAATCTTTACATATTAAGCACTGCTCATACTACATCTTCTACAACACCTGTCTCTTCGTTAACTGCTTCAGTCTTAGTTGAAGAACACATTTGGCATCAACGTTTAGGGCATCCATCATCACTCGTTTTACAAAAACTCACTCGTCACTTGCCTGATTTCAAGTCGGATGCATCTTCAAGTTCTCATTGTTCAGTTTTTCCATTGTCAAAACAAAGACATCTAGCTTTTACTTCTCGCAATAATCTTGCTTCTCAGCCTTTTGACTTAGTTCATTTGGATATATGGGGTCCTTTTAAAGTCGAGTCTGTTGAAGGGTATAGATATTTTTTAACAGTTGTTGATGATTGTACAGGAGTTACATGGGTTTACATGTTGAGAAATAAAAGTGAAGTTTCTATTGCATTTCCTGCGTTTATGGCTTTTGTTTCCACTCAATTTTAAACACAAATCAAGGCTATTCGAACTGATAATGCTCCTGAGTTGGCTTTTACTGATCTTGTTACTCAAACAGGGATGATGCATTATTTTTCTTGTGCATACACACCACAACAAAACTCCGATGTTGAAAGAAAACACCAGCATTTACTAAATGTTGCTCGCTCTTTACTCTTTCAATCAAATGTTCCTTTACAATACTGGAGTGACTGTGTTAATACTGATGCTTTCTTAATCAATCGTTTACCATCTCCCTTGCTTAACAATGTGTCTCCTTATGAGCGTTTGCAATCCAAATTACCTGAGTACAGTCAATTGAAAACATTTGGTTGCTTGTGCTATGCGTCTACATTGTTAAAAGATCGTAATAAATTTTCTCCAAAAGCTATTCCTTGTGTGTTTCTAGGTTATTCTACTGGATATAAATGCTACAAACTTTTGGACTTAGAGTCTCGCTCTGTTTTTATATCTCGCAATGTAATGTTTCATGAAACAGATTTTCCTTTCAAAACGTCAGAGTTTTTGCATGATATTGTTGATATGTTTCCCAATACGATCTTACCTATGCCTTCTCCTTTGCACTTCGTAGACTCTATGCCATTACCTTCTATGCATACTTATTGTTCTGTGCATTCATCTGTTCCTCACACTGATACTGCACCATCATTGAGTAACACTGAAACACAGAACACTGGTGTTAGGGAAGTAAACGATGTTAGACCTAGGCGAACAGTTAAAACTCCATCTTATCTATTTGAGTATCACTGTTCTCTTATGCCTTATTTTACCACTTCTAAACGAACCACACCTGATCCTGTTTCACCTCAACCTATTTTTCCCACTCCTTATCCTATCTCTTCAGTCCTTTCCTATGACAACTTGAGCCCTTCTTATCAGTCTTATACCCTTTCTTATACTATTGAGAGAGAACCTCGAAACTTTAAAGAAGCAATGGCCTCTGATATTTGGAACAAGTCTATGAATGTGGAACTTGTTGCTCTTGAAGAAAACAGGACGTGGGATGTTGTTTCTTTGCCTGAAGACAAGAATGTTGTTGGTTGTCGGTGGATTTTCACATTGAAGTTTAATGCAGATGGTACTGTAGAGCGACCTAAATCTAGATTGGTTGCACAAGGTTATACTCAACAAGAAGGTGTTGACTACTTGTAAACTTTCTCTCCCGTTGCTAAACTGACGAGTGTGAAACTGATGTTTGGTCTTGCGTCTGCTAAGGGATGGAGTTTAACTCAAATGGATGTTTCTAATGATTTTTTGCATGGTGATCTTGATGAGGAGATTTATATGAGTCTTCCTCAAGGCTATAAGCCTGCTCCTGGTGTGATTCTTCCACTTAATCCAGTCTGTCGTCTTCGTAAATCTTTGTACGGCTTGAAGCAAGCTTCCAGACAATGGTACAAACGCCTATCCTCTGTTCGTTTGGGAGCTAACTATGTCCAGTCTCCGGCGGATAACACCTTGTTTGTGAAAGCTACTGCTACTTCTTTTGCTGCTGTGTTAGTTTACGTTGATGACATTATGATTGCGAGAAATGGTGATGCTGAGGTACTACGACTCAAGACTGTTCTTCACTCAGAGTTTAAGATCAAAGACCTTGGTCCTGCTCGTTTCTTTCTTGGACTGGAAATTGTTCGTTCTTCCTCTGGTATCTCGGTGTGTCAACGCAAGTATTGTTTGAATCTTCTTGAAGATTATGGCTTGTTGGGTTGCAAACCGAGTTCAGTACCAATGGATCCTTCTTTACACCTTACTAAGGATCTTGGTACTCTGTTATCTACACCAACGAAGTATCGAGAAATCATTGGCCGGCTGTTATATCTGTGTATTACTCGACCAGATATTACTTATGCTGTTCATCAACTCAGCCAGTTTATATCTGCTCCTACTAATGTGCATTATCAAGCAACTTTGAAGGTTCTTCGGTTTCTCAAAAATAAGTCTGATCAAGGTCATATGTATGCTTCAGATACAGAGATATACTTGAATGCATTTGCTGATGCAGACTGGGCCACTTGCAAAGACACTAGGCGTTCAGTTATAGGCTTTTGTGTCTACCTTGGGATGTCTCTTATCTCTTGGAAATACAAAAAGCAAGCGGTTGTTAGTCGGAGTAGTACGGAGGCAGAGTACCGAAGCTTCGCCTTAGCTACTTGTGAATTGATTTGGCTGCAGCAGAGTTGTTGAAGGATCTCCATGTACGCATGACCTGCACGCTAAAGCTGTTCTGTGATAACAAGTCTGCACTTCACATTGCCAACAATCCGGTCCACGAACGGACTAAGCATATTGATATCGACTGTCATACTGTTCGTGATCAGATTAAGGCTGGTCGTTTGATTACTCTTCACGTTTCTTCGGGCAACCAGCTAGCTGATATCTTGACGAAGCCATTACATCCCGGACCTTTCCTCTCCATGCTTAATCGTTTGTCTGTGTCAAGTCTTTTCTTCTTTCTACCGTTGAGAAGATAACGACTTGAGCGGGGTGTATTAGGATGGTTTAGTTATACCGGTTAGGTAATTTAATTATGGTTTACTCTGGTTCAGTTTCCTTTTGCTTAACCAGAACTATATAAAGAAGATTGTAGATGTTTATTACAGTTGAGTTGAATAACAAACTTTACAATTTCATATCATCTTTTATCTCTGAATCTTCGATCTCCGGTTATCAAATGGTCAGTTAATACATGGAAACTAAATGTGAAAAATAATGAAAACAATTTCAAAAACGTTGGTATATTTTTTAAGTTCTCCATAAGAACAGTAAACGGAAAATTAACAAACATTGTTTTTTTCATTATTTATGCTGTAAAAAATAAGAACTTTTGCGTTCAGGCTTTCCAGCCCACTTATTTTAAATAATTAATAAACAGAGTGTAATTAGGGTTTTATCTCTCCTTTATATTCCAATCTCTACTCTAGTTTCATGCTTTTTTGTGAACCATGAAAGCTGCAAAACTACGAACAGAAGATGTTACATTCTCAGACAGGATCAGCCATTTACCTGACGATTTGCTCTTCAGAATGCTCTCATTAGTCCCAATAAGCGATGCCATGCATACAAGCTTACTCTCTAAACGGTGGAAATCTGCATGGAAGATGATGCCAACGCTTGAGTATGATCAAAGTTGTTGTGCCAACATTGGTTCCCTTGGATTTGAAGAATTTTGTAAGAGGTCGTTGCAACTACATGAAGCTCCCGTTCTCAGAACCCTAACCCTCAAATTAAACCAACAGAGATCTCTGAAACTCCCAAGTAGTTTCCCAAACACAGTCTTCCAAAAACTAGTCGTCCTGAAACTCCACACAATTATTCCTCACTTTCCTGATTCACCACCATCAACGGTTTGTTTCCAGTCCTTGAAAAGTTTGCACCTCACACATGTGAGTTTCCTTGGCGAAAAAGGTGTGACACCCGTCACTTTCTAACTAAATGGCCACGTGTCAACCGACACCTCAACAAATAACAATATGACACCAGTCTCCATGCAAATTGTGAACGACGGGCCACCAACTATAACACATAATACAAAAGGCCATAAACCTAATTATACTCTCAGCCCAAGCCCAAAATAAAATCACGAAGGAAAAGTCCAGTAGCACCGAGTCCGTCCAAATATCACATTGATGCTTGTCTCACCTGAAATGGGGGAAGAAAGAGGGGTGAGCGATAGGGGAATCGCTCAGTGAGGTATGGGATGCTACCCCGAAGTCCGTGGACCCGGTCATAACACTCTGAATAAAGATAATTTAAATCTAATACGTACAAGCACGGCACCTAAAGTACCCAAGTAACAAACAATGGTCCTACGCGAGGTGCGCACTCGCTGCCCACTAACAGGCCAAAAATGTAACAACCACTCGAGATAGTGCTCGTACACCGCCCTCAGACGATTCATCGACACCTCCAGAATACGGTCCAGCCGGTCGACTGAACTGGCCGTACCCTCCACACAACATGACATACAGGAACACCTTCCTGTAGCCGTCTACAAACAATTCTAACTAAGTAAAGCATACAAGAATTTCATTAAGTGAAGCAATCAATGTTGAACCATCTAACAACCTATTTCCGGTTTAAGCAAAGAACCTAAATAACTAATCAAGCAATGACAGACTCGATTTCACGCAGACAGAACATATTAAAAATAAATTATAATTATTCAAGGTCCTAAGCCGCATACGAGAAGTTCGGGAATAGCCCTCACCTTAGCAAATGTATAAAAGTGGTATCTATGAACTCCAGATGCTCAAATAGACTCCAAATCTGAAATCAGGGCGAAATTTCGGGTCAGAACGCCTTTCGAACGGGTGAGAATATGTCTGGTCAAAGTCTACGGAAAAGTCAACTCGCTGGTCAAAGATCAATCTGGTCAACCCTTGACCAGAAATCAATTTGCCATAACCGACCGGTTTAACCAGTCAACCAACTGGTTTACCGAGTCAACCGAGTTGACCCGCTGAGTTGACTCGGCCGAGTTGACCGAGTCTCCGGCGAGTCAACGGCGACGGTCACCGGCGGTGACGGCGGAAGCTTACCGGCGACAACGGCGGTCCGGCAGCGGAGAAGCGGTGGTCCGGCGGCGGAGAAGCGGTGTACCGACGACGGAGACGGTGGCGAACGGCGGCGGCGAAGCGGTGGTCCGGCGGTGGCGGAGGCGATTTCCGGCGAAACTTTGGAGGGCGCGTACGGCTTCGTCCTAGCTCCGATTGCGGCGATTCTGGTGGCTACGGATTCGTCTCGACGAGAGGAACGCGATGTTGGCTTTGCATGCACCAGATTCGCAACGGTTAAAAAGATATGGTCGATTTACCAAAACGGCCGAAACAAAGCTTAAAAGCATGGTGGTCTCCGGCGGTTTCTTGCTGTTGTGAACGGTGAGGACGAGCTCGACTTGGTCTTGGCGTGCAGTGGTCGATGGCGAGCTCCGTTGATGATCAACACTCTCTTGTGGCTTCACTTCAAAGGTTTCTCATTCTCTCTTTCTTGAACTCTCTCTCTCTCTCTCAACTTCTCATTTTCTTTTTCTTTGTTTGCAGGTGGAGAAAACAATGTTGCAAAGACTAAGAGATGGCTATTTATAGACAAATTTTGGGTCTCATGTAAATGCACGGCCGTTAGCATGCTAACAAATACTGAAACCAAAATTCGGGTCGTTACAATTCTCCCCCACTAATAAGGAATTCGTCCTCGAATTCGAGTCTTCCGTTGACTCCTCAATATCAACGTAACAAATCTCTGAATAATCCATCTACTAAGTCACTGAGGCCGCCTACTGAATCCCATCTCTTTCCCAACGAACTCTGACAAACATAGTCAATAATCCATTAAATACTTTCACTTGTCAATTTCTAATCTCCACTGGTTGATAAGATGCACACAATCTCTCGGAAGTCATCTGTCGGTTGCTGTAAATTGAGCTCTGGTTCTGTCACGATTTTTCTTCAAAACAAACATATGAACCACGTCTTAGAAATCTGATATCTCTTCTTGATAAATCCAATCTTTAATCAACTGTTCCAATCCGCTCCATAATAGTATATGGTCTCGAATACCTCGGTTTAATCCTTTTAACTTCTGAATCTTATATCATTTCTGAAATGTCCTCATTTTCAGGTATACTTGATCGCTAATCCGTAACTTCAAATCCTTACGACTTTGAACTTCATAATTCCTCTGACGGTCATGATCTTCCTTAAATCTAACTTTAAGCATGTCCATTTGCTTTACTCTTTTTTTTTTGAACCATTGATGGTCCTATAACTTGTTGCTCCCCCACTTTTGTCCAAAAGTGGTGTACGGTGAGGCTTACCATAAAGAGCTTCATATGGTGCCCACCTAATAGTCAAATGATAGCTGTGTTTGTAACTGAAATGTGCGAGAGGTAGTTGTCCTCGAGCTTCCTTCCCACTGCAAGACACAAACCCTGAGCAATTCCACTAGCATCTGAATGGTCTTCTATGTCTGACTGACTAACTTCGGGTGATAAATCGTACTCAAATAAATATTGTCCTAATCGACGTCTGAGAAATTCTCCAAAATGCAGACATAAACATTGCTTCCCAATCTGATACAAAGCTGGCGAGAACTCCATGTAATACAACTGATTATTTCTATATGTCTCCTTAATTATTAAGAAATAAGGTTACTTGGTGAGTCTATCCAAGACTACGCATATGTAACCTTTCCATATGCGGTGGTCGACAATCTAGTAACAATATCCATAATCACCAAACCTCTTTTCCACTCTGATAAAAGCAAGCTCAACATAACAATGATAGGTAACTCATCCTCATACATAATCATCTGGCATATCTGGTGCTGCAATGCGATGTAGCTACAATCCTTTTTCATACTATTCCGATGATAATAACACTTCATATCTTTGAATTCTTTAACGTTTTCTGTGTAGATAGGAAAACGCAAGTGGTGTGCTTACTGTAAGATCCTCTTCTTAACAGCTTATCGTCCAACACACAAACTTGGTTTAAGTGCAAGTACATCCCGCTCGAAACTGTAGAATATTCAAATATCTCAAACTTGATCTGCTTAACTAAAGCCATGTCGCTAACCTGTGCTTGGTGTACTCTCCATAGTAAATATGCACGCCTAGTGCTTCAAAACCAGTTGTATCCTCCTCTACTGAACTGAACATAATCCAAACTTGCAAGTGTTCCAGTAATCCCTTGAACCTTCTTGTTCCTAAGACATTACTCTTGTGCCTATTCAAGACATTTGCCACTTGGTTGACCATACCAAATGGCGTGTGATATTCAAGCTGTAGACTGTTACCAACTCAAATCAAATCATATGTACTGCCCAAAGTATAAGTTTTAATGAGTGAACGTATAGTTCAGACTCTGATGATCCCAATGAACCTCAACTCCCTTCCGTACAATTACAATCTCCAACCTTTAACGCAAAGGCCACTGATGTTAGTTCCAAGTCGTGCATAGAATGATTGGTCTCGAAAAATGTCCAAACTGACCACAAACATAAATACTTAGTACACTTTCCACTATGACGGTGATGGCAACGGGGATAACTCTGTTTCCCATACTAGCTTTCTGCTCACTTCTAGGACTATGATGCCCTTCTAGATTTAGTCTAATCTGCTAAAAGAAGTTCTTGTCTCTCTTCTAGACTTACCTCTTGATGAGTAACTTTATCCACTGAATCTTTCAATCTGCAGTAATTGACGTAACAACATCTGGTGTGAAGCTCTACTCGTATCTCATCCAAACTCACCAATCATGTCTCCTGCTGAAATGCCACATCTAGGAAACCTGCAAGGTCTTCTGATCTCGATCTCATATTCCTTGATAATCATGGTTCTTTGGTTTACATGCTCGATGACGCTCTTCTTCCTATCCATAGCTTCCTTTGCAAAGTACTTCATGTCGACTCTTGGATAAAATCTGCAAAGGTAACTTTATCATGTCCAATGTGACTCCATCGTAATCCTTTGCATCATACTAGCGCATCTCCACGCAAATACTGCATAGTTAATATAAGAACAATTCTGGTAGGCACTCAATAAATTCCTAGTTTCCGCTTCAACTCATCTCCCAATCACGTGCAACTGTAGTATCCATTGTTCTTCCAAAAAGCTCCATATCCAAGTTTCCCATCCGACTCCATGCTTATGCAATGACTTGATCTTACTGCGTCAATTACTAAATCCGAAAATGCTCAATATGCTCTTATATACTCCAACAATCAATCAGGGTGTCGTCGATAAATACAATCACGCACTTATCCAAGTGCTCACAAAAGAATTTATTCTTAAGTTTCATGAGTGTTATCCAAGCATTCGTCTCCCCAATTAATATCATTACAATCTATTAATATCTACAACATGTACGGAGGACCGTATTCCGTACACACTCTTCAGCTGTAACAATCTGATGGTATCCCGATGCCAAGTTAGTCTTCGAAAACAATGAATCTCCATGCAGCTTAATCCAATAACCCATCAAAATACGAAAGCTGTAACTCTCCTTAATGGCTTCATGTTCAAGCTTCTGCAGTCGATACAAATCATGGAAACTCCATATTTCTTCTTAACGATCAATATTGGCGCTCTCCACGGTGAAGTACGCGGCCTGGTAAAACTCTGGTCTGATTTATTTTCCATTTGTCCTTTCAGCTCGGCCATCTCTGCTGGCACTAATCCGTATGGAACTTGTGAAACCGGTGCGATCATTGGTTCCAACACAATTGCAAAAACGTCTCTTCTATCCACTTATGGTCTTCCCAAAACCTCAAATACATCCTCATATTCTGCAATAACTAGAAGGTCATGCGACTAATGTCGTCCATCATCTTAAACCATCGAAATGGTCACCAAAAATCCATTTGCATCTCCATCAATAACTCCTCAGCATAAAGCAATAATAGCAACCTCTACTCTAAGAATCTGAACTCTTGCCCTCTGACAAATCAACAGTACTTGATACCATGATAACTAATACACCTTAAGAAAGACATCATAAAACTCAGCTCCAACTCTGACGATTCTTGAATAACTCGACCTCTCCACATACGACTAGTACAACTCCGATGAATATAAATAGCTCCCAATGTCCTATGCCAGTTGTCCAAACTGACACATCTTTGAAATGATCAACACAACGAAAAACTGGCAAGCATGCCAAGTGTAACTCCAATATTAACACAACGCAAGTTGCCGCACCTTAATTCATAAGCGATCTCCACGAGTTTATAAACCAAACATACCTCCAAAATAATCACAATACTCATGAACAACACATGCCAACCAATGGCTCAAAACTCATATCACATAAAAATCATGTAACAAAAACTCGTGGGACGATGGCTTGAAATCAGGTGGTGGCAGAAACGTCACATATCCACTCCTGGATAACCTCGGAGTAATGACTGAAGAAACTGATAAACTCCTGAGCGATCTGACAAACGAAGACATCACACATCTGCTGAACATCTGGTAGATCCTGGTTGGCCGAATGACGAATGACGATGATTTTACTCATCGTCATAAAAGAGACAATTGAGTTAGTAATTACTGGACAGAATGATGCTAAAAGGATTTCTAAAAACTTTTTTTTTTATTATTATATATTATATAAAATATTTGAAAACGTTGAAAACCGAATCCCCTGACCGCCATCCCGGGACAGAACCGGGACGGAACCGCGCTCTGATACCAAAAATGTGACACCCGTCACTTTCTAACTAAATGGCCACGTGTCAACCGACACCTCAACAAATAACAATATGACACCAGTCTCCATGCAAATTGTGAACGACGGGCCACCAACTATAACACATAATACAAAAGGCCATAAACCTAATTATACTCTCAGCCCAAGCCCAAAATAAAATCACGAAGGAAAAGTCCAGTAGCACCGAGTCCGTCCAAATATCACATTGATGCTTGTCTCACCTGAAATGGGGGAAGAAAGAGGGGTGAGCGATAGGGGAATCGCTCAGTGAGGTATGGGATGCTACCCCGAAGTCCGTGGACCCGGTCATAACACTCTGAATAAAGATAATTTAAATCTAATACGTACAAGCACGGCACCTAAAGTACCCAAGTAACAAACAATGGTCCTACGCGAGGTGCGCACTCGCTGCCCACTAACAGGCCAAAAATGTAACAACCACTCGAGATAGTGCTCGTACACCGCCCTCAGACGATTCATCGACACCTCCAGAATACGGTCCAGCCGGTCGACTGAACTGGCCGTACCCTCCACACAACATGACATACAGGAACACCTTCCTGTAGCCGTCTACAAACAATTCTAACTAAGTAAAGCATACAAGAATTTCATTAAGTGAAGCAATCAATGTTGAACCATCTAACAACCTATTTCCGGTTTAAGCAAAGAACCTAAATAACTAATCAAGCAATGACAGACTCGATTTCACGCAGACAGAACATATTAAAAATAAATTATAATTATTCAAGGTCCTAAGCCGCATACGAGAAGTTCGGGAATAGCCCTCACCTTAGCAAATGTATAAAAGTGGTATCTATGAACTCCAGATGCTCAAATAGACTCCAAATCTGAAATCAGGGCGAAATTTCGGGTCAGAACGCCTTTCGAACGGGTGAGAATATGTCTGGTCAAAGTCTACGGAAAAGTCAACTCGCTGGTCAAAGATCAATCTGGTCAACCCTTGACCAGAAATCAATTTGCCATAACCGACCGGTTTAACCAGTCAACCAACCGGTTTACCGAGTCAACCGAGTTGACCCGCTGAGTTGACTCGGCCGAGTTGACCGAGTCTCCGGCGAGTCAACGGCGACGGTCACCGGCGGTGACGGCGGAAGCTTACCGGCGACAACGGCGGTCCGGCAGCGGAGAAGCGGTGGTCCGGCGGCGGAGAAGCGGTGTACCGACGACGGAGACGGTGGCGAACGGCGGCGGCGAAGCGGTGGTCCGGCGGTGGCGGAGGCGATTTCCGGCGAAACTTTGGAGGGCGCGTACGGCTTCGTCCTAGCTCCGATTGCGGCGATTCTGGTGGCTACGGATTCGTCTCGACGAGAGGAACGCGATGTTGGCTTTGCATGCACCAGATTCGCAACGGTTAAAAAGATATGGTCGATTTACCAAAACGGCCGAAACAAAGCTTAAAAGCATGGTGGTCTCCGGCGGTTTCTTGCTGTTGTGAACGGTGAGGACGAGCTCGACTTGGTCTTGGCGTGCAGTGGTCGATGGCGAGCTCCGTTGATGATCAACACTCTCTTGTGGCTTCACTTCAAAGGTTTCTCATTCTCTCTTTCTTGAACTCTCTCTCTCTCTCTCAACTTCTCATTTTCTTTTTCTTTGTTTGCAGGTGGAGAAAACAATGTTGCAAAGACTAAGAGATGGCTATTTATAGACAAATTTTGGGTCTCATGTAAATGCACGGCCGTTAGCATGCTAACAAATACTGAAACCAAAATTCGGGTCGTTACAAAAGGTTTCTGCAGGCTAATATCGGCTTGTCCTGTTCTTGATGATCTTTTCTTGGATAGTGTTACCAGTAGAATCCAAGTTTGGTTGCGTTCCTCTTTCACCATCTCGGTCCCTTCTCTACAGAGACTCGAGATCAAACAAAATACTTCTGATGATCCCATTTATCCTAGCTATCACTCTGGATTCAAGATAGACACTCCTTCCTTGAAGTACTTAAGGATCAACCATTCCATTGGCAGTTTCATTTTCTATGAAGATATGCCTAACTTGGTGGAGGCTCGTCTCGGTGTTACTCCTTATCATACTGATGAGTTTCTCAGATTTCTTACCTCAGTCCAGCTTCTTTCGATATGTATATATGCTAAAGAGGTAACTCCGGCTGGAACCATTTTTACAAATCTAGTGAGCTGGGTAAAATATTGGTTTTTGTTTCGTGATTTTCAATAAAGATTTTCGCAGTAATGTTGTAACGTTGTATTTGGAACAATGTTTTGGTAACCCTTGTAATGTTGTAACGCGCGTGCAGGTTCTGCTTCTAGCTGAGAAAATTTCTCAGCGGCTTCTTCATTTGGAACTACATATTTACGGAAAAATTTCGCTCAATCTGCTTCTGTATTTGCTCAAACAATCTCCTAAACTACAATTTCTCAAGCTTCACGAGACACATAAAATTTTTACCATGCCTACTTATCCCAGTAGGTTGATTCGTTCCGAAGAGTACAATGATCCATCACCTTCAGTCTGTAACCCCAGCTCGATTCCTGAATGTGTGTCCTTCCATCTTAAAGCTTTTCAATGGCTTCTCTACAGAGGAAGAGAGGAAGAGAAACAGATTGTTCTCTACATCCTGCAGAACGCTCTTTGTTTAAAAACCGCTGCCATATCTTTATCTTCATATGGTCTGCGGCGCGGGGAAAGCTACTGATGATCAAAGAGTTGGAATCTATGCCTAAGGTTTCAACTTCTTGCAAGCTTGTAGTTCAACATAGGTAATTAATTTTGTTAACGTTTCCTAGAAAATTTGTTTCAGTCTAACTCAAGAATACAATTTGATGTGAATCTAAGGATGCAATTATTGTTCTTATTATCTGAAGCTGAATTTTTTTTTTTTGAAAAAGAAAGCTGAATTTTTACTTAATTCTTTTGTTGGAGTTTCTTTTCTTCGTTGACAGAAATAAAATAGAGGAGTTTCTTTGGTTCTAAGATAATCTTGTGTTTTGTCTTGTTCATGGTTCAAACCTTTAAAATAGAGACTTATGATTTTTTTCAGAACAACAAACAAAAGGGACGAACAATTAAAGTAGTTCATTGTGTAAATTGTCAGAACTTTATCTTTGTGGAAGATTATTCAGATCGCTTAAGTATGTTGAAACCTCTCTAATCATATCAGTCCCTTATTTACAGAGAGTAATCTTCATTAATCAAAAAGGAACCAAGCTCTGCTCCTGAGTGCTTGAGCTTCCATCTCGACACTCTTCTACGGATACGCGATGTCGGATATGAAAACAGGAGAAGAGAAGAAGCTTCCATTTACATTTTGAAAAAAACCCTAGTCGTTTAAAGAGTGTTTTTATCTCTTTGGCTTTTACGTGCATGAAGGAGTTGGAATGTATGTTTAGGTATAATCTTTTACTGATTCTGACAATTCTATATGTTTGAGCTGTGAAGAAGGAGCAGTTCAAAATCTCGTTTCTTTTCTTACTACTTGTGGGGATAATTTAATAATACGTTTATATATGCATACAATATTGTATATGTTCATGGATATCCATTAGCGTGCCTTGAAATTCAAGTTTCAAAAGAAAATAGAGAACTTTCTCTGGTTTGAAACCAGAGAAGTAATGTGTGTTTAAAGAAGATATATGATTTAAAATCTAACATGTTTTAGGGTTTGTGTTTGTTTCTTATTGCCTGATTTGGAAGTTATTACTGATTTGGAACCTCTAGAAGAAATTTCATTGGCATCTTATGAATGTGCTAGTACTTCCTTCCATACACCAAAATTGTGCAAACTTCTCAATCATGTTTTGTTTCTGGTTCCAAAGTGAAATATATTGATCGCAGAACCATTGGTTGGCTTTGGATTGTGAGGATCGTTGGATACATCTGAGGCGTGTTCCTGAATGTTTGTTGTCACAACTTTTGACTGGAGAGACTATATAGAAACAAAAGTTGAGAAAGATCGTAGCTATTTATATTCTGAGGAACGAGAGGCGGTTAGTGACTGCAACTATCTATCCTGGCTCAGTCAAGTTAGTGAGCGAACATCAGATGTTTGAAGAATTGGAGATTCCAACCAGGATTTCAAGAGCATGTGAGCTTACAATCTTACTGAAGTGTCCAAAACTGTGCTATTAATTAAGTTTGAATGTGGATCTCAGGATTTGTATCAGAAGTTGTGATAGCTTGTGGTAGTGTTATCATTGTTCTGTATCTTGTGACTGAAGTAGGAAGACAACAACTTTCTAATAGTAGATAATTAGATTTTGCGGTTTCTGAGTTTTGTCTGGATCATGTTGCAAAAGCCTAGAGCTTTGTTATGTAATAACATATCTGTCATTAGAAGGAGTTGGCTTTTCTATTTTTTTCATGGCTCACAAGCTGCTGGGTTTGATCTAGTGATCCACTTTGGTGTTTAAAAATTCAAGAATTAAGGTTAATCTCATTTAGGACAGGTTTCTAATACTATAAATGTGGATTTTATGAAAACTATTTCTAGAACTATTGTAAATTTTAAATTCTAAATAAGTAGAGTAAATGGAAAATTGAATATATTTTTTTCATTATTCAAAGCTGTAAAAATTGGAATTCTTACATTCCAGGCTTTCCATCCCACTTTTTAAATAAACAGAGTTTAATTAGGGTTTGATGTCTACTTCATAACAAACGATCATGCCATGAATACAAGCTTACCTTCTAAAGGTGGAAATCTCTTTGGAAGATGATGGAAACGCTTGATTACGATAAAAGTTGTTGTACCAACATCGGTTCCCTTGGATTTAGCAAATTTTGCGAGAGATGTTACAATTACATATTTACATGAAGCTCTGTTTCTAAAAACCCTAACTATCAAACTGGGACAAGACTCGCAAGATCTGAAAGTCCCAACAGTCTTCCAGAAACTAGTCATCCTGAAACTTCACATGGTTTTGCCTTGCTTTGCTGATTCACCACCATAAATTTTTTGTTTCCAGTCCTTGAAAAGTTTGCACCTCACACATGTGGAGTTCCGTGGGGAAGAAGCTTTCTGTAGGCTAACATCGGATTGTCCTGTTCTTGAAGATCTTTTCTTTGATGGTGTTACCAGTAGCCTCCGCTTCGACTTGCCTTCTCTTTTCACCATATCAGTCCCTTCTCTACAGAGATTGGAGATAAAAGATAATACTTCTAGGGCTAGCTAGCTATCATTCTCGATTCAAGATAAACACTACTTCTTTGAAGTATTATAACTTATCGATCGAAGATTTCATTGGCCGTTTCAAGCTTTATAAAGGTATGCCTAATTTGGTGGAGGCTCGTTTCGGTGTTGATCATTCATACTAAAAAGTTTCTCAGATTTCTTACCTCAGTCGAATATCTATCGATACATGTATGCGCTACGAAGGAAACTTCGGTTGGAACCACATACATTTTGCAAGCCAATTGGCTGGGTAAATTGTGTAGTGATTTTTTAAATAAGGATTTTCGCAGTACTACAACTCAGCCATCTCGGTCCTGTTTTATTTGGAAAGCTGTTTTGGTAACCCTTGTAAATGTTGTAACCTGCAGGTTCTGCGTCTTGCGCGTATAATTTCTCGGCGGCTTCTTCATCTGGAACTACATATTTACGAAAAAATTTCGCTCAATCTGCTTCTGCATTTGCTCAAACATTCCCCTAAACTACAATTTCTCAAGCTTCACGTGACACATGCGACTATGAAATCGCCTCCTTATGCTAGGGTTGCTCGTCTCCAATATTTCAATGATCCACCACCTTCATCAGTCTGTAACCCGAGCTCGGTTCCGGAATGTGTCTCCTTCCATCTCGAAACTTTACAATGGAGTCTCTACAAAGGAAGAGAGGAAGAGAAAGAAATTGTTCTTTACATCCTGCAGAACGCTCCTTGTTTAAAAACCGCTGCGGTCTCTGTATCTTCACCTGATGGCTTGAAATCTATGCCTAAGGGGTCAACTTCTTGTCAGCTTGTAACTCGGCATAGGTAATTTAATCTTGTTAACGTTTCGTAGAATATTTGTTTTAACTCAAAACTACATTTTGATGCAATGTTCATATTATTCGAAACTGAACTTTTACTTAATTATTGTTGTATTTATTTCCTTCGTTGACAAAAATAAAACAGTGGAACCAAGAGAATATTGAGTTTTGTCTTTTTCTTGTTCCAAACCTTTAAAAACAGAGTAATTAAGACAAACCTTTTCTAGATGATTCTGTCTGAACAGCACCTAATATTATCAATTTTCTTAAATACCCAATTATATTCATTACGCTCCTCTGACATTAATGTCTTTAAAACACTAAGGTCGTAATAAAAATCCAAAGACAAGATTCTTGTGGATGTTTTTGCTGATTCGCCGTTTTCTGTGTTATCAATCTCTCTGCAGATTTGTCTGCCTTGCAACTCAAGTTTCTTATACAGAACATAGAACTTGCTCTGGTTTAAAATCAATTGACTAATGTGTGTTCAAAGATCCTCCTATACATTAAAAGAGAAGTCACTTTAGTGATTTTTGCTTAGGTGTCACTCATAGAGAGCTTCTAGGATTAATTCTTATAATTCTATTGGTTCATTTTTTCTAATTTCCTTTTGATTTATTTTTAATCGGCTGGTAAGAGTTATTAACCTAGAACCAATTAATCTATGCTTCCAAACACTCTCATCCGAGTTCTTTTATATATGTTAAAAAATCTCATGAATCGAGAATACAATTTATCATCCGAGTTTATTATATGAAAATGTATGACAATACAAGTTTAGTCTAAAATATGTTAAAAATGTGAATCGAGAAAACATACACATATATACACATATATATTTTGATTAAACATTGGTGTCTTTTTCTTTTCATATTTTCATTAATATATAAAAATGTGATTTCTTATCCTGGTAAGAATAGCACACACATAGATTTTATTTTATTTTATAATTTATATTATACTAAAATATGTTAAAATTAGTAATAAATCAAAACGTTCACTAAGTACTAAATAAAGGCTATTTCAGAGATCTAAATATTACTAAATAATATATGTTTAGCCACCAACAATATTATTTAAAAATTTAGGTGAAATTTAAAATATTTGACCGGTTATTATTTATGTTATTAAAAATAAATTAAACATTAACATTTTATATATGAAAAAGTGTTCACAAAAAATATATACATTTATTATTGTGTTGGAATATTAAAAACAGTCATATATCTGAAATATTTTAGAAAATAAATTTATACAAATATTATTACATTAATTATAACTTGCGCAAGAATGTTAATAAATATGTGTATTAATGAGTTTCCTTATTGCAAATATGTTAAATCATTCACTCTTGATGTCGACCATTTATTACATTGCTTAATGACATTTAACGATTTGTATCTAATTAGGAAACTTATTTTTATTAACTTACCTTATTAATATTGATTACTTGTGCAAGTTAAAATCATATCATATACATATCTTTTATGACAATACAAATTTAATATATTTCGACACATGCCCATATTGGAACGACGCCGTTTATGCTTCATAGTAAAACCCTAGACTCAAGTAGCTTTGTGTGACTTGACTATATATACAACGGCCATACTTGGCTTCGAAACAAAATAACATGCGTCGTCAGCTCTATTCTCTGAAGTTAATTGCTTTATGATCTTCTTCTGTTTTGTTGTTCTGTTGCTATGTTATCTTTTGTTGTTCTTGATGGTGGTAGTGGTGGAATGTGATGATACGTAATTGTCGCCCCAGTCTTATTTGCATTCATTACGATGGATGTAACATGGTGATTGACTTTTCATTATCTGATTTCATCAAATGGTTTTCTTGATCCAATAGTTTCAATATTTCAATATTTTATTTTGGTTTCTTTGATCTTTTAGAAGAAGAGGAATGAGGATAATTTATCCAACGTCTATTAAGTCTGAACAATAGTGTTGAACCAATGACATGCACTACCATCTGACCTCTTCGTTACCTAAATTAATTTAGTAAAATCTTTTTTATTTTTCTTTCGTTTTCATTAATTAATGTTTGGTTAAATAAATGAATGCCTAGATGTATCTGATGTCCAAAGTTATAAAAGTAGTTGGACATTTCAAAATTCAAGGCGTAGATTGAATATTAAAATAGGTTTTGCGAAACTGATTGCTTTCTCTTGATAAGCTCTCTGTTACTGTACCCCTGTTTATATCTTCCCACTTATGTATTCTTTGTTTTGTTTTTACTATGTTTTGGTTAAACATGTTGGTGTGCCTTCAAGGAACTATGTATTTCCTAATAACTCTGGTTAGTCTGGTTAGCTAGAATCCGGAAAGTCCCAAAAATAATAACAAGAGACCGAGGTATTACAATAGACTCCTGAAAATAAGATTTGTCCGTCGACGGAAATCAATATACAGTTCCAAGTACGGTTACACTGTTTCAAAAAGATGAAAAGAAATACATTGATGAATGAGCAATCTTGAAGAAGACACTTTGTTTTCACACAAAGAATCTCTGGTGTCAACGAGGTACTTATTAACCAAACCCACTTTGTTTGTTTCATTTTTTATAGAGCTTGATCTCTGGTTTCCATTAGGTCTATGTTATATTCACTTTTTGATAAGTCAGTTATAGATGTTTGTAAAAGGTGACAATCATCATTGATTTTCTTGTCTTGAAATGCTTTAGTTATTTAGCTCTTTTTATTTTTTTAGAGGTTTGGGTTTCAGTATTTACTATCTACCTATGCTTCTTGTTAGGTTCTAACTCTTGCCGAGCTCCGCCGTGTTCCCATTCCGAGCTTCAAGGTCAAAGATTTGACACTTGAGACAATGATCTCTCAATATTCAATTCCTGGTATAGTCAGGGTGCTACAAAACTCACCTGAATTGAAGAAGCTATCAACAATACACAAAATGGAGTTTGGCACCATACCGGTATTTTTCCATAAGCTTATTTTATTTTCTTAGTTTCCTCGACCATTCTAACTATTAGCGAGTTTAAATATAGTCGTAGAACCATGCATGTCCTTTCACTTTGGGTTTGTAGAACCTGAAATATTGACTATCAGTGTGCATAACGGAAAACCTTTTCTGTTGTACAGGAGGAGTATATTGACACGTAGTTGGATTTGCAAAGCTTGAATCGGGATCAGCGTTGGAGCTTGGAAGCGAGGATCTTTGAGAAACTGAGTCATTGGAATGTAGAGTCGAGACACGTGGCTTCCTTCATGGAACTTATGTTAAAAAAAACAAAGACATTAGAGAAGATGGTCGTTTGGTTTTATAGTTATCTTAAAGAGCAAACTTTTGAAGAGTTGCCTGAGATGGTTCCAATGCTCGCTGACAAGAACAATATCTCCACAGTGCTCCACCTATTCAAGCCGAATCACAGGGTTTTTTAGTCTTGGATCTTTTTTCTTTTACCAAAGTAGTCTTGGATCTTATGATAATATCTTTGAACGTGAATTTGAACCCTAATTTACATTTTCTTAAAAGATTTTTCTTTAAACTTTAAAACGAAAAACTACATAAACCACAACTTTGTGCCATGATTCATTAGAATTTTTTTAAACGTTTATTCATGATCTTGAAAGTACTATTTGTTGTAAAAAACTTACATAAAATATTTATAATGGTTCAATTAAAATGTGTAGTGCAAATAAAATTAATAAATTTACTTTTTGTATGTTCACAATAAAGAAGAAAAATATTATTTTAATGATTTTATGTTATTTTTTAAGGGAGAGAGAGAAAGAAGTATTTAGGCTTCAAATGGTGATGACCCGCCATGCACCGCTGTGAATAGTAACAAAATCTCTCCATATACCTAAATATCTCTATGTTTTTGTTACTATTACAACCTCACCGTACTCGTCCCGCAGTTGTCCCGCAGTTGTCCCGCACGTTACCATTCCGAGCCTTAGAAATAGAGAGATAGAGAGCGAGACCGAAAGGGAGACTGAGATACATATATATATATATATATATATATATAGGTGAAATAGAGAAAAATTAAAGATTATGATAGAGAGAGATAGAGGGAGGCTGAGAGAGAGAGACCCAAAGAGATATAAAATAGATGAAACAAGTGAAATAGAGAGAGAGAGAGAGAGAGAGAGAGAGAGAGAGAGAGAGAGAGAGAGAGAGAGAGAGAGAGAGAGAGAGAGAGAGAGAGAGAGAGAGAGAGAGAGAGAGAGAGAGAGAGAGAGAGTAATATGTGGAGAAACCTAAATGAGTAAGATACAAAGATACAACAAGAGTGAAATATAATTACGATCCACTTATGCACTAATAATAATAGCTATACAGGCAATGTATAAATCATATTGATGCATGCACATGCATGATTTATTTATTTCATATTTCAAAGTATATGATAATAATTTAAACATCAAAGTAAATTGAATTAAGTAATGTCTAAAAGGCTTATAGTTTTGAATCACAAAGACTGAATGAAGAACAAATTTAGTTTTAATAATACATAAAACATATGAATCGTATTTGAATAATACATAAAACATATGAAGAACAAATTTAGTTTTAATAATACATAAAACATTTGATTATACAGTTGAACATCTATAAATTAATAATGTTGGGACTACACCAAACCTATAATTTTTATTAATTTATAAAAATTATTAATTTATCGAGATACTAATTGAACCAAAAAATTAATTTGGGACTATGAAATTATATTAATTTATAGAGATATTAATTTATAGATTATTAATTTATAGAGGTTATACTGTATTTTAATAATATTTATACATAAAACATAAGAACCGTATAAATGCCCGCACATGAGATTGCTCGCTGGTCTTACTGATGATGCAGCAAAAGAGCTTCAATCCTTCTCAAAATGAATTTTGGATATTGGAGATGGAAAAATAAATTTGCCTAACGACGGTCAAGTTGAGATTGACATCCCTTCTGATTTGCTGATAAAAAATAGTGGAGAAGATTCTATTGAGACTATGGCAAAAGAGGTTTATGGACAAGCTTTTCAAACCTCAACAGATAAGGATTTGTATAGACATCGATCCATTCTCACTCCCACAAATGATGAAGTGGATAAAATAAATGATTACATGCTTTCGCAGTTGCCAGGTAACATATTTTTGTGTTTACTCTTATGTTCCAGTGACTTTTTACATGTCACTAAAGTAAAAGATTTACATATGCTTTCAGGTGAAGAGAAGGTTTACCTTAGCTCTGACAGTATTATCCCATCTGATGTTGACGTAAAAGAAAATGTAGTATATCCTCCAGAGTTTTTGAACAGTGTTAAAGTGGTTGGACTGCCTAGACATTATTTGAAGCTGAAGGTTGGTGTTCATATTATGTGTCTCTGTAACATGGATCTTGCAGATGACTTATGCAATGGTAATAGGCTAATTGTTACTCAGTTACTGCTCCATGTGATAAAAGGTCAGTGCCGGTCTAACGTTTAACAATGCCCTAATCCAATTTTAAAACTATGTCTTTTAATATTTTGTATTGAAATTATAAAAAAAACTAATATAAAAGTAATTTAAAATTTTGAACTAAAACAGTAAATATAAAACATTAAAATATACTTTTTGCATTTTTTCATGTAAAAGCATTCATTAAATAAATATAGTCAATTGTTATAACAGTTTTGATCGATAACAAAATCAATTTAGATAATCTCTTAAATAACATGTTATACTACTAATAACTATTTTTACCTTTTAAAATTTTTTTATATGTGATGATCGATATTCTTATATTCTAAAATGCACACTAAATAATTTATATTTTTCATATAACAATCATTCTTTAAAAAACAAATATTATAGTAGGCGATCTAATCTATTTTGACATTGATTCTTGTAGAATAATAATTCCATAAATAAAATACCACTAATTATGTTCGAATGAATATCACTTTAAAGAAATTTTCAGTATTTGAATTATGCCTTCAAAATATCATAAGTAAAAATGCCTTCAAAATATCATAAGTAAAAATGCCCACTAAATAATTTATATTGTCATATAACATTCATTCTTTAACAAAAAAATATTATAGTAGGTTTTCTAATCTATTGTGACATTGATTCTTGTAGAATATTAATTCCATAAGTAAAATACCACTATTTATGTTCGAATGAATATCATTTTAAAGAATTTTTCAGTATTTGAATTATGCCTTCAAAATATCATAAGTAAAAATGTCCAATAAATATAGTTTCAATTAAAAAATCTTATAAAATTATTTTTATCTATATAGTAACAAAAATTTATAGAAAATATGTCCCTTTAAATTGGATGCCCTAATCGATGGCTTGGGTGGCTTCCCCTCTGGGCCGGCCCTGTAAAAGGTAGAATTATAATCGGAAACACTATTTCTGGAGACAAAGTCTGGATTCTTAGAATGTATGTCATCCCACCTGACACAATGTTTCACTTCAGAATGCGTCGAAGACAGTTTCCCGTTACATTGGCTTTCGCGATGGCCATCAACAAAAGCCAAGGTCAAACACTAGAAAGTGTTGATTTGTTTCTGCCTAGGTCAGTGTTCTCTCATGGTCAGCTCTACGTTGCACTTTCAAGAGTTAAGTCGAGAGCTGGATTAAAAATTCTAATAACTGGTAAAGAAAGGAAGCCGGAGACAAAAACATTGAATGTTGTATACAAACAAGTTTTTCAGAAATTCTGCAAGGAGGGTACATAATTGTTATCTACTTTTTTCTAATATTTTTTTAAAAGTATATAAATTGTTACAATTTTTTTTTTGTATTTGCCAGATGGGTAGTGATGAGTATGAAGATCGATAGTATTTCATTGCCAATCAGTTTTCTGACTATTCCGATCATGGTATATCAATTTAATATTCTTTTATTTTCAATAAAATTTACAAATTTATAAATCTTTCAAATTATGTTAACCCGTCCACTTGCTTACAAAATTAAATTTATTTTTGCCGGGTTTCTAATGGAAGTTGTTTTCTTTATCGAGAATTGTACTTCATACTTTATATAATTTATGGATAATATTTTCAATTTTATTATATTTTCTTTTAATATGTCTACATAAATTTTACGAGTAAAATTATGCATAAAAAAATTTTCACCTAAAATAAAGAATTACAACACATATACAACACAATTCTAATTAGTGATAATGTAAAATATGTTACTTCTCAAACTATACACTATTAATTCCAGATTTGAAAAATAAAATATTTTCTTAAACACAAAAATTATTTTGGGACGTTGCAATTATACATATACACAATAACTAACTCTTGATACCGAAGTTACTTTGTTCCATCTCGTCTTTTTAAAATATTGAATACCAACATTTTTTCTGTGCCTGATGCTTTATCCCAAAGACGGTGGTCTTATGATTTAAAATCTGTTACTTCCAAACCTGAGCACTATTTTATCCATAATTTGAAACTGTACAATGCCCGCACAGGGTGCGGACCGGTCACCTAGTATAAAATTAAATGTCTCTTATGTTTAAGGGTCTGTGTTTATTTCTTCTTGCCTGATTTGGGGTAATGGGTCTTCGGACTAATAACATTTACTCTTTGTCTCTGATTTGTCGATATATTTGATCACTACATAGTTTAATTGGTCAAAACATTTAGTATACTTTTAATTTTAGAACTGATTAATAATCAACTGAAATTTTTACTTGAATACTTAATATTTTAACTCTGTCTTGGTATTGCAACTGTGAGAGATTCACATAGTTGTATAAATCTTTATGCTAACAGTGGTTAAATCTCTCCTATTGTATTTTGCAGTACCATAATAAACTGATGATGTAAGCTAAAGCAAGAGGAGAAGGATACAAAGTCGACAAGCTAAGAAGAAATATTGAGATGGACGAGTATGATTCTTTACACTGGCGCAGGTCTTTAGAGGAAAGAGAAGCATTGCTCAGAGATATCAGCTCGTAAGTACAAAAAAATAGCATGACACTACAAGTTCAATCAATCAAAAGCTGATGAAGTGGGAGATTTATGTTGATGTTTGTTGAAAAGGGTGTTTGATAGTTTAAAGTTTTGTGTTTGCAGTCGTCAAGCGCTGGGTTTACCATTGGAGGAACCAGGGAGGCATAAGCCAGGAAACTTCTTTGGGAAAGACCAATATTGTAATACCCCGATTTTCAAATATAATAAATAAAAATCTCTAAAAGTCTTAATTTATTATTCATCATAAATCTAATAAATAACCATAAATCCAATAATATCATAAATCTCGAAAAATATAGATAAAAGTTTAAAATCGAAAGTTTGAAAATAAGAAATGAACTCCCAAAAATACCAATCCAAATACAATCATTCATGCTGATCAGTCTCACCTGAGAAAAGGAAAGGAAAGAGGGATGAGCAACATGGGAATCACTCAGTGGAGTATGGGATGCTAACCCGCAAACCACAAACTCAGTACATAGCACTACGACCATGTAGGCCTAGCTCTAGCATGAAACAAACACGGCGTCTAATACACCAAAAGCACTGATAGTACACAAATATTCTTTGCACCCCGCATTCTCCTCATAAGGAATATATAACTCTATGCGCTGCTAGTACAAGAGTCCATCCTCGTACCCCGCAATCATCTATGCGCCGCTAGTACAAACGTCTTTGTACCCCGCAATCCCATACACAATGCGCCGCTAGCATAGACGTCAATATGCCCCGCAATCTCCATACAATGCGCCGCTAACACAAACGCTTTGTGTCCCACAATCTCCAAACAATGCGCCGTTAGCACAAGATCCTTGTACCCCGCAATCTCACAACAGACTTACATATACATATCTATATATATAACAATTCTTAACTCATTCGATTCAATCAAACGTTGAATCCTCTATTATCCTATTTCCAATTTAACAAGCAAATAATAATAAACAAACAAGACTCCAATCATACTCAATTCAAAGGACATAACATGTTTCGAAACTAAACTTTCCATAATAGTAGTACTGAACTAGCTCAGGATTTAACGAAATAGCTCTCACCTTAGCAACTGGCTGGAAGGAACAACGGAAGATGGTCAACTAAGATCAACTGCAACACGAAGGTTAACGACTTAGGTTCAGGATCTCAGGAAATAAAGTTTCCAGAAACGGAAACTTTCCTAATATAGAAACTTTCTTAAAATAACGGGTTTTCTAAAATAGAATTCTCTAAATAGATTCCTATAACTAGAAATATGGAAGCGACAAACTTACTAGAAAAACCGCTGAGAATTCGATCGGAAATCTTGCCGGAATCTCGCCCGAAAATCTCGCCGAAAGCTTACCCGGAAATCCTACCGGAAAAATTCACTAGTTACTGATCGTTGAATAATTCAACAACTTGTCACGCGCAAAGAATACTTTGACTTGATGAGAAAAATGAGAAGGGATGGAGTTTCTTATATAGTGCAAATGAAGAGAGGTAAGTTTCATAAACTTCCAATGTGGGACAAAAGTAAAAAAAAAGGGTTTTGGGTTTTTAATTGTAAAAAGAAAACAAAAGGGCTTTGCCCTAAGATTAGGGTCGTTACAATTCTTCCCAACTAACAAGGAATTCGTCCCCAAATTCAAATACTGCGCCGAGAAAGAGAAAAAATGTCTTCAATTTGACTTAACTCTTTTAGAATGGATTCTCTGCTTAGCTATACTCCGAACTATGCGGTCCTCCATATCAAATAAGGTGAAAGTTCTCACATTCAACTGTCACTGATCTTAAACACTTTTTTTTCTTCTAAAATCACATGATAAATACAAAAGACATCATGCAAAAGCATAAATTATCAAAGTGAAAAGATGCGTACCATGTCGGCTCAACTCTCTCGCTGCCTCCTACTGCAAATACTCATGGATCGATGGCTTGGCGCTTAGGCGGTGGTGGGAGTGTAGCATGTCCCCTCGGGCAATCCCTGAAAATATGACCAGGCTGATCACAACCATAACAATTCTTTGAAGCGGCTGCTTGTGTCGTTGGTGCTGCACCCTGCCCGGTACCGGTTCCATTCACTATCGTGAATCGACAATATTTGGCCACATGTCTTAACCGCCCACATGCAAAACACTTGATGCAGTCTCCGAAATGGTAGCGATGGCAGCGGGCACAACTAGGTTTTCCTGACTGTTCCGATGTCCTCTTATGTGATCCCAAAGTCTTTTCAGACTTAGGCTGAGCTGCCTCAGAATGCTTCTGCTCCTCGGCAAGACATGTCTCCTGCACAACAGCCTTCTCTACCAGATCCTCCAAACTGGTGTAAGTAACAACACTGCATCTGTCGCGGAGATCCACTCTCATCCCATTTAGGAACATCCTCATCAAGTCCTCCTCATCGAAATGGTTACAAGCAAACATGCGAATCTCCCTGAACTCATGCTCATACTGTCTGACGGTCTTTCCACCCTGGGTCAAATGCTGGAACTCATTCCTCTTCTGGTGTAAGGCTTCCTTGGGAAAGTATTTCTTGTCGAACGCAACGAGGAATTCAGCATAGGTCGGCTAATCCTCCTCCTCACGCATCGAACACACTCCCTCCCACCAAACTGCTGCATCCCCACGCAGATATAACTCTGTAATATTAAGGCAAAGGTGAGCTGGACATTTGATAGTCCTCAAACACTTGGTCAGTCTGTACTTCCACTGGTAAGCTTCGGTAGCATTCACTGTCCCTTTAAATTTCTCCAGCTCCACGTGCTTCATCCGCCCCATCACTCTCATGAGGTCCTAATCAACTCCCTGCTGCTCTCCCTGCTGCTGCACTGGGATAATAGGTGGCGGTGGTGGAACATGCGGGTTACCCTGAACCTGAACTGGGGCACCCTGTTGCCCATGAATCTGCGGCCCATGCTGCACCTGGATCTGCGGACCACGCTGCACCTGCTGGGCCTGTCCCTGGTGAGCTGCAGCCAACTGCCTGACAACCTCATGTGCAGCTATCCTAGCAGCCTCCTGAGCAGCCTGCTGAACTACCTCCTGAGCAGCCTGCTGAACTACCTCCTGAGCAGCCGGCTATACCATCTGCATGATAGTAGCTGATCGATCGGTGGAAACGCCGGCGGTGGAGGCGGTGGGATCCCTGGCGGTGGTGGCGGTGGTGGCACATACTCACCTCCACCCTTTCGAGCAGTACTGGCGGCCTGAGTACGAACAACTCTCCTATGCGGCGGCATCTGAAAGGAAGAGCACAATAATTAATTTCCGCTGAAACCAAACACCAACAATTCAAGACATAATAGCAAACATAATGGTGCTTAATACTTTTATTTTTAAAATCCCCAAATTCCCAAAAAAAATATTTTAAATCGTCTAAATCCGATTGAAATCGCGTCCCACAAATCGCCATCCCGGGTCAGAGCCGGGACGGACCCCCGCTCTGATACCAAATTGTAATACTCCGATTTTCAAATATAATAAATAAAAATCTCCAAAAGTCTTCATTTATTACTCATCATAAATCCAATAAATAACCATAAATCCAATAATAGCATAAATCTCGAAAAATATAGATAAAAGCTTTAAACCGAAAGTCTGAAAATAAGAAATAAATTCCCAAAAGCACCAATCCAAAAGTAATCACTCCTGCTGGCCAGTCTCACCTGAGAAAAGGAAAGGAAAGAGGGATGAGCAACATTGGAGTCACTCAGTGAGGTATGGATGCTAACCCGCAAACCACAGACTCAGTACATAGCACTACGACCATGTAGGCCAAGCCCTAGCATGAAACAAACACGGCGTCTAATACACCACATAAAACACCAAAAGCGCTGATAGTACACATATATTCTTTGCACCCCGCATTCTCCTCGTAAGGATATAATATATAACTCTATGCACCTCTAGTACAAGAGTCCATCCTCGTACCCCGCAATCACCTATGCGCCGCTAGTACCCATGTTTTCACAGATTGATCTTTAGACGAAATGTGAAAAACGAAGAACATTTCTACATGTTTCTTTGGAATTTGAATGGTTAGTTGAAGAACACACTTGCTTAGTTTACATAATGATTATCGTAATTTATATGAGAACTATTATTGATTATTTTATGGGAAAATTAGCTTCTATAGCTCTATTGCACACCTATATTAGCAATCTACACCCTCCCCTTTCCTCTCAAAATTTATACCGATTTTGCCCTTATACCAAGAGACTCACTTTTGGACAGGTTAGGTGGTAGCTGTGTCAGTCAAGTGGGTTTCTTTATCAGTTTGGTCTTCTTCTTCGTTTAACTCTGTGCTATTTCTCTTCATGTGCTATTTCTCTTCCTTCACTTTATTTATGGTTTCTCTCTCTTTTCAATTTTTTTTCTTGGTCAACTTCATCTTCTTTTTAGTCTACAATCATAACTCAAGCGAAACATCAACCAAACTGAAACTACAAAATACCCAATCACAAATTTTTTTTGGTCAGACTTGTTTCTCTTTCTCTCTCTTTTTTACTAGTTTGAAACTTTTTTTTTTTGTTTTTTGGTCACCATAAAGCAACAAAACAACATAGATCCAAAACATAACAAAAATTTGGTGGCTGATTTCGTTTTCTAAAAAAGATGAGTCAATCCAGAGTTTAATTTGGAGGTGCCTCCCTTTTGGCCATTTTTTTCAGTCCGGCGGTCTATGTATTGCTTCCGTTGTAGGAGGCGTTCTTTTGGTTACTCAGCAGAGAAACAATAATTGTATTCTCCAAAAATTCCTATTTGTGTATTTCCATCTGATTCTAAATAATTTTGTTTTGATATGTATTAGTGTTTATGTAATTACAAGAAGCACATAACATTTATGTTACCGCAATAAAACATATATAAAAGTAAATATATATTTATACGATACTGTTATTGTTAACATGCTAACTTGTTGTATAACATGTTAACTTATTTTATTTTATGCTAAATTTACTATTAGTTTGTTAATTTTATGTTTACCTATTAAATAATGTGTTAGATTGATTAATAATACTAAATTATATAGTCTGTAATTAAGTTAATGATTTTTTAACTTGCTATAAATAAATATAACTCGATAAAAAATTTTGTAACGTGTTAAGAAATAATATTCAGTGTTAACAAAATTGGTAACATGTTAAAAATTTGTTTACTCGCTAACAAAATTTGTATTAAATTCATCAATAAGTTCTAATGTTGTTCATCATAAACCCATAAAATAATATTAATCAGGTTTCCATTACCTTAAGTTCATTACCATAAATTTACTTTTTTCACTGGAGCTTCAATGATAATTGGAAAGTGACCACTCATTTTAAAATGAAAAAAGAAACTACATGTCAAATGAAAAAAAAAAGGTAAAAGAGAAAGACTGATGTTGGAAGAAAGAAAATATGAGAAAAGAAATAATTGCGGGAAAGAGAATGTTTGAAAAAAAAAAAAACTCTGACGTCTCTGCGATTCTCTGCGACGATCAGATGTTGTGTCAGACGGAGAAAGACATTTTTGTCCAATGTAGAACACAATTGTGTGTCTTAGACCCCAAATGTCACTCAATGTACAAGTCTCTAATTAAACCTCCCTTTATGGGTATATGACTAAATCTCTTTTATTTTATCAGTTTATCAATTAACCAGGTGTTATCCTAGTTACATTATTACATGCAGTAATAAAAAATTTAAATTTAAATTTTATTTAAAAATAAAAATTTAGTATTATTTTAGATTTTATTATTTTCTTACAGTATATATATGATTTATAATATATATATTTATAATTATATTCTTAGATAGATTTTAATCTATTTTGGATAAAATATATTAAAATAAATTTAATAAAATTAATACAAATTTGATATAAAATTTGTATAGTTATCAAAAAGTTGAACTAAACAGTATTTTTAAAATTTGTAGATATATAAAAGAAACTAATATTATTATGATTAAAAATTATATTTTTTCAAAAATTTGTAAAAGATTTTGAATTTTTTTAATAATAAAATTGTATAACTATAAAAATAGAAATAAATAATAGTATAATTATAAAAAATAAAAATAAATAATTTTTAGAAATTTTTAAAATATAGTTATATTTTATTATATTATTTAATAATATATTTGAATAGATATACTATCGTGATAGTGTATAATTTATTATTTTATGCTAAAAGGTTTACCAAAAATAAATAAACATTAAATGAAATTATTCATGTGATATTTAACAATAAACTATGTCATCATTTCTAGTATGCCATGACATATTCATGTAGTGAAAATTATTGTTTAGAAGATATGTGTTAAAATCATTTTGCAAATAATGTTTACGAGATTTGTCAAAATCACTTTACAAATAATGTCTACGGGATTGTAAGATATTAGTTAGCATCTCAATTTTGTTAAATTAAAAAGAAAATTTTCAGTTTACTTAAACATGTTTGTAGTTGCTCTTTTATTTTTTCACAAAAATAATTACTATAATTAAATTCACCATTCTCTCTATATATAGAAATTAATTATCAATATTATTTACTTGACTATACCGCAAAACGAATTTCAAATTTTTTCTCTGTTGATATATGTGAAAGCAAAAAAAAAAGTGAAAGTGATGGTAACATCGGATCGGCATAGATGACATGAAGATCAACAAATAAAATCTGATAGGATTTAAAAAAGAAAGATTTACATACTGGATCACTTTTGCACTTATAAATGACAAACTAAGTCACTTCCTTCTACATGGTCACTTTTCTCTAACTCATCGTTAGAATCCTGAGGAGAGAAGGTCTTCCACTTGACTTCCCACTACTTCTCCTTACTCTTCTCTCTTCTCCTTTTAATTAATTAACATTTTTGGGTGGGATTCATTTACAACCCTTGATCTATTAAAATCACCGACGGATCAGATTAATTCACATAGATCTGGACAAGCAGCAATTTTAGTCCACTTTGACAAGACATATCTGTCTCATTTTGTGACCATTAGATCTCTTGTTATAACTTTAATATGAATGGCCCAGATTCATCATATCTTTTAAACTCATCATCATCTTCATCAGTTGTCTTTTTCAGAGTTTCTTTTTTTTATCCTGATAAATCTGAAAATCCCAACCACTGATCATTAACTCTCTCGATTAATTCCGCCTAAATCAAGTTAATTGTTACCATCTGTCAAGTACCTTTGTTCATAACTCTCTATCTCTCTTCTGTACAGTCGGAGAGCTTCGTCTCTTCCTCTCCCTGCTTAGCTCCTTCTATAAAGATCTGGTCATCGGGATGTCTTCTTTACCGGTGGTAGTTGCTTTTCGTTGCTTCTCCTCAACATAAGCTTCTCCACATCTCAAGCCCAGGAGGACTTCTTCACCTATGGGTCATGCTCTCACAGATCGGGCGAAAAGATCGCTCAAGCAATATCAATGGAGGAATATCATCTTTTTGCATTTTTGGTCCTCTAGTTTCGTAATTCTTTCATAATTTGCCTCAAACTTCCAATCTGATTAAATTACTTTACAAGTTTACTGCATTGTACTTGTGTACATGTATTTGTACTGATCAATATATACATCATACCCATTGTACATGTGTACACGTATTTGTATTGATCAACGTTGTACACGTGGACAATATAAAAAATATGTGTACACCATGACAATTTTTACCATGAAAATATTACAAATTTAAAATGTTCCTATCAAATTTATCAAGTGTACATGTGATTTTTTGCATATGTATCTAAAAAATTATCTAGTCTCTATGTATTATTGTACAAACAAATTCAATATAATGAATACTATTTTTGATGTCCATTATGTTAAAACATGCACATGTGTGTACTAGATTGTAATTATTTAGGAGGATCATATATATCTAACATTATCTAACTACTTTATTAGTCTTGCATTAGGAAAATTCAAAAAAATAAACAATGTGTGTACATGTAGTTTTTTTTGTAACACTGTGTACATGTATTCTCATTAAAACGATGTACATGAAAAAAGTCTACACATAAATACTATTTTTTGTGTACATATAGACAAGTACATCACTTACATCTCCTTGAAATTGCTTCATATAATTTTCATATATATCAACATCATAAATGTTTATGTTTCTCTTAACTTTAGGACAATTAAAATTGGTCTATTTGCAAATTTGATAGTTTGGATCAAACAGAGAATAAATTAACAATTGAAGGACCAAATGTGAAAAATGATATTTGTTCATTGTTGCTTGAGTTCATCATGTGCTGAAGCGATGGCCACCACAGCGGATTAGGCACATCACAACCACCACAAATTACTTTTGCAGCATGAGGAGGATGAGTTGCAGAACACGACATGGAAGAGAAAGGTTGGTCGTGTTGATCCGTGGGGATGGAGAAAACGAACCACAATTGAGCTTGGCCGAGGTTTATCACGGATGAGAACAAGACAACACAGAGAAAAAGAGTTGCACATGAATAACATGATGCATCAATGGGATTTTTAAATAATTGTGTTTTTTTATTTATGAATATATTGATGAAAAACAAGATCGGGGAAGAAGAAAGGTGAAAATTAATGGGTCCTACATTTGATGATTTAGTTAACATTGAATGAAATAAGTTAGAATAAGTGCTCTAGTAGCTGAAAGTGACTTATAGTGATACATAAAGTCAAAATGTGATCTACAATGTAAATTACTCTTTAAAAAATAAAGAATGAGTTCTGACCAAAAACTGAAAACTTTTCAGTTTTTGCGTACTAGTAAAAAAGTGCCCTAAATGTATAGGATAATAAGTTTCATTTCTCCAAAATAGCTCTGCATAGGGTACAATTATTATTTTTTTTTCTTTTCTGAAGACCAAGAGTACAATTGTCTAATCCAAATAAATAAAATATTTGGCGCGGAGACAAAAGAATAAAAGATGAGATCAATGATGATGATACAGATAAGCATGACTTCCACAAAAGCAGACATATTAGTGTATTCATCATCATCATCGCTTTCTGCTATCACGACCAATACCCAAACAATCCTTGTCAGTTGTCACTGTTCCACGTGTCACTAGGTTTCAATCCAACGACTCAGATCTTGAGTCTACTTGAAGGAGTACAATATATAAACATACAACTACCCCAGTCTACAAGACCTTTACACTAACGACTGGGAAACAACGAGAAAAGCAAATTACAATAACACCCAATAAATCAAGTTTGTTTCAAAAGAGCCCGCATCTTTATGATGAAATAGCAAAAAGCATTGATAATTCTGATCAATTGAAAACATATCGGGGTATTATTCAAAATATTAAAAGATACGGGGGTCTATACTTTTCTTCTGAATTATTCTCTACTTCGAGGTCTCTACAGTACAATACTATGTATGGTGTCTCGATCGTAATGGGTATACTTCAATCTCAAATTACAAATCAAAGATCAAGACAGCCTACTTGTCGGATAAAAAAAACAGAGGATTTTTGCTTATCACTTTTTGTGACGCCGGAGATAAAAAAAGACTGTGTGGAAAAAGATGGCGAGTGTGCCGGAGATAAAGATAGTGAGGAGCGAGAGCTTAGGGCATCGAAGTGAGGTGTCGAGCCCGGAAGCTAAGCTAGGGATGCGTGTGGAAGATCTATGGGATGAGCAGAAACCACAGCTCAGCCCTAACGAGAAGCTCAACGCATGTTTCGAGAGCATCCCTGTCTCTGCTTTCCCTCTCTCCTCTGATTCACAAGGTATTTGTTTTGATCATGTCCCTGCTCTTTTAGTTGGAGTTGGTCAACTCTTTCATGTGTTTTTGAAATCAATCAGCTTTGATTTGAGTTTGGACCAGAATCAATGATAGAGACTTATCTTGACTTTTAATGATATATGATCTGAAAAGTTAGATATTTGATTGATCTATGGAAAAATTATATGGTGATTGATCTTAGAACTTTAGATGCCATTCGTATACTTACTGATGGGCCCCCATGATCTCTTGATAAGTATTATTTGTTTATGACTTGTATATTCAAGTTCTTTCAATTCAGCACTTTGCTAATTTGGAATTAGTTCCAGCTTTTCAGATGCTTGTATCAGTCCGGTTTAGGTGTCATTCAGAAACCCTTGACCTTGGTTTAGATAATCAGATGAAGTTAGTTTCTTATTCCTATTTAGGAGTATATTCTTCGAATCTACAAGAAGACCAAATCCAAAACACAGTAATCTCGTTTCATGGATTGATCTCCACATTCCCAAGAGAATATTGAAAGCAGTTTCTCTCTTAAGCTTTTTGGGACCTTATCATTGTCTTTTTGCTTGGGAAATTATAATCTGCATTATTCTTATATCTCTTTTGTGTTTTTTTCCTGTATAGACATCGAGTTAAGATCAGACACAAGCTTGGCTGAAGCTGTTGAGACACTGTCGAAACTCAAGGTGTTGAGCGCTCCTGTTGTAGATGTTGACGCTCCTGAAGACGCCAGCTGGATTGACCGCTACATCGGTATTGTGGAGTTTCCAGGCATTGTTGTCTGGCTCTTGCATCAGGTCCCTATTACTTATCATATGCTATTAATAAGACTCTGGTACCCAGTGACTAAAAGTTCATTTCTTTGCTTTATCAAAAAAAAAAAAAACAGTTGGACCCAACATCTCCAAGGAGTCCTGCTGTTGCAGGTTCAAATGGAGTTTCTCATGACTTCACCGCCGATATCCTGGACAATGGAGATTCAGCTGTAACTTCTGGAAACTTCTTTGAGGTCCTTACTTCTTCAGAGCTATACAAGAACACCAAGGTGAAGAAGTAACCCCACAAGTTTCATAGAACTTTGCTTCTGAAACGCATTATTGATATTCCTCTCTTGACAGGTTCGAGATATCTCTGGAACATTCAGATGGGCACCTTTCCTTGCTCTGCAGAAAGAGAACTCCTTTTTAACCATGTTGTTGCTTCTTTCCAAGTACAAAATGAAGAGCATCCCAGTGGTTGATTTAGGGGAAGCAAAGATTGAGAACATAATCACACAGTCAGGAGTTATCCATATGCTAGCAGAATGCGCGGGTCTTCACTGGTTTGAAGATTGGGGAGTCAAAACTCTATCTGAAGTCGGTCTTCCCACTATGTCAAAAGATCATATCATAAAGGTCAGCCTTGTAATCTTTTACTTACATTGACTTCTCTTTTTGCTTAAACATATCAACCCCCTTTTCTGTTTCAGATTTATGAAGATGAACCAGTTCTTCAGGCGTTCAAGCTGATGAGGAGAAAGAGAATCGGAGGCTTACCCGTTGTTGAAAGACAAACTGAGAAGCCAGTAGGCAACATTAGCCTTAGAGATGTCCACTTTCTCCTCACTGCACCAGAGATCTACCATGACTACAGGTTAATACTTCGTAATATCATAACACATGTTGGCTGCAATGGTCAATCTTCAATGCTTTGTCTTCATCACTTTTTAGGTCAATCACAACGAAGAACTTCTTAGTAGCGGTTAGGGAGCATCTGGAGAAACATGGAGATACTTCAGCACCTATCTTGAGTGGTGTCATTGCTTGCACTAAGAACCATACGTTGAAGGAACTGATTTTGATGCTAGACGCTGAGAAGATCCATAGGATGTATGTGGTGGATGATTCAGGTAACCTGGAAGGACTCATCACTCTCAGAGACATCATAGCAAGACTTGTACATGAGCCACCTGGCTATTTTGGTGATTTCTTTGACGGTGTTATGCCTCTACCTCAGAACTACCGAGTCTAAGAAATGCTTTCTTTCTTTCTTTGTGTAGACTTGTCTTTGGTTTCGTTATGCTTGTCTGTATGTTTGTGCGAAAGTTCATGAATTTGTGTTTAAACGTTCTAACAGAAAATAATAAATGAAGAAAGAGTCAAGTCTTTGAGTGGATAATGTCTCTGAATTAGAGCAAGTCTTCTTCGAACTTGATCAAGATCTGGTTCATCTCTGGTTGATGTTTCCTAACCTGAAAATTTTGGTATTAACACAGCGTTAAATACCCAAAACAATCATTCTAGTGTAATGTAAGGGCATCAACTTATCTAAGGGACTTTACTTTGATGTTGGCCATGGCTAAGAGCTTGTGAGATGCTACATAGGCAACATCCGAGTCATTCAATCTCTTTTCCACAAAATAGATTACCTCAGCGACACCAGACTGCAACAGTGAAATCCAAAATGAAGTAAAGTCCATGTGACTGTAATGAGCTACTTCCATTGTTGTTAACATGTCACTACTCGTGCTCTGGTGTTTGTTACCAAAACAACCGGTTATATCAAGAGACTAGCAATATAACATTGCTCCAGTACCTTATTAGGATCCAAATTTGAAAAATCAATCCGAGTTGTTGGAAGAACTTACCTGTATAATAATCTTTGCACATTCGTTGCAAGGGAACATTGTCACATAAAGCTTCTGCAAAACGTTTGACGAAGACAAACAAACTAAGTAAACCAATCCCCACACAAATATTTTGGAACACAAATTGTATATGGCTTTGCAGGTGAGAGTATTTGGTTTTATATAGCAACTAAATAGCTGTTGCATAGAATATTGTTTTGATCTTTTTGGCTCAAACAAGAAAACAATGTTCAAAGAAACTGACCTGTCCAGCCGCAGATGCGTGGTTTGTGTTTAGTATGGCATTGACTTCAGCGTGACAAACATATCTGCCAAAACCAGAAACAGAAACATCATATAACTAAGCAATGAACCAGGATGAGGATTTATAACTTGAGATTACTACTTACGGGTACTTTGTCTCCAATGGGTCCCCAGTTTTGGATTTCTGAAATTTGGCAGCATACAAAATATAAGAAAAGTGGAAAGATACTTTACTCTTCTCTAGGCATTCATTTTCCACCGGTTCATCCGTCTTTGTTACCCTTTTACCCTTTAGTTTAGTGACACTTGAACCTAGTTTTCTAACTCAGATACATCAATTTTGTGATAAGGCATGCGTTTGTCTCATACCTTGGCCCATGAAAGTCTGTCATCCGAGCAACCTCTAGGAAAGCCATTATAGCCAATTCCTAGAAAAAGTATTGAGTTGAAAGTTCTTTATTCATCTTTTGACTATAAGAAAATCCCTACAGAACTCATTTTTTCTCATAAATGTTCAAGAAAGATATCAAAAGACAAAGTAATCTTACCAAGAATTACACCATTTTGGCTCACCAAACACGCACCGACCTGCCCAAGCATAAGAATGGTAAAAACTTAGTCACTTCTGAATATTTCCAGCATCTCAAAATGAGAAATGAACGAGATACAACCTTGTTTGCATCATATGACCGATCAGAAAAATATATAAAACTGTCACAAAAGGAAGGCATCTACATAACATATCTACTAATGTGTAAACCTTGAGTTGAATTCTCAGGCTCAAAATTCTAACCTATTAGACCTCTTAACGTCCAAACAAAATACACTAATCAGCCAGTGTGGTACCTTAACACCGAGTCTCTCTAACCCAAAAGACCCCTAAACTGATGGTAGCAAATTGTATCATCATAAACATTTGGATGATGTTATAACAAAAGATTTCAAGAATCATAAGACTCCCACACAACCACAATCTTCGTGACTCTCAGTAAAAGATTGTATTCACCTAAGGCTGTAACTTTACTAGGAACTTACAATAAAGGAAAGATAATGGCATTAACCCCATTAACATATCTAGGAACAAGCTAGTAGAATGATCTCAATTGAAACCTACAAAAGAAAACATTAACCTGTCTGTTAGGATCCTTGGATCTTTCAGCTGAAAGGAATGCAATCGCCATGAAATAATCATCCCATGATAAGTACCTTGGCAACAATCAAAACCAAAATCTATCATCTTTCTTCTTCCAGATAAAGTTGGAAGCTTTCGAGATTTTGAGGTCTCAGAAAAACAATTTAAAGACAAACCCATTTCGCTTCAAAGGGCTGTAAGGATCGAGAGCCGGGAATCTTCTGGAAAGTGCGGAGATTTCGGTGGAAGCAGCAGCTCTTCGGGGTTTAGGGTTTGATGAGAAGAAGCGAAACCCAAGAGCTGAAATCAAAGCACCGACGATTGCAGAAGCAGAGACGAGTGCGAGATCCCGAGAGCTGTTCATGGAAGCTTCTAAGTCGATTATCAAAGATGTATTCTATTGTGCTGAGCTAAATCTTCTCTGTTCCCTCTTATCAACAGAGAAATTGTAGCGGGAAACTATGAGAGAGAGAGAGAGAGAGAGAGTAAAATCCTATGTTGCATGGGAACGGAAGCGGATTTGCGGAAGCGGAATCGTATAGAAGAGCGAAATTTTTTAAAAAGTTAGGAAACGGAAACGTTTCGGAAGCGTACATTTATATAGGTGTATATATATATTAAAATATAAAATACTACAAATATGATTAAAAATTATATGATCTAAATTTAAAATAACACATTTATTCATTTATAATAATTTTAAATAATTTTATGTTAGAACCGTGACAATATATATAAATCAAGTTCATAAGATGATATTATACTAATTATTTTTAATATTTTGTAAATAATTAACACAGTATATTTGAATATATACAATATATTTTTACTAAACTTCCAATGCATAAATATAATTTATAGTATTAGTTTTAATATTTGTATATTTATATTTTACATTTCACTATTATATAAAAACAAAAACAAGATTTTTTATATTTTTATTTACTTATGACATTGTATCATTTCAAAACGGAAGCGTGATTCCAAAATAGAATCGTAAGCTTCTAACGTGTTTTAAAGAGTTATTTTTGGAAGCATAGTGGAAGCGAGATTCCGAGAGCTTCCACAAGCTTCCGATTCCGATTCTGATTCCGAAGCGGAAAGCGGACATCCGACGTCCGATCAGTCCCTTTTAACAAATATGGATCATTTATTATGGAGATTGTATCCGAAAATGGAAAATCATCAATTTTCTTAGATTATATGGTACATTTGGAAATGAAAAAATAACAAAGTTTTTAGTAATTTAAATATTGATCCCATGGACATGCTGAAATTGGCAGAGAGGTAGTCAATCTACCGTCAATTCCAGAGCGTTGGTGTTTTACTGATGGTTCGTGTAAGGATAACGATATCTTTTCATGACAAGGTTGGTATAACACTTTAGAAGGTTTTGATAGTTTGATGGGAGCAAGGAATGTCAGAGCTATCTCTCTCTCCTTCATTCAGAGGTGGAGGCTTTGATATGGGCAATGTAATGTATGAAAAATTTGCGTTAGTTTCGGATCATATTTGCAACGGATTGTTCTCAACTGGTGAAGATGGTTTCGGAACCAGAGGAATGATCTGCTTTTGCAAGTTATTTGGACGATATCAAGGCCTTGGAAGAAGTCTTCATCAGCTCAGAGATCATTCACGTATCACAAATGCAGAATATGAAGACGGATAGCCTAGCACGAAGTGTCAGGAAACAATTGTATTTTGTTGTTCACATGGATGCAGAGTTACCGTTTTGGCTTACAAAGTCAGGTTGAGCCTCTTTTAAGTTGATGACAAAAAATGATTTATATAGTATTTACTTAGTTTTGTTTTTACATTTTTCACAAAAAATATTTTAAAAAATAATTTTATAAAATTATCATTAGAACATGTATATATAGTTTAATTAGTTTTTATATCGATTTTTCATCCATAAAAAATTAAAATAAAAAAATATGAACTCATGTAACAAATAGATCCACACTTGCAACACAAAAAATTACTAAAAAAATATAACTAAATATATGTGAATTGTATCAATTTAATATAAAGGTAAGAATATACTTTTATCCATAATATTCTTTGGATTTTTTATGACTTGTGTATTTTTTGTGGTTATTTTGCTTTTAAAAAGGTTTTGAAAATAATGAACTTGTGAACAAAATAATATTTTGCCATTTATTCTTATTTGATAAACCTATTAATCTTATCGAGGTTTTTAATTTTATAAAGTATTTAGAAAAATATTTTATATAACTATTAAAGAATTTTAATATTTTGGATAATTTACAAACCAGTTAACCTTATTAACATTTTCTAAAATCCTATAAATGATGAGAATTTTTTTTTTATAAATGTTGTAACTCTTGTTAATGATATAATAGTCAATTTTTACAAAATATATATTAATCATCCCAGATGATTTTAATCTAATGTAAATAATTTGTAAACTATAATGCCTTAGAATTATATGCTTTATATATGTATATTATGACTTATATAGGAAAATAAGCTTTTTTACAACTTTTTATAATAGAAAATAAAGTTATTATTATTATTATTATTATTATTATTATTAATAATTGATAAAGTATTATATAGAATTTCCACAACTACTACCACTAAATACTATAAATGATTATAGCATAATAATATATAAATAATTTGGCGACTAACATTAATTGGTTTTAGGATTGTCATTTTAGATTTGATTAAAATAAATAAAAACTAAAAATCATTGACCAATAAAATTATAAAGATTTTTCTTAAATTGTTTGTATAAGTGACACGGCAGCAGAACAGGAGGATTGAGCGCATGGTCTGATATACTTAGTTGCACCTAATTGTAATATCCGTGTACAAATTGGTTTGATCTTTTTTTAAAAATCATGTGTATTTTTTATTAATGTAGAAGTGTTGTTTATGTAGATATGTGTTGATAGTGATACACATGAGCATTTGGTTTTTGGTTCATTTTTGGTTTTTTTTGTTTGTTCTTCAGTTTTCAATTCTAGAGATTTAGAACTCTTTTAATTGTTGACAAAAAAAAGAAGTTTTTAATTATTTATGAAATTTGACTTAATTATTATTTTCGGTTCATTTCAGATAATAATGTTAGGAACTAGCTAATATTTGATAAAAAAATTAGGGAATTTGCCAAATAATATCATTGAAACTTTGACTTTAAATGCAAAAGTATATCTAAGCTTCAATCAAATGTAAAATTAACTCAAAAGTCTTGTAAAATTACAATTAATCCCTTATGATCAAACAAAAAAACAAGAATTTTTTTTTTACAAATATAACTCTAAAAAGTCTTCTGAAGTTCGGTAATTTTATAAAAAATATATTACATCTTAAAAATAATTTATAAATTTTATAAAAAATATATTTTAGGTAAAAAATTGAAATCATGTAATTATAAACAAATAAAATGATATAAATTAAGATATAGTAAAATTGAATTGTTTTCAACATAGATAAGTGAATGTAGTGAGTTATGGTATTCTTTGGTTTAGGGTTTGGTAACATATGTTGTAGTATTGTATGTATTTTTAGGGTTAAATTTTGGAAGCTTAATATTTTTTTTTGAAAAAATAAATTTTGACTTATATGCGTTTAGTTTTGTGTATATTAAACATTCTATAAGTTGAATTTAAGTTTAATGAATTGTTTGTTTATATTTAGTTAGTTATTTAAGTTTATGGTTTATATTTAGGGTCTATATAACTTTCAGTAAGTGTTCTAGAAGATTTCCAGGAAGTTTGCTTGTTGTTTTTACGTTAGAAGACTTCCAGGAATCTTTCGAATCGAAAATATTTAACATAATTGAAATTTTTTGTCTCACTACACAAAGAAAATTTATACTTTCTCTCCCTTCCTCTCAAATGGCAACATAAATGTACTATTTCTCATTCTAAAATCTCTAATCTCTCTCTAATCTCTTTGAACTTGAAAACACTAAATTTTATATCAATCTCTCACTTTTAGTCTCATGTTTTTCTCACTAATGTTTCTTGTTTTTGCAAGATTTTAATTACATGGTTCTCATCTTCCACTCATTTAAATAAAAATCTATAAATTTGCATACATATTTTTGTATTTTCTATAAAGGTATATCTATTTAACATTCCATTCACTTTCTCTGTTTTGAAGCCAATTGAACATTTTTGAATATGCAGTTTTTCAGATCTGAGTTTGGATATGCAAGTTTTTCAGATCTGAACCAAACTTTGGAAGACTTCTTATTCTTACTTCTCAGTATTCTAAAATATAATGCGCTAGAAGACTTCCTTGAAGTCTTATGCCTTCATGAAAGACTTCCTGGAAATCTTCTAAGGGAGTCTTCTCCCATGCCTACTCTTTCATAACAGATTTGTGCATTTCGGTAAGTCACCATATCTGATTTTTCTTCATTTAGTAACATCTTTTGCATAAAGACTTACCTTTTTCTCAAAATAAAACTCTCCAACCTCTCTCTAATTTCTTGAACTTGAAAACACCAAAATTTATATCAATTTCTCATTTTTTATCTCATGTCTTTTTTAATAATTTATCTTGTTTTTACAGGGTTTTTTATCACATGGTTCTCATCTTCCACTCCTTTAAAGATATATCTAGATTTTTTTGGATATGTACTATTTGTGTTCTTTAAAGTACATGTGTCTCATCTTCCACTTATTTTGAAAGCCATTTGAACATCTTTGGGTTTGCAGTTTTTTCAGATATGAGTCCCACTTTGGAAGACTTCTGGAAAGTCTTCTAACATATAATGTTGTGCTAGAAGTAAGTCTTCTGATGAGTCTTCTCCCATGTCAAATGAAGTCCAAGCTTGTGTTTGTGGAGATGATCTATAATAGTTTTGTTTGTGGTCTGTTTTGTGATTTGTATGTGTACTCTTTTAGTTATGAATTCTTTAATAAATTAGAAAATATATTAATTAAAAAATGTGGTAAATATGTTCATGTCTATAATATTATCATGCCAAAATTACTTGACATTATTAAAGTTATTGATAGAACTTCAATAGCAAAAAATAATAACAAAAAAAAACAATTAGTCAAATTTAATACATCTAGAGGAGAAATCTTCTCAGAAAAAATTAGTCATATTTACAAAAAATCAAACATTATACAAGTTCAAAGATATAACAATTTCATTATACAACTTTTAGGAAGTCTTCTGGAAGACTTCTCGGAAGACTTCACGGAAGACTTCTCAGAAGACTTCCTAGAAGACTGATGTCTTGCATATTTGCATTGTTTTAGCTATTCATTCATAAGCATTTGCATCATATAGATTAGGATTTAGACATGTTTAGGTTGCATTTTGCATGCATAAGTCTCTATTAGGTACTGGAGTGCCAAGTGAAGTTATTGGAGACATTTGGATGTGTTTGGAGCTCAAAAGAGGTGAAAAAGATGATCATTGGACGAGCAAAGCACCGGAGCGACCTTCCCGGAGCGACCCTACGGAGTCGCTGTGTCCCACCTCTCAGAGCGACCTTCCCAGAGCGATAACTCCAAGTCGCTCGCGTTCTCATCACTCGGAGACACGAAGAAACAAGGTCAGAGCGACCACCTCGGAGCGACTAGGCGACATCGCTCCAGCCGGAGCGACCCCAAGGCTCAATCTCAGAGCGACGCCATGAAGTCGCTCGCCTTTTTACCGCTTCGGACATCCGTACATCACCCTGGAGCGACCTCGCAGAGCGACCACCCGAAGTCGCTCCCGAAGCCCAGAGCGACCTCTCGGAGCGACTGGCCGAGGTCGCTCCGCGTTATCAGTGCACGATTTTTATTATTTTCAAGGACCTTTTTGCAATTTATTGTGCACGTTTTTGCACTGAAAAACCTAATGTTTAAGTACTCTTTGTAGCCACCATTGGCAGGATTATCTTGGATCTATTGAAGAACACAAAACTCTCTCAAGAAAAGTGGTCTTTTGGATTTGATTGTTCTTGTGTTCTTGTGATTTTCTTTCTACATCTCTATATGATTCATCTGAAATCCATCATGGGTTTAAGAGGAATCATGGAGATTAGTGAGTAATCACCTTTTGGATTCATGGGTTAGGGTGATTAAGGGTGATTAGGTTAGTTCTAGGATGTTTTAGGTGTAGATCATACTTGTTCCTTGCTAGTAGAGTGATCTTAATGCATCATTTGAGTAGGCCACTCAAAGGGTGATCTCTAGGCATTTCCCACCCAAAAGGTGTTTGATGAAATGCCTGAGTCAACTCTCCTAGGCTTTTAGTGTACTTTGCCAAAGAGATTTGTTGTTAAAGATGCTAAGATAGCTAATAGACTTGTTAGTAATGATTGCTTGCATGTTATTCAACCAAAGACATTTGATGTTTGAGACATGTTAGCAAATGAGCATTCATCTAGACATAGAGCTTGCTTAGAATTGTGTCTAGGCTTAAGGTTAATAGTTTGATTGATTCATTTGTCATCTTTAGTTCGAAACTTGATCACCCAAGGTCCGAAATCCCTATCCCCATGAATTCTCCTTTCCAATAGCTTAAAAATATCATTTTTATTGCTTTGCATTAGCTTTAATCATTAGTTTAAAACCCATCCAATTCACTGATTGCACTTAGATTAGGCAAATACTTGCATTCTCTCTGTATTTGAATCCCTCAGATTTGGTTCGACAACTTACTTCCACTATACTATCATTTGACTTAGGAGCCTCAAAACTCCTAACATCAAATTGGCGCCGTTGCCAAATTCTGAGTTTGATTTGAACATTGAGATTTAGTCATTTGCTTGAGACTAAGTCATTTTTATTTTTGTAAGTTACTGATTCTCTTCTTCACCTCTTTGTGATTTTCAGGTGTATGAACTTGAGGAGCAAGGGTACATCAAACCTTGTTCCAAGAGCCGCAGACATCAGAGCTTTAGAGAGAGAGTGTGCTAGAAAAAGAAGAGAAGAAGAGCAACAAGCTCAACTGCAGCCACTGGAAGCTGCAATGGAAGAACAACAAAATCCTCAGAACCCCAATGGACCTCAACAGCGACCAGCTCGCCCCATTGGTACTTTTGACCGCCCCAACATCCATGGTCCTAGACTTGGAATCCGAGCACCAGCTGTGGCTGCTAACAACTTTGAGATCAAGTCGGGACTGCTAAACTGCATAGAGAACAACAAGTATCATGGTCTGGCTGTGGAGGACCCATTTGATCACTTGGATAAGTTTGACAGCTACTGTGGTATGTCAAAGACTAATGGTGTGTCAGAGGATGCCTTAAAGCTCAAGCTATTCCCTTTCTCTTTGGGGGATAAGGCACGTCAGTGGGAGAAGTCTCTACCAAGTGACTCCATCACCACTTGGGAAGATTGCAAAAGGGCATTCTTGGAGAAGTTCTTCTCTACCTCAAGAACTGCTAAGTTGAGGAATGAGATCTCCAGCTTCCAACAGAAGAACTTGGAAGGATTCAGTGAAGCTTGGGAGAGATTCAATGGTTACCAAGCTCAGTGCCCACACCATGGATTCTCTAAGGAGAGCTTGCTGAGCACATTCTACAGAGGTGCTCTTCCTAAGTACAGAGCCAGACTGGATACAGCTAGCAATGGGTTCTTTTTGGGGAGAACAGAGGAAGAGGCAGAGGCTCTAGTTGACAACATGGTTAAGAGTGATGCAGTCTACAGTGGAGACCATGACAGAAGCAGCAGAGGTGAGGACAATCAAACGAGGAATGAGATAAAGGCTCTTCAGGAGAAGATTGACAAACTCATTGCTGATAAGGCCACACAAGCGCAGGTGAACTTTGTTGGCAACCCAAGCCAGGAGATACCTCCTACTGTCAATGAGGTTGAGGGTTTGGAAGGGCAAGAAGAATTGTGTTTCATCAACAGTAATGGTAGCTGGTACAAGAAGGAACCCAACTTTCAGTACAACAACTACCAACAGAAGCCCTATTCAAACAACCAGCAGAGTGGTTTTCAGCCTCGAAACAACCAGCAGAGCAACTATCAGCCTCAGCAAAACTCCTCTCCTAGCTCCTCTGCCCCTCAACAGAGCAGCACTGATGCCTTACTAAAACAGATCTTGGAGTCTCAGACTAGAAGTGAGAAGCATGTGGGCTATGAACTGAAGAACCTTCACTCCAAGATTGATGGGAGCTACAATGAGCTCAACAACAAATTCACCCACCTCGCTTCTTCTGTCAAGCATTTGGAGAATCAGTTTGCTTCCATGAGCTCCCACCAGAACCGCCAGCAAGGATCTCTACCTGGAAAGTCAGATCAAAACCCCAAGGAAGCAAAAGCTGTCACACTTAGGAGTGGTAAGCAGTTGACTCCTGTAACCTTCACCAAGGATGCTGAGAAACAAGGTGAGGAGGTGGCCATCAACCTAGATGATGAAGTGGTCATTGTTGATGAGAAGACAGATGCTGAGATCTTGGAGAAGATTGTGAAAGCCAAGGGTAAAGGAAAGGTTGGAGAAGAGAAGAAAACAACAAAAGATGGTGAATCTGCTGCTCCAGCTAGTGAGAGCTCTCCAGTCCCCCCTCCCTATGAACCAAAGCTTCCATTCCCTGGTAGATTCAAGAAGCAGCTGCTACAGAAGTACAAGGCTTTGTTTGAGAAGCAGATGAGTGAAGCTCAGGTTACAATGCCCATCATTGATGCTTTCATGCTGATTCCTCAATACAGCAAACTCCTGAAAGATGTTGTAGCTGCTAAGAAGAAGGAGATGGAGGGAATGATGGTTCTGAGTCATGAGTGCAATGCCATCATTCAGAGGCTTGATGCTCCAGAGAAGCTAGAGGATCCAGGATGCTTCACACTCCCTTGTGCTCTTGGACCTATGGTATTTGAGAAATGTCTCTGCGATTTGGGAGCTAGTGTCAGCTTGATGCCTTTGTCTGTGGCAAAGAAGCTTGGTTTCACTCAATACAAGAAGTGTAGACTCTCTCTGGTGTTGGCTGATCGTTCAGTGAAGTACCCTGTGGGCATCCTAGAGAACCTTCCTGTGAAGATTGGAAGGTATGAGATACCTACAGATTTTGTGGTGCTTGAGATGGGTGAGGAGGCTCAAGACCCATTGATTCTTGGAAGGCCATTCTTAGCTACTGCGGGAGCTATTGTGAATGTGAAGGAAGGCAAGATTGACCTCCATTTGGGCAAGGAGAACATCCTCCACTTTGACATCAAGGAGAAAATGAGGAACCCCACTGTGTTTGGACAAGCCTTCATCATTGAAGAAATGGGCCCTCATGCTGATGATCACCTTGGTGAGCTACCACCTGAGGAAGATGGGGTGCCAACTCCACTTTCTGCACCTACCCCAGCCTGATCCAAAGGAGGCAAAGTCAAGCTAGAGACTTAAAACAAGCTCACTTGGGAGGAAGTCCCATGAGTATCCTTGTATATATTGCATTAGTATTTACATTTTCATCTTACTGCATAAAACAATGGGAAAATGAAGTTGTTTGCAGATGTGGAGCAGAAACTCGGACGTCAGAGCGAGGTCATGGAGCGAGGGAGAGAAGTCGCTCCAGCTGGGAGCGACTTGCCCACAGCGACCCCCAGAGGTCGCTCGTGTCCTCCGGAGCGAAACTGACCATGGAGCGAGGTCTCCGCAGCGACGTCACGAGGTCGCTCCAACTGGGAGCGACCTGTCACAGCGACCCTTACACCTCGCTCCCGTCTCAGGTAACTGGAAACTTCCCTTCTCCCATCTTTTCTTTGTATTTCACATTTCCATTGGGTACCTCACTCACACAGAGGCTGTGTGATTTAAGTGTGGGGGAGGTACCAAGTATTTGATCATGTTTGTTTTCATGATTTTGAGTCTCATGCATTGTATATTACATTCTTATTTGCATAGAAAAATCCAAAAAAAAAATAAAAAAATTTGAAAAACACAAAAAGAATCATTTAGTTGCATCATTTGCATTTTTAGGATTGAGTCTAGAAGCATATAGGTTGCATTCATGCATTAGGGGGATTTCAACCTTGTAAAGAGCTCATGCTAAGTACTGAATTTGTTGACCTTTGTAATCATGACAAGTAGCTTGAGCACCCTTTAGAAAGCTTGTAAACTTCGCGCCTTGAATGCTCCTCTTGAAACTCATTTGACTGTTGATACTCTCTCTTTGAAGCAAGCTCCTGTTTTAATGTCTCTTGCATATGGTCTCTTGTGTACTAAGTCATGGATATACACACTTGAGTTGTCCCATCCTTTTTACCAATCTTCTTGACAAACTCAAGTGGTACTCCACTCCCAAAACCCATACCTCCTTTTTAAACCATCATTATTTGTTGAGTGAGGCCTCTTTGGAAAGCTTTACATGTGCATAATGTTGAGAGTATTGGGAACGACAATGCTTAGTCTCCATTCTTGCTAGATTAGTCACTCTATTGTCTAGCTATAGGAAGGGGGTGAGTGTTGTGATTGTGATTTGGGAATATGAAAGGTTTGACTCTTTGTGCTTAAATGATTAGTCTTTTTGGGATAAGTGGAGAAGTATCTAGCTCTTATTGTGAAAAGTCTTGGCCCCCAAATATAAAAAAATATAAAAAAATATAAAAAAAAAAAGAAAAAAAAAAGAGAATAAAAAGGGGGCTAGCAAAGTTGTTAGGAGCTGAGATTTGTTTTAAAATTGTGAAAATCCCTTATTGATTTCAAAAAGAAAGAGTCTGATGTGAAGAATGTTCTTGGGATCTTTTGGTGAGAGATGTGAGTTGGGTTTGACATTGAGGAATAATTGAATATCTTGTGTGTTTGGGAAAGGGTAGAACAATGGAGATTGAGCATTGTATGCATGAGTTGATCCCTTTCTTAGATATATTATGTGTAATGTCAAAGCTACTTTGTTTTGAGAGTAAACCACCTTAAAAGATCATTTTGAACCTCTGATTTCACTTGCATTAAGGCTTTTGTCTTACCAAACCAAATGACTTGGACCAGTTGACCATGTGTGAGATGTCTATTGAGTTGCTTCATAAATGTTAGAGAGATGTGGATTTGTGGTTTGTGGATGCATGATTAATGAGTGTAGAGATCAAAGGAGCTGAGATAGGCCTAGAGAAGTTAGAGATGGATAAAATCTTTGCTCTTGCTATTTGGTATGATTATGCAAGGTTGTTAGGTTGAGAACTAAGAAGAGTTTCTTTTGGTTATGAGTCCCCACCTTCAAGCTTCTTCTCCTTGGTTCTTGAAAGTTTACTTGTGGACAAGTAAAGGACTAGTGTGGGGAGTTGATGTCTTGCATATTTGCATTGTTTTAGCTATTCATTCATAAGCATTTGCATCATATAGATTAGGATTTAGACATGTTTAGGTTGCATTTTGCATGCATAAGTCTCTATTAGGTACTGGAGTGCCAAGTGAAGTTATTGGAGACATTTGGATGTGTTTGGAGCTCAAAAGAGGTGAAAAAGATGATCATTGGACGAGCAAAGCACCGGAGCGACCTTCCCGGAGCGACCCTACGGAGTCGCTGTGTCCCACCTCTCAGAGCGACCTTCCCAGAGCGATAACTCCAAGTCGCTCGCGTTCTCATCACTCGGAGACACGAAGAAACAAGGTCAGAGCGACCACCTCGGAGCGACTAGGCGACATCGCTCCAGCCGGAGCGACCCCAAGGCTCAATCTCAGAGCGACGCCATGAAGTCGCTCGCCTTTTTACCGCTTCGGACATCCGTACATCACCCTGGAGCGACCTCGCAGAGCGACCACCCGAAGTCGCTCCCGAAGCCCAGAGCGACCTCTCGGAGCGACTGGCCGAGGTCGCTCCGCGTTATCAGTGCACGATTTTTATTATTTTCAAGGACCTTTTTGCAATTTATTGTGCACGTTTTTGCACTGAAAAACCTAATGTTTAAGTACTCTTTGTAGCCACCATTGGCAGGATTATCTTGGATCTATTGAAGAACACAAAACTCTCTCAAGAAAAGTGGTCTTTTGGATTTGATTGTTCTTGTGTTCTTGTGATTTTCTTTCTACATCTCTATATGATTCATCTGAAATCCATCATGGGTTTAAGAGGAATCATGGAGATTAGTGAGTAATCACCTTTTGGATTCATGGGTTAGGGTGATTAAGGGTGATTAGGTTAGTTCTAGGATGTTTTAGGTGTAGATCATACTTGTTCCTTGCTAGTAGAGTGATCTTAATGCATCATTTGAGTAGGCCACTCAAAGGGTGATCTCTAGGCATTTCCCACCCAAAAGGTGTTTGATGAAATGCCTGAGTCAACTCTCCTAGGCTTTTAGTGTACTTTGCCAAAGAGATTTGTTGTTAAAGATGCTAAGATAGCTAATAGACTTGTTAGTAATGATTGCTTGCATGTTATTCAACCAAAGACATTTGATGTTTGAGACATGTTAGCAAATGAGCATTCATCTAGACATAGAGCTTGCTTAGAATTGTGTCTAGGCTTAAGGTTAATAGTTTGATTGATTCATTTGTCATCTTTAGTTCGAAACTTGATCACCCAAGGTCCGAAATCCCTATCCCCATGAATTCTCCTTTCCAATAGCTTAAAAATATCATTTTTATTGCTTTGCATTAGCTTTAATCATTAGTTTAAAACCCATCCAATTCACTGATTGCACTTAGATTAGGCAAATACTTGCATTCTCTCTGTATTTGAATCCCTCAGATTTGGTTCGACAACTTACTTCCACTATACTATCATTTGACTTAGGAGCCTCAAAACTCCTAACATCAAAGACTTCTCGGAAGACTTCCTAGAACACTTCTCGGAAGACTTCCCAGAAAACTTATATTTAAAGCGGAAAATTAAAATATAAGCGAATTAACTAATATTTATCACCAATTAAGTTATAAATCTCATTCAGTAGTTCTAATATTAACTAATATACATGAATTAACAAGAAATGTTAGAAATATTTTGTAGTCTTAGAGAGAATGAAAATTTATTAAATATTTACGTAGAAGACTTTCACGGAAGACTTATAGGAGGTCTTCCATTTAGGTCATTTGTGCAATTGAAATTTTTCAAATGAAGACTTCCAGAGCAGTATATTTTACAGCTGACTTACATGGAAGTCTTTTTGAAAAAATCTTGAAAATACCAGAGAAGACCTCCCGGTAAGTCTTCTAGGATAAACATGTTAGTTTTGCAATTTGCCGAATTGTGTCACAAATATAAATTTTTATAGAAGACTTACATTGAATTCTTTCACCAGAAAAAAATAAAATTTAAATATTATATTTAACTAGACTACTTCCATGTATGTCATCTCATGTTACTTTTGCAATTGAAAAATAAAAATAAAATATTTAATTTTAATTAGACGACTTCCATTTAAGTCTTCCGGCAGTTCTATGATAACCAAGGTTTGACCAAAATCTCGGAATAAAATTCTGGAAGACTTCCGCGTAAGTTGTCTCCGGAAGACTTATATGAAAGTCGTCTAGTTAAAATTAAATATTTACGTTTTATTTTTTCAATTACAAAATTAACATGAACGACTTTCATTGACAGTGAGAAGACTTCCACCGAGAGTTCGAAAGACTTACATGGAAGTCTTCTGGCAGAAAACTTTCGTGTAAGTCGTCTAGAGAAAGTTAAGTTTCTGACACAATCCGATCAATTGAAAAACTAATGTGTTTATCCTAGATGACTTACTGGGATGGGAAGTATTCTCTGGTATTTTCGAGATTTTTTTGTTAACAACGAAAAGTTGGAAGACTTCTACAGAAGCCGTCTCGAAAAACACAAACATAAAGTCAATTACAAAAGTAACCTCTACATTGACCAGAATACTTCCGTATAAGTCTTCTACGACCAGAAGACTTATGTGTAAGTATTCTGATGAATAGATCTGAAAAAAAAATCAATTTCATACTTCAACCAGTGAGATAACTTGATTAGATTCTCCTAACACACATAACTTCACCAAGAAACAGACTCACTTGTTAATGACCAAGAATCATGAGTTTGAACCTTACAAAGTCTAGAATCCAAATTTTGGATTTTTGGATGAATGTAGTGAGAAAGTGAAAGAGATGTGGTTTTGAGCATAAGAAATGAGATAGGAGGACTGAAAATCGATTTTATGTGCATTAAGAACTTCAAATTGTTTGTTCATGATTATTGATGTATTGACAGCAATGACAATATTGTAAATACTAGATGAAAATGAGGATGATAGAGCAATATATTCATTTTCGGAAAAAGAAAGAAATAATGTAATGGCATTTTTGTAAATAATGTAATTGCATTTTTGTTAATAATCCGAACTTTTGGGGTGAATAAGGCAAATAAAGTTTTCAAAAAAATCATGGGTTACTTTTGTATTTGACTTTGAGTTTTGAGTCATATTTCCTAAAAGCCCTAAACAATTTGGTCCAATTTGGTTTCAATTTTTAAGATAATTTCAGATAACTTGGGTAAAGATGTTTTCATATCTTTCAGATAAATATCTGTTAATTCGGACAAATTTATATATTTTGGAGAAAAATATTCAGATAACTATTTTTGGATATTCAGATAACTTTAAATAATTCGTATAAAAATATTCAAGTTATCCAGTATTTTTGGTTAGTTCGGTTTAAAAGTAATATTTTCAAATATTTAGTATTTTTAAAACTAAATATAATTAACAGTTTTAGGTATATGAATTTTATTTCGAGTATCCATTTGGTTCTTGATCTGGTTCTAGTTCAGTTTTGGTATTTTGTTCCAGAGATATAAGAACTGTTTGGATATAGGTTCAATTTTATTATGTTCGACTTTTTAGTTCTCGGTTTATATGCACATGCTTATCTGTTGATTTGGTCCCTGACCAAAAGATACCAATGTGGTTGGTCATGTTTGGTTATATTTTTTTGCATATTATTCAGGTTATCCACTTTTTTCGTATACTTCGGTTTATGAGTAATACTTTTAAACAATTTGTATTTTTAAAAATAAATATAAGAAATATTATCAAGTATATATATTTTATTTCAGGTATTTATTTGTTTTTCTCTTTGATTCTACTTCAATTTTTTTTTCGGTTTCAGAGATATAGGAAGTTTGGGCTTATCTTCTATATGATCCAACAAACCACAAAGTAGTCGTGAGAACAGACGTAGTCTTTGATGAAGACAAAGGTTGGAAGTGGAATGCAATCAGAGAAGAAACATGTGAACCCGGTTTGATAACATTTGGTGTTCGTGGAGAGATTGGAAAGGAAGTTATTAGCAATAAAAACGATAGTAATGGCAGCGAATAGTGCAGTGAAGAAGATGAAGTCTTGAGCGATGTAGAAGATAGAGCAGCTGATCTTGAGAAGATCAACAAGGCAGAGCACAAAACCCGCTTACCTGGATGATTATGTGCTGCTATTTGAGATTCTTGAAACAGACCGGATCCTTCTTTTGATCAACGAAGAACCATGAGATTGGAATGAGGCAAAGAAAGAGAAGGTGTGGAGGGACGCCTGTGAGGAATAAATCTTGTGCATAAAGAAAAAATAAGACTTGGACTCTAGTTGATCTACTTGATGGCTGCAAAGCAATTGGATTAAAGTGGGTAGTTAAAGTAAAACGCAATGCAGATGGGAGTATCAACAAGTACAAAGCTAGACAAGTAGCGAAAGGTTACATTCAAAGACATGGTGTGGACTTTGAGGAAGTATTTTCTCCTGTGGCAAGAATAGAAACTGTACGAGTGATCATTGCGTTGGCTTCATTGAATGGGTGGGAAATACAATATCTCGATGTATAACCCGCATTCCTATATAATGAACTCATAGAAGAAGTTTTTGTGTCTCAACCCAAACATTTCAAGTTCAAAGGTAGTGAAAGCAAAGTGTATAAGTTGCACAAAGCCCTTTACGGCTTGAAGCAAGCACCAAGAACGTGGAACATCAAGCTTAAACAGATTCTTAAAGAATTTGGCTTCACAAAATTCTCTAAGGAACCATCACTATTTCATAGACGAACAAAGCGGTCACACCTTCTTGTAACAGTTTATCACGGGTTCAAATCTAGTTGATATACAAGAATTCAAGATGGAGATGGAAACTAAGTTTGAGATGGGTGATCTGGGAACGCTTAACTACTATCTCAGGGTTGAAGTAATACAACTTGAAAATGTCGTGATTCTGAAACAAGGGATATACGCGACCAAAATATTTGAAGAAGCATGGATGGAGAGTGCAACGCCGTCCATATACCAATGGACCCATGACTAAAACTATCAAGAGCACCATAAGAAGAAGCAATTAACGAAAAGAAGTTTCTAAGGAACATAAGATACTTACGGTAATTGATTCATACTAGGCCTGATCTCGCCAATGTGTTGGTGTCCTGAGTCGCTATATGCAATCCTAAAGCATCACATGGAGTCGCATTAAAGCTTGTGTTGTGATCTCGAGTTCTATTACAGAAACGATGGTACGAAAGAGCTTGTAGGGGGGAAATATTTATATCTTAAAGTTAACTTAGGCTATAAAATTATCATAATGAGTTTAGGATTATAAAGAGAGTCGTTGTTCCTGATCCTGCTTTGCTCTTTCCTTGTGCCTATTTCGTTTTGGGGGGTTATGAAGATTTAGAGATTATTTAAAATATATGTGTTTCTAATGAGTTTAAAAAATTATAAATGCTATATAAAGAGATACTATGATGTAATATAACTTATAAGTTTGAGTTTGTGAGTTTTATTTTCTGAGTGAGTTTTCTAAAGAAATAAAGATATTGTGTTCTTACTCTTGGATACAAGTGATTAGATTCAGTATAAACTCAAGTCTAAATCTACAAGATGAATCCTTCCAACTGATATTATCATGCTTATTCCAACAGATACATCTCTTGGTGTTACCACTTGTTTCATATTTGACGAACTATACCTAAACTTTAAAGTGTGATGTGCGTTAAAATGAAACAAACTACACATATATTGGTTATCACGGGTCATTACATACTCTATATGTTTCATTATAAATTTCATTTTATCATTTTTCTTGTTTTAAAATTAGTGACATTCTATATTTTCAATGCAAATTTTCATATATATTCTGTTTATTACTCTTTCAACTAACCAATAGATATTTATTTAAATTATTTTAATTTAAATAATTATGCATTAAATAAAAGTACATTTCTATATTATATTAATTTTTTAATCTATGTAAAATATGTCAAAATACATTTATTATGAAACAGATAGAGTAATGTATACGATATGTTTGAAAATTTTGAAGGATAATGATACTTGTTTGTGATAACAACAAGAAACAAATCAATACAAAAACATAGAAAGCATTAACTACGTTTTTATCTTATACACAACTCAGAAGAAGCTCGTTTAAACTTCATAGCAAGAACTTGATTAAATGACTAAAATATCCGTACTTAGTAGTATAATAAGCTTGTTAGCTTTTCAAACCCACGTGCATCTCCAATTATTACACAACCCACATCCTCATTTTCCATATCTTTATAGAAAAAAGAAACATATATATGTTTACCACCCTATATATAATCCCAAAGTTATTAGTTATAATAGCATTTGAAATGAGAAAGATGATGAAAAGTGAAAAGGGTTTCTTTGAAAAGCCTCTCATGCTTCAGTAACGTGATCCGTTATAAGATCCCATCTTCTCTGTCATTGCTCCAACGGAAAATTTCTCTACAGCTTGATTAAATTTATTTGTCGACTCTACCCTCATTTCACCAAACTACCCCTCCATCGACCATCATTCTCTCTTTCCCAAGAGCCCCGGTGTGTTTACAAAACCAACAAAGAAATTGCAATCTGAACTTATGAGTTATATGTCACTAATATCATAACTAAGCGTTGTGTATAAGACACATGTTTCGTTTGCATTTACATACGATATTATTTAAACATAAACGCAAACATAAGTAAACAAAAGTTTCCATGAAATTCATAATATAAAACTATCTGAAACTTAGGACTTTGGTGACTCCTTATCGTGAATCTTAGTAAAAACTCCCAAATTTACAGATTTTTCGTACTATACTCATAAATTCTATACATGTTTTATTAAATTTAAGTCGGAACAGTTCCTTCCAAATTCGTTCGAAACGGATTATAACCAATGTTTAAAATTACATAAAATACATTTAAAATTAATAATTATTGACCAAAATACTCAAAATATAAATTCTTTAAAAATATAATAAAAATAAGTCAAACTAACTAAAATTATTTGAAATAACAAAAATAAAATTAATTAATCAATTTAAATACGTTAAAATATCTAAATTACACTAATATATGTGAAATGATTAGTAGATTTAACTAATTTTACATGTTTTACGATCCTAGTTTGAATTTTTGGTTCGATTCGAATTGTATTAGAACCAAAAAAGACATAGCTATTAGATTACATTCGGATAATTTTTATAATAGTTCGAATTCAATTTTAATTTTTCAGTTTGGATTTGGTTTGATTTTGGGGTTTAGTTAAAAACACCAAGACTTATTACTCTACACTATTTAAACTATTTCCTACGTGAAAGTGATTGACAAATTGCAAACGAAATATAGGAATAATATTTAAATGTGTAGGTTTACATTTACACTGATCTTTAAGAAACATCATGCTAGATGAGAATAATGATGGCTATGTTGGAAAACCAATTTTGTCACCGTTTTATATAACTAATTATTAGTTCATATTATGATTTTCCTCTTACAGACATAGATTAAAATGTCATAATGGTAAATATTAATTCGCTTATAAGATAAATTAAATGGGTGTTTTAAAAAACTAACTCCTAATCGTTGTACAATCAAATCATTTCGTCTTACCGATCGGGATTGTCAATGGAGCCAGAGCTAACAACAAATTCACGTAATGATGGTACGGCGGTCGTTTGTTAGATGATTATCTAGATATTCATTCTATAATACAATATTTTCAAATTACCCAAAAGATATACTAGGGATGTAAATGGTTAAGTGGCTGAGATTGGGGGTAAAGCGCTATACAATATTAGTAATGTGGAAGTGAAAATTTTACATTGGCTGAACTTTTGTAGTGTCTATTAAATTTCTCTTTAATATCTAGCTAGGTGACATTTACAAGTTATAAATTGTATGATGAAAAATACATATAACTTACTTTCCTTAGATATTTTTCATTTTAGTATTTCTTTATTTAATAAAAAAATTATATATCTAGATCCTTTGTTATTTAAATATAGAAAAACACAGAGTTGATTCCACAACTATCAATTTCAGAGTTAGCAAAAAAAAAAACTATCAATTTCAACTAGATTCCACGACTATTATTTTGAATACAACCATCAAAACAAAGGGTGCAATCGTCATTTCGACGGATATATATCTGCACAGATACGAAGCAGCTACAGCTTACATATAAAGTTGATTGGTAATGCCACTCTCCACTTATTGAAAACTGCAGCCTTTTAGCTCCCAACCAAAAACAAAACCAAAAAATGGCTGAACAACAAGATCATCACAAAGAGCTTCAGCTTTTGCCTCCTCCACCGTCGACGGAATCTCCGGTTAGGAAACTCCGAGCAACAGTTATAACAACCGATCACCACCATTCCTCATCCATGATCCACCATGATCTCGACCTCAAACTCTCCATCAGCCTCAGCACAATTCCAACGGCGACGGTGGAGCATCTAAGCGATGGCGGAGGAGGAGGTGGTGGTGTGGAGGACCTGAAGTGGCAGGCAGCGGAGCAGATAAGACTAGCGGCGATAGAGAAAGCTTACGCGGAGAGAGTCAGAGAGCTGACTCGCCGTGAGATGGAGATGGCTCAAGCTGAATTTGCTCGTGCAAGGTAAGGATGCTTGAAGTATACGTAGTTCCGGTTTAGTTTATTTTGGTTTGGTTAACGGTTTTTGAATTTGGGATCAGGGTGATATGGCAGAAGGCTAGGGAGGGGGTGGAGAGAGCGGAAAGGATGAAGGAGAGATCAATGACAAAGATCGATACGACTTGCTTGGAGATCACTTGCCACTCTTGCAGGCAACGGTTTAGGCCTTAATTTATGCATTTAATTGTTTCTATTAACTATTGTTATTATAAACGAAATTTGAATACTTGTTTAATTAGTATGATAAAATAATTTCGAAAAAGAGAGAAATTCTTTTGTTTAAATCATTTCTTTGTTGTTATTTTCCCATAACAAATTTGTGGCAAAGAGTTTGTGTTCATTTTCGAGTTTGGTAATACTTGTCCTTGCTTTTGTTTTCTTGAAATCGAAGGAAAACTATATGTCTAGATCGATAAGATATTCACTAAACGTTCTCTTGGTTATTTTCATGAACTAGTAATTACATAAGTTTTTCTTTTCTTTCTTAGCTCAACATAATCTTTTCGGAGCTGACTCTTAATTTAGATAGTACTATAATTTTTTAAATAAATTACATGGCATTTGTGTATAATTGTAGATGTACTAAAATAAAATTAATTACGGAGGTTACATTAACCATGTAAATTTTGCAAAGTCAGCTATATACATTAATAATATTGAGTAATAAACTCGAAGTATGTCGCTAATTAGCCACCAGAACAAACCTAATTAGTGTGATCAGTTAGTTGAATCTTGATATTAAAGTAACATGAGATATAGAGTAAATGATTAACAATTACTGCAGCGTATATAATAAACGACGAGGGAAACAGAAAACAATGAACGATTTGTATGGTTAGTAATTTAGGAGTTTCAACCCGGATATCAGTTCGGTTTCTGTTTTTTTTATTCGATATTTCGATTAGTAAATTACAACTACCTTTCTAAATTTATATTTACTTCGGATTGGTTTGGTTTATATACAGTCGATTTTCGGTTTACTTGGTTTTATACCAAAAACATAATTATGTAGTTTGAGATCATATTACATAAATTTTAGAATTTTAGAGTCATGTTAACAATATAATCATTTATTAAAAAATATTATATGTTTAAATAAAAGAACAAAAAATTTAAAAAATGCTTCTACCATCTAATAAAATAATCAAATTTATAATTAAAATCAAAACTCAAAATTAAAAAAAAAAAGAAAAGAAGCATGAAAGATTTTTTTTTTCTTTTCTTTCATGTTTAGTGTTCACAAGAGTTATGTTTCTTCGATTAACACAAAACTGTGTTTTTTTATAAATAAATAAAAAGTTGCGAAAAATTTACACTAATTATTGTCCATCAAATTTATAATCTTCACATCAATTTACTCAATGTTAAAATAAAGCAAAATAATCAAAAAAAGAAAAGACTAAGAATTTTTAAGGTTTTGGATTTCCGGGATCAAATATTTCAGCCCCATACGGATATTTCTAAATTTTGATTTGGGTTCGATTCGGATCTTTGCTGGTTTTGTTCGGGTTCAGATAACTCATTTGAATTATTTTAAAAATTATAGAATTCATTATATATTTTAAATTTCTAAAAATCTATAAACAAAATAATATATTACATATAAATTTAAATAACATATGTCAAAATACCTAAACTTAACATCTAAATTGGTTTGGTTTAAATTTTTGGATAGATAATCAATAACTATTTTAAGTATTTTGGTGTTTTTTGAACTATTTAAGATATTTACTTTCGAGTATTTGTATATATTATCAAGTATTTAAACCAACTTAAGTATCATATATATTTTAGATGTTTTATACACATTAAATCTAAAATAGTTAATATATATATACGTATATAAATCTATTTCGGATACATTCGGGTATCTGAAATATTTTGGTTTGAATCGGACTCGGCTTTAGTTCTCTAAATACAAAAAAAAATTGAATAATTCAGATACTTAATTTCCGTTCATATTTGGTACTATTTTTTCGGATCAAGATCGGTTCGATTGTTCATATTTGGTTTTTTTTGCCCAGACTTAATATTGACATGAAAAACAAATAGCAATATATTTTTGAAAAATACATCCGCGTACAAGTCAAAGTTTAGTATACATTAAATTACAAAATGTAATATCTTATAGGGTCAATAACAGCTTGTAGTTTCCTTTTTTTTTTATAACTCTGGTATCTGGGCAGCCACATTCCCAACTATCCTCCGAAGGGGGTCCAGCGCTCTAACGGAAAGGATGTTAAATCCGTTGTGGCCAAGGCTCGAACCATAGTTTCCTGTTATTTGATAATATACAAAATTCGTGGAAACGAAAATGATATGGACTGATCCAGATATTTTAGTACAGTAGCAAGAAAACTTAAATAATACCTTACGTATATTCATGTAGTTTTTAGATTTATTTTCTGCATAGACTTTTGGTACATTAGGTGGTGAGATGACTCGATCTAGCTATATATACTGTCTAGTGTTTAAGACTTTATGCCAACTGTAAAAATATCGAAACACTTCTAGCCAAAACGATTATATAATGGGTAATATTAATAAAATAACATATGATTCTCAAAACATTATATATATATATATATATATATAATAGCAATACGATAGTATAACCGTATATATGGTTGAAATGCATGATTTAAAACCTCAAATAGTTTAAAACTCAAATCCCGATAACCGTTTACCATATGTTCATCAACTGCCATATTAATTACAGCCGGATTAAGTTTGTCATATATTGTATAGAAGTTTTATATGTAATTCGATTAATATGCGAGCTCGTAAAAATAAAGATAAACGACTTCAAAGATCATGAGAAAATATAAAATGATCAAAAGCATATTGTCATTGTCTTATATTTTGTCACTTATAGGACAATCATTTATCTTTGGAGCTCAATAGATATTTCCTTTGTTTGATATTCTCGTTTTTATTTTGATGAACAGTTGTTTAATTTTGTTTGACATTTCGGAAGCTATAATATCTTTCTTTTAAATGAAATTAATTATGCAGTGTAAGGATCTCGAAGGAACAAACTCCAATTCCAAGAAAAATACACATAGATGATATATAACTGGATGACAAAAAGATGATATATAATTGAAATAGATTCGAACAATCAGATCTATGTGTTGATAAACATATTCCATAAAATTAGTTGGTTGGATCTAGTTCCTTTGGAAATCAGATTTATAGTAAAAAAAAGAAGGTATAAAATAAAAAATGCTAAAAATGATTTCATGAGACCCTAGAGTGTAGAGAGCTTCACTGTTTCTCGTTCGACGTACGTAATAAAGATCTCTTTATTAGAAAATGTTAAAATTTGCAACAATATAATCTTTTCTCAAAATGACGAACACAAATATTGATCTATTATATGTATCATCGTTGTTGAAGAGTTGAAGTAGTTCAACTCATTTAAATTATTTTAAAGACTTCACATGCATGAAAATATTAAGTTTTACGGCTGACACAAATCATCGATTGTAAAATAACGAAAGGGATTAGATTTTCTACTCTCAGTTTGTTTACTATTGATTCTCCTTAAGTAATTTCATTTTCTACCTCTCTAAAATTATACATTCGTTCTCGTTTCTGTTTCATTGATATAAGTTTTTGTTTTGGGTTTTAAACTTGTTCTGTGAATTATATCAATTTAAAAAATGAACATCTGTAAAAATTAGTTCTACTCCAGATACTTAGGTTAGTATTCAAATCTAATATATCAAACTGTTATAAAATATAATCGCAGATTCGAAATATAAATATATGTCTAGTATATATTCCCAGTTCGGTCTAAAAACCATCTAATTCTAGAACAACAAAATATTACTTATTTCATTGACATATGCTTTTGAGATTTAGTTACTTAAGAACATACCGATAAAATACATATATAATACTTTACCATTATATTATATGTAAGCTATTGTATAAGCTAAGAACTGTTTGATTTAAATGATAATCCAGAAAATTTATAATAAATAATTTAAACCTCTCATTGTTACAACTATAATAGCTAGATAGGGTATTAGAGATATATAAATATTAGACGAATGATCAAATCTCTCATTTTTGGAACAAACTCAAAGAAGGTAATTAAAATATTATTATGATATTTTCACTGAAAGCTTTTTAGAATAAAAATAAGACTAAATTATTTAATGCGAATGAAATAATATATATATATATAATGCTTCCTTTATTAAAATAATTTGTATACATAAAAGTATATACATTAGAGTAAGCAAATAAATCAAAACCAATAACTTTTGTTTATTTAAAATCATGGTTTTGGTAAATAAATCAAAACAATTATTTGATTTACTTTATATTGTATATAATTAAATTTTAGTGATATTGACATATATATATATATTTTATATTTTATATAAATATATAATATTAACACTTCCTACTCATATGATTTTATTAACATATATATATTTGATGTAAAAAACCTTAAACCGTTAATCACATAAATTTAAATGTGAGATTTTTCAATACAAATTTTAAAATTAAAATATTAAGATTTCAATATTTTTATATAGTAGATAATAAGAATATCTATAAATGAGACTTCATATTCATATGATTTATGATCATTTATATATTTTTTTAACAAAAAAAATCAAATAAACCATTGATCACAAAAATTTTAATGTGTGACTTCTATAATTTTTAGTAATTTATAGTCGTTTAAAAAAAATTAAAATATTACATATAAGAAAATATATAATTTTTTATTATATGCTAAATGTGATTGTTTAATTTCTTTAGTAATATAAATAAAAGAGAGAGGGTACAAATTACATATCATGCATCAAAAAGTACCCAAATTGGATACAAAAATACCTCTCAAATATTACATATTTTAGGACAATTGACCAGAACCATACAATTTTTTTTGTTACTGGCATTTTTTTTATATCATGCGTGCCAGTTTTTTACGTTATGAGAAAAAAGTATTTATAAGATTGCCATTACTTTTAATGTCACATAAGCAAAAATCTGGAGCCATGTAGGAATTCGGTTTCATGTTTTCATTAAGTCAGCCATAAAGCGCAACATGGATCGTTACGGCTAAGTTAGTGTTACGTTGTGGCTGAATTAAACAACGTGACTGACTTAAGAGAAAACGGCTGACTTAAGGAGTAAGTCAGCCGTTAGTGGCGGCTGATTTACAGAAATCTGGCTAATTTATGCGATAACGGCTGAGTTAAGTACACAAGGTATGAGTGAATTATACATCAGTGGTGTGATTTCTAAAAAAAATGGCTGAGTTGTTGTTAAGACACGACTGAGTTATGTTTCCCAACTGAGTTAAAGAACATCGAGTGGCTGAATTATTAAATTTACGGCTGATTTTTGGGAGGTTGTTACGGTTGAGTTATATTTAATCAGCCGTAATTGGATGGATTAACACCAACTCAGCTTAGTTACGGCTGGCTTATTAGCGAAGAAATAATTACTAGAATATCATTCGTTTGACGGTTGATTTATTTGAAGATACGGCTTACTTATTATTTTCCATTATAATTACAACTGATTTTTTAGCAAAACTTTAATTACTAAAATAGTATTCACGTTTCGGCTGGCTTACATTTTACATGATGGTTGATTTATCAAGGCTGAGTTATATATTCGTGTGGCGGCTTACTAACCCATTTTTCATGTCATTCGCCATGTCATCTACTCAAATTTGCCATGTCATCACTAATATTATAACAGTAAAATAAGGTCTCTGTTATTCTTCATTCTTCATCTTCTTTATTTATCTTCTTCATCTTCCAATATCTTATGGATCTCGTAATTATTGTTTCTGCAATTGGGTCTAAAAACATAGATTTAAAAAATTGAAAATTTGAGACAAGTCTACTGCAGTCGTCATTGTTATCAATGATGATCGATTAAAGAAGAAGTTTCCTCTCATCCAGTGTCATGTATGGCGGTCCGACATCCTGTTACTTCCTCCCTCATTGAATTCTTCGTCTTGTAGAAGAAGAAAGACTCAAAGAGAGAGATGAAGAAGCTAAATCCCGTAAATTATAAGAAAATGAGAGAGTTGAACAAAAAAATTAAGAAAAGAAGACAAAGACGATGCTGAATTTGAAAGTTGATTTTATATGTTTGATGATATGTAACTTTAGTTCATACAGTGAGTCTCCAACATATATGTTATGACTGAATTATGCATATATTACAACTGAGTTATGCATACATTACGGTTGAGTTATGCATAAGTTACAGCTGAGTTTATAATTTTTATAACTTTATAGTTCTATAGTTCAAGGTTTGATGTTTGAATTTAAGAAAAAAATAAAGTTTTAATATTGTTTTCAAAAATAAACTTTACAATTTTATAACTTTATAGTTCTATAATTTAGGGTTTGAGGTTCAAATTTTTAAAAGGATTAAAGTTTTAATATTGTGTTCAAAGTTGAAGAAATGATTTTGTTACCACCCAAAAAAAAATTCCCGTCCAAATACGAAACATCGCGAAACAAATTACACTCGACGGCTGAGTTATAGGAACATTACGGCTGAGTTATAATTAAAATATGGTTGAGTTATGCATACGTTACGACTGAGTTTATAATTTTTATAACTTATAGTTCTATAGTTTAGGATTTGAGTTTCAAATTTAAGAAAAGATTAAAGTTTTAATATTGTATTCAAAAGATATAATTTATAATTTTTATAACTTTATAATTCTATAGTTTAGGGTTTGAAGTTCAAATTTAAGAAAATATTAAAGTTTAAATATTGTGTTCAGAGTTGAAGGAATGCTTTTGTTCCTGCCTAAAATATTTTTTCCCGTCCAAAATACAAAACATCGCGAAAAAATTACGCTCGACGGCTGAGTTATAAGAATGTTACAGCTGGCTTATACCATTCAGATACGTTACGACTGAGTTATGCATACTTTACGGCTGAGTTTATAATTTTTATAACGTTACAATTATATATTTTAGGGTTTGAGGTTCAAATTTAAGAAAATATTAAAGTCTTAATATTGTGTTCAAAAGATAAATTTTATAACTTTATAATTCTATAATTTCGGTTTTGATGTTCAAATTTAAGAAAATATTAAATTTTAATATTATGTTCAGAGTTGAAGGAATGAGTTTGTTCCCGCCCAAGATATTTTTTCCCGCCCAACATAAGAAACCCCGCGAAACAAATTACACATTACGGCTGACTTATAGGAACATTACGGCTGACTTATAGGAACATTACAGCTAACTTATATGAACATTACGGCTGACTTATATGAACGTTATGGCTGAGTTATGGTTATAATACAGCTTTGTTATAATCAAATACTGAGTTATGGTTGCAATATGACTTTGTTATAACCAATTTGACCAAAAGAGCATTTAGCAGGCTCAAGATTCATCATCCAAACTTAAATTGAATATAGAAACCAAAAGAGAGACTAACAAGACGAGTATATAGATTAGGAATCAGGAGACAAATATGCTGCATAAAAAACATATATTTAAAAAAATCAAAAATCTGAGACAAATATATCGCCGTGGTTGTCGTCTTCGATCGTGGTCAGTTAAAGAAGAAGATTTTTCTCCTCCAGTTTCATGTATGGTGATCCGATATCCTGCTGCTCTCTCTCTCTCTCTCTCTCAGCAGATTCGTCTTTTTTTAGAAGAAGAAAAAGTTAAAGAGAGAGAGGTGAAGTGGGTAAGTCCCGTCAACTGTAAGAAAATGAGAGAATGATTTTTGGCCTTTGGATTTCATTTAATCAATGACCATCAATTGTGATCCTTGAAAAAGAATGATTAACCAATGAAAAAGGGTGATGATAGACAAAATGATAATTTTGAACTCTTAGATTAAAATCAATCAATGGTCATGAAAAAACAAAATAAATTGTAGTTTTAGTTCTTCTCAATTTGTTTTAAAAATTTCTTAAATTTAAAGAATGTAGTTACATATTTAAATAAAAATTTAAAAATTAAAGATTATGTTTTTTAAAATGATTAAATTTGAGTCTAACCCCTAAACCATATACCCTAAACTATAAACCTAAAACCTAAACCTTAAACTTTAAATAATAAAAATATCAGATTTAATGTTTAAAGATAAACTTTATAATTTTTATAACTTTATGATTCTATAGTTTATGATTTGAGGTTTAGATTTAAGAAAATATTAAAGTTAGAGTTTTATAAGTAAGAATTGTATAAGTGATTGTAAGAGAACATATATCTCAAGATCAAGTTAAAGTCTCAACTTCAAAATTCAAGATACTATACACAATCAGTTGATTTATATCCACTTGATATTGATAAGCTGATCTTCAATATAACTTTGTAAAGTACTTGAATTCAATTTTCCGATTTTAGGGTATGTTTGAGGTATGACTGAGTTATATAAACGATACAGCTGAGTTATCTAAACGATACGGCTGAGTTATATAAACATTTTTTTTGATTTTAGGGTATGTTTGAGGTATGACTGAGTTATATAAACGATGTATCTGAGTTATATAACAAAACGACTGAGTTATATAAACATTTTCTGATTTTAGGGTATGTTTAAGGTATGACTCAGTTATATAAACGATACGGCTGAGTTTTCTAAACGCCACGGCTGAGTTATATAAACATTTTCTGATTTTATGGTATGTTTGAGGTACAACTGAGTTATATAAACGACACGGCTGAGATATATAAACAATACAGCTGAGTTGTGTAACATAGCATAAGTCAAATACAAAATACATGGGTGAGTTATGTTTTTTACATAGAAAACCGAAAATACGTGTTTTCTGTATCATTCCGCTGATAACTCCTCCATGTCTCCAAGCTTCATTGAACTCCTCTATGTTGTCTCTACTGAATCCGTCACTTCTTTCCGTTTCCTCCATTCTCTTCTTGTTCAATCTTCTCTTTCACTCAGATCTGAAAAAATGATTATCTAAATATGGGTACCAAATCACAAACAAACTGAAATAAATACATCCCACAATTGCCGATTTGGGTGTTTTTTGGAATGTATTAGCCTTTTCTCTTTGGAATGCACACTTCTTATAACTAGGTTTTTGGAGATTGGCGGGAAGTAACTCAGCCACAACTGCATATATAAACCAACCGTAAAAGAAAGGTAACTCAGCCACAACATAAAGTAAAAGTCAGCTACAAACTCAAAAAATGCAGCAGAGAAAATGTTTTCGGGCGATTGCAGCGAAGACGATTTCATAGGAACCACTAGAGACGACGATTTAGGGTAATACGACATCGAAGAAAGTTAAGAAACAAAACAGTTACTTCGAGGCAGTAACACAATGTCGACTTAGGGTTAGTTCGTTCGAGACAGAAAAACAAGAAAGAAAGTTGTGTTGTTGTGTTTTTTTTAAACCGTAATGTAGATTGTGAAAAACATTTGATTTTTTTGTCTGATGTGGATTCTTAATTAATGACATGAATTTATTGTCTTAAAATAATCTCAACTTAAAAAAACTAACAAATAACTTTAATTGTAATTTATTATAAATCTACAAATATTCTAATAATTTTTATAAAATATATATTAGTCTAGTAATAAACCAACTTTTCTCATAACAATTGAGTAATTTTCCCACAAATATATACAGTACTATTCTTACACGCATGCGTGTGAAGTTGCAATCTAACCATGATTTTCTTTTATCGGGAAGTTTATTATATCAGTTTTGTAGTTGACCTAGTTATACAATGTCTATTTCGGTTTTGCCTGGTTCAGTTTAGAGCAAAATAATACAGTGTATTTTTATACATAAACATATTGATGCATAAATTTAAATAAAGAACATTAACTTTTACAAAAGTAAACATACAACTTTGTTAGTTTTTTTTTTTTTGCTAAACCACAACTTTGTTAGTTGATTCAAGCTAAGTACATATTAACGAATAAAACATATAACCAAATAAGTCTGTTTTCAATGGAGAGACTTATCTCTTCGTTACTAGATAGAAAACAGATCAGAACCTACTTCTATTGAAGTTGAATTTTTTTTATGCATGTGTCATTTGCTACATGTATATATCATTAAGAAATAATAACTAGTATTAGAAAAAAGATTTAGTATGAAGTCTAAGAAAAGTGAAAGCAGTAGTGGACAAAAGCCGAGAGAGGTGAGAGATTGAGTGCTCTCGTTTAGAACCCCGAGGTTTGGGCTATTGGCTGGGTTTCTTTACCCCTTTGTATCCTACCCGTTCGATTTCAAAGAAATATCTCCATCTTTTAATCTCCACCGTTCAAAGTAGGGCTTCTCCATTGGTTAACTTTCATCGCTCTACTTTTGTCGGCATAAAGAAACTTTCCGTGTTTACTTCTCTGTGGAATCTACAAGTTAAAGACTAATCTGGTTACTCTCAAGTATGGCAGAGAATCTCGACAAAGCTCTGCTAGATATGTCTCTGGAAGAAGACGACGAACCATATGTCTTACCGAACAGACCGGAGTACTTCTCTACGGAAAGGAACTCGCTAAGTCTGATTGGAAGACTTTTGAACCCCCAGTGTCAAAGGATGGCAGATCTCATCCTCGATATGCCAAGGAAGTGGCAGCTGTATGATAGAGTCAAAGGAGTGGCTTTATCGAAGGACATGTTCCAGTTCATTTTCAAATATGAACGGGATCTCATTGATGTGCTGAACAGAGGTCCTCATACGTCCAACATGTGGTCGATTGCTCTTGAAAGATGGGTGGAGAAGCCACTGGATGACTACCTGAAGTTCATATTTGTGTGGGTGCAGATGCGAAACATTCCAGTCAACCACTACACTCCTGAAGCTATTCACGACTTCGGAAAGTTTGCAGGAGAGGTAGTTGAGGTCCCTTACGATCCTGACAAGGCTCAGACGAAAGACTATGTCAGAGTTCAAGTCAAGTTTGATGTATCAAAGCCTCTCAGAAGAGCGAAGAAATTCACTATCCCGGGAGGTGAAGAAGTTAACATCCGGTACGATTATGAGAGAATCCAAAAGAGATGCTACACTTGTCAGAGGCTTACTCATGAGCAATCTGTCTGCCCATTTGATAAAGCTCTGAATCCCCAAGGGGTGGAAGATAGCTCGATGGTAGCGGGGAGTGAGAAGCAGTCTGCGATTGTCCCTTTGGAGGTGTCTGACCTGCTGTTTGGGCTAATTCCCAGCACTTTGTTGGGGTGTGACAGTTTATCTGGCCGTCCAAAAATTGCAGAAGAGGTGCTAGCCAATATGAGAGTCTATATCAAAGCAGCGTCTGGAGCGGAGAAGCTGGCACAGGAAGATCGAGTAAAGAAATCTATGATAGACTAGAAGATAATCCGCTGGGGCAGAAGACACTGCTAAGGTTGGAAGAGCCGCCTGTTGTCTCTCGTGATCTTGATAGAGGGAAAGGAATTGTGTTTGATTTCTCGGCCAAAGAGGATGCACAACCTAAAGGAGCCACGCTTATGGCAAAAGCTTTCATCTATGGAAATAGAATTCTTCAATCTGGAAAGATTCTTGCCTTGCCTCCAGTTAGGGAAGGAAGTTCCGAGTCTGTGCAATCTGCTTTCTTTCAAGAGGGTTCAACGGGTTATAGCATTGGTTTCCATGAAACTAGTGCTTCCAGGACTACTCTGAAAAAGACATATAAGAGAAGAAGACCGGGTACTTTCAAAAGGAAACCCAACGGGAAAGGAATCGCTAAGGGATCGTCTAAGCCTGGAAAGGAAGTGGGAGAAGGTATTATTACTGAGGCCAAGAGGAAGGCAAAGGATGATGTCGAGCCATCTCAAAGCTCTGCAAAGTTTAAGAAACCATTGGTGGTCCCAAATGAGGGACCGTCCAATATCTGATGGCACTGCTGAGTTGGAATTGCCAGGGCTTGGGCCGTGCACAAGACTTGGTGATTCCTCGTTTGCGGGAAATGAGACAAGAACTTTTCCTGGATATTTTGTTTATAATGGAGACAAAGCAAGGGAGGGATGCTTTAGTTGATCTTCAGGTGTGGCTAGGTTATGATAAGATTATGACGGTTAACCCTATCGGTTATAGCGGAGGCTTGGCTCTGTTGTGGGAAAATTCTGTAAATATTTCCTTTAAGTATGTTGACAAGCATCTTTTGGATCTGGCTGTACAGTTTGGAAAGGATTTCTTTTATGTTTCGTTTGTTTATGGCGAACCAGTCCGGAAGAAACGACCAAGGTTATGGGAGAGACTCTCTAGGATCGGAGTTGGAAGGAAAGAACCTTGGTGTATTTTGGGGGACTTTAATGATATCAGAAACAATTCTGAAAAAGTGGGAGGTCCAAGGCGCAGTGAAGAATCTTTTGTTCCCTTCAATACTATGCTGGAGATTGGGGAGATGGAGGAACTTCAAGCAACAGGGAACAACTTGACTTGGGGAGGACAGAGGAGTATTTACTACATACATTCCCGCTTGGACAGGGCTTTTGGAAACAAGAAGTGGTTCTCTCTATTTCCAGCCTCAAATCAAGCTTTTTTGGATAAACGTGGGTCTGATCATCGACCGGTTTTAGTGAAGCTCATTTCCTCTTCTGAACCATATAGAGGAAGTTTTAGATTTGATGCTAGATTTTTGGGAAAGCCAGGAGTTAAGGAGGAAATCAAAAAAGCATGGCTCACTAATCATGCCTTCAATGGGGCGCCTGTTTCAGAGAAACTGAAAAGATGCAGGAAAGCTTTGAGTAAATGGAAGAAAGCAGAGAATCTCAATTCCAGAGATAATATTAAACAGATCCAAGTGGCTTTGGAAATTGAACAATCTGCTAGCTTTCCTACTACGACACGATTACAGTACCTAAAAGTGGAGCTGATTAAAGCCTACAGAGAAGAGGAACTGTATTGGAGACAGAGATCTAAGGAGAAATGGGCGGTTAAGGGAGACCGGAACACCAATGAAAAAGGGTGATGATAGACAAAATGATAATTTTGAACTCTTAGATTAAAATCAATCAATGGTCATGAAAAAACAAAATAAATTGTAGTTTTAGTTCTTCTCAATTTGTTTTAAAAATTTCTTAAATTTAAAGAATGTAGTTACATATTTAAATAAAAATTTAAAAATTAAAGATTATTTTTTTAAAAATGATTAAATTTGAGTCTAACCCCTAAACCATATACCCTAAACTATAAACCTAAAACCTAAACCTTAAACTTTAAATAATAAAAATATCAGATTTAATGTTTAAAGATAAACTTTATAATTTTTATAACTTTATGATTCTATAGTTTATGATTTGAGGTTTAGATTTAAGAAAATATTAAAGTTAGAGTTTTATAAGTAAGAATTGTATAAGTGATTGTAAGAGAACATATATCTCAAGATCAAGTTAAAGTCTCAACTTCAAAATTCAAGAAACTATACACAATCAGTTGATTTATATCCACTTGATATTGATAAGCTGATCTTCAATATAACTTTGTAAAGTACTTGAATTCAATTTTCCGATTTTAGGGTATGTTTGAGGTATGACTGAGTTATATAAACGATACAGCTGAGTTATCTAAACGATACGGCTGAGTTATATAAACATTTTTTTGATTTTAGGGTATGTTTGAGGTATGACTGAGTTATATAAACGATATATCTGAGTTATATAACAAAACGACTGAGTTATATAAACATTTTCTGATTTTAGGGTATGTTTAAGGTATGACTCAGTTATATAAACGATACGGCTGAGTTTTCTAAACGCCACGGCTGAGTTATATAAACATTTTCTGATTTTATGGTATGTTTGAGGTACAACTGAGTTATATAAACGACACGGCTGAGATATATAAACAATACAGCTGAGTTGTGTAACATAGCATAAGTCAAATACAAAATACATGGGTGAGTTATGTTTTTTACATAGAAAACCGAAAATACGTGTTTTCTGTATCATTCCGCTGATAACTCCTCCATGTCTCCAAGCTTCATTGAACTCCTCTATGTTGTCTCTACTGAATCCGTCACTTCTTTCCGTTTCCTCCATTCTCTTCTTGTTCAATCTTCTCTTTCACTCAGATCTGAAAAAATGATTATCTAAATATGGGTACCAAATCACAAACAAACTGAAATAAATACATCCCACAATTGCCGATTTGGGTGTTTTTTGGAATGTATTAGCCTTTTCTCTTTGGAATGCACACTTCTTATAACTAGGTTTTTGGAGATTGGCGGGAAGTAACTCAGCCACAACTGCATATATAAACCAACCGTAAAAGAAAGGTAACTCAGCCACAACATAAAGTAAAAGTCAGCTACAAACTCAAAAAATGCAGCAGAGAAAATGTTTTCGGGCGATTGCAGCGAAGACGATTTCATAGGAACCACTAGAGACGACGATTTAGGGTAATACGACATCGAAGAAAGTTAAGAAACAAAACAGTTACTTCGAGGCAGTAACACAATGTCGACTTAGGGTTAGTTCGTTCGAGACAGAAAAACAAGAAAGAAAGTTGTGTTGTTGTGTTTTTTTTAAACCGTAATGTAGATTGTGAAAAACATTTGATTTTTTTGTCTGATGTGGATTCTTAATTAATGACATGAATTTATTGTCTTAAAATAATCTCAACTTAAAAAAACTAACAAATAACTTTAATTGTAATTTATTATAAATCTACAAATATTCTAATAATTTTTATAAAATATATATTAGTCTAGTAATAAACCAACTTTTCTCATAACAATTGAGTAATTTTCCCACAAATATATGCAGTACTATTCTTACACGCATGCGTGTGAAGTTGCAATCTCACCATGATTTTCTTTTATCGGGAAGTTTATTATATCAGTTTTGTAGTTGACCTAGTTATACAATGTCTATTTCGGTTTTGCCTGGTTCAGTTTAGAGAAAAATAATACAGTGTATTTTTATACATAAACATATTGATGCATAAATTTAAATAAAGAACATTAACTTTTACAAAAGTAAACATACAACTTTGTTAGTTTTTTTTTTTTTGCTAAACCACAACTTTGTTAGTTGATTCAAGCTAAGTACATATTAACGAATAAAACATATAACCAAATAAGTCTGTTTTCAATGGAGAGACTTATCTCTTCGTTACTAGATAGAAAACAGATCAGAACCTACTTCTATTGAAGTTGAATTTTTTTTATGCATGTGTCATTTGCTACATGTATATATCATTAAGAAATAATAACTAGTATTAGAAAAAAGATTTAGTATGAAGTCTAAGAAAAGTGAAAGCAGTAGTGGACAAAAGCCGAGAGAGGTGAGAGATTGAGTGCTCTCGTTTAGAATCCCGAGGTTTGGGCTATTGGCTGGGTTTCTTTACCCCTTTGTATCCTACCCGTTCGATTTCAAAGAAATATCTCCATCTTTTAATCTCCACCGTTCAAAGTAGGGCTTCTCCATTGGTTAACTTTCATCGCTCTACTTTTGTCGGCATAAAGAAACTTTCCGTGTTTACTTCTCTGTGGAATCTACAAGTTAAAGACTAATCTGGTTACTCTCAAGTATGGCAGAGAATCTCGACAAAGCTCTGCTAGATATGTCTCTGGAAGAAGACGACGAACCATATGTCTTACCGAACAGACCAGAGTACTTCTCTACGGAAAGGAACTCGCTAAGTCTGATTGGAAGACTTTTGAACCCCCAGTGTCAAAGGATGGCAGATCTCATCCTCGATATGCCAAGGAAGTGGCAGCTGTATGATAGAGTCAAAGGAGTGGCTTTATCGAAGGACATGTTCCAGTTCATTTTCAAATATGAACGGGATCTCATTGATGTGCTGAACAGAGGTCCTCATACGTCCAACATGTGGTCGATTGCTCTTGAAAGATGGGTGGAGAAGCCACTGGATGACTACCTGAAGTTCATATTTGTGTGGGTGCAGATGCGAAACATTCCAGTCAACCACTACACTCCTGAAGCTATTCACGACTTCGGAAAGTTTGCAGGAGAGGTAGTTGAGGTCCCTTACGATCCTGACAAGGCTCAGACGAAAGACTATGTCAGAGTTCAAGTCAAGTTTGATGTATCAAAGCCTCCCAGAAGAGCGAAGAAATTCACTATCCCGGGAGGTGAAGAAGTTAACATCCGGTACGATTATGAGAGAATCCAAAAGAGATGCTACACTTGTCAGAGGCTTACTCATGAGCAATCTGTCTGCCCATTTGATAAAGCTCTGAATCCCCAAGGGGTGGAAGATAGCTCGATGGTAGCGGGGGAGTGAGAAGCAGTCTGCGATTGTCCCTTTGGAGGTGTCTGACCTGCTGTTTGGGCTAATTCCCAGCACTTTGTTGGGGTGTGACAGTTTATCTGGCCGTCCAAAAATTGCAGAAGAGGTGCTAGCCAATATGAGAGTCTATATCAAAGCAGCGTCTGGAGCGGAGAAGCTGGCACAGGAAGATCGAGTAAAGAAATCTATGATAGACTTAGAAGATAATCCGCTGGGGCAGAAGACACTGCTAAGGTTGGAAGAGCCGCCTGTTGTCTCTCGTGATCTTGATAGAGGGAAAGGAATTGTGTTTGATTTCTCGGCCAAAGAGGATGCACAACCTAAAGGAGCCAAGCTTATGGCAAAAGCTTTCATCTATGGAAATAGAATTCTTCAATCTGGAAAGATTCTTGCCTTGCCTCCAGTTAGGGAAGGAAGTTCCGAGTCTGTGCAATCTGCTTTCTTTCAAGAGGGTTCAACGGGTTATAGCATTGGTTTCCATGAAACTAGTGCTTCCGGGACTACTCTGAAAAAGACATATAAGAGAAGAAGACCGGGTACTTTCAAAAGGAAACCCAACGGGAAAGGAATCGCTAAGGGATCGTCTAAGCCTGGAAAGGAAGTGGGAGAAGGTATTATTACTGAGGCCAAGAGGAAGGCAAAGGATGATGTCGAGCCATCTCAAAGCTCTGCAAAGTTTAAGAAACCATTGGTGGTCCCAAATGAGGGACCGTCCAATATCTGATGGCACTGCTGAGTTGGAATTGCCAGGGCTTGGGCCGTGCACAAGACTTGGTGATTCCTCGTTTGCGGGAAATGAGACAAGAACTTTTCCTGGATATTTTGTTTATAATGGAGACCAAGCAAGGGAGGGATGCTTTAGTTGATCTTCAGGTGTGGCTAGGTTATGATAAGATTATGACGGTTAACCCTATCGGTTATAGCGGAGGCTTGGCTCTGTTGTGGGAAAATTCTGTAAATATTTCCTTTAAGTATGTTGACAAGCATCTTTTGGATCTGGCTGTACAGTTTGGAAAGGATTTCTTTTATGTTTCGTTTGTTTATGGCGAACCAGTCGGGAAGAAACGACCAAGGTTATGGGAGAGACTCTCTAGGATCGGAGTTGGAAGGAAAGAACCTTGGTGTATTTTGGGGGACTTTAATGATATCAGAAACAATTCTGAAAAAGTGGGAGGTCCAAGGCGCAGTGAAGAATCTTTTGTTCCCTTCAATACTATGCTGGAGATTGGGGAGATGGAGGAACTTCAAGCAACAGGGAACAACTTGACTTGGGGAGGACAGAGGAGTATTTACTACATACATTCCCGCTTGGACAGGGCTTTTGGAAACAAGAAGTGGTTCTCTCTATTTCCAGCCTCAAATCAAGCTTTTTTGGATAAACGTGGGTCTGATCATCGACCGGTTTTAGTGAAGCTCATTTCCTCTTCTGAACCATATAGAGGAAGTTTTAGATTTGATGCTAGATTTTTGGGAAAGCCAGGAGTTAAGGAGGAAATCAAAAAAGCATGGCTCACTAATCATGCCTTCAATGGGGCGCCTGTTTCAGAGAAACTGAAAAGATGCAGGAAAGCTTTGAGTAAATGGAAGAAAGCAGAGAATCTCAATTCCAGAGATAATATTAAACAGATCCAAGTGGCTTTGGAAATTGAACAATCTGCTAGCTTTCCTACTACGACACGATTACAGTACCTAAAAGTGGAGCTGATTAAAGCCTACAGAGAAGAGGAACTGTATTGGAGACAGAGATCTAAGGAGAAATGGGCGGTTAAGGGAGACCGGAACACCAAATATTATCATGCCTTGGTGAAGTTCAACAGAGCAAAGAACAGAATCATTAAGCTAATGGATGAAAATGGTCATCCTCAGTTCTCTGAAGCTGCGAAAGCGGAGGTTGCATCAGCTTATTTCTCTAAGCTTTTTCAATCTTCTTCTGCTGGTGATTTTGAAGGTTTTTTCTCTGACTTCACTCCGAGAGTTACATCTACCATGAATGAAATTTTATCTCGAGATGTTTCGAAGGAAGATGTGAGGAACGCGGTCTTCTCTATCAATGCCTCCAGAGCTCCTGGTCCGGATGGGATGACGGGTATTTTCTTTCAGAGATATTGGGATACAGTTGGTGACCAAGTTACAAAGGAGGTACAGAACTTCTTCATCTCAGGTGTTTTTCCAACTGAATGGAACTACACCCACCTATGCCTCTTGCCGAAAGTGGTTGATCCTGTGGTTATTTCTGATCTGCGCCCCATCAGTCTCTGCTCGGTTTTATACAAGATCATATCCAAGATAATGGTGGGGAGGTTGCAACCGATGTTGGCTGATATTGTCTCACCTACACAATCTGCCTTTGTGGAGGAGAGGCTTATCACAGACAACATTTTGATCGCTCATGAAATAATCCACGCACTGAGGACAAATGAAAGGATATCCAAGGACTTTATGGCGATAAAATCAGACATGTCAAAGGCATATGATCGAGTGGAGTGGAGCTACTTGAGAGCTTTGCTTACTGCGTTGGGGTTCAATGAAGTATGGGTGGAGCGGGTTATGTTCTGCGTTTCTACGGTGATGTACTCCACTCTTATCAATGACCGCCCTTTTGGTTGTATTCATCCGGAGAGAGGAATAAGACAAGGAGACCCGATATCGCCTTTTCTTTTTGTCCTGTGTACTGAAGGTTTTATTCATCTCATGGAAAAGGCGGTGAGTAGAGGTGTGATACAAGGAATTCAGTTCTCTGATGATGGCCCAATGATACACCACATGCTGTTTACGAATGATAGTCTGCTGATCTGCAGAGCTAACAAAGCTGAGGCCAAAGAGATGATGTTGATATTGAAGTTATACAGTCAAGCCACAGGTCAAATGGTGAATCTGGAAAAATCGGCAATCACGTTTGGCTCAAAGGTGGAGAAGGAGGTAAAGGACCGAATCAAAGTGATTACTGGTATATTGAAAGAAGGTGGATCGGGTGTATACTTAGGCTTACCGGAATGCTTCAGTGGATCTAAGACGGAGATGCTGGCTTATATCTATGATCGCCTGAAGGACCGCCTCTCGGGTTATTTTGTGAAGCTTCTTTCTTTGGGAGGCAAAGAGGTTCTGCTCAAAGATGTAGCTATGGCAATGCCTGTCTATGCTATGTCTTGTTTTAAGATGACGAAAAAATCATGTGAGAATCTGACAAAGGCCATGGCAGACTTCTGGTGAAACTCGCTGGAACACAAGAGGAAAATTCATTGGATTAGCTGGTCCACTATGACGTTGGCAAAAGAACTTGGTGGTCTGGGGTTCAAAGATATCCAGACTTTTAATCAATCTCTGTTAGCTAAACAGGCTTGGAGGATTCTTCATCACCCTGAATCTCTGTTTGCTAGGCTCTTCAAGAGTAGATACTTTGATCAATCTGATTTCCTGGTGGCGCCAATGGGATTGAGACCATCTTATGCTTGGAGAAGCATTCAGTTTGGCAAGGAACTTCTGATGCAAGGACTAAGGAAACAGTTGGGAAATGGTACGTCAATCTCTGTATGGATCGACGACTGGATTGAAGGTGTTGTGCGCAGGAGACCTCTCATGAAACATATACTTGTGGATTTATTATTGAAAGTCAGTGATCTCATTGATTTTCATAATAAATGCTGGAAGTTATCAGTCATGCGTGAACTTTTCTTTGAGGAAGATGTTCAGAGTATATTGGCAATGAAAATTATCTTTGGGGAGGATGATTACTGGATATGGAAACATAACAAGAATGGATGTTACTCTGTCAAGTCCGGTTACTGGATGAAGAACCGGATAACAAGAGTAGAGGAGATCAATGAAGCGGAAGCCTTACCCTTCCTCAACTCACTAAAAGCTGACGTGTGGAAGCTCCAGGCTCCGCCGAAGATCCAAAACTTTTTCTGGAAAGCGGTGAGCAATGCCATACCTGTGGGAGAACTTCTTGTCAAGAGAGGAATCAAGATGGATCCTGTTTGCCAAGCTTGTGGTTTTCAAGGTGAAACTATAAACCACACTCTCTTTTCTTGTCCAGTGGCTAGGCATGTGTGGGCTCTGTCCAATGTACCGTGGCCTGAGGGTGGATTTGATGAAGTCTCCCATTTCTCAATTATTCATTACTTGCTGGTGATGGCAAACAAGTCGACCATTCCTCAAGAAGTGCGACATGCTATTCCCTGGACAGTGTGGTTTCTTTGGAAAAACAGAAACGCGATTCTATTTGAAGGCAACTCTGATATGCCTCTTGATCTCTCTACTAAAATCAAGGAAGAAGCTGGCTTTTAGTCTATGAGTCAGCAGATAGAGAGCGAAAGAATTAATGAGGAGAGGGAGGTCTCGACAGCTCTTCGTAAGCGATGGTCTCCTCCGAACAGAGGTTGGCTAAAGTGCAATGTTGGAGCTACTTGGGATAAATGCTCTGGTAAAGCGGGAGGAGCGTGGGTGATTAGAGATTGTAGGGGTAAAGTTCTACTCCATAGCAGGCGAGCCTTCCTGAATATTAAGAATCTGCAGGAGGCAAAATTTGAGGTATTTCTTTGGGCAGTGGATAGCGTTAGATCCCACCATCTTAATTGAGTTATCTTTGCGGTGGACGATAAGACGCTTACAGGTATGATTTTGCGTCCCAAAGCTTGGCCAAACTTCAAATACCACTCCTCCATTTTGTTGGAACGCTTGGCTAATTTGGAATGGTGGAGAATTATTTTGGAAGACAGACACTGTAATAGAGAGGCTTTCCTCATTGCTCAGAGTGTCACTAGGGATGGTTTCTTCCATTCGTATGTGGCGACTGGTGCACCTTCTTGGCTGCAAGAACTTTTTGGAAATGAGGAACTCCTGCCCTCTGCCTAGTCTGTGTCTTTAGATATAGTGTTAGACTGACTGTTAGGCATTTTTTGGAAGTCGGTGTTGGTGTTTCTTCGAGGTTGTGTCCCAGGTTTGAGTTGGGAGGCCTGTTGTTGGAAGTTGATGACTTGATTGGGTCTTGTTGCCTTTAGATCGGAAATATGTAACTCGTTCTTTTTATGATGTTAATATAAAGTATCCTTCAGATGAAAAAAAAAAAGAAGTCTAAGAAAAGTATATAGACCGAATGCTAAATATAAAAAAATTTATTCAGAGTAATACAAATAAAATGCCGATAATAAAATCTGTTATGATTTACATGTTTAAAATTTTGACTCATGATCCGACAAGCACACAGTCTTCAATGTTCCTAGTAAAAGGGGAATGAAGGATCTGCATAGGTGTAAGTTGTATTATTTCTGAGATAAAATGGAAGAGAGGATCTGCATAGGTATAATATTGGACAGTTAATGAAAAGTGGATTAATTTAATTCTACTGCGATCAAGTATGTGTCCTGGGGATCAATTATTAAGTCAACAAAAAAGCTCGGAAATTATATTGGACTGTAATTAATCACTGTAGTATATAAACTATATACATAGTAACAAAATGGAGTGGAACTGGAGGGGCCCTGGCTCATATTTTTCATGATAAGAACCTTTGATAATGAAAGATAGAAGCAAATGGATCAAACAAAAAAACACAATCAGTCGATTATATATACATATATAAAGATGAATAATTATTTGATCAAAAAAAAGATGAATAATTGATGAAAGAACTACAAAGACAACAAGGGGTGGAAGGAGTAGTATCCACTTGTTTTCAACCTCTTCTTCTTAGACCTTTCTTTAACACAAACCTCAAAATATATTTATTTTCTTTTATCAAACTAAAATTAAAATATCACTTCCCTTCTCTGGGAATACCTCCATTGGTATTCTATAATTTCTTCTATGTTTCACTTTAAAATAAAAATAATTATATTATAAAACTAGTTTAATTCCAATAGTTTACTTTATAATAAAGTTATTCTATTATAGAGTAGAATATATAGAAAAACACTTTTTCATTCTAAAAGTACAGTAAAATGATAACATTTTTCTATATTCCATTCTATAGTAGAATAACTAGCTCTATTATAAAATAAACCATCAGAGTAAATTCAACACTATAATAGAGTCGATTTATTTTTGAGTGAACTATAAATGAAATTATATAGTACAATTGGACATGGTTTCAGTATGTAATACCACCTTTTAGGGTCAAAAGCTCTTGCTGTGCAGTAATTAAGATATTTTAGTCAAAAGATTTATGATTCTAAATTGCTGACTAAAGACATAAGAATACATTTAATTATCGTGATTCATTTTGTAATTCCTGATAACATCATTATAGTAAGTAAAAGTTATATGCTTAGTCGATAAAAAAAGTTTCAAACATCTTTAATTATTATTACTTACAAATAAAAGAGAGTTGTCACTACAAAAAATTGCTGAATTGTATCACTTAATTTGTATCACAAAACTAAGTGATCTCATTTTACATTACTTATTTATAAATGAGACAAATACATAATATCAATTACAGTAATTGATGTTATTATTAATAAATTTGGCATCATTTCAATGAAGTGATACAATATCTAAAAAAATTGTATCATTTTAACAAATTGATACAATTAGTTAAATTTAAATAAATTAAATAAATGATGCATTCTTTTATGGGAAATTACCAAAAATACAATTTTCATAGTACCACTTTTCATGTTTACACTAACCACTTTTACCACCACTTTTAATGAATGGTTTAGATATGAAGGTTTAGGATTTAGGGTTTAGATTTGATGTTTTAGGGTTTATGGTATATATTTTAGGGTTTAGAGTTGAAGATTTAGGATTTATAGTTGAGGTTTTAGGGTTTAGGGTATTGAATTCAGGGTATAGAGTTTAGCGTTTAGGGTTTAGATTTGAGGATTTAAAGTTTAGGGTTTAGAATTGGGGGTTTAGGATTTAGAGTTTGGGATTAGGATTTTGAAAATTATATAAAAACAAGAATATAAGAGTGTTTAACCTTTTAATAAAAGTGGTATTTTTGCAAATGTGTGTTTAGTGGTGGTAATGTTGAATAATGGTACCTTCAAAGTGATATTTTTGAAAATTTTCCTTCTTTTATCAACAACAATTAAGAAAATAAACAAAACAAATTTTACATAAATAAAAATTGATTCTAAAATATATATTAGTACATTTCTCTTTCTAAAATTAACAAATTCACAAGTAACTAAAATAGCTTAAGGATAAGAAATTTATGTTTTTAAGAATTAAATAAAATATGGAATAAGGAGGCCATGTTGCTTTGACTCGTGAATATACATCTAGTTACAATATTTCATATCTATTATAAATCAAGTCTTTTGACTGATTAATATATCAACGATAATTTGATTTTTTTTTTCAACAAATGTTAAGTCAGTGGTCACCACGTCACAGTTAAAATATCATAAACCCAATAAAATGTACATTTTTTTTAAACTATAAAATGTACATTCTATTGGTAAAATAATCAATTTATTTACTAGTCGATTGTACAGTGTGTATACAAAGATACTTATATATTGCTAACAAAAAAAAATACAAAGATACTTATATTTGTTGTACAGTATGGAAAAGTACTTATATATGTGACCATTACCAGTGTGTCTACGTAACTACGTACATACAAAAAGAAAAGGAAACGTAAAACTACAACGTTGAATTGGTCACCAGTATGAAAGAGGTTTTATCTGAGAAATGGAAGATAATGGAAACTGATTACATACATCAAGACACATATAGCAATCTTCTTTTCTTTTTGAGAAAACACATATAGCAATCTTGCCCATAGTGACACAACCTTAACATTTGTCTTTTCACCGTTTGTCTTTATACATATATATATCTGTGTGTGTGTGTGTCATCAGTCTGTATACATACCTTTTGTATATACGTACACACATATAGATGTGTTATATCAGTGTATACAGGATCAATCATATCGGTGTCTGTGAGAGAGAAAGAGATCAAAGAGAGCCATCATTTTCCAAATGTTGTTTTCCTTTGTTCAGCTTTTTCATCAATTTGCATATTTTCTGAATCCCATGTGGGATGGATCTTTGCTTGTCCCCTCTTGTTTGATTTTTTTCCCATATATATAAAATCTCAAACTACTTTTTCCTACAATATAAAACTATTTAATAGTAAGTGGTGTTGTCTCTTATAGTTTATATCCTCACGACAGAGATTTGATTTAGTTTCGATGTCCATATATATATTTGTGGTCCTTACACAAGTTAGTTTCATTATTGTGCATGAATATCTCCTTCCACCTTCTACAATTATATTTATATTGAGACATTATCATTTATGTAAATGTATAAACCTCAAACTTTATACTGACTGGAATCTAGGTGAATTGGGAATTACGACTAGTCTTATAACCGGTTTATATGCCTATGTATACGTAATATTAGGTTATTATTGAAAATTTAGATCTTTGAAACATTAGCTCTTATGTTGAAGATAAAATTAGCTATTAACTATAGCATATAAAGGGAAGTTCAATTAGTTCTAATAATTGGGAGAAAAAGAAGAAGAGGCCTTCGTCCATAAAAAAGAGAGAAGAAGAGGCCAAGTTCGGTTGGATTTAAAAGAGAAAGTGACAATGCCCTTAGAATGGAAGGGAATGAAAAGACAGTGTTAGGGAAGGACGAGGGGACAATGGATGATGCAAGTTACTCTCACATGTGATCCATCACTACTTTTATATCTAGTTTCCATATATCTCACTAAACATATATTACAAAGTTTTCATTAATTAAATAGCCAATAATAACATCAATACAGTTTATTCTATCCAAGATTTTTGGATTAAAGAGTAAGATGTTGGGATTCCCTACAACTGAAACACAACCAAAAGATATATATTTGAAATAAAGTTGATTTCCAAAAAACTATTCAACGCAATTAAACGACAGAATATTAAAGTGAGTAACTAAAAATGTATAAACTTAAAACAAAGATATCATAATAATGTAAGATTTTGACTTTTTTTTTAATTTCATATTGCAGTGAACCTTTTTAAAAATATTACTGAGTCTAAATTTACATATATGAAATAATAGATAAAAACAGATAATTAAAAACTATAACTGTAGTCAAACGGTAGATAAACCAAAAACAAAGTTTAAAGCAAATTATAATATGAGGCTGTTCAGATTATGGATCATTCCATGACCATTTTTAGCTTACCCCTGATAATTGAAGAATCTCTTTAAAAATTAAGCACTTTTTTGGCATTTTAGAATTTCTTATTGGGCAATTCTTCTAAATAGGCTCCTTCTATGTTTTTGTCACAAAAATAGCACACAAAGAAGAAAATGACCAAAATGTTTCATTTAAGAGGTTAAAAGATTTTTATACCCTAAAAATATATAAACAAATAAAAAATAAAAAACAGTAAATTTTTATAGTTTCAGAATATATTTTCATATTTGAAATTTTTTCTAATTTTTTTACTTTTTGGAATTTTTTTTTTCAAATTTTCTTTTTATAATTCGAAAATACTTTTTGAAACTATATATCATATTTTTATTTTTAAATGTTTAGTATTTATTTTTTATTTTATAAATTTTAAACATTAATCCCAAAATCCCTCCTCAACTCTAAACCGTAAGGTTTGGATTAGTTAACTCTAGGGGTATAAATGTAAACTAAACTTTTTAATAAAACATTTTGGAATTTTTTTTTCTTGTGTACTATATTTGTGACAAAAAAAAATTTATACTATCATTGACTTTTCTTATTTGGTTATTCCTTTAAAACCAGTAGTTCAGAAATCAGAAGACACCCTCAAATAGTAAGTAAAACAAATATAAATCCCTAAAATGGCTAATTGCATAGTATCGAGATATAATCAAAGAACCAAAAAAGTAATCACAAACTAAAGAATTGATCTAGGCTTATATCAAAATATATTCGGAGCTGTTAGTTCTACTGGTAAAATATGTTTTAAAGATAGATGTACCAGATTCAAATATAAACGAGATGAAGGAGAATTTAGGAACTAGTTCTTGCATCTAACCCAAAAATCTATATCAAAGTGAAAATGAAATTTTAGAGTCTTGGAAACCATTTTGAGGTATTATAGTTTTGTCCTAAAGACAATAACTTCATCGTCGATTTAATTGTAAATGTTTGACCGTTCCCAAAAGCAAAAGGAAAATTCTAAAAACCACCCTGATGACTCGATTACAGAAACATACGGATGAGAGTTTCTTTCTACATGTAAATGAATTTATTTTTGAGCTTACGTTCCCAAAAGAGTACCGGTTCCAAAAAATTACAAAGCAAACATTTCTATTTGCACAGAAGAAAATTTTATGGGAGTACAATGCTTTTGATGTGCAAGTACTTTGAGGATAATAATAGACTATATAGGTTTTTGGACATCGAAATGCTATTTTATTTCTCAAACAAATCTTGGAATCCAAACCAAAATAGAACAATGAACAAAATATAAATATCTATGAACAACATGTGTAGTTTTGGCTAATGAATCTGATGTCAGGTTTTACACCCTTGGATGGTAGAAAATCTTGAAATCATGAAATCTTTTTTGTAGAGAAGCTAACTTCATCAGTTCCGTTGAAAAGTTAGGACAAACTGTCGGTTCTTGAAACATTGAGAGGAGATCTTTATAATATTTCTCAAAGAACTGACATGTTGAATATTGAAAAATACTTTTGATAGCCCAAATAAATGTTTCAAGTTCCATAAATAGTGAAAAGTACCTCCCTTAGTTTTGTAACCCCAATAGTTGCTTCTTCCTTGACTTGTCTCTTCAAACTCAACCATAACCACTATATTGTGAGTCAGAAGTCCATGATCCATCTACCAAACAAATACTCTGTAAGCATAAGGCTGGAGATGTCAGTGTATGTTGTAGTAATTGAGTATCTTCTGAAATATTTGTATTTGTTTCATACAATGCTTCAAATTCACCCTCAGCATGTCTTACCAACTCTAAATGATCTCTAGTGATCCCTTTAAACAATTTATCATTACGAGATTTTTAGAAATACCGGATTATCCATGGGCAATAATATCTATCCAATTTTGAATCTTTTATACTAGAACAACTAATCCATATTTGAATATACACTTGTTATTGGAAAAATAGTTGGGAATGAAGGAGTTGAAAATATAACCGATGTCTCTAAGGCGGATGGACATTTAAAAACTGCATGGTTTATTGATTCATTTACTTCTCTACATCGAAGAAAATAATTATCACATTGCATATAACGACGTGTTAGATTCTCCGTAACTGTTAAATGTCATGTTACAATCTGCCATATGAAGTGATATATCTTCTATTGAACACTGATTCTCCAAAAAGGCTTGAAGCTTTGTAACACTAGTTTTTGTGACCATAATCTTGGGTTCACGACGAAGTATATTCCTTGTGACTCAGCAACCTGATTTTACTGTATACTATCCACTTTTTGTAACTACAACAGTGTTTATCATCTGTATTGGACTGGCTAACGACCAGACTCCTAATGAGTAGTACATACTTTGAAACAACTAGGTCCTCCATCATCTCAACATTCCACTCCTTTGGCCCACCATGTATAAAATCACTCACCATCATCCTTGGATGTACCACTGGGATATTAGGTCGAGCTTAACTCACATGAATTGTAGGAATCCATGGTTTTTCCCATACTTTTATTTGAAACCCCTAATGAATTTTTGTAAAATCAAAGAGGTCAGTAAAGGCCTAACAGCTATTAAAAATTTTCCATATGTAAAAGAGCTATCATTAGCTACTGCTCGTAAAGGCAAACTGAGTTTATAGTAGTTCCGCGAAGAAGTTTTGCTAGTAATGAATCTGAAAATTGTATCAATCACCAAAACTGTTCTGTTAACAAAGCTAAATTAAATTCATGGATCATAAATAATCCTATACCACTTTTCTGCTCTGGACAACACAGTTTATCTCATTTTTCAAAATGCGTCCCTCTTTTAAGCGGGTTCTAGCTCCACCAAAAATGTGTAAAAGGCACTTGCTAGTTTTCACAAACATCCAAGGGGAGCAGAAAACTTGACATGACATAGGTTGATAGGGCTAAATCTTTTCCTTTCTTTATATAGCCAGCAATCTGACCATTCATTAATCATATGTTCTAGTCTATCTTTGAGGAACGCAAAATTTTGTATTTTTGACAACTTATGTCGCATGGAATTCCCAAGTAGGGTTTCATTCTGCCTTCATTTTCAATACCCTAAGTAGATTTGATTTCTTTCTTTGTATCCCCACATACACTCTTACCAAAGAGAAGTGGAGACTTCTCAAAATTAATACACTGTCCCGGCGGTTTTCAATATACCTTTACTGCTTTCATAACTTCATCACATTCATTGAGCTCTTTCTTGCATAAAAAAATACTATTATCCGTGAATTGTAGGTGTGACATTGTAGGGATAGCATGTTCTACGCACATCTCGTTATCTTACCTTGACTCTCGGCATGATTAAGAAGGTTAACAAACATTTCTGATCATAGAATAAATATGAAATGAGAGAAATGATATCCTTTTCGTAGTCCTCTCTCTGGGGTAATATTCTCTTTATGCTGGTCATTCATGAGTAACTGATACTTAACAGATGTAAGACATCACATTATCCACTCAATCCATGTTTCAGAAAAATCCATCTTCTGCATAACAGTTCTAATAGACATTCATTTCATAATATCATAAAACTTTGCTTTTATATGTTTTAATAGCCAAACGGGGGATTATTCCGAGCGGATTTAATGGACAATGGGGATGGAATAGCTGTTGGATGATTAGGATACCCCGTCTTTAGAAATAAATAAGGGCGTGAACTTTTTGTACACCGTATGCCTACTTTTTCGAAACATTTCCGGTTGTTTTGGTAGACGGAGATGGAATTGTTAGAGCGGACGTCCCGTTTAGAAGGCAAAATCTAAAAATAGTGTCGAAAAAGTAGGTATTACTGTTGAGTTTTATGGTGGTCAACTCAATGGACTCAGTTATAGTGATCCCGCAACTGTGAAAAAATACGCTAGACGGGCTTAATTGAGTGAGATTTTTGAATTAGATCGTGCTACTTTGAAACACATGAAAAATATGCTTATGTCTTCCACCTATATCTGTTCTTAACACATGAAACATCTCATGAGCAATCATCATATTATCCGTGATTAGTCTACCCAGAAAAAAAGTTGATTGGATTTCTGAGATACGTTATGATAAAACTTTTAAATTTATGAAATTAAACTTTGGATATTATCTTGTTAAATTTATTTGTACATACTACTTGGTCAAAATTGTATCATCTCAGTTGACTTATCTTTCTTCAAAGTGAATTCATTAACCATGAAATAGGAATTCATCAAATATGAATTTACTATATAGATTTTATCAAATAGGAATTTACTATATAGATGGCCTAGAAATATATAAAATGTAGTGTTAGTTATTCATCGACATAAAGAAAGAGTGAAAAAGATAGAAATCATAGTTTAAAAGATTTTATTGTGTGTATAAATGGACCAAAATTATACATGAGAAAAAGTTAGGTATTTACTTTTGATGTCTGAGTAAGACGAATGAGTCTCACTCTTTAAACAACTCACCAGTCATAAAATTGAGATTGAAAATATATAATTAATGTGAGTAGTTGCTATATTTTAGACTTTTATCAATGCGCCAATGAAAATAAAGGTTGATAATGATCTTACATGTTACAATGAGAGTACCATAAACCGCATTATCTTCTATATTTATTGTTATTTTGGATCTACCTTCCTTGGTTAATTGTATTCAGTTTCTTCTTATAGGTTCTGACCATGTAATTTCGACCGCAATTAGATTTATGCAGTTTGTAGTATGTTCATTGACAATAAAGCTGTCAAATGGTCCGTCCATAGCCCAATTGGACATGTCTAATTGAACCATTTCAATTATGTACAGTATTGGGTGGTCTATACTGGACAATGGTCCAAACAAATGCTCAAGAACAATATAGAATTAGAGACCATGTCTAAATAGACATGTCCATGGACACTCATTAATATTTATCAATTATTTTTATTTCTCTAAAATTTTGAAAATACATTTTCTCTCCTAAACTACAAAACTATTTTTTTCTAGCCAAAACTATAAAACTATATTTTTCTGACAGAATCATAAAATTAAGTTTTCCATTAAATTAAAAAAAAAATTATCTTTTCAGCAAAAACCGAGAAATCATGTTTTCCTGTCAAAACCGAAAAAATCATATTTTTCCACCAAAACCGAGAAATCACATTTTCTTGTCAAAACTGAAAGATCATGTTTTTTCCACCAAAACCGAGAAATCCTGTTTCCCCGCCAACACCGAAAATCTCATTTTCCCGTCAAAATCAGAAAATCATGTTTTCTCACCAAAACTGAAAAATCATGTTACCCGCCTAAACTGAGAAATCATGTTTTTCCACCAAAACCGAGAAATCATATTTCCCCGCCAAAACTGAAAATCATGTTTTTCCATCAAAATCGAGAAATCATGTTTTCCCGCCAAAATCAGAAATCATGTTTCTCGCCAAATATGAAAATCACGTTTTCCCTCCAAAACCGAGAAATCATGTTTTCCCGCCAAAATCGGAAAATCACGTTTTCTCGCCAAACTAAAAATCAATTTCGGTGTTTTCTCGGAAAATCATGTTTTCCCGCCAAAACCCGAAAATCATGTTTTCCGCCAAAATCAAGAAATAAAATTTTCGCCCCAAAACCGAAAATCATGTTTCCTGCCATAACCAAGAAATTAAGTTTTACGCTAAAACCAAAAATTATGTTTTGCATGTCACACCCGTAAATTATGTTTTCCTGTCAAAACCGTAAAATTGTTTTTCCGCCAAAATTATAAAATGCGTTTTCACGCCAAAACCGTAAAATTATGTTTTCCGCTAAAACCGTAAAAATAATATTTTCCATTAAATCGCAAAGTTTTGATTTTTCATTAAATTTTTTTTTTTTCAATAAATTTTAAAACTATTTTTTTAAGAGGCCCACAGACACCAATTGTCCATTTGTTCTTTGTCCAATTAGACAATAGACCAATTGGTCTTTTGTCCAACAAGACCATTTATTAATGAAAATTTTTCCAAAAGAGAACATAAAAACAACTACATTGTCCCTTTGCCATAAATCACTTTTTGGTCCGTTTTGGATTCAGATATCCAAGAATAACTTTAAAAATTCATATCAATTATTTTAACAGTCAGAAAAATATGGAAATTTTTTCAAAATGTACATAAACAAGAAACTATATTATGAAAAATATTTTTATAGACTAAATATTATTATTTCAAAATTTCATATTTTGATCTACAGATTACAGAAAATTTAATCTACTAATTACGGGCCGTAGATTGTATATTCGGTTAATAACTTAGTTATCTACATACTTCTCTACCATCGTAGAATTATTCAGCTGCCAATAAATATATTTCTACGATGTAGATTTATTCAGCTGTCTTTTCCCTTATTTCTGGATTATAGTTGATTTCATTAACTATATTTCTTAATATATCTACGTATGTATGATTGGTATTTTCTACCAAAATACTATATTCTACCGTTGTTGGGTTATGCAACCTACTGTTTTATCTACTTTCTACGGCAGTAGAATGTATATTCTACCAAATTCGAAATGTATATTTTCCTAAAATCTCTTCAAAATCTGTTGAGAATATATTATAAATCAATATTTTAGAGATATTTTTTTAATTTTAATTTTCCAAAATTTTCGAGTTTTTATCAATTTTTTAAGAAACCAACAAGTATATTAAACTCTAATTTCTATAAACACTAAACTTTAACTTATAAACATTAAATTCACAATCACCATTTATTTGATTTAGGCTTTAGGGTTTGAACCCTATGTGATTAAGGGTTTAGGGTTGAAACCCTACTTGTGGTGTGAACTATATTTGTAAATCTTAGTCAAATAACATGTTCGGTGTGATGGTTATTAAATACCTATAATATCTGTTTCATCATTAAATAGCTGTTCATCATTGTGATTTATAAGAAAATGAGTATAGTTTGCTTGTTAACTCACACATATTTTCATATTATCTCAGTTGATGAGACTCGTACAGTCGCAGAAAATAGCCACAGCTGAATAAGTATTCTCAGTAACACAAGTCCAATCATGTAAACCCTGAAAACTGTCTCACCCTAATCATAACTATTGAATCAATGAATTCAAAAATATGGGCAAGCTTTCTTTTGAGGTGTATCGAAGACATGCTGAAAACTTATAGTAGAGAGCCATGAAGTCCTTAGAATGGCTCTTGTGAGAGAAAATCATGAGAAAAGAGTGAAACAACTCACAACTAAAACACATTTACTATTGTTTATAAGAATCCGAGTACAACACGTAACACATATATAACGATTACCAGTAACTAAATCCAAAGTCATAACAACTCTCACTAAGTATCCACTATTCGAGCTTGAACAACCTTGAAGTAGTTTCCGACACGAGAAACATAGATATGCTAGGAAAGTGTATTCTGGTGCAGGCGCAAGACCAAGAAGAGCTTCAGTTCCTGTTAGGAACAGTCTATTACATAAGGAACATTTACCCGGAGGTGGAACTTGAAAAAAAAAAGAACCATTTTTACAACCTTTTCTGTATATCCCATGAAAAGAAAAACACAAAATGGGTTATTCAATCAGCCGTCGTCGTCTATTTGTAGTTCCTCATTCTATATTAGCAAAATAAATATTAAAATTTCATGTATTGCTAATGAATCACTCGTTCTCTTCACAACCTCGCCTCTACAGCTTCTAATTTCCCGTAAAGGAGAGAAGTCAGTAACCAAATGTGAAGCTCCACACTCTGTAATGAAATCAGGGATCATCTCCCTTGCAGCTCCCTAAATTATAACAATCAAAAGTTCATCTTTCCCTTAATCATAACAATCCAAAGTACAAACGAAAGAGAACCGAAGAACTTACTTGAAATCGATTAGGTCGAGGAATAAAGATGAAGGGTATCTCTGTTTGAAACGGTAAGGTGTGGGTTCGAGATTCCGGTGAAGTGATTCACTTTGTTTCTGTCGGAGAAGAGACAGATTAAATCGAAACTCCCAGATTCTCTTGTAAGGAGAAGGAAGATGAACACCGACGACCAGGAGGAGGTGCACCGGTGAGTCTATTCACCGGAGTTGCAGCTGGGAATCGCCAGAGTGGAGGAGCTTCGTCGGGGGGAATGGGAATTACAGTTTGTCTTTTTTTTGGACGACGGGAATTACAGTTTCTCAGGTTAGATTTTAGGGTTAAATGTATTTTTCTACTTTTCCCTTTGTAATTATTAAGTTATGTTTTAACTATATTTTACAAATGAATAAAAAGAAACAGTTTTACAAAGGGCTTTGTTGGGTTTACGATAAAAATTAGACTAGAGGGACAAATTATGGTTGATATTATGGTATAGGGACAATGTAGTTGTTTTTCTATTCTATTTTCACAATTTTCCCATTATTAATTGGGTATTTCCATAGTCTTCCCAAACTAAATTGGACTGGTCTAGCCTGTGGGCGGTCGGACCATTTTACACCTCTAATTGACGTATATAATAGAACCTCTATAAATTAATATTCGATAAATTAATTTTTTATAAATTAATAAATTTCGCTGGTCTCAACTTGGTTAGTGTAAAATATGACACAAAAATATAAAATAATAAGATGATAATATTTTTAAATTTTCCTGTAAATATATGATCCCACAAATATCATGAATTAAAAAATACTAAATAAGAACTTATGCATATATCTAAGATAGTTTACTAAAATATGAGACTATTGTTGTCTGTTTCTTCTTAAAATTAAAATCCTTTTGGAGATCATCTCTGATTTTTCTTATTGCATCAAAAACTTCTGGTGTTATCTTCTCGAACTGCGTCAAAAGATTCTGAAGAGATTAAGAGGAGACAATTGCTTCCTTACGTGTAACTGTTTCCAAAGGTATCACAGCATCATCTTATGGTACATCATCAACATTAAGAACATTAGCCACAATTTCTTTTAAACTTTGAACTTCTGAGCATGTATCATTTTCACCAGGATAATTGAGTAGGCTATTAACATCCATTCTATTGCGATAGCCAAGATTATTAATCACAACTTCAAGTTCATGAATTTCGTTTTCACTAGTGAACTCCTCTTCTAAAATTGTTGATATGACATCTTATGAACAGATTTTGCAGTGTCGAAAGCAATTCACTATGGTTTATTGACTGTTCAAGCTGCCATAGAAAATTGATAGCATCAAAACATTAATCTTAGCTGGATCTGATTGTCCCAACTCATAACCTTCTAAAATTTCACGGTAAAGTCTTCTACGGTAATGCATCTTAAAAGCTCTTATTATTCCAGCATCGTAAGGTTAAATATTTGATGTCATATTGGGTGGCAAGAAGAACAACTCAACATTCTGTAGTTCTTCAATATTTTTTGGATGTGCTGGACAGTTATCAAAACCACAAACAGAACTCTTCTACCATGCAATTTCTTATCAAACCAGCGGATATACTCTTTAAAAATAACACTTGTCATCCAAGCTCTTTTGTTGGCACGGTGCTGACAATTCATGTTGTTTATGTTGATATTCTTGAAACAACGTGGCTTTGCATATTTTCCAATAATCCACAGAGGAATTTTTTCAGAACCATCCTAGTTACAAATAATAACAACTGTTAGTCTTTCTTAGTCTTGCTTATTTCCTTCAAGTTGTTTTGTAGCAAGAGAATAATCAGCTTGTAACCTGCAAAACAAACCAGTTTCGTCTATTTTAAAAACATGCCTTTTACAAAACTTATCTATTTTCCCTAATAGCCTCCGGTTTCTTCTCCATGTCTTCTATATTAACAGAACCAGTTTCTCCAAAACGACGAAACGATTTGATGACGTTAAGATTCTGGTTGAGGGTATACAAGTTTCATTATCTCTTGCCTTTACTAAAATTAGCGCGCCAGTCATATTCACACGATCTTGATATTGAAGAAACCACTCAAAAAACAACATTTTCCATATCTGGATTGTTTTTGCCGCTTGATATCTCTTCCTCATTCCAAGCTTGTTGAAAGATACTCAGATGATCGCTTGAGTGTGTCTGAAATTGTACCTTGACTAATATTTAGATAGAACTTCTCTTCACAATTGCATCTTTTTGAATACATGAAGTATGATCTCTCTTTACTTGCATAATTCTTTGCGTATTTTATCTGTCATTGTTGATTTTGGAAAAAAATAAGATGAGAAGACATTGTTGAAAGCTTAGCAAAGAATAATAAAATGAAATTTTGTTTGATGCTTGTCAATTTACGTGACATATATAGTGGTAAATATATTAATTTTCTAAAAGCAACAAAAAAGAAATTTAAATGAAAAATATAAACATTATGTTAAACATGAAAATATGTAAATGTAAGAAAAAGACAATTTTAAATAAAAGTAAAACATAGAAGAATATACATTTACAGAAACTTCTTATTCAAATAAAAGAAATATTTGGTAATTTGTTAAAGCTTCACTACGTATCTGTAAATTAATTAATAAAATTTTAAATTCTCAACATTATTAATTTATAGAGGTTTTAAGGTATATATACCAAACTAAATATAAACAAATTGATTCAGTTGTTCTGTAAGAACAACATAAAAATTCATTTTATTTGCTTGATATATTGTTTCTTTCGATAAAACAAACTTTAGTTTCATGATATTAGTTTTTTAAGTAACTATCTTACTATAGAAAGCGTAGTTCTTCAAAGTTAGTTATTAATATGATCGTGACATGTGTTAATATTTTTTTTAAGATTGCGACATGTTTTAATCTATCTCATAATAAAAATATATATATACTAAGATAATAACAAAAGAAAATTTTGGTTAAAACTTAATTGTAAGTATTACTATTATCTAATAGTAATTTTCCATTTTAAAATCCTAAACAAAAGATAATTGCAAATGATTATTTGATAGTAATTTTCATTTTAATATTGTGAAATAGGTTTAAAATTATAATGATATAAAATATATATACTAAAATCTTATTATATAAAGCTTGATTCTTCAAAGTTAGTAATTAACATGATTGTGTGACACATGGCAATCTTATATTTAAGATCATGACGTGTGTTAAATAATTTTTTTATATAAATAATTATTTTTAATAGTAATTTTCCTTTTTGAAAAAAAGTATTGTAAATAAAAAAAATTTCCATACAAATAGTAAACAATTTTTCCAAAACAAAAACTATAAAAGCTATATGAAAATAATTTTTCTTTTCAAGAAAGTATAATTTTCCATTTTGTGTTAATTAAAAATTCCCATATGAATAATATTAAATAGTAACTTTCCTTTTTCGAGAAACAATTATTGTAAATAAAAAAAATTCATACAAATAGTAAATTAATAGTAATTATTATTTTTAAATCCAAGATTCAAATTGTAAAAGCTTTATGAAAATAATTTTTTATTTTCAAGAAATTTTAATTTTCCTTTTTTTGAAATCATGAACAAAGGGAATTGTAAAAGAAAAATATTAGTTTAATAATATTTAAAACGAATGATATATTCCTAATAATACAACAAACTGTTTAATAATAAATCTAAATATAGTAATTTTCCTTTTTTGAGTAACAATTATTGTGAATAAAAAGTTCCGCACAAATAGTAAATTAATAGTATTTTCCTTTTTAAATCCAAAATTAAAATTGTAAAAGCTTTATGAAAATAATTTTTATTTTCAAGAAATTTTAATTTTCTTTCTTTTAAATCATGAACAAAGAGAATTATAAAAGAAAAATATTTGCTTAATAATATTTAAAACGAATAATAAAATCCTAATAATACAATAAATTGTTTAATAATAAATCTAAATATTTTTATTTTTATAATTCTAAACAAAAGAGAGTTATGAAAATAATCTTCTTATTTTCCTATAATTAACTAATTAATTAACTAATTTTCTATGGAAGCCTAATTAGTCCGTCTATGTGTGACTAAGATTAATGTTTTTACACAATGTGGTATGGATTTCGAGTTGCATAGAAGGTGGTGAAGAAAAAAGTTATAGGAGATTTTTAGCATTGTGCAAATAATACCGTCTGGTGTAGATCTTATAAAAAAAACTCATGGTAATATAATCAGACGTATATCTTCATAAATTATGTAGAATTGTTAGTTGTAACTACATTCATGTATTGTTTCTCATATTTTGTAGAAACATAATTAACCAACATTAACAAAAAAAAAATTTTTATATTAATCTATAAGTTAGAAACTAATATATAGTTACAAGGAAATAATTATATCAATATATATTAATATATTATTAAATTTTAAAACTAAATCAGTTTCTTTAGTTTCAAATTTGAAGTAATAATATATGATTGAAATGATTTTCCAATTTTTGTTATATTTGATTAAGATAATACAGAAGTAATTGGAGCAACTATTAAAGTAAGAAAGCTTTATATACTAAAAATATAATAATATGTACATATTATTTGTGTCATAAAATTTATCTAATAACCAATGTTTACGGTTCAAAATAAACTCACATGACAAGGATTGGAAGATATTTCCAAAGATGTGCATTTAATTATGGATGAAACTTATTTATTTCAGATACAAGTAAAAAGGAGAAATTCAATATTCTTCTTAATGTTTAAAGATTCAACAAGAAATTATAAATTTAATATACTTTATATTATGTTTGGTAGATTTATTATATGTGTAACTTAATACTTGGATTTTTATTTTTCTACTTAGTAACAAACGCAAAGACAGGAAGAACAAAAATAAAAGGAAACAAGTAATAACTTTAGAAAATTTTAAAATTTATTTATTTATTTTTATTATTTTAATATTAATAAGTGTCTTTTTCATTCGGTTAATATAAATTCAATTTTTGGTTACTACTATTCTTTGTATTATAAAATATTTTTATATGTTATTTACATCAACAAAAAAAAGACTCAACTAAGATTCTACAAACCACACCAGTAGCTTGGCATCCATATGAACGACAAACGATGATTGCTGTCTGACATTCTGTGCAAGACTGTCCACTCTTTTATTCAACTTCCGGAGTATATGAATAAGATCTGAGTGATTGAAACTTCTTTTTAATATCTTGATGTCTTCCAAATAACTTGCAAAAACATATGTTCTTTATATGTGTTTGGTAAAAAAATCAAGTTTTATGCATCATCTTATTACATTTTGTTGTTTTTACTATGTTTTTTTATAATTTGCTTTTAGTTAAGTTGTTATAATGGAAATATATCATCAAAATAGTGAATTCGGAAAATTATTTAAAAATGAATAAGTTTATAAAAAAATTCTTTATTTTTACTGAAAAGTGAGGAGTAGGTAATTTGAAGAAAAAAACAAATAGAAATGAATTTCTCTTATTTGATGTAAAGTTATATATTTAGTTTTTACTTTATTAGAAATATTATATAAGTATAATTATGTAATTAATTTGTTCTATGCAGAAAATTATAATTTAGGGCTATATGCATATTTATTTTCTGGAAACTTTTGTTACTATAACTGCAGATCTAAAGGTAAATTCATTTATTTAAAAAAATAGAAAAAACTGGACTATATCAGATATTGAATATCTTATAACAAAAATCAGAACACAGTAACCTTATTATGATGAAGACTGAGATCACTGAACAATCCTTTCAACCATATCACCACTTTATCAGCTTCTGTCAATGCCATATACTCTGCCTCAGTTGTAGACAAAATTACCGTTGACTGCAAAGTCGCCTTCCAGCTCACAACAGAACCACCTAGAGTAAATATGTAACCAGTCATAGATCTCATGCTGTCCACATCTCCGACATAATCCGGATCAGAATACTCAATAACCAGTCTTGAATCCTTATCTCCATAGACAAGACGAACATCAGATGTACTTTTAAAGTACCGGAAAATCCTCTTCACAGCCATCCAGTATTCCTTTCGTGGCTGAACCATGAACCTACTCACAACACTGACTGCATGTGCAAGATCTGATCTTGCACAGACAATAACGTAAATCAGACTTCATACAGCGCTAGCATAAGGAACTCGTGACATATAATCAGTTTTCCCTTCAGTCATTTCATCACTCATGGTAGGATGAAAATTTACAGCCCATGGAGTATTGATAAGCTTAACAATAAGCATCCCAAATCTCGTTAAGACCTTTTCAATGTAGGCTTTTTGTGACAAGAACAACTTCTTCTTCGCCATATCTCTGAGGATCTCCATTTCTAGAATATTCTTCGCAGCACCCAAATCTTTCATCTCAAAATCAGTATTCAGTAGCTCTTGCAGCTTCTGAATATCACATTTTTTTTGGCAGCTATCAGCATGTCATCTATATATAGAACCATGTAGATATGTGACCCATCTTCCATCTTGCTCATATAGACACAACAGTCATAAGGACTCATGCTGTTGTCCAACTTAACCATATAGATGTCAAACCTCTTGTACCATTGTTTAGGAGTCTGCTTAAATCCATACAACTACTTTCTCAACTTGCACACGTGATCTTCCTTACCAGAAACCAAAAAACCCTCAGGATAAGTCATGTTCCTCATCAAGCTCTCTATAAAGAAAAGCAGCCTTCACATCAAGTTGCTCAAACCCCAGATCTGACGTGCTACTATTGCTAATGGCACTTTTATAGAAGTGTCTAACTATAGGTGAAAAAATCTCATTGTAATACACGCCTTCTCTTTGACTGAAACCTCTAACAATAACTCAAGATTTATACTTAACTCCTTATTATGGTGACTGACCATATTTATCTTATAAATCCATTTTTAAGTCGCAACCTTTCTCCCATGTGGTATTGTGACCAGAACCCATGTGTGATTATTTTCATGAGATTTCATTTCATCTCCCATTGCATCAAACCATTTCTTAGACGCATAACTTGAAATAGCTTCTCTGTAAGTAAACGGCTCGTAAATGTTCACTTCCTCTGCAAACTGATATCTCTCTGGGTGTCTGACACCAACTCTCCTTGGTTTATCTCTAGCAATATGAATTTTTCGAACCCACCACATTGATTTCCAGAAATAAAAGACTCAGACTGCTCGTCAGACATCAATAGCTCGACCTCTTCCTGAGGATCGTTCGGTCATGTGACTGGCGTGGATTGATCGCTCCTGCTCCCTGACACTGTATCGGTTGATCCTTGGTAGCCCGACTGCACTTCCTGCAGCCCCACCTACTTATCAAAATCTTCCTGCTCTGGTTATGAAATGGGCTCAGCTGAAACTTTGAGCATATAACTCTCTTCAAACACAACATTCATGTTCATTACAACCCGTTTCTCAGATGGAGACCAGACTCCGTATCCTTTGACACCATCTTCGTAGCCCATAAACAATCCCTTCTTTGCTCTTGGTTCCAACTTTCTTTCATCAACATGATAGTAAACCATGCAATCAAACACTATTAAAATAAACTAATCAGCAGACCTGTCTGACCACACATCATTAGGTATTTGACACTTGATGCATGTATGTGGACCCAGATTGATCAAATAACAAGATGTATTCATCGCTTCAGCCTAAAACCTCTTCTTTAAACCAGCATTAGGCAGCATGCACCTCGTTCTCTCCAGCAATGTATAGTTCATTCTCTGTGCTACACCATTATGATATGGTGTATACCTGATTGTATGATGCTTATCAATCCATGCACTTTACAAAAATGATTGAACTCTGATAAATATAATTTCAGACCATTATCAGTACGAATCCTCTTAATCTTCTTCTCAGTTTGATTCTCCACCAGTAGTTTCCACTCTTTGAAGATGTTAAAAGCTTCACTTTTGTGCTTCATGAATGTTATCCAAGTTGTCCTCGAATAATCATCAATTATGGACACAAAATACTTGTGACCCTTCAATTACTCCACTTTGGAGGAACCCCAACAATCTGAATGGATGTAATCCAGAGTGCCTTTTGTCTAATGAATAACCTTAGGAAACTTCTTTCTATGCTTCTTCCCAAACACGCAGTGCTCACAGAACTTAAAGCACACCAACTATATCTCCAAGCCTCATATGCCACAGCTTGCCCATATCTTCCTTGTGAACCTCTAGAGATGCAACATTTTCTGAACCTGAAACCATAGACCCTTCCAGCAAATACAAAGTACCATGAATGAACCCTCTGAGAATCACATCTAAACCCATGTAGACACTCAGAACTCCATCTCCACATGAATACTTAAAACCTCTGCTATCCAAAAGACTAAATGTGATCAAGTACTTGGACGTAGATGGAACATGTCTAACTCCAGTCAACGTGCAAACTCTACCATCATGTGTCCTAATCTTAATAGAACCGATTCCAGAAATATCGCAAGCAAAGTCATTCACCATCTTGATTTTGCCATTAGTCAATGCCTCATACTCTGAGAACCATTCTCTCCTTGGATAAATATGATAAGACGTGCTTGTGTCTAAGACCCACACATCTCTAGGATGTGTCTTTCCATGAGCAACGAGCACAATATTGTTACCAGACTTAGCTTCATTCTCGGCTACAGCAACAGAACCAGCTTGCTTCTTCTTCTTAGGAGAATCAGATTTCCAATGCCCTCTCTCTCTCTTTGCAGTAATTGCAAATATCAATTGGTTTAGGAACCCTTGAAAACGAATTTTTCTCTTTCGATCTTTTTCTTTTTCCAAAGTTTTTTCCACTACTTACAAACAATCCAGAACCTGATGTCTTGTGACGTAACTCCCTAATGTGAAGTGCCGACCTGACTTCCTCCAAACTCACTGTATCATTACTCCATGTAAATGACTGAACAAAGTTCTCATAAGAGTTAGGCAGTGATACCAACAAAATCAGTGCTACATCCTCATCCTCCACCTTAACATCAATATTCCTCAGATCTAACATAATGCAATTTAGACTATCAAGATGATCTTGAAGTTGTGTACCTTCATGCATAAGACATTGTTTCAGAACTAGCTTCTTAGTGAGAGACTTCGTCATGTATAGGCTCTCTAATTTTAACCACAAACAAGCTGCAGTGTAAACACCAGAAACCTCGATGATGATCTCATTTGTCAGACTCAATAAAATCGGTTAGTACGAATTTTCTTCAGTAACCTACATTTCAACTGTAACATGTTCAACTTTCTTTCTTGATAATGGTAACGACCTTCTTGTTTCAGCAACGTTTTCATCTTGATTTGCTAGAGACTGAAACTGTTCATTCCAGTAAACTTGTCGATATTTCATGTTCATCCCAGACATCTTCTCACTAGATTTGACCTGAAGTTCTGATACCAGTTTGATGTGACGGATGTGAGAAGAAACAGATTAACAAATAGATAAATAAGAAAGAAAGACACATAAATTTAACGTGGTTCACTAATTGGCTACCTCAACGGGAAAAAAGAATACTTTATTGATGGGGATTACAGAGATCTGTCTAGAAAAATATCAAAACTTTTTTTCTCTCTACGGATGTCTAAATTTAGAGGAGGCACAGTATATATATAGATGTGTCCTATAAATTCTACTACTAATGGGTCTCAAATACTAAAGCCCAATAGATTCAAAACATTATTCAACAGAAATCTTTATTAAAAAAAACTGTGATCATAAGATGTTGGTTAGCAAAGATCTTAATCTAATAAAGACAATCAAAACATCTTGCAAGAGAATGCTAAAGCAGAGTTTGGAATATTGTCTCACATGTTCTTGTTATGCTTAGAGAGAAAAATCATAGGCTAATTAGATGTTTTTTCTGTCATCTAATGAATGCAAGATTTCTCAATGTCGGCTACTAAGAAGAGAGTTTGAAGCAAAATTGGACTTTTATATGAGATTGAGTATTTTACTTGATAGCAAAACACATTTTCTGTCGGTGACAGATTCAGAACCAAAGGATTTCTTGGTGGATACAGACTAGTATCCGAGAGCAGTTTTACTGTGAGTTAGAAAACTCTTTAGAAACAGAGAGAAAAAACAACGATATATATATCAAATGAGCAGCAGAGAGACTGTCTGATCCAAAATTGGTTTTGCCAGTGGCTGGCTGTCTTTAATTCTTCCAACTCTTTGACAGTGGCACCTTGATATTCTTCTGGTTCCTTGTTGAGGAACTCGTGAGTAGTGTTTTTCGCTCGATGTGCCCTCACTGAGTTATTGAAATGTTTTATTGTTCTGATCTCCTACATCCAGCCAATGGAGCGTAATTTTCTGTTTTAAAAAATACTTTGCTGTTTTTCACAAAGAATAGCATGCACTTCTTTTGCTCGTTTAGTCAGGTTCCCAAGCTTTTCTCTTCCTCTGTTGACTCCCAAAACTCTTAACCATTGGTAGGAAACTAAGTAAATCTTCCAATAGCATTGACATATTTAAATGGTCTTTTCATTTTCTCCAATGCCGGCATAATTTGAATCCTGCAGCGCACGTGGTCAGATCAACCACCTGATTCTGCATTAGAGAAAGTAATGTTGTTACAATGAACCGAATGTTTGTTTCAACACAGATGAAGTTGACATGTTATTGACACATACAGGAAGTGCGATGTGACGATAAAAAAAAATGTTTTAAAAAATCTTCTTCGTATGTTGCTTACGACTGTTGTAGCTTATAGAAGAATCAATTTACATCATATTAAAGAGTGTGATGATATGAGAAAAGGAAAGAAATATTTAAGAACATACAAAATCGATCAAACGTATAAATATCCCAGGGATAAATATAGTGTGTGAAATCTGAACTTTCATCTTTCTCGCACTTGAGAAAACAGAAAATGTGATGTCTGAACACAATTTTATAATACAACATCGTGAAACTAGCTTAGCATCTTTGTAATTAAAGTCCTAATCTAACACCATATCACTGAACATGTCGATCACACCCAATGTAAAGTGTAATTTCATTGCAAGATTAGTAGATATCGCAGTCTAGTAGCATTCCTTACATTGTGTCCCAAGAATATGAAACCCAAGCAGTTTATTTATATATAAACGAAAAGGAAACAAAACAACAGCAGCAAGTAAGTCTGTGGAACAACCAAAAGTAGTACAACAACTAACAAACCCAAATTACCACACAAACAGAAACTGGAAACTGCAACTAAGTGTCTTTTACCATATGATCACCAGCTTCTTCATCTCTCAGTACTTAGTGCGTCCATCCCCTTCTGTTATTACATCTTTGAACGTGCCACCACTTGGGATCATTGGTAACACATGTTCTTGGTGCGGACATATCACATCCAACAGGTATGGTCCTGGTGTATCCAGCATTGTCTGAATAGCTTCTCGGAGCTCTTCTTTCTTCGTCACTCTCGCAGCTGGAATCCCGCAAGCTCCTGCAAACTGCAGCATGTTAGGGAAGATCTCGCTCTCCCTTGCTGGGTCCCCAAGATAAGTGTGCGCTCTGTTAGCTTTGTAGAACCGATCCTCCCATTGCATGACCATCCCAAGATGCTGGTTGTTTAACAAGAGTATCTTCACAGGAAGATTCTCCACACGGATTGTGGCCAGCTCTTGGACGTTCATTATGAAGCTTCCATCTCCGTCAATGTCCACAACAATCGCATCAGGGTTGGCCACAGACGCTCCAATAGCAGCAGGGAGTCCAAAACCCATAGCTCCAAGGCCTGACGATGACAACCACTGCCTCGGCTTCCTGTACTTGTAAAACTGTGCTGCCCACATCTGATGTTGTCCAACGCCAGTACTGATGATAGCCTTCCCATCGGTCAGCTCGTCGAGGACCTGAATCGCGTACTGCGGAGGAATGGCTTCTCCAAACGTCTTGAAACTCAACGGGTACTTTTGCTTCTGCTCGCTCAATTCACTCCTCCAAACCCCGAAGTCAAGCTTGAGCTCCTCTGCTCGGTTCTCAAGAATCTTGTTCATGCCTTGCAAAGCAAGCTTCACATCACCACAAACAGACACATGAGGCGTCTTGTTCTTCCCAATCTCAGCAGAATCAATGTCTATGTGCACAATCTTAGCCCTACTCGCAAAAGCCTCGAGCTTTCCCGTGACACGGTCATCAAACCTAACACCAAACGCCAGCAACAGATCACTATGCTCCACAGCGTAATTAGCATACACAGTACCGTGCATGCCAAGCATCTGCAGGGACAACTCATCGTTACAAGGATAAGAGCCGAGCCCCATCAAAGTACTGGCAACAGGGATCCCAGTAAGCTCGACAAATCTCCCCAGCTCTTCACTCGAGTTCAAGCTTCCACCACCAACATACAAAACAGGCCTCTTAGACTCAGAGATCAACCTAACGATCTGCCTTAACTGAGAAACCTCCGGAGGCTGAGGCAACCTAGACATGTAACCAGGTAAACGCATAGGCTGATCCCAGTTAGGAATCGCAAGCTGCTGCTGAATATCCTTAGGAACATCGACCAAAACCGGTCCGGGTCTACCGGAAGTCGCTAGAAAGAAAGCTTCTTGAACGATCCTAGGTATGTCATCAACATCCATGACAAGATAGTTATGTTTTGTGATAGACCTGGTTACCTCGACGATGGGCGTCTCCTGGAACGCGTCGGTACCAATCATCCGACGAGGGACCTGTCCTGTGATAGCGACGACAGGGACGCTGTCGAGCATCGCGTCGGCTAAACCGCTGACGAGGTTGGTGGCTCCGGGACCCGAAGTGGCTATGCAGATTCCCGGTTTGCCGGAGGAACGAGCGTAGCCCTCGGCGGCAAAGACTCCTCCTTGCTCGTGGCGAGGGAGGACGTTGCGGATGGTGGAGGAGCGAGTCAAGGCCTGGTGGATCTCCATGGAAGCACCTCCTGGGTAGGCGAAGACGGTTTCGACGCCTTGACGCTCGAGGGCTTCGACGAGGATATCAGCGCCCTTGCGGGGCTCGTCGGGAGCGTAGCGGGAGATGAAAGTCTTGTTCTTGTTGTCGGTTTTTTCGGGAGATGCGACATTGACATTGACGGGTGAGTTGAGGACGGCGGAGATGGAGAGAGGACGGTGGAGACGGGATGAGGGTTTCTGGGGGGTTAAGGAGAAGGGAAGGGAGAATCGGGAAATGGGTAGAGGGGATTTGGAAGAAGGTTTAGCGGTGAAGGAGATCGGAGAAGACGATGTTGCCGCCGCCATGGTTAGAGGAGAGAGAGAGAGAGAGAGAGAAATGGAAAGAGATGATAAATGAGTTTGTGAACGTGAACTGTTTTTATAAAACCAGACTTGTTGAGGGTTTTGTTTCTTTACGAAAATGCCCTTGGAGTTTGATTTTTGTTTGTTTGGTCTTTATTAATTTTGGATGAAGACGAACTCGAGTGAGAGAATCTCATCGTTTCTCTACTTGTTATTTGACCTTTGGAATTATATTATCGAACAGAGCCTGAATGTAGAACTTGTGGATGAGACGGTTTTAGATTTCTTGATTGTAAAGGGCATCTCGTTTTTTTTTTTTGTCAACAAGGACATCTCGTTTTACATCATTTTTTCTTGCAAAAAGATATACTCAAAATATATTTATTATTTGCACAAAATGGTTTCTCTCTTTTTTCCCCTCAAAAAAAATATTTTCGAATATACTATGTTATTACTATTTATTATTAAGGGTAATTTTCACGAATAGACATTTTTAAAAGTCTTTATAACAAAAAAAAAACTTACAAAGAAGAAAATGACCGAAATATGTTTTATTAAAGAGACAAGAAAACTCTTATACTCTAAATATATAAATATAAATATAAATAAAAAATAAAAAGTAATCTTTCATAGTTTCGAATTATATATTTTTCAAATTTGAACCAATTATAAAAAAAAAATTTTGAAAATGCTTTTTTGTCGCTGTCCGGCTGGTTTGAAAATGCTTTTTGAAACTAGTTTTAAAACTTTTATTTCAAGACTTTTAAAACTTTTAATACTATTTTATTTAAAACAAAATTAATACATACCTCTTAACTATAAACCTTAAGGTATATATTAATTAATCCTAAAGGTATAATATATATATTTGCTTCTTTAGTAAAACATTTTGGACTATTTGCAAAATGATTCAAAACTCAAAGTCAACTATAAAATGAACGAGAAGAATGATCAGGTTTTTGTCTTTTCCAAATTATTTGGAAGATATCAAGACCCTAAAAAAAAGCTTCTGCAACTCAAATACCATTCATATATTTTGAACGCATAATTTACCGGTGGATAGCCTCACATGCAGTAGCAGGAAACAGGTGACGTTTGTCGTTCACATAGATGCAAACTTATCAATTTGATTTGTAAAGTCCATATGAATATGTTTATGTAGATGACAAAAAAAAACATTGATATTTTTTGTCACAGAGAGAGTACTAATTAGTTATATCAAAAGATTGTATATTTAAGTAAGAAAATAAGGAACAACTCCATAAAATATCTCAAATAATTTTTTTTTAAGTTTTTAATTTCTAAATTTTTTTGTTATTTAATTTAATACATCAATTAATTATTTTATTAATTTTAATATCTAAACTGTTTTATTTAATCTAAAGTATTGATAAGTTTCAAAAACAATTAAAATATCTAAATCCAAAAATTAATCTTAACAAATTTCTAATGTAGTTTTAAATTTTAGGAATAAAATTGAATAAAAAATTTGGGATGAAAATTCAAAATTTTGAAAATTAACTTTTGAATAGAATAAACTAATTTTAAGTTTCAAAAAACAAATCAAATTTAAAAAAAATTGAATTTTTTTTTTTTTTTTAAATTTCAATTTAAATTAATAATATTTTTTAAAAATAAAAATACTTTGAGTACTAAAATGAATAAAAGTGTAAACATTAATGTATTAAAATAAAAAAATTATTAAACAATATAATAAAGTAGATAAAAGACTTAACAAAATTTAGTTAGGATAGTTTATGGAATGTTCTAAAAAGGTTACTAACTAAATTTTTTTCAGCTTTCCTCTTTTATTTAATCGTAACAATAAAATAGTGGTCTCCTACATAAATATTCTTTTGTTTCTAATTAATTATTAGATTTTGTTTCGTACTTTAAAACCGAAAATATCTTTTAATAAAATATAATTTACCAAAATCAAATGTTTTAATATTTTTACTAGGTGGCCGGCCCGCAACCTGTGCGGACATTGCACAGATTCAAATTATACGGGTAGAGCTGGGTCTGCGGATCGACCCACCCCGTCCGTCCCGCCAACCCACGGGTCACCTAGTTTTTTGACTCATAATTTCGATCCGCATGACCCGCAATGAAAGATTCAAAATACCTGCACCTGCCCCGCCAAAATTTGCAGGTAATTCGCGGGATCCGCGGGTTAAATATTACGGAATATTTTGTATCTATTTAAGAGAGAGAAAGAGAGAGAGAGATAGAGAGATTTAGTGATTTAGTATTGCACGACAAGTTAGTATCAAATAATATATTCATACAATTTATTACATTCTTTTTATTGCTATATAGATGTTTTGAATTTAATGCGTTAACATAAATCAGTCTTATTTATTACCAATCAATCTTGTGAATTAAATATGACGAATATATGTTACGTGATGTTGTAATCATCATTAATTGGTAATCATTAATGTTATAAATATGGACATATTTTTCATTCAAGGCAAATTGTGACAACTAAATAATAAACAAGTAATAGTATAATTGTTAAATGATGATAATAATAATTATAAAAATGACATTATTATATATTGAGATCTGAAAACAAAAAATAATCTAATAAAAAAATATAACTAAAAAACAATAACGAATACATTGACTAAATAATAACATGTCATTAGAACAAAAATTAGATAATTTCATCTCTTCTAACCGATTATTACTAAAATATGGGCGTTATTACAATGCAATTATTTTAAAAATTATCATGAGCACAAGAAAAGAAAAGACTAAATGTGTTTTTCTTTGAAATAAATAATAATGAATAACGCGGATAGTGACAAAAACCATTGCAACATAAGTAAGTTTTCAATAATCAAAAAAATCTCAAGCTAGATATGATAAGTCAAATCCATTTTTATCATAGTAAGAATGCGGAAGTAAGACAAAGCCATAACGATAGGAAATAAATGTTTTTAAAAATCTTCAAGAGAGTGTTGATCCTCAAGGCTACTGTCATGATCTTTTTGGCTTTTTCTTTTAGACAAGGGAGTTCCTGAAAAATCTAGAACCAGAGAAAATATCACCTGAGGACTGTAACATCAGGACCTGCAAAAAAAAAGAGTTCATCTCATTAGTATGCTATTGTAACTCTAAAATGTAAGCAAACACTAAAGTGTAATACCTGTTTAGGAGGTAAAGCATGAAATATTAATTTTTCATAATAAACATTTAAATTGAATAAATAAAGTAAATAAATCTACAGTATCATAAGCTGATTTGAATTAAATATTAGTCTTTTTGCGCAAGTTAGATTTATTTAAAATAAAGCAACAAGATTAAAAACGACTTTGAACATTTATAAAGATTTAAAAGTCCAATTAATGTGATACCACATTGCGCAAGAATAAATAAAGTTATTAAATATACAATATCATAAACTGATTTCAATTAAATATTAGTCTTCTTGCGCAAGTTTGATTTATTTAAAATAAGGCAACAAGATTAAAAACGACTTTGAAAATTTAGAAAGATTTAAAAGTCGAATTAATGTGATATCCTATTGTGCAAGAATAACAGATTCTCAATAAATATCAATAAATGTGATTAAAACTTTCGCAAGAATTATTCAAATAAATAACGTAAATTACATTTATAATAGATTCATAAGAGATCATATTAATTGCGCAAGAAAATAATTAATAATCAATGCATGTTCTATCAAAAATGTGCAGATATGTGTTCGAGACTTTCCCTTACTCCGTTTAGTTTTGTTTTAGTATAAAGTGAAATCGAGAAGAAGAAAAAAAAGGAGATGAGAGAAAGAGATGCCGTAGGATAGGTTTTTAGAAAAAGAAAAAATTTAAAAAATAAATCAGCCAATCAATTTATAATATAGTTGACATAGAACTATATAGTTTATGATGACAAAAAGAACTATATAGTTTATATATATGAATTTATAAGATATACATTTTATAATATGATAAATTGTATAAAATCATATTTGAGTACAAAGTTGATAATATGTATAAAAAGTTATACTAACTTTTATAATAAAGTATTGATTAAAGATTTTGTTCTTTAATGTATAAGCAAATAATTATTTGAAAAACATAAAGAATGTAACAAAGCATGAAACTTACATTGTAGTTTACGTGTTTTGGATGATATGATCATTTAAGTACATATGGATCCACATGAGGAAAAAAACCAAAAGAAAAATACATATGAAAGCATTATTCTCCTTCTAAGCTCTAACAAATAATCATTTCTAACATATTAAAAAAGTAAAAATTAGAATTCAAATAAATCTACGATTAATCAAATCATATAGAGAGATAAAAAAAATTACCTGCATCGTGGTGAAATCGTTATAATAGGGCATCTGCATATAAACCAAAAGAAAAGTCAGCTCTGATGAAATATGTATATATAAAAGCTTAATGATGTAAAACAACAAAAACAATATGAAAATAAAAAGTTGAGAATAAAAAGTCAGTGGCTTCGTTTCTTCTACTGTGAATATCTTATATATAGTAAATTGGTGTACGTTTCTCAATGATTTAGCTTGCATGATAAGCCAAAATATCATTATATTTTAATTCTGAATTTTTAAAAAGGAAACTTATTAATACACATATTTATTGTAATTCTTGCGCAAGTTATGATTAATGAGAGCAATTAATGTAATATTCCGATTAGCAAGTTATGATTAATGAGAGCAATTGGTTAAAGGAAATATATTAAATATGTATAGTGAATGAGTGAATTTAATTAATATTATCAAGTTTTTATTAATAATATAAACATAATAAAAACGTTTTTGGGAGAAAGTTATAATATTACACGTATTATGCCATTAATACATTTAATAAATGGTTGACATTTATTAATATTCTTGCGCACGTTATGATTAATGAGATTAGGAATTAATTTAAATGGTCGACATTTATTAAGATTCTTGCGTAAGTTATGATTAATGAGATTAACAATTAATGTAACTTTCCGATTAGTAGCTTGATTAGAAAAATAAATCAAAAAAAAGAAATTACAAAAATTCAGCCCATAGAATCGCTTGGTTGATGAGGTTATTACATTCATGAAATTGGTTGATGAGCTATTACAAAAAGTCAACCAATAGAACCAATAAATCAAAAAAGAAACTACAAAAAATCAACAAAAAAGAAATTACATTCATGAGGTTCCAACAATGAATTGTGACGAAACGTCAATGATGGTGTTTCGAATAAATTACCAGTAACGATGTTCGTCTGTGAGCTAAGTATTGATTATCATCTCTTGGATCATAAACCTGCTCAGGATCACAAAATATAATTTAAATTAGAACGATCAAAAACATAAAAAAAGCTTAAACAATAGATGTGTGAGACTAAAGAATGGTTGTGTTGCTTGAACTCGACATTGAACTCTATATATATAAAGTGATGGTGAAAAGTATTAATGACGCCAAAAATATTAATTGCTAGATTTGTGAAAGTAATTGGTTATAATAAGGTATGTAATTTAAATTATGTTTGATTAAAGGAAACATATCAAATTTGTAGTGTTACAAACGATTATGCATATTATATGATGCGAGACTTGCGCAATTAATCAGTATAAATAAGGTATGTTAATAATAATAAGTTTCGTAATTAGATATAAAACGTATTATGCCATTAAGACATTTAATGATTAGTCGACATTTATTAAAATTCTTCTGCAAGCTATGATTAATGGTCGACATTGATTACGATTCTTGCGCAAGAAATAATTAGTGCGTTTGACAATTAATGTCACTTTCCAATTAAAAGGTCGATGAAAAAATAAATCAAAAAAAATAATTAGAAAAATTCGACCAATAGAAACGCGAGAATTTTCGTGAGAAGAACTGTGTGAGCGCCACGTGGCGTTTGTACTTCTCTTTTAATATATAGGAGGATTAAAAGTATATTTGAATATATATATATATATATATATAGATATATATATATATATATATATATATATATATATTTAATTTATAAAACTGTATAAGATATTATTTAATTATTTTTAGTTGTTTCAAATCTTTTTGTTATAATTTGCTTAATAAACCTCCATAATTTATTTGATTAACTGTATGATATATATTTTTAATTATAAAATTTATTTTAGCTAAATTTATTGAATTTTATTTATATACAAAACTTAATCTAATATAATATTTTATTTAAATCCAAATGAATATAATTTTTTTATTTATGAAAATATAAATAAAATAACCTATTACTTGAGTTTATTTGATATTAAATTAAATTATTTTTTTTATCTCAACCAATAAAAATAAGTTATACTTATTTTTTTCTTTTCATTAATTATTTATTTGTTTCAGTCAAATATTTGATTTACCAAATAATTTGAAAGAAAATTGATAAAATGTTATTAAAAATATGAGACCTAATATTTTGTATTCTTTAAAATTAACTATTATGTTGTCTGCAAACATAAGTAGTAGTATAATATTGTTTCAATAATTATCTATTATTTATTAATTTTACTATTTTAATGAAAATGAGTATATATAATGAATTATTATACATCAATAGAAATTAGGTCCAACAATGTTTATGTTTTGATAAGAAAATTTATAAAATGAGGTGAGGTTTCACATTTGAAAGCGTTTCAGCATTGGCCAGAGTACGAATACAATAGTATGTAGCCTAGCCTAAATCATATCTTGTTAGGCCAACACCTAATTCTTTCAGTTTTGACTCAAATATGTTGGCTTCAATGGGAAGCTTATAAAAAAGCAGATGAAACATAAAAAGTAGATTCCATGATGGGAATGAGAATGGATGGAAAATCAGAGGGCAAAGGAGTCGGCGATTCCATGAGCTCCATCAAAGCATCATGGCGCTCCCTCCTCCTCGCACAGGAAGTGGTACTGATATAATATTGTGGAAGCATGGGGTTGATGACTATCAGGATAGTTTCTCAGCATCCAAAACATGGGAGCAGCTGCGGGAAAGGAAACCTAAAGTGCCATGAAGAAAAGTGGTATGGTTCTCACAGGGAGTTCGACGGTACTCCTTTATCACTTGGTTAGCCATTCAAAATAGACTGTCAACAGGAGAGAGAATGAGGCAATGGGGTCTGGTGCAGGGCTGTGAGTTTTGCAGTGAGAGAGATGAGACAAGAGACCATCTCTTTTTCGCTTGCCCATACTCTTACACTATCTGGGAAGTTTATGCAGGCAGACTAGTTGGAAGGGGAATCAATCCAGATTGGCATTGGACAATAAATAGATTGCAGCAAATGGGTGAGAAGAGACTGGATACAATTCTGGCTAAAATGTTATTGTAGAGTACAATCTACCATGTGTGGAGAGAGAGGAATGCAAGGCGGCACCATCAGGCTAGGACAAACACTGATCAGCTACGACGAGTGATAGAAAAAGCTGTTAGGAACAGGATCGTCTCACTTCGGTACAAGCCAGATCACAGATATTGTGGTCTTCTTCAACATTGGTTTCAGATTACCTCTTAGATCAGATCATTCTTTTTTTCCTACAGATTCATAAAGATGCCACATTTTAGAGGCTGAGAGTTGTACATAACATTTTTTTGATTGATCGATAAATTTTAAACTTCATCAAAAAAAAAACAAAAAAAGTAGATTAAGCAGAATAAACAATATAATATAAACATTAATCTACATGTAATTTATTTGTTATTTTAATATTTTTTTGTTAAGTACATAGAAAGGTGAATGACAAAATGAATGCAATATGCAATCTTTTTGTTTTTAAACAACAGCACTATGCAATCTAATATTCATCACTAAAAGACTGCATTTAAGTTTCAAATGGTAAAAACAGTTCAATCGAGATAAATTAAGTGCAACAAGTGCAAATCAAACATAATAAGTGGGAGAAGTAAAAACTGTTCAAATAAAACAGATTATATACTTAAATAATAAAATATATAATATATAAATATAATACATAAATAATAATAAATATTGTACTAAAACTATGTTACTGAAATTTTAAAATCAAACAATGAAAACATTAGAATTTAATGAAATACATCTCTCTTTTATTATTATACATATTTAAATTATATTACTATATATTTTCATAATGCATATTATATATAAAACACATATTATATAAATATAATAATGTAAGTAAATATAAAAATTATATTACAAGTATAAAAGAGAAATAAGTAGAAAATAATAGTTTTTTATTGTTCAAGTTGCAAGTAAAATAAAATGAAAAAAATGTATTAATAAATTAGATAAATATATTTTTAAATTATTTTTTTGTTACAAAATCATTTATTAGCCAAGCAAAAAAACGGATTAATGACACCAGATAGATAATAGTGAGATCTACATGCATATTTCCCGATTTTTTTAGAAAACATAAAAAATTAAACTACATGCAGATCTACTATTTAAAATTCAAAACTAGAAAATGTTGGAAGGTGATTTTTATTGCAGGAAGACTTAATGTGCGATGAACTGCACATCTCATGCTTCACCATTCGAAGTTTATTATGCAGAACCCTTCGTCAATTCTGAAAATGTAAGTTGTATGTGATTAACGCTGCTGATGGAAATATAATGTATAGTAGATGTGGGGTCCAACCAATCGGCCCCAAAATTTGTATGACCCCACTTAAAAAATAAATCTGATTCCACAAAAATAATTACAAAAAATTAAAGGAAAAATTAATTCTAAAACAAATATATTTTCATTTTTATTTTCAAAACATTGGATTTTTATTAGTTCTAATCTTATTTTCTATATTTACAAAAAAAATTATAAGATAACTAAACAAGTTTTAGATGTTCATATGTTAGTTTAGCCCAAATTTTATTAGACCCAAATTGTTAATAATGTAGAAACATTCAAGTACATCTCTATAATATTATTTGAGAAGTCAGTTTCCTACGTGTCGAACTCACGTTAATTTTCACGATGGTTGATTACAATGACACCCTTAATGAATTAAAAATATTATATATAATTACTATACTAAAATTGATTTTCCTTTTTAAATAATTTCTACTAATTAGAAATTTCCTTTTTAGTTAATATATATAATTCAAAACATTTATAAATTAAAAAAAAAACGAATTCACAATCAAATATATATTATATATAATGTGATTTCATAAAAAAAGGAAAGTTAACAAAAATAACTTTGATATTAAGAAATAAATATTTCATTTAAAACATAATCTAAGCAATATAAATATATTTTCAAAGTAATAAAAATATTTGCCTTATATATCTATATATTTTCTCAGATAATTGCAGAAAATAAATTGATTAGATAAGCCAAGATACCTTTAGTTGAATAATAATATTTATAATTAGTATTATTGAAATGGTTTATTCATTATTATAATATTTGTTGACTAATAATATTTATAATTAATAAAAACTAAAAAAATTTATGAAAACATTTTACATATATAAAATAGTTTCTAAGAAAAAAATTAAAAGAACTGGTTTTTATTTTTAAAAAATTAAATGATACTTTTATGAAAACTAATTTTACCACAAGCAAATTTGAACAAATAACTACAATTTTTTTTAAATAACATAATCCTAGACTTTTTTAATGAACTAAACATATTATATTTTTCTTCAATTAAAATTATAATTTTTACTTAATATTTAGTTTTTTTTTGTTTTTCCCTTTATATTTTACAATCTAATATACCTATAATAAAAGTACATAATAAAATATGAATTATTATATTTAAGATTATTTAAAATAATTTTCAGTTTAATTTATAAATCTAAGGTATAATATTACTTAGAGCTTACGAAATATTTGAATAATTATTAATATCGATAATCGTTTATGAGCTTACAAAATTTTAATAAGTTATTTTCTTTTATGAAAATTTCTACTGATCATCAATTTATTTTTTAAATATTTTTAAAAATCAACAAATAATAAATTACTATAAATATTATAAAAATATATTTACACATTTAAGATGAAAAACTGAAACTGATATGATAAATATAATCAATCTGATTTGGTTAGATAAAAATAAAAATAATTATACTTCAATACAAATGAATATATGTCACCCTATTCACAAAATGAGTATATAGACTAACTAATTTTATTATATCTAAAATCTAAGGTAAAATAAAAATATATTATTTTATAGTAATGTTTATTTCTATTTATACATATAAATTACGAGATTCTTCAAACCATACCAATAAACTAAAATAAAATATTAACTAAATGTTGCCATTTATTTATTTTGGAAAACATATATGGATGAGATTTCAAAATATTATTTTTATATTTATTTATGTATTATGAATCGATCAACAGTTAAATTTAATTTTTCTATTTGATTTTCAAAACAATATATATTATACTATCATTAAAATCAATCTAAACTCACTGAAAATCACAAATTATTCAAAACTTTAATCTATTTAGAACAAAAAATCATAGTTGAACTAAAAGAATTTGATGTTATCTAATATACTAAAGTGATAATCAAACTTATCATATATCACGTATCCAAAATCACATGTCTAACTAAAATAATATAATATTATTTATAAAATTACAAAACAATTAAAATTAAAATTAAACTATTGATAAATTATTATAATATATTTTCTTATAAATATTTATATCTGTGCATGAGCACGGGAAAATCACCTAGTACAAACTTAAAAAAGGAAAAAAATGAAGCTGCTGCATAGAATGAAGCTGTAAGCAAGGTTGTGCTGAACAATGCTCCTGGAAACAATCAAATGGTGTCTCATCCTATTCAAAAAGACATTGTTAATTGCTTTTCAGAAGAAGTAATTAAGTCCCTAGTTCAAGAGATGGACACTGATGTGTTTGCTTTATTGGCAGATGAGTCAGCTGACTGTTCTATGAAAAAGAAAATGGCTATAGTTTTTCGTTTTGTCGATAAACATGGTGTGGTAAATGAGAGATTTGTTAGTCTTATCCATGTGAAGAATACATGTTCTTTTTCTTTGAAATCTGGAATCGATTCACAGCTTACTAAATATAGTTTGAGTCTGAAAAAGGTGGGAGGACAAAGGTACGATGGCACATGAAATATGAGAGGAGAATTTAATGGTCTGAGAGCACTGATTTCAAAAGAAAACAGTTCGTCATACTATGTACACTGTTTTGCTCACCAACTACAATTGGTAGTTGTTGAAGTCGCGAAGAAACATTTTGAAGTTAGAGATTTCTTTGATAAGATTTCTATGTTAGTAAATGTGGTTGCAGCTTCTTGTAAGATGAAAGATAAGGTGCGAGAAATTCAGAGGAATATAATTGAAAAAGGAATAAGCAGTGGTGAAATCAAGACTGAAAAGGGACTGAATCAAGAGTCTTCGCTTCCAAGACCAGGAAATACACGTTAGGGTTCTCACTATAAAACATTGTTGTGGTTAGTTGGGATGTTTGCTTCTGTGGATGAGCTGCTTGTGTACGTCAAGGATGAAGGTGCTGATTTTACCCAGCGAAGTCAAGCAAATGGTCATCTTAAATATATCCATACGTTTGACTGTGTATTCTACCTACATTTGATGCTGCAAATTTTGGAACTCACACTTGCCACTGGCCTTGCAAAACAAAGATCAGGACATCCTAAATGCTGTCTCATTAGTAGAATCCACTAAGCGGCAACTACAAAAGTTCAGAGATGATTGCTGGGATTCTTTTTTGAATGATGTTTCATCTTTTTGTGAGAAATATGACACTGATATTCTCAACATGGAGAAAATTTTCATCGATCCAAGGAAGCCTCGCAAAAATACCAACTTTACCAACTTGCATCATTATCAAGTCAATTATTTTTATACAGTAATTGATATGGAGCTTCAAGAGTTTAATGGTCGCTTTAACGAGGTAAACTCTGAGTTACTCGTTTCAGCTTTAAGTCCTACTGCTTCATTCCATGAGTTTGATAAAGAAAATTTGTTGAGCCTGTCTAAATTATATCCTGAGGATTTTAGTGTTATAGAGTGCATATCACTTAAGCAGCAACTTGACATTTATATCGATAATATAAGATAAGATGAAAGGTTTGCTGATTTTAAATATCTTGGCGATCAATCGCGTGTAATGGTAGAAACCAAGAAACATCTTTCCAAAAATTTGGTGTATAGGCTTTGAAGTTATCTTTGACTTTGCATGTTGCTACTGCAACCATTGGGAGATGTTTCCAGGAATGAAGATCATCAAAACAGTATTACGAAATCGTGTCGGTGATCAGTTTCTAAGTTATTGTCCTATTGTTGTATTGAAAAAAATATATATTTAAAGATGTAGCCAATGAAACTGTTATAAAAAGGTTTCAAGTTATATGTGAGCGTAGAATGTTATACATTTGTATTTTTTTCTGTAATACATTTGTAGTTTTTTGGTTATTTATACATTATGTTTTTGATTTTTTTTTGTTCCAGAACAAAAAATTTATGTTTCCGCCACTGGTCTAAACACTTAAGCGACGTAGTATACTGTCGTATTGTCATGATAAGCTGTCGTCTTGAACTTTTGGTGGCAACTCTTTGGCAGCCTCTTTCCGTATTTACCATAAACGGGGCAAACAAACTATGTGGGTGATTGGTTTAGCTTTATCTCCTTGATTTAGGTTTATTTATTTTTAAATCACTAAATCTTACCAATCATGTTATAACTTTATTTTTAGTAATTAAAGACTACATCAAATTTGTATAATTTTTTACCAATCGTGATTTAGTTTTATTTTTAAAGGTACAACAAAAAAAATTAAAGTAATTTTTTTTCTTATGTAATTTTGGTATAAAACCTAAAGTTTTTTTTATAGGCTGTAGAATCTTTAAAATAAAAAATTATCTATAATATTAAATAAATTATATAATCATAGTTAAAACATCTTTAAATATTTAATTTAATTTTGAGTGTCTTTAAAATTATTGAAATATTTTAAATAACACCGTTATTATTTACATATCACATTTAAATAACATAATTTATAAACAAATATGAATATAAATTCTTTAATTGATAAAATTTAAGTATTTTATATGTACATTACATATTTCACATATTTTATTTTAAAATATCTATACTCTATAACTTACAGTTACAACTAATTTAACTACAGCAAAAATCTCTACAAAAAAATCTACGGTAATAATTTTACAACTACAACTAGTTTACCTACAGTTAAATTTGTACAGCTAAATTTTTAAAATCGAGTCGAACCAATCACGACCTATGAAAGTTAGAGAGTTGGCTGCACGTTTTGCTAAACCTAGTTAATTATTCAAGCCAACCAACAGTCACCATCCATTTCAGCAAATCTTAAAAATGTTTATTATTTTGATCACTAATCACAAACGACAAACCTCCTTTCCTTTGGTTAAGTACATTACATAAAAAATATTAGCTAATATTACATTACATTACTAATATTAGCTATTAGATAGGTGTACGACTAGACTGGTAGTGGTATGGTCACGTAAATATCATGTTTATCAGCATAACAATTGTCAACACTACGGCATTCCACCGAGAGACTACTGCAGGAAACAAACACGGAATTCTCGTGATAAATGGATCAGAACGAAAGGAAAAAAAAATTAATAAACAGATTAGAAATTCGTCTGAAAAGTAAATGTAATATGACAAAAAAATGAAAATTGATGTATTAATGGAAAATGAATAGTTGTATGTATAAATAATTAATATTAAGGCATTGCATCACCAATGATTTACCATAATGAAAAAGTTTAGAGTATACATTTAAAAAAAAAGATATAATGACCCAATGATTACTGGCCAAAGATAACTACTTAAGGCTAACAAAAAATGAATCTGGAAATTGTGTTTTTGTGATACATCGCTTGTTGCGTATAAAACAAGCTATTAACAGCTTTCACCACACTACGAAAAAGTTAATCGCAAACCGCTCAAAACCTATCTAGAGGGGCTAATCTAGAACAAAAAGACATCTTAATTAATTAATATGAACTATGATGATGCAATGAATGAATACCCATTTGGTGAAAATAAAAAGAACGTTACGTACGTGGCTGCTATATAAATAATATAATATAGCCAAAGCCCAAAGGAGGGTCGTGTTCTATTATGTTTAACAGTTTAAGTGAATGAGAAATAAGCAAAGAAACAGAGATATGAAGATGAGAGGATCTGTTCAGAAGAATCTACTGATGGTTATGATGGTTTTAACAGTTGCAGCGGCGGCTCGAGGTGAAGACGGGTTCGTGATATGGGGCGATAACTACTACACAACATGGGGACATCCAGCTTTGGTTATTAATGAAACCTCTGAGCTCCAGCTCACCCTCGATCATAAATCTGGTTTCTGTCTTTTTTCTCTCTATTTGGATGTGTGTTTTGTCTCTATATGTGTTATGAACTTGTGTTTGTGTTTATACGGTGCTTATGTTTTGTTTCACATTCCTTAAAAGGGTCCGGGTTTGAGTCCTACAAGATATACGGATCAGGATCTTTCAACATGAGAATCAAGTCACCCCAAACCAAGTCGACGAAAGTCACCACTTCCTTCTACGTAAGTGTGAACGATGGTGAGATTTACGTACGTACCTTGAGGGGTTCTTGAAATATGTTTTGATCTTGAATGCTATGCTGCAGCTAAGATCCAAATCAAGCCGCAATGACGAGCTCTGTTTCCAGATTTTTGGAAACGGGCCAGCGTATTTGCTGAATACAAATATATTTGTATACGGTGAAGGAGATAAAGATCAGAGGTTTCGTCTTTGGTTTGATCCAACCAAAGATTATCATTCATATAGGTTTCTTTGGAACCCATATCAAGTTGTGTGAGTATTTATTAACACATAATGAGATCATCAATCAATTGATTAACATAGCAAAATAATGTTATGTTCTTCAAAATTTTAGGTTCTATGTTGATGATACACCGATCCGGGTGTACAGAAAGAATCCAGACATTTACTACCCATCGGTGCAGACAATGTTCATGCATGGCAGTTTGGAAAATGGAACAATGGTTGACATTAAGGATATGTCTTACACTGCTAAGTTCCAGGCATCAAAGATTGATGGGTGTGCAACTGAGTTTATGAGCATAGAGAAATGCTTTGGTCTTGAATTCTGGTGGAACCGTAAAGAAAATTGGGAGCTAAGCTCTAAACAGAGGAAACTGTATATGAATGCAAGGAAGATATACTTGGATTATGACTATTGCTCGGACAGAAAGAGATATCCAAAGGTTCCTCAAGAATGCAGAAGTTACAGTTAGAGAAAGATCAATGCTTGTCAAAGAGTCATCAGCCTACAAAAAAAAAAAGTAAAAAGCTCTGAGACAAAAAAAAGTGTTATTGTAACATACTTTGTAATAAGCTGTTACTATCAAATATTAAAAGTACTGAGATAAGATCTGCGCCTTGCGCGGGATAAAATTGTTCAATCCCGATATCGGGTTGGTTTCAGTTGGTTCGTTTTTTTTTTGGTATTTCGGTTAGTAAAATATAACTACTAATTTAAATTCATATTTACTTCAGTTCGATTTGGTTTATATACCGTCGGTTTTCAGTTTATTTGGTTTTATACAAAAGAAAAACATAATTATTTAGTTTGAGATCATATTATATATTATACAAATATTAGAGTCATGTTGTCAAAAAGTCATTTATTAAAAAATATTATAAATTTAAATAAAATAATAAAAACAAAAAAAAATGATTCTATCATCTAATAAAATAATCAAATCTAGAATTAATATCAAAGCTCTAAATTTTAAAGATTAAAAAAAAACAAAACAGAAGCATGAAATAAAAGCTTTTCTATTCTTCCATATTTAATTAGTGTTCATCAAATTAATATGTCTTCGATTGAACACAACTCTGTTTGTTTAAAGATAAAAAAAGTTGTAAAAAATTTCAACTAATTGTTGTCCATCAAATTTATAATCTTTACTTCAATTTAGTTATTGTTAAAATAAAGAAAAAAAGATCAAAAAAGAAAAACTAAGAAAATAAGAAGCCTCAGTTGCAGTAAATTGTTACTTAATTATAATTCAATTGATTCAAATGATTTACAAATTATAATTATAGTTCAACTTATATAACAAATAGATATTTGGTCGTTATAAATATATACATATTTACATGTTTCAATTTAATCGGTTATAAATCAACCATATCCAAATCTTACGACTTTTATAAAATCACATCCATTTGATTACGGTGGTATATACCAAAACAAAATCATATTATCTATTTATGTTCGTGTTCGGTACTCTTCGGTTTTACCATATTGAACAGTCCTAATTTGGATATTAGTTGGTTTTTTTATTGTTTTTTATTATGTCTTAATATCCTATTGTAGAATTATATTTAAAATTCATATTTTTTTGGAACATTACATGTGAATTTTATATTAAAAATAAAACATAAAATACATAGTTTGAACATATTTATATAGAGTGTGAAAACATTTACGAGAGTGTGAATGCTCATTCTTAAATCATTATGAGACTGCCACATGTCCATTATAGTGTGAACACATTTCTTAGAATGCTTCCCATTTAATATATATAAGAGATATGTTGGACTGAACATTTGTAATTGTAATTGTGGACCGAAATCTATTTTGATTTTATGATGAGCTAGATCGATTTGGGTTTAAATTTTTTTATCACCCTGTTTATATCTACAAAAACTGTAATGTGATCAACAAGTCATTTTTATTACAAAAACATGTTCTACAATTTTTTTAATATTTAACTTTCACATCATTGAGAACCATTTTAATGATTTTAGAACCATCATCTTACTATTTTCAAAATTGAATTACTTTAACTTTAGTTTTCCATTAGTTCTGAAAGGTTTCTAGTGAACGACTAAAATTGATGCAGCCAATTTTTTTTTGTTTTAAATCGTTAGTATATATATATAATTTAATTTGAATATTTATTAAATAAAATCAATATTAATACAATTTTATGATTATTTGTATCCTATTATAACAAAACAAATTAAGCTATTGATCACAAAATTTTCAAAGTGAGATCTTCAAATTTCTAATAATTTATAAACATTTTGAAAATTCAAAATATAACATATGAGAAAAAATCTATTTTTTTTTATTATATAGTTAATGTGATTGTTTACTATATTTTAATAATTTAAAATAAATAAAAAGAACTAAAATACAAAAATACAAAAATTGTTATCAAATATTCATTATTCATAATAATTAATTTTCATATATACGTTAATCATATTAGGTAATTTCATAGCTTTTATTTAAAGGAAAGTGTGAGCTTTTTTTTGTACATTATTTATCAATTCGATAGTTAGTTTAATAAAAAGTGTAATATAAGTTAAGATGAACAAACCTACTTTTCTAAGAATAATATATTTTATATATTATATTTTATATATTATATTTTATATAGTTATTTATTAAATGAAACTTCATAATCATACGGTTCTATGTTCATTCATATCGTTTTATAACAAAATATTTAAATCATTGATAACAAAATTTTCAATGTGAAAAATTTAATAATTTTATAATTTATAAATGTTCTTGAAAATTCATTGAAAGTTTTGAAATTAAAATATTTATGTAATCTTATATGATATATATATATATATATATATATATTTGTTTTATTATTAAACAATACTTTTTACTCATATAGTTTTAAAATCATGTGTATCTTTTTATAATAAAAGTGTTAAACCATTGATCATTAATTTTTAACATAATAATTTTAATAGTTTTAGTCATTTATTGTCATATTTTAAAATTCAAAATATAACATATACGAAAAAATCTAAATTTGAATTTTATAGATAATTCGATTGTTTAATTTATTTTAATAATATAAAGTTAAATAAAAAATGATGGAGGATATATAAATTATTATCAAATCTTTATTATTAAAAACATTTATTGTCATACATATATATATATATATATATATATATTAGTCATTTATGGTAATTCCGCGAATATCACAAAAATGTATTTTTCCGCCAAAACCGCAAAAAACGCATTTTCCTGCCAAAAATGTGTTTCCCACCAAAACCACAAAATGTGTTTTCTCGCCAAAACCAAAAGTTTGTATTTGCCCCCCCCCCCCCAAAAAAAAATAAAAAAAAAATCTCATTTTCCTACCAAAACCGAAAAATCAACGCTAAAACAAAAAAAAAATGATTTTTCCGCCAAAACCGCAAAAAAACTTGTTAATTTTGAAATAATTATAATGTAAATATATTAGACTAAATAATTAAATGTAATATAGTTAAAATTAATATCAAATATATAACTAAATCAACACAAGAGTATTTTGGTAATTTGTTTACTAAACACATTTGGATGGAAATGAAAATAAATAAACAAACATAAGTTATATTTCGATGATTCATCTAAATGAGCTATTTAGATGAACAAAAAAACAGTTACAGAAATCTGAATGGATCATCTGGATAAATCATACAAATGAATCATCTGGATAGATCATACAAATGAATCATCTGGATGGAAATGACGAATGGTAAAACAAACAGCCCCTATCTTTTTTCTTCTAATTCATTCTTGCATTGGTATCATCTAAGCATAGTTATCTCTAAATCTCATCAGTGTTTCATGAATTACAGATTGTAGCTTTCGTTTTCTTTAATTCGTCGTTTATCTACTGGTTTTTATTTATTAATTGACTTAGACATAGTACTTTCTGAGTTTATAACTACATTTAGCATCTGGTTTTGTTATTAACCTAGTTTGGGTTAGGTTATTTAGTTTTTTTAATTGAGTTTATGTTAATTACCAATTGACTCCATTAATAAATCATGAAGTAAATTAAACTCAGCTATGTAGTTTCCACCATATAATTATTTACTTTGTATAAACATAAAGTTGGTGATGTTATTGACATATTTTCATAAATGAGATGTTTTCCACCACATATACATCAACTTCTGGATCTCCAGTGGCGAGAAAAGAAAAGCTATCAAGCGATTAGTTGATAAGAACATATATAGTGACACTAACAAAGTAGTTTGTCTACTTTGTTTTTAAATTTCAGTTTCCAAGCACCAAATCACATATTTTTCAGATCAAAACAGAGGAATAAAAATTGCAAGGAAACACAAAAACAAACCTACAAATTTTCACAAATGTTTGTTATCATTCTTTTTCGTTTGTCACAGGTTGCGTGGCCGTGTAGTGAGCGAAGATCGCATATCAACAATGGCAGATCTATCGGCACCAAGCTTCATTGCTTCTTTGCTAGCTCTAATAAACCGAGAAGTAGCTCCTTTGACATACTCATGAGCTTGTTTCACATTCATCTTCTTCCCAACTTCGTCCGGGAAGCTATTGAGGAAGTGATCGCCATTAAGAACCGCTGCAAGCTGAACCACTTCACCCTGAAACTCAGAAAGGGCTGCGTCTTCATTAGGCTCAGTGGTTCTCATGGGTGCAACGTCAGGTAAAGTCATGGGACAATCAGTTCGAGGAGAGGTTAAGTGAGAAACCACGTCTTCGAAAGTTGCAGCCCAAGCATCTCTGTGTGTTAAGTAATTGGAAGAAAGATTAAAAAGTTTCTTGATTGTCGCTGGTATTGATGAATGCTCGAACTCTGAGCTCTCTGTTGGTCCTTTTGCCTCACTCACCACTTCACTCACACAAATTTAAAAAACAAAATGCTGTCAGTTATATATATATATATATATATATATATATATATATATATTATAAAATAAATTAATCAAATGGATTGTCAGAGTATAGTTGAAGACACGAGTCACGCGACGACGCCGACAAACTCTAATATACATCTTTGAATGGAATAATCAATAGATTTCAATTATTTCTCCACCACAATTAATAGATACAATCAAGAAGATATTAAAATAATGTTATATAGTTGTCAAATCTATGTCTATCCATGTGTTTTTGTTAGCAAATGTCAATAGGCTGTCGAAAATAGTACAGTCGAAAGTGGAAACACATGTAATACAATTTACCTTCTGTTTGGATGTAGAAATAAGAACTTTTCATATTAGTAATAGATTTTCTTATTATTAGAAAATAAGCATTTTAAAGAATTTTAGAAGAAAAATATAAATAAAAAGAATTAGTATGTTGAAAATCATAAACTTTTATGGTAAACTTTTTGAAATAAGTTATTATAGGATGGACATTTTTAATCATAATTAAAGGCTGCAATGCTTTGTCAAAAAAAAAAGGCTACAATATTTATATTTATATTTATATTTATATGCATAATATATAATACACTCCACAAGCTATAACTCTATTTATGTCAATAAATCATGTTCAAAAGCGGAGTTTAAATAATTTTGTTATAGAGCTTGAAAAAATTACTAAAAGAACAAGATTGTAAAACACTAAAACTATTTTAGAGAGAGAAGGGAAAAACTTACCGGTTCCTTTCTGAATCCAAGGTGAAACCATAATGGTAGGAACCCGAACACCTAACCGGTCGAATTTAAAGAAGCCAGGAGCCGGTCCGGTATTCCCATCCGGATTTGGTATGCCGACAAAAGGAGTCTTCACATGATCATAAAATCCACCATGCTCATCATAGGTTATGACTAGGAGCGTCTCGTTCCACTGTGGACTCGACCTAAGTGTCTCGTACACTTCCTTAACCAGCTTCTGACCATTGGCCACGTCATGCGATGGATGATCGTCGTTGGCCGGTAAGCCCTTGAGGTCGAAATATCTCGGTTCGATGACGGTTAAGCTCGGTAACTTTCCTTTTGCTGCGTCTCTCTTGAATTTTAGATCGTATTGATGAAATTTGAAAATGTACTTCAGTTGTCGGAGATTACGGTAGAATAGTGTTGTCGGAATATTCTGGAAGTATACTCCGAAATCGATGTCGTTGCTGTGGAGCGAATCGAATATTGTTTTTTGAGGATACCTGGAATCAAGTCATGATAAAATGTTAATATCGGTTTACCAATTACTCCGTCGATATCACATTAAATTTATTTATAGTTTTGCAAACTTACAATGGTAATCTTATAAGGTATGACAATTAAGTTATTGTTAGAAAAAGTATTTAAAATGAAATTGTATTACTATCAGTATAACTGCTACAACCCCAAAACATACAATACAAAAATTAAATTATTTTGAAACAGATTAAAAATAAATTAAATCATTGCTATTAATAGCATATGAAATAAATATTTCTTTTTTTCTTAACTAAATAAATATTTTCTAAAATTGGAATTATTGCTCATTCAATTATTCAAGATTTACTATGGAACATCCTGAAGTACTAATAAATTCCGTGATTAAGTTAGTGTTGACAAAAAAAAGTTATAAAATTTAAGTACCAAGAAAATAATAAAGAAAGAATGTGAAAAGGTGTACCGTACCCTTGGGCAAGCTGCTTCTTGACATGGCTTGTGGAACCATGTGAAGTAGCAGAATACACAAACAACCGGTTCGGTTGAGTCGGACCAGGAATAGAAGAAAACCACCGGTCGAACACAGCGAACTCTTTAACCAGCTCAGCGTAAACCGGTACAGCTTCAGGCCGGAAGCCTTTCATGACGGTTTCCGACAAGTTACCAGGCATCGAAAGCGCTTGCTCAACGAAACCCATCATTGACGGGATCTGGCCCTGACCCGAGCCGAATACCTGTCGCTCTACAGCTTCGAACGAATGACCCGGATCCGGATCCACAAACTCAGCATCACTCGTGAAACATATGGTTTGAGTAGAATTCGGAACCGGGTTACATTCTTGACCCGTTACACCGTCTATGGAAGGGTTAACCGATTTCTTCATCCAGCCTAGGAGGTGATCGAAGGACCGATTCTCCATGACCAAAACAACGACGGTTTTGATTGGTGATTGCCATTGATGGGCAGCTTGAGCTACATGGGTCAATGTGAGAAGAAAGTAGAGTGCAAGAAAGTGTGAGAAAGTAAAGGAAGCTGATGGCTTCATGAATGAATTATTTTTCTCTCAGCAAGGTATGAGAAAGAAGATTTGATTCTGTGGTTTTGTTTTGGCTTGGATTGGTTTGAGAAAGAACATAAAGACAGTGGAGAGAGATGATTGTCTCTTTGAGCCAAAAAAGGAAGACGCAAAAAGCAATAAATAAAAGGTTCGAAGAAAATCAAGAGAGAGAGAGAAACTCGTAGAGAGCAATAACAAAAGTTATGGCGTCTCGAGTCTATTTACTGCTTTTTTTTTTACTTTTATTTTGCTTTAATTTTGGTGGGCTCGTTATGTAAGAGAAGATTCTGCTCTCACTAACAAAATAACTCAGTACTCAGAGATTAACTCTTCTTTTCCTGGTCAATGTAATTCCGAAATTGAAGGTTACTAGGTTCTTATCCGCGCTCCGCCGCGATTTTTTTTTTCTTACAAATTTGTATTTCAAACATACTATATTGTCGTAATTCAAAAAACTGGATAGAATATAATATAAAACTATGCTGTAATATTTTGAAAAACTGAGAGAATAAACACTTAGTTAGACATGTTTAGAATGCATATTTTAAAAACAGAGCCTGCAAACAATAATAGAGCCTGACGGACTATCAATTATAGAAGATCAGTTTTTCATATTTTTTGCAGACAGGCTATGAGACTATCGTTCACAGCCACCCACGAAATATATAAGTCTTTTAATAGATAAACGCTCTTGTAAAGACTAGAAATCGTATTGTTCATAGGAGTCTTGTGAGTTATATGTTCCTTTTTGAAGTACCATGAGGGATACTTTATAACCCTGAACATAAACAAAAGAAAAAAGTGTATATTCCTCGATTACTAAATAGACAGCATACACATACTCAATATGGTAACGATCCAGATCCGAAAAGAGTGTAATAATTAATAGAATGAGACTTACTTGTTTCTTTTTTACCGTAGGTTGTTGAAGATCTCTCTGTAAACAACATTTTTAATTGTCTTATTTGTTCCTCCTGTTGATCCTTCACTCTAGATGTTTAATCCCTTTTTGGATGTGACTCGGGATAAAGCAACATAGAGTTGACCATGACTGAAAACAGGTTTTGGTAGATAGATACCAACATGTTCCAAGCTTTGTCCTTGACTTTTGTTTATTGTCATACCATAACAAAGTCTCACTGGAAATTGTCGTCTTCTCATCTGGTAAGGACAGTTTGTGTCTGCTATTGTCATGTTGATCCTTGGAATTAGGATTTTCTTGCCAATGTTTTTTCCAATCAGAATCTCTGCTTCAAGTTCTCTCTCTCCCAAACGAGTTATCATCATTCTTGTGCCATTACACAAACTTTCTTTCTGGTTTATGTTTCTCAGAAGCAAGACCGGAACGTTTTTCTTTAAGTGTAGACGATGATTTGGTAACCCTGAACACTTAAGTTCGTTTAGATACTCAGTTGTGTATAGAAGATTGACTCCTTCTTGTTCCTGTTCGCCTTTCCCATTTTTCTCTGACCTGAGATTTTGTTTGTTTTCACCATTTGTAATTGTGTCAGCACTGAGATACTCTTTGATGTCTCCTTCGATCTTTGATAGGAAGAAATCATTTATCTCATCGACTGTTTCATTCCTTGGGGTGAGGATGGCACGAACCCGCAAATAATCTCGGTTTGTAAATGAACTTTGGAGATTAGGGAAAGTTGCTTGTTGAACCTGTTCTAAGGGGTTTTCTTTTTGAGATAACAATAGTGATCTGTCGATCTCTATGTTGTTGTTTTTCTGACTTTCTTGTTGATAGGATGGCGCTGCTTTAGCTTCTCATTTCCAACTTGCAGTATCCATTCAGCAAACTCTTTTCTTCTTGATTCACTCGCATGTTCTTGGAAAGGATGGCTATGTTGCAATTATCCCATACAAATGATCTATTCAGTGACGCTAGAACTGTGTCTTGTCTGCTTCCTTGTGGAATGACTGGTAATACTTGTCAGAAATCTCCCCCTAATAGGATTGTCTTCCCGCCAAAGGGTTTATCAGATGCAGTAGGGTCGACATAACTCATGATATCCTTAAGGGTTCGATCAAATGCTTCAAATGTGTAACGATGAGCCATAGGAGCTTCATCCCATATAATGAGCGATGCTTCTTGAATCAGTTCTGCAAGATTTGTGTTCGCTTTGATCTCACACATTGAATCTTCATTGATATCAATAGGAATTTTGAAGCGCGAATGAGCAGTTCTGCCTCCGGGCATAAGTGTTGCCGCTATTCCAGAAGATGCGACAGGCAAAACAACTCGTTTCTCTGACCGTAATTTTGAAATAATGGTCCTATAAACATAGGTCTTTCCATTCCCACCTGGTCCGTAGAGGAAGAAAAGTTTACCTTTGGAATTGTTGACCGAATCCAGTACTTCTTCGTAAACAGAAAGTTGTTCTGAGTTGAGTTTTTCAAATAACTCATAATGAGTTTTTTTTCTCTTCGTTTGCGTTGTAGTTTTTCTCTTCGTTTGCGTTGTAGTTTTTCTCTTCCTGGATCATATAATTTCTCACAGTGTTTAGCGAATTTGTCTCTGGCAATGGCATGTCTGGATAATCCGCCAAAGACTTCTCGTGATCGTTTAGAAGCTTTTGGAGTTCGAGCAGAACATATTTCTGGATTTCTTCGTCTGTTAGATTCAACTCTTCAAACTCTAATCTTTTTCGCTGCATGGGTAAGATATCCTCTCCAAGTCTTTTCCAACAGTGCATCCACAGCTTTAGAGGATCATTTACTTCACAGTAAACTAACAGAACGACAAACAATTCCCTTAACTGCCGTGGAGAAGCCCATTGCGATGATTCATCCATTACTTCATGCCATTCTTTATCTCCATCTAAGAGTCCCATTGCATGACAACTTTCTTTGTAGGTTTTGTAAGTGACACCAACAACTGTTCGTGTGTCGTCAAAGCTTGTACAACCTCTAACATGATTTATCATCAATCATTGATAATATTTTTCATCTGCCGAGGGACTAATATTAAAGATTCTGCCAATGCACATTCCTCTTTTCCGCCTAGACCAATCCTTGGACGTTTTATCCCACACAAAATATCTAGGAAACTCGAGCAATGTGAGATGGCGGCCAGAAGGATCTCGTTCATTAGTTTCAAACTATTTAGTTAGCATTGTGTCTTGCAGAGACATTGTGTTAACAATATCTTCCAAATCTTTATCTTCATCAATAATGACAGGCTGTTCTCCTTCGAGATGTATCTTCAGCTTCATAACCGGTGGTTGTTGATGGTGAATATCAAATGCAAAGGTTCGCCATGCCGCTTCACATGCAGAAAGGTATCGACATTCTTGGAAATTTTCGATCTCGTTGATTTCGACTTTTTCTGATGATCCACTCTCATCCCCAGTTGGCGTGCTCTGGAATACAATGGTTGATTTGTCTACATCTTTAGTGATGTAATTCAAAAGATACTTGATAGCTTTTGAAGTATTACACCACTCCACGTTAATATGCGCTTTATACTTTTTCAGCAAAGCCATATTATGTGGGATTACATAGCGGTTGTCTAGCCTTGTTTCCCCTTTCATAACAAACCTTTCATCATCATCTCGTCGCCTGTAAATGATATAACCATTTTTATCAGTTGATGTAGACTGAGAGAATTGTCTTGGGTACTTTTTTAAGCAGATTCCGTTTTCCATGCAAGAGTTTGTTGGACGGTCTAATCCGCAAGGGCCATGCATCATGTGCTTTTTAACCAACTCATATCCCTCAGGGTCTTCACTCTGATCAGAAATCTCTGCTTTGATGATCTCATCTATTTCTGAAATGGATGGATTCTGTATGGCTCCTTGTAACTAGAGTATAATATGGGCGTGTGGAAGTCTTCTTTTTTTAAATTCAATTGTATAAACAACTGGAATATAGGGAAAACGAAGAGTATTATATTTAAAAAATTTATAATATGTTTAGGCAAAGATTTATGAATAAGAAAAAAATTGTACATGTAAGGATAGGACCGAAAAATGTTCCTTTCTTCAAATCAGACATCATTTCATCGAGCTTCATCTTAAAAACACGACAGCTTAGATCGGGCCTATCATTAGCTGAGTCACTTCCATATGTTGCCAAGTGCTCTTTTATCTTGTCCCAACCAGGATTTGCTGTTATGGTGATAAAGAGATGGGGATTTTCATATGTTCGGCAAATCGCCATTGCATCATAATAGTTTTCAATCATGTATCTGGGACCTCCTGTGAATGATGATGGTAATATGATTCTCTTTCCTAATGATTTAGGATCAGTGTCTCCTCTGCTGACTGCACCGCATACATTATTGTATAGGTCTGCTCGGAGTCTTTTTTGGTTTAGGTGATTAAACTTCAACCTCTCTTCCTCAATACATGTATAAGCGTCGACAACATACTGATGAAAGAGACGACCACCTTTGATGATTGTTTTTCCTTCTGATAATCTCGTTTGGAATTGGTGTGCGTAGTACTCACGTATGGTGATACACTCCCGCGAAATTTTCTTTCCATTCTCACTATGATATGGAATGCGGAGATGGAATCCGCTATCGCCGTACGGAAACAGCAGAGGGTACTGTAGAGCCATATAGTGTGGATGTAAACATGAGATTCGCTGAAGTTCTGATGTCTTGTATTCGACAATGATACCTCGCTCAACAAATTTTCCAACAATAACTCCTGCGATTTCATCTGCCATAGGGAGATCATATTGTCTTCCCTTCTCTCTCCCACCAACAAGACGAATGGTGAATTCTTCGCAGTTACATGACTCATATTTATCTCTTGCTCTCCTGAATTCAACAGCTAGTGAATTATTTATAAATTTCGTTATTCAGTGGTTCGCTTCCTCTTTTTCGTGATTCCATCGTTTAGGCAGTTTTGGAGAGATTTGTTTTTCCAGCATTCAGAAAATGCAGGTTTAAGAGTTTTTTTGCTTTGATATGCTTTGGTGTTACGAATTCCTATAGTTCGGAATCTGATACGTTAACATATCAAACTAATCAAATAGGCTGTTTTTTTAAGATTTAGTATTAAAAGAGTAAAGAATAAATGACCAAGAGAAATAATTTGTTTAACTTTGATACTTACGTTGTTGACTCTTTATATGTTTATAATTTAAAGTGTTCATAGCATATCTGTGGCCATTTTTGTAATGGGAATTCTGTGGCTTAATCATTCTTCTTTGTAGGTTCAATATTTATCAAACGATAGATTAATTACATAAAAGCATATAGCAAACTAATTTACTTGAAGAAGAGCTGAAGATGCTAAGTTCCGTTTGCAATAAAAATATGGTGCGTGGAGTACAAGTAATAGCAAATTTTTGTTTATCAATGTTTAAACATTTAATTCATAGGATATGCTTATAAGAAGTGTATAATTCCATTATGTACTCTTTGGTGAAGTTCATATTTTTAACTTCAAAGTTATATAACGTTTAATGCATATTTTATTATTTTAAAACAAAATCAATACAAACTGACTCAAATGTTTAAAATGGAAAATTCTAAATCCAAAATAAATTAAAAAGCCCAAACATAAGACGTAGAGATGTGTGTTTTTTTAAACAAAGATAGAGATGTGTAAAGATCATAAAATAGAAACTAAGTTTTTAGGCGATGGTCAAACGATACGTCTCTTCTTGCCTTCATTTTCGGTAGCAATTTCTTCCATAGCTTGCTTCTCTTCATCTTCCTTTCCGTTTTTTCCTTTCTGGGCAGGCTGAGAGGATGTGCTTGTTGTCTGGTTAATATGACGAGTTTCTCCAGCTTCTTCTTTAATGTTCGCATACATCTCTGCTTCATATTCTTTGGCTGTTTTATCGTGTAATTCAATAATACAGTGTTAATATTACTACCATTTGGATATAATGATGGGTTTATATAGACGCTACCTTTGCTGTCAAGGGATCATCTTTTTCTTCGAGAGCAGAATTTTCTTTAGTAATACGGGTCACCGTAAAAGTCTGGAAAGAAGCCCTGAAGTTATACTCTGCAATCTTGACTTGGAAGTCCATTGTCTTTCCAATAATGTCTAGAAGACATTTTGGTATTTCTTGATTGTCGCGGTTGTTTATCTCTTCGTTTTCCTGTATTGGCACAATTAAATTTGGAAACATTATTTTCAGAATAATTATTAATACTCATGTTGAGTATAAACAATGACGAGAGGACAAAAATAAAAATATAATTTATTAAGAATAACCTCTGTTGCAGTTATCTCTTCAGCTGTGGTTTGGGTGATTTTCTTTGCATCTCGGTCAAATAAGACGAACGTAGTTGTTCTGTCTCCACTCTCAACAACTAATTCTATTCTGAACCTAATATAGAGAAATAAGAGTTTGATTGCTCAACATGTGTCTTTTAAAAAAAGTAAACATGACATAAGGGTGAGCATACCTTGGAACTCCTATAATTATCTTTTGGGTACAATTGTTGCATATCAAAGAGGTTGCAGAGCGTTCTAGTTTGTGGGAGCAAGAACCACAAGCCAAATATTTCCAACCATTACGGGTGCCGATGTCAATGACCATTGCACGACAAATCACTTTTTTCTCTTCATCTGCTCCGCTGGAAACGTATTGTAAGATCTCTGCGATAGTCCACATCTCCAGTTGGAGTTTGTTTTTATCCTCTTCCACTATTTTAAATGGTATGTCATCTCTATACCCATTCTTTCAAGAGCAAAAATGATAATAAATGTTTTTTTTTAAACATAAAGAATTATTTTATGATCAAATGCGGCATTGATGAGTGTTTTTAAACATATATACCTTTTAAAGAAGTCTTGAACTACTTCTAAGTTGTTGTCGATGAATATTTTGGTTGATCCACTTGAGTTTAAGTGCAGCTTCCCTGAATATTGAAATATTTTAGTTCAGGGATGCATATATTTAACATTGAATGTAAATTTCGGATTACTAAACCAATAGCTCAAATAACAATTAAAAATAGTAACTCTACCTGCAAACATTTTTGGGTTCAAGCATGTTACTACAATCACAAAGCAGGCGTTGCCAGTGTGATGGTATTGTTGACGAAAAGCAGAAGCTTGATTGTCCCAGAGAATTACCCGGACAGTAGATTTGCTGATAACAAAGGTAAAGAAGTTAAAATTCCGAGGAATTATAGTCATTGAATAGTAGGCAGAGATCAGAGAAAAACTCACTCGTTAAGCATAAGAAGCAAGACAATCTTTTCGCCTGAGGTTGAGTCTTCTAGATTGGAGCCCTCAATTTTGAGAACTTGACCGACTACATCTGATACAACATGACATGCAGTAAAGTTACAGAATCAAATCTAAAAAATACAATATCTAGTTGAAATAAGTTGGACAGAGAGTTACCTATCAAGTAAAGGTTAGTGCCTGCGAGAGACTCAAAATCAGAATATTTGAAAATCCTGAACTTCTCATGCTTGATAGAACATTTACTTTCATCTATCTCGACAACTTGAGTAGCGTCCGTAAATCGGAGAGTGAAAGGGTTGTCCGTCAGCTTATAATTTGGATAAACGGGGACAACTTCAAAACTACTGAAAAGATACATACTCCCTTCCTTTAGCAGATTTTTAAAAAGGGGAATCCGGCGACTGTAGATAGATCCTTGAATCAGAGCACCCTGCAGCGAACTACTTGTTAATGAAACTATTTATATTTTTCATAAGCAGAAGGATGAAAGGGGCCAATCATATTACCATGTTATCCATGAGTAAGAAATCAAGACTCATGAGAGAACCATTGCCAAAAAATTTAGCTTCCCACATGCGCAAGAGACGTACAGCGACATGTTGTTTCTTCTTTCCCAAAACCAATTTATCAAGAGTAACCTTTGCTGGCAGAATGAACTTTTGTTTTTTTCTTCTTAGAACCCATTTGTAATATTTTTTCAGATTGAGTAAAAAGCGAGATGATTTGTGAAAGGGAAATGTGTACATATATATATGCCCATAATGATTGTTTTAATTGGTATCCATCAAAGATACAATTGACATCGTATTCCACAAGTCAAAGTAAACTCGTAGTCAAAGAAGGCTTTTCGGAAATATTAAACAATGACTATTTCATAATGAGTTGTTATTGCGTGATCATCGAAGGATCAAAGACACTAAATATTTGGAAATGAAAGAGTCAAATCAACACATAATTCATAACATTAAATGGGTGTAACAAACAAGGCATACATTTAGTGTGTGTAGAAAATCATGTATTCATTGATTCTGGTTTGACTATTTCATTGAGTATATAATACGATGTATCTGTTGGTTATATATCACACATCACAATCACACTTGTAGAAAAAAAAAACAAATATGAAAAAGGCAAAGTTGATGATGGGTTTACCAGATTTACCCGACGATGTGCTAGCTATCGTCCTTGGTAAAGTTGGGGAATCCTCTTTTCAAGATTACACTGGATGTGTATTCTCATGCAAAACTTTCCAAAGAATCGCAACATTTTCTGACGTTTTGCAGAAGCTGGATCTGACACAAGTCTTTCCACCTCCTTGGGAGAGAATTCCTGAAAATTCTCAAATTATCTATGATTGTGCTCAGTCTGGAAATGTTCATGATATATTCTTATGTGGTCTAATGGAATACTATTTTGTTAAACCAAGAGTGACAGGTTTGAATGACCTGAAGATGGCGGCGGATGTAGGACACTGTGAAGCAATGTACATTTATGCTATGGCTTTGATTATCGAAAATCAACTCACAGAAGGTTCTAACTATCTCAAGAAACTTTGGAGAGAGAGTGTTTGAAGTAGTTAGGCAATGCCAAAAAAGTTGCAGCAGAGTTGTCCTCGAGATGAGTATTAAGGAATACCGAGAATATGAGATGTTGTACGCTGAAATTGAGGTCGGTGATGAATGCGTTGTTGGAGAGATGGACGAAGTCTGTGGCGGCTGTTTCATCTACAAGGAAATATTTCGTTTCACTGATTATTTGAATTTTTTGGCACAATATTTTTCTGCACACATTTGTTTTAATGTTTTTTAACACATAATGTAACCCATTATTTTTTTGTTATTTAATGAAAATAATAAGATTCTGTCGCATTATTAACTTTTAATAAACCAAGAGAAAATTCATTCTGGCCAATCTAGGGACATAAAAATTAATATTTGGTTTGACGTGTGGAAAGATATATTTGTTGTTTAATCCATGATAATATAATAATTTATGTATTTATGCACCAATTCATCATAACCAATAAACTATACCCAAAATTGTATAAAATTCTATTTGTTTCGATTTCATTATGCAAGTACCCTACATAAGCCCAACATACGTATTACTCGAGTAGTCTATTAGGACCAATCAGATTTTATATAAACTTAACATATGTATTACTCGAGGGACGAATTAGATTTTATTGTATTTAAAAGGCGAAAATTAGTTGACAATGATTGAGATAATGATTAACATAATCATTTATACAATTTAAGTAACAAAGACCAGAATTTAATATTATCGTTTCCTATCCTACAAAAAAAAATGTTATCGTTTCCTTTGGACTCTTTAGTTTAGGAACACAATAACATGTGTGTAATTAATAGACTGCTTTTGAAAGATGTTTCATGTTGACCAAACAATGAGTAGACGTTTCTTATCTCAGGGAACAATTGGCTTTTAGGAAATAGGAATATGTTAAATTATGGATGGAAAAAAGTAATCAGAAACTTGACTCAACATAATTGGAACTAAATTCCATGTTGAGCATTTCTCTGATCGTTGGTTTTCTGTTGATTATAAATATAGGGTGAAGAGGGACTACATTATATCTACAAGTTTTACCATAATCTTCAATTCTAAAATCATGAAACACAATTCTAAGAAACCTAGTCTCTGCATGTTGCCTAACGACATGTTAATGGTCATACTTACGAAAGTTGCTTTTGAGTCTCATGTAGACTTGGGTGCTTGCATGGGTTCATGCAAAGATATGCTTAATGTATCAAAGTTTCCTGAGGTGCTACGAAGTATTCGTTTGGAAGACGTTATTCGTCCTCCGTATGAGTTAGTCCCATCAGCCACAGCTATTGTGGAAGAGTATGTTAAGCTTGGAAATATACATGTCATATTCTTATGTGGTATGTTCAATTATTTCCACCTAAAACATGTCAACATAGGTAATTTTCTAAACAACTTTTTTTTGTATACCAAGTTCTTTCAACTCATTCGTATGTTAGTCGGTCTATAACAGAATATTTTATTGTTTTATATTAATCATCATTGGTTCTTATCATCTATGACTTTATGTTTGACACAACTCTCCATCGCGGCTAAAGGATTGCATTTAGAAGCTATGTACCTCTATGGAATGATATTACTTGGTAAAGGAGAGTTTACTGAAGGTTGCAACTATCTAACTCAAATCTGGAAAAACTATAGCTTTGAAATTCTGAGGCAGTGTCACGAGAATGTACGAAAAGTTGTTTTGGAAATGAGTGTGAGAGACTACCGTGAATATGATATTCTTCTATCTCTACTGGAGGTACCAGAAAACTGCATGGAAGAAGGTAATGAGGAGGTGTGTGACGAGTGTTTCATCCGGAAGAAAATCTACCGTTTCATGGATTATATGAACTGAAGAAGACTAAGTAAAGCAGCTTAAGTTATTTTATTATTTTTACACAATGTCGTTTTCGTATTTGATTTATCAATAAAAGCGTATTGGTAACTATATAAACCAATATTTCCTAATCTTATTTATTTATCCGACCATTTTTACATCATTTAGACGAATCAGCCTGAGAATTTAACCATAGTTAATATCATTTTTGTTTGTCTAATTATGTGTCACTTTGTTTTTTGTTCAAAACTTAGAATGCAAACATCAAAATCATATCAAAATCATATTATATAATGTTTTTTAAACAAAAAAGTAAAAAGTATTGCTTGCTAAAAAGACATATCTAACTCTAGAAATCCTTTCAGTTTGACAAAAAAAATCGACAGTATGGCTGTTCTGTATTACAATGTAGTTGTTTTATTATATTATGGTTTTTTTAAAAATGTGTATCGTTTTGCTTGTTAAAAAGATCCTTTTTATGAGATTACTGACATGCAAGTACGTGACCAAAATATTTTTTTTTAGATTAGTAGTCCATTGGTACTCTGATCAGACACTCATATCAGTAGTTATCTCGCAAGAAAATGGAATCATTGTTTTATTTAACTCCTCGGAATCATAAGTGGCATTGGAATATTCACCTACATCTAAAAGGTCAGATTTTCAAAATAAATACCGTTGAATGGGTGTAAAACCATGCATACATTTAGTGGGTGTAGAAAATCATGGTTTAACTAATTTCGTTTGAATCGATTTGATCAAGTATAAATAGAGTTTTTTATGTTTGTTAAATTTCAGACACTCATATCAGTAGTTATCATAATGTCAATAACAAAGAAAGTAAGTATACTATGGGTTTAGAGGATTTACCTGATGATGTGTTAGCTATGATCCTCTGCAAGGTTGGGGAGTCATCTTTTGAAGATTTCAACAACAGCGTATTTTCATGCAAAACCTTCAAAAGAATCTCCACATTTCCTGAAGTTCTGCAGAAGCTGGATCTGACACAAGCCTTCCCATCTCCTTGGGAGAGAATTCCTCATAATTCGCATATCATCTATGATTGTGCTCAATCTGGAAATATTCATGCTATATTCTTACGCGGTCTAATAGAATACTATTTTGATAAACCAAGAATGACAGGATTGTTTAACCTGAAGATGGCGGCAGATGTAGGACATTGTGAAGCTATGTATTTGTATGTTATGGCTTTGATTGGAGAAAAACACCTGATAGAAGGCTCTAAATACATTAAGAAGCTCTGGACAGAGAGAGGGATTGATTCTGTTTGGCAATGCCTAAAAAATTGTTTAGTTGTCCTTGAGATGAGTGTAAGGGATTACCGTGGTTATGAAATGCTTCTATCTCAAATCGAGACTGGTGATGAATCCGTGGTTGGACAGCTCGAGGAAGTATGTGACGCCTACTTCATCTACAAAGAAATATTTTGTTTCATTGATTACATGAATGTTGTGTAAATTTTGATTAGACACAGTCTCATCTTTTTTATGAACTTCATAATATTTGTTACTCATCATTTTAATTCAAAAATAAGCATCCTCCATCACGCGATCATCTCCGGAGAACCGATGGTTCGGATCCGAATTGTTGGGTTCGTGGGGCGATTCGGTGTCTGAGATGGAGGAGGATGATGACGACTCGTCGATGTTGTTGTTGTTGGTGCAGAAAGATCTGGGAGATTGGGAGAATCTGGGGTTGGAAATGAGAGATCGGTAGAGTCTTCTGGAAAGCGTGGCCATTGAATTCGCCATTGTTGAGCTCGGATGGAAGAGATAAGAATCCGAGGTGGAAGGGAGTATGTGTACGCGGATATAATGAAATGAACTGATTGGTTCTCTAAAAAATTTTCATTTATTGACATGTCACTCTAATATGAATCTAAAAATCTGATGTGTCATGCAACGGGGAGAAGCTTGTGCTATTAATGTGTTGATTTATCCGAGACTTTGAAATGCATATGCACGAGCAGACATGGCCTTGTGAATGATCATTTGTTTTCTTCTTGATGCTACATGTGGATTCCTAGAGTTCTTAGTTGTTTGGTTTATTTTATGAGATCTTGACGAACAGCTTAGTATGTATATTATTTTTTTCTACTATGGATAAACAATCTTACAAATGTGTACACTGAAGATTAAACTTTAATTCTGATTTAAGCTATTTTAGGAGTATGATTATAAATTAATCTGTACCTAGAGTGTTCATATACATTAACTACACTTAACCAAAAATAATCACGATCATGATCATGATCATTATCATTATCATTATTTTTGTCTAACGTGTCCCACTGATTTTCATTTATTACAAAATTTGGGATTAAAGAAATAGCTGATGCTTACACCATTTTCAATCGTTCAGTATATTCTTCACTCTAAAATAGAATAACTCTATAATAAAGTTGTGTTATACTTCAATATTATTCTATTTTAGAGTGAAAAATAAAGTGATGGAGAAAGAAAAAGCAACTTATTCTATATATAGAGCAAACTTATTTTTACTATATTATAAAATGAAAAATAGAGTATCACTAGAGTTTTTTTCCTCAAAACTCTAATTTATAGTGGAAAATAGAGTGGGGTTAGAAATGTCTTTATTGACTCATACCAAACAATATTTATATATATACAATGTATATATAGTGCTTAACATACAAGAAAATGATTAGTGCTTTTAAGTTACCATATAGTTGTTTTAAAGGAAGTGATTTTAGAACAAACTTATATCTGATTCAATATTCAGTAAAGAAATAGTTGTTTTAAAGGAAATAATCACATAACAAAAGAAGAAAAATAATTCAGTATTGCCACCACCTAACTAACTAGGTACAAATATGACAAAGCCCCAAACTATATGGCTAGAAGTTATTAAACAAAACAAAGTGAAGGATGTACAAATGAATTCAATAATAAACAAGTTATTAAATTTCAGAATTTATTTGATCGTACTATGTAGTTTTATTTTGTAATCTTAGACGATGCTGAAGAACAGGTACATATCTGCTGCTCCAATGATCTCATCTATAGCTATTTACAAGAAAAAGGAAAAGAAGAATGAATCCAAAAAGTAAAAATAACAAGAAGAGAAAAAAAGGTCGCCCACAAATTCGCCATTGAGCTCGTGAGTACTGAACTGATCACGACATACCAACCCACTAGATTTGGTCGTGTGAACACAAGATGCATTCATATGTCAAACCACAACACTTCTGAACTTTGTCCTTCACCGATTTTTTAAAATTAATATATATGTATATATAGTGCCGAAGCCAAAGAGAGAGGACTGGGTGTCCATGCACCGATATATTTTCTAAACATAAAGTAATAGATTTAGACCATGTTCGTTTCTATATCAAGACGCGCATCTGGATGCTAATATCATTCATATGTTATTCGTTTGTTTACTATTGCATTATCATCTATAATGTATAGAATATTAAAATATTTGAGATGTTAAAAAGGTAGAATTTACATCAATGTTTTTAAACTCGGATCAAATCGGTCGTCAGATCGGGTTTAATCATTAACCGACAACAATCCAAATTGGACTAATATCAAAATCTAACTAAAGTCGAACCATTTTTTTTTGTCATCAAACAAACAGACTCATATAGACTCTGCGAACTATCCTGGGAGTTCTGCATCCATGTGAACGACGAAAGACGATTGCTGTATGGCACTGCGTGCTAAACGATCCGCCTTTGAATTCTCCGTTCGTGGTACATGAATGAGCTGTGAACTCTGAAAACTGTTTTGTAGACTCTTAATATCCTCTAGATAACTTGCGAACGCTGGCCATTCTTCTGGTTCCGACACCATCTTCACCAATTGAGAACAATCCGTTGCAAACGTAACCTGAAATTACCGTAAATTTTTCATACACTCCATCGCCCAAATTAAAGCCTCTACCTCCGAATGGAGGGGAGACATACTTGCCCGCACATTTCGCGCTTCCATTAATCCCTCAAATCCTGCCAGTGTACTATACCAACCTTGTCCTGAGAAGACATCTTTATCCTTCCACGATCTATCTATAAAGCACCATCGCCCTGGGATGGTGACCGTTTGATTCACATGGGGTATTATAGTATGTCTTATATCCAACTCTTGAGCCGCAGCCCACATAGTAGATTCCGTTTCAGCTAATTTTAGTGTTTCCTTTTACATCAATATCCAGATTACTAAACACCTTATTGTTTCTTGCTTTCCAAATGTACCATAGTATCCATACGAAATGGTGATCATCCATCTTTGGTAGAACTCGCCAGAATAGATGATCCATATTAACAAACAACGATCCCGAAGGAAAAACATCCGGATTTGTTGGTATCTTTGATAAAGCCCATACTTGCCGTGCTGGAGGGCATTCGAAAAAGACATGGTTTAGAGATTCCTCTACATTCCTACATCTATCACAAACAATTTCCCCTTGCATCCCTCGTGCTTTTAAATTTTTCTTAACCGCCATACACCCCGAAACAATCTGCCAGAGAAAATGTTTCATTTTTGGTGGACACCGTAGCTGCCAACAAAAAGCTTTCAATACATCCACTGTCGGGCCATAAAAATCTGGTTATTTCTCCTTATCTGGGTAGACTCTTTCCACATCATATCCTGATTTTACCGTATATTTTCCATTGTTGGTAAAATGCCAACCATCCTTATCTTCCATACTATTTCGACTAAGAGGTATACTCTCTATGATCTTCGCATCCATTGGATCCACTAAAGCCCGAATAACTTGTGTATTCCAGATCCTAGACCCAGGAATAATAAGAGAGTCCACGGTAAGTTCCGGTAACAAATTGTGCTGATTTTTGTTTGCTGGTCTCGGGCGAGTGGTTGGGAGCCAGGGATCATTCCATACTGATATGGATGAACCTGTTCCCACCCTTTTGATTAGTCTTTTGCTAACCAGAGATCTAGCATATACAATACTCCTCCAACCATATGATGGGGAGTAAGAACGGATTGGTTCCAGGGGTGAAGCATTCCTGAAATACCGACCCTTAAAAACTCTTGAAAAAAGAGTGTTCGGCTTATTTATTAGCCGCCAAAGTTGCTTTCCAAGCATCGCTGTATTGAAATTCTTAATATCTTTAAAACCCAATCCACCCTCGTCCTTAGGGATACACACTTTGTCCCATGATTTCCAGTGCATCCCCTTGGTACTTCCCCCAGGACTCCACCAAAACTTTGAAACTGTGCTCGTTAACTTCTTTATCGTAGTTTGTGGTAATCTGTAGCACGACATTACGTGATTTGGTAAGACCGTAACCACTGACTTAATTACCACCTCTTTCCCTCCTTTAGTAAAAAATCGGAAGGTCCATCCATTAATTCTAGTGTCCAGTCGATCTTGTACGAACCCAAAAACTTGTACCTTTGATCCCCCCAAATTTTCTGGGAGCCCCAGATAGGATCCCATTCCTCCTATATTCTGTATCCCCAATATATCCCTCATCTCCTGCCTCCTAGCTTCTTCAATCTTATGTCCAAATTGAATTGACGATTTTTGAAAGTTTATTAGCTGCCCTGACACTACCTCATATTCCTTCAGAATCCTAAGAATAGTCTCGCATTCATCTTTTTGTGCTTTGCAAAAGAAAAGACTATCGTCCGCAAATAGTAGGTGAGAGATTGATGGACAAGCTCTCGCTACTTTCATTCCCGTTAATTGTTTTCCTTGCTCAGCTTTTTTGATATTGGCAATCAGAGCCTCAGTACACAAAATAAAAAGATATGGGGATAGTGGATCCCCCTGCCGAAGCCCCCGATGTGGGGTTATAAGACCCTTTGGTTGGCCATTTAGTAGTACTCGGTACTGAACCGAGGATATACATTCCATCATTAGTTTTGTCCAGTGTGGGTCGAAACCCAATTTATTGAGTAGTGCTTGTATAAAATCTCATTCCACCCTATCATAAGCTTTACTCATATCCGTTTTTATCGCCATATATTTATTTTGACAAGATTTATTTGTCCTCAACCCATGAAACATCTCCTGTGCAATCAGTATATTATCTGAAATCAAACGCCCTGGTACAAATGCCGATTGTGTTTCCGAAATAAGTCATGGAAGACATATTTTCAGTCGCTCGCATAACACTTTGGATATAATCTTATATCCTACATTACATAGACTAATGGGTCTCAACTCTGTCATCCTTGTAGGCCTTTCCGTTTTTGGAATCATGCAAATATCGGTAAGATTTAGCCTAGGATCCATCTCTCCTGTAGCCAAAAAATGATTCACCAAAGTAACCAGATCATCCTTAATAATATGCCATGATACTTGAAAAAATAAAGCAGTCATTCCGTCCGGTCCTGGTGCCTTTTCCGGGTGCATCATAAATAAAGCTTTTTTCACCTCCTCCTCCGTAGTCACTCGTAAAAGACACTGATTCATCTGGATAGAAATTGATGGTGTAACCTTCTCCAGAAAATTATCAAATTCTGAAGGATCCGTAGAAGTAAAAAGATTCCCAAAATAGTCCACTGCCACCTTTTCGACCCCATTTGCATCCGTTATCCAAGTTCCCACCTCATCATAAAGACCCACTATCCTATTACGTATCCGTCTTTGCCTTGTCAATGCATGATAGAAATCAGTATTTAGATCTCCCGATGAATACCACATATTTCGACTTTTCTGATGCCAATATTCCTCCTCATCTTTATATGCATCCTGTAATTTCTTAGAAACCTCTATGATCTCCTCTTAGACCTAGAATCATCCGTTTGAACTTCTTCCAATGCTTTTTGCAGATCTGCTATTTTTTCCTTTCCATACGGTGGGTTGTTTTTTCTCCAAGCCGCAATCTCATGTCTGCAGTTACTAATTTTCGAGACAATATCATCCCCAGTTCCACTATCAGATTCCTTCCACCCTGAAGTAATTGATTCCAAAAGATCCTCCTGTCCAATCCATCTTTTATCAAACCGAAATTGACCTTTCCTTCTGCGAATTTTGTCCTCAATAATAGCAACCACTGGTTGATGATCTGATCCTACCATTCCTAAATACTCCGTGTAAGAAGCCGGAAATAGAGTATGCCATTCCTCATTGGCTAGTGCCCGATCCAGGCGGCATCTGACAGTAAAAGCCCCTTTCCTTTTCCTCGTCGACCTTGCCAAGACATTTTATTTCCCCTAGCCGGGAACTCTAGTAATCCACTGTTCCTTATCATGTCATTGAAAAGGATAAAAGAATTGGCACTACGTAAAGCACCTCCCTCTTTTTCATGATTACCAGTAATCTCGTTCAAATCCCCAATTATAAACCATGGTTCAGATCTAGCCAAACCATACCGTGTCAGTCTTTCCCATACTTGATCTCGTAATTTCTGTACCGGATCTCCGTAAACAAAAGTTAAGAAAACTTTTTTACCAAGGACAACTGCCCCCACATCTATCATCCTATTACTTGTATACAGGATCTGGGTTTGGAAATCATTATTATAAAAAAGCGCTAAACCGCTGCTTCTCCCATTCGGATCCACTGTAACCAAATTATCATAACCAAAATGGGCATGCAGTCCTTGAACAAAGACTGCATCTTGTTTTGTTTCCGAAAGAAATAAAAAATCTGGTTTATATTTTTGCCAAATTTCCCGAAGATAACTCATAGTCCACTTACTTCCCACTCCCCGACAATTCCAACTTAGAATTTTCATATATTAAAAATTAAAAGAAGCTCCATTGAGCTGGGAGATACAGATTCAATGCTGTCTTGGTATCTCATAAAAACCAAAAAAACCATCTTCCAATTCCCCGTTAGCCATATCAAAACCATATAGTTTGACCAAATAAATAATGCAGTGTCCGAACAGAGAGTATTCTCATTGATACCCATCGTAGCTCCTTTAAAATGCATCAAATAAAATTCCAAGCATTCACAATAAGAACTACTGATCAAGCCCCCACCAACAAATCTTAAATTGTGAAAAAATCTTCCCGGAAATAAATGATATATTACCCAGTTAAAGTTCCAGCAACACCAAAGAAACCTCATACATGTCCTTTTCTCCATCGCTTGCCATCCATTTTCCAAACCACAAATTGTCAAACAAATTCTTTCTCGTACGCCCTGGCACCATGACACAATAGACCTTCCAGAAACCACAATCCAACTCCTCCAATATTTCCAAATAAACCACTGAACCTTATATCTTGTTACCACACAACACAAACAATTTCCACCATATGTTATTACTAGGCCTATTTCTAAACAATAATCTATTATTTCTGCCAGGCCAACACACACACCCTTGCCATGATTAAACCTCAAAACACCCGAAACATTCCATTGCTTAAATTGAACAAAAATGCCCACTAAACATGGAACTACAACAACCAAACCATCAATAAAAAACCTATTGCACCCAAAAGAAAAACAAATGCTCATAGAGCTTATTAATAAATGAAAACAACAACCCAAAACAAGAACCCATTCCTGTTTTCTTTGCTTCTGAAGAAAAAGAGCTTGACTCATGGAACCTATGGTTTTTGATGGACAGCGAGCAGATTTGAAGCAATCTTACTCTCCTGCTGATGCTTATTTTCTCCCTGACGAGATCCTGCTCTTACCGGAGCTCGCTTGCGAGGGGAGGCTAATGCCTTGGCGTTTCTCATCTTTGAGCTCGCCGCAGTACTGATAGTTGACTTGAACAGTCTCTTCTTAGTCACATTTTGCATAGCTTCCGCTTCGAACTTCTGCTCTGTCGCCTCCTCCGTCACAGTTTGGACCTCCGTGTCTTCACTACCCGCATGCTCCTCCAGCTCCAAGGTCATCGCTGCCAATTCCTCCGCAGTAGGTTCTGGTAAGTCATCGACAGCTTCCAGATCATCCCAATCCATCACCTCATCCTCCCCTATCTTCAAATGACCTTCCACTAGGCTTTGTAACTGCTTGAGCCCCTTCTCCGTATCTGCGGGATCCGAAACTACCTCTTGCCCAACAGCCTGCGTCCTAGCTAGCTCTTCTTTAAACCCTTCAGATGGAGGTAAACCGTTAACTTCCACCTCATTTCTGATCTCACCTTCCTCTTGTGGCTCCTCGTGCAGCTGTTGTTGAGCATTCATGTGTCTTGGAGACACTATCTTGTTCCTCTCCTGCTCAATCTGCTTAGTGTCTTCCCGTCTCGAAGATCTGTACCTCTCCTCCTCCCCTCTTCCTCTGTTATTTCCTTTAGCACCAACATTCTTCCTATTGCTTCTATCAGCAACTCTCACCCACTTTGAGTCAGTGTCGTCCACCATTTTTCCTTTCCCCTTACCGTAGTACTCTCTTGTGTCTCTTTCACGGTTTTGCTGAGCTCTGTTCCCGTTGAGTAACACACCTTTATAGCTTCTAGCCTTGTCGTCATATTTATTCCCCTCATGCCAACCCCCATTGCCTTCGCTACCTGCTACTTTCTTCTCAGAAGGATGTTTGAAGCCCTTCATCAATGGACACTTCGCCTCATGGTGGCAGAGACTACCGCATGTCTCACAATAACCAAAGAGCTTCTCATACCTTAGTAGAATAGGCACCTCCTCACCCTCATAGAATTCCCCTCCCGTGAAGTCTACTGAAGTTTCAAAACACAATTCCTTGAAAGCGTCTACTACCACCAAAACACGCATCAACTCCAGATCAACCTCAACCACCCTTCCAATAGCATCTCCTATGCTCTCGAAAGTAGGTATCGTCCTGAATTCTTTAGAAACACCCAAGACCCTCACCCAAAAAGGAATCTCCGAGGGATAAGTCAAAGACCTCTTCGGTTGCCACTTTGCCACAGCGATCATCCAATAATCAAAGTGGTAGGGTTGTAGCTCCAGAACCCCCTCCAGATCCTCCTCTTTCTCAAACTCGAACTGGAACTTGCCAAGCCCCAAGTCCTTTCCCACCACACGATCCTCTAGTTTCCAAATCTTCGGGAGATTGGACAATAAAGCTTTCATCTCTTGAGCCGGTGGATTCATACACCTACCAACCAAAATCTTGGAGCATGACTTGATGAGGTCGGTGTTGTCAAAGTGAGCCACTGTTATCTTCAACCTCTTACGGGTTCCCTCTCTGTTCCTTGTCTCTCCCATAGCCCCCAACAAATGACCCTGTGTCATTATCAACCAATGTGAAAACACTTTTTTACGGTGAATAAGAGTTACTAGAAAAGACTGAGAAGCACTGATGAAATAAGTTCTCAAAGCTATAGCTCCCTTATAAACAAACCGTATAGAATCCTTCCCGATATCAGAGTAATCGCTAAATATATTCCAAAATCCCACTCGCAATCCCAAAAAATTAGCACATATCGTCCATATTAATATCCCAAACAATCCCAAGTTTCTAAAACCGACCAACCCCTTCATCAACTGAGTGAAAAAAGGAATGCCAGAATTAATACCTCGAATCCCCGCCAATAGCCTCATTATAATGATGCCAATCAATAACCGATACACCGAGAAGATCAGAATTTCACCACCGCGATTTCATGCACAAACCCTAGAACTCTCCTAAAATCGCCGTCTCTGTCGTCTCTGTCGAACCATTTAAAACTCGAGAACCACAAGCCAATGAACTGGTCAAACCCCAGTTCATATATAAATCAAAATCTATATAATAAAACAGTTAAATTTTCTTCTTTTAAAATAAAAATATTATTTATTAAAGATCAATAAAGTATCAACGCTCGTCTATTTCTTTTGACGTCTTTACAACTCATAAATTTCAAGAGTCACAAAGTTTAATTTTCACATCAAGATATAGTGTTTGTCTACTTCTTACTCTGTTTAAATTTTATTTCATCACTTGTTTAGAAGACTTTAATAAATTGAATATTTAAGTTTGTGGAATTTGTACTTCAAAATATAACTTTTAACTGATGTGTAGATAAAAAAATTTTAAAATTGATGAAAATTTTGAGTGATAAGATCGAGGAATAAAGTTTAAATATTTTATTACTTTTGTTATATTTTAACTGTTATTTTAATATTTTTTAAACATTAAGGCTATTTAAATATTTTATTTGATATGATCTATCTTTGTAAGAATATGCATATTATTTAGAAAATATCACTAAATTCAATTTAATCCTATCAAACCACTTTCAAACCCGGTCAAACCATAATATCCCATGACCCATAATGTTTCTGGTTCGTTAGCTGGTCCGGGTTTTATTTACATCTCAAAATCCAAAAGACTTAAATACCATCTATACAAATATGAAACTTAATTAAATTAGATATTATAATTATTATTTAATACATTAACTGGAAATACGCATTTTCTCACTAAAACCATAAAATATGTTTTTTGCCAAAACCTGAAAACACTTTTTCCGTTAAAATCGAAAATATGTTTTTCCTCCGGAATCCAAACATGTGTTTTCCCACCAAAAATTCGAAAAATGCGTTTTTATGCTAAAATTCGAAAAATGTGTTTTTATGCTAAAACACGAAAACATGTTTTCATGCCAAAACCCAAAAAATATGTTTTCTCGCCAAAACACGAAAATACATTTTCTCGCCAAAACTCCAAAAAAACTTTTTCCGCTGGAACCTGAAAAATATGTTTTTCCACCGAAACTCGAAAAATGTGTTTTCTCGCCGAAACCCGAAATACATGTTTTTCCTCCAGAACCCGAAATACTATTTTTCCACCGTGTTTTCAAACACGTTTTCCCACAAAAGCATATTTCCGCTGAAATTGGAAAAACACATTTTCATGACAAAAACTGTGTGTTTCTCGCCAAGACCGAAAAATGCGTGTTCTCGCTGGAACCAGAAAAATGCAGTATTCCGTTGAAACCAAAAAAATGTTTTTTTCGCCGTAACCCAAAAATGTTTTTTTCACCAAAACCTGAAAATACATTTTTCCATCGAAATCCGAAAACGTGTATTCCCACCCAACTCCGGAAAGATGTTTTCCCGACAACACCGAAAAATATGTTTTCCTGTCGACACCCAACAACGTGCTTTCTTGCCAAACTGCACTTGTATCTTTTCGTCAAAATTGCAAAAAAAAAAATTCATCAAAATCCATAAAACCGCGTTTTCCTTAAGAAATACAAAATTAATTATTTGAATAACATAATCAGTTTATTATTAATAATAAAAATCATGCCATATTGCGGTCACTTTTATTTCTAGTATTCAAATGTTATTATAAAGTAAAAAACGAATAAAAAACAAATAACTTAACTTCAAGATGCTGCATCTAGATGCAAATACTAACTATAAAAATGAATAACATTTGGACGTAAGCAGATGTTGTATTCAGATGCTATATATATAGATGGTGCATCAAATACAGAAACAAAACACTGGTCTTAATTATGAAAAGTTCTCGTTAGTGCATCCAGTATAATTTGACTGCCTCTGAATATGTATATACAGTTCACCCATTTCTAAAAAGTAGAGAAGAATATGTCAGTGACTCAGTGCAAGACTGCAAGTGGGACGGTGTGCGCTGTAGTTGGCAAAGATCAATATTGAAGAGATTAAGAAAAAATCAACCCAACTTGGCAAAGATTAATATTACTGGGACGGTGTGCGCTGTAGTTCTATATTTTATATCTGTTGGGCTAAATTGAGATTAAGCCCAGATAGAATCAGATCATAGATGAGCCCATTTAAATCTTTGCGCTGTCATAAACCATCGATTCACGTGTCGAGTCTTTCGAAAACAACGTATCCGCACGTGACGTTGCCACCGGCCGTTTCATTTTCACATAGCACAAGACGTTTCGAACTCTTCAAAACCAAAAAAAAAAAAAAACACTCTCGTCTCTGCACGCGCACGCTCTCAAGTATTTTCCCTCCTCCCTAACTTCTTTCTCTCTGTAGTGGCAAAGTATGGCGGATTGGGGACCTGTAGTGGTAGCTGTGATACTATTCGTGCTTCTGACTCCGGGACTTCTCTTTCAGATCCCGGCGAGAGGTCGAGTCGTCGAATTCGGGAATATGCACACAAGCGGCGCATCGATTCTTGTACACACCATCATTTACTTCGGTCTCATCACCATCTTCACCATCGCTATTCGTCTCCACATCTATACTGGTTAATGCTACCCTAACGGATTTGTAATTTTTTTTCCCGGTTGTTGTTGTTGTTGTGCTCTTCGTATCGGTTTGTTTTAAAATGTACTATTTCGTTCTCTGGTTTTGTTTATAATTCGCGGTGTCTGGTTTAAACACATCTTTGGAATATGTGAATCTGAATTAAGTTCAAATATTCAGAATCTGCCATGTTTGATTCTCCGGTTGATATATTTTAATGGTTTTGTGTCCCTTTTTTGGTTTCAGTTTAACCTTGTATGATTTGTTTGATGCGTGAATATGATGGTAGACAGTTAGTTAGGCATCGCTGCGTTGTTGGTGCAAAAGTTAGCTCTGTTAGAATCCGGTTTAAGTTTTAACAGTTTTTTGTAGATTCCTGGTTTTGGCTTTGGTTCAATTGGCATTTCTTCCGTTTAGTCTGGTTCGTTTCGTATGTGAACTATTGCTTAAAATGGTTTTAGTCAGTTTGAGAAAGATGGTAAACAAATCAGAAGCTATTCTCTTTGTAATATCAGCTAAGGCCATTTTTTTTCTAGTGAGTCCATGTTTAGCCAAGCCAAAACGATTCCGCTTTGATGGCGTAAAATGTTGGTTATGTTTCTTTAATGTCCAAAGTTGCGTGGAAGAGATCTATCCATACACAAATCAAATATATTCTATGGCCATTTTCCAAACATTGGAGTGACTGGTAGTAAAATACTTTCAGCTACAGATACAAACTGTTGGCCGCATATGTCTCCATAGAACCCATTCTTCCCTCTTCTTCATAAAAACAATAGTGTGCGCTCCATGGCCTCATCAGTAGCGCGAATCATCGAACTCTGGGGTGGCCATCCAATGAGATTTATTCCAAAACTTACTAATGAAGAAACCTTTACAGATCCTGAAACTCGCTTCTCTGAGTTCTTACCTTTCTGAACTGTCTAATCTACTGGTTGAGAAGTTCAAGAAATCCCTTTTCGTTGCTTTCCTTTTTCAAGGTTTTTCTCATTTAGAATCTTCCAATATGTTCCTTACCTGGTTTCGAATCTGATCTCGATAAGTAGCTGCCGAACAACAACAAAGCCAAAGCTCTGTTTCAAACGTTTTCTTCTCTCTTTCTTTTGTTAAATTCACGTCCTTGTGTTCAAACTTTTTATCAGATGATAAAGGTGAACGAACATCTTATAATAACCACTGAACATATTACAGAGACTTAGAGAGACTCTCTGGATGGATCCTACATCATCAACTATACATTACATCACACTCCTTTAATAAAGCTTGCGAACTTTTTCACGAGTTCATGAGCTTTCTCAGTATCAGGATTCCTCAAGTGAAAAACATGGCTTTCTCCTTCAGTCTCCATCACCTCCACTTCTCCCATCCAACCGCTCCTCTCAAGCTTCGCCGCGTAACACCAATCTTGCCTCACTAGCACATCTAACTCCGCCACCATTACCAAAACCTTTCCGCATCCCAACCCGGAGATATCCACCGACTCTGACTGAACCACGTTGATCCACGGGTCATCCACTCCGTCTTTGCTGTTAGGACTCGCTATCTCCCATAGAACCTCCGATCTCGACCTCTTAGTCGCATCCCTCGTCTCCTTGTCGTCGACTGGTGTTTTCGACCAGAAGTAAGGATTCACCAAGATGATCCCCGAGATTCCTGAACCGCTCAGCTCGGGACTTAGCTTCTGCTTCGCAGCTCTCATCGTCATGTGATGAGCGATGTTCCCGCCGGCGCTGTCTCCGGCGAGGAACACTTTGCTGAAGTCGGCGTGTTTGTTAAGCCAACTCTCCGGTCCACGTCCGGCGATGTGGGTGAATACCCATTTGAGAGACGTCCATGAATTCTCGTAAGGGATCGGAATGGGATGCTCCGGTGGACGGAGGTAATCAACCGACACTGCTATGCAGTTGGAAGCAGAGACAGCCGTCGTGAGGAAAGTGTGGTAAGTCGGTGAGAAAGCGGTTTCGATGATGAATCCTCCGCCGTGGAAGTAGATGAGGAGAGGGAGTTTCTCATCGGTCATCGCGGCTTTCTCCGGGAGGAAAACACGGACGGAGAGATTGTCGCCGGGAGAATACACGACGTCCTTAGAAACGACGCCATTGTGGGGAGTTAAAGAAGGTGGGACGATGGTTTCACCGGTGAGGCGCTCGATGCGGCCACTCTTGTAGATTATGAACACTGGAGAGAAGTCGAAGGCGATCTCTGAATCCATGGTTTCCGTTGACTGGAACGATAAGATTGAAAGACTTCGATAGTTGTTTGGTTTTTTCAATAGTTTGTGTATATGCGTGTTGGTTTATATTGACCAATGGTGTGTGTGGTATGTCTCTCTAATTCTATTGGATGAGGTTGGTCTGTTTCAGACACGTTATCTGTTAAAGATTCATTTCATACTGAAAATACAACTGCTTTTAGATCATCTGTATTACTCCCTTGAAGTGTCATTCTGAACTTTTTTTTCATAGTTACACAAAAAAATTTCAACGTCAATTATATTTATTTTCAACTAAAAGTTAATTGCAAACGGTATTAAATTTATAAATAATTTTATTTATTTCAAATAATGTTGGTTAGAAAGGTGTAATTAATAATAATTTATATATATTTCCATGTTTCTTAAGTATTAATTTAGAATCATTTTTAATTTTTACCTCTATCACTATTTGGAATATTACTTATTTTACCATTGGACCTAAATATTTATGGAGGTTACAAAATGTACATACATAGGAAGCCACTTCTCTCAAATTACATACTCCCTCTGTTTTTTAAAGATGTATGTTTTGGTGTTTTCACACATATTAAGAAAATACATTAACTATACATCATTTTTAGAAATTATCAAATTCCAATGCATTTTAACCAATAGTCTTTCAATAAATTCAATCAATTTTATTGAAATTTGCAATTTTTGTATAGGAAACATAAAAAATACATCTTTGTGAAACAATTTATTTTTTTAAAACATCTATCTTTAAAAAACAGAGGGAGTATTTAACTTAATAACTAGATTTTGATCCGCACATCCATGGAGGTGTTTGTTTCATCTTTATAGATAAAAAAGATTATTATTTTAAGATGTTTTCACAAATTATTGGTTGTTCATATCAACGATGTTCAGCTTTTTTTTAATAAAACAAATATGAAGAATTTTAATAAAATGGGAACAAACAATTATAAATTTTTAACAACTTTAACCATAACATAAAATACCATGTAGACTTATGTTTTAAAGCTTTCACGTCTCTTTTGATATTTTTTACTTGAGACATAAATTTAAGATAACACATTACACACAATACGTTAGAACACAAAAGTTTTTACTACTTGAGATGGAAACAGAATATTGAAAACATATTAGAATATAAAATACTGATTTCCTCATCTATATGGAAACACAAATTTATTCGGATGAAGTTTTAAACAATAGTCTTAGAAGTGAAACAAAACATATGAAAAAGATATTAGACGATTAGCATATATGATGATCGACAAAAACAGAAACATAAAAACAAATACCTTAAATTCGTTTACCGAATTAGAATGATAACTACAATATTAGTAAAATTCATCATAGCTACTATATAATAAAGCACCATTTACGGTTAAAAATGTGATAAAAATAAAATAAAAAGTGTCTTTTTTTTTCTTTTAAGTTAAGTTGGAACTGTTATTACATGAACACCTATGTATCTATAGGAGATGAAGAGTGATACGTCATATGTTCAACAAAATAATTTGAAATCTAATTGTTTTAGTCTTTCTAGGTCAAAATTGAAATATCGTAACAGCTTAGAAATAATAGCATTATCAACTTAAATTAGAAATAAATGCTAAATAGATTTTTAGGAGATCGATTTTTTTTAGTTAATATGTTTTGTTATGCTCTTGATGATTAATGGTATATTATTAAATGCTAATAATAAATGATTGTGTTAAATTAATAGTTATTATTTTAGTGGCATTTCACATTTGGTTGTAAATGTTGTGAAAGTTTAAGGGTGAAGTTTATTTGTACTTGAGTTTTAATAGATTAGACTAGATTTTGACCCGCCCTTAAAAAGGGCAGGTATATTTTTTGTTGGAAAATTATTTTACGTAATAAAAATTATGATTTTTGATAAATTATATATTTTAAATTTTATGAAATTTATCTTATATTTACTTATATGACTTATTTTGTTATTTTTAATATGACTAAATTTTAGAAGACTTTTTTTTGTCAGCTAAATTTTAGAAGACTAAATAATTCTAACCCGTAATATGATTTTATTTATTTAAACCGAAGTTAAACTTATTTTACACTGATTTTTTTTAATTTAAATAAAATATTTTATATCTTCAACACTCTTGTATTGAAAAATTCATTTGTGCGTTTCAAAATGTTTTCTATAATTTTATTAAATTTGGTTTATGTGATTTAGTTTTTATTTTAAATGAAACTATTTTTTAAGGAGTTGAGATAATTCAGACCCGTATTATGATTTTGTTGATTTAATCATTTGTTATTTCAACTTAATTTTATTTTGAGGTCTCATTTAATAAATGATTTCAAATAATTAATAATGTGAAAGATTTGTTGGAAAGATATGGTGCAAACATTTAGGAAACAAAATTTTCAAAAAAGCTAATAACTGAATTATATTAAATACTCTTTAATGTAATTGCAAAATAATGACTTTTGATTTGTGCAAATAATGCTGAGAAAAAGTAACATGCAATTTTTGTAATTACTTAGAAATTTTATGGGTAGATTCATAAACACTCATCTGCTTTAATAGTATACTAGATTTTGACCCGCGCTTTAAAAAGCGCGACTATTTGATTTGTTAATTTTTAGTTGAAAAATAATAATTTAAAATTGTTTTAATATAATGTTAGAATTTAAAGTAGTGTTTTTATATTCAATTCAAACCCGTAGTCGAACGGGTAGATATGGGCGATTCATATATAGTTCAATTTGTATTTTATGAAAAAAAATCGTTAACTAAAAAACCGATAAACTTGGTAAAAACAAAAACTTTGTACAAACCCGTGATCTGATACCAATTTATCCGATAAAAACTCGAAAAATCTGATAATATTTTTTTAAATTGATTAAATTATTCATATACTTAATTAGTTATTAATATTATATAGAATTGAATAAATGTGTGATTCCTAAAACTTTGTGAATTTTTTTATAGTTTGTAAAAAAATGATTATTAAAAACATAATTTCTTTTTAATTTCATGTGTATATATAAGATATATAGTTTTAATTTGTATTGGACTATGAGTTGTAATAGCTCTTTTTTATTAAAATCAAATATTGAATTTAGTGGGATTGGAGATGTCCTAAATCTTAAAATCGAGTTTTAATATTTTAGTTTACGCATTGACGCTTACTACAACCACGGATAAAAGGCTTCCAAGAAAATCAAAATTTCTAACCTTTTTAGGACATCTCCATAACTTGATTTGGTTGATTTTAAAAGTATAAATATTATATAAAAATTATCTACTTAGTCCATTTTACATTCATTAAAATTATAGTTTTATTGATTTAAAACCAAAATCAAAAAAATCATTTTCTTAACCCGTCTCATTTAAATAAAAATATGTTTTCATATTTTTGTAATAGAGTGGGGGTAATATGTTTCTTTTGTTTTTTGTTATAAATATTTGTTTCTTATTTATCTTATATGTAGATTTGAATGCAGAAAATTATGGTTTTCATTTGTTTTTTTTAATATTTTTAATCAAAAAATACATAAATACAATTTATACACTCGAAAATAATAACCATCAATACACTTTCTTACTTGTCAAAAATAAGCAGTTGTGTATCATAGGAAGAAATTGTTCATTATATGTTCGGTTAGTATAAATTGACCAACCATGTAAGGCCCAAACAATTTTATGCATGATGCCTGGGTTATTTATTTTTAATGTTGGATTGGTAGTGTAAGTTAACGATTTGATAGATATGTATTATATCTAAATAATATTTGTATAGTTAATGTATTCATTAAACATTTATTGTTGGAGTTTAAATCTTCCTTTTTAAAATTTTAGAATATTCTCTATTGGCATAAACCGTAATATTAGAGTGTTTTAGGTAATATTAATTGTTTATATTAAACTATAATTAAGGAGTGGCATAGCTTTGTAATCAATACAATTAAATCATGATCCTTTTTTTAGATTTGCCATCACTTTTACCTGGCATATTACTTTTTATGCCATTATTGATTTGCCTCATTTTTAAAAATTCAGTAAGGGCAAACGTGACAATCAAAAAAAGGACCAACTTAACTACCTCTACATACTAATCTGACTAACTATCCAATGATTTGGAAAAGAAAAACTGTAGCTAATATTCTATCATTTATAAAAATATAACTATCCCATAAAAACGTCACCATCTTCAGTTCATCTCCATAATTCAGCAAAAGCTCCCATTCCAAAACATAAACCTGAACCAAAAAAATATCAATATAGCAATTAGCATATTTTAAAAATTAAATTCAAACCCCATAACGTAATGAAACAAATCCCTAAATACTAAATGTATCCAAAAAATATCAATATAGCAATTAGCATATTTTAAAATTAAATTCAAACCCCATAACGTAATGAAACAAATCCCTAAGTACTAAATGTATCAAACACTTAGACTCTAAATGTACAAACTTATATCTCAAGAGAATAAAATTAGTAACCACACTAAAACATAGATTAATATTAACTGCATGAAATCTTTAAACCAAAAAAAACAAAAGAAATATAAACAAATATATTCCATAACTATTTTCCAAACAACCTCACTTCCTATAATCAAGTGCCCACACTCACGACCCCTAAAAATAGTAATCAGAAAACAAAACATATCCAAATATATTTCATAACTTCTCTCAAATCAAACCCACTTCCGATAATCATGTACCCATATTGACAAACAACAGAAACTCGGAAAGCTTTTTCCACTTAAAACAGATTTTGTAACCGACTACAACTTTAAAAGATATACAAGATCACGTATATGTTCAAGTGAAAAGTTTCGAATTAAAAAACAATATTTTCTTTATAAACTAAACCTAAAATCATTAATCCTATTGGCATATTCCACTAAAGATACCTTTTCAACTAGATTTTGAAATCTTATTTTGAACCTGCCAATTATAATTCTTTCCTATAAATACTACCATTACAGTAACGATAGTATCATCACAACATCACCAATCTTTTTCATCCGTAAAAATGAAACCATCCCAGAAGGTGTATTACCTTTCACAGTTGAAGCGTCGCACAAGCGACTGTTGTATTCAGGTCAAAACGATCCACACCTGGAAGCAAGTCAACACATCATATTGTGAAACTCTCAAAATCATCTTTGCTGATACAAAGGTAATCAAATCATTTATACTTCTATATACTGGATTTTTAACCAAAAAAGACTTATTATACTCTATAAAAATATTTTTATAATGCAGGGTGATAAAATCTACGCAACATGCAGACAGAATCAGTTGCTTAGCTTGGGTAGTCAATGTGTGATTGGCGAGTGGAAGACCATTCAAAACATGTCGGTCACTGCTGTAAAGAACAACTGGATAAAGAACCCTTCTTCGTCTCTTTCTCTTAACCATCGGTGACTTATATCTTCTTGCATGTATTAAAAAAAAAGGAGTAAGCGCACAGACAAAAGAAATTACAAAACGAGCATTGCAAGAATCTTTAATCAAAACAAGAACTTCCTGATTACAGGCTAGATCCGAAAACATATACTTACATAATCCTATCGCTTTTCTTCCAGCTGACTGAGAAAAGAAGAAACATCTTTTTTTGGAAAGAAAAAAAAAGAGAAGAAGAAAGATCTCTTCGAACAGAAAAGAAGAAACATCAGTTTGGACAGATCTCGATTTGTTTTCTGTCGGTTCATTTTTCCCTAAAGACATAAATATTTTGATGTTTCAGATTGCAAAATGTTAACTATTTTCTTTTACACCTTCGAAACAGAAAGGAGACAATATGTCAATACCCAAAGTAAAGCCCATTAGTATTTTACAATAGAAACTAAACAAAACCCAATCATCATGAGACTCATAAATCAATTTTATATCATTTAACTTTATATTCACTAACAATTTTTTATTATATGTATTTAAATACAATTACCAAATTAAGAGAAAAACAAATTGTAACCAAATTTTAAGAAACCATGAGATTTATTATTTTTGTTTTTAAATTACTTTATATTGAATATAAAATAATAAAATAATCACATTATTAACAGTTTTGACCAAACAAAACTGCAAAATGAAAAAAAAATTAGGAAACCGGATTTATAACCCACTAAACAGTATATATATATACATATATCTTCAAAATAAATATCAATTCATCCGAAAACTAACATACATTGTAACATATTTGACAATAACTTAAAAATAAAGAAAATAAATTAATGTGATTATTTTATTAAAGACAATAACTTAAGGGCGGGTCAGTATCTAGTCAATACTATTAAAACAGAAGAACTTTTTATCTACTTACAAATAGTCTAGGTTGGACCATTACATTTATTTAATTTCCTAATATTTCTCTTACAACCAACTTAATTATTATTAAATATATACTATATCTAACCAATTATTTTAATATTTTCAAAACAAGATCTTTAAAAATATACTCTTAAGTATCTTTTACTAAGATTACATATTAATAATATATTTTATTTAAAATGTAAATAGACATTTCTTTTTAATATTTACTTTTAAATCATAAAAGCCAAAATTGATAACTAACTGAAGTTAAAAACGAATTTTAATTCATTTTTTATTTATATACTAAGAAATAAAATTCTATAGTATTTATATACACATAATTTATATTCATAATTAAATTGCTACATCAAGTAATAAATATAAAATAACTTAATCCATCTATTAACTATTTTATAAATTATAAAATAACATAATAAAATAAATGCATGAATTTTACAACATATTTCAACTTATTAAAACAAATATTGAAGTACGATATATAAACTAATAAATAATTTCATAAGTTTATATATATATATATATATTTATTTATATTAAATATTTTTAAAATTTAATTTATTTATCAAGTATAAGGTGGATTGAATGCCAATAGTTAATTTGTGTAATAATGCTAACCAAAAAAATATAATAATAAAATAAATTTTACCAGTATAAAAGATTACAACAAAATTGTGTGTTTAATAGAACTTTTAAATAGAGTCTAACCAGATTACATATAAAATCATCGATGTTATCGGTTTAACTGCGGGTCCAGACCGGGTTACAGAACACTGAATATAACACTTAATGTGTAACATTTTAAAGTATGTACGCAATCACAATTGCGGTTTTAAATAGAGTTTAACCAGATTACATATAGAGTCATCGATGTTATCGGTTTAACTGCGGATCTAGACCGGGTTACAGAACACTGAATATAACACTTCATGTGTAACATTTAAAAATATGTACGCAATTAAAAAAATATATATCATCCGGAAAAAATCCCGCTCTTTTAAGGGCGGATCGAAATCATCAAAATGCAAACTTTTAAGATTGATAATAATCTCAGACATTTGACAAAAGCAGAAGATCAATATATAGGATGATGAAAAAAAATCTTGCCCACCCTTTGAAAGGGCGGGTCAAACTCTAGTTAACTTGAAAAATCAAGGGCAAATACCTATTAGGTATTTTACTTTAATAGTATAGATATTTTTTAATTTAAATAAAATATTTTATATCTTCATCACTCTTGTATAGAAAAATCCATTTGTGCATTTCAAAACATTTTCTATAATTTTATTAAATTTAGTTTATTTGATTTAGTTTATTTGATTTAGTTTTTATTTTAAATGAAACTATTTTTAAAGAGTTGAGATAATTCAGACCCGTATTATAATTTTGTTGATTTAATCATTTGTTATTTCAACTTGATTTTATTTTGAGGTTTCATTTAATAAATGCTTTCAAATAATTAATAATGTGAAAGATTTTTTGGAAAGATATGGTGCACACATTTAGAAAACAAAATTTTCAAAAAGGCTAAGAAATGAATTATATTAAATACTCTTTAATGTAATTGCAAATTAATGACTTTTGATTGGTTGCAAATAATGGTGAGAAAAAGTTACATACAATTTTTGTAATTGCTTAGAAATTTGAGGGGCAGATTCATAAACAGTCATCTCTTTTAATAGTATAGACTAGATGATAACCCGCGCCATGCGCGGAGTGAGTTTTTTTTAAAATATGTTGTATTGAAATATTACAATTAGAATGCATCTTGTTATCAAGATTTTTTTTTTTTTACATTTGATTAGGGGTGGACATTCGGATACCATTTGGTTCAGTTTGGTTTGGTTCGGTTCAGTTATGTTTCGATTTTTTGTGAGTTTGATCCGGTTCGGATCTGCGGGTTCGGTTTGAGTTTGGACTCAGATAACTCATTTTATTTTTAAAAAATAAAATTCGTATATACTTTAAATTTCTCAAAATATAAAAATAAAAAATTATTTATAACATATAAATGTGTATAATGCAAGCTAAAATACTTAAACTTAACATAAAATTTGGTTAGTTTCAATATTCGGATAAGAAATCAATAGATATTTGAAGTATTGATATTTTGAATATCATTTAACTATTTTAATCATATATTTTTTAACTATTTGTAAATATTTTCAAGTATTTTGGACAACTTAATAACATTTTATATATTTTGTATATTTTTTAGATATTAAATTCTAAAAATAATTAATATATTTAAGTATATAAATCCGGTTTCGATATATTCGATATCCGAAATATTTCGTTTCGGATCAGGTTCCGTTCTAAAAAATATCATCTTAATAATATCTTACAATTTTTGGTAATTTATAGACGTTTTAAAAAATTCAAAATATAACATATATGAAAAATCTATTTTAAAATATGTTTAAGTGATTTTTTTTGATAATATTAATTAAAATAAAATGTAGAGGATACAAAATTTTTTATCAAATATTTTTTATTTGTAATCATTAATTATCATATATACGTTAATCATATTAGGTAATTTCGTAACTTTTATTTAAGGAAATAAACTTACGTAGCTTTTATTTAAGGAAAGAATTTAAGACTACTAATTAATATGATAGTTATTTTCATAAAAAGTATAATATATATTTATATGGACCAACATATTTTTCTAAGGATTTCTAAGAATCATCCTAGTGATGACACGTGGCTACAAAACATGTTGTAATGTTCCAGGATTAATATATAGGGGATATACATGATTAGCAAATAGATATATTTATGTTATTAATGTGACACGTTTAATTTAGGGACTTGATATGTTAAATTAGTAAGATAGTCAATTATTTTAGGAATAGTTAGTTGATATCTTAACAATTTCGAATACACAACACATATATAGGATGATTGAATTATTATTTACGGTTAAGTTACTTAAGTAGATATCTTGCTTTAATTATGTCCATATTCATATATACTATTATCATTGATTTTCTGTTTGAAAAAAAAAGTTAAAATAAATTTTGAATCCTATTCATATATACTAAACCGAATGGTTTTTAGATTGTATATAATTCATGTAATACAGTTGATCCGGTTTATTGTTGTTCTCAATAATTCCCTCCGTTTTTTTTATAAGTCGTTTTAGAATCTTGCACATAGATTAAGAAAAACATAAATTTCTTACATTTTCTGGACAAAAACATCATTAATTATTTACATAACCACAAATCAACCAATGAAAAAATAAAAGACATATTATCATTGGTCATACAAAATTAACTGTTAATAAATTTTTTAACATTAACTGTTAAAAAATCTTTCAAGTTATTAATTATTCAAAAACATTTATTATATGAAACCTCAAAATAAAATCAAGTTGAAATAGCAAATGATTAAATCAACAAAACCATAATACAGGTCTGAATTATCTCAACTTCTTAAAAAATAGTTTCATTTAAAATAAAAACTAAATCACATAAACTAATTTAATAAAATTATAGAATATGTTTTGAAACGCACAAATAAAATTTTCAATACAGAGAGTGTTGAAGATATAAAATATTTTATTTAAATTAAAAAATCAATGTAAAATTAGTTTAACTCCAGGTTCAATAAATAAAATCATATTACGGATTAGAATTATCTAGAGTCTTCAAATATTTAGTCATATTTAAAATAACAAAAATAAGTCATATAAGTAAATTTAAGATAAATTTCATAAAAAGATAAAAATATATAATTTATCAAAAATTATAATTTTTATTACATAAAATAATTTTTCAAAATCTAGTATAATTTAGAACAAAAAAATTCCTCTAAAACGACTTATAAAAGAAAACGGAAGGAGTATTACATTAATAATTTATGTACACAGGTAATAGGGACACATGATTTAATACCTAATTACTAAAGCTATGAATAAGTCCTGGAAACGTAATGATAATTTCAATAAATTTTGGCACTTAATTCAATCACTCTGGTTTACTAATTCATTTAGGGGGATGTATTGAATTGTGAATTTTAAAGTGTTTTGGTTTTGTTTTAAAATCATCTGTTATTCAACTAAGGATTTCTATTTTTTAAATCAAATCATGTGTTATTGAATATGATATTTGTCTAAAATCACCATAAATCACTTGGAATTCGCTGTTATTCAATTAACAATTCATTAAAACTAAATCAAATCCACTGTTATTCAAAAACAAACAATTCTAAAAAGAAAAGACTAGAAAAGGGATTTGAAACAAACTTTTTATCAGTTTTAGTTAGAATTATCGTGTAACAAAACTCCACTTGTATACCTGTTATTTGGAGAAAAAAAACCCCAGAATTTTCATATTAAAAAATTGGTTAAAGAAAACAACAACAACTGCAACAATGTTTCTCCAAAACCCGTATCAACCCTCTACATCTCTCAATCTCGACGACGTCTCTACATTTCTCTCTCACAAGTACGACAGTGACGATGAAGTTTCTGCTGCCTCATCCACTCCTTATCACGATTCTCTGCAATGGGGTTTCTGCGAACACTGACTTTGTTGTTGTTGCAGCCCTGTTCCACGCACAATCGCAGCAACAACTATAAGTGACATGAAATTATACTTTACGATGAAGGTGATGAGATTAAAAGGTGTTGCCGTTACGGTTAATAGAGTCGCCGAAATGAGTTGCATCTCAGTCGTAACTGTCGCTGAAATAAGAAGCGATAAATTATCATCTGAAAGCTGTCTCTGCGTTTCTTGTTATTAGCACCGTCGTCATGAAGACTCCACAGTCTTGTGTATAAAGCAACATAAACAGGTGACTTTTTTGCTACCTCTGCTCTGATCGCAGTTGAAACACGTTGCTTCACGTTCTTAAATATATGAATGATGATTTATTGAGAGAAATAAATAATTTAGGAATTCCTACTTCACGTTCTTTATGAAACAATAGATTATTCATTATTGATATCAAATGATCTAAAATACTCTGAAACTTAAAGAAGAAATCACACCCAAATCTTTTTTTTCTTTTTCAAAATCTTAACCAAACAAACAAGATTTAGTCTAAATCTCTTGAAACTCCATTTTTTCTCAAATCCATTCAAGTTTTTAAAATCCACAATTCAATACATCCCCCTTAAACCATTTCATGCGGAAATTGAGACTGTGATGACACGAAAATCCATTTTATGGTTAGAGATAAACAAATGCAATTATTGGATAAGAGAAATATTAATGGGCTTGTCCTTTGGCATATGGCGGAAAGCCTTTATTAAATTTTAGTGAATATATTAGAGATAATTCAGTGGCATGACTTGTAATTATTAAGGAAAAATCAGGGTTAATTTATAATTGTACTTCAGTTTTAATAGATTAGAAAATTATCAACTTAAATTAAAAATAAATGCAAAATAGATTTTTAGGAGATCAATATCTTTTTTAGTTAATATTTTTTGTTATGCTCTTGATGATTAATGGTAAATTATTAAATGCAAATAATAAATGATTGTGTTAAACTAATAGTTATTATCTTAATTGCATTTGGTTGTAAATATTGTGCAAGTTTAAGGGTGAAGCTTATTTTTTACTTCAGTTTTAGTAGATTAGATACTAAGCGACGGTTATGTGTATATATATTAATAATTATTCATTCATTTTGGTTTTGCTAATGATTGACCTATATTACTATATTATACATATAACCTATATTGTTCTGTTATATATATGCAAACTTTTTTTTTGAAACACATATATCCAAACTATGTAGGTTGTACATTTAGTGAAAAAATTTCTCAATAATATTGATTAAAAACCTCTTACTAATCTTTTAAGAAAAAAAATTCTTACTAATCATATTTATACACAAATACGAAAGAAAAGAAAAAATATTTAAAAAGTACAAATATGAAAACTAAAGTTTTAAAAATGTAAAACAACAAATATACACGCCCTTTTAAAGAGCAGATCATAATCTAATTTCAGTTTAATAATTCTGATTTTGGCCCGGAAATCTATCAGCCCATATAATATTATATGAGGCTCTCGTTGTGAAAATTGCAATCTTCAAAAAAATATTAATATCCGAGAGGAGCGTATAATAATAATATTAGTAAGTTTTTGAAGGAAAATGCATTGTCCAAAGGGGAGGACACAATATGAAAATGCAACATATGATCCATTGGACATAAGATAGAGATTTATAGTACAGCCTCCCAACCGTTCATCGTTAATAAACATTTCATGTTTCTTGGTGGTTTGTGAGCTCCATCCCATAAAACAGTTAATGTGTTAATTTTTTGGACGTTCGGAAAACTTGTTTACTTATTTTACAATCATTATATAATTTTCCATGTTTTGACTTCATTCGCATGATATTGCGAATTACTTTTTGATATATAGCATCTATATTTTGATTACTCCAACTCAAACATATTGACTCTTGAATTTTTCTGTAAATGTATATTCGATAAAATAAGTGCATTTCAATTAAATTAATATTCAAATTAATTTTAAAAAACTTTCCAACATAAACTATCATATATCACAAATTTTGATATTACATATATTTTCAAGCGACTTATCTTGTGAAAAAAAGTTTATCTTATTTAATGATGAGAATCTCTAGATGAGGGCTTATCATTTGATTATGATGAAGAAAAACATTATCTTATTAACAGAGTCTCCACCTAAAGTAACAGTAAAACTTGTGGCAATTTCTAAAAATTTAAATATATAATTTATAATTTGTTATAATGAAATAATATTATATTAGATTGCAGTTTGCATGATTTTCATCTTCATCAAAATATGAATTTTTACCTATAAAACAAATGAAATCATCTATATACATCTTGATGTTTCATCAAATTATCTGAATTTATAAATATATTTTAATTAGAACCTAAATTTATTAAATAATATATTATAACTAACATAAAAGTAAACAAATATAATATCAATGTCTTGAGAATCTTTAAGGGATCTCTTATATTACGGGGATGATTAATTATACATATAAAAATTCATTGTAGGGTTTAGTCTATATCTTTTTCTTGTTATGTATGTTATTTTACCGTCAGAAAAACTATAACTTTTAAATCATTTTAAATAGTTGCTTTTTAAAAATTAAAATAAAACATGAACAAAAAACGCCGTAGATAATGTAGCTAGATTTTAACTTTGAAATAAAGCTAACTTGATGACAAAAAAATAATAGAGCTACCTCATGATCGTTTATGATTAGTAGTTTAAAAATAAATAATTTTACATTGTTGGTTAACTATGTACACAACTAAATTATACCTAATAAATAATATTGGTTAAAATTCTAAAATTATCTTATATTATATATTCAAATAATATAGAACTAGATTTTGATCCGCGCTTAAAAATCGCGGGTTTTTCTTTGGATTATAAATAATGTTTGTGAATTAGAATTATTATATATTATTATGTTACAAAGTCATGTAATATCAAAAAAAAAATTGTTTGAAATTATATAATTTATGAATTAGTTTATTTAAGATCTTGTATATGCACTCTTATATACAATTAAATTTGGACATTTTACCGGACTTAGAAAACCAAATCGAAATCTATCCGGAAATATATGTGCAATTTGGATCTGCGTCCAGAGAAAAGTATATATTATTTTTTTTGACCCGCAGATCTGTGTTCAAGTCCAGATCCTACCTGAAATTCGGTCATGGTACCCAAAGTACCTGATTTTTGTGTATCATAAATATATTGGGTATTTCAGATAGTTTTTGGTATGGCATATACTTTTTTAGTTATGGTTTGTGTTTTCGATTATAGTTTCGGGTTTCAGGTGAAATTCCAATTTTAAAAAAAAAATATATATTTTGGGTATTCGGTTCCCCAATTCAGATTTCAGGTAAAATTTTGGGACTTTTAAGGTATTTTAAAAATATTTTTGGATATTTGTTTAGGTTTTTGGATATTATTATGTTTTTGTATTTGTTTGGGTTTTCAAGTATTTCTATACTTTTTGGATACTAAATGCTCAAACCAATCCAAACACATTATGTTCGTACCAAAAATTATAGGTATTTGAATTATTGATCCACCCTGACTTGAACCTGAAAAAACCGACCTCAATATAAACCAAAATTCATACCTGACCCGAAAACCCGAATGTCCACTCTCTCGTTTTATTATTTGTGTGTATTTTATAAGAATTACATTTATTGATCTGGTGAGACTTAAATTTATTTTGTAGATTTTTGGCTGATTTAATAGTATAAAATTTTAAGGTTAATAGTTTTAAACTTATTTTAATGACAAATTTTACTATAAAATCTCTTTATAAAGTGGGGGTGCGAGTTGTAATGGTATAGTTGGTAGCTTAATTGAATTATATAGTCACATTTTAATTATTAGACTAGATCATGACCCGCGCGACCGCACAGGTTTTATTTTTGTTTTAACACATAACATATATTCTATAGTAGTCAATACAATTTAGAGTTTGTCCATTGCACATAATATAGTTTTATATAATTTCGAGTTTTTCCAAAACATATTGTTTAAGAACAATGTTAAAACTGTTTTTTGTATTAATAGTTTTTTCATTGGTGTATTAGAGATATAATTGTATGGTGCAAACATTAATATAATTAATATTAACCAATACATCTATCTTATTAAAATAGAAGTACACTTTAAAATTAACCCTAAGACTTACAAAATATTTACAACCTAATGCCACTTAATTAATTAATAAACCCAATTCTAAAGATTTTGTCTTTTCCTAATTTAATGCATAATTTCCTAAATTGATTTAACAACAAATTCATGATATGCTTAAATTTAATACACATTAATACTACAAACAAGTAAATAACCTCTTTCCATAATTACATAATACATTTTAATTTACTAATATATATATATATATATATATATATATATATATATATATATATAAGTATCAAGAACAAATTTAAAGTGAAAGCAAATATTTCTACAGAAAAAATATTTATACGGTCACGGGTCAAGCTATAAAAATAAACAACAACATTTTTCTTCAACAAATTTATTTTAATAGAAATTATATTTTATGTATTTATAAATTTATTTTATTTGTTTTAAGAGATGCTAAGATTTTGAAATTGGAAAAAAATTATGACTCACTCCTATATTATTTTAGTTAGGAAATTAAAAATTTATATCAGAATATTTTACTAAAATTTTAATTTAAATTTTTATTATAACTGTAAAGATTAATTTCAATCTAAGTTTATATTTAAATATAACAAATACATAATTTAATATAAAAGCTAAAAACATAAAATAAATACCCGCCCGGTCGGGCGGGTCAAGGTCTAGTTTGGATTAAAATATCAGTGTTTTATAGATGTACTGTGAATCACTAATCTAATAGTAACCAATACGATCTGGATTAACATAATAGTGTATTATAGATATAGACGTAAGGTGGAGACACTAATCTAATATTCCACCACCTGCCCTTCTCCTTTCCGGACCTAGTTTTTTCCAATACGATATAGACGAACAAAACTGAAGTCTTCATTATAATTTTAACAAAAAAGTTATTAGTTATTATAAGATAGACAAAAAGACAAATTAATGGAAAAATAAAAAAATATCAAGAAAGATTAACCGTGCGGATACATAAATGTTTTATATTTGGTAAAATAATTTAAAAGAAATTGTATTAATCCAAAAACAATTATAGATGCAATTTTTTTTAATTAAAAGAATAGTATTTTTAATGTGTATGCAAAAAATTCAATAAATAAAAAATGACAATGTGTTTTTTTTAGAAAGTTAAGTGCAAGAAAAAAATACAATCTTTTGTTTTATATTTATTGACAATCTAACTATTATGCCCAAGAAAGGAAAATTTCATTATAAATGTCCATGTCCATACATAATTAATAAGCCCATTAGTAACAACAATTATCCAGGAAAGAAAGAAAAAAAAAAGCTACATCTTATTTTCCTTTTCTTTGATTTATTTTTAGGCTAGTAGATTCATAATCGATTTTTAAAAAAAGTTAAAATTGATGTTTCTGTTATTGAAATCCCATAAATACGTCAAGTTACCTATTAAGTTAGATATACATAAATACAAAATCCCATGACACCGATATTTTTGGTATAGTAGATTAATCTTGGAGAAAGGGGTATTCCATATTTATGATATTTCAAATCTATAAAATTGATTGCGAATATTTGATTGCCACCGAGATTTTAGGTATAGTAAACTCATAGTCGGGGTTTTTTTAAAGTTTGAATTGATGTTTCTGTTATGGAAATAAGAATATATTTTTAACTTGGTGAAAGGGTTTTCCCATAATTGATTACTTTTAAGAATAAATTGATGTTTCTATTTAGTGTACAGTATATTCATTATTTGAGCATCAAAAAAATATATTATGATATCTTTAGTATTGAGTTTCAAAAAAGTACCGATGTGGTTGAAACATGCTGTTAAATTATTTGGTTAATTCAATCCATTGGTTTGGGAGATAATTGGATCAAGATAGTCAAAATTGTGCAATGACATGTTTCGGACTCGTTTATATTTTTAATAACATGTGTAACATTTATTTTTATTTCTATTTATTTATATATTTATTTTTAAGAATTCAGACTCGTGTAATATTTATATTGGAGACATTTGTTGTATTCATTCGACTATAACAAAAGAGAAGGATTTTTATATTTGTACTATTATATAATATATATACGGTGGAGTTAAATGATAGTCAAATGATTTAGATATTTATAGTCAAGTGATTTACGTTCATATGAAAGTTCAATGTAGTATATGTTAAATGAAAGAATAGATAAAAAGAGGTGATGTGAAATGATAATTACGGTGGAGTTAAATGATAGGATAATTACGGTGGAGTTAAATGATAGGTGTTTAATATTAAACACTTTAAGGAAATATTTAAATGAAAGGTTAGGCTAAGAATGATAATGTGATGTTCAACTATAAAATCCACCTGGAAAAAGTTAGAATGTTTCTGTTTTAATAAGATAGATGAATAAGACAGGTTTAGAAGTCCTTGCCATAGGAATGTTATGGTTTTGGTAATACTGTTTTAGTCAACAAAATTATTTTGTATAATAAATAAGATATTGACTAAGGTATGTTAGAGAAATATTTAATTAATTATATGGTTAACACACGTAAGGAAGGAGTAAACTTGGTAACTGTATGGTCTAATTTATTGATGCAACATATTGTTATAAACATATAAAGGAAGATCAACAAAATACGAGGGTCTAACAACTTTGTTTAAGTAGATTTTTAAGACTTTTTCTCTTTTAATAGTATAGATTTTTTAGATATATATCACAACTTGTATATGATAGTCACATTCAAAAAATAATTAATATATGGTAATATCTCTTTTTCATAATTATGAAATGCATGCATTAATATGATCAGGATAATTTAACAACATTTAACGATATTTTTATTATTAACCAATCAAAAATTTTCTATAAAAAATTATCAACACTGATTTATCCAATCATTATAAATTTTCAATATATACAAATTACTTACCTCATATAATATTTAAATAATATTATGTCACAATTATTTTAAATAATATTTAGGGGGTGTATTCAACTAGAAATTTGAAGTGATTTCTATATAAATCACAAATACACTGTTAGTCAAACGTGAGTTTTTAAAAATATTTTAAAATACAGTGTTATTAAAATTGACATTTTATAAAACGTTTTGAAATCCATTTTTATTGAACAAAATTCAAGTTGAAGATTTTAGAGTACTAATATTTTAGAGTTTTTAAAGGGAGTTCTTTAGTTATAAAAATAAAAATAAAAATCCTATTGTTTTAGATGAAATTCTAGAATGTTAACAAAAATGACACCAAATTTTTAATTTTCCTGCAATCATCTACAAATTATTTAAAAATAAAATCATTTTAAATTTCAAATTCAATACAACCCTTTTGATGATATCATCCCAAAATTCTTGATGCAGAATCCGGACGATGTGATTCTCAATGAATTAAAAGTTTGGAACAATAGACCTTGTGTTAAGATATATACAAACTCACAGGTTCCTCTCAATATGACTGTAAGTTTGTTGCCGTCAAAAAAAAAATGACTGTAAGTTTGTAGCATAGCACAAATAGTCATATAACCCAGAAAAACATAAGCTATGTTTAAAACAATACAATGGTAATCTCACTTGGTGCTCTTGTCATGTGCTTATGGTATTATTAATCTCTCGTGTTATTCATGCTAATAAGATAAAATCAATAAAAAACATTACCGAGACTGAGAGAGACCAAACTATATCTTCATCTCACCGGACGGACCACACATGCAGCACAGCTACTGCATCTCTCCCTTAAGAAAGCCCGCGAATATCTTCATGGCCTCAAGAGCTTTCTCACAATCAGGTCTCATCAAATGAAAAACATGGTCTTCTCCTTCACTCTCCACCAACTCCACTTTCCCTTTCCACCCACTCTTCTCAAGCTTCGCCGCGTACCCCCAGCCTTGCCTCGCCAACGCGTCTTTCTCAGCCACCATCACCAACACTTTCCCGCATCCCAACCCGGAGATATCCACCGACTCTGACTGAACCACGTTGATCAACGGATCATCCACTCCGTCTTTGTTGTTTGGAGTAGCCATCATCCAAAACGCCTCGATCTTCGACCTCAACGTTTCATCTTTTGTCTCCTTGTCGTCGACTGGTGTTTTCGACCAGAAGTAAGGATGAACCAGGATGATCCCGGAGATTCCTGTGTCGCTTAACTCGAGACTGAGTTTCTCGCTCGCAGCTCTCATCGCCATGTGATGAGCGATGGTGGCGCCCGCGCTGTCTCCGGCGAGGAACACTTTGCTAAAGTCGGCGTGTTTGTTCAACCAACTCTCCGAGCCAGATCCGGCGATGTGGGTGAATACCCATTTGAGACATGTCCACGAGTCATCGAAAGAGGTCGGAATGGGATGCTCCGGTGCACGACGGTAATCCACGGACACCGCTACGCAGTCGGAAGCAGAGACAGCCGCTGTGAGGAAAGTGTGGTAAGTCGGTGAGAAAGCGGTTTCGATGATGAATCCTCCGCCGTGGAAGTATACGAGGAGAGGGAGTTTCTCACCGGTCTCCGCGGCTTTCTCCGGGAGGTACATGCGGACGGAGAGACTATCGTCGGGAGAATAAACGACGTCCTTTGAAACGACACCGTTTTGTGGGGTTAAAGAGGCTGGGACTGTGGTTTCGCCCATGAGACGCTCGATGCGGCCACTCTTGTAAATTTTGAGCAACGGAGAGCAGTCGACGGCTATCTCGGAATCCATAGTTTTTGGTTGATTTGGGAATACTAAGATTGTCTGAGAGTTGTGATGTGTGTGGGTTGGGATTATATCGAGAAATGGGGTGTGTAATACTATTGGAGCTTGGTGTGGTTGAGACACGTGATGTGTGTTGTTGTTACACGGAAGATGTATTTGCTAGCAATTGAAGGTAGATGTCAATTTGTTGGCTAGCTAGGTTAACACATGTTGATATACGGTACCACTTTTTGTTTTAGCGCTTCCTATCTTTAGATTTGGAGAGTTGGTATGATACTTTGAGTTTCAAAAGATTTCGGTCTTTTCAGAAAAAGGAATATGGCACTTGCTGTATTCTCGCAGATCTCCAATGGCACTAAAAACTAGACATAAAATATGTTGATAGGGCTAGCAAAATCGACTTGATAAGGACCTCTTTCCCATTTTTCCATAAGAGCAACATTATTGGTAGGACATAAATTTGAGTCCTCCACATATTTAATTATTTCTTTGTCCTTAAGAGATTTTGCTAAAGAGATTTTGCTAAAGATAATTATATAAAAATAGATTATTGGTAGGACTTTTATAGCTTCTTAGTAAAATTGAAAACATAAATTACAAAACTTGAAAGAGTAACTTCGTGTTACTGGACTCGGGGGAGTTGTATATCACGGTGTGGAAGTAGCATTCTTCAGAGAGGATCACGTTGTTGAAATACATGAGGAGGATTCTTGGTAGATTGTCCCTACCGAAGATGCAATACTCCAAGAAAGATCTGCTTAGTACGATCGACGGCGAGCCTGCGTGATACATTAAAGGTTAGAATGAAGCATATACGTAGCTCACATAGAGTTATATAATTAGGTAATTAATCTCTTAACCTGTAAAGACTTTGAAAGCATCTGGTGTTGGTCGTTTCTCAGTAGCAGTGAAGAGTTATGTTCTTCTTGCCAAGTATAGTGCTGGATCAACAACAATAGGTTTGATTCTCTAAGATCTATAGAACAATAAATAAAACTATCATGAGTGTTAACATTGCAAGAGACTGAGACAGTGATCTACAAATCGGTCTCTATGATACTTACTCTTTCCAAGAAAGATCACTAGTATGATCAATGAAGTTGATGCTTCTGTTCACCGAGGCAAACACATGAGACAAGTCTGAGAGAAGACATGAGTTTGAGAAAACGTTACTTTTGTGAAATCAAAATCATATGAAGACAAACAAGATGAAGTTGAATGGATGTAATAAATATCTAGAAGCATGGATTTTGCAATAAAGAGATCATTGTCGTTATCAATAACACTAATCACATTTACACCAACAGAGACCAAACATAACAACAAAAAAAACAAGGAAACGTACCGGAGTGGTTGCACAAGGTCTTTGATATAGAGTTCATGCCTGGAACACCCACATACTTGTTGTTGTTGGTGTGATCCCCTTCCTAGACCGTAAACAACACACACATTTGAGTTGGTATCTAAGATCGATGATGAATCATAGATTGATAAGAAAACCTGTTGGAAGCCAAGAAACATGTTGGAGGCAGAATCGAAAGAGCCGAAAACTTGTTTCCATTGAGAAACAAAACCTATAGACTCCCACTCGTGAACAAGGGAGATAGCATTAGGGTTGGTCACAGAGAAAAACGGAGCTCCATGGTCGAACGTCAACTCCTTCCCATCTTCCCCAACCTCCCTGCAAATTTTCGATTTCAATTTCAATTTCAATTCAAAAAGGAAAAACACTCTGATGATGATTTAAAAAGGAACCTTCTTTGAGACATGCGGCCACCGGGACCACGAGCGGAGTCGAAGATAGTGACGGAGACTCCATTCCTGGCCAGAGTCGATGCGCACACTGCTCCTGATACTGTTCATCCTACAAAATTCTCCGAGAAAATCAATCAAACCATGAATCAGAAACACAAACCAACAAAAAAAGGACTCAAAACAGGGAAAATCTCAAAAGAGAGAAGAACGAAGAATTGCGAAAAGGAAGGAGAGAGAGAGAAGAAGAAAAGAGGGAGCTTTATCACAAGAAGACACATGTCCGCTAAGGACGACCCAAAAAACTTCTTAACTAAGACATGTCCCTCTCTTTTTACCTTATTATTGATTTAAATTAAATGTTCATTTTGCTAAGATATGTCCATAAGGACGGCGATAATGTTGGTCTAACCATCGCATTGTCCATCCGTTGACGAGGCTTTGAAGTTTTTCTTTAATAAATGCAAACATTTTACATTTTGATCCATTTATATCTTCGAGAATTCTATAATAAAATCTCATTCCACTTTCATTTTGGATCCCAAGAGTATTCTTTAGGGTTTATCTGATATACAGTCGCAAAGTTTAGTTTACCAAAAAGTAACGAAAATTTGTGAAAGTTCATACATTGACCTAAAGCCTTTCCATATCTTCATCACTTTCATAACTTCTTCACATTCACGGGTTCAACCTTATAAAAGAAAAGATCAGAAAAAAGAAGGCGGATATCAAGGGGCAAGCACATATTTTTCCTAGATTGACCATTCATGAGGATCTTATATTTGACAGTTGTGATCCATCGCATAATCCATTCAATCCATGTGGATGAGAAACCCATTTTCCATTACTGCTCGGATGAAGTATCATTCCATTGTATTATATGTTTCGTCGTATATGTCTTAATATCCATTCTTTTTGTCCTCCCACTTAGCTTTGTAAAACACATCACTTAGATTTCACAAAATACAACTCTTATATTTCAATAAACTTGTTGATACCAGTTTTTTGTCTGCTTCCAAGTGAACTTAGGGTTTGAAACTGTTATGTTTCCCTCTCCATAATAGGAAGTCCTCTGTTTTAGTTCGCTAGTGTCGATGTTTTGGAAGGGTTTGATCGGTTGTATTACGGTAGATGCAGTAGCTAGGCGGTCGATAGGAACCTAGCGCCTAGAACGATTAATCGACTCGTAATCGAGGCTAGGCGTTAAATATTATTTGCATAGTTCTTACATGCTAAATTGTATATGTTATTAAATATATAGTTTCATGATTCAACAGATTTAATATTTACCTACCCCCACATCAATAACTCTTTTTGGACCTGTAATATTTTACTATGTAACTCATATTTTACCGTTTTTCATACCAGTAAATTCACCATTATGAATCATTATTTTGTAGAGGTTTCACTCTATTGTTCTACATTTCAAACTCTTTTTCCACATCCACATCCATGATTCTGTATTTTTATCATTTTGTACTTACAAAATTAAATAGATTATGGTTGGAGTAGGTATACATAAACCCTAAACTTTAAACTATGATTCAACAATGTTTCATATTTACCTACTCACACATCAATAACCCTTTTTGGACTTGTAATATTTTACTATGCAACCTATATTTTACCGTTTTCATACTAGTAAATGCACCATTATGAATATGTATTTTGTAGAGGTTTCACTCTACTATTCTACATTTCAAACTCTTTTTTTTCCACATCCATGATTTTGTATTTTTATCATTTTAAATAGATAATGGTTGGAGTAGGTATGCATAAACTCACCTAGCCACAACAACGGTAGTGTTTCACATTCTCGTTTGCTTATACATCTTATCATTATGTTTAACATGCAAATTTGAATTATCATTATATTTATCATATACAGGCCCGGCCCAATAAAATTTATTTCCTAAAGAAAAATAAAAAAATTGATGCCCCTGTAGAAACGAAGTGAGAACTTTTATCCCAACACAGTGCTACCATGCACAATCACTGCACTATAAGCAATATTTAATATATTGATGCCCTTAAATTTACCATGCACAATCACTGCACTATAAGCAATATTTAATATATTGATGCCCTTAAATTTTTAAAGCATTTTGGCATTCAAAGCCCTAATTTTACTATATCTAGGTCATAACCGGCACTGATTAAAGACTGTAAGTTTGGATTCTCGTTTGCATGTGCTTAAATACAAGTACAACATCATTAATTTTTATTGGCTATTAGAAGATAACAGACGTGAGCCTTTTTTGCATTCATGCGCGTCATTATTTGCGCATCTGATAGCTCTATTTTGGGCTTATTTTCTTACTAACCATATTGTGAATTAAAATAAAATATTGATTCAAACATAAAGAAATTAACATCTATTATCCTTTGTTCCGATTATCCTTCATTTTGCCAAGTAGCCAGTGATAAAGAGAATGAAGCAATGATGTTGACGTTTGGAAGTATGGCAAGGAGTGAAACAAAATTATCTCATATCAAATCATACAAGAAGACAAGATCAAATAATGATTTATCGCATAATTAAAACATAATATATAGTATAAGACAAACCAAAATATAAATAAATTAAAATATGATATATAATATACTACAATTTAACAAATTTATAAAAAAATATGAATAGTAACTAATTTCCTTAAACTATAAACCTGACCCTCCAATCTCAACCCACACCTTTTAAATACTAAATCATAAATACCAATCATTAAATCCTAGATCCAAATATCAAAATTTGAAAATAGTGCATAATATTTTATAGTATTAAAGGCTTAAAGGCTTCACTTCTTCCAATTTTTTTAACCAAAACTATAATGCATTTCTTACAATATATATTCTCAAGCATGTCCAAGAAAATTGCTCCTTAAAAGTTTACATTTTCTTCCTAAAATAAACCAGGTTAATGCTTCTCCATAATTTTGATGTAGAGAAAGGTAGGTTCAAACTTTGAATGAATCCTACAAATTAACTTTCTGGCATGAAATTGGATTATTTTACTTATGCAAAAGTTTTCTGATCCGTGGTTTTGTTTAATTTGAATCTCACACGTACATGATGAGTTATATAAAAGACGTTCATTGATCAAAGACGGAGTAAAAGTGAAAACACTGAATTTCTATGAAAATATGATCAACTCGGCAATAAAAAGGTGAACTATGAAACCCCTAGCTCTTATGATGTATAGCACGTGTTTGTGAATATCTCTCATTGTCCTCAGCCATCTCCTTTTATAGTCGATTACTTTCATTTTTTTCTCTAGTCGGCGTAACCTCTGACCGCCTTTTGTCCAAGTGGGTCGAGTTTAGTTTACTTTGAGCCTTGTCTGAGGAATATAGTTCATCTTCAACAATATTTTTCCCCTGTTCATTGTGATAGACAAAGTTGATCTCAATGAATTTGTTATAATAAGTTCTAAAAGTAAAAAACTCGAATCCGTCTTTGAAAATGGTACTGACTTTCATCTTGGCGTATTGTTAAACCTCAACATAGTTAATCATAAACCATTACAGATCCATTTTTTAAATTACCCTCACCATTGAAATCGTAAACCGGACTCCAGTTTATTCTAAAATGTAGTTTTTCTCTCAAGCTCCCTATAGATTAACGTAATTCAAAATCTCTGATGAAGTATCATTAAAAACATAATTCGTATATGAATTTTTTTTCCGTTGGTTGTTTGTTGTAGCTCATTTTTCTTGCTAAAAACAGCTTCCTACTATATTCATTTGAGCGATTGAATCATCTTTCTGTAAAGAAGGCTCTCTTTTGGTGTCAATAATGACATATCCCAATTGCGAAGGAGGCTGTTAAACTAGATGGACTTCACACTTAAAATCAATCGGTGATAAGTGAGGTGGCCCAACCATCTTATATATTACTAATGATCCCTTCCAACTACCGATGTGGGACAACTATGTGTCTAATACGCCCCCTCGAGATGATGGCTCTTTGAACGTCAATCTCGGAATGTTTGGGTAAGGATTGATGAACCAACTTTGGGTCAGATCGATGTGGATCGGGTTGGACTGCGTGGATCGGGCTCTGATACCATGTTAAGCTAGATGGACTTCACACTTAAAACCAATCGGTGATAAGTGGGGTGGCCCAACCATCTTATATATTACTAAGAATCCCTTTCAACTACCGATGTGGGACAACTATGTGTCTAATAGAGGCTTACTTGGCAACTTGAGAGGAAATTTCGAAACTTTTTTCTTTCTTTGTTCCACTTTTTTGGAAAAGAATACACTTTTTTTTTTGGTAGACTTATTTTTCAATTTACGAAAATGATGAAAATTCTACATTTAGATGAAATACAAAAATATTCTATCGATTTTCAAGAGGGAGAAGCGCATGGGAGCCTTTATTATCTTAAGAGAAGTTACGAATGATCTTTTTTTTTATACGAGTGATCTTTTTAAAATGCTAAATTATGTAGTATGTTTTGTGTCCTTTTTCTCTAATATGTGAGATTTTTTTTAAAAAAAGTTCAACTACCTAAAATTGGTTGTTTGGTATCCATACAACACGTACATATTAATTTGTAGATGGAATTTATTTAGGTTGAACCACTTCATTTGAAGAATCAATTAGTTACAAAGAAAATAAGTTGAGTGTATTATATACTAGTTAAATGCAGAGCCGTTCTTAAATATGAAGTTTCCGAAGATAAACATGAAGATCGAAGGAAAATAGAATATTTCAGCGAAGCAATAAACTCGACCCGAGTGCAGAAAAGTAAAACTAAACCAACCTAAAGAGGAGTATATAAAGGATACGTAGGCGCAAGACTCAAGAAAAAATCTTTTATACTTAAAATTTTCTGCACTTAGAAACTTTAGGTATTATTCTCGACATGTTCTATTTCTATGGCTGGCACTCGATTACTAGACGAATTCGCACATGCAGTTCGATCTCTTTTTTTACTCCTATAATCGAACTACGTTCGGCTTGATCCTCGAAAGGGATATGTAGGCAGACTTTCATAAGATTCAGTCCAAAATCAATCAAAACTTTTTTCGTATCTTTTTCGTCTTTCGAAATCAATCAAAACATGTGCAGTTATGCACTTCGAAAGACTCCAAAAGACACCAAATCACCACTTACCTCCAAAACGTAGCTGAACTTATAGATACTCTAAATAGATTCCAAACACATATAATATATTATAAAACACTTATATACCATGGCTAAAAATGGATAAAATCCATGGTATATCAATAGATTAAGAAAAGTACAACTCATGGGGACTCAAAACTTGATACGGCAAGAATCTACTTTTCATTCTGAATTGGAAGGACTACAGTGGGCGAGATAGAGAACATGCTCCAACATTCAACATGTCAGAGCTTCGGAATAGACTACCACTACAAGAAAACAGGGCGATTCTGACGGACATTCCGACGGAAAATGAGATCCTCGGAATATTCTGAGAGATTTCCGAGGAAATTCCGAGGAAACTCAAATTTTGAGTTTCCTCGGAATTTCCTCGGAATATACCGACGGAATTCCGAGGAAAGAAACTCTCGTCGGTATTTTCTTATGAAATACCGAGGAAACAGTGTTCCTCGGAAAAAAACCGACGAAAACCTGAGGATATATTATAGCCGTTAGAGAGCCGTTGGGGAATTTTCAAATTACCGAGGAAATTCCAAGGAAGGAGCCGTTGCCGTCGGAATTCCGTCGGAATTTCCTCGGTAATGTCGGCAGCTTCTCATCTATAAATACGAGCACCCCTCATCCTCTCCATTCACTCCATTTCTTCATCCTCTCACATACTATATTTACTCACGAATTAGATTGAAAAAAAGATGTCTTCTTCAAATTATTATCGTTCTTGGATCGATCGACCTCATTTGGATCCGAACACGAGATTGCTTACAGAAGAATACCAACGAGGTATAAACGAATTCATGGGGATAGCTCAACAACAACCGGAAGCAGAAACATGTAAGTTAAGATGTCCTTGCTCTAATTGTAAAAATAAAAAGGTTATTAAAGAGTGGGATGTTTGGACTCTTCTATATTTGAATGAGTTTACACGGAGTTACAAAATTTGGTATCATCATGGGGAAACTGATTATGAATATGGTAGTACTAGTGAACCTCAGCCTGCGATTAGGTTAGAAGAACCAATTAAAACGGATGTAGATTATGGTGTAGGTACTGAGCAGATGGTAAATGATCATTTTAGAGGGGAAGATTTACCCAATGCACAAGCTAGGAGATTTTATGATATGTTGGATGCTGGAAAGCAACCCTTGTATGAAGGATGCAGAGATGGTCATTCAGCTTTATCGTCTGCAACAAGACTGATGGGCATTAAAACAGATTATAATTTGGCTGAAGACTGTGTGGATGCGATTGCTGATTTTGTAAAAGGTATTCTACCTGAGGATAATGTAGCCCCTGGTTCATACTACGAGGTTCAGAAACTGGTAGCTGGTCTTGGTTTATCGTATCAGGTAATAGATGTATGCAGCGATAACTGCATGATTTATTGGAGGGCTGATGAACAGCGGGTTACATGCAAATTTTGTGGAAAGGCTCGTTATCAAGATACGAGTGGAAGAGTTCCAGTGCCATATAAAAAGATGTGGTATTTGCCTCTAACGGAAAGGTTGCAGAGGTTGTACCAGTTGGAACGCACAACGCAACCAATGAGATGGCATGCGGAGCATTCAACAGATGGTGAGATTAGACATCCTTCAGATGCAAAAGCGTGGAAGCATTTCCAATCAACATATCCCGACTTTGCGTATGAGAGAAGAAATGTCTATCTTGGATTATGTACTGATGGTTTCAGCCCATTTGGCAAGAGTGGAAGACAGTATTCTCTATGGCCAATCATTCTTACACCATACAACTTACCGCCAAACTTGTGCTTGCGACGAGAGTTTTTGTTTCTCTCCATTCTCGTTCCCGGACCAGAGCATCCTAAGAGATCACTTGATGTGTTTCTTCAGCCACTAATATATGAGTTGAACCAACTATGGGCTCAAGGTGCTGAAACATACGATATTTCGTGTAAAGAAAACTTTCAAATGCGGGCAGTACTTATGTGGACAATTAGTGATTTTCCAGCATATGGTATGTTATCTGGATGGACAACACATGGAAGGCTATCGTGTCCATATTGTCAAGATAACACTGATGCTTTCCAACTAAAACACGGAAGGAAAACATGTTGGTTTGACTGTCACAGGAGATTCCTACCACCTGATCATCCATATCGTAGGAGTAGGAATTTGTTTACGAAGAACAAGAGGGTGTTTGACAATCCAACACCGGAAATTTGTGGGGCAGATTTGTTGACACAACTAAGAGATTTTGGTGCAGATAGGACGCCAGACGTCGGTGGACACGTGCGTTATCCGGTAAATGCTGTTGGAGAACTACATAACTGGCACAAAAAGAGTATTTTCTGGGATTTGCCATACTGGAAGGATCATCTGCTGAGGCATAATTTAGATGTCATGCATATTGAGAAGAACTTTTTTTGACAATCTCATGAACACGATCCTTAACGTTCAAGGTAAAACAAAGGATAATTTGAAGTCAAGACTTGATTTAGTCGATATATGTGCTCGTTCAGAACTTCATGTTGATGAGAATGGTAGGGCTCCTTTTCCCATATACCGACTTGATGCAGAGGGAAAAGATGCATTCTTTGATTGGATTTCAAACGATGTGGAATTTCCAGACGGTTACGCATCTAATTTGCGTAACTGTGTCGATAGAAACGAAGGAAAGTTTATGGGCTTGAAGAGTCACGATTGCCATGTAATGATGCAGCGCCTCCTTCCATTTGCCTTCAAGGAACTATTACCACGGAATGTTCATGAAGCAATTGCAGGGATAAGTGCTTTCTTCCGCGATTTATGCACGAGATTAGTGACTCTTGAAGGTATTGAAAATTTGAAGACTAACATAGCCGTGATTCAGTGCAACCTTGAGAAGATATTTCCTCCATCATTTTTTGATGTTATGGAGCATCTTGTTATTCACTTGACAAGAAAATTGGAACTTGGTGGTCCTGTGCAATATAGATGGATGTATCTGTATGAACGGTATATGTTCCATTTGAAGAAGATGGTGAAAAATTTAAGTAAGGTGGAAGGTTCTATAGTTGCACAGATGATCAATGAAGAAACTTCAAACTTTGCCGAGTACTACTTTCCAACAGAAGTGCAGACCAAAAACAGAAGACCTGCTCGGCATGATGATAGAGGCGAACGGGCAACATATCATGTTACGGTTCCAGACATCTTCACAGATGTTGGACGACTTAGCGGAAAACCAAAGGACCGTCGACTTACTGAGCATGAGCGCAGTCATTTGCAAACATATTTGCTCACCAACTGCGAAGATGTTCTTCAATATGAGAGGTAAATAAATTAGCTTACAAATTTTTATTTTAACAAGTTGAAATTTAAATCTTAATTAATTACATTATTGTCATCATATGTACAGGATTTTCATGATAGAAAAGCGGTTCGAATATAGATACGCCACAGAGGAGGCTCTAGAAGAACTGAAGCAGAGAGAATTTGCTGGATGGATGCTTACTTATGTGAGTGCTTTAAACAAATTAAAATATTATTTATCACATATTTTTAGTAATTTACATATATTGATATAACATATATATGTGTTATTAATAGGTGTCTGCTGGTATGGCCAGAGGTGAACCATTTGATGATTGGATACGCGAGATGGTGCGTGGACCAATGTATGTTGTGAAGTCATATCCGAGATTTTGTACTCGAGGATATGCATTCACAACGCAAAAGAGGAGACGTTCGAGCACGACTTATGATGCTGGCATTTGTTCTGCATCAGGAGATGATGTATACTACGGAAACATACAGGAGATTATGGAAATCAAGTATCCGGGCATGGTTGGATTGCGTTGTACTGTTTTCTTTTGTGATTGGTACGACAACACTCCAGATCGAGGTGTGAGAACAGATGCATTTGGTGTTACATCAGTACATTCGAGGCGAAAGCTGCAATATTATGATCCTTTCATTCTTGCTTCTCAGGCCGATAAGGTAATTAAATATACATATGTCAATTATTCAGAATGATTCATCATGTGTATTATTCAAATAATTTTTAAATGTTACAGGTTTGTTATATCAAGTATCCCCAGGTTAGGAACAGAGATGATCCATGGGTCACTGTTACATCACTCAACCCGAGAGGCCGAGTTCAGGGAAGTTCTGAGCTGGAAAATCCACTACAACCAAGCACATCTGGCAACTTAAGTGCAGCAGAAGATTTAGCTGCAGTTGGCCTTGTAGTCGATTTAACCGATTTCGCAGAGGAAGCCATCGTTCACGTAGAGGATGAACCAGAGATTGGAGAGTTTCACCAAGATCCAGATTCAGAATCATCTGGTGATGATGACTCCGAAACAGAGTAGCATCGCCTTTTTTTTAATATAAGAATACCGAGGAAATTCCGAGGGAATTCCGAGGGTTTAGGGGATTTGGTTAAAGGGTTTCTTTTCCTCGGAAATTCCTCGGAAATTTCCGAGGATATCCCGAGGAATTGAGGGATTTGATTATAGGGTTTTCTCTTCCTCGGAAATGCGTCGGAAAATTCCGAGGGAATTCTTAGGAAATACCGAGGAAGCATATGTTTTCCTCGGAAATTCCGAGGAACATAGGTTTTTTAGTCGAAAACGACATTTTTCGGTTTGAATAACACTTATATAAGCCTTATTAAATGTCTTAGACTGAATATGAAGTCAAAAATTGGTGTATCACCCGATAATAAACAGTTTTCGGAATGTATGAACGAAATCCCCACAACATACGAGAAACACTTATACACTTTAATGAATGGTAAAGGGAATACTTACAATTCATTTTGGAATTTTGTTATTTCATGATTTAGGATCATATAAACAAACAATTATCATTGGTATGCATTACATTAGTATAAAAAATGATATAGGGCAAAAAAATTTGATGTTTTGAAACCACAAACATGTATTCCTCGGAATTTCCTCGGAATATACCGAGGAATTTCCGAGGAATATTCTTTTCCTCAGAATGTTTTCATTTAACCGGGCAGAGGAAACCGCCAAATTTTTCACGAAAATTAAATAATTGATTTCCGAGGAAATTCCGACGGACCGAGGAAATTCCGACGGCCATTTTTCCGTCGGAAATTCGGTTTTATAAACCCTAAACACTTCTTCTTCCCCATTTCTCTCTTCTTCTTCTCGCGATCTCCGCCGACCACTCTCTTCTCTCGCGGAGATTTCCGGCGAATCCTCCCTAATCCTCTTCAATTTCATCCATAAATCATGTAAGGACCCTATCCCCACTCTATTAGGTTCGATTTGGTAGGTTTTTAAGTAGATTTGATGATTTTAGAAGTTTTTAGATAGATTTTTGTTAGGGTGATTGGTAGGGTTGTGTAATGGGAGTTTGATTGTGATTATTTGTTTGTATTGAGTTGATTTAGAAGTTTTTTGAAAGTTTTTCTTAATTTAGATTTTTAAAAATCTAAATAATAATTATGAAAACGTTTTTTATATATAAAATCTATTTTTTGAATTATAAAATCATTTCTATACTTATTAAACATTTTTAATATTTTTGAAACCTTTTTATGATTAAAAACTATTTTTTTGTAATTATATTTATATTTTTGTGATTAAAATCTATTTTTAGATTTTTAAAAATCTAAATAATAATTATGAAAACGTTTTTTATATATAAAATCTATTTTTTGAATTATAAAATCATTTCTATACTTATTAAACATTTTTAATATTTTTGAAACCTTTTTTTGATTAAAAACTATTTTTTCTAATTATATTTATATTTTTGTGATTAAAATCTATTTTTAAATATTTTTTCATTTTATATTGACTAAAACTATTTTTTGTGATTAAAATCTATTTTTAAATATTTTTTCAATTTATATTGACTAAAACTATTTTTTTTTAATTTACAGGTCTACTGGTGATCAGACCCGGGTTCGACCTCGTCGTTCCGCACCACGAGGTCGTGGTGCTACGGCGAGCCACTCTCGGGGTTCGTCCAGCCACTCTCGGGATTCTCCATCGCCCCAGAGCTCTTACCATACATCTCCCTCTCCGGTTTCTGCTCCAGCTGCTGCACACTCTCCTGCTCCTCAAGTGGTTCCGGGAGTAATGACTGTTGAACAGTTGGTTCAACAGCCCGGTCGTGAGCATCTTTCCTATCTCACTCCGGAGCCACGGGGACTCGGTCAAACATGGTAATTAAACGTCTTTTTTTTCTTTCATTAAAATTTCATTCATTATTAATAATTTGTTCCTTATATTAGGTTCGACCGATCTAAGAATGGGATCAGCGGGTGGATCAACCGTATGATGAAATCGACCCTCGAGAAGGGATATCCGACTTTCACTCACTTCCCTCTCGAGGACCAGCAGATGTGGTTTCGTCAGTTTGCGGTAAGTATTCTAATTTTTTATTTATATTTTTAATCTTTAATATAAAATTTCTACTAATTGTGTTTTTTTCCAGCAAGAGTTCAACTGGAATTCCGATCATACGCCCTTTATCCAAAACGCCTTCGTCCATAAAGTTATGGACAACTATGGGAAGCAGATCTACGAGTGGAAGCAGAAGTGGCTCGCCAACGAGGTTTTTTTTATTTATTAAACTATTTTTTAAAAGTTTTTTTAAACTATTTTTGAATTTATTTAACTATTTTTTTTATTTATTAAAAGGTCCCGCAGTCGATCAACCCCACCGTCTGGAAGGAGTTGTGTGTGCATTGGAACAAGGAGGAGACGAAAGAAATCTCCTTGACCAACTCCAACAACCGCAAGAGCGATCGTGGCGGGAAGGACATGTACAAGCACAACTTGGGTGCCCAGACTATTGCCACTCTCGGAGATCGCTTGGTAAGTTCAATTTTTTTTTCTTCCAATTATTTAAATATGTTTATTTTATTTTTTATGCATTTCTTCTAATTTCTAACGTTTGTTTAACTTATGTTTATTTCAAGGCGGAAGAAAATGATGGCGAGCCGGTTGATGATCTCGTCCTATATAAGAAGGCGCATACCAACAAGCATACCGGGCTGATTGATGATGGTATTGTGAGGGATGTGATCGACCTGATCCAAACTTAGAAGGAAGACGAAGAGATCCGTCTATCTCAGCTTCAAACCGACCTGGACGCCACTTCGACGGCTTCGACCAACTTGTCCCGGATTCGAATCAACGAAATCGTTGCATCGGTATGTTCTTCTTTAAAAGTTCAATTCATTTATTTTATTTTCATTTTATCATCTTTTCTATTATTTTAATTCTTTTTTCGTTTCAGTCGGTACCAAAGAAGAAGGGACGTTTGGTCGGTTTGGGTCGTCGATCCCAGTCGGTTCCTCCTTGTGCACCATCGTCCTCAGTTGATCCCGTTTTTATGGATCAATTGAAGGACAGGGATGACCGCATTGCTGCGTTGGAGACCAGGATGGCGGATCAACAGGCGGGATGGGAGGAAACGAGGAGGCAGAACGAGAGAATGATGGAGATGATGAGGAGGATGTACCCGAACGAGCAGTTGCCGTAGTTTCTTTTTTTTTTTCAAAAACTCTGAATGTTTTATTTTAATTTGTACAACTTTGAATATTATCTAATATGTTTTCTTTCAATTCTAATTCTAATTTTATATTTTCTAATTCCAATTAAAAACAAATTAATTTACAATTTTAAAAAAAAAATGGGAAAATTCCGAGGAAGTGTATCCCTCGGAATATTCCGAGGAAAAGATCGTCGGAATATTCCGAGGAAGTGTGTCCCTCGGAATTTCGTCGGAAATTAGTGTCCTCAGAATTTCCTCGGAAATTTCCGAGGAATCTGGACTTTCCGACCAAATTTTTCCGACGACGTTTTTCGTCGGTATGTCCTCGGAATACCGTTATTCCGAGGAGATACCGACGAAAATTTCCGTCAGAATCACGATATTTTCTTGTAGTGTACAAGGACCTGATTGCTATGATTAAGGAGCCAAAAGCCTGGCCAAACTTCACAACAGAATTAGAGAGGATTGAAACTCTGCAAATATACTCTCCGGACTTCAAGATCACCCATATTATACGAGCGCAAAATCGGATAGCAGATTCTTTAGCTAGGATTACGAAGTCTTTTCATAGAAAATTATATTTTATTGGTTGTTCTATTCCGATCTAGTTACCAAAACCGCCTTTTACTTTATTAATATATTAGCCATTTGATTTGATGTAAAAAAACACTATTTCTCCTTTTAATTTATCAAAATAAGAAAATTGAGTGGGTGCACCGTTCGCATGTATCCATTCTCCCTACTGTGGCTTCAAATTTATTTTGATAAAACATACTCAAAAACTAGAAAAATAAATAACCACAATACCATAATAATTATATATATATACTAGATATGAGCCCATTGCGTTGCAACGGGTTTTGTCTGATGTTTAATTTAAAAAAGAACATAAAATAATAATCAATTAATTATAATTTTATGATTGATTTGCATATATTTTGTGAGATTTATTCTATATTTAAAAAATTATTTTCATACATAAGTTTAAGTCAAAACTTGTATTTTATAATCATGGTACATAGATGAATTTTATTTATTTATGTAAAAGATAGTTTTTATTCATGATTTTTATTAAATAATTTATTGTACTTGTTGCATTTTATAATTTATTTTTTTAAATATTTTTTTCTTAAAAATTGTTTGGTTCTTCAAAGTTGATAATTAATATGATGGCGACACATGACAGTTATATATTTAAAAATATGACTTGTGCTAATATATCTCATAATTAAAAGTATATATACTAAGGTAATAACCAAAACAAATTTTGTTAAAAAGTAATTATTAATATTATTTAATAGTAATTTTCCATTTTTAAAATCATAATCAAAAGATAACTGCAAAAGATTATTTGATAGTACTTTTTTATAATATTGTGATATGTGTTTAAATATGTAATGATTAAAAATATATGTACCAAGAAAATAAAAAAAGTGAAGTTTGAAACAATTAATTTTAAAATTAATTAATAGTTTGTAGAAATTTCCCTTTTTCAATTAACAAAAAAAAACAGATTTGAAAAATAATTTATTTAGTACTAATTTTCTTTTTCTAAAATCTTAATGAAATGAAATCTTATTATAAAAGACTTTATTGAGCTTAGTTCTTCAAATTTATAGTTAACATAATTGTGACACATAATAATTATATATTTAAAAATGGGATATGCATAAATTATCTCATAAATAAATATTTATATATATATATATATATACACTAAGATAACAAAAACAATTTTTGTTAATGATAAATCATAAATATTATTTAATAGTAGTTTTCCATTTTTAAAATTTTCAACAAAATATAATTGCAAAATAAGAATATTTTATGATTAAAAATATATATACTACGAAACTAAAATTTAATTTATTGAAAAAATATTTCAAAATTATTAAATATTATATTTAAATTGAGAAATTATTTAGTAGTAATTTATAAGATAAATTTCATTTTAAAAATATTTAAGAAAAATATTTCTAAAATAGTTTCTTTAATAATAGTTTAATTATTTTAAGTAAAATATTATTTTTCTATTTACTATATATTTTTATTCTAAATTTTGTTAAAGTAATGCCATTTGCTAAATTATCTTATTCTCTATCTTCTTTTCTTTCGTCATTTTCATCTCTTTTGAACAGGTTTTTTCTAATACATGTTACTAACATAAAACTAAAAACTATCAAATATTAACTTTTAAGAAACAATTACTATAACCAACTTTTTAATGAAATTTTGTATTTTTTAATTATCTTAAACCCATGTTTAAAAAATAATACTTTATTAATAATTATTTATATAGAAACATATTTTTTCTTTTCAGTTTTTTTTTTGTTTACGACTTTTAAAAAAACAAACTACTTAAATTCTATTGGTTTAAGTTAAAAAAAATTGTTATTTAACACATATGATAATCATAAATATATAATTACCATGTGTCATGATTATGCTTATTAGGCTCTTTGGGTACCAAATTTTATATAACATAAAGCTCATCTTTTAATTATTTTGTTAATAAGAAAATTCTTCGCATTAAACCAATGTTTCCTGATTTTGTAATTATTTTAAATCCATATATTTTATTCGACCTTGAAAATAAGGTTCTTTAACAAATGAATATTATAATTAAAATAAATTTATAGATTTTATAAATTTTTAACCCAATACTTTTTTGTTTAACTTATACGGTTTTTTACTGTTCTCTTTGATTTAATATTTTTAACATGAAAAATACTATTAAATATTTATAAGAAAAAATATTTTAATCTGTAACAAAATTATCGTACAATATTTTTGTATCTTATAATTATCCTAAACTCACGTTTGCAAAAAAGAAATACAATAAATAAATAATTATTTATATGGGAATATTTGTTTCTTTACAGTTTTTTTTGCTTAAGACTTTTTTAAAAAAGGAAACTAAGTTCTAAATTATTTTGGCTTAGTTATTTAAAAATAAATTTGTTATTTAACACATGTTGTATCAAAATATATTGTTGCCATGTGTTGTGATATTGAAAACTTTGAAGAATCAAGCTTTATATAATAAGTTTATTTTGAAAAAAATATTTTAATCTGTAACAAAATTATCTTACAACATTTTCTGTATCTTATAATTATTTTAAACCCACTTTTTAAAAAATATATTATTAAATAATATTTATATGGAAATATTTGTTTCTAGTGTTTTATTTAAGACTTTTTGAAAAAATAGAAAACTAACTTTTAAAATTCTTTTGATTTATTTTTTAGAAAGAAAATTGTTATTTAACACATGTCACAATCTTAAATATATAATTGACATGTGTTGCTATCTTGTTAATTACTAACTTGAAATATTGTTTTCCTTATATTTTTTTATTTAAGATTTTTTGGAAAAAGGAAAACTAATTTTTAAATTTTGTTTGCTTTATTTTTTTATTGTTACTTAACACATGTCACAATCATAAATATATAATTGACCTGTGTCGCGATCTTGTTAATTACTAACTTTGAAGAACCAAACTTGTTTAAGACTTTTTAAAAAAAAAGAAACTAAGTTTAAGACTTTTTGGGTTGATTTTTCAAAAAGGAAAATTGTTATTTAACACATGTTATATCTAAATATATAATTGTCATGTGTCTTGATCTTGAAAACTTGTTTGGCTTAATTTTTTAAGACTTTAAAAAAAGGAAACTTGTTTAAGAACCAAACTTGTTTAAGACTTTTTGGCTTATTCTTTTTAAAAAGGAAAATTGTTATTTAACACATGTTATATCTAAATATTTAATTGCCATGTGTCGTGATCTTGAAAATTTTGAAGAATTAAACTTCATATAATAAATTTATAAAAAAATATATTTTTAAAATATTTTAATCTGTAACAAAATTATCTTACAATTTTTTTTGTTTCTTATAATTATTTTAAACCCACGTTTAAAAAGATATTATGAAATAATTATTTATATGGAAATATTTGTTTCTTTACATTATTTATTTAAGACTTTTTGAAAAAAAAAGAAAACTAACTTTTAAAACTCTTTTGGTTTATTTTTTTTTAAAGAAAATTGTTATTTAACACATGCCACAATCCTAAATATATAATTGACATGTGTCGTGATCTTGTTAATTATTAACTTTGAAGAACCAAACTTCATAAAGATAGTTAGTTTTTCTTCATGATTTTTATTAAATAATTTATTGTACTTGTAGGATTTTTTAATTCGTTTTTTTAATATTTTATTTTCTTAAAATTTAATATTTATCTTTTATAATTCTCTTTCCTTAGTATATTTAAAAATATATTTTTGTAAAAAAGAAAAAAAAAATTACTTTCAAATAGCACTTTACAATTTTATTTGTTTAGAATGAAAAAAATTTACAGTCAATTATTTTAAAAATATATAATTGTACAAGATTACCTAATAGTAATTTTTTTTCTAAAATCCTCTAGAAAATAGTAATTTTATTTTTCTAAAATCCTAAAGAGAACCTTAAAATACTATTTTGTAATGGAAATTTTCTTTTTAAAAATCTCTTTTAAATTCTAAAAAAAGACATTATAATATATTTTTGACACATGTCATAATCTTAAATATTTATTGACACATGTTGTAATCATATTAATTAGTAACTTTGAAGAACCAAACTTTATATAATAAGATATATATATATATATATGTATCTTTTTGTAGTTAATGTATCTTTTTGTAGTTATATGATCATATAGCCACATCTTTTTAGCAAGACCATAAAGTTATGTGGTTGTATCACTTTTTAGTAGTTTAGTAATGTTTTTTTATTAGAACTAGAAATCCAGATAAAAAAATTGCAATTGAAAGCCCAACCAATCAAACTAAATGTTTTCCATTGAATTTGCGAAGGTAGCCTGGAGTTTGTTAACCAGATGCTCTCCGTAGACAACTCTTTTGGAAACTTGAGATCTTTTATTTCCCGGGCCTTTGAAGATATCCAATGGTTCAGCCATTGCATCAAAGTTGAACTGTTCGGAAATATACATGATTCAAAATCCTTTATGAGAAAAACACAAAACACTTTATTATACCTCGTAGAAGAATCCGACGCATACACGGTATCGAGGAGAGTTATTGATCACTCTATGAATTGTGGATTCATATACTCCATTTGAAAGTATCTGCATATTTGATTTTTAATGTTTTCAAGAATTGTCTAAATGAAAAGATAGGTTAAAGAGAGAACAAACAAAACCTTTAACATGTCACCGATGTTGCAAATAAATGATCCAGGGATCGGAGTAACTGATATCCAACCACCGGCCAAGTTCTTCACCTTTTCAAAGATACAAAAAAGGGAGAATTGGAAAAAAAGAGACATTTTAAATTTTTCTTTCTCTACAAAAAAAGCTCAATCAGTTTTTTCAGTAACAAAATAGGAGAAAGATCATGGTGATAATATATACCTGAAGAGCAGTTTTATCATCATCTTGATTTATTAGCGACAACAAGCCTACAAAATTACGGTTTTTGACTAAAAAGTGTAAGTTGTTCAAAAAAAAAAACTAAAAAGTATTGTGTGTTTCTCCCTCTTCAAACAAAAATTATGAAAATATTGATCCTCTTGATTCGAGTTGAAGCTTACTTACCATAGTCAGTGTGAGCTCCACTGAAATTTTTTTTAAGCAAAAAAAAAAAGAGACGAGTTACATCTGATAGAGTTTTCTTGGCGTGCTACTAATTAAGTGAGGCAAAAAGATAGGTCTTCGTAGTTATACAATAATGAGAAAAGTGTACGTATTACCATCCGATAACATTTTCTTGGTTTACACCTGGATAACCAATAATACGCATTATCCAAAAAGGGTCTCCAACCAGTTTTCCCTCAAATTCATAAGGTGATCCCCCAAGAGCTAAGGAGATTCCTCTGAGGATGTTTCTAGATAGATCTTGAAACCATGTGATGAAATTAGAAACCTAAGAATCTCTAAGTTGGAATTAAAGACATAAAGGAAACTGAAAAGGGTTGAAAAATGTTAATACACACCTATGCATAGCTTAATATACTCATCCATCACTTCTTTGTAGTCTTGAGGATTATCTGGCCTTTAAAGAAAACGTCACACACAAGAAAAAAAAATAATAAAGAGAGAAATAGTCCAAAGGAGGTATCATCTCACGTAAAAATTAAAATTAAATGATTTTTTTTTGCTAATTAATTAAAGTTCTATATATGATGATAAGGGGTATATCAATTTTTACATTTTAACGTTTTAAACACACACAATTTTGCTATTTTTACAAACGATTCCATTATTTATTATGACCTTTAAAAATATATTGTTGAATTACGTAAATGCAGTATTTATTAAACTCTTACCACTGGTTTGGCCCTTCCATGACCTTTCCAGTTTCTCCATACTTTCCTTGCTCGAACTCTCTGTAACACTGCCCATAAGAGAATGAAAACATATTTAGTAGAATCACTACTACTTGGACAAGATGGCTTAATAGATTGGCTAGTAAGTTGCCTACGCTTACATCAATTGCTTCGTGAAAATCTTGTTTCCCATTCGTAAAGTTTTCTCCAATTCTCTGATATCCTCTGTACAATTCAACACTCATTAGCTAGTGATCCTCCATAAAACACTGTATGTTATGCTAGGAACTAAGTTGCTATTGGTTGGCGATACAAAAATGGAGCTATGTTTTATGTCTCATTAGAAAATTTGAAATCAAACTAATCGTAGGTACTATACTTTGGGGAATTAATTGGACCTCAATCCATATATTCTTAATTTTTTCTCAGAAAAAAACACTAAAAAAGGAATTGTTGTTTTCAATTCGTTTTCCGGTCGGTGTATTTTGTTTTCTAGAAACAGTAATAATGAATGTAAAAGAACTAAAGATTTTAGTATCCTGTTTTTTTTTTTTCAGTTTCCAAACTCTCGTTGAATCTTTGCGGAAAAAGGGTTCTCTTAACCATATATATATACACTTTTTAATCACGTATATATCTTTTTCTTCTCCTTCTGAACAAAATAGCAGTGATGTAATGGAAACACCCTATATATATGTTCAGATCAACGAAACAAACCTGTATCCAGCTGCTGGTTTAATCTTGATCTTAAGTTTCTCCTCATATGGAAGCTTGAAGAATTGATGTGACATCTCTTTCACCTTCTTCATAAGACTCTCAGAAATTCCATGGTCAGTCTGCTCCACCACACGAATCAAAAACTTCAGGCCGCAGCACAATTTTATAAAACCCTAAAAAAAACAAAGATAAACTCATAATATATGTTACCACGTAGAAGAAACCGACGTCCCGACAAGCTCGGTCTAGTCTACGGACAACCTCGGCAACGCCGGCATCTTCCTTCATGCTGGGATCATCGCATTTGACTAGTAAAGGGCTGATGTCTACAACAAAATTGTCTCATTAGTTTCTTGGCAATATGAAATGAAAGTTTTGATGATGATGATGATGATGATGATGATGATAAAGTTCATAATAACGATATTTAGGGAATTTTATCCATACCAATAATTGGTAGAAGTGATTTAGAGTCTGTATCCATCTCAGATTCTTAGAGAATGCTGAAAACTTTTCGCTTTGGTCTATTATATAACCTTTTTTTTTGAGCAACGGTCTATTATATAACCATCTTTCATTATTAAATTGGAATATCCTAAATGGTAATATTAATTTAATATCCATAATTTTTTGGGGTATATTTGCATAATAGCCATGTTTCAAACACAAATTAGGTAGATGTTATTGATTATAACTAGATCTGGGCACGGATCAGATATCAGGGGTTTTAAGGTATTTTTTTTATTTGCTTCGAATGTTACCGGATATCTAATTTTTCGATTTGCTTTGCTTCAGAAAAATACAGATATTCGAAAAAACGGATATCCGGAAAATAAATAGATATTTGCAGATATTTGCAAATACTTACGGATATCTCATTTGTTTGATTAATACATATGATCTTAAAAATTCAATACAAATTTGTTTTGTAAAATATTATTTTTTGCTTGATATAAAGATAAAAATTAAAAGAAGTAGTAAATCTACATATTTTGTAAATTTTTAAATTTAGTAAACAATTATAATAACACAAAACTTAAGAAAAAATTATAATTGTCATAAATGTTTTCTTTTCCTTTTATGTAACAATGTGAATAGAATCTGTCAAATCATATGTTAGAATAATAACTGTATAATTTTATACATTTAAAACTTTAATTGTAATCAAGACTAGATTTTGATCCGCTCTTCAAAGAGCGGGTATATTTTTTGTTTTACATTTTTAGATTCTTAAATTTTATATTTGTGTGTGTTTTAATCATATTTATATTTTTTGTAATTATATTTGTGTAAAATATTTTTAAAAATGACTAATAAGATGTTTTAACAATTATATTAAAATAATTGGATCAAACATATATCAATATGTCATATTGCTCCTTTAATAGAATAAATTAATCAATATGTTTTTTTGGAATACTGAATAATAAATATGACAATGACTGGTTTGATGGTCTGTAAAAGAATTATGGTTTGTATATTGTGAAATTCTAATTGTTGTATTGTATTTCCGGTTTATGGGTTCATTCTTATGAACAATGATGGTTTTGGGTGTGTATGATTTGGTTTAAATTTTAGTAGACATTTTGTACGGACTACATCTATCTAAAGATATAACAAAACTGATTATCATTGGACAAACAGAAAAACATGTCTAAAGATATAACAAAATTTCAGGCATTTTGATATGTTAGTCCTTTTCTTACTTAGGCCTGTTTCGGTAAATACATGGCCATTCATGATTAAAAGATTAGTTAATAGTTTTTTTTTTATCTTTGTTACCAAACAATATCTGAATCATTTTTAATTCTGTTATCAAAGTTTTCAAACAAAATGAAAAGGTACTTCTACTTTAATAAGATATATATACATGTATTTATATATTGATGGATCGGATCGGATATTCGCTTCCCAAAATTTTAATATTTGTGATTTGCTTCGATTTTAACGATATTAAATTTTATTATTTGCTTTACTTCGAAAGCTTACGGATATCCGGAATTTTTGGATCGAATAACAACTAATAACGAATCGAATCAAATTTAACGGATAAAATGCTCAGCCCTAATTATAACATATGTCAATATATTATTTAGGCCAATAATTATCTGATATCATATACTGTTCCCTCTTAAAAGTATTCAGTAACTATGAGTTGTACGGGATGATGTAGGCTGTAAAACATATGGTTTAGATCAAGTAGAAATGCTGCCGCTCATCCCTCCTCCTTCTTTTGAAGCAGATTTCCTCCTCCTTGGCTTCAATAGTGACCGCCCCTCCGTCGCGTTTCTGGCCGCCTCCAGATCCGTCGCCGCCGTCGCGTAAGCCACCTCCGCTTGAAGCTCCCCTCCCATCATTCAACCGAAACCGCCTGACCCTCCTGACGTTGATTTCTGTCAAGTTTGTCTCTTGAAGTTGCGTTTCTGTAGTTCTTCATGTGCCCTTGGCTGTGCAAGCTGCTTCGGGGCTATATCAAAGTTAGTTGGCTCTTTTTTCTTACTTGCAGTCCTTCTCCTTTAGTCACAGCTTCAATAATTCCAGATCTGAATTTTGATCGCTACGTGTATCTCTCTTCGTTCCCGTGGGCGCTGACCTTTCTCCCTACGGGGAAGATCTGTTCTTACTTGCTTTGTAGTGAACAAAGCTTTATTACTGGTGTTTCCCAAGATTCTCCCGTCAGATCTACGAGCATTGGTTGCTCTGAGCTTTGCTCAACCCCCGTGGTGAATCTCCTCTTGTCGGAAGGACCAAAGATCCATCTCCTCCTACCGTCACTACCACTCACAACTAAAAATTCCGGTATTAATTTGCTCTCACTTTCATACTATGACAAAGTCTGGTGAGAAACGGCTTGAATCTGCTTTCATTAACACTCTTTGTTTCGATACAGTAATAGTGGCGTCGGGAGTCTTTTATTGGCCACTTTACCTGCCTTTTCACCAAATCTTTTCAAGCTGTTTTGTTGTTTCGCCGGTGTGAAGATGGATGGGTCTCCATCGTCATCCTCACTTGCCCACCACAGTCACGAGACACTGCTTCAAAAAGCATCATTTCATTTGTCTCCATTGCATCGACAGTCTAGAAACTGTTCAGTTTCATCTCCATATCTGAGTCCATTAAAGCTCCAAACAACTAGTCCTTTAAACTTAACCTTATTGGATAAGTTTATGAAATTTTCCTTTTGTCAGGGACGAGAGAGATCGTCATCCACTTCCTCCGTTCAGGAGAGAATCTATTCACCACAGTCCCTCTTTGTAAGAGGTGATTCTCACCCGGTATCCAAAACGTGGATCATTGATGATGCAGGAACATCCACATCTCACTCAACGTCAGTTACCTTTGTGGCGTCGCCTCTAGTTGCGGAAACTTTGGCAATGCAAAACGTCATGATCTCTGCTCACAGTTGTGGAATAAACTCTCTCTCGATCCATCTAGAGATCGCTGGACTCCTCAATGACATCATATATCTCCTCTCTTCTCCTTTTACTGCTATTGAGTTTATGTTTATGCCTAGGCTTGATAATGCTAGAGCAATATTGTATCAAAACCAAGGTTAATCTTTTTAAATGAATGCTGTTTCACAAAAAAAAGGATCAAAGTAGAAATTATTATATATGAATGAAGAATAGGCAGCCACATCGCCATGTCATTTATCGAAGAAATTTTACCTGTAGAAAATGAAATAAGTGGTGTAAAATATGAACTTGTTTAGAATAGATGGTTTATTTCATTTACCAACCCTATAAATAGATATGCAGAGCACAACACAATGAATAAGGATAAAGAGGCTTAAATGTTCTATTTCATGTCATCAAAATATTATATGATACAAATTCTATATCAATCCTGAAATCTGGATACTAAACCTTATTCCAACTCTATTATAATCCTTAAACCCAAATATAAACCCAAATATAAACCCTAAATCCAAATAGCATTGAAAATATAAATAGCATAGTATATATTGGTGAAATTATGAAATATTTATAATTTCATAGAGGAAGTTAATGCTGACCCCCAACCATACCATTTCATATTCTAAATAATAAGCCCTAAAACCAAATATACACCATAAACTCCTTTAAATGAGTCCGACGGCTAACAACTAATACCAAATCTAAAAATACATAATATTCTATAATACTAAATTATATTATGTAATTATATAATATTAAATTATATTATGTAAAATTAAATTATATAATATAGATTTAGTACAATTTTTACAGATTCAAAAACATGTAACGATAGTTAAAACTTAAAAAAAATTATAAGTTATAATTCTAATAATCGTCAATAGGAATGGAACAGGTAAAATAGTATAATAACAGAATATATTTCATTGCATATTATGAATAGAAAAAAACATAATACATATTGTTTTACATTTTTATTATATATACATATAATAGAATATAATAAAATAAACAAAATTGTTCATTTTTCCGACCAACTTTGGATCATTAAGGATTTGTCTGGCTAATAAACATCATCCTTCAGTCCGCGCCAGAATTCCAGAACGAATTAAACGATAAGTGTATTTGACGACATCAGTGGAGATACTACACGTAACCGCATTGGAAAGAAGAATTTTGTTGTTGATACAGATGGAAGAGAAGAACGTAACATACATACATAGAAATTAGGAGAAGAAAGAAAACTGTGGCAGAAACGAAAATGGTGGTGATGATGAAGTAATCGATCATGGTGATGGTGCCGACTATATATATGGAGATGATTGTCACTGCACAAGTCTTGTCATTCGCCGTAGGAATCTTCGAAACTCTATTATTCACCACAACTCTTCACCATCAACAAAGATAATTTCATAAACACCCCACAAATTTGATAAGAAACAAATTCATCTTCTCTAAATTAAAAATTACTTGCAGAAGGTGAATAAATATTAAAGAGCCAAGAGTTACTTTTGCAAGCAATAATCCTTATGTAAATTATTATTATTATTAGGCGGATCGAGCCAACTGCATACAATACAAGGATAAAAGAGTATTATTATACAAAAGAAATGAAGTATGTCGGTATAATAGAAAAATTGGTTACCGAGTGAGCAATAATTTTTTGAGAAAATTATTTTTTTACGACAAAAACGATAACTATGTCACATTAGGCTAAACTCATATACTTTATGTCCTATTAGACTAAATATTTTCAAAATGCAATACTATCTTTAATTTCAATTAAAATTTTGAAATTACAATTAACTAAACAATTGATAAAGATTAAAATATATTTTTTAATAAAATTAACTAAAATAAAAAGATTAAAAATCCCCAAATAAAAAAGCTAAATGTTGAAGTTTTTTAGTATTTTTTATATTAAGAATATTTATTTTTATTATTTGTTACTAGAAAAAAAACTATAATAAAATAATTAAAAAATATTTAGAATACGGATCTACGTGAAATATTAAAAAATAATATTTGAAAATATTCAGTTTCCTTATATTTATTAAATCGATTTCTTTTTAAACATTAATAAAATTGTGAAAACATTGGTTTTTTTATTATTTGTTACTAGCAAAATATTGATTTTTAAAATAAAAAATATTAAAAAATTCTTACTAGCAACAATAGAAACGTTAAACTTTTTAATTTAAATATTTATTTATAAATCACGATTTTCTTAATTGTTTTTTAAATTGATTTAATAAATATATTTTCAAATATTATCTTCTCATATTTTTGGAACTGATTATCCTTATCTGTAAAATCTGTATTCTACTATACGTAGAATACAATAAACATGTTTGAAATCGATTTCTACTAGTTTTAGATTTACAGTAATGTGTAGATTCCGATTTCTACATGTTTTAGATTTTTAGTAATGTGTAGATTCTGATTTCTACAGATTTTAGAACAATAGGTTAAACATGGAATATATTTTCCAAATATTTTTAGATTACTATTATTTGCGTAGATCACATATTCTAAACATAGTAGATTTATTGAAAAAGTGGATTAAATTTTCTATTGTGTATAATGTCAATTCTAATTTCTATAGAACAAAATATGAAATTATGATTTAAAAATTTTAGAACTGGAAAAAATTACTAGTAAATTGATATAGATATTTTATTAGTAGTTACTATTTTTGAATTTTTGAATTTGATTTACTTTGAAAAATAATACTAAAGGGTATTAGATGTAAAAATGGTATAAAATAAAAATTAGCCTAATATAGTTATCATTTTTTGGTTCAAAAAAACATTTTCCCTGATTTTTTTTAACGTCAGACGCTGCAATTTTCCTAATTTGTTTGGTACAAATTATACACTATTTGATAATGTATATACTCCAAAACGAATCAGATATGACGTTTACGTGTTTCAAACGTTGTGTTAAACCTTGGATAGATTACCTAACCGAGTGTTGATCCTTTCCAGGTTTCCTATAGCTTAAAAGGAAAATAACAAAAATATCAGTGGCAAAAATATTAGTTACCTTCAGGGAAAAGGAAAGCCAAATCGCTTTAAAAGGAAATAAGAAAAATATATGTGGCAAAAATATCAGTTACCTTTAGGGAAAAGGAAAGCCAAATCTCTTTGTTGAACAAACAAAAAGGAAAGCCAAATCTCTTTAAAAAGGCAATATATATTAACTACTTTTTGTAACATTTAATATGATTTGTTCTATATACTTGGATAAAATAAAAATTCGGACACCAAATGTTAGTTGATTATAACCAATTTAAAATTTCATTCGATAACCAAATTTAAAAAGTTGTCTCGTTCTCTAAATACTAGGTAATAATGCGCCTGGCACGAAATAAAATATTTAATAAACGTAACTTGAAAACGTATGAAGTTCTAATCATTTTGTTAAAAGATAAGTAGTTTACATTTATGTCGACATTTGATCAAAAAAATAATTGATTGTATATCATATGCTTCCTCTGTTTCGTAACAATTGTCGTCCTAACATTTTTTTCTTATTAGCAAAAAAATGTCATTTTACAATTTCAATATAAATTATACTTATTTTCGGTTGAAAATTAATTATAAATTGTATTGATTTTATAAATAATTTTATTTATCTCAAATACTACTGGCTAGAAAAATGTAATTAATAACAACTTACATATATTTATGTCATTTTCTTAATATGTGTGAAAAATATCAAAATAATATTTTTTCACAAACGAAGTCAATATTGAGTATATATACATAAATAAAAATATTTACTTTTCCAGATTTTAAATTTTCCAAACTTCACGACACATAGCACTGAATCTTGACCACGAAGCTAGATTATAGCTTCATTGACATCTGGAGTTAATTTACCCTACAACATCAGTCAGAGTTGGTTATCTAAGAGCATCTCCAATATACACCTCTATATTTTTCTCTAAAATAGAGATCTCTATTATAAAAGTGGATTTTCTCCAATGCATGCCTTTAAAATAGAAAAACTCTATTTTAGAAGAAAATATAGAGGAATTATACTTTTTTTCTTCTATATTTAAAGATGGAAATAGCATATCTCTATATTTTCCTCTATAAATAAAGAAACTCTGTTATAGAAGCATACATTGGAGTAAATCCACTTGTATAATAGAATTTCTCTATTTTATAGGAAAATATTGAGATTAAAATAGAGGTGGGTTGGAGTTGGTCTAAGAGCATGTTTATAGACATATCTAAGCCCATATCTTAGTATTAAACAATATTAAAAAAATTAAAAGAAATCAAGAAGTGAAATAACAAATTGCTTAACTAAGATAAGTTGAACACATATCTTAGTGGCACATATCCCTATGTCATTGGAGAGATGAGAGATGAGAGATGAGGGTCATCTGATTCTCTTTCTCGTTTTTCTCTTTCTCTTGTTAACTCTTCTCTCCCAAAAAAACTACCTATAAATGCTAATAATTAAATGTATTTTAATAATATATCTTACCTTAATGATAATAATTAAAAAATCATTAAAGTCCACTTAAAATACAATTAAGGTATCTGCCTATAAACATGCTCTAAATGTATAAGAATCTATAAGATAACTAAGTCGTAGGAGCAAAGCAATTGCACTCAGTGTTGTGCAGTTTAATCCAAATTTTGTTTGGTTCTTTCCCATTGACTGACACAACTTCAAGATGTGTTACTTCCACGATATGTCCGATCATATCTGCAAGATTAAAATACAAAACTTTGAATCTATGGTAGTTAACATAAAAAAGATAATGATTATTTAAGAACTCAGTTAGTTACCAATAAAGTAATACAAACTTTTTTTTTGACAACTAAAGCTCCATATTTTATTAAGGAATTTCCGTTTGGTTGGTTTGAGCCATCCGATTCGGAATTCTTAAGTTTACATGGGAAAATATTTTACCACGAGCTCGAGCATCTTTGGCAAGAGCATCGGCTCGGATATTACAAGAACGGGGAATAAAACGTAGAGAACAAAAGTTAAACATAGAATGAAGGTGATGAAACTCTTCAAATTCGACCAATAAAGCTGGCCAGTCGTCTTCTTTTTCGTCGGTAATGATCTTGACCATTTGCTGACAGTCTGTCTCAAAGGTCATATCCAGATGGTCCATTTGAAGTGAGGACTTCATAGCCCACAGCAAAGTTTGAAGCTCTGCATGTAGGGGGGTGAGACCCCGGTTACTAGAAAATGAACCGGTGATCGTGTCCCCTTCCTCGTTCATAAGGACCATGCCCCCGCCAAATAGTGCATCGTCTTTATGCCATGAAGCATCGATCGAGCATCTAGGGCCGGGGGGGCTGTGCGTGCGGGAGTGGTGGCGGGGCTTCTTCTTCCTCTTTTGAATGTAGGATCTGCGCCAGCTTCCAGTTGCCTGCTTCTGAGATAGCTATTTGGACCGTATCCAGGGGGGAAGTGTCCTTCCCGTTAAAGAGTTTATCATTTTTAGCTTTCCATATGTACCACAAGATCCATGACACATTCTCCAAGATAGAGCTCGGAATACCAAGATCTTTTGCGCGCCAGAGTAGGTGGTTTAGGTTGCTGAAGATTGACGTGCTCGGGAAGATACCCGGAGAGTGGGGGAGGTGAACCAGAGCCCATGTCTGTACCGATGGTGGGCATTCGAAGAGTAGGTGGTTTATGGTCTCGTTGTCGGCTCCACAGCATGGACAATTCCTCTCTTTGCTACAGTGACGGTCTGAAAGTCGGCTGCAAACTGGAACACAGTCTGAAAGTGCCTGCCAGATAAAGTGTTTGATCTTCCTTGAAGTTTTGACAGACCAAGCTTTGGCTTTCAGGGTCGTAGTACTAGGTTCAGTGACAGGGACTGTGGCGAGAGATGAATCCATGTCCATAGCAAGAACATATCCAGACTGGACTGTATAAGCCCCTGATTTTGTGGCTGCCCAAACAAAGCTGTCCGGGCGATTAGAGCGGCGTAATCGCAGGCTCAGAACCAGGGGGATATCCTCGGGAGCTAGAAAGTCCCGGAGTTTTGGGAGGTTCCATTCAAAGGTCGCGGGGTCGATGAGATCGCTAACCCGGAGATGCGGATCGAAGGAAGGGCCGCGGGGGAGAGCTGGTCGCGGCGTGGTATCCGGGATCCATCGATCTGACCAGACCAGGGTGCTGTTCCCCGAGCCTATCGAGCGTCTCAAGCCGGCAGTCAAGAGAGGTTGGGCGGCCATCAAGCTTCGCCAAACGTAAGATGGAGAGCTCGCCTTTTTGACGTCTAGTGGGTTCGAAAGGCGGTAGTACCTTCTTTTAGGACTCGTGTGAGGAGCGAGTCGGGGTATTGGATTAACCTCCATAGTTGCTTCGCTAGTAAAGCGAGATTAAAATTTCTAAAATCTCGGAAGTCGAGTCCACCCTTATCTTGGGGAATACAAATATCTTTCCAGGCAATCCAGTGTAATCCCTTGTTATTTTGCTTTGTGCTCCACCAGAACCGGAAAATTGCACTAGTAAGCTTCCGGGTGATCTCCATGGGTAGGAGGAAGCATGACATGACATAGGTGAGGAGAGCTTGGGCTACGGACTTGATCAGGATTTCCTTCCCTCCTTTGGATAGTAGTTTTCCGGACCAAGAGTTGATACGGTTAAGAAGCCGTTCTTGAATGAAAGCAAATGCCTGCTTTTTACTTCCACATATTTTCTCTGGTAATCTGAGATAGACCCCCATTCCGCCTTCTTTTGAGATCCCGAGGGATTGCTTAAGAGCTGATTTGATGTCTTGGGGAACCTTACTGCCGAAGAGGATGGAGGATTTGGCAACATTTAGCTGCTGGCCCGAGGACAAGCCGTATGTATGGATGATACAGAAAAGTTCCGAGCATTGCTGAGTATCCGCTTTGCAGAAGAAAAGGCTGTCGTCGGCAAAGAGAAGGTGGGAGACGGGTGGGCTATTTCTGGTGATTTTGGGCCAGTTATTCTTCCTTCCCGTTCCGCTCCTTGGAGTTGGGAGATAAGAGCTTCCGTAAGGAGAATGAATAGAAATGGCGATAGAGGATCGCCCTGTCGAATGCCTCGAGATGGTGTAATGCTTCCTTTTGGTTCGCCATTGAGCAGTACTTGGGTTGACACTGATGAGATGCATAGTTTGATCCATGAGACCCACTGGGAAGAGAATCCAAGTTTCAGTAAAAGCGCTTCAAGGAAGGACCATTCAACTCTGTCGAAAGCTTTGCTCATATCCGTTTTGATTGCAACAAACTTTGATCGGCATCCAGGGTTAGTCCTCAGGGCATGGAAGACTTCATGAGCAACCAGGATGTTGTCTGTGATTAGACGTTTGGCTACAAAGGCCGATTGGGTCTCCGAGATAATTTTCGGGAGGCATTTCTTTAATCGCTTACTCAAGAGTTTGGAGATGACTTTGTATGAGACGTTGCATAAGCCTATGGGTCTGAATTCTGTCATTTTGACCGGTCTCTCAGTCTTGGGGATGAGACAAATGTTTGTCTGCTTTAGGCGGGGATCCAGTGTTCCACTCCTGAAGAATTCTTTCACGGTTCCACGCACCACTTCAGCAGTGATGCCCCAGTATTTTTGGAAAAAAGACTCGTCATACCATCTGGACCAGGAGCTTTGTCCGGATTTATATCAAACATAGCGCTTTGAATCTCATCATCAGATGGAGCTTTTGTAAGTGCTTCGTTCATAGCCGGGGTCACTTTCTCAGTTATGTACTGGAGGGAATTTTCGAAATCCGATGGTTTTGACGAAGTGAAAAAAGTCTAGAAGTAGTTTGTTGCCACTTGTTCCAGCTCGTCTTCCGTGTCCGCCCATGTACCATTCGGCCGTCGGAGTCGTAGGACTCGGTTTCGCGCTCGTCTTTGCTTGGTGGTGGCGTGAAAGAATTTTGTGTTTCGGTCGCCTTCCCTTAACCAATTTGCTCGACTTTTCTGTTTCCAATAGAGTTCCTCGTCTCTAAAGGCTGCACATAAATTCCATTTAAGGTTTAGAATCGCCTCGTTTGTGAAGTTATCATCAAGTTGAGCTTGTTCCAGCTTGAGCTTTATCTCTTCGATCTTCTTTGCCGTGTTAGATGGGTTACCCCGTTTCCAGCGAGAGATATATTTTCTGCAGAGTTCGATCATGTCGTGCAGGTCGTCTCGGTCAAAGAGATTTGGGTTGTTCCAACCGTGGAAGATTGTGTCTCGGAAGCCATCTTTTCCTATACACCGTTTGTCAAATTTGAAACCACGTCTTCCAGGCTTCTTTACTGAGAGAAAACGCGAGAGGATAGGACGATGATCCGAGCCCCATAAGCGAAGATACTCCACATTGGTGTGGGAAAAATTATGATGCCAGTCTTCGTTTCCAACTGCCCGGTCTAATCTACATTGTACTTTGCCGTTTTTTCAATTCCCAACCCATGAGAGAGGGTTGCCTGAGTAGGGGAATTCAATCATTCCGCAATTGGCTAACATGGTCTTAAAGGACAGGGAAGATGAGTCACTGCGTTTACGGCCGCCTTTCTTTTCCTGGTGACAAGTAATTTCGTTAAAATCGCTGATCATAAGCCATGCGTCAGATCGTGTGAGACTGATTCTGGTTAATCTTTTCCACACGTTTTCTCGGTTATTGATAACCGGATCACCATAGATAAATGTAATATAGACTTTGTTCCCTGCTATGGTTGTCTCAATGTCGATCATTCGATCATTGGAGAAAAGAATTGTAACATCAAAAGAATCTAAATAAAAAAGAGCTAGTCCACCGCTTCGACCATTCGGTTCCACGGTGAACAATTTATTATAACCAAATTCAAACTGAAAATCCTGAAAAAAAGAATAACTATTTTTTGTTTCTGAAAGAAAAAGAAAAGAAGGAGTAAAACAACAGTGCAATTCCCGGAGGTGCTTCTTGGTCAGGTAAGCTCCGGCGCCCTGACAATTCCAAGCAATGGCACTCATATCTTCTTACTGGGTGGTTTCTGGGACACCACCGAACCTGAGAGAGACAAAGGTTTTTTGCTTTTAGCAGAAGGGTACACCTCAATACGAGGGACATTAGAGGAGGGGAGAGTAGCAGTAGTTTTACCCGTGGCGGAACGCTTTTTGGGAGAGTTGCGGCCACGGCTGAGCTTCTTTGACGCCTTGGAGGCCTTTGCACTTTTCGGATCAGGGATTTTTGGTACTTGTTTTTTGTGATATCCCTTGGCAGTGCGCGAAGGAGGGGCGAGAGAGGTATCATCTTGGGTATGGGCTGTCTTGTTTTGTACCTGCGATGAGACTTTTGGATTCTCAGGTGGCAACGGATCCTCTTGGTAATCTCGCATCTCCATGTCGGCCACAGCATGCGCTGGAGAGAGTTGAGAAATGGCGTCAATTATTTCTGCATTTTCGTCCGGGGATTCGTCAAGAAGGTCATCGTTCTCCATCATCTCAGCGTCCATCTCCAGGAGCTCTGAATCATTTACCATAGAGTCAACTAGCGCAAGCTCCTCTTCGGTAAGGGTAATGTCCAGTTCCTGGACAAAATCAAGATCAAGATCCATCTCCAAGTTCTTTGGCGCCAAACTTGCGAGACGTGGGGGAGAAGTAACTTGCGCTGGGACTTTGGTTTGCGGGGATTCTCGGCAGACGTCCTCTGGCTCACGGATGGTGAGTGTAAGGGAAGTGGGTTTGGTACGAGGTTCCCGATCGCGAGAGGTGGGGGTATCGGTAATGTGGGCTTTCCCCTTGATACGGCGTTGACGTTCCTCGGCTGTCTCCGCCGTTGGACTCCTTAAGTGTTCTTCTCTGTTTATTTCACCTAGTTCCAGTTGGCCTAGTTGATCAGAGATAGTTCGCTGTGAGTCTGAGATGGCTCTAGAGGGGGCTTCACGGGGAGAACTCACCCGTTCAAGATCAGGTGCTCGTGAGGAGACCGGAGCTGGCTCGATGTGAGGCGTGTGCTTTGGGGGTGAACGAGGACGCCATGAGCTGTTTTCTTTGTAGCGATAGTCCTGTCGTTTGTTGTATGGCCCCGCACGAGTTGGCTCTCTACCTCTCTTGGCGTATTGAGTCTCTGATGGAGAGCTCGAGAGGAGGTATTCTTTCCATTAGCGGAAGAGGCCCGAGGTGGTAGTTCCAAACGTCTCCAGACGTCTTCGTTACGAGATGGGTGACGGTGTGATCCTTCACGGTTAGCTACCGCATCGTATTGATGGTGATGAGAGGCTCTACTATCGCGGGAGTTTGAGTTCTTCTGTCTCTTTTCTTCCCTGCGATATTCTTCTTGAGGATGTGTGGAGGTGGAGACATTATAACGCCCTAAAAGAGGGGATTGGCGCCCATTTTATGGGGATCGAGGCCTTTTCGCGTTTACAATACGGTCATCTGATCTTGCTCTTCCAGAAGATAGGTCCCCTTGAGCGTTAAGCTCTGCACGTTGCTGTCGTTTGAGTTCTCGTTCTTCTGGAGTGAGCTGAGGGCAGGATGATTCGTCGTGTGATATCAAATGGCATGTATAGCAGTACCTAAAGAGGCCTTCGTATGAGAAAGTAACCCGACCTATATCTCCATTTGGGAATTCGAGTCGACGCTCAAACTGCAGAGGCATGTCAACATTGACAGAAACTTGAAATCTTGCCCTTTTTGAATCAAGGGTGATCCAAGTACCCAGGACTTTTGAGATTTCAATGAAAGTTTTATCATTCCAGAAATGCACTGGGACTCCCGTGACACTGATCCAGAAGGGGATTGTATTGGGGAAGGATTCACTGGTGAAAGGCTCCCAACGTTCGAGTGCAAAGCTCCATTGATTGAAGTGGCATGGACGCTTGCTTAGTACAGAGAGGAGATCTGTTTCGTTATCGAAGTCCAACTGGAACCGTCCATTACCAAGGTTGATCCCGCGCACACGTCCTTCAACGTTCCAGATTCTGCTACGAGGAAGGAGATGGATCAAAGCATCGATGCTTCTTCCCTGAAGGTGGAAGACTCGCCCAATAAGCGTTAGGCGGAAGCGATCAGTAGCTGCGTCGAGGTCACAGTCAGGGATCCGGATGATTTCATCCTCCGAATCGAGCTTACGGCGCACTGCAGAGGAACCGCCTTTGCGAACGACCAAGGATGATTGAGACATCGGCTGGGTGAGAGATCGTAGCAGTTGCTAGACAGAGAGGCCAGAGGAGATCTTAGCAAAAGCTAGATAGAGAGACCGGAGGAAGAAAGCAGCAGAGAGGATGAGAGAGGCGGCAGTGATGGTTTTGTAAATACGAACTAAAAGTTCCTTTTAGAATTGTTTTGTAATTGACTGATTAAAATTACAAAACCAGTCACTGCTATTGGTCAATATTCACAGTTTCTCACACGGTTATTGACATGAAGCTTATCTGGTAAAAGTGTTTCGCTCGAATCAAAGAGAAGTTTATGACATTGTTTTATCAGCCTCCAGCCAGGAAATGATTAAACTGGTTCACTAAATATTTTTCCAAACTTGGGTGAATTTTTTCACCCTATTTAAGAATGAGTCAACAAATTAATATTAGATCTTGTAGCATAGATAACTAAAGTTAGAAAATATTCATGTTAGTCCATGCCTTGTATCATTGTATTCATTTGTTATATGTTTATAGTGATGTAGGTCACTTATACGGTTACTCATATTAGCATCGATGAGCACCATTTCAATAGTGAGACGACTGGCGGCTGAGTACTTTTTCCTAAGTCGGATTACCTTCATTCTGATTTTCACATTGATTTGAAAGGTTTGAGCTCGAAACTGTGTTAATGATGCCTTTTAAACAAAAGAGAGAAGAGTTTTGAAGTTATTCGGGTATGTGTTTTTCTACTGTATATGCAAAGACTTTAAATACTAATCTTGTTTCCGGTATTGATAGTTCCATGTAATAACTATTACATTAGGATAAGAGTTGCGTCTTGCGCATAATGAAGTTGATATTTTTATTATGTTTTGGAGAATGAAATAATAGTTCGGTTTCATTTGGATTAGGGATGTTCAATCCGGATATCGGGTTGGTTTCGGTTCGGTTTGTTTTTTCGGTATTTCGGTTAGTAATATATAGCTACTATTCTAAATCCATATTTACTTCGGTTCAATTTGGTTTATATACCGTCGGTTTTCAGTTTATTCGGGTTTATACCAAAAAAACATAATTATTTAGTTTGAGATCATATTATATAATATACGAATTTTAGAGTGTTGTCAAAAATCATTTATTAAAAAATATTATATATTTAAATAAAAGAATAAAAAATAAAAAAATGCTTCTATCATCTAATAAAATAATCAAATCTAGAATTAATATCAAAACTCTAAATTTGAAAAAAAAAACAGAAGCATGAAATAAAAGCTTTTCTATTTTTTTCATATTTAGTGTTCATCAAATTAATATGTCTTCAATTTAACACAACTTTGTTTGTTTAAAGATAAAAAAAAGTTGTAAAGAATTTCAACTAATTGTTGTCCTTCAAATTTATAATCTTTACTTCAATTTAGTTATTGTTCAAATAAAGTAAAAAGATCAAAAAAGAAAGACTAAAAAAATAAGAAACCTCAGTTTCAGTAAATTGTTATTAATTATAATTCAAGTGATTACAAATTATAATTATAGTTCAACTTATATAACAAATAGATATTCATGCGTCGTTATAAATATATACATATTTATATGTTTTAGTTTAATCGGTTATAAATCAAATCATATCCAAATCGTACGGGTTTTATAATTTTTTTCTTGCTAAACGCTCTGACCTCTCTTATACACGAACTGCATTCTCCTCATTGGAGGGAGTACATGAAAATGATGCGAACCCTTGCTGCAATTTGCGGTAGCACCACTTTTTGTTTCTATTCCACTCACAACACCAGTTAAAAATAACTCCATAGATTGTAGTTATTGAGATATTGTTAAGCCGTACTTATTTGTCGTGTTGAATTTAGGAATCTTAAATTTGTAAGAGATTTCAGGACGTAGTCATTAAGCTCTCCTAACGTCATTCTTTCAATCTTCTTAACACCACCACACTTCGTAGGGTTGAAAGTTGAGCCTTTCAGCTTAACATGTTACCAAAAAAAAAAAAAAAAGTTGAGCCTTTCTCACAACTGCATACCTAAACAACAGTCGGTATGAGTTAGTGTGCTGGACTAATTAGGTCATACTAAGTGGCAACTAAAGAAAATTAAATATTTTTATTTGGGGAGAATTATTGAATAGTCAGAGTGTCCGAAAATAACTAATTAGAAATAAAATAAGCGAAAGAAAACAAAAGGATGAAGATCCGAAGAAGAATCCTTTTTTTTTTAAACAATTCTGACCAAAAGGGGAAGAGATTGAATTCAAATCTCTCTTCTCTTCTCTGTCTCTCTCGTGTCCAAAGACGCAGATTTTTCCAGATCTCATCATCATTTGAATCTGTTTCTTGAGGGAGAAGAGAGAAGGAGAAGGAGAATATGATTACGATCCCATACCTTACAGCTGTATCGACCTACTTCAGCTACGGATTGCTCTTCGCCTTCGGGCAGCTCCGCGATTACTCCCGCCGAATCTTCGATTGGTGGAGCACAAACAATCTCCATGGATACGCCCCGATCTGCTTGGCTCACGAGGATTTCTACATCAGACGTTTGTATCATCGCATTCAGGTTCGTTAATAGCTTTGTTTTTTTTTTTTTGCTTTTTCTCTCTTTGTAATATATGATTCATTCCTAATATTGTTTTTCTTCTTTCTTCAGGATTGTTTCGGACGTCCCATAGCAAGTGCACCTGATGCTTGGGTTGATGTCGTCGAGAGGTTCTCTAATGACAACAACAAGACCCTCAAGTCAGTCTCTCCTTCCTCTGCTTCTCTTGTTTTACATAACCCCAAACCTTATGTAAAGGTTGAAACTTTAGCTGTTTAGAATTATTGGTCCCCTTTGATTTTCATTTGAAACCCATTTATCCTTGAGCCTTCACAGAATGTAAAGGTTGAAACTTTAGTGGTTTAGAATTAGAATTGAGAAACCCAATGACCCTAGGGTGTTCACAAAATCAACCTTTGGTTGCAGGAGAACAACAAAGAGCACAAGGTGTCTTAACTTGGGGTCTTACAACTATCTTGGATTTGGTTCTTTTGATGAATACTGCACGCCTCGTGTTATCGAGTCTCTGAAGAAATTCTCCCCAAGTACATGCAGCTCCCGAGTTGATGCAGGTTCCTGAATCTCCAAAACTCTCTTTCTCCTCTTTGTTGCCTGCCTCCCTCACTGACTGCACTTTGTTTCTGTCATCAGGGACTACATCTGTGCATGCGGAACTCGAGGAATGTGTTGCTAAATATGTGGGGAAACCTGCTGCTATCGTCACTGGCATGGGCTACGCTACAAACTCTGCTATCATCCCTGTCTTGATTGGAAAGGTATGAGGATAGATATGGTTGCTGCTATTTACTTGTGATGAACGCGTATGTTACTCTATGTTTTAGTAGGCTCTTTGATTGATGCCTTTGTTTATATAGGGAGGGCTGATAATAAGTGACTCTTTGAACCATACTTCAATTGTCAATGGTGCTCGAGGTTCAGGAGCCACTATCCGCGTTTTCCAACACAACAGTAAGCAATTCTTATATGCGTCAGAATTCTATCCCATTCAACTGGTTGACCTACCTTTTAAGTTCTCTTGTTGATTGCTGCTTCTCAGCACCTGCGCATTTGGAAAGAGTATTGAAAGAACAAATCGCCGAGGGACAACCGAGGACACACAGACCCTGGAAGAAAATTATGGTTGTTGTCGAGGGTATTTACAGCATGGAAGGAGAAATTTGTCAACTGCCTGAGATTGTCTCAATATGCAAGAAGTATAAGGTACACTTTCTCTTTCCTATTCATTATTGAGGAACTAAGCTAATTTCTCTAACTTGTTGTTTCAGGCTTATGTTTACTTGGATGAAGCTCACAGCATTGGAGCAATTGGAAAAACAGGCAGGGGCGTCTGCGAGCTTCTCGGTGTCGACACAGCTGATGTGGACATAATGATGGGAACTTTCACCAAATCTTTCGGATCTTGTGGTGGCTACATTGCCGGATCTAAGGTTAGCAATTAGTAACTGATTGTAGTAGTGCACTTCATCTCAAAATCAGCCAAAGTTCTTATAGCGATGCTTTCAATTTCTGTAGGACCTCATCCAGTATTTGAAGTACCACTGCCCGGCTCACCTTTACGCAACGTCAATCTCAACTCCTTCAGCGCAACAAATCATATCGGCCATAAAAGTTATCCTTGGAGAAGACGGTTCAAACAGAGGTATCTCTCTATAGTTTGTTTTGCTCTCTGAGCTTTCATAATCTCAAGTTATATTATAGTCTCTCAAGATTGTTGTGAAACCCCTGGCCAGGTGCACAGAAATTAGCAAGGATAAGGGAGAACAGCAACTTTTTCAGGGCCGAGTTGCAGAAGATGGGATTTGAAGTTCTTGGAGACAATGATTCCCCAGTTATGCCGATAATGCTTTACAATCCTGCGAAAATCCCAGCCTTCTCAAGGGAATGCCTGCGAGAAAACGTATGTCTCCCAATATTTCATTTGCTTCCATACCAGAGATCATTAACATCAATGCTTAAAACTGTGAACAGGTGGCAGTTGTGGTTGTTGGTTTCCCAGCTACACCTCTATTGCTAGCCAGGGCTCGTATTTGTATATCCGCATCTCACTCAAGAGAAGATCTTCTTAAAGCTCTACAGGTAAATCAAAAAGCTTGCAGTGAGTTCTATTCACTCGCTTTCTCTCCTTATATGAGAGAACTCGATTCTAAGATATAGTATAAATTGATTTTTGTACGTTGTAACTATCTGCGTGTTATATGACAGGTTATAAGCAAAGCAGGTGACCTTACCGGAATCAAATATTTTCCTGCTGCTCCAAAGAAGCAAGAAGAAGAGAAAGATACCATCAAATTGGACTAAAACAGAGGGGTGGGTACTGGCATCATAGTCAGTTTCTCGTACCAAAAGAGGTTTAATTAGTACTAACTTGCATTAGTTTACTAGTTTCCCTTGCGGTTCGGTGTCCCCTCTACTTGTCATGCAACTTTGTGATCGTTCTTCTTCGTTCATTTTGTTTTCTTGGTTGTCAGAGTTAAAATTGTATAGTTTCCCTCTTTGAGTAACAGATATGCTATCGATGACATTTTGTGCTTCACGAGAAACTATATTGTCCAAATTGTTAGATCAAATCGTTTTTTGGTTTTTGTTTTAGTCTTCTGTTGTGCTAAAGAAAGAAGAACCAAAGGCAAACTACTAAAATAATCCCTAAGAGACAGAGCAACCATGTAGGACTTGAATCTTCTTTAGCTCCTGAATCTAAAGAAATCAATTATACATTCTATGTTCTATTAGATTCTTCTGATTATTTGCCAACTCAAATGAAAATATTCACATTTAACTCTTAACCACCAACAAACCTGATCCATGTCTCTTGTTGAAGCTGTGTAAAATATAATTACTTGCTCTTGTTTCTACAATACTGAGATACCTAAACGCTTAACGATGCTAATCAAAAGCTAGACTGAACACATTCAGTTTCATCCTTTCAGACTTTTATTACAAATCGGTATATAGTCTACACCTACACCACATGTTCATCAAGACCATACATGGAAACATCTCAGGTGAAGCAAAAAGAGTAAAAAGGAAAAAAAAAACTTCTTCATCTTCTTCTTTCCCACTTCTATTTCTATTGAGCTAGTGCTACATTCAAACACAAAACGCAAAGATGAAAAACAATCAGCAACTGAAATACCTCTATAGCAAAAGGCTTTCATTCACTGGTTACAGACATTGCCATGTCTTGACTATCTCACCAACAGCAAGCAGGAAAAAAAAAACACAATCCTTTTCTTCTCAGGAGATCAAAAATATCCAACATTCATTCCCTCTCTCTCTCACTAATCATGAGAACTCCCTACCAAGCTTCTGAATAGCACAAAACATCTTCCTCCTCGACCCAACAGCATTAATCCCCATATCTTTCAAATCCTCCAACGTCAACAAGGGCAAAACCTCTTCATCAACCTCATGTATCTCAAACATAGGCCAATACCTCCCTAACCCCATCTCTTGCAGCCAAATCTTCACCCCTTGTCTTCCCCCCTCCGCCGGCTCCGACAACAACTCGAACTCTCTGTTCCCACTACTAGCAGCGTAAAACCCACCACGAGACTCGTCCTTTACCGGACTACTCTCCGAATCCTCTCTACTGAAATCCCTAAACCCACCTCCTCCTTCAAACTCTTCCCCTCCCTGATCCGTTTCCCCAATCCTCGACACCCAATTGGATCTCACCCGCTTCGTCGTCGACGACCCGACCCGTTTCTTCACCCGCCAACTCCCAACCCCGAAAGAAGAATCAACATTCACCTCACTGTTATCGTACCCAGAACTCAAATTCGTTAGAGCTCGAGTCCTCGTCGACGACTTGCTCATCATATCTTTCTTGGGTCTCCTCACCTGAGAATAATCGTACGCCGCCGCTTGGTACTGCTCGCCGCCGCCGATTTCTCCTAATCGGACGCTCGGTCTCCTCAATCGTTTCGATCCGGCCTGAGCTTCCGCTGATGTCGACGGCAGCGAAGGAGGAGGAACGCCGCCGCCGTTGGGTTGCTGGTTATTGCCGTCGTTGCCTGGTTGCAGTTCCGCCATTTCTTGAAAAGATCGAGAGGTTTCTTGTTTCACTTTGTCGGGCATAGATGTTGTGCGGAAGCTAGTGGAGAACATGAAAGTTGCAAAAGTCTTTTTTTTTTGCTTTAGCCTAATTAGGGTTTTTTTTTTTATCTGGGGAAGGAAGTCAGAAGTGGGATGTGAGAAAGAGAAAGAGAATCGTCATCAGTATAGAATCTCGAACAAGAGAGATAGAGGGAAGAGACCACTAGATGTTCACTTCCTCACACGTGTACGCTTGCTTATGCAGAGACTAACAGTTACTCCCTCCGTTTCAAATTATATGTCGTTCTAGAGGAAATTTTTTGTTTCAAAATAAGTGTCGTTTTCGGTTTTCAATGCAAAATTTATTGAAAATATTCTCTTTTCTATTTTTCTATTGGTTGATACATGGTTAGGTGTATTGGTAATAGTGTTTTTATTTTGGAAATATGTAAAATTAAATGTTTTCTTAATCTGTGTGCATAAGGTTAGAACGACATATAATATGAAACGGAGGGAGTATTTATTTATAAACAAAATCTTTTCACTTCTACTATTTCTATTTTTAACCTCTCCAAATATTTCTTTTTATTCTAATTGTGTCAGTGCCAAAGATGTTTTCTGCAATTCATATCTTAGTGGAGCTTACTGGTTGCTGACTTTTATGGATTCATATTTCAAATAAAAATGTAAATTACTGGATCTGTAACTTTATGTAAGAAAAAAACGAAGAACATTGGATGCAACATTAAGAGTGGTTCGGTTCTTGAAAGAAAATCAAGGTCATGGAATTTTTTTAAAGCAAAGGCCTCTCTTGAATTAGTTCTTGGTGTGATGTTGACTGGGCTGGCTACCCAGCAAAAAGATGATCTCATTTAAGTTGGATTTTCAGCATGGTGGCTCACATATATCTTGGAAATCTCAAAAAACAACTTGTCTCATGATCTTTGGCGAAAGAAGAATATCGAGCCATGTCAGCCACAGTTAATCTAAACTACAAAAACTGAAGTACAAAAAGTATTTAGTCTTTAGTTTTGCACAATACAGTGAAACCTCTATAAATTAATAATGTTGAGACTACACCGAAACTATATTTTTAAAAAATTTATAAAGATTATTAATTTATCGAGATACTAATTGAATCAAAAACTCAATTTGGAACTATGAAATTATATTAATTTATAGAGATATTAATCTATCGATTGTTAATTTAAAGAGGTTATACTGTAATTACAATAGAATGTCATTGATATTAAACTCTGAGTTTTGATCATTATAACTAACCGAAATTTACGATTTTGTTTCTCTACCTTAATCGAAATTAGACCTATTAATAAGGAAAGATTTAATTAGTCCCTATATAATAGAACCTTCGATCAGTAGATCAAAAGATTTCGGTCATTATATTTTGTGCATTTATTAGGATAATAAACTTAGCGATTATTAAAAAAATTTGATTACACCAAGAATTTAGGAACTTCCAAAATTATGCGATTATATTCCTAAGGATATATATTTCGGTTACATATTTGATCGACTAAACCACTCCTATTAATATGCATACCTAACGTCTTCATCCATACTTCTACCCACTGGAGGATGGAAAAACATCAAGAATTAAGAATTTTACTCTCAGTCCTGCCAGAAGAATGTATAGATCAACCATCCATTCTTACTAAATTGGGTTTACTCTTATGAATGATGACAAGCTTCTCACTTTGATAGAATTTCAGTATGTTTTAAGTGGATCACTTAAACCATGTTTGCAATTGGTACGTTTTGAAATCTTCTCATTTCATATTTTCATGGTTACCGCAGAGGTGATTGGTCAACTAATTCTCTAAACTTCTCGACAGTCGAAAGAAGCTTATTTTCTACATATTCACCAACGAGAAAGAAGAGACATCCAAAAAGACTTTCACATAGTAAGTATCTTATTCATGTTACTTTTTTATTTTGTCTGTCCTATGTATACAAAACTATGATACTATAAAAGTAACGAATTGTTGGTCAAAATATGATTTGAAAAAATAAATGGTAAGCAAGAAAATAAAATATTAATTAAACGATCAGGCATATGTACAGATATAAACTTCTGTTCATCTACTAATATGAAAAGCCCTAGAGTTTGTATAGATTTAGAGTTTGTCAAAAATCATATTCTGATGTAACACACGCTAGCTTAAACAAGCCAACATAATGAGCTACTGGACTAACATGACCAAAAATATGATTGTTAGCCAATGACGGATATAACATGTTTAGTAAAGAAAACATAAGAATTGTATATTAGTAAGCATATAGTTATAGTGTTTTTTTTTTGTCTTCCTAAGTTATGTTTACTACTATTTCTCAAACATCTATCTTATTAAAACTCAAGTACAAAATCGGAGTATTTGGAGACTTGAATAGAAAGATTTAGGTATGTTTGAGTTTTGGATTTCCGGGGTCAAAGATTTCAGTCCTGTTCGGATATTTCTAAATTTTGGTTCGGATTCGATTCGGATCTTTACGGATTTATTCATGTTCGGATAACCCATTTAAATACATTATATACTTTAAATTTCTCAAAATATATAAACAAAACAATATATTACATATAAATTTGAATAACATATATCAAAATACCTAAACTTAACATTTAAATTGGTTTGATTTAAATATTTGGATAGAGAATCAATAATTTGTTAAATATTTTTGGTAATTTGAGTATACTTTAACTATTTTAGATATTTACATTTGACTATCTATACATATTTTCAATTATTTAAACCAATTTATAAGTACCATATATATTCTGAATGTTTTTATATACATTAAGTTTTGCAAAATAATATATATATAAATCTGTTTCGAATACATTTAGGTATCTGAAATACTTCGGTTTGGATATTTAATCAATTTTGATTCGAGTTTTGTACTTTTTTGGGTCAGGAGGTTCGATTTTTTAGATTTGGATTTTTTGCTTAACTCTAATATTGACATGAAAAACACACATATTTTATAAAAATATACACCCGCACGGGCGTAAGGGTCAAAATCTAGTGGACTCTTATAGATCAATACTGATGACTCTAGGAGTGAATTTCACGAAACCATTTTCATTTTAATGTGATAATATGGTGGTAGTTCATATTGTCAAGAATCATGTTTTCTCATGAGTGTACCATGCACATTGAGAATGACTGTCATTTCATTCGGGATGAGTACATACGAGGTGTTATCGAGCCATTATATGTTCGGTCTTATGGGCAGTTAGCTATCTATGAAGGCTCTTGGAAGTAAATAGTTTGACTGGTTCATTGGAAAATTGGGCGTTAGTGATCTACATGCTCCAATTTGAGGAAGGATATTACGAAATATATGCACCTATATATAGTGTCTTCTTAATATCTTAGTATATATTTTGTAGATATATAAGGCATGTGAATCTCAATAACTTGGCATGTAAGCATTGGTGATTAGATCGACTCTAACAAGTATATATTTGGCCCTCAATGACCATCTATCAATATACAGAAAACCATTCATATTAGTTAAGGTTTTATCGGATCTATAAAGGTTTCAAAGGCATGATTGTTCTCACCTTGTTCATTTGTCAGCTGTTCGTCATAAGTATTCAAGGAACAGTCACCTTCATCTTTAGAGACAAACTCAACCAGCACAATCTCATGGTTTTGCTGCATCTCTAACGTATCCTCTAGTTAGGTTCATCAAAATTGGCCAGTAACGTTTCTTAAACCAATCGAAATTGGTTTGCATCCAATCCCATTGCTTTTAGAGTTTGAGCTAGCCACCTGCTTCATCTTCGTAGAGATGAATTGTGGCTCTAATACCATTGCTAAGTTCATGATAAACTTATTTGACATGTTAAAAGAAATAAAGGAGAATTGAGAGGAATAGTTAGAAAGGAGAAGAAGATAGAGAGGAGAGAAATTGTGGAAAATGAACTCAAAGTTTTGATTATGATTTATTGGATATAGGAGTTTACTGTTTGAGCTTCAATTTTCTAGTTTATTTGAGGCCCAACAATTATCCATATAAAATTCATATAGTTTTAAAACTTATAAAAATTCAAATAAACATGAAAACTGTTTGAGTAAAAATACAAAGACATAAATCTGAGAATTTTTTAAAATTTAAAAATTCTAATTAAATTGTATTAGTTAGAATTGAAATTACTAAACTTTACAAAATATACAAATTCAGTATATAAATTTTCAGAACAAATAATACATACATAGTTTCTATAACACCCTCTTGATGAAGTATGTTTTTGGAACAATGTTAATGCATCAATAGTTACCGTGCCGTTTTACATCATCTACATATTTTTCCAGTAATAAATAGATATTTTGTGAAACTAGTGTAAGTTTAAGGGTATATTCATCAATACCTTTGACTTTCTCGCTAGCTATCGAATTCTAGTTCCTGTTTTTTTTTTGAGCAAATAAGCTCAATATACTAAAATAAGTGGGATACCATAGAATTAGGCCTGCGACTTCGGTTTTCCGAAACCGAACCGAACCGAACCGTTGGTTTTCGGTTAACCGAAGTTTTAAAAAAAAATTCCGAAATAAACCGAATAAAATTTCGGTTCGGTTCGGTTCGGTTATCGGTTTTTTTTCGGTTTTCAATTTTAATTCCGAAAATAATTTTTAAATTTTCGGTTAATTTTGGTATGATTTTTTCAAAATAATCGGATATTTGTGGTTAAATTCGGTTAATTCGGTTTAATTCGGTTATTTTTGGCTAATGCGGTTATTTTCGGTTCGGTTTTTCGGTTATTTTCGGTTTATTTCGGTTTATTTTCGGTTTTTACAATTTTTATTTTTTTAAAAAAAATTGAAAACCGAACCGAACCAAACCGCTAACCGAATTAATTTTCAAACCCATACCGAATTGAACCGAATTGAAAACCGACCCGAACCGAAAACCGAAAAAAAACCGGTTCGGTCCGGTTCGGTCCATTCGGTTCGGACAAAAATCGCAGGCCTACATAGAATGGAGGGAAAATAACTAAGATGGGGGAAGAAAATTGGGAGGAGGGGAGAGGGAAAATAAGGTATGTAGTGAATAAGATAGATTTTGTGTGTATGGAATGCAAATACTTTTTTTTTTTTTAAAGTGGAAACAAAATCTGAGCAGAAAGTGGAATACTGAGCAAAACCCTCACTCAAAACGCCGCCGTTTATATCGCTTCCTCCGGCCAATCTAATCGTCGTCTGACCTCACCTCAATCCATCGTCTCCGTCTGTAAATTTAGGGGAAAAAAATAAGAAGACTCTCAAGTGTTCATTGTCATCATGTACGTGAAAGAAGGATGCTCGTTGCTCTTGAAAGTTCAAAAACCAATCATCCCCTTTCTCCTCAACACAAATCTCAACCTCCCCCAATCTCCAAACCCAGCAACAGCAACCGAGATCAAAGAATCATACGTCGTAAAGCGGCTAAGACAAGAGCCATGCGTCCCCTTAGCTCTGCACTTCTTCAAATCCATCACCAACTCAAACCTCTTCAAGCACACGCCTCTGACATTCGAGGTCATGATCAGGAAGCTAGCAGCGGACGGTCAGGTCGACAGCGTTCAGTACCTTCTCCAGCAGATGAAGCTCCAAGGCTTCCACTGTTCCGAAGATCTGTTCGTCAACGTCATCAGCGTGTACCGACAAGTGGGTTTGTCTGAACGAGCCGTGGAGATGTTTTACAGGATTAAGGAGTTTGGGTGTGATCCTTCCGTTAAGATATATAACCATGTTTTGGATACTTTGCTCGGTGAGAATAGGATTCAGATGATTTATAAAGTTTATAGAGACATGAAGAAGAGAGATGGGTTTGAGCCTAATGTGTTTACTTATAATGTTCTTCTCAAGGCTTTGTGTAAGAACAATAAGGTGGAAGGTGCTCAGAAGCTGCTTGTGGAGATGTCGAACAAAGGCTGTTCTCCTGATGCTGTGAGCTACACTACTGTGATCTCGTCCATGTGTGAGCTCGGTTTGGTGAAGGAAGGTAAGGAGCTCGCGGCGAGATTTGAACCCGTTGTGAGCGTCTATAACGCTTTGATTAATGGCTTATGCAAAGACGGTGATTACGAAGGAGCGTTTGAGTTGATGAGAGAGATGGTGGAGAAGAAGGGTGTATCTCCTAATGTTATCTCATACTCAACGATCATCAACGCGCTTTGCAGTGTTGGAGAAACCGAGCTCTCTTTCTCGCTTCTGGGGCAGATGCTGAAACGAGGGTGTCATCCGAATGTTCATACGTTGAGTTCTCTGGTGAAGGGTTGTTTTGTAAGAGGTAGGAGCAGCGCTGATGCTCTAGACTTGTGGAGTTCGATGATCAGAGGGTTTGAGTTGCAACCGAACGTTGTAGCGTTTAATACTTTGGTGCAAGGACTCTGTTCCCACGGCGATATGGAGAAGGCTCTGTCTGTGTTTTCACGCATGGAAGAAACCGGATGTTCTCCGAACATCAGAACTTACGGCTCTCTCATCAACGGGTTTGCCAAAAGAGGTAGCCTCGAGGGGGCTGTTGATACGTGGAACAAGATGCTGACCAGTGGATGCTCCCCAAACGCTGTGGTGTATACAAGCATGGTGGAAGCTCTTTGTAGGCACTCCAAGTTGAGAGAAGCTGAGTCTCTTATAGAGATTATGTGCAAAGAAAACTGTGGTCCTCCTTCTGTGGCGACGTTCAACGCGTTTATCAAAGGCTTGTGCGATGCAGGGAGGCTTGACTGGGCAGAGAAAGTGTTCGTACAAATGGAGCAGCAATACAAGTGTCCTCCTAATATTGTGACGTACAACGAGTTGCTAGACGGGCTCTCAAAGGGGAACCGGATAGAAGAAGCTTATGGTCTGACCAGAGAGATCGGTGTGGAGTGGAGCTCGTCTACTTACAACACGCTTTTACATGGGTCATGCAGTGCAGGTCTCCCCTGGATAGCTCTGCAGCTAGCAGGGAGAATGGTGGTTGATGGTAAATCTCCGGATGAGATAACGAGGAATATGATAATACTAGCATATTGCCAACTAGGGAAAGCTGAGAGGGCAGTTCAGATGTTGGATCAAGTTTCGTTTGGAGGAAGAAAGTGGCGGCCGGATGTGATCTCATACACAAACGTGATATGGGGTCTATGCAGCTCTAGTTTTAGGGAAGATGCGGTGATTATTCTTGAGAGGATGATAAGTGAAGGGGTTGTCCCAAGTGTTGCTACGTGGAATGTATTGGTTCGTTGTTTTATCACTGATGACAACTTGTGCTCATGATCAGTTTACCATATGACGAGTCAAAACTTATTCAATTTAGTTGGGAAGAAGCCATTTGCTTCTTTGTATGAGAGTTAGAAGCATCAACTCTTGTTGGTGGATATATGGAAATCTTGTGACCACATGGAACCTTAGCTTTTCGGTCTTCACTGGACTCTCCAAGAAATCTCAAGAAAATATTTTGGATTCTTGCAAGAAAAATGAGACGGCTGGTTTTGGTATGTGACAACATTTTGCTGAGAGGTTGGGCTAAGCAAATATGATGGTCAGCACTTTTTTTGATGTTTCAGTACGTCAAGAAGCTGCTTGAAAAACTGTTTCCTAAGGAGGAGCTAGCTTTAGATTCTCTGGCCAACGTTTTGAGTTTATATTCAATTGTGTATGATATATATAGTTCGTTGATGGGTAAAGAAACTATATTGGTCTGATATTGAAACCCTTGATGAAAATTAGAGACAAAGGTTTCGGTTGAAGTTTACTAGAGCTTTAAGGTCTTACATGAGATTATAATTTTTTTTAACTTGATTATGTGCCAAAATTAGACATGGGGCAAAGCTAGTTCTATCTCACATTTACCTATTAACTCAATAGAAGACCCGAAACAGGATAACAAAAGAATCAATCCTAACCTGCTCAAGAGATTACACGGAAAACTCTCCTCTCTATGGTGTTCTTGAACTCCTTCATATGATGGGCTTTGCTTTTGAATCTCTCGTCTTCCACTGAACCTGTTTCGTGCTTTAGTGTATGGAGAAAAATTGATTTTATGTATAACCAAATTCTTTAGTCAGCTGGTGTAATGCAAAGCTGACTATGTCCTGGACTGTGCTCCAGCGGGTACATGGTCGTGCTTCTCACAAATTTTTGATGCTCTCTCACAGCTTTTCTCGAGCGTGAGACCATAGCACGCTCGTTTTTGCTTCTCTTCTTTACTATCGAGCACGAAGCTAATGGGTCTGCAGATCCTGCTCCAACTCTCCTGCACGTTAATGAGGTTTTATATAGAGATGAATCAAAGATTATGTGAACAGAAAAATAGAAAGAAGATGTAGTCGTTTACCTTAAGAGCTTCTCTGCTGCAGTTCTTGCAGATCTAATTGTATTGCGGCTTGGAACCCATTTCACCACACGGTTTGGATCAGCTCTCATTGGAGAGTGTATTTTAATGAGCTACAAACAAAAATAGAGAGAACCAAGTCAAAACTGAAAAAGCTTGAAGAAGGGATCTCTGAATCTGATAGTAGGTCAATGCACATCTAGTAAACGAAGTAAGTGACTATTTGACATCTGCCACAGATAAAATGTAACAGCTTGTTGTATTGGATAACTGGATAATGAAGAGAAACCTAGAGACTTACACCCAAGCATTCCATCATCTGGTAGTAAGCTCTACCATGCAAAGGAGTATGCCCTTGTCGCGATTCTGAAAAATATCTAGTCCTGAAAGTATATATATCACAAAACATAAACATGTTCAGTGTGTATGTAGACAGACATCTATGAGTAAAATAAGTGTAGGTAGACTTCATACCATTCTTTATAACCTGGATCAACAGTGAAACCATACATATCTACTGAATCACAAGTCGAGAGAGCAAATTCAAGAGCCTTGAGCCCAGTTCCCTTGGCGGCCGAGCCAAATGAAGCACCAAGCATTAAGTAGACAGGATTGTCTATTGGAACTTCCTGAAGAGAAGGAAGAATCCTCAAATAAGTGAGGAACTGATTTCAGATATTCAAAAACCAAAAGAGATAAATAAGTGGAGATGCACAGACCCGTATCATTTTGTTCATGATATCATGTATTGTTGTTTTTATTAGTAGCACCTCTTGCTTCTTTTCTGCATAGTTTCAAAGAGAATTGAGTATCTATTTGCAATGCGACAAACAAAAAAAGAGAGTAAAAATAGAGAAACCCCAACCACGAAGGAGTAAAGAACAAGAGAAGAGTTATACGGTACCATCCAACTCCACGACTTTGTCAAGAGCTTTTGCTGACCCTCGATTAAGAAGACGGAATGTACTTTTCTCTCCAACATATTCCTTGTAGTTCTGCAAATGAATTGGAGACTAGATCAAAACTAAAGCCAAGAGAGGGAACAAAAGAAAGTGGAAGTTAGATAAAAAAGAAGTCACTCATAACTTTTTACCTGAATTGGAGCACCATTTTCTCTAAGAACCGAATCGTAAGTATCTATCTCCTTTCCGAACTTTGTTTTCAAAAGATCACCAGAGTTACCAATAACAGCACATCGCCCAAACTGCCGGGGAAAATATGGCGGTGTTTCAGGAAGCACTAACGAAAGCTTCTCGATGCATAAAGACTTATTCTGACAACGATTACTGCACCAGAGTGCTGAGTTTCATTAACACCAAAAAAGAAGAAAATAGCGCAGCATTCTACACTACTTTTTGAGCCCATCAGTGGATAGCAATAATAGTAATAACCAATCAATATGCACTTCGTTCCTGGTCTAGATGTGAGTAGACACGTACAGTAGAATTCCTTTATTGATTCTGCGCCATGCATAATCCTCCCATCCATTTGGTAAGGCATCAATGTATTCCTTGGTGAGTATCGTAGAGCTATTCCTGACCTGCTCAGCCCAACTCCCACTTATTAACCCATCACAAAAGTTAAAGAAGTGCAGCAGCAAAATACACACTTGTTCCCATGTAGCAACAGCTTGGCACAAGTCAAACTCATATGATAGTCCTTCAAGCTCTCCAGACTTGGGATCTTTCTAATGATTGGACATAGCACCAGTACAAACATTCAGCTTCAATTTAGAAAGCCAATTAACCAATCAGAATGAGAGAGGAGATCTATCATTTTACCCATTTGGGAATAGTATCCTTGGGGAAGTTGATTGATACTTTGCAGTAATCTCTACCGGTAGCAGCTTCTAGTCCCAACCCATTTGCACTCTACACAAACTCTTTTTTTTAGTCAGTCACACATATGCATCGAAACTAATTAAAAAAAAATATCCATATTCACAAGTAAGATTTGATCTCTCGAGTGACTAATGTTCACTGAAAAATCGGATTTTTTAACTTACAACGCACTTCTGGAATCCGCTCTGCAGGGACTGCAACGCCTCTAAATCTTCATTGCTAAGACCATTTGATTCGTCTGAACCATCTTCTTTAATCAATTATCATCGCCACACTACAAGTTGGAGCAACGATGGAGTGTATATATATATACTTACAGAGATTTGAGACGCCGATAATGTAGATGAGAACTGCAGAGATTCCAGTTGTTAATGCTAATAGGAATATCATTTGCAACAGCTTCATCGTTTCCCTCTGCCTTCGAATTTTTTCTTCTTTTTTTTTTTTTGGAGACGGCGATATCTTCCAAATATTTACGCCAAAGTTCCGATCTGCGGTGAAAAGACAGCGTGAAGTCTCTGTTCGACGGTCAACAGTTGTTTTAATCAAACAAAATTGCTGCCTTGTTTTTTCCAAAACGACAGGATAGTTGGTAGATATTCTAAACGACGCCGTTATTCGCAGAATAAATTGAGACAACATTATAAAACATTCCATCAATGTCATGTGTCAGAAGAATGACTCTTACACTTCTTAAAAATATAGGTTACTTCATCACTAAATGTATACTATATCTATTAATCTATACTATTAAAAGTACAGTTTTGAGGCACCAGGGAGCGTCCACATCAGCGTAAACTTATTCTCCCGGAAGATGACACGTGGCATTATATATTTCTAAATTAATATTTACTATATAAAATAGAAATACTACATTAAAAATTTATATAAAAATATATAGTTTTACATTTTTATTAATTTAAATATATTTTTATGGAAATATCCTATAAACAAACGTCGCTATAAACCCTAATATCTTAGGAACATCCACCTTACACGATCAAAGAAGGGTTCAAAGAAAACTCCAGAGAAAAAAAAAACAATGGCTCCACCATCAACCATTGATTCTGTGATTGCTTAGCAACTTTTGAATTAACAACTTTATTGTATTTCTTTTCTTCAGGAACTGGTGAAGCTCACTGGCGCAAAAACACGAGAACAAGATAAACATTCTTAATGACGTTAACGGCATATAAAACTGGAAACTCAGGCCTCCACGGTATTTGAATCACTAGATTCATTTATTTGTGTATCTTCTAATGCTTTGGGTTTTCTGTCAATTTTATGATGTTCATATAACATCTTCAACATATATGTCTTCCTCATCGTCATTTATTTTACCCATAATTGTTTCTCATGCTAAAGCTAACTAATTTCTGCAATATAAACTGTCCTTTTGATAGATTCCTTGAATGATATTGTGCATGGGCTGAGAAAATTTCAAAGCTTTTAATGTATTGTTGGCAGGCTTGATGACAAGAAACATAGAAAGGAATTCATAATAGAAAGAAACCTGTCTTTGGAGGAGAAAGTGCAGTGTCAGCATTGGATGTTTTAATGCGCTTTCAATCAAATCTATACTATTAAAAGTACAGTTTTGAGGCACCAGGGAACGTCCACATCAGCGTAAACTCATTCTCCCGGAAGATGACACGTGGCATTATATATTTCTAAATTAATATTTACTATATAAAAGCATTATATATTTCTAAATTAATATTTACTATATAAAATAGAAATACTACATTAAAAATTTATATAAAAATATATAGTTTTACATTTTTATTAATTTAAATATATTTTTATGGAAATATCCTAAAAACAAACGTCGCTATAAACCCTAATATCTTAGGAACATCCACCTTACACGATCAAAGAAGGGTTCAAAGAAAACTCCAGAGAAAAAAAAAACAATGGCTCCACCATCAACCATTGATTCTGTGATTGCTTAGCAACTTTTGAATTAACAACTTTATTGTATTTCTTTTCTTCAGGAACTGGTGAAGCTCACTGGCGCAAAAACACGAGAACAAGATAAGCATTCTTAATGACGTTAACGGCATATAAAACTAGAAACTCAGGCCTCCACGGTATTTGAATCACTAGATTCATTTATTTGTGTATCTTCTAATGCTTTGGGTTTTCTGTCAATTTTATGATGTTCATATAACATCTTCAACATATATGTCTTCCTCATCGTCATTTATTTTACCCATAATTGTTTCTCATGCTAAAGCTAACTAATTTCTGCAATACAAACTGTCCTTTTGATAGATTCCTTGAATGATATTGTGCATGGGCTGAGAAAATTTCAAAGCTTTTAATGTATTGTTGGCAGGCTTGATGACAAGAAACATAGAAAGGAATTCATAATAGAAAGAAACCTGTCTTTGGAGGAGAAAGTACAGTGTCAGCATTGGATGTTTTAATGCGCTTTCAATCAAAAGCAGAGCATGACGAGCTACTCCATAATCTTGTGAGCGAGTACTGCATGGTGAAACCTCCCAAAGATCTCAAGGTAAGGACATTACTACTCTTGATATGTGCATTTGGTTGTTTGATGTGTCAGACGTCGTCTTTTCTGATCCGGTGGTGTAGTTATTTAGTAAGTATTAAGGCGAGAAGCCACGTGATAGTGTTTCCATTTGTTTAACAATAATATTAAGATTGGTTGTCTGTAAAGGAAGAATTTTGGGTTTGTCTGGTGGTTTTTAAAGGAGAAGGGAAATAAGGGTTTTGTGGTTTTGGGTATGGAAGATAAGATTATGACGTTGGATCCAAAGAAAAGTGAAGAACGTAGCGAGCTTGAAGCTGTGTACGCCATTGCATCTCTGCTTCCTCTTCTTTGTGTGTGTGTGTGTGTATGTGTGAGAGAGCTATTAATGAGAAACAGAGAAGAAGAAATTCATCTAGGTATATGCAACATTCAACAAAATAAGGTAAACCAACTAAATATAGAAAAATCATTGTGTTTGATTGTAGTAACTACTAACCAGAGTAGCTTTACTGTGTTTTTTCCACAGAATGTTGGAAAAGCTGTACTAGGGAGCTATTCAAGGGTACTTTAATTTCTGAATCTTAACATATTTGTTTGGATTGATCATGTTCCCTACGTACACAAAAACATGAAAGGTAGTGAATAAGTTGTTATATGCTTAGTTACAAAAAAAAAAAAAAAAAAGTTGTTATATGCTTTCGACTTAACTTCTATGTTTTTTCTTCTCTTCATATCCTCATCCAGTATTTAGATCAATGTTAATGTTAAGTTTTTTGTATATCATGGGATTTTCTTTGGTTGAGCCCAGCAGCAGAAGATCCCAAGGGTTGATCAAGTGTAAGTGCAGTTGGCGGCAAAAAGAGATATGATAGTCTAACAACAGCATATGAGGTGAGATAAATTTATATTTCTTTCTTTCATTTGTGTTATATTTCTTTGTAGATATTTAGATTTTTACTGGTAAATTTTTTAACATAATTCAAATTTTACGTTAGGATATCAAATATAATTAATTTTGGATCCAAAAAATAATCCAGTACCCACTATAAATTTTTGTTCATGAGTTTATTAGATTTGTTATACAGTATGATGTAGTATTTTATTTTTTAAGAAAACTATTTTTATTAAATTATTCATTGTAAAAGTTATGTATTGTATGGTAATCAAGTTTCCGTTGATTTATATTAATTATCTTAATAGAACAGCATATAAACAAATATGCAAACATTTTGGTTTTTATATTTATACTATTATAAAGGAAGAAATTGATAGATATAGTTATATAAGAGTCAAAATAGAATAATTCATCTATTAAATATTGTCTCACATTGACTTTAAAAGTTAAGATGGTTTATAATAAAAGGGTTAAGTACATCCTTTTTAAAAATCAAGAATATTTTATAATACAAAATTCTAGAGTATTGGTGATTTGATAAATATTATTGTTTTGATTGCCACTTCCAAAGATCAACTATTACACAGTCTTAGCAAAACAAAAAAAATTATAGTACCTAAAGTTAAAAAATACTTTTATGTGAAGATTAATACAATTTTCATGCATATATTTAAAATTTACTTACTATTGCATTTCTCTTAATATTATTTAAAAATATATAAATTACGGATTTTAAATTATTTTAAAAATCCAGCTCGTAGCTATTTTATTTCAAATCTTAACTATATAACTATTCTTTTAGACGTTGTATTATTAGTTGTATGTTTGTGTGAATACAAGAGTACTTTTTATTTATGGTTTAAGTAATAGAAAATTTTCATAATTTTAAGTTAAAATTATTGTATTTAATGTTGATTTGAGCATATTTACGATGTTTTAATTTTTGTTGTTGTTCTTATGCTTAACCTAAGTGATATTGGTGTGCTTAACTATTTATTATCTTTTTCTAGAAATAGAAAATAATGGTACAAGGAGTAACATATATTTAATTCAGTTAAGATTAATAAGATATTTTCATAATAACTTACATATGTAAGATATATAAATATTTTGGATAACAACTAAGGTTTAACAAATTATTTACTAATTTCACATTTTATCACCATCCCATACATATTTTAGATTGTAAATAGAATAAACTCACAATAAAATTTCACTCATATTTAATTCAATTTCCCAATTATAATTTTATAACATAGGTTAACTATATGTTTTAAAAACATATAAATATACATATTTAAATAAAAATATATACAATGATATTTGTATAAGCCCGGGCGTAGCCCGGCCAAGATCTCTAGTCTAAAGAAAAAGGGACTATCTTCTCCTCATGCCAACAAAATAAATAGTGTCATAAAAATCTGACAGGTGTCTATTTTTTAAAAACACAGCGTCTTTAAAAAATAACTAGATTTTGACCTGCATGCTTGTGCGGATATATATTTCAAAAATATATTGCTATTTATTTTTCAAATCAATATCAAAGCTGGATAAAAAAATTCAAATATGAAGAAACCGAACCGATCACGATCCGAAATACTAATACCAAACCTAAACCAAAACGGATTAAATATTTTCAAGTATTCAAAATTTTGATATTTATACAACCGAAACCACAACCAATTCGAACCGAAGTATTTTGGATATCAAAATGTATCCGAAAAAGATTTATATACTTATATATATTAGTTACTTTTAGTTTTAATGTATATAAAAACATCCAGAATATATATGATACTTTTAAGTTGGTTTAAATACTTAAAAATACATAAAAATAGTCCAATATAAATATCTAACATAGTGAAAGTACACACAAAACACCAAAAATATTTAAAATAATTATTGATTTTTGATCCAAAATTTAAACTAAACCAATTTATATGTTAGTTTAGGTATTCTGACATATGTTATTTACATTTATATACAATTTATTATTTTATTTATAGATTTTAAGAAATTCAAAATATATAATGAATTTTAAAAAACAATTTAAATGGGTTACGAATCCGAACTGAACCCGCGAAGATCCGAATATAATTCGAACTGAAATTTAGAAATATCTGAATGGGGCTAAAATCTTTGACCCCGGAAACCCAAAACCCAAGCAGATCTGAAACGAATCCGAGCGGATACCTGAACGTCCAGCCCTAGTCATAATTCGAACTGATATTTAGAAATATATGAATGAGGCTGAAATCTTTGACTCCGAAAATCCGAAACCCAAACAGATTCGAAACGAACTAGAATGGATACCTGAACGCCCTTCACCGTGTGATGGAAAGCGGAAGCTAAATCACTAAAGATTAAGGATGATCTCGAGCAAGTAAGGAACTCTTGGATTTGAAACGGAAAATGAGAATAGAAAAAGAAGGATGATTTCGAGCAAGTAAGGAACTCTTGGATTTGAAATGAAAAATGAGAATAGAAAAGGTACGGATATTCTTCGCAGTGATTAGTGATTGCAATTTTTTTTGTAAAATTTAAATCTTAATTCAATAAATCGTGTAATACAATGATTGAGTATTCCTTATAAATACTAATGAAATAGATCCTAATCCTAAAAGAAAAGAAAAACATAAATTTATTCTAATCTATATTATTATTTGAAAAGTGAATATGTTTACTAGTCATTTTTTCCATGATTTAGAGGATAAATTATTAGCTTAAATCATTAGGTTTAATAATATTTCATGTTCAGTTATTAATTAATCTTAATAAATAATTTTAGTGATTTACCTGATAACTCATCATTATCTTAAGAATAATTAAAAAATTGTAACGATAATATCATAGTTAAATATATTATAATTTACTTAAGTAATACTAATATATATATATATATATATTATATTTGGTTTAGTAATACTAAACCGGCTCTATTAATATATACTATCATATAAAATAGAACGAATCATCTATTTTTTTAAATAAATTAATTGGGACAATCAAAGTCACTCATTGTGATAATTTCTGAAAAAGTTTATAAAGTATTCAAAAATATTTATAATGTTATTTTTGAAGTGATTTTTTGCTCTCATGTTGAAAATTAAAGTGTTTTATGTTTGTATTACCCTTAATAAATAATTAGATTAGATTCATTAATATATAATTACCCATAAGTTAGAAACAAACTCATTAATTTGATAATCATCATTATCTAAAAAATTATATATTATGTCATCAAAAAATATTTTACATCATAGTATTTTAAAAATAAATATAAATATATGTATATAGTTTTATGTATACATAATTGTTTTCAAGTTTATTTACGTAATAAAAGATATTTTCTTTAAAAAATCTTTATCTTATATAAAAATTTTAATATTTGATTAGTTATTAAATATTTCAAAATCACGAAAATAATTTATTCTAATGGTTTCTAAATTGGTTATATCTATTTACAAAATTTTCTTAATTGTCATCTTTTTAATGATTTTAGGATAAATCATTAGATTTAGTCATATTCTATGCTTAACTATAAATTAATACTAATAAATAATTTTATTGAAAATGATAAAACAATATAAATATAATTATATATTCAAAATTGTAAAGGTATACAAAATGTAATGAATTATAGTTTGGACATATAATTTGGATTTAAGGTGCAATAGATATTTGGTAAGAATCATCACATGGATTTTTAAAATCACATGGATACATATGATATTTCGGAAGTTGAGTCTTATGAGTAAAAATAAATAGAATTTATCTCCCGATAACATTAGATTTAGTTAGAATTAGAAAATCAATAATAACAAATTGTTTTGAATAACAATGGATTTGAATGGATTTTAAAAATTCTTAAACTAATAGTAATGGATTATATTATGATTTTTTAAATCCAAAAACCAATAACAATAAAATCTCAAAATTTTCAAAGTTTATCAGAATTGTTTTATTATAAAATTTTCAAATTACTTTATTTAAATTAGGAATAGGTATCCTTATTTTCATTTGGGAAACATATTTAGGAATTTAAAAATTACTGTATTGGGATTTAAATTAGGATATTTGAAACCCAACAAGAAGACTGTAATCCATGATTCTTTCCTGTTCTACAAACTCAGTCTTTCTCAACTTGCCTGAAAATAAAAACAACAATGGTCGTAATAAGGAAACTGGTCAATAGAAAGAAATGTGTTGCTGTTCTTCAAACCTGGTGAATTCTTGGAACCAAGCTTTATGTGGTCTGAATATGAAATTCAGATCAAGATCTTTGTAAGTCAATTGTAGGGGTTATCGATAAGTGAATTCTCATGAACTTTGAAAATTTTGAAATGTCATTGTTACTGATTTAAGAATTTTCAAAATCTATTTAAATCTTTTGTTATTCAAAAAGTTTTGTTATTATTGATTCTTTAATTTTTACTAAATCTAGTGTTACCGGAAGATTAATTCTATTCATATTACTTATAAGACTCAATTTTAAAAATATCATATGTATCCATATGATTTTCAAAATTCATGTGATAGTTCTTACCAAATACCTATTGCACTTTTTTTTGTTTAATTGATAAATTCATTTAAAGATAGAGAAAAATTCAGCCCAATGAACGGCCCATTACAGAAGTTGGGTTTCTGGGTATGGATTTTGCTAAAAGATCAGTTTGTCCATTCTTAGTCCTTGGAAGAAAACTAACGGAAAAATAAATAAACGATGAAGAAAACTTTTTGATATCCAGCAAGATACCGTAGATTTCTTTCTGAAATGCTTGTTGTTGATTGCCATAGCGAGGGTTTGACTGTTAAGAGTGCTCGTAGGTGAGTGATTTCCACAGAGGTGGCTTCTTTGAGTGTGGATAGCATGGCCAAAGCCTCTGCAACCAGCACCAATTCCAAAAAAGTCTCGACTTTGGAGCCGCTAAAACTAGGGAGGTATTGAGGCCTCAGGAGATCCAAGCCGTACCAGCCTTCTTTGTAGATAAATCTATGCTGCATCAGATTTGCATGTCGTGAAAGGGAGATCATCTATTGCACCTTAAATCAAAATTAGATGTCCAAAACTATAATTCATTACATTTTATATATCTTTAAAATTTTAAATATAATTATATATTTGAAAATGATAAAACAATATAAATATAATTATATATTCAAAAGTTTGAAAATAATTTTTCAAAGTAGTTTGAAAAATCATTTTAAAATAATAAAAGAAATTTGAAAAATCATTTTTAAATATATAATTTGAAAATTTTGAAAATAAGTTTTCAAATTTATATATATTTGACAATAAGTTTGAAAAAGCATTTCTAAATAATAAAAGAAATTTGAAAAATCATTTTCAAATATATAATTTAAATTTATTTTAAAAATTTAGAAAATAAGTTTTCAAATTAGTTTGAAAAGGCATTTTCGAATATATAATTATATTTTGAAGAAATTGAAAATAAGTTTTCAAAGTAGTTTGAAAAAAGCATTTTCAAATTCCAAAAGAAATTTTGAAAAAAAAAACCTAACTCTTTAATAAAAAGTTAGAATTTGAAACATATAACTCGAATTTATAAAAAATATTATTATTTTATTATTTTTTATTACTCTTTATATATCTATAAATCAAGTTTGTCTATTTAATGAATTCTCTTTTGGTAATTCAAATTCATGAAAATTTACGATCAAATTTTATAAGTGAATGTATATAAATTTGCACAATCCACATAATTTTTAAAATTTATAATTCTTAAAATTTACAAACTCTATATGGATTTATTTCCCAATAATTAAATGTGTTACATTCAAAGCCTAGGTACCATTACTTAATTGATGCCAAAAATATAACAAGATGCCCATTATTACAAAAGTATTTATAAATGTCTTTTAAAAAATAAAGGTAGTTTATTACTATTACGTTTTAGTTTAGTAAAATAGTGAAATGCATAGCTCAAGTCTATTTATTACCTTTGATATATAACATAATTAAAACAAATAATTAATTGATTTAAATAAAATATAAATTAATATGTAAATATTTTATTATATGTACATTTTTATATAAATAATCTTCCAATGAGAATCTAATATGATAAATATTGATGAGTATAAAACATATACCAGACTTTAAATAATATATATAACAGTTTCATTATACATTAAATTTTTGATTCTAACAGAAATAAAAACACAGTTGTGGAGACGGGTCATATTCTAAAAAAATGAATAATATAATTGACGATCTAAAAGAAAATAAACATATTCCATATAAATTATAAAATTATTGTGTTTAAATTTTTTATATAAAACAATTATTTAATACAGTTAAATTTTAAACTAAATACTACCACTTATAGAAGATAAATATTTTTTCTTTTTAAAATGTAAAAATGAATGCCTATGCGAATACATGGATCGAGCTCTAGTATAAATTAAACAGAAAACACCAAAAGAAAAACTAAGAAAGTGGAAAATACCAAAAGGAAAACTAAGAAAATGAAACTTCAAGCCATATCAACACGTTAAAGAATTTGATACATTTGCAAGGTCAACGTATCTATACGCTGCATTAGTTGGTCTCCTCTAACTCTTTGTTTATATACTTTTGTTATTATCAGAGCAATTAAAATATTATAAATGATATTTTCTTTTTCTGTTTCATAATAAATGTCATTTAAAGATTAAATTAAGAAAACTAATAAATTTTTGGTTAACCCTTATCTAATACGTAACTATGTAATTTTCTCGTGTTCATGCACGGGTATAAATATTTATAAAGTAAATATATTATAATAATTAATTGCTATTTATTTTTAATTTTATATTAATTTATAATTGTATGCATAATTTATATTAATAATATTATATTACTTTAATTAGACACACGATTTTAGATATGTTATAGGTTGTTAGTTTTGTTGTTTTCACGGTCGATTTAGTTATCATTTAAATATATTTTTTTGCATTTATTTCTTTGAATTCAATTATAATATTTTTTATTCTAAATATATTGAAATTTTGATTAATTTTCTTATTTGCATTTAGGTTAGTTGATTGTCTTATATATGTAAATATATTTTAGGGATGATTATTTATAAATTAAGATATATTATGCTTAAAGTGAAATAAAAGATAAACTAAAGTCTAATAAAAGATTCCAAATCAAATAAATTAATATAACGATGATATTATGAAGTCTCATGCCTACATATAATTTTTTTACAAAATAAATAAATTCTAACAATTGATTAATATTTTATTTTCATTTGTTAATATATGTTGAATCATCCTATAATTTATATTTATAAAATTAATTATTACAATAAAATTATATATTATTATTGTATTTAAATCTATGCTATGAGATATAAGTTGAATTAGTCGAGTTACTTATATTGTGAGTATAATAAGTTGCATATATTTTTCAAATTAAAACTGAAATATAATTATTTTTACTATAATAAAGTTATAACAATTTTTTATTTATCGTTTAATGTGTATGTATTTTTATATATTTATCAATTTTCAATAGGAAGTTATATTATATAACTGATATAATTTTGGAAGCTCATGAACACATATAAATATCTACAGTAATTAAAATATTTTATGAATTTTAAATAATTTATGCCTTAGCTTTATTGAATGGTAAGCTGAATTTTTTTTTTAAAATAATCTTAAAATTTTGAATTCACATTTGGTTTCGTATTTTGATTATGGTTATGTTAAGTTTCACAAACATAAAAACATAAAATTCAAAAGCAAATTTAATATTAAGAAAACATATAATTTAATAATGATAAAATATAATATATCTACCTTGTTAAAGTATATCGTGTTATTTTAATTTAAAAATTTTTGTAATTATTTGATCAAAATATTTTTACTGCTATAATCTATTTTTCATTTTCTAATATCTCTTAAAAATAAGCAGTAAAAAATTGTGATTGTATTTGAGAAATTATATTATGTAAGTAAAATACAATTTATAGATATCTTTTGTTGTAACTGAAAGATGTTATAGTCAAATAAGTATATGAAAATTAATAAAAAATTTCAATAATACTAATTATAAACTATTTTTAGTCAATTAAACATATATTTGTTTATGTTACTTAATTATTTTATGTAATCATCTAAGAAAATAGATAGATATATAAAAATATTTCTATTACTTTGAAATTGTATTATTTAAAATTATGTTTTAAAATAATAATTTTTATTTTTCTAGTATCAAGATTATCTATGTGAAATTTCTTTTATGAAATCACATTATATACAAATAAATTTTTCATCTAATAAAATATAGATATTAATAAATTATTTTTTATGTTATTTTTTAGATGGAATATTACTATTTTGTGAACTTTCCTTTTTTAATGAAATCATATTATACAGGCATATATTTTTCGTTTTTAAATTTGCTTTTAAACTTTATAAATGTTTTTTTTATTATATATGTTATTTGGAAAATTTTGGAAAGGAAACTAAATAAAAAATCAATAAATATTTAACTGTAATAATTTTAATTCATTAAGGTATCCATGTAATCAACCATCGTGAAAATTAACGTGAACACGACACGTAGGAAACTGACTTTTCAAATAATACTATAGAGATTTTGTTAATTAATAATCTGAAAGTAAGGAAAATTCTGAAAAATAAATATTTAATTTTGAATTGAAAATATAAAATTTATAAAACGATATTTATAATGAAACAAATTTTAAAATGTAGAATGACACTTAATATGAAACAGAAAGAATATATATTAATAGAATGTTATCAAAAGTATCACAATAGTTAATAATTAAATAGATAGTTGTGTTTGGTCTATTATTAATTACGATGAGAAAAGACAAAAAGATGGTATTTTATTACAATAAGAATACGAATATTATTTTTTGAACTATATAAGAATACGAATATTACAGGATGATAGTTGCAGCTTTCAGAGTATTATACCAAAAAGAGATTATTTTATTACATTAATAAGAAACCACACTGATTCACATTTACAATTTAGGAATAAGTTTAGAATAAGTTTAGAATGTAAAATAGTATTATGTGTTATTGATTCCTTAGGCAAATCGCCTATATTTATACATAGCTAGCATGTCCAAATACGATAAGGATAAAGACTAGTTACATCATTATCTTAAGCTAAGTAGAATATATTGTAGTTATCTCATTAATTTTTGACAGTTTCTTGGAAGAACAAAGTTTAGTTTAAACATATTGCATCAAGTTGACCTAATTGAATAATTATAATGGCTTAGTCGTATTAAATAATGAAGCTGGATTTATTTAAGAAAAAAATAAATTCGAAAGGCTTACGAATAGGCTTACAACTGTTTTATAGGCTTACAACATCGAAAATGATTAGTTTCAAAAAAAAAAAAAAACATCGAAAATGATTGGGGGACGAGGACGACGCCCAAGCATCTCCCACCTGATTTCCACGAGCCACTAGCAATTTCTCTAACCTGAGTCATCTTACAGTATGCAAAAAATAATCTTATTATAGTTTTGATACATGTAACGCTCGTGTTTGAGCTCTTATACAATTTTATCTGTTGGTGACTGGTCCTACTTCTGTGTGGAACACATAGGTTCTGGGCCTCTGTGTCGTGTCAACATGTGCCCTCTATGGAGATCTAGATAATATCTAATCTATTAAAACTGAAGTACAAATAGTATTTAATCCTGAGTTTTGCACAAAAATTACATACATATGCCACTGATTTAAAAACTATAATTTTGAAACTTTCCTAAACAATCCAACTTAAATTCACGTGATATAATGAGTTTAAAAAACAGAATCTAAACATATCTTAACTGTGATCTTCCTTGAAAGGGTTTGTAAGGTTGTGTTCTAATAAAATTCAGATGACAAAAAAAAAACATATCTTAACTGTGTCTAAACTTAAGTTACATCTATATTTTCTTTCTACGTGTAAAGAGAGAAGAGTTCTCTATTAATTACGTAATCTCAAGTTTATTCAATCACTCTGCTTTGTTTTAGTTTTTTGCCTTATTAAAATATTTTCTAGGTTACCATTATTGTAACCTTTTTTATCACTAATATGATATTTAAATTTTAGCAAAAAAAGAAGAGAAGAGTTGGAAAGATGAAGATCGAACTCAAAAAAGGTAATGTGCAGCAAAATTATCATAAATATTTATATGTGTAATGTGAACAATAAAATTAAATATCAAATCTAAAGTAAATCAGAAGTAAAACGTTATTAATAAATTGTCGATAATAAAAATAAAAAACCTAACTTCTTTATTAAAATTATATAAAATAAATTTTAAAAACTAAAAAAAAGAAGTAAAAGTTATCTTTTAGTTCAACCAGTGGTTCAACCGGTAACCGGATTTTAGTGATTTTTTGCGGATTTACAAGGTTTTTAAATATTAGGTTTTTCACAAAACCTAAAACCGGATTTATCTTGGATCACCGAGTTTACAGGTTCAACTGCGGTTCGGATCGGGTTTCAAAATAATGAGTATGAGACTTTGATTTTCGAGTAGATTCCGAATCGGATTTTTTTTTGTATGAATATTCTTGACTAATTATGTTAGATAACTACTAAGAAAATATAATATATTGCAAACTTTAGAAACAAAGTTTAAAAATAATTTCTGAAATGCATATGACACAAGTATGTAGTTATGTAACTTGACATATTTAATATACTTACCAAAGTTATATTAAATTAAATTAATATTAATTACAAATATAATTACAGAAAAATATAAATATAAAAATTAAAATTTTGAAAATAATTAAAACAAATATATACCCGTCTTTTAAAAGGACGGGTTAGAATCTTGACTTTAACAAAACTTATGATAAAGTATGTTCATATAAAATTATTAGAATATATTGAGAAAACAAATATATATTTGATAATTTTAGTGATAATTTAGATTTTACTATATCTAATGGTATAGTAAAAGTTTTTCTTTTAATCATATTTTAATCTAAATCTATTAAAACATAAACATGATATATTAATATATGTTTGGTCCAATTATTTTAATAGAATATATCAAAATCTCTAATTAATCATTTAAGAAAAATATTATACAAAGAAAACACAAATAAACTAAAAATGCACAAATATAAAAATTAAATTAAAAAATATATATATATGCCCGCCCTTTTAAGGGCGGGTCAGAATCTAGTATCTTATTAAAACAGAAGTACACATATAGAAATACCCTTAGTTTTCAAATTTAATTACACTTCCATGCCACTAAGAATTAAATTGAGTTTCCTATTTAAATATTTGTCTTTTTCAGTTAGATTAATGTGTTTCTTTTTCTTTCCTATTTTAATGATTGTCTTTTTCAGTTAAATTAATGTGTTTTTTTTCTTTCATATTTTAATGTTTGTCTTTTTAGTTAGATTAATGTATTTTTTTATTCTTCAACAATTATTGATATTTTAAAGTTGCCTTTTTGTCAACTTAAAGTTGTCTAAACTATTTGAAAATATAAAAAATAGTCAAAAGGAAACATATAAAATAGATAAACAATAATCAAACACCAAAAATATTTAAAATATATATTTATTCTCCATCCAAATATTGAAGTTCAACCTGTTTTTTATTTTTAATTTAGGTATTTTGGCTTACATTACTCAAATTTATATGTTTTGAGAAATTTAAAGTATATATAAATTTTGAAAATTTTAAAATAATTCAAACGGGTTATCTGTATCCGAACCGAACCCGCAAATACCTGAATCAAACTGAAACCAAAATTTATAAATATTTGAATGTTGCCGAAATCTTTAAACTCGAGAATCTCAAACCTAATAGATTTTAACCGAACAGTGAGTATCCAAATACACATCTCTAACGTAGTTAATGTAAAATGATCGAGTATTACAAATACATCATTTAGTATAAATAAATAAAAACTAAAATACAAAATATAAAATGGTCGCACGGTGATCCGTTATTTTTATAGTATGAGAAGTCGTAGTCTTAACTCTTAACGAATAAAACATATACTATATAGTTTCTTTATTAAACCTTTGTCCGTATATAAATACGGGAGTCGATAATATTCCAACCGAAACAGCTTCAAGAGATATTTAGAAATTTCTAAAAACTTATTCTTAATTAAGCGAAAATGTGTGCACTTTTCCCTTCGTTGTTTCCAAACTTTGATTGGCCGTCGACAGCAGGTTACGTGAGCTACTACCTCGGCGGAGAAAACCTCAGCGATATGTTCCTTGATTGTCCGGTACCGGAAACGTATGAAGTGGCTCATCATCAGTACAACTTAGGAGTTTCTGTTTCGTCGGAGGGAAATGGAATAGATAACAACCGGCTGTTATCAAGAAGGTTAGTCACAATGCTAGTGAGCGTGACCGTCGCAAGAAGATCAACTCTTTGTTCTCATCCCTCCGATCATGTCTTCCAACCTCAGATCATTCAGTAAATTACTTTTCTGATATGTCATTGTGTTTTGGAATTTCTAAGAGAATATGTTAGAGATCTTGCAGTGAGATAAAACCTAAAGTGATATACAAAAGGATATCAAATATACCACCAACAGATTGCTGTTAATTGTCTTAAATCTCGGTATCTTTTAAGATTAGGAAAATTTTCTATAAAAATGAACATCAGATTTTAAAGATTATATAAATTACTTGTATAAATTACTTGTATAAATAGTTGTAGATTATTTCAATCAATATATAAACCATAAAACGATACTTGCCTCAATCAAAATTTAGTTTTTTTTTTTTTGCTTTCTTCTTTTTCGATTAGGGCTTGTTCACAACATATACCATATCAATTAGTTTTAAGTTGGATCTCCATGAAACTTAATAGATCGAATAAGTAAATTTGTCTTTGGATCTATACTATTTAGAAGAAAAATGCTAAGATCCCTTTTTCCCTTAATTTCTTGCAGAAGAAGCTAAGTATTTCTGCCACCGTTTCACGAGGCTTGAAATACATACCAGAGTTGCAAGAGCAAGTGAAGAAGTTATCACAAAGGAAGGAAGAACTCTTGGTGCGAGTATCAGGTCAAAGAGACATTGAACATTACGTTAAGCCACAACCAAAGGCAGTTGCATGTTATGTCTCCACTGTTTCCGCGACTAAGCTTGGAGACAACGAAGTGATGGTCCAAATTTCATCATCCAAGATCCACAACTTCTCGATATCCACTGTATTAACTGGGTTAGAAGAAGATGGTTTTGTTCTTGTGGATGTTTCATCTTCAAGGTCTCAAGGGGAAAGGCTTTTCTACGCTTTGCATCTTCAAATGAACAATATGGATAATCATTACAAAATAAATTGCGAAGAGTTAAGGGAAAGGATGTTGCACTTGTATGAGAAAATATGAAAATTCGTTTAGGTGATTAATTCATACAACTGTTGTACATAGTTTATTATAAAATCAGCACAATTTATAAATTTGAAAAATGTAAGGGTAGTGGCTGCAAGGCAGCGTGTATAAATATAATATATACCTAAGCCTTTGTTTCTTGATCCACAAGAAACCTTTGGGAATGCCAGAAACAGAGGAGATGAGACCTGTCTCAATTGTCCTCGGTGAAAACCTTGAAGATGAAATCACGGAAACGTCTCGAGTACAGCCTTGGATCAACGGCTGAGATGGAAGTAGGATCGTACTGAATGCTCTTGTAAGCATGTTCAAGTTTCTTGCTGATGTCGTAATCCTGAAGAATGTCTATGATACCAAAGATCATGACAACCTCGTAATACTCTCCTGTTGGTTCCCCAACTAGCTGGAACTCGCAGTCGCTTCTTCTCATTGTCCTCTCTGCTCGAGCCGGCATGTTTCCTCCAAGTCTGATACTAGCCCACCTACATCAATTAACCCATTTCTTAGACTTGAAAATAGAGAAAAATTCTTGTTTCTAAGTATTGAGTTTTAACCTTTATTGTGTGTTTTACTAACCTTGTGGGATCAGACAGAAGCTGATCCACGTCTGCTCTGGAGAGACGAGGTGCTGTTTCATCTTCAAATTCACCAATAGGCGTGCGTGCTCCAGAAGGAATCAGCTCTCCAGCCACTGATGCTTCTCTGAAATGAATCCCAACAAGAAGACTGTAGTCCATGATTCTTTCCTGTTCTAGAAACTCACAGTCTTTATCAACTTGCCTGAAAATAAAAACAACAATGGTCATAATAAGGAAACTGGTCAACAGAAAGAAATGTGTTGATGTTCTTCAAACCTGGTGAATTCTTGGAACCAAGCTTTCTGTAGTCTGAATATAAAATTCAGATCAAGATCTTTCAAGATTGTGTTTGAGTTGATTTGAGATTCAGGTTTATCAGTTGTACGACCAAGAGAAGATCCTTTCAGATCAAAGCGTCTGTGGATTGAGTACTCAGAGCAGAATAGGTTTCCCATAATAACAAACCTCACCTTCTTTTGAATTGTTCCTGTCAATTTCACACAGTGGAGACCGTAGAATTTAATAACCAAAGTGTTCTCAAATGCTCTAACATGGTTGTAATATGCTGCAAGCATTCTAAGAAACACCTGCATCATATAATTCCATAAAAGCAGTTAGTTTGTAGTAGCCACATGCACATTTCTTTATTTGGTAACTTCTAGAAGAAGCAAACTCACTTTAGTTTCTGCCTTCTTCATTGTCTTTATCATATAACGATCATCGTTTGTTAAGTAGAAAAACATTCCACTTTTACCAGGTGATGATAGCTCCCTAAGTGCATCATTACCGCATAACGATAACATGTAATCAGCTGGATCTACCTTGAATAGCTTCCTCAAGCTCCTGAACATAGATGAATTAGCATAAACATAGTGTAAGAATATCTAGAGCCTAGTGTTGTGTTGTGGTTTCTCACCTGAAAACTAATGGGCAATAGTCTTTCCATTTGAACTCAGTAGATTGATGAGGAGGTGTGTATTTGGTTCCTTCTGGTGGAAACCTTGTCCACACCTTCTCCTTTGGATCAAAAGCTGAATGTTTAAGATCAAGAGACACAACTGGAGCTTGTTTCCCAACAGCATGTCTGCTTAATCAAAACCATGAAACATCAAGAAAGATCCAAGTGTTATATCTGGTGAAGTGAGATACTTACCTGATTCCAAGCTGTAGATTAAGCATAAGGTCGTAATTTCGATGGCCTTTTGATATTGTCTCACCTTGCTTCTTCCCTGCCCTTGGCAGCCTCATAGGCACAGGGCTAGGTTTCAAGCTTTGAATGAAGTCTCCAGCCTCAAGTCTCATTATTTCCGCATCCAAGTCTCTCCTTGTGGTGGAATCAATATCAGCAGCGCCTTCACCGCTTTCACTTCCCCACATATTCATTTTCTCAAACGCTCTATCTACACCAACACTTACCCTACCATCCACAGAAGTCCTCCTTGGTCTCTCTACACGCTTGGAAGAGTTCCATACAGAGAGCTTCTTCTGTGAAGGCAACACAGGAACCCTCTCACCACTGCATATGTTGTATTCACTCAGGTTATTAAACACATCTTTAGGATCCCACTCAAGGCTCCCTTCGTTCTCTGATGGATAATAAGTACCGTTCATTTCTTCAGGGTCTTTAGACCAATGACCAACGTAGATACTCCCATCATCCCATTTGAAAGTCCCGTTTCCACTAGGGAAACCATCGTCCCAAAACCCTTCGTATCTACTACCATCCGACCAAACAAAAGTACCTCTGCCAGAAATAGTACCGTTCTTCCATTCACCAATGTAATAACTCTCATCTCTCCAACGATACTTACCTTGAGCTTCTTGCAAACCCCTCCTCCATTCACCATCATACACATCTCCGTTTGCAAAACTCTTGATCCCATGTCCATGTTTTAGGTTCATCACCCACTGACCTCTATAAGTATCTCCACTAGGACCTGTGTAAGTCCCAGTCCCATCCATGTATCCATTTTTGAATTCACCTTCATATGTTGCACCAGAAGGCCAACCAAACTTCCCTTTCCCCATAGTCTTGCCATTGTACCATTCACCAATGTACGTGCAACCATCTGTCCATAGATACTTACCGTGCCCGTGGGGAAAACTATCATACCATTGACCTGTGTAGTAGTCTCCATTAGGTAGTACTTTCTCTGCATGGTACATTTCACCTATGCTGCTCTCATCATCATGCTCATTGGTTGATGTACTTTCATCATCTGTTTGTGGAGCTACAGATACTGTCCCAAAAATGTTGTTTGCTCGCTTCTTGGCTTGTTGGGTCTTTTTCATTGTCACCTCCCAAGCTTTTAGAACACAGTTTTGTTCCTTGCTCATTTTCTTTTTCTTTTCTAGAGACATGTATATATCCTAGAAACAAACCCTAAGAAAACATTTTTGTTCTTGTCTAAACAACAAAACCTATAGATGTACACAAACACAAGAAAATTTGTCCGAAAAAAGAGACAAACCGTAAACCTAAAACGCACAATTTAATAAAAAGCAGCACAAGATTCAATCTAACTTAAACTCTGGGACTTCGTGTCTCCATTGTCATTGAATCATATGAAGAAGAGTTTAGTTTGTCTGAACGATCATCCAAACCTAACAAAGAATCAGAGAGAGAAAAGAAAACTAATTAATGGCCAAAAGAGTTAAGGGATCAAAGCATCTCTCTTTCTCCGACATTTCATCTTTTCTTGTCAAAGAAGTAACCGTTCATCTCCTCAAACCACTGAATGCCTTCAAATTTTGAGAAACAGTCAAACCCCGTTTATTTTTATTCTTAGCATTTCCGAGTTTTTCTCTCACAAACAGACATATTTTCTTAAAAATAATTTGAAGAAATAACTACTCAGTTTAACGTAAACTGATTATGTGTATTCGAAACCCACTTTACTCTAACTGAAAATATGTATTTGATCATCATTTCAAATTTAGTCCAAATCCATAACACTGATTTTTTCTTTTAATCTAGTTGAATCCAGGTGAATCGCAAGCTTGCGGATTGACTTCTTTTCCAGAGCATAAAAATGAATCTTAAAGCATAGATTCACATCCGCGTTACGTGAAAAAAAAATAATGTGACTTAATTTCGTATAATTGAAGAATAGAACCTGAAACGTGTTAACGTCCTAGACGGTCCAGTGCCACTTAACCACAGGCTCATAACAGTAATCTAGGTAACATAAAATGGTCTTATAGTTATAAGTAAAAACTCTGTATATTTTGTCTATATCCTATATCATGTTTTGTTAAAGATTCAATATAAGATTTATCTACCATACTTGAAAGTTTAAGAAATCGCTATCTTTAATATCAAAATTAAAAATCTTGTAGATATTTCTCCTTTATTGTTATATTGTAGATAAAGTTATATACATTCTAACATGAGATTCTTTCAAAAATGATCTAAAATTTGTTGTCAAGCACAAATTAACCTTTTTGTTTTTTTCTTTTCACAACCAGTTAACAAAAATGTCATTATTTATTACTTTATATTTTTGAAATATGTTCACTTTACTCACTTCTTTTTTGTCATCACTTATTTACCAAAATATCATTGTATTTAATATCACCAACAACCATTTACAACCAAAATCAAGCTATAAATGAATTAGAAATCAATTTATACATTTTATTATCTTCTTTTTTACACACACAGATCAATTATCTTAATGGTTCTTTATCATTTCATCCTAAAAAATCAAAATAAAAATATTTTCATTGAAGTTACTCAAATTCGACACTTGAAAAGTTAGAATGGAAAAATTTCCAAAAATTCTCGAATGAGAATCAAATTTTTTCTTTCATTTTAGTTTGATTAGAATGAACTTTAGCTTGCTCTGACTGGTCACATGTTGAATCATAGTTGAATTATAATAAAATTATATTTCGATTTAAGTTGCAGTAAAAACAATCCGGTAGAAACAGTAGATTTATGTAATAGGTTTGCTATAAAGATATTAATGTTGCATATGTGTGTCTTAAATCTCTATGCAACGGTAAAGGTACAGTTGTAATAGGTTTGCTATAAAGATATTAATGTTCCTTTTATATACATTAAGTTTTGCAAAATAATATATATATAAATCTGTTTCGAATACATTTAGGTATCTGAAATACTTCGGTTTGGATATTTAATCAATTTTGATTCGAGTTTTGTACTTTTTTGGGTCAGGAGGTTCGATTTTTTAGATTTGGATTTTTTGCTTAACTCTAATATTGACATGAAAAACACACATATTTTATAAAAATATACACCCGCACGGGCGTAAGGGTCAAAATCTAGTGGACTCTTATAGATCAATACTGATGACTCTAGGAGTGAATTTCACGAAACCATTTTCATTTTAATGTGATAATATGGTGGTAGTTCATATTGTCAAGAATCATGTTTTCTCATGAGTGTACCATGCACATTGAGAATGACTGTCATTTCATTCGGGATGAGTACATACGAGGTGTTATCGAGCCATTATATGTTCGGTCTTATGGGCAGTTAGCTATCTATGAAGGCTCTTGGAAGTAAATAGTTTGACTGGTTCATTGGAAAATTGGGCGTTAGTGATCTACATGCTCCAATTTGAGGAAGGATATTACGAAATATATGCACCTATATATAGTGTCTTCTTAATATCTTAGTATATATTTTGTAGATATATAAGGCATGTGAATCTCAATAACTTGGCATGTAAGCATTGGTGATTAGATCGACTCTAACAAGTATATATTTGGCCCTCAATGACCATCTATCAATATACAGAAAACCATTCATATTAGTTAAGGTTTTATCGGATCTATAAAGGTTTCAAAGGCATGATTGTTCTCACCTTGTTCATTTGTCAGCTGTTCGTCATAAGTATTCAAGGAACAGTCACCTTCATCTTTAGAGACAAACTCAACCAGCACAATCTCATGGTTTTGCTGCATCTCTAACGTATCCTCTAGTTAGGTTCATCAAAATTGGCCAGTAACGTTTCTTAAACCAATCGAAATTGGTTTGCATCCAATCCCATTGCTTTTAGAGTTTGAGCTAGCCACCTGCTTCATCTTCGTAGAGATGAATTGTGGCTCTAATACCATTGCTAAGTTCATGATAAACTTATTTGACATGTTAAAAGAAATAAAGGAGAATTGAGAGGAATAGTTAGAAAGGAGAAGAAGATAGAGAGGAGAGAAATTGTGGAAAATGAACTCAAAGTTTTGATTATGATTTATTGGATATAGGAGTTTACTGTTTGAGCTTCAATTTTCTAGTTTATTTGAGGCCCAACAATTATCCATATAAAATTCATATAGTTTTAAAACTTATAAAAATTCAAATAAACATGAAAACTGTTTGAGTAAAAATACAAAGACATAAATCTGAGAATTTTTTAAAATTTAAAAATTCTAATTAAATTGTATTAGTTAGAATTGAAATTACTAAACTTTACAAAATATACAAATTCAGTATATAAATTTTCAGAACAAATAATACATACATAGTTTCTATAACACCCTCTTGATGAAGTATGTTTTTGGAACAATGTTAATGCATCAATAGTTACCGTGCCGTTTTACATCATCTACATATTTTTCCAGTAATAAATAGATATTTTGTGAAACTAGTGTAAGTTTAAGGGTATATTCATCAATACCTTTGACTTTCTCGCTAGCTATCGAATTCTAGTTCCTGTTTTTTTTTTGAGCAAATAAGCTCAATATACTAAAATAAGTGGGATACCATAGAATTAGGCCTGCGACTTCGGTTTTCCGAAACCGAACCGAACCGAACCGTTGGTTTTCGGTTAACCGAAGTTTTAAAAAAAAATTCCGAAATAAACCGAATAAAATTTCGGTTCGGTTCGGTTCGGTTATCGGTTTTTTTCGGTTTTCAATTTTAATTCCGAAAATAATTTTTAAATTTTCGGTTAATTTTGGTATGATTTTTTCAAAATAATCGGATATTTGTGGTTAAATTCGGTTAATTCGGTTTAATTCGGTTATTTTTGGCTAATGCGGTTATTTTCGGTTCGGTTTTTCGGTTATTTTCGGTTTATTTCGGTTTATTTTCGGTTTTTACAATTTTTATTTTTTTAAAAAAAATTGAAAACCGAACCGAACCAAACCGCTAACCGAATTAATTTTCAAACCCATACCGAATTGAACCGAATTGAAAACCGACCCGAACCGAAAACCGAAAAAAACCGGTTCGGTCCGGTTCGGTCCATTCGGTTCGGACAAAAATCGCAGGCCTACATAGAATGGAGGGAAAATAACTAAGATGGGGGAAGAAAATTGGGAGGAGGGGAGAGGGAAAATAAGGTATGTAGTGAATAAGATAGATTTTGTGTGTATGGAATGCAAATACTTTTTTTTTTTTTAAAGTGGAAACAAAATCTGAGCAGAAAGTGGAATACTGAGCAAAACCCTCACTCAAAACGCCGCCGTTTATATCGCTTCCTCCGGCCAATCTAATCGTCGTCTGACCTCACCTCAATCCATCGTCTCCGTCTGTAAATTTAGGGGAAAAAAATAAGAAGACTCTCAAGTGTTCATTGTCATCATGTACGTGAAAGAAGGATGCTCGTTGCTCTTGAAAGTTCAAAAACCAATCATCCCCTTTCTCCTCAACACAAATCTCAACCTCCCCCAATCTCCAAACCCAGCAACAGCAACCGAGATCAAAGAATCATACGTCGTAAAGCGGCTAAGACAAGAGCCATGCGTCCCCTTAGCTCTGCACTTCTTCAAATCCATCACCAACTCAAACCTCTTCAAGCACACGCCTCTGACATTCGAGGTCATGATCAGGAAGCTAGCAGCGGACGGTCAGGTCGACAGCGTTCAGTACCTTCTCCAGCAGATGAAGCTCCAAGGCTTCCACTGTTCCGAAGATCTGTTCGTCAACGTCATCAGCGTGTACCGACAAGTGGGTTTGTCTGAACGAGCCGTGGAGATGTTTTACAGGATTAAGGAGTTTGGGTGTGATCCTTCCGTTAAGATATATAACCATGTTTTGGATACTTTGCTCGGTGAGAATAGGATTCAGATGATTTATAAAGTTTATAGAGACATGAAGAAGAGAGATGGGTTTGAGCCTAATGTGTTTACTTATAATGTTCTTCTCAAGGCTTTGTGTAAGAACAATAAGGTGGAAGGTGCTCAGAAGCTGCTTGTGGAGATGTCGAACAAAGGCTGTTCTCCTGATGCTGTGAGCTACACTACTGTGATCTCGTCCATGTGTGAGCTCGGTTTGGTGAAGGAAGGTAAGGAGCTCGCGGCGAGATTTGAACCCGTTGTGAGCGTCTATAACGCTTTGATTAATGGCTTATGCAAAGACGGTGATTACGAAGGAGCGTTTGAGTTGATGAGAGAGATGGTGGAGAAGAAGGGTGTATCTCCTAATGTTATCTCATACTCAACGATCATCAACGCGCTTTGCAGTGTTGGAGAAACCGAGCTCTCTTTCTCGCTTCTGGGGCAGATGCTGAAACGAGGGTGTCATCCGAATGTTCATACGTTGAGTTCTCTGGTGAAGGGTTGTTTTGTAAGAGGTAGGAGCAGCGCTGATGCTCTAGACTTGTGGAGTTCGATGATCAGAGGGTTTGAGTTGCAACCGAACGTTGTAGCGTTTAATACTTTGGTGCAAGGACTCTGTTCCCACGGCGATATGGAGAAGGCTCTGTCTGTGTTTTCACGCATGGAAGAAACCGGATGTTCTCCGAACATCAGAACTTACGGCTCTCTCATCAACGGGTTTGCCAAAAGAGGTAGCCTCGAGGGGGCTGTTGATACGTGGAACAAGATGCTGACCAGTGGATGCTCCCCAAACGCTGTGGTGTATACAAGCATGGTGGAAGCTCTTTGTAGGCACTCCAAGTTGAGAGAAGCTGAGTCTCTTATAGAGATTATGTGCAAAGAAAACTGTGGTCCTCCTTCTGTGGCGACGTTCAACGCGTTTATCAAAGGCTTGTGCGATGCAGGGAGGCTTGACTGGGCAGAGAAAGTGTTCGTACAAATGGAGCAGCAATACAAGTGTCCTCCTAATATTGTGACGTACAACGAGTTGCTAGACGGGCTCTCAAAGGGGAACCGGATAGAAGAAGCTTATGGTCTGACCAGAGAGATCGGTGTGGAGTGGAGCTCGTCTACTTACAACACGCTTTTACATGGGTCATGCAGTGCAGGTCTCCCCTGGATAGCTCTGCAGCTAGCAGGGAGAATGGTGGTTGATGGTAAATCTCCGGATGAGATAACGAGGAATATGATAATACTAGCATATTGCCAACTAGGGAAAGCTGAGAGGGCAGTTCAGATGTTGGATCAAGTTTCGTTTGGAGGAAGAAAGTGGCGGCCGGATGTGATCTCATACACAAACGTGATATGGGGTCTATGCAGCTCTAGTTTTAGGGAAGATGCGGTGATTATTCTTGAGAGGATGATAAGTGAAGGGGTTGTCCCAAGTGTTGCTACGTGGAATGTATTGGTTCGTTGTTTTATCACTGATGACAACTTGTGCTCATGATCAGTTTACCATATGACGAGTCAAAACTTATTCAATTTAGTTGGGAAGAAGCCATTTGCTTCTTTGTATGAGAGTTAGAAGCATCAACTCTTGTTGGTGGATATATGGAAATCTTGTGACCACATGGAACCTTAGCTTTTCGGTCTTCACTGGACTCTCCAAGAAATCTCAAGAAAATATTTTGGATTCTTGCAAGAAAAATGAGACGGCTGGTTTTGGTATGTGACAACATTTTGCTGAGAGGTTGGGCTAAGCAAATATGATGGTCAGCACTTTTTTTGATGTTTCAGTACGTCAAGAAGCTGCTTGAAAAACTGTTTCCTAAGGAGGAGCTAGCTTTAGATTCTCTGGCCAACGTTTTGAGTTTATATTCAATTGTGTATGATATATATAGTTCGTTGATGGGTAAAGAAACTATATTGGTCTGATATTGAAACCCTTGATGAAAATTAGAGACAAAGGTTTCGGTTGAAGTTTACTAGAGCTTTAAGGTCTTACATGAGATTATAATTTTTTTTAACTTGATTATGTGCCAAAATTAGACATGGGGCAAAGCTAGTTCTATCTCACATTTACCTATTAACTCAATAGAAGACCCGAAACAGGATAACAAAAGAATCAATCCTAACCTGCTCAAGAGATTACACGGAAAACTCTCCTCTCTATGGTGTTCTTGAACTCCTTCATATGATGGGCTTTGCTTTTGAATCTCTCGTCTTCCACTGAACCTGTTTCGTGCTTTAGTGTATGGAGAAAAATTGATTTTATGTATAACCAAATTCTTTAGTCAGCTGGTGTAATGCAAAGCTGACTATGTCCTGGACTGTGCTCCAGCGGGTACATGGTCGTGCTTCTCACAAATTTTTGATGCTCTCTCACAGCTTTTCTCGAGCGTGAGACCATAGCACGCTCGTTTTTGCTTCTCTTCTTTACTATCGAGCACGAAGCTAATGGGTCTGCAGATCCTGCTCCAACTCTCCTGCACGTTAATGAGGTTTTATATAGAGATGAATCAAAGATTATGTGAACAGAAAAATAGAAAGAAGATGTAGTCGTTTACCTTAAGAGCTTCTCTGCTGCAGTTCTTGCAGATCTAATTGTATTGCGGCTTGGAACCCATTTCACCACACGGTTTGGATCAGCTCTCATTGGAGAGTGTATTTTAATGAGCTACAAACAAAAATAGAGAGAACCAAGTCAAAACTGAAAAAGCTTGAAGAAGGGATCTCTGAATCTGATAGTAGGTCAATGCACATCTAGTAAACGAAGTAAGTGACTATTTGACATCTGCCACAGATAAAATGTAACAGCTTGTTGTATTGGATAACTGGATAATGAAGAGAAACCTAGAGACTTACACCCAAGCATTCCATCATCTGGTAGTAAGCTCTACCATGCAAAGGAGTATGCCCTTGTCGCGATTCTGAAAAATATCTAGTCCTGAAAGTATATATATCACAAAACATAAACATGTTCAGTGTGTATGTAGACAGACATCTATGAGTAAAATAAGTGTAGGTAGACTTCATACCATTCTTTATAACCTGGATCAACAGTGAAACCATACATATCTACTGAATCACAAGTCGAGAGAGCAAATTCAAGAGCCTTGAGCCCAGTTCCCTTGGCGGCCGAGCCAAATGAAGCACCAAGCATTAAGTAGACAGGATTGTCTATTGGAACTTCCTGAAGAGAAGGAAGAATCCTCAAATAAGTGAGGAACTGATTTCAGATATTCAAAAACCAAAAGAGATAAATAAGTGGAGATGCACAGACCCGTATCATTTTGTTCATGATATCATGTATTGTTGTTTTTATTAGTAGCACCTCTTGCTTCTTTTCTGCATAGTTTCAAAGAGAATTGAGTATCTATTTGCAATGCGACAAACAAAAAAAGAGAGTAAAAATAGAGAAACCCCAACCACGAAGGAGTAAAGAACAAGAGAAGAGTTATACGGTACCATCCAACTCCACGACTTTGTCAAGAGCTTTTGCTGACCCTCGATTAAGAAGACGGAATGTACTTTTCTCTCCAACATATTCCTTGTAGTTCTGCAAATGAATTGGAGACTAGATCAAAACTAAAGCCAAGAGAGGGAACAAAAGAAAGTGGAAGTTAGATAAAAAAGAAGTCACTCATAACTTTTTACCTGAATTGGAGCACCATTTTCTCTAAGAACCGAATCGTAAGTATCTATCTCCTTTCCGAACTTTGTTTTCAAAAGATCACCAGAGTTACCAATAACAGCACATCGCCCAAACTGCCGGGGAAAATATGGCGGTGTTTCAGGAAGCACTAACGAAAGCTTCTCGATGCATAAAGACTTATTCTGACAACGATTACTGCACCAGAGTGCTGAGTTTCATTAACACCAAAAAAGAAGAAAATAGCGCAGCATTCTACACTACTTTTTGAGCCCATCAGTGGATAGCAATAATAGTAATAACCAATCAATATGCACTTCGTTCCTGGTCTAGATGTGAGTAGACACGTACAGTAGAATTCCTTTATTGATTCTGCGCCATGCATAATCCTCCCATCCATTTGGTAAGGCATCAATGTATTCCTTGGTGAGTATCGTAGAGCTATTCCTGACCTGCTCAGCCCAACTCCCACTTATTAACCCATCACAAAAGTTAAAGAAGTGCAGCAGCAAAATACACACTTGTTCCCATGTAGCAACAGCTTGGCACAAGTCAAACTCATATGATAGTCCTTCAAGCTCTCCAGACTTGGGATCTTTCTAATGATTGGACATAGCACCAGTACAAACATTCAGCTTCAATTTAGAAAGCCAATTAACCAATCAGAATGAGAGAGGAGATCTATCATTTTACCCATTTGGGAATAGTATCCTTGGGGAAGTTGATTGATACTTTGCAGTAATCTCTACCGGTAGCAGCTTCTAGTCCCAACCCATTTGCACTCTACACAAACTCTTTTTTTTAGTCAGTCACACATATGCATCGAAACTAATTAAAAAAAAATATCCATATTCACAAGTAAGATTTGATCTCTCGAGTGACTAATGTTCACTGAAAAATCGGATTTTTTAACTTACAACGCACTTCTGGAATCCGCTCTGCAGGGACTGCAACGCCTCTAAATCTTCATTGCTAAGACCATTTGATTCGTCTGAACCATCTTCTTTAATCAATTATCATCGCCACACTACAAGTTGGAGCAACGATGGAGTGTATATATATATACTTACAGAGATTTGAGACGCCGATAATGTAGATGAGAACTGCAGAGATTCCAGTTGTTAATGCTAATAGGAATATCATTTGCAACAGCTTCATCGTTTCCCTCTGCCTTCGAATTTTTTCTTCTTTTTTTTTTTTTGGAGACGGCGATATCTTCCAAATATTTACGCCAAAGTTCCGATCTGCGGTGAAAAGACAGCGTGAAGTCTCTGTTCGACGGTCAACAGTTGTTTTAATCAAACAAAATTGCTGCCTTGTTTTTTCCAAAACGACAGGATAGTTGGTAGATATTCTAAACGACGCCGTTATTCGCAGAATAAATTGAGACAACATTATAAAACATTCCATCAATGTCATGTGTCAGAAGAATGACTCTTACACTTCTTAAAAATATAGGTTACTTCATCACTAAATGTATACTATATCTATTAATCTATACTATTAAAAGTACAGTTTTGAGGCACCAGGGAGCGTCCACATCAGCGTAAACTTATTCTCCCGGAAGATGACACGTGGCATTATATATTTCTAAATTAATATTTACTATATAAAATAGAAATACTACATTAAAAATTTATATAAAAATATATAGTTTTACATTTTTATTAATTTAAATATATTTTTATGGAAATATCCTATAAACAAACGTCGCTATAAACCCTAATATCTTAGGAACATCCACCTTACACGATCAAAGAAGGGTTCAAAGAAAACTCCAGAGAAAAAAAAAACAATGGCTCCACCATCAACCATTGATTCTGTGATTGCTTAGCAACTTTTGAATTAACAACTTTATTGTATTTCTTTTCTTCAGGAACTGGTGAAGCTCACTGGCGCAAAAACACGAGAACAAGATAAACATTCTTAATGACGTTAACGGCATATAAAACTGGAAACTCAGGCCTCCACGGTATTTGAATCACTAGATTCATTTATTTGTGTATCTTCTAATGCTTTGGGTTTTCTGTCAATTTTATGATGTTCATATAACATCTTCAACATATATGTCTTCCTCATCGTCATTTATTTTACCCATAATTGTTTCTCATGCTAAAGCTAACTAATTTCTGCAATATAAACTGTCCTTTTGATAGATTCCTTGAATGATATTGTGCATGGGCTGAGAAAATTTCAAAGCTTTTAATGTATTGTTGGCAGGCTTGATGACAAGAAACATAGAAAGGAATTCATAATAGAAAGAAACCTGTCTTTGGAGGAGAAAGTGCAGTGTCAGCATTGGATGTTTTAATGCGCTTTCAATCAAATCTATACTATTAAAAGTACAGTTTTGAGGCACCAGGGAACGTCCACATCAGCGTAAACTCATTCTCCCGGAAGATGACACGTGGCATTATATATTTCTAAATTAATATTTACTATATAAAAGCATTATATATTTCTAAATTAATATTTACTATATAAAATAGAAATACTACATTAAAAATTTATATAAAAATATATAGTTTTACATTTTTATTAATTTAAATATATTTTTATGGAAATATCCTAAAAACAAACGTCGCTATAAACCCTAATATCTTAGGAACATCCACCTTACACGATCAAAGAAGGGTTCAAAGAAAACTCCAGAGAAAAAAAAAACAATGGCTCCACCATCAACCATTGATTCTGTGATTGCTTAGCAACTTTTGAATTAACAACTTTATTGTATTTCTTTTCTTCAGGAACTGGTGAAGCTCACTGGCGCAAAAACACGAGAACAAGATAAGCATTCTTAATGACGTTAACGGCATATAAAACTAGAAACTCAGGCCTCCACGGTATTTGAATCACTAGATTCATTTATTTGTGTATCTTCTAATGCTTTGGGTTTTCTGTCAATTTTATGATGTTCATATAACATCTTCAACATATATGTCTTCCTCATCGTCATTTATTTTACCCATAATTGTTTCTCATGCTAAAGCTAACTAATTTCTGCAATACAAACTGTCCTTTTGATAGATTCCTTGAATGATATTGTGCATGGGCTGAGAAAATTTCAAAGCTTTTAATGTATTGTTGGCAGGCTTGATGACAAGAAACATAGAAAGGAATTCATAATAGAAAGAAACCTGTCTTTGGAGGAGAAAGTACAGTGTCAGCATTGGATGTTTTAATGCGCTTTCAATCAAAAGCAGAGCATGACGAGCTACTCCATAATCTTGTGAGCGAGTACTGCATGGTGAAACCTCCCAAAGATCTCAAGGTAAGGACATTACTACTCTTGATATGTGCATTTGGTTGTTTGATGTGTCAGACGTCGTCTTTTCTGATCCGGTGGTGTAGTTATTTAGTAAGTATTAAGGCGAGAAGCCACGTGATAGTGTTTCCATTTGTTTAACAATAATATTAAGATTGGTTGTCTGTAAAGGAAGAATTTTGGGTTTGTCTGGTGGTTTTTAAAGGAGAAGGGAAATAAGGGTTTTGTGGTTTTGGGTATGGAAGATAAGATTATGACGTTGGATCCAAAGAAAAGTGAAGAACGTAGCGAGCTTGAAGCTGTGTACGCCATTGCATCTCTGCTTCCTCTTCTTTGTGTGTGTGTGTGTGTATGTGTGAGAGAGCTATTAATGAGAAACAGAGAAGAAGAAATTCATCTAGGTATATGCAACATTCAACAAAATAAGGTAAACCAACTAAATATAGAAAAATCATTGTGTTTGATTGTAGTAACTACTAACCAGAGTAGCTTTACTGTGTTTTTTCCACAGAATGTTGGAAAAGCTGTACTAGGGAGCTATTCAAGGGTACTTTAATTTCTGAATCTTAACATATTTGTTTGGATTGATCATGTTCCCTACGTACACAAAAACATGAAAGGTAGTGAATAAGTTGTTATATGCTTAGTTACAAAAAAAAAAAAAAAAAAGTTGTTATATGCTTTCGACTTAACTTCTATGTTTTTTCTTCTCTTCATATCCTCATCCAGTATTTAGATCAATGTTAATGTTAAGTTTTTTGTATATCATGGGATTTTCTTTGGTTGAGCCCAGCAGCAGAAGATCCCAAGGGTTGATCAAGTGTAAGTGCAGTTGGCGGCAAAAAGAGATATGATAGTCTAACAACAGCATATGAGGTGAGATAAATTTATATTTCTTTCTTTCATTTGTGTTATATTTCTTTGTAGATATTTAGATTTTTACTGGTAAATTTTTTAACATAATTCAAATTTTACGTTAGGATATCAAATATAATTAATTTTGGATCCAAAAAATAATCCAGTACCCACTATAAATTTTTGTTCATGAGTTTATTAGATTTGTTATACAGTATGATGTAGTATTTTATTTTTTAAGAAAACTATTTTTATTAAATTATTCATTGTAAAAGTTATGTATTGTATGGTAATCAAGTTTCCGTTGATTTATATTAATTATCTTAATAGAACAGCATATAAACAAATATGCAAACATTTTGGTTTTTATATTTATACTATTATAAAGGAAGAAATTGATAGATATAGTTATATAAGAGTCAAAATAGAATAATTCATCTATTAAATATTGTCTCACATTGACTTTAAAAGTTAAGATGGTTTATAATAAAAGGGTTAAGTACATCCTTTTTAAAAATCAAGAATATTTTATAATACAAAATTCTAGAGTATTGGTGATTTGATAAATATTATTGTTTTGATTGCCACTTCCAAAGATCAACTATTACACAGTCTTAGCAAAACAAAAAAAATTATAGTACCTAAAGTTAAAAAATACTTTTATGTGAAGATTAATACAATTTTCATGCATATATTTAAAATTTACTTACTATTGCATTTCTCTTAATATTATTTAAAAATATATAAATTACGGATTTTAAATTATTTTAAAAATCCAGCTCGTAGCTATTTTATTTCAAATCTTAACTATATAACTATTCTTTTAGACGTTGTATTATTAGTTGTATGTTTGTGTGAATACAAGAGTACTTTTTATTTATGGTTTAAGTAATAGAAAATTTTCATAATTTTAAGTTAAAATTATTGTATTTAATGTTGATTTGAGCATATTTACGATGTTTTAATTTTTGTTGTTGTTCTTATGCTTAACCTAAGTGATATTGGTGTGCTTAACTATTTATTATCTTTTTCTAGAAATAGAAAATAATGGTACAAGGAGTAACATATATTTAATTCAGTTAAGATTAATAAGATATTTTCATAATAACTTACATATGTAAGATATATAAATATTTTGGATAACAACTAAGGTTTAACAAATTATTTACTAATTTCACATTTTATCACCATCCCATACATATTTTAGATTGTAAATAGAATAAACTCACAATAAAATTTCACTCATATTTAATTCAATTTCCCAATTATAATTTTATAACATAGGTTAACTATATGTTTTAAAAACATATAAATATACATATTTAAATAAAAATATATACAATGATATTTGTATAAGCCCGGGCGTAGCCCGGCCAAGATCTCTAGTCTAAAGAAAAAGGGACTATCTTCTCCTCATGCCAACAAAATAAATAGTGTCATAAAAATCTGACAGGTGTCTATTTTTTAAAAACACAGCGTCTTTAAAAAATAACTAGATTTTGACCTGCATGCTTGTGCGGATATATATTTCAAAAATATATTGCTATTTATTTTTCAAATCAATATCAAAGCTGGATAAAAAAATTCAAATATGAAGAAACCGAACCGATCACGATCCGAAATACTAATACCAAACCTAAACCAAAACGGATTAAATATTTTCAAGTATTCAAAATTTTGATATTTATACAACCGAAACCACAACCAATTCGAACCGAAGTATTTTGGATATCAAAATGTATCCGAAAAAGATTTATATACTTATATATATTAGTTACTTTTAGTTTTAATGTATATAAAAACATCCAGAATATATATGATACTTTTAAGTTGGTTTAAATACTTAAAAATACATAAAAATAGTCCAATATAAATATCTAACATAGTGAAAGTACACACAAAACACCAAAAATATTTAAAATAATTATTGATTTTTGATCCAAAATTTAAACTAAACCAATTTATATGTTAGTTTAGGTATTCTGACATATGTTATTTACATTTATATACAATTTATTATTTTATTTATAGATTTTAAGAAATTCAAAATATATAATGAATTTTAAAAAACAATTTAAATGGGTTACGAATCCGAACTGAACCCGCGAAGATCCGAATATAATTCGAACTGAAATTTAGAAATATCTGAATGGGGCTAAAATCTTTGACCCCGGAAACCCAAAACCCAAGCAGATCTGAAACGAATCCGAGCGGATACCTGAACGTCCAGCCCTAGTCATAATTCGAACTGATATTTAGAAATATATGAATGAGGCTGAAATCTTTGACTCCGAAAATCCGAAACCCAAACAGATTCGAAACGAACTAGAATGGATACCTGAACGCCCAGCCCTAGTCACTATTGTATCATATATATGTCATCATGTAATTAATTGTATTGGTCCATCATATAAATAATCATATAATTAATAGTATTTTATTTGTGCAGTCTTATATCTTTTAACTACCACAATTTTGATATATATGGGAATGTTTCCTAGTTTAATATTTTATCATGAATTTTTCTTGGGTGAATTACCAACTAATCATAGTTTGCCAATTAATGTACAGCTTTTTAAAAGATAATAAATAAAATAATAATAATTTGTGTTAAGTTTTTAAAATAAATGAAAAATATTAGTAGCTGCCAAAAGATGAATTTTTTAACAATTTTAAAACCGTCACAAAAAAGAGTAAATCATAAACATTAAACAATATACTCTAAACCCTTGGACAAAACTTAAACCGTTGGGTAAAAATCTAAACACTAAACCCTAAATTCTTGGATATACCCTAAACCCTTGGGTAAATCCTAAACACTAAACTGTAAATCATTAGGTATACCCAAAACACTAAATATCTCTCTCTCTCTCTCTCTCTCTCTCTCTCTCTCTCTCTCTCTCTCTCTCTCTCTCTCTCTCTCTCTCTCTCTCTCTCTCTCTCTCTCTCTCCCTCATCGTAAACCTTTTTTAAAAAAAATAAAAATGTAAACATTCTTTTAATTCACCGATTATCTTTTAACTACCACAATTTTGATTTATATAGGAATGTTTTCTAGTTTAATATTTTATCATGAATTTTTCTTGGGTGAATTACCAACTAATCATAGTTTGCCAAATAATGTACAACTTTTTTAAAAGATAATAAATAAAATAATAATAATTTGTGTTAACTTTTAAAAATAAATAAAAAATATTAGTAGCTGCCAAAAGATGAATTTTTTTAACAATTTTAAAATAGTCACAAAAGAGTAAATCATAAACACTAAACACTATATCCTAAACCCTTGGACAAAGCTTAAACCCTTGGGTAAAAATCCAAACACTAAACTCTAAATTCTTGGATATACCCTAAACCCTTGGATAAATCCTAAACACTAAACTGTAAACCCTTGGGTATACCCAAAAAACGGTGTATTCAATCGAGAGTTTGAGGTGATTTGTATTAAAATGACAAATCCACTATTATTCAAACATGAATTTTAAAAACTCATTTAAAATCCACTGTTATTGAACTTGACATTTTGTAAAGTACTCTGAAATCCACTGTTATTGAAAATATTTTAAGTTGTGGAGTTTTAAAGTTTTGAGGTGATTTTAGGGTGTTTGGGTGGAGTTTCTTAGTTAAAAAAATTAAAACTCAAATCCCATGGTTTTAGGTGATATTCTAGAGTAGTTTAACAAAAATCACCTAAATCTCTGCAACTTATTAAAATCATCTAAAACTCCATTAAAAATCAAATCACATCAAATGTTAAATTGAATACACCCCCCTAAATCTCTCTCTCTCTCTCTCTCTCTCTCTCTCTCTCTCTCTCTCTCTCTCTCTCTCTCTCTCTCTCTCTCTCTCTCTCTCTCTCTCTCTCTCTCTCTCTCTCTCTCTCTCTCTCTCTCTCTCTCTCTCTCTATCTTCCCTTCATAGTAAACCTTTTTTTTTGAAAAGAATAAAAATGTAAACATTCTTTTAATTCACCGATTATCTTTTAACTACCACAATTTTGATTTATATGAGAATGTTTTCTAGTTTAATATTTTATCATGAATTTTTCTTGGGTGAATTACCAACTAATCATAGTTTGCCAATTAATGTACAACTTTTTTTAAAGATAATAAATAAAATAATAAAAATTTGTGTTAAGTTTTTAAAATAAATGAAAAATATTAGTAGCAGCCAAAAGATGATTTTTTTTAACAATTTTAAAACCGTCACAAAAGAGCAAATCATAAACATTAAACAATATACCCTAAACCATTGGACAAAGCTTAAACCGTTGGGTAAAAATCCAAACACTAAACCCTAAATTCTTGGATATACCCTAAACCCTTTGATATCTTGCATATTTACATGATTTTAGCCATTCATTCTTGTATATTTTGAGCATATAGATTAGGTATTAGGCATCTTTAGGTTCATATTGCATTCTTATATCTTTATTAGGTGTTGGAGCATCCTATAGAGTGATTTAAGATGTTTGGAAGCTTTGTGATCCAAAAAGAAGTGAAGAATGAAGCTTGGCCAATCCAAGACAAGCATGTTGGTCGAACTGACCGGGGAGAACTGAGCGGGGACTGTCACCCGCGCGGCCTGAATCCAGTTCAAGAGAAGCGACCTGACCGGGGAGGAACCACCGGGGAACTCCACCCGCGCGGCCTGCATGTGAAGAACTGACCGGGGAGAACTGACAGGGGAGCTGTACCCGCGCGGGAATGACCAGGATGAGAAGATCCGAAGTGCGCGGGTAGAGACGCGCGGGGAGGATCGGTTCGGTCTACCCAGGCCGTTTTTCTTAAGTCTTTGGTCGAGAATTAAGTGTCCCAAGGCCATTTTAGTCATTTTATCTTGATGTTTTAGGCTTTCTAAACCTAAGTATAAATACTCTTGTTATCCCAAATTTGGGAATCAACTTTTTTTCTCTCAAAAACACATTTGTAAACCTTGAAGAAAGCTTGGATCTTTGATCCTTTTTCATCTTATTTTCTTTGTGTTTGTTGGATTATCTTGTTCACTAATCATGTTTAACCTTGAATCATATTTGGTTTTCGGGTTAATCATGTCTATTAGTGAGTAGATCTATCTAGGATTCATGGGCTAGGGTGATTAAGGGTGATTAGTGAAGATCTAGAGTGTTTAGTGTTAAATCTACTTCTTTCCTTGCTTGTTGAGCGTTCTCAATGCTATTTTAGTCTTGATCATACTAAAATAGATCCTTAGGCATTTCATGCCCGGAAGGTGTATGATGAAATGCATGAACCAACTCTTCATTGCTTTTAGCTTACTTTACCAAAGGAATTTGTTGTTAAAGGAGTTAGGATTGTTATTAGACTTGTTCTCCATGATTGCTTTAGTAACATTCAACCAAAGGGATTTGATACTTGAGTTACTTTAGCAAATGAACATTCATCTAGGGATAGAGTTTGTTTAGCATTGTGTCTAGAAATAAGGAAAGTGCTTGATTGATAGCTTGTCACCTTTAGATTGGATCAACATCACCCAAGATCAAATGCCTAGCCCCATGAATCCACTTGCTTCATAATAAGAAAGAAAGTTCACTCTTTTATTGCATTTCTAGTCTAGTTTTAGTTCACTTCACTTCACTCAACTGGTTGCACTTAGATTAAGCATAGACTTGCATTCCCTTTGCATTAGAATCACTTAGGATTGGTTCGACAATCTTTTATACTACAACATTTGATTAGGACCCTTGAAAAGTCCTAACATCACCCTTCGGTAAATCCTAAACACTAAACTGTAAATCCTTGGGTATACCCAAAACACTAATCTCTCTCTCTCTCTCTCCCCCTCATCGTAAACCTTTTTTTTAAATATAAAAATGTAAACATTCTTTTAATTCACCGATTTTTTTTAACTACCACAATTTTTATTTATATAGGAATGTTTTCTAGTTTAATATTTTATCATGAATTTTTCTTGGGTGAATTACCAACTAATCATAGTTTGCCAAATAATGTACAACTTTTTTAAAAGATAATAAATAAAATAATAATAATTTGTGTTAACTTTTAAAAATAAATAAAAAATATTAGTAGCTGCCAAAAGATGAATTTTTTTAACAATTTTAAAATCGTCACGAAAGAGTAAATCATAAACACTAAACACTATACCCTAAACCCTTGGACAAAACTTAAACCCTTGGACAAAACTTAAACCCTTGGGTAAAAATCCAAACACTAAGGGGGGTGTATTCAATTAAGAGTTTGAAGTGATTTGTATTAAAATGACAAATCCACTGTTATTCAAACATGAATTTTAAAAAACACTTTAAAATCCAGTGTTATTGAACTTGACATTTTATAAAACACTCTGAAATCCACTGTTATTGAACAAAATTTAAGTTAGTGATTTTAGAGTGCTTTAAGTGTTTCTAGAGTGTTTGAGAGGAGTTTTTTAGTTATAAAAATAAAAATACAAATCCCACTGTTTTAGATGAGATTTCAGAGTGTTTTAACCAAAATCACACCAAACCCTCTAATTCTCCTGCAATAATCTAAAAACACATTAAAAATCAAATCACTTCAAATTTCATATTCAATACCCTTGGATAAATCCTAAACACTAAACTGTAAACCCTTGGTATACCCAAAACACTAAATATCTCTCTCTCTCTCTCTCTCTCTCTCTCTCTCTCTCTCTCTCTCTCTCTCTCTCTCTCTCTCTCTCTCTCTCTCTCTCTCTCTCTCTCTCTCTCTCTCTCTCTCTCTCTCTCTCTCTCTCTCTCTCTCTCTCTCTCTCTCTCTCTCAAATTAGTGTTACTTTCCTATATGCAATTTGTTAATTTTTTTATTAATAACTTACCTTATTTTTATTGTGTATTACTTACGCAACTTGGTATCATATTTATTGCTTTGTTTAAATAATTTACCTTTATTTAATTTGGTTTTAATAACTTACCTTATATTAAATACAGATTACTTTGGCAAGTTGATATCATATTTACTGCAGGCCAATTTATGATAATATAATAGGTATCTTAATGTTCTAAGATCACCTTTCCTAGAAAACAAACAGGTGAATGTTGTAACATGCACCGAATTCACTGTTTGAATTTCGCATCAGAGACTCAAGTCACTCAACGCGGGTATACTATTGATAACACGTTTCAAAACTTAAACAACGTCAATGAACTTCCTTTCAAATGCATGATTGATTCAATCTCCTCCAAAGATAAACTCTCAATTTGATCTTCTGATAAACTCAAGTCTGAAAGAACAAGTAAAAAATTATATTTACCCAATCACAATTTCTAATGACGTTTTCTTTTGATAAAAACATGAGCAAACTTGGTTTATCCGTACTTTTTCTTTGGTTGCATAATATATCTTGTGATAGTTTTTCAAACGTTTTCTGGATTTGTGATACTATGTGGTAGCAATAGGACACAAAACAACTTCCGTAGATCCTTTGCTGATGCCCAATAACATGCTTCTTTAATAGTTTCAATATTTTCTTCATCATCGTCCTTCCGGATAACAGAAGAAGTTATCTTTTTCTAAAAAACGTCATTAGATTAAGCTTTGAAGAAAATAAGCAACTTAAAATGTAGACCATAAGAAAATGTAAGATATATATTTAAGATATATATATAATAGTGTTGATGTGATTGCACGACAAGTTAGTATCAAATAATATATTCATACAATTTATTACATTCTTTTTATTGCTATATAGATGTTCTGAATTTAATGCGTTAATATAAATCATTCTTACTTATTACCAATCAATCTTGTGAATTAAATATGACGAATATATATTACGTGATGTTGTAATCATCATTATTTGGTAATCATTAATGTGATAAATATGGACATATTTTTCATTCAAGGCAAATTGTGACAACTAAATAATAAACAACTAATAATATAATTGTTAAATGATGATAATAATAATTATAAAAATGACCTTATTATATATTGAGATCTAAAAACAAAAAATAATCCAATAAAAAATATAACTAAAAAGAACAATAATGAATACATTGACTAAATAATAACATGTCATTAGAACGAAAATTATATAATTTCATCTCTCCCAACAGATTACTACTAAAACATAGGCGTTATTACAATGCAATTGTTATAAAAATTGTCATGAGCACAAGAAAAGAAAAGACTAAATATGTTTTTTTAATAAATAATAATGAGTAACGTGGATAGTGACAAAAACCATTGCAACATAAGTAAGTTTTCAATAATCAAAAAAATCTCAAGTTAGATATGATAAGACAAATCCATTTTTATTATAGTAAGAATGCGGAAGTAAGACAAAGCCATAACAATAGAAAATAAATCTTTTTAAAAATCTTTGAGATCACTCCCCCTTGATTTTCTTGTGGGAATGTCTCTTGTTGAGAGAATGTTGATCCTCAAGGCTACTGTCATGATCTTCTTGGCTTTTTTTTTTAAGACAAAGGAGTTCCTAAAAATCCAGAACCAGATAAAATATCACCTGAGGACTGTAACATCAGGACCTGCAAAAGAAAGAGTTCATCTCATTAGTATGCTATTATAACTATAAAATGTAAGCAATTATAAAGTGTAATATATGTTTAGGAGGCAAAGCATGAAATATTAATTTTTCATAATAAACATTTAAATTGAATAAAGAAAGTAAATAAATCTACAATATCATAATCTGATTTGAATTAAATATTAGTCTTCTTGCGCAAATTAGATTTATTTAAAATAAAGCAACAAGATTAAAAACGACTTTGAAAATTTAGAAAGATTTAAAATTCGAATTAATGTGATATCACATTGCGCAAGAATAAATCGAGTTAATAAATGTACAATATCATAAACTGATTTGAATTAAATATTAGTCCTCTTAAACAAGTTAGATTTATTTAAAATAAGGCAACAAGATTAAAAACGACTTTGAAAATTTAGAAAGATTTAAAAGTAGTTGAATTAATGTGATACCCCATTATGCAAGAATAACAGATTCTCAATAAATATCAATAAATGTGATTAAAACTTTCGCAAGAATTATTCAAATAAATAAGGTAATTTACATTTATAATAGATTCATAAGAGATCATATTAATTGCGCAAGAAAAGAATTAATTATCGATGCATGTTCTATCAAAAATGTGCAGATATGTGAATATATATGAATTTATAAGATATACATTTTATAATATGATAAATTGTATAAAATCATATTTGAGTACAAAGTTGATAATATGTATAAAAAGTTATACTAACTTTTATAATAAAATATTGATTAAAGATTTTGTTCTTTAATGTATAAGCAAATAATTATTTGAAAAACATAGAGAAAGTAACAAAGCATGAAGCTTACATTGTAGTTTACGTATTTGGATGATATGATCATTTAAGTACATATGCATCTACATGATGAAACGTCATAATCGTTGGTCTGCGCATATATAAACTAAAATTGTTAATTAAAAAACCAATAGAAAAATACATATGAAAGCATTCTTCTCCTTCTAAGCTCTAACAAAAACTCATTAAATAGAAAGACAATAACTATGAACATATAAAAAAAAGTAAGAATTAGAATTCAAATAAATCTACGATTAATCAAATCATATAGAGATATAAAAAAAATTACCTGCATCGTGGTGAAATCGTTATAATAGGGCATCTGCATATAAACCAAAAGAAAAGTCAGCTCTGATGAAATATGTATATATAAAAACTTAATGATGTAAAATAACAAAAACAATATCAACATAAAAAGTTCAGAATAAAAAGTTAGTGCGTTTCTTCTACTGTGAATGTCTTGCGCAAGTTTTGATTTATGAGATTAAGAATTAATGTAAATGGTCGACATTTATTAAATTTTTTGCGCAAGTTATGATTAATGAGATTAGCAATTAATGTAAATGGTCAACATTTATTAATATCGCTGCGCAAGTTATGATTAATGAGATTAGCAATTAATGTAACTTTCCGATTAGTAGCTCGACCAGAAAAATAAATCAAAAAGAAAATTACAAAAAAATCAACCAGTAGAATCGCTAAAATTTTGCTGAGAAGCTCTGTATGAGCGACATGTGCCAAATGTACTTCGCTTTTAATATATATAGGTGTTTTGCCCGCACTTACGCGCTTAATAATTTTATAAAATCTGCAAATAAATATATTATCAAATCAAAAACCATTAGAACAAATTATTCCATGTTGGTGAATAATTAATAATTAACTATATATTAATTTTTTTATAGAAGCTAATGTTTTTTATTTTAATCAAATATATTTTATTACGTAAACAAACTTGAAAATACTCATATATATACATAAAACTATATACATGAATTTTTATATTTATTTTTAAAATATTATGATGTAAACAATTTTTTTGCTAACATAATATAAAATATTTTTAGATAATGATGATTATCAAATTAATGATATTTGTTTTTAACTTTATGAGTAATTATGTATTAACAAATATAATCTAATTATTTTAAGGGTAATAAAGATTTTAAGCGCTTTAACTTAAAATCGAGAGCAAAAAAATCATTTTGCAAATAGTAGTATACATATTTTAATTCTTTGCTAACTTTTCAGTAATTATCACAATGATTGATTTTGATTGTCATAAAAAATTATCTTAAAAATAGATGGTTTATTTTATCTTATATGAAATATATTAAAATAGAATCGGTTTAATAGTACAAAATATAATATAAAATATATGTAAATAATTTAGTATTACTAAATAAAATATATATAAGTATAAATTTAATCATGATATTATCGTTAATGTTTTTAATTATACTCAAGATTATGATAAAATATCAGATAAATCAGTAAAACTATTTATTAACATTAATAATTAAGCATAAAATATAAGTAAACCTAAAATTATGGAAAGCATGACACATCAGCAAATTTACTTTATAAATAATAGTATAGATAGATCTAATATTCACTGTAGTATATCAAGAGAATTTTGCATTAGTTAACGAAAAAATGAAAAATATTAGTTTTTATTTAAAATAATTTTATATTATTATTAGAAATATTATTATGAAACCTCTTAAAGTAAAATAATAAAGCATAAGAATCATATTTCATATGAAAAAATAAAAAGGATTAAGAAGACCATTGTCTTGTTTTAGTTGCTTCTTCAGAATTATATTTACATTTTGAGAATAATTTTATCTTATGATATTATTAAATACATAAAACTCATGGATGAGTTTTTGCGATTAGAAATTTTTGTTGTTTCAAATAAATGATGTTACTGCAATTTTATGTAAACTTTATAAATGTTTTATGGTATATGTAGTATTCTTTACAAATTATATTTAGTAGTTTTTTTTAATCGCAATGCATTATTAGATGAATAAGTAATAATGTTTTAGTTTTTAAAAATAATATATAATATAATAAAATAATATATATAATCTAAAAAGGTAATTTAATAAAAAGAGAGGGAAAAATAACTTTGAAACTTACAAAAGTAACTTTCAACCTGTGATTTTTTTACGGCATTTCAACCTGTGATTTGATCTTACTCTCAAATCATAATACCTTCTTTGATATGGAAACCTTATATCATGTAATGAAATCCTTATTCTTACTGTTTCTTTTAAAATGCTAAATCTACTCCGTATCTTAAATATCTACAGTTGAATATTACGTATCTTATATACTTTGCTATGTATCAATACATTTTCAGCTTCATCTGAAAATAAAAAATGTCAAAGTTCTGTTATTTCTAAATCTTAGAGCAGCCGCAACGGCGTCTCACATGGAATCCTTAGGTCGTTAACATATGTTAATACGTGTGGGAAAATATTAAAAAAAGAAGGAATGGTAAGGAGCAATCCTTAACTAAGTGGTTTACGGATCGACGTGGTGTCTAGCCATTGGGCCGAGGAACGTAACGAATCCGTACCCCTTCGACTTCGCAGTCACCTTGTCGAGGATCACGATCGCCTTGTCGAGTCTCCGTAGGTGGAGAAGAGCGATCGGAGACCTTTCGTCGTGGTCTCCGCCGCGAGGCCGCGGATGAAGAGCTTCCTCTGCGTGACGTCGGAGTCGGCGGTCGATCTGACGAGATCGAGGGAGAGTAACTTTGTTTGATTACTTTGAACCCTCTTTGATTATTTGTTGTTGGGTAAAGGAGAAGTTAGAACCGATTTTGATTGTTTAATGCTGGAGAAAGTATTGTTTTTGAGTTGATGATGTGTCTCAGATTTGGGTTGTGTCTGATTATGCTTTTCAGGACTTCGTTCTCCATCATGGACTCAACGGTAATGAGGAGGTGAACCAAACACTTCAATCCGGAAACCAAGCACTCAGGCGTGGCTGATCTCAGACGCAGAACGCTGAGGACGAGACGCAGAGCCTGTGTGTGTGTGTTTGCCTCTCCTGATTCCATTAGGTGGTGATCTTGTTAGAAATGTGGCCTCTCTGCTCTTTAAAAATGGAATTAGGATTGAAATTATCATAGATTATATCATATGAGGTTGTGTGTGCTATATACTTTTCTCCAGAAACAATATAGAACGTTTATCAAATAGTTCCATGGTCTAATGTTTTGGATATTCTAAGTTTCTCGTGTCAAGTTTTCGCAAGACTAAGCTTCATTAATTAGTACCTGAAGCTTCTTGTGATCCTTTGTGCGGTTCTTGATTAGTTCCTGATGCAATTTGTGATATTTTGATCAAAAACAGAGGCGCAGAAGTTGATGTCAAGAAACTAAATAAGCGTCCGGCTCCCCCTCGGTTTGGAAGAAAGTTAACCGAGACTCAGAAGGCTACTATAGTAACTTGATCGAGTGCTTATATGGTGTTGGTTCATCTTAACATTTTCTCTCTGTTTTGCAGGCAAGAGCTACTCACATCTGAAACTAGAAAAAAAAACACCCGACTTGGCAATCTATTGACAACATATGTGGTTTCACTTGTTTAGTTGTTTTCCCTCATTTGTTCTAAAGGTGGCTATTCTCTTCGAACATGGTGTCATGTTATGTAGCAGGGGGTGATAGTCAGCCGTTTGTGGGGAAGATTATAACAATGAAGTATGGAGACTATACAAGAAGAGTTGGGATCGATGGTACAGCTGAAGTCATGAAAGAACCTAAAAGTAAAGTCTTTTTTGCTTTTCTCTTCTGGTTTGAGGTTTTCTCAGCATCTATATATCCAAAAAATGCAGAAATAGCTGTTAGATTGTGTCACTATGATGAGACTTTGATGGAGGGTTTATCATTGTACATACCATGAAATATTAACAAAGTGAGGCTCACCATTGTACATATCCTTTAATTTAAAGTCCTTAACTATTCAGAAAAAAAATTAAAAAAAAAAACTAGTATTATAAGGCTAAAGATCCCATGGTGAACCTCACCATTGGAGATGCTCTTATGTTTGCACTAAAAAGTTAATATGGTAGTAAATATTATAAAAAGTTATTGCCATAAACCAAATTAATTTTAACTCTGTTTATAAGAGCAACCCTAGTAGCGATTATTTCTCTCGCGCAGCCGCACCTAATTGCTTCGTTCTCTCTAATTCTTTTTTCCCAGATAAATTCTGTTGAATATTCTTCCTCTCTTGTTTGAGTTATCTCGGAAAAATGTTTTCCCGGATATTCAGGCGCTTCCCATCTACCGTTACTTCGGTGCTTCATAGGGCACAGCCGTTACTAAGCAAACCAGTACCCTCCATGGCCTTCTCTTCACAGAGATCTCTTAAAACACGCCTCAGAGAAGGAGAAAATCTTTATGGGTTATTTCTCCTTTCATTCTCGCCGGAGATGGCTGAGATTGCTTCATATGCCGGTTATGACTTCATCGTCGTGGACATGGAGCACGGTGCTGGAGGAGTTAGAGAGGCGCTAAACTGTATTCGCGCTGTGGAGGCAGCAGGATCTTCCACCGTACTCCGTGTTCCTGATAATTGTCAAGCATGGACCAAGAAAGCTCTGGATCTCGGCCCGGACGGCATTATGTTTCCGATGATCGAGACTGGTAAAGCAGCTTCGGATGCTGTCTCGTACTGCCGGTATCGCCCTGAAGGACTCCGCGGTTGTGCTTACACGATTGTGAGAGATTCCAAGTTCGGGTTCGACGAGGAGTATTTACGTAATTACACCGACCAGCTTCTGATCATGTGCCAGGTCTTGCTATTTTATTTGTATATATCTAGCTATATATTTGATATATAATATAGTTGACTTGTTTTGTTTGCTCATATATACGAACGAGCGTTTCATATATTTCTTCTTGAATACAGATAGAATCCGAGGAAGGTGTGAAGAACGTGAAGGACATCGTCGCCGTTGATGGGATGGATTGCGTGATGATGGGGCCGAGGGATCTGAGCGCGAGTTTGGGGCTACTCCACGACCCAGGAAATGCGAAGGTGAAGTCCCTCATGATGACGGCTGAGACGGCCGTGATAGCTTCGGATCCGGCGAACGGTGGAGCTTACTTGGCTGGGATGGCCACGGCTCAGGACAAACCGGTGGATCTCAGGTTACGTGGATATGACATGATAATTGGAGCTACTGACGTGCCTTTGTTTAAGAAGGCAGTGGTGGATGACGTCAAGAATTTTAAGTTTGGATCTTCGTAAAAAAAGATTAAATTAATGCGTGGACTTCAATATGATAAGTTGTTTGAGTATTTGCAGTGTACACACAAAAAAAACACATAATTAGCTCTATACACATATTTTGTTTCCATAGGAATTGTCCATTAATTTCTGACCATTATACCTTATTGCCTTCTACTCTTCGATTTTCATAATGCTCACATATTCTTTTAGATTCTTTTTTTTTATAATCTAATTCTACACGAAATGTATTTGTGTCAGAAAACTTGATATCACTTCTTTATTACTCCCTCTGTTTCTATAAGATCCATGTTTTAGATTTTTCACACTTATTAAGAAAAACATAAAATTTTAGTTACCAATGCATTGTTTTTATTAATTAACAATTCCCCAAAATTTTGAACCAATAAGATTTTAATAAATACAATTATATTTTTGGAAATATACAATTTTTCATTAATTAATGTCTTGAAAATGTAGAAAGTGTATCTTTTTGAAACAAATTTTTTTTCTAAAACATGAATCTTTTAAAAACAGAGGGAGTATTACAGAAATATTTTTGCTGAGTAACCTTAAAAGAGTAACATATTTACAGTCATACCACCCTTACGTGGCAGCTTTAGAATCCTTCTCAGGTCCCATACAAAATTCCCCTCTCTCTGCTAGACTATTTACATAATATGCCACTCATATAAGACCGACATTTAATCTGTTAGCTATATTTACTTTATCATGCTTTAGAATCCTTCTCAGGTCCCATACAAAATTCCCCTCTCTCTGCTAGACTATTTACATAATATGCCACTCATATAAGACCGACATTTAATCTGTTAGCTATATTTACTTTATCATCAACTATTCTAATGGATTTATTCAATATTCCTCCACGTCAATATCTCGCTGGTCTTCTGTCTCTCTGTACACCAAAAACCACATGTATATGCCTTTCAAATACACAATCACAATCATAATTCAGTCACGCTTTATTTTCTGTTATTGAACCTTTCAGTCACGGTCACCATGTTTTCATATTGTTAACTTAATATATCGTGACATAATCACTATTTATTTTTTTGATTTTTATTGTTATTTCGATTAGTGGTGAATGAATAGTGAACGAATAATATTTTTCCAAAATCTTCCCTATCATTCTATGTGATTTGGAAATACATTGTTTCTGAAAATATAACCTTAGATTAGAGATTTTTTATTAACAATTGTAATTATTTTCTTCGAGTTAAAATAATTACAATTAATATCTACTGATTTTATTCTTTAAAAAATATATTGGTTTCGGTATTAGGCCTTGGACCAATTTGTAGGTCCATGGATGCAAGAAGACTTATTGGATTAGATTGGTTCTGCAATTGTAAATACAGACTTGACATCCGAATATTCTGCTGAAGGTAATAATTCCCCGCGAATCATATAAAGATAATCCCTATTGTTTTAAATGACAATTAAAACTAAATCTCGCTTACATGGCAATAAGATTTTACATTTATATGGGTGTCCATATATGTAAGAATTTATTTGTGCTACCAGTTTTGATATGATTCCGCCAATGATTTTCACATTTATTCTAATTTATCGTGGATTCAGTATATATGGTAATCCAAAATTATAACATTTCCTTATTCGATTTTTACGTGAGTGACAAATTGCAATCTCCCATGATTTATGCTATTAATTTGAAAATAATAACCAAGCTAACGTGGAAGACTCTATATAAAGAATGATATTCACTTTTATAAAATTCGCCACAAACCTAAACAACTTTATCTTTCGTAAAGCAAAAAACAGCACACATACAATGGCTGCCATGAACCAGATCAGTGATTTGAAACCTTTCAAATCAATGTGGAAAATCAAGGTCAAGATCATTCGATTGTGGAGGCAATACTCAGCTGCCACTAGAGAGACGATTGAGATGGTCTTTGTTGATGCTAGAGTAAGAATATGAATTTTAGTTTGCTATTTCAAGTGATTTTCTATTATTTTTTGTACGTGTATCAACTGATTTGAGTCTACGTTTATCCAACTAGGGTGACAAGATTCATGGAACAGTTAAGAAGGATGAATTGGGGCAGTTCCGGAATGTTTTGATCCAGGGTGAAACCAAAGTCCTAATCAACTTCACGGTCACCCACTCGGGCGGTGCTTATCGCTCGACTAAACATCCTTACAAGGTTGTTTTCCTTCCGACCACCGGTGTGAGGATCTGTGACCCGTTGCCCCATAATTTGACTGGTATTGAACCGGTTAACTATCGTGATGTTCTCAATGGGTCTCTTGATGCCGATTTTTTGGTTGGTAAGTGCTTAATATATGGAATTTTTAGTAAAGTTACATTGTTATAATAAAAAGCAGAACATCTAACTCATATTTCTAATATCCGTTTTAATGATGATCGTCTTAGATGTAATTGGTCAAATTGTTGAGGTGTCTGCTATTGAGATGGTATCTGTTAATGGCAAGGACACACAGAAAATTTCAGTGGAGTTACGCAATGAAGAGTAACTCTTGCAACTTTCTCACAATAAAACCTTAGTTTTGTTCTCATTTACTTAATTTGCCGACTTAAATTGTTTAATAGGGATAACGCCTCCCATTAGTATTATGGGGGAAGTTTGCTACAGATGTAAGTGATGCTATTCAGTTGCGTGGCGAGAACACAATTATTTGTGTTGTAAGATTTGGAAAAATTAAAGTGTGGAAAGGTAAGTATCATTCTTTGGATTTTCGTGATTTATAAATGTGTTTGCAGTAGTATATGCTATATTATATTACACTGAGTATTTATTCCTTTGTTTTAATTCATTCTGAAAATAGACCTCTTTCCCTGTATCAGAGGAACGTAGCATCTCCAATGCATACAACGTCTCTGATGTGTCGCTGAACCCTAGAATGGATGAGGTGGAAGCTTTTATAGAGAAGTAAGTTGACATAAGTCCATGAGTTTATATGAGATCAGTTATGTGTGTATATTCGGATGGTAACTAATAGACTTGGAAACTATCATTATTCTGCTTTGAGTTTTGTGTTATGGGCTTATGGGTTTTCTTTTTTTGCAGGTTGCCAAAAGATGATTTGTGCGTAGCTATTGTTGACCCTAAGCCTCTTGCATTGGCTACTGGTGTGTCTGAAAAGATGATTTTTTTGTTCATACACCAAGGAAGACTATTTCTGAGGTGTTAGAATCCAAACAGGTGAAAAATATTTACTTTTGCGAATTTTGATAGTTAATGCTATGAGAAACAGATTTAGGTTAAGACCTTACATGTTTTTATAAATGTTATCGACAGGTGGAGAGGTGTATTGTCATGGCTACAATTGGAGGTATCGATTCTGATATGGGTTGATATTACTTAAGCTGCAAGGTGTGTGCAAATAAGATGTTGTCAGTGCCTAATGATGATGTCGATGATGATGATGAGGACAACATTGGTTCTCTTAAGTACTACTGTGCCAAATGCAAGACTTACACTCCTAAACTCTTGGCAAGGTTTGTAACTCATCAGTTGGCTTGATCGTGGCATTCATATATTAGTAGCTAATGGTTTCATTATATGTATGATTAGGTACAAATTACATCTGGTGGTTCTTGACAATACAACTAATTGCAAGGTTCTGCTATTTGATAATCTAGCTCTGCAACTACTGCATACACCATGCATTGAGCTAACCGGTTCAATAACTGATGAGGTTTGTTATTACAGTGTGCGTGATTTTTATTAAGTAGTTTTCAATATCGTTAGTTTACTGATACTGTTGTGATTGCATAGATTCAGGATCCTGAAGTTTTGCCTCCCATCCTCAATAATTTAGTGGGAAAAACTTTTCTGTTCAAGATTGCTATTGAGAAGGAGAATTTCATTTATAAGTATAACACGTTCAAGGTGCTCAAGATCATCTCGGACATTGCAATGATTAACGAATTTGATTCCAGTCAATCTCCTGTGGTCAGTACAATATGATTTGGGTTTACATAATGATATTTTAAAAAAAATTATCTCTGATCTTTTTGTGTATTAACGTTCTTATTTGTTAACAATCAGGGAAGTGATAACATTTACGGAGGATCGTTCTCGGCGCTTTCTGATGCACCTGAGGTTTGTGGCTTCTTCGTGTATTAAAGCTATATATTTTCTATAGTAAATATATCACATACGTATGAGGGTTACATTTTGGGAACATGTCTAATATGCAGGGGTCTCTAATGTGCCATGGTGACTCATCTACTGACCTAACTCCAGCTAAGCGCACTAGACCCCCAATTATTAATCTGGAGGAGGCTTTCGATCAGAACTCTGTTACCAGAATGGCGTGTACCATTAAGGTCAAGAAGGAGAAGATCGATGGAAGTGGCTAGAGTGGAACATGGAAGAATGTTCAAACGGAGTAGAGGCTTATCAGTTCTATGGGTTTTTTATATTCGTTTTATTTAAGGGTTTTTGTTTTTGCTGGTTATTTTGCATTTGTTTATTTTCCGTTGTGCGTTGGATTTGATTATTAATATGAAGCCTCTACTCTTTCTTAATTATAGCTTTTGATCCTTTTATCGTTGAATATAGGTTTAATTTATATGATTCAAATCGTAGATATAGCGTTGAATATTAATGTGGAGATGTTCTTTGGATTTGATAATTAATATGAAGCCTCTACTCTTAAGCATTTATAGCTTTTTAATCTGAGTTTATCATCAATTTTGATCAGTTTATATGATATATACCGAACATTTTTTATTGAACCCTACACAATTCCATTCCACTTTTTCAAACTTATTTTCTACTGTACTCATATGAAAAAAAATTGAGTATTCCTACAATCAATTTCCGGTTTTTCCTCCTAACTACCATTCTCTATCACATTTCCAAATCATAAGGAAGTTTATTTTGTCAACTTACTTGATGTTAAAGGGAAGCCCGGATGTCATCTGGATGGGTTCCAATTTCACTTGCCGTTAACCCTGAATTATTAACGTTGACGAGGGTAAAAAAATAAGCAAATCATTGAATGTTACTTGGATTTCAGAATTCTAATATTTAAGAGCAAATTGATTGATTATGGAATTCCTAATATAGAAAACATCTTATATTTGTCATGATTTTTAACAATATTATATATGGTAAATCAAAACATATTAAAGGAAATGGAATTACTGGTTGATTGACAAATATATCATGGCTAAGTTAAGTTATATATGGAAAAAATATTATATCTCTATAAGTGTCCATATATGTTTTAATTTATTGGGTTCTAATTTGAAAGATATTATTCCGCCAGTGATTTTGATATTTGATAATAGTTTAACGTAAATTAAGTATATATGGTAATACATATTTATATCATTTCCGTATACACATATTGCGTGCTTGACAATCACAAATCCCCCATGATTTATGCTAATAAATTTCAATCACTATTAACATTAATTGAAATATAAGGCTAGCATATATATAAAACTTGATATTCTATGACTTGATTCATCACAAACCTAAACAACTCCATTCTTTCGTAGATCAAATTCGTTTGTCACGAAACTCTACGATGGCTGCCATGAACCAGATCAGTGACTTGAAGCCTTTCAAATCAATGTGGAGAGTGAAGGTCAAGATTATTCGTTTATGGAAGCAAAACCATGCTTCCACTGGAGAGACGATCGAGATGGTCTTTGTTGATTCTCGAGTAAGACTGCGAATTTTTGATATTTCTGTCATTTTTAATTGTTATATATATTGCCTAAAAACTAATTTGTACTAATTTACACATTGTAGGGTGACAAGATTCATGGAACAGTTAAGAAGGATGAGGTGGAGCAATTCCGTTATGTGCTATTTCAGGGTCAAACCAAAGTTCTCATCAACTTCGACGTTACCCAATCGGGCGGTTATTATCGCTCGACGAAACATCCTTATAAGGTCGTTTTCCTTCCGACAACCCTTGTGCGGATCTGTGAAGCGTTGCCCATTAATTTGAATGGTATTGAACCAGTTAACTATCGTGATGTTCTCAATGGTAGTCTTGATTCCGACTTTTTGGTTGGTAAGTCATTATACCCTTGCAGTGTTATATAAGTTGTAGTGTAATTCTAAGGGATATCTAAAATAAAATGCCTAATATACGTTTTGAATGTTCATTGCCTTAGATGTAATTGGAATAATTGATAAGGTGTCGCCTATTAAGGTGGTCTCTGTTAACGGCAAGGACACACAGAACGTAACAGTCGAGCTACGCAATGAAGAGTATGATATTCTATCCCGAGTCTCTCTATTATTTCATATTGATGTATTTAAAATAGTAAATAAATGTGATTGATATTGTTTGTGTAGGGGTGAACGTCTTCCATTGGTACTGTGGGGAAATTTTGCTGCAGATGTAAGTGATGCAATTTATGAGTGTAAGGAGAACACAGTTATGATTTGTGTTGTTCGGTTTGGTAAAATAAGAGTGTTGTCAGGTTAATTCTCCTTATGTTTATATATATATTTTGTATTTTATGCTGTCGGTTTCCTTTTTGGAAAAATGCTAAATAAGTCTTTTTTTGGGGTATCAGAGGTCCGTTCAATCTTGCAAGCATTCAACATCACTGACATGTCAGTAAATCCTATAATTGATGAAGTGGAAGCTTTCATGCGGATGTAAGTTAAATTGCGATGTTTGTTTAAATATACTTCTAATTTTTCGGAAAAGCACTACATGGGTTGACAACTTATTTATATTCTGGTTTATTTTTCAAGGCTGCCAAAAAATGATTTGTCAGTCGCAGCTGTTGACCCTAAGCATCTTGATTTGGCTTCTGGAGTTTCTGAAAAGGATGACTTATCTGTTCATACACCTAGGAAGACTATTGCTGAGGTGTTAGAATCCAAACAGGTGATATATATTTAGCATGACAGGAAATAATATACTGATGTATTCATGATACAGAAAATGAAGTTCGTAATCGTTTGTCAGCTTTGAAGTACGTAACATATACTGATGTATAGCATATAAATTAGTTAATTTTGGTGGGCGTATTAATATAATAAATCCACTAACGTTTGACCATGTGTTTTATCGGCAGCGGAAATTCTGAAAAAAGCAAGATAAGAGAGGATTTGGTTGAGGCCATAATGAACATGCTAAGGGTTTCTAATGTTCATTTGAAGACTTTCAGGAATGCAATGGCCAGATTTAATGATGAAGATGAGCAGGAAGAGTTGTCTTTGGTTCTCATTAACAGTCGCCTAAAAGATGGTCGTGTTTACAATCTGCCCACTTCGAAAGAAGTAGCTGCTTTAATACCCGGAGATTTTCACGAGAATATGGACAAACGTGACATTATTTTGGAGAAGAATTCTGGAAAGCCCAAAAGGATAAATGAGTTGCATCCGTGCTACCTTCCACTTCAATATCCTCTCATATTTCCGTTTGGAGAAGATGGATTTCGTTTGGGTATCCAAAATGGTTACACTGGAGTTACCAAGAAAAAAAACCCGAATATTTCTATGAGGGAGTTCTTCGCGTACCGTATTCAGATTCGTGAGGTTGGTTCACATGCACTTTTACTGTCACGCCGTCTTCTTCAACAATTTTTGGTTGATGCTTATACCATGATCGAGAGCCATCGGCTACGTTATATTCGGAAAAGTCAGTCAAACCTAAGGACATTGAAATTTAGCCAGTTTGTCGCTGCTGCTAATGATGGACATTCTGATCTGGCTATTGAAGGTAACCGTATAATAATCCCATCATCCTTCACAGGTGGTCCAAGGTATATGCATATGATGTATTTGGACGCAATGTCTATATGCAAATACTTCGGGTTTCCTTCTCTATTTATAACATATACGTGTAATCCTAAATGGCCAGAACTGATGAGGTATTTTAAAAAGTACAACCTCAGGTCTCAGGACAGACCAGATCTGTGTTGTAGACTTTTTAAAATCAAGCTTGACAGCTTGATGGATGATCTTACCAAGAAGCATTTACTGGGAAAAACAGTATCTGGTACGTCATCATTTAACTACGTACTGTATATAGCAATAAATATGGTAGGATTGTAGTTTTAGAGAGGGATTTATTTTTATCATTGATTCAAAGACGTTTGTAACTTAGCTTAATTTAGTAGCCAGATTTATTTCAGAGGCTGTGTTCTTTCGTAGGATCAACAGCTGCACGTGCAATTTGTTTTTAACAATTAAGCAAATTATTATTATGCATATAGATATAATATAGGTACTGAATTTGTTATTTTTGTCACATTGCACCGTTAATATATTTTGGCAGATGCCACTGTAAAGAGTTATTTTTATGTATAAGTGATGTAGTCGGCTTACTAACGCCAATGAGGAATGGGTTTATAAAGTCTGTATAATTTTTTTTATAATTGTTATTACACTAAACCCATGTGTAGTTTATAAATAATGCTCTTACATTTCAGATTTCTATATAGTATCTAACTTGATAATAATTTTGATTTCAGCAATCTACACCATAGAGTTTCAGAAAAGAGGACTTCCACATGCCCATATTCTCCTGTTCATGGACTCTAACCACAGATTGCCTAATGCTGAAGATATTGACCGCATCATATCAGCCGAAATTCCGGATAAAGCGGAGCAACCAAGATTATATGACACTGTAAAGGATATGATGATTCATGGTCCATGTGGGAAGGTTAATAGAGCATCACCATGTATGCAAGATGGAAAGTGTACCAAATTTTTTCCTCGCAAACATGTAGAGAAGACCACGATTGATGATCAAGGTTATCCGGTTTATAGGAGAAGAGAAAATGGGTCTTATGTTGAAAAGAAAGGTATTCAATGTGATAATCGGTTTGTGGTACCCTACAACATGGAGCTACTGCTTGCATATAACGCCCATATTAATGTGGAATGGTGTAATCAGTCACGGTCAATAAAGTACTTATATTTAAGTATATTAACAAAGGCAGTGACCGTGTTACAGGAACGGTTACTCAGAAGAGTAATGTTGAGGCTACTTTAGCAGGAATTGAGTCCAGCACTGCAGCGGCAGAGGTTGATACAGCGGCTGCTGAGGGAGTGGAACCAACTATTGACGAGATAAAAAACTATTTTGATGCAAGGTATATTAAATACAAACCTTAAACTCAGCTATTTTTTTTATCAAATTAAAATTTAAATGTATTGAGGTCTCTTTCTAATAGGTACTTATCTGCTTGCGAATCTACATGGAGGATTTTTGGTTTCCCAATGCAGTACCGTTCAACACCTGTCGAGAAGCTAACGTTTCATCTCGAGGGAGAACAACCAGTTGTTTACAAACATGGTGATTCTGTTGAGAGTGTTTTGGCTAGAGCACATCTTACGAGAACTATGTTTCTAGCTTGGTTTGAGTGTTGTGCAAAATATCCTGAAGCTCGAGAAATAACATACCCAGAAATGCCCACCAGATTTGTATACGATGCCAATGAGAAGGTTTGGAATCCAAGAAAGAAAGTTTTTGCTATTGGAAGATTGGCGCCTGTTTCTCCTCTTGCTGGGCCGCGTTACTATCTTAGGGTGCTGATTAACAAGGTAAAAGGGCCAAGATGCTACAATGATATCAAAACAGTTAATGGGATTGTTCTACCAAGCTATGAAGAAGCATGTTATGAGCTTGGTCTGTTAGACGATGACAAAGAGTATATTGAGGGACTAAAAGAATGTAGTTATTGGGCTTCCGGTGGGTACGTCCGACACTTTTTTGCGATGATGTTATTGTCTGGTTCTCTATCTTTCCCGAAATTAGTATGGGAATCAAGCAGAGATATTTTATCTGAAGATGTCCTATACATTGAAAGGAAGAAGCGAAACTATCCAGGTTAGCTTTATAATTTTTTTTTTTTGCAGTTGTGAATTATAATACACTAAAGTTGGTGCACGAACTGTAGTTTATATATCACGTCTTATCAAATACGGTCTGATTAGGATAACATTTTTTTCTCCTAAAGGTTTATAATTTTTGTTACTAATGCTGTTTTTGTCTACGGGTTTGGAGGGACTGGGAAAACATTTTTATGGAATATTCTCTCAGCTGCACTTCGTTCAAAGGGTGATGTTGTTCTTAACACTGCATCTAGCGGCATTGCTTCTTTATTGCTGCCAGGTGGGAGGACCGCTCATTCAAGGTTCTCTATTCCCATAAACCCAGATGAGTTTACTACTTGCAATATAGAACCAGGAAGTCATCAGGCTGAATTAGTTCAGAAGGCTTCTCTAATTATTTGGGACGAAGCACCTATGATGAGCAAACATTGTTTTTAGTCATTGGATCGTACTTTATGTGATATAATGAAGACTACTGACGAAAGGCCTTTTGGTGGCAAAGTGGTTGTTTTTGGTGGCGATTTCATACAAATTCTACCGGTTATTCCTAGGGGAAACAGAACTGATATTGTTATGGCTACTCTACACTCATCCTACTTGTGGAAGCATTGCAAAGTGTTACAGCTAACAAAGAATATGAGGCTTTTTTCAGAGCCCAATTGTCCTGAAGCTGAGGAGATTAAACAATTTTCAGACTGGATTTTGGATGTAGGCGACGGAAAGATTAATGAGCCAAATAGTGGGGAAACTATGATTGATATTCCGAAGGACCTACTGATTACCAAGTGCACTGATCCTATAGAAGCTATTGTGTCTGAGTTTTATGGCAACACTTTTAAAGACTCCAAGGATCCATTATTTTCCCAGGAAAGAGCTATATTGTGTCCTACAAACGAAGATGTCGATGTTATCAATAATTATATGCTTGATCGTCTTTCAGGTAATCATTTAAGTTCAGTATGTACTTGAGATTAATATTTCAGCTATTATTTTAATTAGTACCGTTTTTACTTAACCGTGCTTTTTTTTTTCTTGGTTTCACAAGGTGAGGAGCTGACTAATTTTAGTTCTGATAGTGTTGACCCATCTGACAAAAGAGCGAAGGATGATTCTGTCTTCTCTCCCGAGTTTCTTAATAGTATAAAAACCTCTGGATTACCTAACCATGCTCTAAGGCTTAGGATTGGTACACCGGTGATGATATTGAGAAACATCGATCCGACTGAAGGATTATGCAATGGAACAAGGTTGCAGATTGTTCAAATGGCTAAACATATTCTTCAAGCCAAAATAATTACGGGAAAGCGAGCTGGGGAGACGGTGTTTTTACACAGAATCTTGATTGAGCCATCAGATACGAAGCTTCCGTTCAAGATGAGGCGAAGGCAATTTCCACTAAAAGTTGCTTTTGCTATGACTATCAACAAGAGCCAGGGGCAAACACTATCTAATGTATGTCTGTTTCTTCCCAGACCTGTGTTCTCACATGGTCAACTATATGTGGCTGTGTCAAGGGTTAAGTCAAGGAAAGGATTGAAGATATTGATAACTGACAAAGACGGAAAACCCCAAGAGTCAACCATGAATGTAGTATTCAAGGAAGTTTTTCAGAATCTGTTTGATAAAAGCAATGAAGAGTAGTTCTTATGTCTATGTCCGGTTGTTGCATTAAATTCACAGTTAGTTTTTTCAAACTCAAAATTGTTTATGCTTTCGTTTGATGATTTGTCCGAAGTGTTGACGTTGTACTAACATTTTTCACAGATTTTTGCGAAGACTTTCATTCGTATATTACTGGTTACAAGGTAAGATCTGTCGTAGCTATTTTGTAAGTAGATATAATGGTTTAATAATTACGTATTATGGTAGAATAAGATATTTTTTTAATAAATTAATCATCATATCCTCAGAAATGTATTTCGCAAGGACAATCAGTGAAGGAGCACGCGGCTACCAAGGAGAAGTCATCTCGAGTTTACTTCGTTTCACCTATCCTAGGTTGTAAGCTTAAGAAAGACTCATATTTATTTGAATTATCTAAGTTTTTAGTACTACTCTTTTCATATGTTCAGACCTAATGCAGTGGTCATTTTTTCGTATAAAAAAATAAGTTGTTGGAGTCTTGCATGTTTGGGCATATGTGACCGATGGTGCAACTGAAATATGTGTCCGTAGCTTTCTCAGTCCTGTTAGGAATATACACAGCAAAAATAGTAGGAGTCAAACAAACATGAAGGTTTTTATTACTACAGAAACATTTTTGAAATTTTAAAATAATCATTTTTCAGTTTCTATCAATTTAGTCCAGCAAATTACAGTGTATATATATAACAAAATTAATTATGTTATCTCTATAAAGCACGAGACTATTCTACCTACATGTGCTGGATTATTTGAATGACATTTATTGCATGGAGAGTTTACATATCTTTTCTTTTTAGTCGAATAGACCATCATACCTTCCCTTGGATTGTAAATATAAAACCTCGGTGTTCTTTAAACTAAATGTTTGTGTCCTGGAAAAAATACAGATGCATGGGTTAGAGCTGACTATATAATATGAAAAAAATGGGGAATGTGTATAATCGTATCTAAAATCTAATAAAGAGTATGATGGTTTATTTTCTTATCTTTTAAGAGGTGGCCACGTAGGCGGATTTGGCATGATCTCCCTGCATTAACTGCATTTATTCATCAATGGAGGTTATTTTGGATGATTTCCACAAATCGGAAGCCAAAATCAATTGTTATTAAAAGACCCAAAATGAATAGATTCTAATAGTTAATATATATTCAATCATTGAGAATTGATTGTCATTATTTACGGAAATAAGGCTTCAAAATATCAATCAATATCCTAAATTTCTGTGATTGGGATTTCTTTAATAATTGTCACTAAACGTATTACTAATTGCAGCTTCACCGAGATGCTATATATGTGTAAGCTGTTCAGACTAAATAGAATCAATATACTTGAAAAACTAACCTTATATCCGTGCTATTCTACGGTATCTTGCGGCGATGGTTTTGGTACACACTTTCCTGGCTGACCTGGATCGCGACGTCCATGAGCCTGCTGTTTGTGTTACCCTCATAAGCAAATGGGTCACAATAACTGGTAAATGTTAAAGAAATCAGCCATGGTTTTTGCTGATCAGAAAGTAAGAAACGATACTTTAATATACTGTCTACTGATATTGTAACATACTGAGGTTTCTGATGAGGTTTGTTTATTAATATGAGTTTTTCTCTGATTTCTTTAACATTATATTATTCGTGCAGGGAACTACAATAGAGGGAACTCTATACGAGTTAATAGAAGCTCCAAACCAAATCACGATGGATGAAGGTGACTGGTTTGAAATTAAAAATTTCAAATTGATTCGGGCTTCGGGTTTGATACGGTTGAGTAAGAACACATTTCAGATCCAAATCACAAATTTGTTAGTCATTTCAAAAGTTCAACCAAAGTCATTTTCCAGCTACTATTGTTTTCAAAACTTCTGTAACGTTGCACGTGGTCTTGCACATCCAATGTATTCTATAGGTGGGGATATTTCAGTTTTATAGTGTGAATGATTGTTGTTTTTAATATATCACATTTTTTAAGTTACTGTGATTAATATTTCTCAAGTGTTACAAACGTTTTAGATCTTAATGGAGCTCTGGTCGGGGTTGGGGAGCTTCAGGCTTATGAAGATGAAATTAACGGTGGTATTAACCATAGAATTAGTTTCTCTTTGATCAATATCGGGTGAGGTCTATATTTGATCAAGTTAACAATATATTAATCTATGCCGTTTGTCTTATGTGTTTATAATATATATTTACGTATATGTCCTAAATATAGGTTTGATGAAGTTAAGGTGTGTTGCATATGGTGATATGGCTATAGAGTTTCTTCATTTATGGAACTCTACTGTTACTGCTGTTGTTCTATGTGTCTTGAATTTTTGGCAAATTGAACGGGATGAATGTATGTTATATTTGGGTATGCAGGATTTATTAATAATAGCGTCTGATTTATGAATCCCGATCGACTAATAAAGGTATTTTATTTGTAGATGGCTTCAAACATGCCAGAAACATTGAGGGCTTCTCGAAAATTCTGATTGAGCCAGAAATTCCAGAAATTAAAGCATTCCGATTGAGGTATTAACTTCTTTAATAGTTATACAAACGTGAACGTGTAGATGTGTATATAATTTGCAAATCTTATTTACCAGTTTCGACATGCTTTATCTTACATTCAGGATTCCACCGAACCCATTTTAAAGTCATTGAAGATGATTTGAAGAAACGTTTCAGCTATATTTATTCAAGCAAAACTTGCATTTTTTTAATAAAATAATATGTCTTTATCTCATTTTGTTACACACTTTTCGCAAGGTTTGCGTTTTCAATTTGTTTTAATAAACTTCAATCCTTAGGTTTCTATGTTATGATTTCTTAGAACAAAAGTCTTAAATATATTTGACTCTAATATGGCCTATCCAATTATAAAATACCTTGTACGAAGTGTGTAACTTACATGAACAACACTAAGTGTGGTTTGAGCTTATTGAACCACAGTCAATACTCTAAACAATTTAGACTACAACTAATCAAAGTAAACCTTTATTTTCATCAGTTACCATAGAGTAATTGCTAATGTAATACATACCTTCGCAATCGGACATGTTGGGATAGAGAATACTCAATTTAGTAGCTGCATGTTGTTGTTGATGGTAGGTGCCACAAGGAATTGAGAAAGCCTTTGTATCTTCAGTAAGCAATCATTTCGTCTCTTCTATCAGTGTGAGTCACCTCCTTATGACCTTGCTCTTTCTGCTTCAAAATATGTAAAGCCGATTGTGATGGATTTATCGCCTCCTCTTGATCTCCCGTCCATATATAAAAAAAAAATAACCATTAGAAACAATATACACATATCACCTAACTTGCGAATACACCAAAATCTGCAAATCTAACCAAGAAAAGATCACCATAAATTCTACTGATAAACGAATATATAGAATGAACAGTCACGATGGATACACATCTAACTGGAAGATCTACACTGATCAAAACTAAAGATTGACCGACGAATCAACAGAAGGATGATATGGTAAATGAATCTCATAATCGAATCCAAACAAATCTTACAAACAAATTGACTAAGATGGGACGATTGTTACCTTACTACTCTTCTATGACGACTTTGTAAGCAGGTAACAAATACACATCTCCGTTCGATTATATCCTCTACATTCGAGATGGGGTTTTTTCGTTTCAAACCCTCGACCGTCTACACCATAAAAATCGAGTAAAGGAGAATTTCACGAAGAACCCTAAATTCGCGTTTTCTGGTACATTCTCTTCTTTTTTTTTTTGGATGCCACTAGATTGTGATTTTGCAAAACAAATAAGAATTTGCGTTTTATCGAATGGGCTTTATATTGGATTTTATGAACATCTGAAAACAGTAGGCCATATACATTAAAAAAAAACTTGCGAGCAAATGGCTTATTTACACTCAGACCAAAATTGTCAGATACTAATATTATTGAACACTTTTGCGATATTATTTTGTGAACCACAATCAAAGCCCATCGACTTTTTCCCACAGGCCCGGAGAAACACAATTATATCAAACTCAATGTGCATTTTTTTTTTTTTACGTTTAATCCATGTTATACTACTGCAAATTATACTACGTATTATAGTATTAATCACTCCACGCAAATTATATATGTTCATTATATGTAGCTTTATAAAGTAATCTCACCCCGTGCAAGGCACGGGTCTTACCCTAGTATTATATTATTCTCATAAATTTTCCCCAAATGATTATAACCGAGACATCTCTTCTTCTCCTATTATATGTTACTGTTTCGTCCCTTCAATGATATATATCAGACATAACACATCTATTTACTCTGTATTATTTGTGTCATTTGTCCAATTCAAAATGGATCCAAATCTGAGTGATAGGCTGCCTATAGCATTTCCCTCAAGAATGTTCGCGATCGGAGAGGAACCTGTGGGCATTTCTGATTTCAAGAAACCAAGTATCCAAATGGAGTGTGGCGATATATCAATAGATCAGAGTCATCAGAAGTTAATAGACTATGAGTCTATGAGTTTTCAAAGTTCTTTCTTTCAGTCATGGAGCAAATCACAAGAAGAAAGTTGTTGCTTTGGCGTACTCAACCTAATTTTTTTTTTAAAAGTTGATTGTCTTTTGGTGAATGTTATTTCAGTCTGATTTTGTTACCTTAACTGAACGATCATTCAGCTGGTGAAAATGACTACGAGGAGAAACTGAAGAAAGAAAATATTTTTTTTCTTCTTCATAGTGACCTTTAGTTTGTTATTCGTCTTTATTAAAGTTGCTTTGGTTAATATTTTAGTTAGCCTTGCACTTCTTTGTTAAACGTAAAACATTTCGTATTTTGAATTATTTGAAATTCATTGTTACACTGCCAACACATTTAATTTGAAAATATATATTTTATACGGCTAACACATATTGTTAGAGTTTAAAAAAATACGGCTAACATATCAAATGAGAGCTGATCAGGCTACGATATTTCTTAACATGCTAATGAAAAGCTTAATAGGCTACAATATTTTTATTTGTTGGCTATTAATATATAGAAAAGCTTAACAGGCCACAATATTTTTATTTGTTGGCTATTAATATATTTAGTGTATCCAATAATGTTTTTATCCGTTCACTTCCAAAATTAGCACGTTAACCTACCAAAAATTCTCTTAACAATTTTCATAGAGAAGTTAATTAATATATTATCCAAGAACCACACATTTCTTAGCAGGATAAATCTTTAACTGCCTGAAAACTCTCGTTCTCATCACTGTCACCCCTAATCCAAAATCAGTCTGGTCTAGGAAGAAATGCCATTCATGTTCCCTATTCTTCTTCCACTTCCCTCGCCACAAACATATCACTCGGCCCATAACCTGGATTTTTTTCGCAAACAAAACAACATCTCTTAGACATTTTAACAGGCCACCGCGATGTCGTCCATAGACTTCACCTTAACTACACATTTTATTTTGATTCCAAATACACTTCTTCTCCGTTTGATTTCAACAAAAAGGGGTATTAAATGTTAAAAGAAGAGAATTATAGCCGCAGCTACACGCAACGGAGTTGTCCAAGCCCGTTCCTTCACCCGTCGCCGTCAAGACCAAGCCTACTCCGGAGAGCACCGGCCACAGACACCGACTTCCGAAGATTTCGAGCCACCAAAGCTTGAAGCTTGAAGCTTTCATAGGGTCTTCGCACATAGACCATCCAAGTCGCAAATATTAAAGAGGATGTTCTTCCAACATACCGGATCTACACCATTCCGTCAAGGTGCACGAGTTTCCGGGAAGGGGAAGGTCATCCCGCGAGCTCCGGCAAGAGCGCCGCATTACTCGGCGCCTCTGAACCCTACAAAAACAAAAAGATGAGTTTTGAGAGAGATAGGCAAAACGAGTGAGTTACTAAATCTAGTCAAAATTCTAATAACCCTATGACCTAGACTGAACTGTACAAACTAATTTATTTAGGAATATAGTATAGGGTTAATATGGTAATCTACTTTCACTCGAAGAATACGCCAGCCCCCACAAAACATTGTTTTGTGTATTTACCTAATTTGTGAATCTTCTATGGTTTTTGAACAAATTAACTCGAGTTGTTTTCCCATTATTTTTATTTTCAATATGATAAGTTGTTTTTCCCGTTATTTTTACTATGCAGTTAAAAAACAACTAGGTGACCGGGTCCGCACCCTGTGCGGACATTGTACACATTCAAATTATGGACTAAATAGTACAAAGTTTTAGAAGTAACGGATTTTATAGGTGACCGGTCCGCAACCTATGCGGGTAGAGCTGGGTCTGCAGGTCGACCCGCCCCGTCCGTCCTGCCAACCCGGGGATCACCTAGTTTTTTTTACTCATAGTTTCGACCCGAATGATCCGCACTGAAAGATTCAAATACCCGCACCAGCCCCGCCCTTATTTACGGGTAATCCGCGGGACACACAGATTAAATTTTAATAAAATAATTATTTTAATAATATTTTAATAATATTTTTATTATCTTTTAGTTATATTTAATTATATTTTAATTATATATTAATTATTTTTGTAATAAAATAATTAAAATTATATATTTAATTTGCATAACGAAATCGTTTAAAGAAAGATATTATATTTGTATGGGAAAATTCCATAAAAATATCCCAATTAAATTTTGTTAAGCTTTTTAATACCCAAACTTTTTCACTGTCCAGTTTAATACCCCAACTAATTATTTTGCTTATTTTAATATCCAAACTTTTAAAACTGTACCCACTTTAATACTCAAACTTTATTTATTTTAATAAAAATACTAATAAGTTTCAAACAAAACTTAAAAAAATCTTGAAAACCCTAAGAAAAAATATTAAAAATTCTAATTTTATTTTAAGATTTAGGAAAGAAGGTAGATAAACCATAAAAAAAATATTTTTTAAAAAAATAAATGAATTTGAATGATAAAAATAAATTTCATTTTTATTTCAGAAAAACAAACTAAATACAATATTTAAAACTTAGAAATTTTATTTAAAAATTAATATTTTACACGATTTAGTTACTTTTATTTCTCAAAAACCAAAAAAAAAAATAGAATTTTCTGAGTTTGTTTTGTAAATTTTAGAATTTTAAAAAAAATTGTTTGAAACTTATTAATATTTTTATTAAAATAAATAAAATTTTGGTATTAAAGTGGGCATATATTTAAAAGTTTGAGTATTAAAATGAGCAAAATGATTAGTTGAGGTATTAAACTGGGTAGTGAAAAAGTTTGGGTATTAAAAAGCTTAATAAAATTTAGTTGGAGTATTTTTATGGAACTGGGTAGTGATATGCATATGATATGATTTTAACTTGATTGTAATAAAGAAAATTATTAGGGGTTTTTTCAAAAATACCACTTTGATGGTACCATTATTCATTTTTATCACCACTAAAGACACATTTTCAAAAATACATTTATTCATTAAAACGTTAAAAACTTTTATATCATTGTTTTATATGTTTTTAAAAATTCTAACCCCAAACTCTAAATCCTAAACCCTAACTCTAAACATTAAACCCTAAATCCTCGACTTTAAACCTTAAACCCTAAACTATATACCCTAAATTCAATACCCTAAACCTTAAATCCTAAAACCTCAACTATACACCCTACATCCTCAACTCTAAACCCTAAACTATATACCCTAAACCCTAAAACATCAAATCTAAACTCTAAATCATAAATCTTCAAATCTAATGAGTCATATGTTTGTAATGTAAGAGCTTATGAGTCTCCTTTATATATAATTTACCTTACCACGTTTGAGAGTTAGTGAGAAATACTTCGTAATAAATGACATTTTTGAAATATTTTTCTAAATAACTAATGAAACATATATTAAAATTATATTGTCATAAATTGGTCTGCAGTAAATATGATATCAACTTGCCCAAGTAATCCGTATTCAATATAAAGTAAGTTTTTTTTTTTTTTTTGACAACAACAACAAACTAACTATGATCTATGCTCAGTTGATTCGGAGAACCAAACCGGAGGCATAGAATCGACATAAAACATAAAGTAAGTTATTAAAACCGAATTAACTAAAGGTAAATTATTTAAACAAAGCAATAAATATGATACCAAGTTGCACAAGTAACAATAAAAATAAGGTAAGTTACTAATAAAAAATTAACAAATTACAAACATAGTAAATTACATTTAAAATCGTTTAGTTAATACTATTGGGATTCAAATTATGCAACCAGTGTAATTTATCATAAAAAATTAACTAATTGAAGATCCCTATATATTGGCTTATAAGATACATGTTAATAAATAATGAAAAAGTTTAAAGAAAGGTATTAAAATTATATTGTCATAAATTGGTCTGCAGTAAATATGATATCAACTGACCCAAGTAATCTGTATTCAATACAAGGTAAATTACTAAAACCGAATTAACTAAAGGTAAATTATTTAAACAAAGCAATAAATTTTCGTAATAAATGACATTTCGAAATATTTTTCATAATAAATAATGAAACAATTTAAAGAAAGATATTAAAATTATATTGTCATAAATTGGTCTGCAGTAAATATGATATCAATTTGCCCAAGTAATCTGTATTCAATATAAGGTAAGTTATTAAAACCGAATTAACTAAAGATAAATTATTTAAACAAAGCAATAAATATGATACCAAGTTGCGCAAGTAATCTGCAATGAAAATAAGGTAAGTTATTAATTAAAAAATCAACAAATTACAAACATGATAAATTACATTTAAAATCATAAAGTAAATACTCTTAGGATTCAAATTATACAACCAGTGGAATTTATTATAAAAATTAACTAATTGAAAATATTCAAAAAATGAGCTATATGGGCTGATAATAGTGATCTTACAACATTAAGATACGTATTATATATGGGCTTATAAGATACTTGTTATTAAATAATGAAACAGTTTAAAGAAAGAGATTAAAATTATATTATCGTAAATTGGTATGCAGTAAATATGATATCAACTTGCCCAAGTAATCCGTATTCAGTATAACGTAAGTTACTAAACCGAATTAAATAAAGGTAAATTATTTAAACAAAGCAATAAATATGATAGCAAGTTGCGCAAGTAATCCGCAATGAAAATAAAGTAAGTTATTAATTAAAAGATTAACAAATTACAAACATGGTAAATTACATTTAAAATTGTAAAGTAAATACTTTTAGAATTCAAATTATGCAACCAGTGTAATTTATTATAAAACAATTAGCTAATTGATTTTTTTAAAAAAATGGGATATATGGGCTAATAATAGACAACATTAAGATACATATTATATATAGATTTATAAGATACTTGTTAATAAATAATGAAACAGTTTAAAGAAATATATTAAAATTATATTGTCATAAATTGGTCTGCAATAAATATGATATCAACTTGCCCAAGTAATCTGTATTCAGTATAAGGCAAGTTACTAAAACCGAATTAATTAAAGGTAAATTATTTAATCAAAGCAATAAGTATGATAGCAAGTTGCACAAGTAATCCGCAATGAAAATAAGGTAAATTATTAATAAAAAAATAAAAAAATTACAAACATGGTAAATTACATTTAAAATCATGAAATTAATACTATTGGGATTCAAATTATGCAATCAGTGTAATTTATTATAAAAAAATTAACTAATTGAAGATCCCTATATATATTTGCTTATAATATACATGTTAATAAATAATGAAACCGTTTAAAGAAAGGTATTAAAATTATATTGTCATAAATTTGTATGCAGTAAATATGATATCAACTTGCCCAAGTAATATGTATTCAATATATGGTAAGTTATTAAAACCGAATTAACTAAAGGAAAATTATTTAAACAAAGTAATAAATATGATACCAAACCGCGCAAGTAATCTGCAATAAAAATAAGGTAAGTTATTAATAAAAAATTAAAAAATTATAAATATGGTAAATTACATTTAAGATCGTAAAGTAAATACTATCGGGATTCAAATTATGAAACCAGTGTAATTTATTAATAAAAAATTAACTAATTGAAAATATTTAGAAGATGGACTATATAGGTTAATAATAGTGATCTTACAACATTAAGATACATATTATATAATGACTTATAAGATACATGTTAATAAATAATGAAACGGTTTAAAGAAATATATTAAAATTATATTTTCATAAATTGGTCTGCAGTAAATATGATATCAACTTGCCCAAGTAATTCATATTCAATATAAGGTAAGTTATTAAAACTGAATTAATTATAGGTAAATTATTTAAACAAAGCAATAAATATGATACCAAGTTGCGCAAGTAATCCTCAATGAAAATAAGGTAAGTTGTTAATAAAAAAATTAACAAATTACAAAATGGTAAATTACATTTAAAATCATGAAATTAATACTCTTAGAATTCAAATTATGCAGCCAGTGTAATTTATTATAGAAAAATTAACTAATTGAAGATACCTATTATATATGGGCTTATAATATACATGTTAATAAATAATGAAACAATTTAAGGAAATATATTAAAATTATATTGTCATAAATTGGTTTGCAGTAAATATGATATCAAATTGCACAATTAAATCCGTATTCAATATAAGGTAAGTTATTAAAACCGAATTAACTAAGGTAAATTATTTAAACAAAACAGCAAATATTTGTAATAAATGACATTTTCGAAATATTTTTCATAATAAATAATGAAACAATTTAAAGAAATATATTAAAATTATATTGTCATAAATTGGTCTGCATTAAGTATGATATCAACTTGTCCAAGTAATCAGTATTCAGTATAAGATAAGTTATTAAAACTGAATTAACTAAAGTAAAATTATTTAAACAAAGCAATAAATATGATACCAAGTTGCGCAAGTAATCCGCAATGAAAATAAGGTAAGTTATTAATAAAAAATTAACAAATTACAAACATGGTAAATTACAGTTTTTTGTAAGTTATAAATTAAATACACTAACCAACTATATAGTTAATCCCACCCATCTATCTTAATATTCCATCCCTTATTAAGAATTAATGTAAATGATCGACATTTATTAAAAAATTTGCGCAAGTTATGATTAATGAGATTAGCATTTAATGTAAATGGTCAACATTTATTAATATGGTTGCTCAAGTTATGATTAATGAGATTAGTAATTAATGTAACTTTCCAATTAGTAGCTCGACCAGAAAAATAAATCAAAAAGAAAATTACAAAAAAATCAACCAATAGAATCGCTAGAATTTTGTTGAGAAGCTCTGTATGAGTGACATGTGGCAAATGTACTTCGCTTTTAATATATATGAGGATTAGAAAAAATGTTGATTGTTTTATCTTTTAAATAATCATCACTATTATAAATAAAAACGAGAATTCGGCCAAAAAAATCCTGAACTTTTCAGGAATTACCAAAAGAAAAATGAACTTTATGGCTAACAAAAAAAAAGACAAACTTTTCATTGACTTTAGAATTAATTAATAATGTTTTCGTTGACTTGATAATTTAGCACGCCATGAGCAAATTTAACAGAAAAAAATAACATCGTTTTACATGATTTGAAAATAAAATCAAGTAGACCACTGGATTCGAACCCATATTGTTTAGATCAAATGACAAGGTACTTTGCTAGTGGTACATTCAATGTATTTACCCATGTTCTAAAACGCGCCCGTACCGGACGATTAAGCGGCGGAAAAACGTTGGACGGTGGATCAGCGTGGAGATTATGTCCTACTCGGCTATTAAATCGGAGCCATCAAAATAATTTACATTTTTGAGGGTTTAAAGCTTGAAATCGGGTCTAGCATGTTAAATCCACAAGTTTAAAGTATAAACAGCACGGAAATCGTAAACAAAATGAAAGGAATCTGTAAAATGAAGAATGGCGGCCATGAAATAATTTCTGTGTAACCCTAAAACTCGTGACAATATTACAATTATGCCACTATTGAAAAAAGGAAAAACAGAAACAAAAAAACGCTACCTGGGCTTCAAACCTAGCTATTAAAGGACATATATCAAAGACTATGACCACTAGACCACATCAATAAATAATATATGTTACGTAATTAATTTATTTCTGTATGCAACTTTCAAAATAAATGAAATAAATCCCAAAATTAATCCCCGATTAATCGTCGATTAATCTCTAATTTTTCATCAACTCGCTAGGCCTAGCCTGACCGTCCGACTCACGCCTAACGCATTTCCGAACATGGGTATTTAGTAACACATTTACTTTTATTTGGTACTGATTTTGAATATAAAAAATTATCTAAAAACTTAAAAAGATCTTTAAAATTTCTAAAAATTGAAAAAATAATTCCAAAAAAAAAAAGAAAATTTTCATTTTTCGGATTAAAAAAATTTGAAAAATAAAGAAAATTCGAAAAAAATATTCCAAAAAAATTTATGAAATATTTCGAATCTGAAAACATATAATCAGAAAATATAAAAAAAATTATTACTATTTTTTAATTTTTTATAGTTTCTGATTATATGTTTTCAGATTTGAAATTTTTATCCCTTTTTGAAATTTCTTTTTTGAATTTCTTTTTTCAATTTTTCTTTTTATAATTTGAAAAATGAAAAAAAAATTGGCATTTTTTAATAAAACAATATTTTATAAAAAATATATATATATATATATTTTTAATAGATTCTGATTATTTTCAGATTCGAATTTTTTATAACTTTTTCGTTTTTTTTATTTTTTAATCTGAAAAATGAAAATTTTCTTTTTTTGGAATTTTTTTTTTAAAATGAAAATTTTGGAAGAATTTTGATCTTTTAAAGGAAAAATAAAATTTTATTTTTACTTTTAGTTTCAAAATTAATTTTATAAAAAAATTCTTTATTTTCATATTTTTGGAATTTTAAAGACCTTTTAAATTTTTAGAGAATTTTTTTATATTCAAAATCAGTACCAAATAAAACTAAATGTGTTACTACATACATTGAATGTACCACTAGGTTAGTGGTAAAATACTTTGCCATTTGATCCAAACAACCTGTGTTCGAAACCAGGTATCTTCAGGTTTTTATTTTTAAATCGTGTAAAATGAAACGTGTACATGATTTTTTTGGCAATTCCAGAAAAGTTTAGGGCCGAATTCCCAAATAAAAACACATTTTTAATATTTGTTATTGTGTAGTCAACACTTTGTTTTGTGCATATATTTTTGGGCGACAAGTTTCACAAACATACGTTTACAAGTCGGACCTAGCCTCGGTGATTCCGCATTGACTGATTCGCCTGTCCAATTGGTGTTAGTAATTAATTTATTACTCTTTGACTGATTCTAATTTATTACTCTTAAAAAAACGTTTGACTAATTACTACGAAAGCGCTATATATATGGACTGAATCTGTTGAGCCATCCCAAATTACTTCAAGTTCAACTCCAGTATAGCAATCATATTGAGAAATCCTGCATCAATGAAAAATTCACTAAAACTTTGTGTTACTTTTCTGATCATGGTTCTTTTGTTTGATCCGAGTCATGAGTTACCACCGTTTTGGCCCCGAACCGTCCTCACGATGACAAATAATCTTGGAGGTCCACTTCTTACGGTTCATTGCAAATCCAAAGATAACGATTTGGGGGTTCAAATGTTGGCTGCCAACACAAATTACCACTTTTCATTTCAGCCAAATATATGGAAATCAACACTGTTCTTCTGCAGCTTCCAATGGAACAATCAGGTCAAGCATTTTGATATATTTGATGCTCAGAGAGATCAAGATGACGGTTATAAATTTACCTGGACTATCAAACCTGATGGCCCATGCAAGCTTGGTAAAAAAGTTAAATGTTTCCCATGGAAATGATTTGATAATATATGATTGTGTTGATAAATATGTAAAGTTGTTTTTACCAACAAAATAATAAAAAAATATATAAAGATGATCAAATGAAATATCTAATAGAAATCTTTTTATGATGATCATCTTCTCAAAGACTTCGTTAATCTAGTTTCGTTCGTTTCATGAATGTCATGTGTCACAAGAATGATTCTTACACTTCTTAAAAATATAGGTTACTTCATCGCAGAATCTAGTTTATCATTAAACTAACCATCAAATTAATTATTAATATATAAAAATATTTTCTTCTTCCTTAGATAAAAACTACAAAATTACATAATGTAATTAAAATATATATCAATTTTGAATAGTTAAGATTTGATATAAAAATTTGTATCTAGAGATGTCAAAATTTGTTCCATATCAAATTATACTCAAATGGTTTTAAACTTAGTGGGTAATTGACCGAGTGATTGTGGTCGGGTGGTAAGGAGACGGGCCTGAGACACTAACATGTTTCAGGTTCGACCCACCTGCTGTGCGAAACTAAGTCACAATTATTTTGGAGATTAGTCTGGACCTTTCCATGAGTCTGTGATACCCCCGAATTAAACAAAAAAAAAAAAAAAACTTAGTGGATAATGGATTAGTCCAACCCATTTCACAAATGGATTGTGTTAACTTATTTAAGTTAATAAGTTAATGGTTTTAACGGTTAATTCATGAATAATAATCTTATAGTTTAAGAGGTTACTAACTAAGTACAAATATTTTGGAGACTGGTAATAAAAATATGCTTTTAGATTTTGGAAAAGCATGGTTTATGGTAAATACAATTGGCTATTTGGCTGAAAAAAAAAACAATTTTGTGATTTTTAATGAGAAAATTATATTTAACAGTTTGGCGGGAAACATATAATTTAAGGTTTTGACACGAAAAAAACGATCAATTGTTTATGTAAACATACGATTTAAGCTCTGGAGAAAAATTGTTCCTGTCACAGACAGACTGCTCTAAATGCTGCTAATCAGAAAAAAAATGAGAAGGATGAGGAACTTGTTTCTCTACGTTCAGAACTTGAGGTAAGGTACACTGGTGTGCATGTTTCATTAGATGAACTACTTTTATTTGCATGATTAAACATTGTCTTATTCTTCCCTGCTATATTCAGAGCTTGAAAGAAGAGGCTACTGCTGCTGCAGAACGGCTTCAAGAAGCAGAGTCCGAAGCGAAATATCTCTGCACAATGACTCAAAAGATATTGGGGGACATATGTTCAGATATTTACGGAAGTATAGATAATTCCATATCAGTAGATAGATATAGATAAATCTTGTAGTTACAATAAAGATCACGTAGCTTCTCATGATGTATATATACTCAGCCATTGGCTTACTAATGAGATACACTATTACAGTACACAAATAAATCTAAATGGTATCAGAGCAGAAGATCCTCAAAACTCTGATCTTTTGTTCTTGTTAATTGAAGTGTAAGTCATGGCTGATCCTCAAGGTGCTCTGACTATTCAGAAGAAGTAAGAAGCGATGTTGAACTCGCCTTACAGTTGTTCGGTTCCGACAATCCAGGAGCCGTAATTTGTTCTGTTAAACTGAATGGTGAAAATTACAACGAATGGTCGTAGAGGTGGTCAATGCTCTGCAAGCCAAACGTAAATTAGGTTTCATCAAAGGAACTCTGAAGAAACCGGAGGAAACCAGTCCCGATCTGGAGAATTGGCTGACCATTAACTCTATGATAGTAGGCTGGATTCGAGCCTCTATCGAACCGAAGGTGCGATCTACCGTCACGTACATCACGGAGGCGTACCAGTTGTGGGAAGATCTGAAGCAGGGATTTTCCGTGGGGAACACTGTACGTGTTCATCAGATTAAAGCTCATCTTGCCTCGTGTAGACAAGAGGGACTGTCCGTGTTGGACTATTTTGGTAAACTCTCAAAGTTGTGGGAGGAGTTGCAAGTTTACCAACCGATTCATGCTTGTACGTGTGGAGCGGCAGCAGTTATTGCTAAGGAGAGAGAACATGAGAAAATTCATCAGTTTGTGATGGGTTTAGACGATTCACGCTTTGTTAACATATCTACAAGCGTGATTGGTCTTGACCCGTTGCCTTCTCTTGGTGAGATTTACAATAATATGGTGAGAGAGGAACAGAGACTGGCGTCTGCACGAAGTCATGAGCAGCAAGAAGCAGTTGGTTTGGTAGCACGTCAGAGCTCTACTCCTCCACGAAGAGACGCCTCTAGCGACTCCACTTCAAACAGGGGAGATAACTCGATACTGCGTTCTCGTTTAATATGCTCTCACTATGGATGTTCGGATCACGAGAAGCGTGATTACTGGCAACTTGTCAGGTTTCCTGACTGGTACAACGAACGTAGTGGAGGTCATGGTCAGAGATTTGGTAACAGAGGAAGAGGCCGTGGGATGAACAGTCGAGGGCGTGGTCAAGCAAACATTGCTCAAGCTTCAGTTACGAGCTTCAACTCATCCTTTCCGGAGTTCTCTGCAGATCAGTGGAAAGTGCTCAGCCAGATGATCCAAGAGAAAGCTGGTAATCAGGCTTCTGACAAGCTGTTTGGTAAGAACAAATTGGGTGATGTGATTCTCGACACGGGTGCGTCGCACCATATGACGGGGAATCGTGATTTATTGACTCATATTGAAACGATTTCCCCTTGTTCTATTTCCTTTGCTGACGGGAATAGAACATTTGCAGTAAAGATGGGAACATTTGTCTTGTCCGATAAGATCACACTGCAGAGAGTGTTATTTGTTCATAATTTAAACTGCACTTTGATATCAGTTGTGAAACTTCTGAAGCAAGCAAACTGTTTTGCAACCTTCACTGATACGATTTGTGTTTTGCAGTACCGTTTTTCGAGGACTCTGATTGGAGCCGGTGAGGAACGCGATGGTGTGTATTACTTTACGGATTTGGTTTCAGTGAAGAGTCATCGGGCAGTTAGAGTTTCTGATCATGTTATGTGGCATCAACGCTTGGGTCATCCGTCGTTTTCGGTGTTTTCAGATTTATCTTTTGTTTCTAAATCAGTTAGCTCAAGTCCTTGCGACACTTGTTTTAAAGGTAAGCAAACTCGTGAAATTTTTTATGAAAGTATGAATAAAACAACAATGTTTTTCTCTTATTCATGTTGATGTGTGGGGTCCTTACAGAGCTTCCTCGTCTTGTGGAGCAGTTTATTTTCTTACTATAGTCGACGATTACTCCAGGGCTGTATGGACGTTTCTTCTTCTTGAAAAATCAGAAGTTCAGAAATTTCTAAAACAGTTCTTGTCTTACACAGAAAAACAGTTCAATAAACCGGTCTGAATGGTGCACAGCGACAACGGAACAGAGTTCATGGTTATGTCTTCGTTCTTTAAGGATCAAGATATTGTTCATCAAACTTCGTGTGTCAACACTCCACAACAAAATTGTCGCTTCGAAAGAAAACACAAACACATCTTAAACGTCTCGCGCGCTCTCTTGTTTCAAGCCAATTTACCAATCAAGTTCTAGGGCAAAGCAGTTCTCACGGCTGCTTATTTAATCAATAGAAATCCATCTTCAGTTCTGAACGGGCGTTCATCTTATGAAGTTATCCATGGTGTTGCACCTGATTACAAGGCATTGCGGGTTTTTGGATCAGCGTGCTATGTACACAGAACCTCTCGAGATAAGGACAAGTTCGGACCTCGTAGTCGCCTATGTGTGTTTGTTGGTTACCCCATCGGCAAGAAAGGCTGGAAGGTTTACGATATTGACAGGAATGTGTTTCTGGTGTCCCGTGATGTAGTGTTTCGTGAAGACTTGTTTCCATATGCAGACTAGAAAACTGAGCCTGCAGACGGCTCTCCAATAGACACCGTTAGCGATGAAGATTGGAATCTTCCACCGTTGGGCGTAAGGGGGAGCGTGGTTGATCAATCAGACATTTCTAGAAGCGAAAAGAGGAGCCGGTTCCTGTTATTCCGCCTGCTATCACTGTCTCAGAGGCACCTCCTGCTTCCAATTCAGAATCATCTCCTCCTGTCTCAGAAACACTTCCTGCTTCTATACAAGAAGTCTCGACGTCAGCTCCTGAGCAAGCATCTTCTCCGACGAATGCTACTAACGACGCAGAGGCAGTTGTGCATGAAACACTTGGTAGAGGTCAACAGAAGAAAACAACACCAGTGAGACTTTGTGACTATCTTTTACAATGCAACAGCTGACTCTGAAAATAATACACACTATTTCGTTTTTTCCTCCCCCACTTTAGAGTCTTCGGCATCGGTCTTAGGTAAATCACTGTACCCTCTGTCTGATTATATTACTGATGAACAATTTTCTACTACCCAACGAGCTTTTTTGACAGCAATAACAAACGCCTCTTAACCAAAGAACTTCACTGAAGCCATGAAACTAGAAGTTTGGAGGAATTCTGTTGGAAAAGAAGTGATTGCTCTTGAAGATAGTGACACTTGGGATATCATAGATTTGCCGCCTGGAAAAGAAGCTATTGGCTGTCTCTTGATCTTAAAAATCAAATATAATGCAGATGGTACAATCGAGAGATACAAGGCTCGTCTAGTTGTCAATGGTAAAAGTCAAATAGAGGGAGAGGACTATAAAGAAACGTTTGCTCTGGTGGTCAAGATGACAATGGTTCGTGCTCTATTGCGACTGGTTGCAGCCAAGCAGTGGGAAGTGTATCAAATGGATGTCCAGAACGCGTTTCTTCATGGAGATCTTGAGGAGGAGGTCTACATGAAGCTACCTCCAGGCTTTCGACATTCTCATCCAAACAAAGTGTGTAAACTGCGGAAGTCTTTATACGGCCTGAAACAGGCTCCAAGATGTTGGTTTAAGAAGCTCTCTGATGCTTTGATACGGTTTGGTTTTGAGCAATCTTATGAAGATTACTCTCTTTTTTCCTATGAACGCCATGGTGTTGAGCTCCGAGTTCTCGTTTATGTTGATGATCTACTTATATGCGGCAACAATTCTCATATGGTACGAAGGTTCAAAGAATATTTAAGTAAGTGTTTTGCAATGAAGGATTTGGGGAAGTTGAAATATTTTCTTGGCATAGAAGTTAGCAGAGATCCTGAAGGTATTTTTCTCTCGCAGCGTAAGTATACGCTTGATATCGTCGCAGAAACATGCAATCTTCGATCTAGGCCAGTGTCGACTCCGCTGGAGAAAAATCATCAGCTCGCCAAGTCCAAAGCACCTTCTCTCGCTGATCTTACTAAATACCTTCGTCTGATGGGGCGTTTGATTTACCTTCTCAACACTCGGCCTGAGTTGTGCTATTCTGTTCATTTACTATCTCAGTTCATGCAAGCGCATACTGAGGAACATTGGTCAGCAGCGCTTAGGGTCATGCGTTACTTAAAAGGATCACCAGGACAAGGGATACTACTGTCATCAAACTCAGACCTCGCGCTAAATGTCTACTGCGACGCGGATTGGAGTGGTTGCCCTTTGTCTCGGAGGTCTTTGAGTGCGTTTGTTGTTATGTTTGGAGGTTCTCCTATTGCGTAGAAGACAAAGAAGCAAGATACAGTTGCAATATCATCAGCAGAGGCTGAATATCGTTCGATGAGAGTTGCAGTAAAAGAGACAAAGTGGATTCGGCGTCTTCTCAAAGAATTTGGTGTTGATCAACCTGTGCCTACGCGTTTCTTCTGTGATAATAAAGCTGCTATACACATTGCAGCGAATCTGGCTTTTCATGAGCGTATGGAGCACTTGGAACGTGATTGTCATTCATTTAGAGATGTTAAAGCCGGTCTCATCGTCACTCAGCATATTATTTCAGACTCGCAAGTTAATCCACATACTCTAACTTGAGGGAGAGTATTGGGGGATATATGTTCAAAGTATAGATAAGTCCATATCAGTAGATAGATATAGATGAATCTTGTGGTTACGATAGAGATCATGTAGTTGCTCATGATGTATATATACTCAGCCATTGGCTTACTAATGAGATACACAATTACAGTACACAAATCTACAAAAGATGATTTTAACACAGGACGAAATGGTTTGTCGAGAAAACTTGGGTGTCAGAACTGTGGATGAGCATTATTATGTTTCTCTAGTAAACACCTATAAGCTCCTCTTATAATGAATCTGCACGCTCAAAAAGGTGAGCATTATTATGTTTCTCGAGTGCTATATATTTTTGGCATTCTGCATAGCCAAAAGCAAATGTTGATTTATTTTTCTCTTTTTGTTTTCCTATTTCTAAATCCCAAAATCCAGATTTGTAGATGCATAAGGTAAGGAATTTTTTTCTCTAATCTTTAGAGAGAGGAGAGGGTACGCCCTTTTTATCTTGTCTTTCTTTAATACCCCCTCCCTATGTAGAGTTTCTTGGATAATGTGTAAGGATTGCACCTTGTCTAGCCACAACATCCTCTCGGTCTTTGACAAATAGGTGCAAGAGTTTTCAGTTTAGTAAAGAAAGTGGTCAGAGAAGAAGAAAAAAAATAACCTGAAAACACCTGACCCGGTTAGAGATGGGACCATTAATGCTTCTAGCAATCCAAGTCCAACAAGCTTTGTCAAAATGAAAAAAAAAAGAAAACACATGCAACACAACCCAAGCAATCAATATCCAGATAGAAGAGATAAAACAAAAAACAAAACAAAAAATCTCTAGAACAATTATCATTCCTTCTACAACACAAAAACTGGATCTTCCATGGCTTCTTCAGCAACACTACCACCTCCACTCTTACCATTCAACACAACCACACTTCCTTCAACATCAACATCAACAATCACCGAATCACCATCTTTAATCTCCCTCGAAAGCATCTTCTCCGCCATGCTATCTTCCAACAGCCTCATAATCGCTCTTCTCAGCGGCCTCGCACCGTAACTCGGGTCAAACCCTTCATCCACCACTCTCTCCTTAAACCTCTCCGTCACTTGAAGCTCAATCTCTTTCTCCTTAAGCCTCACCACCACTTCTTTAAGCATTATATCAGCAATCTCCTTCACTTCCAGCTTCGTCAGCTGTCTGAAAACAATCATCTCATCTAACCTGTTCAAGAACTCCGGTCTGAAATACTGTTTCAGTTCCTCAGTCACCAAGCTCTTGATCCTGTTGTAGCTGCTGTCTTTCTCGTCGTAGTCGAGATCAAACCCGATTCTTCTGCCACCCTTTTCAATCACGCTGCTTCCTACGTTCGATGTCATGATCAGAAGCGTGTTCTTGAAATCGACTGTTCTTCCTTTGCTGTCAGTTAGCCTCCCGTCTTCTAGGATCTGAAGCATCATGTTGAACACATCAGGGTGAGCTTTCTCTATTTCGTCGAAGAGGACAAGCGTGTAAGGCCTGCGTCTAACCGCCTCAGTTAACTGACCTCCTTCCGTGTACCCCACGTAACCAGGAGGCGAACCGATGAGTTTTGAAACCGTGTGACGTTCCATGAACTCACTCATGTCGAGACGGATCATCGCTTCTTCTGAACCGAAGTAGTAAGCAGCCAAGGCTTTGGCAAGCTCTGATTTGCCCACACCGGTTGGACCAGAGAAGATGAAACTCGCTATGGGGCGGTTCGGGTTCTTGAGACCAACACGTGCACGTCTGATGGCTCTGCTAATGGCTTTGACGGCTTCGTCTTGGCCAATGACTCTTGTGTGAAGTGTCTGCTCCATCTTGAGAAGACGGCTGGATTCATCAGAGGATACTTTCTCTACAGGGATTCCTGTCCAGGTGGAGACAATGTGTTGGATGTCGGATTCGGTGACAGTAGGTCCTCCTTCTTCTCCAGCTTCTGTCTCAGCTTTGCTCACTTCTTTGCCTTTGGCTAAAACAGCTGCTATCTCGGCTCTCAGCTCTATCTCCCGGTCACGGTGAGTACCAGCCTGTTGGATTGGAGAAGAACACTGTCAACACAATAATCTTGGGTTTATTATAGACAGTAAGACAAACTCACCTTCTCAAAGTCTTGGCCTCTCACAGCTTCATTCTTCTCCTTAGTGATCTGTCTTAGTTGCTTTTCAAGCTCTCTTGCTTCCTCAGGGACCTAATCAAACAAACAAAAACTCCATCCTCAGTTAAAAGACAATGTTCTGACAATGCAAGAGACATGCAACTACGAACCTTAGCATGGCGCAGTCGAACCCGAGACCCAGCTTCATCAATCAAGTCAATGGCTTTGTCTGGTAGAAACCGATCACTATTCTCATTCAAGAGAAGAAAGAAACATGATTTGAGTAACTGATGCAAACTTGTCTAAGAAACTGTGTTGAAAACAAGGAAGAAACAAAGTACCTGATGTACTGATGTGAGAGTTGCGCAGCAGCAACCAAGGCATCGTCAGTGTACCGGAGCCTGTGGTGGATCTCATACCGCTCACGGAGACCGTGCAAGATCTGTATAGCTTCATCAACAGTTGGTTCAGGTACCTTCACAGGCTGGAACCTCCTCTCTAACGCAGGATCTTTCTCAATGTGCTTTCTGTACTCGTCCAATGTTGTTGCACCAATACACTACAAACCATAACACAATGAGTCTCTGTTTACATTAATATAAAACATTTTGACCAATAGAGAAAGAATGAGAAAACTTTTACCTGCAATTCACCTCTGGCAAGAGCTGGCTTTAAGATGTTGGCAGCATCAATGGCACCTTCAGCGGCTCCTGCACCTATCAGAGTGTGCACTTCATCAATAAACAGAATGATGTCATCACTCTGCCTGATCTCCTCCATAAGCTTCTTCAATCTTTCCTCGAATTCTCCACGGTACTTAGTTCCGGCCACTAAAAGACCCATATCAAGGGTTATAACCTGGAAAGCAAAGGTAAAACACTTTGAAAACATATACTCTTCTCAGCATATTAAAGACATATCCAATAGAGAGAATTTTTCTTACTGTCTTCCCCTCAATTGTTTCAGGAACATCACCACTGGCTATTCTCTGTGCGAGTCCTTCAGCTATTGCTGTCTTACCAACTCCAGGTTCTCCAATAAGACAAGGGTTGTTCTTGGTTCTTCGAGCCAAGATCTGGACCACTCGTTCAATCTGTGGCTGCCTTCCAACAACCGGATCTAGTTTGCCCTGTGACAGAAAGTAAAAAAGTAAGTCTTAACATTGCACTTTCATGAGAGTTTCTTCAAGATGAGTACTAAGTGAACCATTTTTATTACCTCCTCTGCTAGTTTGGTTAAGTTAGTCCCATACTCTTCCAGTGTTGGCATCTTGCTGTTTCCGCTTGATCCTCCACCGACGTTTGCGGTCACTTCATTGTTTTCTCCGACCATACGTATAACCTGAAGTAATAAACTCTATCAAGAAACTGTTTACAAAGAGACATAACATGGTTGTTTGAGGATGCATTTTTACCAGCGTCCGGATGTTACTAGCATCTACACCCAAATTCTCCAGGACACGAGCTGCAACACCTTCCCCTTCACGAAGAAGACCAAGCAAGAGATGCTCTGACCCAATGTAGTTATGCCCTAGAGTTTATGTATTTTATAAGAAGAAGCACCAAGCATAAATAATAAACAGAAACAGATTCAGGACAAGCTCTAACCGAGTTGTCGAGCTTCCTCTAGTGACAACTCCAGGACACGCTTTGCACGAGGAGTAAAAGGGATCTCCACAGCCACAAACCCACTGCCTCTTCCAATGATCTTCTCCACTTCCACACGAGAATCCTTAAGATTGATCCCCATGGTTTTAAGAACCTTTGCAGCGATCCCAGTCCCTTCCCCAATAAGACCCAACAGTATCTGCTCGGTGCCAACAAAGTTATGTCCAAGTCTCCGAGCTTCCTCTTGAGACAGCATTATGACCTTAATTGCCTTCTCGGTGAACCGCTCAAACATGGCTTTTGTTACACCTCGGCTACCTCTTCCTTTCCTAGATGAGATCTGAAGGTTAGCCTTATTAAAGAAACCATGAGCAGGCCTTGCTGTTCGATCCACTGCAGTGGTAGCCCTTAACCCTGTGAAGCTCTGGAAACTCAGAACCGGAGTTTGTGAAGAGTACATCATCTTCACGCATGTTCTTCTTGGTTTTCTATATTCTTCGGACTGAACATGTCTCCCGGGACCAAGTAAAGGACGGACTGTAAAATTAGTCAAGAGCCTAGCCATGGTGCAGAGTAGGAGGAAAGCTACAAGCGAATGAAGAGAACCCAGATTACTAAAACTCAAAATGGAACGATTTGAAAGAAAAAAAAAGTCTCTACCTTTATGTTTCGAAGTGAACACAACAGAGAAACAGAAACCTAGTGGAAACAGAGAAAGGGTTTTAGGTTTTACCTGTCTACGCCTTTGGCCTTGGGGGTAAAGAAGTTGCGAGAGAGTCTTTTAATGGTCGGCCCGTCTGGGGAAAGAGATAGGCAGCGAAGAGACCGAAACAAAGGAGATTACTTTTACTTTGCTTCTCTCTCTCGTTTTATTCACTCTGTCTCGTCGTCTACACTGCATCGCAGCCGTTCAACCCACCTAACAGCGTTGAATACAAGCCATTAGATCACTTAAGAGTGTTTTGCGCCGTCAGATTTAATTACCTTTTATAAGTCAACCCCTAATATGAGAATTTTTGTCATAAGGGTTTATGTTAAAGTTTTCAATCCGGATATTAATTCGGTGTTCGGTTTTTTTGGTATTTCAATTTATTAAAAAAAAATTATCATATTAATATTATATTTATTTTGATTCGATTTAGTTTATATATCATCGATTTTTATTTTATTTGATTTTACACCAAAAAATATAAATTTATTTTGTTTTCCAAAATATTAGATATCGATTTTCATATAACATGAAGATATTTCTATTTTAAAATAGTCAATTTTTTTGTTTTTTATTTTACTATTTTAATAATTAATAAACAAAATAAGTTAATAGTTATAATATTTTTATAATTAAAAAACAGTAATGCATGATATTAAAAATAATTAATTATTAACACATATATTTGTCAACAAATAAATGTTAAGTTTTATTTCACTTGATAAAAATGAAACATAAATTTTAATTTAAAATAAAATATTAAATTATTAAAACTATTTTTTAATTATCTATATTTTTAATTGATCATTTTATTTGATTTATTTGGTCTAATCAATATATATTAAACCATATCTATATACTGCAGTTTCTTACATTCATTCGGTATATTCAATATTACTAATCTATATTTCAGTTTTGTTTGATTTTAATTGGTTTAGTTTACTGGATTGGATATCCTGTTAAGACAAACAGTTAAACACAAACCGGTTCTGTCCGAACCAGGAAAAAAAAAATCAAAACCGGTTGTTGTGACAACTGACAACAAACTCTTTTCATTTTTTTCATATCTACTTAGTTTCGTCGGCTAGAGAGAGAGAGAGAGAGAGAGAGAGAGAGAGGGAGACGAGTAACGGTGTCGTCGTCCTCGTCGCTGCCTACGATTATTTCCTCGCTCTTCTAAGGTTCTTAAATTTCTTACTACCCCCACTTTGCGTGTGTCTTTCAGCTTTCTTTCTTCTTCCTCTTCTTTGATCTTATCCTTTTAGTTTGCTTGTGAATTTAGATCTATGTCGCTTTCAATTCTACTGAATTTTAGGAATGTCAAGAGATCAGATCGATCCATGGCTAGATTGTTGGTTTCGATCTCTGTTTCTTTTAATTTACTCTGCTTTCGATTAGTTATGGTTTCTTTCTTAGTCTTAACGATCTTGGTCCTCTCTGTGTGTTCTCTGAATTTAATGTCCGATCCTGAGTGTTTTTGGACAAAGTCTTTTCGTGTTTGAGACGGTTCGTTGAATTAGCTTTTTCATTAATACTCTGTTTGTAACTAAGAGTTTTAAACGTTTTGGTGACGTTTTGTATGTTCTGTTTTTTCTTTCTAGCATTGATTGATTCGAATCTCTCATATTTATTAGAGAATTAAGACAATTGATTGCTCTTTCTTTCCGTTTTTATTTTGTTGATTTTTTTTGCCCCTATTTAACAAGATTCTTGTGAAGAATAAGAACAGTTTTTGATTAAACGTTTCTTTGTTGTTTACAGGAAAGAAAGATATGGAAGAAGGGTATGAGAGTCGTCGAGGGAGTAGATGGGAAGAGTTGGACACTGACATCTTAGTCAGGATCTTCCAGAAGTTTAGCATCTTTGAGTTGACTTCGGGTTTAGCTCATGTATGCAGTGGATGGAGAGCTGCTTGCTGCGATCCCATCCTCTGGAAGACTCTTGATCTCTCTCACATGAGATCTAGTTTCATCAAGATCCCCTTAGAGCCTTACGTCTACGTGGAGCGTCGCTCCGATGAGGCCCTCACCCGGATCCTGAAACTCTCCATGAATCTTAGTGGTGGCAACACCAGAGCCTTGGTTTTCCATTTCAACTTGTTCTTGAGTGATGATCAGCTTACTTACACCGCTGAAAGGTAAAGTCGTTCTTGTGCTTTTACTTGGATTGAATCTTGGTAAATTCTATAACAATCTTTTGCAGGTGTCCAGGGTTGAGACGGGTGGTGCTTCCAGCTTGGAACAGAATTAAAAAGACTGGGATATGTAAAGCCATAAGGATCTGGAAAGATCTGGAGTCACTAACAATGCCTAGCATCGCAAACCCGCCTTACCTCTTAACAGAGATCGCCAAGAACTGCAAGAACTTCAAGGAGCTCAAGATCATGGGTCCATTCGAGATCTTCTTTGCAAACACGCTCATTACTTACCTCCCTAACCTCAAAACACTCAGCCTTAGATGCTCTGCGATCAAGCGAGAAGCACTGATTAAGATCCTTGACGGGTTACCTGATCTTGAAGTGCTCAACATATCTCACTCTTACCTGGTGGAGTACAGTGTGTGGCAACCGCAGCAGAAAGTGATTGTTAGAGAGCTTGATAAGACGATACTTGAGAAAGCTTCGAGGCTGAAGAGGTTCTTGACTTGTATGGAGCATCAGACTTGTGTGATGTGTCAGAGGACTGAGAATGATGAAGGGATTGTAAGATGGTATAAGTATGAAGAAGGAGAGTGGAAAGTTGATGAAGTGAGCTCTCTTCATCTTTGATGGTATCTTGACTTACTTCCAATCTTTCACTGTTTGTGTGTTTCTCTTTTTGTTTGTTGTTTTTTTTTGTTTGAACGTTTTTTATGTGTATATAAATGTAGGCAATGCCAAAAAGTTTGTATTCAGTGATCAGTGCTAGATCGCCAACCTTGACGTAAGTAGGAAAATAAATAAAAACAAACAATTTCTAGTATGTTTTTTTCATAGTTTTTTTTTTTGCTGAGAGAAATTCAGAAGAATACTAATAAAATAGAAAACCATTGTTCCTCTATTAAAGTTTCTTGATGCGGCTTCAATGTTTTCCAAGCTGTACGTAAAAACCTGAATGCTCAAAACGTAATCAAGAACTTGGTTACTCAATGAAAGTGAGAATTCAAGAATTGACGCATATTCAGAGTTGGAGGCTGTATTTGGTAAATGGTAAATCATAAGTTCTAGCTCTATATTCACAAGCGTTATTTGGTTGTTTTTGCTTTTATTTGTGCCACCAAGTTGGCAAGTTGTAATTACATGGACACTAGTAATCATATTGATAAGTAGATTCTCTCGTCTTCTCAAATGCAAGGTTAAGGAATCTGAGGAGTCACAATGCCCTCTTTTGAATTTTTTTTGTTCTCTTAACTTGTTAACTCATTAGTCAAATGATAGATTATGGTTTTCTGATTAATATTTTTTTTTCATTTGGTCAAAGATTGTCAAAAGAGATATACCTTGGTGATTGAAAAGAGAATCTTCGGCAATCTTATACCAGATGTCATGGTTAATGGTGTTAGATATGAATTAATCAATCTAGGTTACGTTATCCCCTTAGTATTAAAAGAGAATCAAAAAATAAGAGTAACCTTCAAAGAGTAACATATTTTCGGAATTGCCATTATTGACGACGTGTCGGCACGAGGTTCTTTCTCAGCATCTTTTTGAAAGAAGGCTTAAATATCTAAGGATATTACGGTTTATGCCATTGGACAAACATGCATATTCCTATAAGTTTGATTCATAGTTTCATGTCGGCATGTGTATATAAGGAAATAATTAAGTTTCGTGATTCTAGCATTTATGTTTACGTGATTTTTGCATTCATTCTCACCTTCTATATTTGTCCTGATTTTTAATGAGATTTATATTGTTCTTTTGTATATGGAAACCCAATTATTAGTCCTATTAAATAGAGAGTGGAAAGTGCTTATTTTTTGGCAATGAGTCCTATTAAATATATGGTTGACAAATCGTTTTTTTCAATATCTATTACTCTCTGTCTTATTATTGTTTTATTTTTACCACCTTATTACCGTTTTCTTTGATGAACATTTTTTATTTGGATTTTATTGACTTTAAAATATCTATTGCTAGATTGTTTTACTTTGTTATTTTTATTCAAATTCATCTTTAATTCACAAGGTTATTTAATAATTAATAATCTGCGTAGAAGTCACTATAGAAGGAAAACCTATATTGTTATATTTTTATATTGTTAGATTCAGTGTCTCATATATTATAGAGTCTCTTACATCAGTATTATTTTGTTTTCCATATATAATTTGTTGAAAATAGCATTATTCATATATGGCAAAAACTGATGTATAGAACTTATTCATATCTAATTATTTGAAAGCTTGCTTATCAAACTCCAACCCTTACCAAAAATGATACTGACTTTAGAATATGAGTAATATTTTAATTTCCTTAAAAAGAGAAAAAGGATGATCTCCATGATTTTTGAATTTATTCTCACCTTCTATTTTTGTAACATATTTTTAATAAGATTTATAATGTTCTTTTATAAATGGAAACCCAATTACTACTCATATTAAATAGAGTAATAGTTAATGTCGGAGAATAAAGATATTTTTCTCGAAATCGAAATTTGAATAAACGATTTTTTTTCCTCTTTCTATTTTTTAAAAATTGTCTTTCCACCAATTTACCATTCATAGTTTTGCATATGGAAAGTAAACCAAGTCAAGTACTAAATATGAGTGATTTATTAATAACCGTGATTCGTTATTCCAAATTTTGCGTTCGAAATTTATTTCTTTCCAGCAACTTTCTATATAGTTTTAATACCAGATCAGTCATCGATTCATGCCGACCACGGCAAATACGCATTAACTATGATATGTCTGTTCTACTCACTATATAAACAAGTTTACTTCTTCGTATTATACCACACCAATCTAAGTTTCAATAATATCAGTTATTAACTAAAAAGAAAAAGTTTTGAGCTTTTGCTATGACAGGTTTTGACATGGTCGCCGATCTAAAGCCTAAGAAAAACATGTGGAAGATCAGGGTCAAGATCATCCGACTTTGGAAGCAATACTCGGTGGTTGGTGGAGAGAGTATTGAAATGGTCTTGGTCGATTCAAATGTAATTTTCTTCATCGTTTCTTTCTTTTATCAAGTGTTATCCGTTTATTATTCAACGTTTCTTTTATATTAACATTAGTTTGTTCAATTGTTTTTTTGTAAGGTGATAAGATTCATGGAAGTGTTAAGAAAGATGAGGTTGCTCAGTATGAAGGTCTGATTGGAGAAGGTGAATCTAAACTGATGGCGAACTTCATTGTGACGCATTCTTGTGGACAATATCGGACTACCCCCCACCCTTACAAGATCGTGTTTTGGTATTATATTAAATATGTAAATTAACAAACTTTATTTTAAAAATTGTTTCATTTAAATAAATTATCTCATTAAAATGAGTTAAAATTTGTAAACTATATAATATTTTATACAAAAATAAATTTATTAACATAGGTTAAACTTTAATTATATCTACAACTATATATTATCTTTTTATTTATTTTGAAACTCTCAACAATATGTTATTTAAAAAATTTATATTCAAAATATAATAGTATATAATAGCCTTTAGGTTATATACTATTAAAAAATATGTTAATAGAAACTATGAAATTTTAGTAATTCATTTAAAATATTAATGATAAATCAAATTTTAATTATATTTTTATTTTAGTTATAACAAAATCTGTTGAGAAAAATTTAGAAAATATTACCAAAAATTCAAAAACATTTTATAAAATAATTTATTAATGTAATAAGAAAAGAATTCAAAATTTAAGTAATCTTCCAAACTCGAAATAGTAGTGTAATTTTCAAAATTTTCTTGACAAAATATAAAATTTTGAAAATAAATATTCAAACTCAAAATGATAATATTTCAAATTTTACAAAATATAGAATCTTAGATGATAAGGAATAACTTTTTGAAATGCACCAAGAAAAAACAAACTATATATGTTGTAAAAATTAAAGCAATATATTTTGAAATCTTAACTAAAAATAAAAACAATTATATAATATCTTTGTTTTAAAATTTTATTTATAATATCTTTGAACCCATAGTTAATTCTTAAATCATATAAACATGAAATTATATATATATATATATTAAAAAAATATATATATAGTTCAATACCATTTGTAATTGAGCGAAAAAGTATATTGTTAAACAGAGTAACAGTGGAAGTATTCGGTGTTATATTAAAGGCCGTTATTCAATTAATTGTAACCTGATGTTTGCAGAACACTGGAAAAAAATATTTATTCATAATTTTAGACAATTGTGAAGTAATTAAGAACAAAATATACTATAATTGCCATACCAAATTTTCCTACATATAAAACAATAAATACAAGAATAATAGTAATGGCAATAAGTTCATTTATATCATGTATGTAGATTATATTCCATTTCCTAAAATTATATATGTCTAGATTCTAGATAATTCCCTATACTATATTCAGAACCGGAAATAACATTTACTATTTCCAAAAAAAAAATTCAATATCTTATATATTGCCCGTTTATATTTAATTATATAGGCTTTAATACTTCTACAATGTATTCTTTTAATTTTATAAAAAAAGTAATGTTGGAAAATAAAACCGGTAAAAGTGCTTATCTCACCCTGCGCAGGGCGCGGATCTCACCCTAGTTTGCTATGAGATGGACGACATCAAGAAAATATTGAGCTTGGACGGAACCTATATGATTCAAAAGTATATTTGTTTACATAATTAACCGTGTTATTATAAAATGGTTTGATCAATTTATTTTAGTTGTATTAATAGACACGAAGCATTGTCATGTGTGAAAGGTCAAGATTGTGTTAGAAGCATATTGCTTATTTATATATTCGTTATTCAAAATCTAAAGCAACCAAGTAAGTTTTTGAGATGTTCAAGTCGACTGCTCCTTGTTTCTATGAGGAATGTACATGTGGTGAAAGGTCAAGAAGTATCGTAAAGTGCAAGCATTTGTTCTCCAAAACATAAGAACTAGAATAAGCAGCAACATATTTTCTTACTCTTGAAAACATAAGAACTGTGTGTGTTATCTTATATCTATGTCTTTTCCTTACTAAAAATAATGTGACTAGGGCTTTATGGTAGAACTATTCTGTGTACTTGGATTGTCTATGGATTAGTATGTACACAATCAAGAACGAGATAATCAGAAGTAGTGTTTTCGAATCCATAAAGGCAAAGCAATCTTCTCTACCAAATATATGTATGCTTATCACATAAAAACTAAACATTATGATAAAGATGCTAATAAAAACTTGATAATCAATAACAACAAACGATCAAAAGGCTTAAAAGATAAAAAATAATGAATATGTAATTAATATATTCTATTAGAGTTTTGTTGCAAAACTAAATTAGCTTTTATATTTAAAACAAAATACGATATGAAAAACACTAAAGAAGAAGCAGAGATGTCAAAATATGTTAAGGAAAACATGATAGTCAAGAACAAAATCAAAACATCTAAAAGAGAAAAATATGAAATCGATTTATTTTATTAAAAATTTGTATAAAGAAAATAAAGTTTACATTCAGCTTCTGGATTTTGGGGATTTTCAATCGAAGATATGGAAACATTAGAGAAGAAGACATGACAAGAGATGAAGAATCAAAATTTGGTAAGATGTGATAAAATTTAAATTCATTCTGAATCTGAGAATTTCAATCGAAGGTAAAAAATATGATGTGACAATATTAGAGAAGAAAAGATAAAAATGATGAATTATCAATTGATCTATTCTATTTGAAATTTATTGAAAAATAAAATAAAGTTTACATGTAGCCATGGATCTTGAGATTTTCAATCGAAGATATGAAAACATTAAAGAATATGACATAGTAAAGATGAAGAACCAAGACCTAGACATAACAATATCCATGTCTTGGATATTCAATCAAAAATAATAATATATGAAAACATAGAAGAAAAAGACTTGATAAAAGATGAAAAACAAATGATGAAAACATGTAAAAAAATGAAAACACCTTAAGAAGAGAAGAAATATAATTTCAAAGACTGAAGAGAAAAGGAGAAAAGATGTGCTTATAAAACGTTAGATTAGGTCAAGTTACATTTTAATATAAATGTTTATGTGTAAAACAAATATCAAAATTTAGGCAGTATTTTATCGAACGTTAGTATTTTATATATTTACTTGTCAAATTTTTTTATTAAAATAATATTATTTTATTTTCCATTTGTTTAGGTGGTGATAACAAATATATTAGAGTGATACATCTTCTTCAATTTGAGGGAAGGCATGTGGCTTAGCCACAGTGGCTTTGATTCATCACGGATCTCTGAAAGCGGATGTTGTGGATTTGATGGAAACAAGATCCATTTAAAGAGACATCTTGATTGTGCCTCCTCATGATCGTCAACTAATGAGGAGAATTAGAGCCAAAGCAACCAGGACGAGAACACAGTTGGCTCGTAAGTTGGCTAAGGAAGGAGGGCATGAATAGCTGCAAAGTAAAAGATTGAAGATTGAAGGGAGTAGTGTAGGTAGTTAAGAAGAGGAGTATTCAATCTATGTAGTAGTTAAGAAGAGTAGTCTATCTATGTAGTAGTTAAGAAGAGTATCTTATGTACTTAGAAGAAGTAATCAGTTAGTTTGAACTTTGTAAATGAAGTAGCCTACTCGTTTATGAGAAATTTCTTTATCTAATCAAAATGTGGAACATTATATTACAACAATTTAAGCATTTCGCTGGTGGGTTTTCTGTTTATGCAGCGTTATGTGGTCTTGTCATTGAGAAGGGTTGTAATCGACCCATTAGTGATAAAAATGAACTGTGGTTAGCTCCAAAGAATTGTTTTTATTTATGTTGTTTGTGAAATTGCCATCAAACTGAACATTTTGTGTTTCTATGTAGCAAAAGTTGTTGTCATTTCGCTGGTGGGTTTGATGTTTAGGTATGTTTGTTTAGGAGTGGTCAAAACAGTTATGAGTTGTCGATGTTTGCTATAAAGAAGTTTTGTTTATGGTTCTTCATTATACTTGACTTAGTGTTTGTTTGTTGCAAAAGTTGTTGTCATTTCGCTGGTAAGTTTGTTCTGTATGCATCGTTTGTTCAGGAGTGATCAAATCAATTTTGTGTTGTTTGATTTGCTATAAAAAATATTGTTTTTGTTTATGATTCTTCATTGTACTTGACTTACTAATGTTTGCCGCGTAGCAGAAGTTGTTGTCATTTTGCTGGTAGGTTTTTTGTTTATACGTTTGTTCAGGAGTGATCAAATCAGTTCTTAGTTGTTGATGCTTTGCTCTAATGAGTTGTTTTTATTTATGGTTCTGCATTATTCTTGACTTAATGTTATGTGCCCCATAATTTGTTGTAGATGGTTCAGTACCTGGAATCAAAGTACCAACTTACAGGCGTCGGTTAAAACCAAGATTTGAGGTACAATGAGACTATATATTCGAACCGTTATACAACTTAAAGAATCTAACTCGTTTCGGGCGGGTATTGGGCCTCATTGGGCTTAAATTAAAATGCGGAACATTGAGACTATATTCGAACGGGGGTGGGTGCCAAAAATTCGAAATTCAGAATTTCAAATTATCGCTCTCATCTTCCCCCTTTCTGAATCTCAAAGACGAAGCTAAGATGGGGGTGAAGTATCTCTGGGATGTACTAGAGCCTTGCAAGAAGACATATCCACTCGATCATCTTCAGTAAGTTTTGTTTCTTTTTCCTCTGAATTTTTCTGCTTTATTAAGAAAAGACAAAGCCTTGACGAGATCTCGGTGGAAACTGGGGCAGAAACAAGAGGGTATGCGTGGATCTGTCGTGTTGGATGGTGGAATTGCATAAAGTGAACCAATCTTATTGCGCCACTAAAGAAAAAGTTTATCTCCGAGGCTTCTTTCATCGCCTTCGTGCCCTAATTGCCCTCAACTGCTCCATCATTCTAGTCTCAGGTTAGTTTCAGCTTTCTCTCTATTTACGAAATTGCCATCAGATTAAACACATTTAGGTTCATACGTTGCAAAAGTTGTGTCATTTCTATGATGGGTTTGCAGCGTTTTAATTGTTGTAGTAGTATCATGAGTGATAAAGAACCCTTTGAGAGTTATCTGGTATTAGCTTTAAAAGAATTGTTTTTATGCTCTTTGCAAAATTGCCATCAAAGTGAACGAAATTGGGTTTGTTTTGTAGCAGAAGTTGTGTCATTTCGGTGGTGGGTTTGTTCAGCATAATCAAATCAGTTCTGAGTTGTCATCATCAAACTGAATGAACTTGGGATTGTTTGTAGCAAAGTTGTGTCATTTCGCTTGTGAGTTAGTCGTTTATGCAGCGTTTGTATTCTTGTCATTTGAGAACGGTAGTAGTAGAAGCATGTGTGTTTAAAAACCATCTGTGATTAGCTCTAAAGAATTGTTTATGTTTATGTTGTTTGCAAAAATTGCCATCAAATTGAAAGAAGTTGTGTTTGTTTGTAGCAAAATTTGTTGTATTATAATTCTGGTGGGTTGGGTGTTTAGGTAACGTTTGTTCAGGTGTGATCAAATCAGTTCTGAGTTGTCAATGTTTGCTATAAAGATTTTTTTTTTTTTTTTATGATTTCTTCGTTATACTTGACTTACTGTTACGTGCTTTGTAATTTATTGTAGATGGTTCAATTCCTGGAATCAAAGTACCAACTTACAGGCGTCGGTTAAAAGCAAGATTCGAGGTACACTGAATGCTAAATGAGGCTCTAGTGTTTTCCTCCGTTTTTGATGGCTCCTTCTCGGAGTTATTTTCTCCTGTTAACACTTTATGGGTCTAGCCAGGTTGCTGATGATGGCGGTGTAGAACCTGGGAAAGAGACTTCACTCAGAAGGAATAAGGGGTCTGAGTTCTCTTGCATGATAAAAGAGGCGAAAGTTATTGCTTCCACACTGGGGATACTCTGTTTAGACGGGTAATTCTTCAAGTATTTTGCTTTTGCTTGTGCCAAGTTTGCTAGTTGTAAACACGGACACAGGAAAGCATATTGATAAATGGATTTTCTTATCTCTTTCAAATGCAGGGTTGAGGAAGCTGAAGCACAATGTGCTCTGTTAAACTCTGAAAACTTATGTGTAAGTTACATTTTTACCGTTTTAGTTAGTTTTTTGCTCGTCAATCTTCTTGCTGTTAACTCATTACTCGAATTATAAATTTTCGCTTTCATGGTTATCAATAGGACGCCTGTTTTAGCTCTGATTCAGATATTTTCCTTTTTGGGGCAAAGACTGTGTACAGAGAGATTTGCCTCGGTGAGTGGAAAGAGACTCTTTAGCCGTCATGGTTTCCTTTACCATCCGTTTGGTTAATTGTGGTTAGATATGAATTAATCAATCTTCTTGAACTAGGTGAAGGAGGTCACGTTGTTTGCTATGAGATGGAAGACATCAAGAAAAAGCTTGGGCTTGGACGGAACTCATTGGTAACTTAAAAAAATCTCTTTTAGTCATTAGTTATTATAAAATGGTTTGATTAGCAAAAGCATAGGTAGCCTTTGATATGTTATCCTACAATATTTTCTCAATTAACTCAAGCGATATAGATGATATATTTAGGTATGGTTCGGCTGTAACAGTGTAATTTTAAGTGGTCAATTTCTTTAAGTTGCATTAGTAGCCGAGAAAACGCGGCTACTGACTGTTGTCTATTGTTCCATACGTTGTAAAAAACTTTGAGATGTTTTCTATGATGTTTCATCATTTTACAAGTTTATTTATTCAAAAATTTCTTCCATGAGGTCGCAGATAGCTCTGGCGCTTGTGCTTGGCAGTGACTACTCTCAGGGAGTTCGTGGTATTCGTCAGGTTTGTTGCTAACTGAAGCTCTTGAACCATTATCTATATTATCTGGAGACGTACGGTTGAATTTATTCTGTAAACAGGAGAAAGCTTGCGAGATTGTTAGGTCTGTTGGAGAAAATATTATCCTTGAAAAACTTTCATCAGAAGGACTCTCTTTTGTCAAAAATATGAGAAACTCAAAGAAGCAAGCTAGGCCTAAAAAGGGGACCTTACCCTTGGTGGCTGTAAATGGTATGCGAAGTAACAACTTCTTGTGTTTTGTGATTTGACATGGTTCGCTTATGCAGTTAGTTGATTTTCCTAGATTATTTTTAGTTGATATTCCTAGATTATTTTCTTCTCATAGAAGGCTCTTTTCGTAATTGCAACTTGGTTTAGGAAGTAACCATGATCCAGAGGGACTGCAACAGATCAAAGAGGTGATTGATGCGTTCATGAATCCCAAGTGCCACAAAGCAGACTCTAATACAGTTTCCAGGTTAATCCTTCTTTCAATTTTGGAATTGTCAGTCGTGTAGTGATACTTCTGCTCCCTCAGTTAAACTATGCGTGGAGCTAGCAATAAGGGATCACCGATTTTGTTCTGAATTAAGCCATGTTACATGAATTGCAGTTTCTACAGATAAAGGTTTTAAGTATTAGTGTTGCTTGTTTGTGTAAAACTAGTTACTTAAAATAAACAACAGAGCACAAAGGAAACTAAAGATCGAATCAAATGCTTCCTCAAGTGCCTGAAAGAAATCAAAATGATTTTAGATAATATACAAGCTTGGAACAGGAATATATATGTTATTCCTGGAGATTAGTGAACGTAGGAAAGGTTGAATGTTTATGGAAGAAGGAAAGTGATATGAATTTCAGTACTGGTTTTGCAGGGCTCTAGCTGACTTCACTTTCCAGCGCACCAAGCTACAGGAGATATGCCATCAGTTCTTTGAGTGGCCCCCTGAGAAAACAGGTATTGCTTTGAATTTATATGTATCTCTTCTTATTCCTTGTTTGTTGCATTTGCAGAAACTATTGTGGAACTTACGTTCTTCTTTTTATCTCTATCTTTCTTTTAGATGAATACATACTTCCAAAAATTGCTGAAAGAAAGCTGAGAAGGTTTGCTATTCTGCAATCAAGTTCAACTGAGGTTGGCGTTAATCATCCTCTCCACAAGGTACATTTTCTTTCTCTCACTGCACGTTATTTTGAAGCAACTACATAGCAACTGCATAAATTGTGTTGATTCAGATATTAAAAATCAATTGGCTTCACCTTACATAATTGAGTTGAAAAATTAACAAGAACATGTCTTAACTCTGGAACAAAATTATTCTTCTGCAGCCACAGGTACCAGAGAAGTGCCCGGTGTCTGAAATCATTAAGACTCGCAAATTACAAGGACGAGAATGTTTTGAAGTCCCATGGAATGATCTAGAAGGGTTAGAGACGTCTATTGTTCCTGCAGATCTTGTAGAAAGGTAATGATATAATGAACAAAGTTAGACCTTTACCCCATTTTCCTCAAAGGATTCAAATAAAGTTTACATTTAGCTCAAGTGGTTGACAATGATCAGCTCAGTTTTGTTCGAACTATAATAGTATGTCTAAAGTAAGCAGATTTTCAGGTAAAATAGTCAGTTGTGGACCAAACGTATTACTAAAAATGCCTCAGGCTATAGAAACTTTCATATTTCTACTTCTGTAGCCAAAAGCTACTGTTTATTTGTTCACATAGCACCAAGAAAATGGTTCAGATTTGTTGGTTGGTTAACATTGAATAACTGGCCTACTATTCGTTTTGCCAATTTATCCTTCTTTTTTTTTCATGTCAGGGCTTGTCCTGAGAAGATCATTGAGTTCAAGGAGAAAATGGAAGCAAAGAAGAAGAAGAAGCCGAAACAAAAACAACCTAAATCAAAAGAGAGGGAAACAAGTTCACCAACTAAAGCTTCTTCACTTATCGAACTCAGCCTCAAACTCCAACAGATTGATCTTAATTCATCATCTTTCCTAGCTACAAGCACCATAGAAGAAGCAGAGCAAGAGAAGGAACAGAGAAAATCCAAGAAACATGATTACTTGCGTCTACTCGATTCACCTGCTAAAGAAAATTCCAGTATTGGTTGGTCGACCGTTGGTAGCTTCGGTGCTGGCCCGAGCTCTTATTCTTTCTATCCGGAAACAGAAGTCATTAATCTGATTAGCCCTTGTCCTGAAGCTCGGTCACGGAACGTGTCAAGAAGTTATCAAGAACTGAAGTCTCAGGAGCAGAAGTGCCATGATCAGGAACTTGAGAATGTGATTGAGCTGAGTGATTCAGACACCGATGATGATGAACACTGCAGAAAGGCCAGAGAGCTTAGGATGTTTTTGGAAAATATTAGGAATGACGTTATCCTCTGAAGATCATGATGATAACTGTGCAATGTTATTATGTGCGAGTACGAATTGTTCCATTCCACAAAGTTGTGAATTCTTTTTATCTAATTTTTATTGTGTAGGTTAGGTTTCATGAAAACGGGTAGGAAACAACTATTAATAAACAAATTCTTTTATCCTCTATAATTGCAGGTTATAAGGTTGAATTTCTTCTGAAAGTAGGAGTAAGGTTGAAGCAACAGCTTCTTCTTGTGTGTTTATGATATCATAAGCTTCGCTCATGCGGTAGTTACTTGTTTCCACTTCTTTGTTGTCAGTGATAGTTCTGCTACTGAAATTTAAGTCATGCTACTTGTTTCAGTTTCTACTTATAGAGAGTCTATGATACTTTTTTGCAGTCGTACTTATAGAGTTTTTAACTATTAGTGATGCTTCTTTGTGTCAAACTGATAACTTTGTAAACCAAGAGAGCTCATTTGTAACAAAAATGGAATCAAATGCCTAGCCAAGGGGATTTTCTGATGAGAAACAAGCTTAGAAGAAGAAGAAGAATATAGGTTAACCATGGAGATTAGTAACTTAAAAAAATTGTTGAATGTAAATTTAAATATGGAAGAATGAACTGTGAATTGAATTCATAGTCCAACAAGAAAATCAAGAAACAAGTTTCCCAATCTGACTCTAACACAGTTTCGAGTTTAATCCTTGTTTCCACTTCTTTGTTGGCTGTGATAGGTTTGCTGCTGAAATTTATATAATGCTACTTGTTTAGCAGTTTCTACTTAGAGGTTCTAACTAGTGGTGAATGGTGATGGCTGCTTCTTTGTGTTAAACTGATAACATGAAAAAGTAAAAAAGAGAGCACAAAGGAAAGTATAATGTGCTATCAAATACCTCCTCAAGGGGATCTCTGATGAGATACAAACTTGGAAGAAGAGAAATAACTGTTACTTTTGGAAATTACTGAACTTTAAAAAATGTTGAATGTATATATAAAATTTTAAATAAAGTGATATGAATTTAATGATTGAATTCATTGTCGGACAAGAAAATCAATAAAAGATCAAAAACAAGAAAATCAAGATTCCCAACCACATGTAACCAACAACAACATCACATGAGCCAAACTCCAAAACAGAGCCCCACAATCGCCGTCACAATAACACTGCTTCGTGTAACCGAAACGGCACCGTTTGTGTCATCAGCGACCACACCGTCATCACTTGACGGAGCATCGGCGCTTGGTCCGTCAGCCTTCGCGTTCTTAGGCTTGTGCTTACTCGACTTAGGTGCTGGAGCCGACGACGCCTTAACGGCCTTATAGATCTCTCTCGGCAACAAAACTTTATCAATCTTGTAAACAATCAACGGCTCCTGATCCTTCAACGTCCCCGTTAACTTCGCCGTCACGACGTCCGTCTCGAGCGTCACTTCCTCCCCGTCGTTCTGAACCGTGAAGTCAAACTTGTTGTTACCTTCAGTCGCCAACGTGTTAACGGCGCCGTTACCCGATCTAAGCATCTGCAACGACTGGTAAACCGGCATGCCGTGGTACAGCACCAACGCCGTCTTGTTCGCCGCGGATAAGGCCTTGAACTTGGGAGCGAACTTCCCGACCGCGCTGTCGGAAGGGCAGAACACAGTCAACCCTCCGTCGACGGTGTCTTGAAACGTCTTGTCGGCTCCGGTGGATTTCAGCATGTCGGAGAAGGCTTTGCATCCTTGCTTCTCGAGAATGGCCGTGAGGATGAGGTCGCTGGGGCTCGCTGTGGGAGCCTCTGCTTCCGGCGAGGTCAAGACTTGGCTGATGTGGAGGACGGAGATGTTGTAAGCCTTCTCGAAGACGGATTTGATGTAGCGAGCGGTGAGCTGGCTGTCGTCGTCCTGGACGCCGAAAGCGACTTTCCCGCCTTTGATGTCGGTGATGTTGACGTAGCCGGAGGTTCCGGTGGCGGATCCGGTGGACTGGAACATGGACGCGGTGGAGGTGGAGCCGTCTGTGATCTGGTGGAGCTTCTTGGCGCCGAAGTAATCGACGAGGACGTGGAGGGAGAGAATGTTGCGGATTGTGTAGAGTGAGTAGCCTTTGGAGAGGATTGAGTTCATTGCTGAGTTGTCAACGGCAAGGACGGTGATGGTTTGGCGGCGGTTGATCTCGTCGGCGAGATGAGTGGCTGAGAGGTAGTGGTTGAATGTGGAGAAGTCAGGGTCTTTGGCCAAGATTTTGGTTATGTTGTGGGCGTTTGAGAGAGACAAGAGCTGGAACATAATAATCAATGCGGCGGCTGCTCCCCGGAGATAAGCCATTTTGGGAGTGTCGGCGGCTATGTGATTAGTGGGAGTTTTGTGGTAGAGCAACGAAGAAGAAAGAGATGCTATAATTATAAGAACTATGATTAACTAATAATAATAAGACTCAAAGCTGTCTCGAGTATTTTACAGCGCAGAAGCAGGTAAGAGGGGCCACATGCCCACATAAGTTTGTGTCTGAAAGTAACATGGGGTGTCCGATTTATATATTTATATGTACGCAACAAACCGACACTTTTTTTTTCTTTTTAAACTTCACCGACAGTTACTTTCACAATCCTTATAGACTTCAAAAACATTCTCGTCCATGTACTTTCCGAGTCTATGATTTCAGACACCGGTCACTTTTCTGGTACCTGAGGCTGCAGCAGAATATACTTTTGTAAGGGAAAGTCAGTTAACTTTAAGCTGCTAACTGTTAGTTACTACAAATGCTCCCAGTTCAGCCATATTTGGTTGGCTTGACTTACATTTTATGTATCTAGTTATGTATGCAGCCTAATGGCTAATGCAACTATTTATTTGTCACGTACCAAAACATATGGATCAGAATTGTTGGTTTGTGTACATTTGAAGTACTGGTCTATGAACATTTTACCAGTTTATCCATAAATGAACGAAAAGAAAACAGGAAGCCAAAACAAAAAACAAGCTAAATCAAAAGAGAATGAAACAAGTTCACCAACCAAATAGTTTTCTCTTATTATCGAACTCAGCCTCAAACTCTAACACATTGATCTCAGTATAACCTCTGTAGTAGCTACAAGATCTAAAAGAAGGAGCGAGCAAGAGAAGGAACATTAAAATTCTACGAAACATGATTGTACTTGTGTCTAATCTATTTTCCTGCTAAAGAAACTTCCAATAGTTCAGTTTCAAAAAAAAAAAATTCCAATAGTGACGGGTCAACATGGATAGATTTGGTGTTTGCCCGAGACATGTTTAATATGTGTTTGGTATAATTGTCAAGGGAGTTTTTGAGAATGATTTTTGGATTTTCAGGAAGGCATTTTATTGATCATTCAAGAGAAAAGGTTACACGATGTGTTTGAATGATGAACAAGAAAAAAATAAATGTTTCTGGCGAAAATAATGGTTGGAATGATAAACCCTAATTTTAGCCGTTTTCGGTTCTGTCCGGTTTTTGGATGTCCTGTTTCTTATCCTCTCTTCTCTTTTGATACTCTTGGTCCCAAAACTCTTTACTTACCCTTAACTTTGACGAGTTATTTGGACCGAATTGTTTGCTGATGTTGGGCCGAACTCTGTATTTGATGGATCTTGAAGAAGGGTGTAATCCCTCTCCAACAAAACCCGAGTTTTTGTTCATTGTACTCGTTAGCAGAAAGTCACCCTTGCTCTCAAGCATGTTTCTCGGATGTACTAGAAAAGAATCCTCTTGAGCCAAAAATGGATGATGATAATTAGTAACTGTGGAATGTATTAAGTAAGAACTGTTCCATCCGACATTATGTTTATGAAGTCTTTTTATCTTATTATGAACTTCTATGTTGTTAACTAATGTGTGAAACTCTTTCCCAGAAAACATCAAAGGTGAGGGAGGCTTTGGCTGCAATCAGACCTATGGAGATAGAGCTTGACTTTTTAATCAAGTCAATTTTGTTTTGTTTATATTTAGAAACTTCTTGATAAACGAGACTAATTCTTACAAAAATTTTGCAGTCTCACAGATGAACTTGAGTACTATATACTGTGCAAGAAAATATAAGAGAACTAAGATTAGGTTCAATCGTATAGTTCATCAACAGCAATTTGATGCTTGAAATAGAAGTATATAATCATGCGTTCAATATTTGCTATTTATCAGAACTATACTAAAAGCCACTAATAAAGCACTCTGAGGGTGTCCACATCAGCAAATTAAATCCGCCAATTAGAAGAAGATTTTTCAGCCACGTCACTAATGTTTGACGTCTCTGTTCGTCTCCCTTGCCGTTTAAAATATAAACGCAATTCTAAATCATAAATCCGATTCGTCAACAAAACGTATTCCTCCTTTACAAATGTGTTTTACCACTGAAAAACTTTAATGGCATCAACACTTACTCTGTTTTAAATAAACTTTTGCAGTGGACCTGTTATGAAATTGTACTTTTGAAATTTTACAAGAAATTCATATCCAGTGAGGAGTCCCATCCTTCTTTTGGTCACAACTGTGAACCCAAAACGTCTAGCAGAGGTAATTAATTTTCTCCATTAGCATAACCAACCCATTGCTGATACTAACGTTTAGTGTCTTCCCATGTTTCGCCACATCGTCAAACTTGAAATAAATTGTGTCAATGTTCTCATGTTTATGATTTCTCCTTCATAGATTAGATTTTCATTACTCAAAGCTCATCAAATTCATATTAATGTCTTACGTTAATTTAGTTTGCTCTTCATAAGGCCTCTATATTGGTACTTAATTGTTTCCATAAAACCTTAAGGTGCGCTGCATTTTTTTTTCTCATATCTCATCAAAATTCAAGCTGGTGTCTAACGTACAGTTACGTCCCGGTTCAAGTAATATGTGTTCATCTTGACTATGAATTTTTAGTCATTCATGAAACAGTGTCATTAACGTGTGTTTTGAATGCGTTAACCAAAAACAGAGAATTTAGATTTCAGTTGGATGTCATCCTCACGTGTCTAAACCAAGAGTCCATCCCACGATTAATTACTTCAACTGATTAGTAATTGTAGAGACAACAGGGTTGACTTTGTCAATTCCAAGTAATGTTCTATTCAGACTTTATTGAGTGAACCTGACAAATCTTTTGTTTTGTAATTTGTCTCAGGTTGAGTTCTAACCAAGAGATTTCTAAGCGGGTTAATGCAGATGATGTTACAAAGGCTGAGACAATTACAATTGGGCAAATATTTATAGCATCAAGCATGAATATGCTTTAGATAACTCTGTAAAATCCATGTCTATGTAATTCACTAGCTTTTAAACTATTGCAGGAAGCTTCTTTCGAGTACATAGTCACAATTTGTTATGTTGGGCGTGACAGTGCATGGTATTATATTGCCTGCAACAGTTGTCAAATTAAGGCCACCAAAGGCCCTTTTCTGTTGATGTGCGCCAAGTGTGGCAACGCTAACCTTGCTGGTGTAGCAAAGTCTGAACTCTGAACTCTAACCTCGCAACTCTATGTTTAATTTTTCTAGAGATTTATTTGTGTTTTTTTAAATTTTCAGATAGCTACGATAGTAGTGACCAGGCTGTTTTCTTTCTATTTGGTGAACCAGGACCTGAGTTGACTGGGAAGAATGCTGCGGAATTGTATGACTACTACTTTGAGGTAACCCATCAACTTAAAACTCTGTGGCCTCTCCCAGGTCACTAAAACTCACTTTTTTCTTCCTTGAATTTTTTTAAGCTAATCAAGAATTTGGTGCTGGCCATGAGATGTCTCCCCCCCCTCAAACGTATTCCTCCTTTACAAATGTGTTTTACCACTGAAAAACTTTAATGGCATCAACACTATTCATCTCCCCCAATCTCCACGCATATACAGTCCCACCGATCCCAAACCTAATCACTTGATAATAGTTTAGGATATCAAGAAGCCGATACCACCAGCCCAAAATTACCAGAGAAATCCACCACCAAAGCACTTCCAAATCCTTGATGAAAGTTCCTGCGAAATCAACCACAACTTGCACGGCTGATCTAAGCACCAGCGGTTCCACCTCTTCCATGGATTAAGAAGGATATCTCCACCTCCAGGATTTCCTGGTGAGATCTATGTAATTCATTTGTTTCCCTTATCACTGAAAGATACAGTAAAGCGACTTGGAAATATAAAAGTAGCAGATTATTGGAAGCCCAGAAAAATAGCAAAAATTGAGGCCTTTATTGAATTAGAGCTCTGCAAATCGATGATTAGGTATGAGTTCTAAACGCCAACTTCATTCCATCGTAGTCTAAACCAGTCTCTTTTAACCTGGATTATTTCTAATCCTGCAAAGAGACTGTGATGCAAGGTTTCATATCTTCTACTGGTGCTCCAACATACCTGCCTCATCTCAAAGTAGGATCAACTTACACCCTTCAGAATTTTTAAGCTGCCAAAAGCAAGGAGATTTCTCAGATTGCTGATCAGAGTTTAATAGTTTCATTCTCGCAAGGCTCTGTTATGAACCCCTTGACGAGCCGCCTCTCTTTTGCTGCAGACAGGTTCAGGTTCCACACCATGAGGATTTCCAATCTAAATTTGGTCTCAGTGGGACATCTATGGTAATTTGTGCTATTTTAAAAATCTTCTCTACCTTACTTTGTCAATTTGCCTGTTGATTTATATTTTGATTTATCTACTAATCTTCATGAACAATGTTGTAGATGTCGTTGGTCACTTGAGGCTGATGAAAGGACAGTCTCTCACTGACCGCCCTGTCCTTGACAAAGCAGAAATAATGTGCGTCGTGTTTTGGTACATTTGCATGCAAAAGAGTATGTGTTTACTATTATTATGATTACGAACTCATGAATTGCAAAGCTTAGTCTCTAAGAGAAACTGATAAAACTTACTCTGTTAAAACTTACTCTGTTTTAAATAAACTTTTGCAGTGGACCTGTTATGAAATTGTACCTTTGAAATTTTACAAGAAATTCACATCCAGTGAGGAGTCCCATCCTTCTTTTGGTCACAACTGTGAACCCAAAACGTCTAGCAGAGGTAATTAATTTTCTCCATTAGCATAACCAACCCACTGCTGATACTAACGTTTAGTGTCTTCCCATGTTTCGCCACATCGTCAAACTTGAAATAAACTGTGTCACTGTTCTCATGTTTATGATTTCTCCTTCATAGATTAGATTTTCATTACTCAAAGCTCATCAAATTCATATTAATATCTTACGTTAATTTAGTTTGCTCTTCATAAGGCCTCTATATTGGTACTTAATTGTTTCCATAAAACCTTAAGGTGCACTGCATTTTTTTCTCATATCTCATCAAAATTCAAGCTGGTGTCTAACGTACAGTTACGTCCCGGTTCAAGTAATATGTGTTCATCTTGACTATGAATTTTTGGTCATTCATGAAACAGTGTCATTAACGTGTGTTTTGAATGCGTTAACCAAAAACAGAGAATTTAGATTTCAGTTGGATGTCATCCTCACGTGTCTAAACCAAGAGTCCATCCCACGATTAATTACTTCAACTGATTAGTAATTGTAGAGACAACAGGGTTGACTTTGTCAATTCCAAGTAATGTTCTATTCAGACTTTATTGAGTGAACCTGACAAATCTTTTGTTTTGTAATTTGTCTCAGGTTGAGTTCTAACCAAGAGATTTCTAAGCGGGTTAATGCAGATGATGTTACAAAGGCTGAGACAATTACAATTGGGCAAATATTTTATAGCAGCAAGCATGAATATGCTTTAGATAACTCTGTAAAATCCATGTCTATGTAATTCACTAGCTTTTAAACTATTGCAGGAAGCTTCTTTCGAGTACATAGTCACAATTTGTTATGTTGGGCGTGTCAGTGCATGGTATTATATTGCCTGCAACAGTTGTCAAAGTAAGGCCACCAAAGGCCCTTTTCTGTTGATGTGCGCCAAGTGTGGCAACGCTAACCTTGCTGGTGTAGCAAAGTCTGAACTCTGAACTCTAACCTCGCAACTCTATGTTTAATTTTTCTAGAGATTTATTTGTGTTTTTTAAAATTTTCAGATAGCTACGATAGTAGTGACCAGACTGTTTTCTTCCTATTTGGTGAACCAGGACCTGAGTTGACTAGGAAGAATGCTGCGGAATTGTATGACTATTACTTTGAGGTAACCCATCAACTTAAAACCCTGTGGCCTCTCCTAGGTCACTAAAACTCACTTTTTTCTTCCTTGAATTTTTTTAGGCTAATCAAGAATTTGGTGCTGGCCATGAGATGTCTCCCCCCCCCCCCCAAACGTATTCCTCCTTTACAAATGTGTTTTACCACTGAAAAACTTTAATGGCATCAACACTATTCATCTCCCCCAATCTCCACGCATATACAGTCCCACCGATCCCAAACCTAATCACTTGATAATAGTTTAGGATATCAAGAAGCCGATACCACCAGCCCAAAATTACCAGAGAAATCCACCACCAAAGCACTTCCAAATCCTTGATGAAAGTTCATGCGAAATCAACCACAACTTGCACGGCTGATCTAAGCACCAGCGGTTCTACCTCTTCCATGGATTAAGAAGGATATCTCCACCTCCAGGATTTCCTGGTGAGATCTATGTAATTCATTTGTTTCCCTTATCACTGAAAGATACAGTAAAGCGACTTGGAAATATAAAAGTAGCTAATTATTGGAAGCCCAGAAAAATAGCAAAAATTGAGGCCTTTATTGAATTAGAGCTCTGCAAATCGATGATTAGGTATGAGTTCTAAACGCCAACTTCATTCCATCGTAGTCTAAACCAGTCTCTTTTAACCTGGATTATTTCTAATCCTGCAAAGAGACTGTGATGCAAGGTTTCATATCTTCTACTGGTGCTCCAACATACCTGCCTCATCTCAAAGTAGGATCAACTTACACCCTTCAGAATTTTTAAGCTGCCAAAAGCAAGGAGATTTCTCAGATTGCTGATCAGAGTTTAATAGTTTCATTCTCGCAAGGCTCTGTTATGACCCCCTTGACGAGCCGCCTCTCTTTTGCCGCAGACAGGTTCAGGTTCCACACCATGAGGATTTCCAATCTAAATTTGGTCTCAGTGGGACATCTATGGTAATTTGTGCTATTTTAAAAATCTTCTCTACCTTACTTTGTCAATTTGCCTGTTGATTTATATTTTGATTTATCTACTAATCTTCATGAACAATGTTGTAGATGTCGTTGGTCACTTGAGGCTAATGAAAGGACAATCTCTCACTAACCGCCATGTCCTTGACAAAGCAGAAATAATGTGCGTCGTGTTTTGGTACATTTGCATGCAAAAGAGTATGTGTTTACTATTATTATGATTACGAACTCATGAATTGCAAAGCTTAGTCTCTAAGAAAAACTGATAAAACTTACTCTGTTAAAACTTACTCTGTTTTAAATAAACTTTTGCGGTGGACCTGTTATGAAATTGTACCTTTGAAATTTTACAAGAAATTCACATCCAGTGAGGAGTCCCATCCTTCTTTTGGTCACAACTGTGAACCCAAAACGTCTAGCAGAGGTAATTAATTTTCTCCATTAGCATAACCAACCCACTGCTGATACTAACGTTTAGTGTCTTCACATGTTTCGCCACATCGTCAAACTTGAAATAAACTGTGTCAATGTTCTCATGTTTATGATTTCTCCTTCATAGATTAGATTTTCATTACTCAACCAGTCTCTTTTAACCTGGATTATTTCTAATCCTGCAAAGAGACTGTGATGCAAGGTTTCATATCTTCTACTGGTTCTCTAACATACCTGCCTCATCTTAAAGTAGGATCAACTTACACCCTTCAGAATTTTTAAGCTGCCAAAAGCAAGGAGATTTCTCAGATTGCTGATCAGAGTTTAATAGTTTCATTCTCGCAAGGCTCTGTTATGACCCCCTTGACGAACCGCCTCTCTTTTGCCGCAAACAGGTTCAAGTTCCACACCATGAGGATTTCCAATCTAAATTTGATCTCAGTGGGACATCTATGGTAATTTGTGCTATTTTAAAAATCTTCTCTACCTTACTTTGTCAATTTGCCTGTTGATTTATATTTTGATTTATCTACTAATCTTCATGAACAATGTTGTAGATGTCGTTGGCCACTTGAGGCTGATGAAAGGACAGTCTCTCACTGACCGCCCTGTCCTTGACAAAGCAGAAATAATGTGCGTCGTGTTTTGGTACATTTGCATGCAAAAGAGTATGTGTTTACTATTATTATGATTACGAACTCATGAATTGCAAAGCTTAGTCTCTAAGAGAAACTGATAAAACTTACTCTGTTTTAAATATACTTTTGCAGTGGACCTGTTATGAAATTGTACCTTTGAAATTTTACAAGAAATTCACATCCAGTGAAGAGTCCCATCCTTCTTTTGGTCACAACTGTGAACCCAAAACGTCTAGCAGAGGTAATTAATTTTCTCCATTAGCATAACCAATCCACTGCTGATACTAACGTTTAGTGTCTTCCCATGTTTCACCACATCGTCAAACTTGAAATAAACTGTGTCAATGTTCTCATGTTTATGATTTCTCCTTCATAGATTAGATTTTCATTACTCAAAGCTCATCAAATTCATATTAATGTCTTACGTTAATTTAGTTTGCTCTTCATAAGGCCTCTATATTGGTACTTAATTGTTTCCATAAAACCTTAAGGTGCGCTGCATTTTCTTTCTCATATCTCATCAAAATTCAAGCTGGTGTCTAACGTACAGTTACGTCCCGGTTCAAGTAATATGTGTTTATCTTGACTATGAATTTTTGGTCATTCATGAAACAGTGTCATTAACGTGTGTTTTGAATGCGTTAACCAAAAAAAGAGAATTTAGATTTCAGGTTGATGTCATCCTCACGTGTCTAAACCAAGAGTCCATCCCACGATTAATTACTTCAACTGATTAGTAATTGTAGAGACAACAGGGTTGACTTTGTCAATTCCAAGTAATGTTCTATTCAGACTTTATTGAGTGAACCTGACAAATCTTTTGTTTTGTAATTTGTCTCAGGTTGAGTTCTAACCAAGAGATTTCTAAGCGGGTTAATGCAGATGATGTTACAAAGGCTGAGACAATTACAATTGGGCAAATATTTTATAGCATCAAGCATGAATATGCTTTAGATAACTCTGTAAAATCCATGTCTATGTAATTCACTAGCTTTTAAACTATTGCAGGAAGCTTCTTTCGAGTACATAGTCACAATTTGTTATGTTGGGCGTGACAGTGCATGGTATTATGTTGCCTGCAACAGTTGTCAAAGTAAGGCCACCAAAGGCCCTTTTTCTGTTGATGTGCGCCAAGTGTGGCAACGCTAACCTTGCTGGTGTAGCAAAGTCTGAACTCTGAACTCTAACCTCTCAACTTTATGTTTAATTTTTCTAGAAATTTATTTGTGTTTTTTAAAATTTTCAGATAGCTACGATAGTAGTGACCAGACTGTTTTCTTCCTACTTGGTGAACCAGGACCTGAGTTGACTGGGAAGAATGCTGCGGAATTGTATGACCACTACTTTGAGGTAACCCATCAACTTAAAACCCTGTGGCCTCTCCCAGGTCACTAAAACTCACTTTTTTCTTCCTTGAATTTTTTTAGGCTAATCAAGAATTTGGTGCTGGCCATGAGATGTCTCCCCCCCCCCCTAAACGTATTCTTTCTTTACAAATGTGTTCTACCACTGAAAAACTTTAATGGCATCAACACTATTCATCTCCCCCAATCTCCCCGCATATACAGTCCCACCGATCCCAAACCTAATCACTTGATAATAGTTTAGGATATCAAGAAGCCGATACCACCAGCCCAAAATTACCAGAGAAATCCACCACCAAAGCACTTCCAAATCCTTGATGAAGCTCCTGCAAAATCAACCACAACTTGCACGGCTGATCTAAGCACCAGCGGTTCCACCTCTTCCATGGATTAAGAAGGATATCTCCACCTCCAGGATTTCCTGGTGAGATCTATGTAATTCATTTGTTTCCCTTATCACTGAAAGATACAGTAAAGCGACTTGGAAATATAAAAGTAGCCGATTATTGGGAGCCCAGAAAAATAGCAAAAATTGAGGTCTTTATTGAATTAGAGCTCTGCTAATCGATGATTAGGTATGAGTTCTAAACCCCAACTTCATTCCATCATAGTCTAAACCAGTCTCTTTTAACCTGGATTATTTCTAATCCGGCAAAGAGACTGTGATGCAAGGTTTCATATCTTCTACTGGTGCTCCAACATACCTGCCTCATCTCAAAGTAGGATCAACTTACACCCTTCAGAATTTTTAAGCTGCCAAAAGCAAGGAGATTTCTCAGATTGCTGATCAGAGTTTAATAGTTTCATTCTCGCAAGGCTCTGTTATGGCCCCCTTGACGAGCCGCCTCTCTTTTGCCGCAGACAGGTTCAGGTTCCACACCATGAGGATTTCCAATCTAAATTTGGTCTCACTAGGACATCTATGGTAATTTGTGCTATTTTAAAAATCTTCTCTACCTTACTTTGTCAATTTTCCTGTTGATTTATATTTTGATTTATCTACTAATCTTCATGAACAAAGTTGTAGATGTCGTTGGCCACTTGAGGCTGATGAAAGGACAGTCTCTCACTGACCGCCATGTCCTTGACAAAGCAGAAATAATGTGCGTCGTGTTTTGGTACATTTGCATGCAAAAGAGTAAGTGTTTACTATTATTATGATTACAAACTCATGAATTGCAAAGCTTAGTCTCTAAGAGAAACTGATAAAACTTACTCTGTTTTAAATAAACTTTTGCAGTGGACCTGTTATGAAATTGTACCTTTGAAATTTTACAAGAAATTCACATCCCCCATCCTTCTTTTGGTCACAACTGTGAACCCAAAACGTCTAGCAGAGGTAATTAATTTTCTCCATTTGCATAACCAACCCACTGCTGATACTAACGTTTAGTGTCTTCCCATGTTTCGCCACATCGTCAAACTTGAAATAAACTGTGTCAATGTTCTCATGTTTATGATTTCTCCTTCATAGATTAGATTTTCATTACTCAAAGCTCATCAAATTCATATTAATGTCTTACGTTAATTTAGTTTGCTCTTCATAAGGCCTCTATATTGGTACTTAATTGTTTCCATAAAACCTTAAGGTGCGCTGCATTTGTTTTCTCATATCTCATCAAAATTCAAGCTGGTGTCTAACGTACAGTTATGTCCCGGTTCAAGTAATATGTGTTCATCTTGACTATGAATTTTTGGTCATTCATGAAACAGTGTCATTAACGTGTGTTTTGAATGCGTTAACCAAAAACAGAGAATTTAGATTTCAGTTAGATGTCATCCTCACGTGTCTAAACCAAGAGTCCATCCCACGATTAATTACTTCAACTGATTAGTAATTGTAGAGACAACAGGGTTGACTTTGTCAATTCCAAGTAATGTTCTATTCAGACTTTATTGAGTGAACCTGGCAAATCTTTTGTTTTGTAATTTGTCTCAGGTTGAGTTCTAACCAAGAGATTTCTAAGCGGGTTAATGCAGATGATGTTACAAAGGCTGAGACAATTACAATTGGGCAAATATTTTATAGCATCAAGCATGAATATGCTTTAGATAACTCTGTAAAATCCATGTCTATGTAATTCACTAGCTTTTAAACTATTGCAGGAAGCTTCTTTCGAGTACATAGTCACAATTTGTTATGTTGGGCGTGACAGTGCATGGTATTATATTGCCTGCAACAGTTTTCAAAGTAAGACCACCAAAGGCCCTTTTCTGTTGATGTGCGCCAAGTGTGGCAACGCTAACCTTGCTGGTGTAGCAAAGTCTGAACTCTGAACTCTAACCTCGCAACTCTATGTTTAATTTTTCTAGAGATTTATTTGTGTTTTTTAAAATTTTCAGATAGCTACGATAGTAGTGACCAGGCTGTTTTCTTCCTACTTGGTGAACCAGGACCTGAGTTGACTGGGAAGAATGCTGCGGAATTGTATGACCACTATTTTGAGGTAATCCATCAACTTAAAACCCTGTGGCCTCTCCCAGGTCACTAAAACTCACTTTTTTCTTCCATGATTTTTTTTAGGCTAATCAAGAATTTGGTGCTGGCCATGAGACGTCTCTCCTCCCCCCAAGCTTTTGATCGACACTTGGACAAACAGACCTCAACTTACCAGGCAAGATAACTGTTACTAAGATTGTCTCACCAGAAGTTCTATCACCTGTACCAACTCCAACTGAAATCCCACTTGATGAAGATGATGAAGTTGATGTGCCTTCTGCAAATGTCGTTGCTGGCTCTGGATCTATTGATGATTAGGAAAATGAAAGTACAAGTAACAGGGATGATTCACAGAAGGCTGAGCGTCCTAAACATGGAAACTAGAGGTTAAACAACTCATTCCATACGATGCAGGGTCATGGTCTTTTTATTTCCTTTGCAGCCACAATTAAGCTTTTTTAATTATAAACTTCCGATCTTGCTTTGATTTAATATTTGCAGCTTTGTTTTAATATTTGCAAACAGTATGCTTATTTATTTAGTCTTTGATTCCATTAAAATACATAAAAGAATTTTCAGAAGAAACACTTATTATTTAACTTGGGACTGTGGTAGCTCAAATGAGTGTAGTACTGAGACATACGTATTGATTGCTATTAGGTACCTCTTATACGTCGATAAGTAACTCCATCAAAGCAGTTTTTCAAAAATCAGCTACAATCACATTCAGGAACAACTCCGAACAAAAACGTAACATCCCTATCCCGGGCCCAATATTTTTCCAATAGGGATCGGGCTTCTCTGTGGCCCGATTGTCTAGAAAACCTAGGTCTCTCCTCCCTTCCCTATAAAAAGAGTCGCAGCCTCCTTCTTCTCTCCATCAGAAACAGAAGCGAAGCCCTGCAGAAATTTCCCCGGAGACTGGAAGCCCTAGCCGTCAAGCCTTCTCTCCTGCGCCGCCGTCTCTTCTCTCCTCTCTCCCTCTAGACATGGCGGGTTGCCTATAAGGGTATACGCGTGTCTATAGCTCCCTTTCGTTAACCCCGGTCGATCCCCGGGGGATAGGGATGCTACAACTGGTATCAGAGCGGGGGTTAAGATCCCTTAGTGCTATCCTAAGGGGTCGGCATTTCCAAAGTTTTTCAAAAACCTTGTTTTAAAAAGAAAAAGAGTTTGCGAAAGTTTTGATGTTTGAGGAAGTTGTGTGATGTTTTCAAAACCCACCCATTATATCTATGCTTCTATTATGGTTCTTATCGGATCCTTACTTGCATGATGTCTTCGCCAGCCAGTGGCGACCATGGTGACAGCCGTGATCGTAGTGGACCAGAAAAGCCGGGCCAGTTCGACATCCGGACTCCACGCATCGTAGCGGGAAGAGTGGTACCTAGGTGGGGGCCTTCATTGCCGACGTTCGAGCGCCGGACTATGCAGTGTGAATGGGTGGAGGATCTGATGTGTGGGGATATTCGGTATGCTCGAGGCTCTAGACGGTGGTAAGTTCGGGAGCGTTACTAAAGAGTTGGAAGAGGTGACTAACCTGAGGATGGATCTGGTGAAGCGTTGCATCTGGTTGTATCCGTCGCTTGCCCACACTGTGTTTGGAGCAGGAGCAGCAGCAGCAGAGGATGATCAAGGAGAGCTTATGAGTTTGGAGAATCAGCTGGCTTTGGATTGTGTGTTTGACTTGGATGATGATGATGATGAAGATGCTGATTGAGAAGCCTGAGTATCCGTTTCAGTCGAGTCTTGTGCAGCATCAGAAGAGTCAAGGCGATGTAGTGCCTGTGACGCCGCAGTCCGCTTTTGAGGAGGTTGTTTTGGGGAGAGAACGGAAGATGTCTTGTGCAATTACTGCATTGGTGGAGGGACAAGGTAGCAGAGGCAACCTCCTTGCTATAGAAAACGGTATGGTCTTGGACAGAGACGTCTGCGTGGGACAAACGAGAAGAGAAAAGGTCCTCACCAATGGGAATGGTGTGGTCAACGATTAGGGTGTCTATGTGGGCGTTGAGGATGTTGAGAGTGGTAATGAGTCTGAAGCAGCAGATGAGGATCTTGGTAATATCTAGAATGATTGGGCCATGTCGATAGTGTGTTCTAAGGATGCAGAGACTTCACGCAATGAATCAAAGACCGATGAAGTGGAAGACTGTGCGCACTCCTTTATACTAAAGGACGACAGGGGTTATGTTTGCCGTGTCTGCGGAGTTATTGACAAAAGCATCTTAGATATTGTTGAGGTGAACTTCAGTAAAGCGAAAAGGAGCACGAGATCATATGCTTCCGAATCTCGGATTAAAAAGTTTGTGGACCGGATTTTGAGATTTAGTTATCTGCAAAAGGGCGGATGATAGGTGGCCTCCCTGCTCATCCGACGCATGCTAGCGAGATGAAGCCTCATCGTGTAGCCCATCTGGGTTGTGGGCGATGCTCCACCACAGGGGGATTGTATCGTGGCTCATGCTCCGGGTTCTGGAAAACCTTCATGATCATCAGTTTCATGCAGAGCTTCCTTGCAAAGTATCCTCAGGCTAAGCCACTGGTTGTGCTTCCAAAGGGAATTTTTGTCTACCTGGAAAAGAGAGTTTGTGAGATGGCAGGACAAAGACACTCCACTGCTTGACTTCTACAGTGCTAAAGCAGAAGATCGTGCACAACCGCTGCCCATTTTTAAACGGTGGACGGAGAAGAAGAGTATCTTGTTTCTGGGTTACCAGCAGTTTTCAACCATTGTCTTTGGCGGTACCAACAGCGACATCACCAATTGGGGCCGAGTAAGGATAGTAATAAGCGCCTCGGATAACATCATGAAACCGCTAGCGGGCAAAGGACGAGTGGGTGTCACACAGAAATCGGGGACGAAATGACGAGTGTTAGGAAATGGGTATGCTTGATCGAAGTGGGGGAGAACAAAAAGGCAAAGCAAAGAAGACCTATGAAACCTCGAAGCAAGTAGTACCGCCCGAAGTGACTTGGGAGTAGTATAAAGCCGCAGTGAGTTAGCACCAAGGGTTAGCTTGAATTTCAGAAACCGTTGGAAAAATATTGGGGAAAGGATGTTAAGTATTGGGAGTACACGAGCGGAATTCGGGGCCGAATTCCATTAAGTGGGGGAGATTGTAACATCCCTATCCCGGGCCCAATATTTTTCCAATAGGGATCGGGATTCTCTGTGGCCCGATTGTCTAGAAAACCTAGGTCTCTCCTCCCTTCCCTATAAAAAGAGTCGCAGCCTCCTTCTTCTCTCCATCAGAAACAAAAGCGAAGCCCTGCAGAGATTTCCCCGGAGACTGGAAGCCCTAGCCGTCAAGCCTTCTCTCCTGCGCCGCCGTCTCTTCTCTCCTCTCTCCCTCTCCACGCGTCTCTCTCTCGCTGTCCGCCTTCTCTCTCCTCGGCGAGCAGTCATGGTGGTGGTGGTGGTGGTGGTGTATCTGATCGGTGGTGGTGACCGGATCTGATCTCGTTTCCCTTGTCTCTTATTCCAGATCCAGATCCATGGCCTAGGTGTGGTTTTGTGAGACACTTATAGTACAATTCGGGAGATTCTAGGCTGCGAGTCATGGCTCTTTGGATAGATCTCGTTTCAAGGAATCTGTAGCAGCAAACGGAATCGAGATCGGAGTTGTGCAGCAAAAGTTGTAGACGTTGCTTCTTGGCCAAGAATAAGCTTAAGCTGTAGCGATGCAGATACAGTTCCGATCAGTTTCAGCGTAAAGACCAAACAGCCGACCTAAACGAAAGCTTACAATCTGGAAATTTGTAAGTAAGAAGTTTATTCATTTATCTATCATCTCCAACAAGCGGATCGTCATTTAGAGTTATTATCTGAGAATTATGCATGTTTTCGTGAGAGGTGTTGGTGCAGTCTGCGTTCGTGACCCGTCTAGGTGTGAAGCCAATTTGGTTAATCAAATGGTATCCGATCGGAGTAAAATCGGTGTCTATGGACAGAGGACATCTAGTACTACATTCGGACCGGACGGATTGAAAAGTTAACGGTCAGTTCTTGAGATATTCATTGTTTTTTTAGGGTTCGGTTCTGCCAGAATCATCATATTCATTTATTTTCAGAGTTGCTGTTTTAGAGCCGTCAAGATCCATTTTGTGTTTTCTCAGATTTCTTCAGAACCCGTGACAAAGGTGAGGTGTCTTGAACCCATCTTGCTCCCTCGATCTCTATATTGCCTATGTCAGATCTAGGAATGATTAGTTCTTGTGTGAAAGTTAGGGTGTTAGTTCATGATGGATCTAGGCTGTTAGATGCATGAACCATGTTGCATGAGAACTCTCATACTGTTTAAAAGGGACATTAATGGACTGCCTTGTGTTGATGTGGCTTATATATGATGATTGCTTATGTGTTTGTTTGGTCCCATATGATGATAGCGATTTCTTTTAGCATTGTGTTTTAATGGTTGCTCATATTACTCTTGTGCTAAGTGACTGGTGTGTGGCACCGATAACGGGTGGCGTCGTGAGTATGAGTACGACTATGAGTCTAAGTGTAAGTGATTGAGTAAGTGAAAGAGGAAGTGTAAGTATGAGTAAGTGAATGTGAAAGAGAATGAGAATGTGGAAGTGGAAGTGTCAATGAATCTTGTTTGCAGTCCTTTTTGGACCACCGAGAACGGGTGGGCGTCTAGAGTCTAGGGTGTGATGTGTTGTGACCCGTGGGACAGTAGCCTAACAAGAGGTACCCACGGGAAGCAATGTGATGTGAAAGGAACCGCGCGAGGGCGGGATATAAATAAGCAAGTGTAGTGGCGCCTTAGGATCGAGTCAAGCCAAGAAGGTGGCTGGTCAGGCTATGAATGGCCGGGGGGCAGACAGTGCAAGGTGGCCAACGTGCTGCAATCCGGGTAGCCTTTAGGAAGCTGGAGAGGGGGATGGTTTCCCGAGAGAGGGCGCCCCTTCCAGGATAGGCCGGCACGAGGTGGGACGTCCGTAAACGGCCATAGAGTCCTACGTCTAGGGTGATTGGAGTCAATTTGCTTTTGTTGTGTTGTCGAGTCGGTTTATTCTATTAGTGAGTGTTGTGTAGCAATGACTGAGTTCGTTGTATTGTTTGACTGATAGGTTGCTAGACTTGATGTTATGAAATGGTTTATGATGCATTGTTGTTTGTAGTGGCTGGTCAGTCCTGGTTCCCGCATAGAGTATTGTAGATTGTCTTGCGGGCAGGCTGGACTAGAGTCACTTCACTGAGTAACCCAATACTCAGACCCTCCCTTTCCTTTCCCCTGTGCGCAGGACTGTAAGTAGAAGTGTATGGATACGGGTGGATCGGAATTTCAAAGAAAGCAATGCGATCGTCGACTCATGGGACCAGTAACTGACATGGCGGGTTGCCTATAAGGGTATACGCGTGTCTATAGCTCCCTTTCGTTAACCCCGGTCGATCCCCGGGGGATAGGGATGCTACAACTGGTATCAGAGCGGGGGTTAAGATCCCTTAGTGCTATCCTAAGGGGTCGGCATTTCCAAAGTTTTTCAAAAACCTTGTTTTAAAAAGAAAAAGAGTTTGCGAAATTTTTGATGTTTGAGGAAGTTGTGTGATGTTTTCAAAACCCACCCATTATATCTATGCTTCTATTATGGTTCTTATCGGATCCTTACTTGCATGATGTCTTCGCCAGCCAGTGGCGACCATGGTGACAGCCGTGATCGTAGTGGACCAGAAAAGCCGGGCCAGTTCGACATCCGGACTCCACGCATCGTAGCGGGAAGAGTGGTACCTAGGTGGGGGCCTTCATTGCCGACGTTCGAGCGCCGGACTATGCAGTGTGAATGGGTGGAGGATCTGATGTGTGGGGATATTCGGTATGCTCGAGGCTCTAGACGGTGGTAAGTTCGGGAGCGTTACTAAAGAGTTGGAAGAGGTGACTAACCTGAGGATGGATCTGGTGAAGCGTTGCATCTGGTTGTATCCGTCGCTTGCCCACACTGTGTTTGGAGCAGGAGCAGCAGCAGCAGAGGATGATCAAGGAGAGCTTATGAGTTTGGAGAATCAGCTGGCTTTGGATTGTGTGTTTGACTTGGATGATGATGATGATGAAGATGCTGATTGAGAAGCCTGAGTATCCGTTTCAGTCGAGTCTTGTGCAGCATCAGAAGAGTCAAGGCGATGGTGCCTGTGACGCCGCAGTCCGCTTTTGAGGAGGTTGTTTTGGGGAGAGAACGGAAGATGTCTTGTGCAATTACTGCATTGGTGGAGGGACAAGGTAGCAGAGGCAACCTCCTTGCTATAGAAAACGGTATGGTCTTGGACAGAGACGTCTGCGTGGGACAAACGAGAAGAGAAAAGGTCCTCGCCAATGGGAATGGTGTGGTCAACGATTAGGGTGTCTATGTGGGCGTTGAGGATGTTGAGAGTGGTAATGAGTCTGAAGCAGCAGATGAGGATCTTGGTAATATCTAGAATGATTGGGCCATGTCGATAGTGTGTTCTAAGGATGCAGAGACTTCACGCAATGAATCAAAGACCGATGAAGTGGAAGACTGTGCGCACTCCTTTATACTAAAGGACGACAGGGGTTATGTTTGCCGTGTCTGCGGAGTTATTGACAAAAGCATCTTAGATATTGTTGAGGTGAACTTCAGTAAAGCGAAAAGGAGCACGAGATCATATGCTTCCGAATCTCGGATTAAAAAGTTTGTGGACCGGATTTTGAGATTTAGTTATCTGCAAAAGGGCGGATGATAGGTGGCCTCCCTGCTCATCCGACGCATGCTAGCGAGATGAAGCCTCATCGTGTAGCCCATCTGGGTTGTGGGCGATGCTCCACCACAGGGGGATTGTATCGTGGCTCATGCTCCGGGTTCTGGAAAACCTTCATGATCATCAGTTTCATGCAGAGCTTCCTTGCAAAGTATCCTCAGGCTAAGCCACTGGTTGTGCTTCCAAAGGGAATTTTTGTCTACCTGGAAAAGAGAGTTTGTGAGATGGCAGGACAAAGACACTCCACTGCTTGACTTCTACAGTGCTAAAGCAGAAGATCGTGCACAACCGCTGCCCATTTTTAAACGGTGGACGGAGAAGAAGAGTATCTTGTTTCTGGGTTACCAGCAGTTTTCAACCATTGTCTTTGGCGGTACCAACAGCGACATCACCAATTGGGGCCGAGTAAGGATAGTAATAAGCGCCTCGGATAACATCATGAAACCGCTAGCGGGCAAAGGACGAGTGGGTGTCACACAGAAATCGGGGACGAAATGACGAGTGTTAGGAAATGGGTATGCTTGATCGAAGTGGGGGAGAACAAAAAGGCAAAGCAAAGAAGACCTATGAAACCTCGAAGCAAGTAGTACCGCCCGAAGTGACTTGGGAGTAGTATAAAGCCGCAGTGAGTTCGCACCAAGGGTTAGCTTGAATTTCAGAAACCGTTGGAAAAATATTGGGGAAAGGATGTTAAGTATTGGGAGTACACGAGCGGAATTCGGGGCCGAATTCCATTAAGTGGGGGAGATTGTAACATCCCTATCCCGGGCCCAATATTTTTCCAATAGGGATCGGGCTTCTCTGTGGCCCGATTGTCTAGAAAACCTAGGTCTCTCCTCCCTTCCCTATAAAAAGAGTCGCAGCCTCCTTCTTCTCTCCATCAGAAACAGAAGCGAAGCCCTGCAGAGATTTCCCCGGAGACTGGAAGCCCTAGCCGTCAAGCCTTCTCTCCTGCGCCGCCGTCTCTTCTCTCCTCTCTCCCTCTCCACGCGTCTCTCTCTCGCTGTCCGCCTTCTCTCTCCTCGGCGAGCAGTCATGGTGGTGGTGGTGGTGGTGGTGTATCTGATCGGTGGTGGTGACCGGATCTGATCTCGTTTCCCTTGTCTCTTATTCCAGATCCAGATCCATGGCCTAGGTGTGGTTTTGTGAGACACTTATAGTACAATTCGGGAGATTCTAGGCTGCGAGTCATGGCTCTTTATATAGATCTCGTTTCAAGGAATCTGTAGCAGCAAACGGAATCGAGATCGGAGTTGTGCAGCAAAAGTTGTAGACGTTGCTTCTTGGCCAAGAATAAGCTTAAGCTGTAGCGATGCAGATACAGTTCCGATCAGTTTCAGCGTAAAGACCAAACAGCCGACCTAAACGAAAGCTTACAATCTGGAAATTTGTAAGTAAGAATTTTATTCATTTATCTATCATCTCCAACAAGCGGATCGTCATTTAGAGTTATTATCTGAGAATTATGCATGTTTTCGTGAGAGGTGTTGGTGCAGTCTGCGTTCGTGACCCGTCTAGGTGTGAAGCCAATTTGGTTAATCAAATGGTATCCGATCGGAGTAAAATCGGTGTCTATGGACAGAGGACATCTAGTACTACATTCGGACCGAACGGATTGAAAAGTTAACGGTCAGTTCTTGAGATATTCATTGTTTGTTTTAGGGTTCGGTTCTGCCAGAATCATCATATTCATTTATTTTCAGAGTTGCTGTTTTAGAGCCGTCAAGATCCATTTTGTGTTTTCTCAGATTTCTTCAGAACCCGTGACAAAGGTGAGGTGTCTTGAACCCATCTTGCTCCCTCGATCTCTATATTGCCTATGTCAGATCTAGGAATGATTAGTTCTTGTGTGAAAGTTAGGGTGTTAGTTCATGATGGATCTAGGCTGTTAGATGCATGAACCATGTTGCATGAGAACTCTCATACTGTTTAAAAGGGACATTAATGGACTGCCTTGTGTTGATGTGGCTTATATATGATGATTGCTGATGTGTTTGTTTGGTCCCATATGATGATAGCGATTTCTCTTAGCATTGTGTTTTAATGGTTGCTCATATTACTCTTGTGCTAAGTGACTGGTGTGTGGCACCGATAACGGGTGGCGTCGTAAGTATGAGTACGACTATGAGTCTAAGTGTAAGTGATTGAGTAAGTGAAAGAGGAAGTGTAAGTATGAATAAGTGAATGTGAAAGAGAATGAGAATGTGGAAGTGGAAGTGTCAATGAATCTTGTTTGCAGTCCTTTTTGGACCACCGAGAACGGGTGGGCGTCTAGAGTCTAGGATGTGATGTGTTGTGACCCGTGGGACAGTAGCCTAACAAGAGGTACCCACAGGAAGCAATGTGATGTGAAAGGAACCGCGCGAGGGCGGGATATAAATAAGCAAGTGTAGTGGCGCCTTAGGATCGAGTCAAGCCAAGAAGGTGGCTGGTCAGGCTATGATTGGCCGGGGGGCAGACAGTGCAAGGTGGCCAACGTGCTGCAATCCGGGTAGCCTTTAGGAAGCTGGAGAGGGGGATGGTTTCCCGAGAGAGGGCGCCCCTTCCAGGATAGGCCGGCACGAGGTGGGACGTCCGTAAACGGCCATAGAGTCCTACGTCTAGGGTGATTGGAGTCAGTTTGCTTTTGTTGTGTTGTCGAGTCGGTTTATTCTATTAGTGAGTGTTGTGTAGCAATGACTGAGTTCGTTGTATTGTTTGACTGATAGGTTGCTAGACTTGATGTTATGAAATTGTTTATGATGCATTGTTGTTTGTAGTGGCTGGTCAGTCCTGGTTCCCGCATAGAGTATTGTAGATTGTCTTGCGGGCAGGCTGGACTAGAGTCACTTCACTGAGTAACCCAATACTCAGACCCTCCCTTTCCTTTCCCCTGTGCGCAGGACTGTAAGTAGAAGTGTATGGATACGGGTGGATCGAAATTTCAAAGAAAGCAATGCGATCGTCAACTCATGGGACCAGTAACTGACATGGCGGGTTGCCTATAAAGGTATACGCGTGTCTATAGCTCCCTTTCGTTAACCCCGGTCGATCCCCGGGGGATAGGGATGCTACAAAAAAAGTCACCAAAGCTAAGTAATGAAACTTTTTTCCAGATGTCGATTTAATTAGAAGAATATATATTGGCATATTCTCAACGACAAAGGGAAGTAAAACTTTACCAAACGAATAAACATTTTCTTTAATAACAATGGAAAAAAGTTTCCTAACTACACGATGTTTATACTAATATGGTAGAAACTATCCGATGTATTAGAATGTGTCAATAATTACACGAAGTTTATGTTAATACATATCATATGTGCGAAATTTATGTTAATATGGTAATAACATCACAGCCGAACTTAATTATTTTAACTATAAATTAATGGGTCAAACTTAATATACTTTTTCAAAAAACTGATTTAGTAAGATTAATAAACCTAATTGATTTTATTAATGAACTTAATAAACTTAATAATTAATTGAATTTAATAAATTAGTTAAAATTAATAATTTACTAACCTTAACAAATTTAATAAATTTATAAATCTTACTAAATTATTAAACTTAGTACATCTATTAATAAAATTATAGTAATTATTAAACTTATTACATCTATTAATAAAATTAATAAACTTAATAAAATTAATAATTTATAAAACTTAAAAAATAATAATCTTAATAATCTTAATAAACTTAATAATTTATTAAACTTAATAAAATTATTACTTATTAAATTTAATAAAATTAATAAAATTAAGAATTTATGAAACTTAATAAATTAATTAAACTTAATAAATTTATTAAACTTAACTTAATAGACTTAATAAATTATTAAAATATATAAATTTATTGGTTTTATTAATTTTATTAAATTTAAGTTTAATAAGTGTAATAAGTTTAATAAGTTTATAAATTTATAAATTTATAAATTTTAGAAAATTATTAAGTTTAATAAATTTATTAAATTCAACAAATTATTAATTTTACTAATTTTATTAATAAAATCAACTAGATTTATTAATCTTAATAAATCAGCTTTTTGAAAAAATCATTAAATTTATTAAGTTTAATAAATTACAGATTAACCCCATTAACTTAGATTTAAATCAATTAAACCCGATCATGATGTTGCCACCATATAATAATTTACTTTCCATATTTGACATGTATTAACAAAAATTTGGTGTAGGTATTAACATATTTTCATAAATCAGATGGTTTTCACCACATTACTGTAAACCTTGCGTAGATAGAAAACTTTTTTCCGGAAAAAATTCTCTTCAACAAATAAGAAGACCATCATCAATAAACCACAATTAAAAAAAGCATCTCATCATCTTCCCCTCTATCTATGCATTATGAAGCCAATCTTACTATTTTCCTAAGCAAATAAAACAATATATATTTTAAAATAATAGGAGCAGATACAAACTACACACAATATTCAAACAACATAAATCAATGCATCTACCTCCTCTTATACTGCATTTTACACTTCTAATACTTTTAAAACATACATATTTCTATAATATTTTTCGTTCACACAACAAAATCAAAAAAGCATGTTAAACACAATTTTCCGCGCGTAACACGGACAAAAGATCTAGTAAGTATAATGGTAATTGCTAAAACATGTTTGTCTTCTGATTTATTTTTTATAATCCTTTTTTTTTCTTTTTTGCAGGCCATCTATAAATAGCTGATAGTTGTTAAACCTCATACAAAATACATATTCTCAATGTAGCAAACTGGTCTTTGCTGTTTTCATGGTTTATGTGAGTTGATCTATGCGAACCGGAACTGTTTCAGGAAAGCAAATAAGAAGTTCATCTTTATAGTGAATAAATTGAGCTAATGATCGCTTTGTATGAATGTTCTTAACTCTGCAACAAAGCATTTTCACATTTGACATACCTGATATTTTTCACATATCATTTATGTTATGTAGTCCACCTAGTCGTTTGGATATGAAGCAGCTATACAACTGATCAACTAGTAAAGCATGTTGGTTATTAGGGTTCTAACCCAAATAGTTGTGAATTATATATTTGGATAATGATTGAATCGCGCATTTATGTTATTTCTCTCTTACTAATTATTAGTTTCTTTTATTTGTTTCTGATTTTTCTATAGTTGCAACAGTTCATACAAACAATTGCAATGGTTCACATGAAACATTACACCTATTCACTTAAATATATAACATTCTTCCCCCATTTAAGTGTAATCATAGATTCATTAAATAACTTATACATATATCAAACTCATGCGTAAATGAAAATGTTTGAAGAATTGAATTTCCATCTTAGTGTACTACATTCCAAATGTCCGAGAAGATGTCCTACGGATTGAATCCTTCAACCCCCATTTTGGGCACATGAAGATAATACATACATGTGTTTCCACACTACTCTAAATGTTTATACTTGACACTATTATAAGCCATGTGTCTCTATCCATTCTTGAGCGCATACAAAGCCAAGTCCCAGCTTATTGAAGCGGCATCACTTCACACTCATATAGGTAAATACTTTCAGTCATGCACCTGCAAATTCATTTTTTCAAAGTATTTATTAAGAATAATATTTCAACCTATCTCTTTCTAGCAGGTCCAAGCACATACCTTGGGATGAAAAAAAAATGTGCTTCAATCTTTAAGTGTGGACTTTTCACATTGAATTCAGCCTCTAACGTCGTATTAGAGGGGAATTGCGTATCCCAAAATTAAAGATTTCAAATGGACTTTACACCCGTCCCTTTAACCGACTTGATCACTAAGTCCCTAGCTAATCCTTTCGTCAAATGATCAGCTAAATTTTGTTGAGACCGAACAAACTCTATCGTAATCACCCCGTGAGTGATCAGCTCACTTGGCTATAGGCCTTAGCCAAGGTAGCTTGACTATCACAATGGATAGAAATTGGGGATACTGGTTTCGGCCACAATGGAATATCGTACACTAAATTTCTTAGCCATTCTATCTCATTACCAGCAGCTGCTAATGCTACGAATTCCGACTCCATAGTCGAACTTGTAATGAAATTTTGCTTCTTAGAAGCCCATGAAATGGCACCTCCCCCAAGCAAAAACACCCAACCACTTGTAGAAGATTGATCTTCTATGTTGGTAATCCAACTTGCATCTGAATATCCTTCTAGCACCGAAAGAAATCCGACATATGTCAAACCATAACTAATGGTTCCTTTCAAATACTTGAGCACTCTTTTTAAGGCTTGCCATGTTGAGTACTAGGATTACTAGTGTATCTACTCAACCTCCCTACAGCGTAAGTTATATCTGGCCTAGTGCTCGTCATGGCATACATTAAGCAGCCAATAACTTGAGAATACTCGAGTTGTGATACTGCGTGTCCAGTATTAGGCATAAGCTTCACACTCGGATCCTTGGGAGTGCTCATTGGAGAACAGTTCTCACAATTGAACTTCTTAAGAACTTTCTCAATGTAATGAGATTGTGTCAAAGATAGTCCTTTGTTTTCGCGTTTGATTCTAATTCCAAGAATCACATCCGCCTCTCCCATATCTTTCATTGCAAAATTTGATGGCAAAAATACTTTTGTAAGCTCTACTTGTCTAAGGTCAGTACCAAAGATTAACATGTCATCAACATACAAGAAAATGATTACTCCATTTCCAGATTCATCAAATTTTCTATATAAACACTTATCTGCTTGGTTTAACTTAAAACCATTTGATAAGACAACCTCATCAGACCTTTGATGCCACTGCTTAGGTGCTTGCTTTAGCCCATACAATGATTCGATCAACTTACACACCTTATGCTCATTACCAGGCATAACAAAACCTTCAGGTTGCTTCATATACACCTCTTCTTCCAAAATACCATTTAAGAACGCCGTCTTAACATCCATTTGGTGAATCACAAGGTTATTAATTGCTGCCAAAGCAATTAATAATCTTATAGAAGAGATCCTAGCAACTGGAACATATGTATCGAAATAATCAATACCTTCCCTTTGTTTAAAGCCTTGAATTACCAAACGAGCTTTAAATTTGTCGATTATTCCATCAACTTTCATCTTCCTTTTGAAGATCCATTTGCATCCTAAAAGCTTGCAACCAGGTGGGAGATCCGACAAGATCCAAGTATTATTTCCCATGATGGAGTTCATCTCATCATTTATCGCTTCTTTCCAAAAAGCAACATCTTGAGACTTCATAGCCTCACCATAAGTTCTTGGATCATTATCAATATGATAACAGTATGAGTGTTGGAAACCAATCTCATCTCTTGATCCTTCAACTAAATATGTTTGAAAATCAGGACCAAATGATTTCTCAGTTCTTCCTCGCTTGCTCCTACGGAGTATAGGTGACATGTTAGGAGACACAAAAGTTTCATATCCTTTATTAGTTCCACTTGAACTTGGAACTAAATCCTTTGGCATAGGTATAGATGAAAAACAATTTTCATCAAATATTGCATCTCTTGATTCAATTACAGTATGAACTGCTACTGAATTATTAGGTTCTATTACATAAAATCTATAAGCTTTGGAATGCTCTGCATATCCAATAAAAATGCAATCAATACCTCTCTCTCCCAAGGTTTTAATCTTGGGTTGGGGTAGTCTTACAACAGCCCTACATCCCCAAACTCGAAGATAATTCAAATTTGATTTTCTTTTATACTAAAGTTCATAAGGAATAATTTTGTTCTTTTTATTAGGAACTCTATTTAATAAATAGCAAGCCATTAACATGGCTTCACCCCAAAATCCGTCACTTAATCCCAAGTAAGATAACATGGAATTGACCATTTCTTTTAGGATTCTATTTTTCCTTTCTGATACACCATTTTGTTGTGGTGTATACGGAGCTTTAGTTTCATGTATAATGCCTACAGACTGGAAATACACATGATCATAATACTCTCCACCTCTATCAGTGCGTAACTTCTTAATCAAACCATTTTGTTCTGATTCGACTTCAGTTTTATAAATCTTAAATTTATCTAGGGCCTCATCTTTAGAATGTAAGAAATATACATAACAGAAACGAGAATAATCATCTATGAAAGTGGTAAAATACTTCTTGTTTCCTAAAGATGGTGTAGCATGCAAATCACATAGATCACTATGTATAAGTCCTAGCACTACGGAATTTCTTTCAATGCTTTTAAATGGTTGCCAAATTATTTTTGTTAACGCAAATGCAAGTACTACATTTTTCTAAATTTATATCAAAAGTTGGAATTCACTTCTTTAGACATATTAATCATATGATTATAATGTACATAGCCTAATCTAGCATGCCACAAAGAATTATCATTTTTTCTAGAACTTGACATATAAACAGAATTGTCAACTTTATTAATATTAAGCATAAACATTTCATTACAGAAATATCTAAATCCAACAAATACACCACACTTTGATAAGATATACTTATCTGATTCATACACTTGTTTTAAAACCACATTTATTTAAAACACTACCAGAGATTAAGTTTTTCCTAATTCCGGGTACATGATCCTTGAGATCAAGGGTTTTTTCAGAACTAAACTCTAACACCACTTTTCGACGACCTATGATAGGGGTAGTTGACTCGTTTCCCATATGAAGTACGGATCTATCTTGAACTTGCTCATATGTAGTGAACCATTCACGAACTTTGCAAACATGTGTTGTTGCACCCGAGTCAATTTACCATGCCACTTCATCATCCTGCACATAAAATGCCTCATAAATCTTTGATACATAATTCACATTAAAATATGGTTTAAAATCAGAGATTTGACCTTGATGAGTTGATGGACCTTTGTCTTTAGACACTTGTCCCAAACGGTTTTGTCCCGTTTTATTCTTATCCTTCCCTGCTCGGCAGTCACGACTTAAGTGACCCGGCTTGTTACAATTCCAACAAATGCAAATGGCTACCAAGTTGTACAAGAGACAACTCTTCCTTTTTATGTTTTAACATGTGTTTAAAATATTTCCATGAAAGTGGTAATTTATCGATGATACTCGATACTGAGATGGATTCATCCATCTTCATGTTGTATTGTGCGAATTGACCTAGTATACGAAACAATTCATTGTATTGCTCCATAACTGGCCTAGAATCAGAAATCTTGTAATTATTAAAATTACTAACAAGGAAATTCTTACTAGAAGCATCCTCAGCCATGTACTTTGATTCTGACGCATCCCACAACTCTTTTGTGGATTTGACATTCTGATAAACATCAAAAAGAGGATCTGACATACCATTGAGAATATGGCCACGGCATATGTAATCGTCGTTTTCCCATTTAGGTTGCTTCCTTGTCTCATCCAAAGACTCGTTCTCAGCATCCTCCGGTATAGTAGGCTTAGGCATACTTAGAACATACACTACATTCAGATTTGTGAGGAGAAAATGCATTTTCTTTTGCCATCTCCGGAAATCTACTCCCTCGAACTTATCTAACTTTCCAAACTTTGAAGTCATCTCTCGCACTGATACACTAGCCATAATTCACAAGAAAATACTCTTTAAGATTGTTGGTTATTAGGGTTCTAACCCAAATAGTTGTGAATTATATACTTGGATAATGATTGAATCGCGCACGAGGTCACTTTCCTTAAAGAGTATTTCGACCCTATTCCAAGCCTTAAGTTACACGAAACCTCTTTGTAGGATAAGATAATCAAAGTCTCACTCTTGTTCTAGGTTAAAATACAAGAGTAACAAATAAAGCTTTAGTGCTTATATGTGTTTTTTCAAAGATCTTTAATGATCTTTGAACAATGAATCTTTCTATATCTCTCTCTTAGTAACTATTAGTTTCTTCTATCTGTTTCTGATTTTTCTTTAGTTGCAACTGTTCATACAAACAATTGCAATGATTCACATGAAACATTACACCTATTCACTTAAATATATAACAATGCATTCAGTAAGAAGTTTAGTTTTGTCATTGAATTTTTTTCTTTATTTATTAGGATTGATAATTGATTGTCGGATTGTATCTGAATGCGTGCTAGATAATTTCTAACTATAAACTTTATAATTTGAGTCTGAAGAAAAATTACATCTTGTTAAAAAAAATACATTTCTTTATTAATAAACATTCAGAGAAATTAGAGAATTATAAAAATGCATAACTTAATTAAAGACAATCTTATTTTCATTATGATCTTATCTTATTACACTTTGTGGTATTTTTATGCATATTGGCTTTGATTGTTTGCAGTTTTTAGAATATGTTTGAACTTCTAAATAATTATATAATATACTAAAAATCTCGTCTGAGAAAAAGCAAGCATTTTTTGGTGAAACCCAAGAAAATATTATTTTTGTTTTTATCTTATTATTTGGTGAAAACTTTTAAAACTGGCATTTATAACTTTTTTTAAAAGCTACTTCAAAATATTAGCCGGTTAAAAAAAAATTTTTCATGAAAAGAAAAATTTAAACAACCCACAAACAATCAAAACCAGCTTTTGTCATTTATTAGCATGGATGACAGTAGCATTCCTTCCTTCCTGACATTTTATACGGGAAACATTTTCCAGAACATCTTTTAGGATTTTTTTCTGCAACGCAATGCTGAGTGCATACAGCATCACCAGAATTACGATCCAGACAGACTTCAACCGGCGCACTTTTGGCTTTAGTATACTTACTTTGAGCCTGAGCTTCTCCTGTACATAATGGAGTCAATGAAGAATCAGTAAAATCCCTTTAATTAGTATACATAGTTTAGTTTCAATTAGGTCTCACGAGAAAGAAACATTTTCTTATTCATAGATCATATAAAAAAAATCATATGTTAGTTTTTGTGTGTTTTAAGTGGAAAAACAACATCTTATTCTTAGAAGTTTAAATGTTGAAATTAAGTTTGTAACGAAAAACTGCAAATGCAAAAAAAAAAGTTTGTGTTGGTAAGTTATATTTGCTAAATGAGTTTTGTTTAAAACTATTGACGTTATATGTAAGTCTGGGCAAAAAAACCGAATTCTAAGAATCGAAGTGGATCCGATCTGAAAAGTTAGTATCGGAATCAAACCAAAATTAGTTAAATATCCGAACAGATTTAAAATCTTGGTATTGAAAGAATCGAAACCGATCCGGACCAAAGTATTTCGAGTATCCGAATTTAAATAGATTTATATACCTAAATATATTAACTATTTTAGATTTAATGTAAATTAAAAACCTCCAAAATGTATAAAAATAATTTTAGATTATCCAAAATACTTGCAAATATATACAAATAGTCAAAAATAAATGTTTAAAATAGCTAAAAATATATTCAAAACACCAAAAATAATTAAATTATCTTTTGATTCTCTATCCAAATATTCAAACGAAATCAATTCATATATTAAGTTAAATATTTTGACAGATGCTATTCAAATTTATATATAATATCTTATTTTGTTTATAGATTTTGAGAAATTTTAAATATATAATAAATTTAAAAAATTTAAAAATAATTAAAATGGGTTATCCGAATCCAAATCGAATCCGTAAAGATCCGAGCTGAACCTGAATTAAAATTTAGAAATATCTGAATTGGACTGAAATTTTTTATTCCGAAAGCTCAAAATTCAGATACCCGAACGTGCATCCTTAGTCATGTGATTCCTTTGGAAAGAAAAAAGCTAAACACAAATTTATACTTCTCTTTTTGAAAAACATAAATTAATACTTCTCCTGTTTACTTTTAATTGATGTTTAAGTTTATTTTCCCTCATATAATACAAAATACTTTTAACCATATATTTCCTGGATTTTTATTGGTGGAGGATAAATTATGTTTTAGCGTAGGAAAGTAAAATAATAGGAAAAAACTTTCAACATTTTTAAAAATAAAACAGGAAGCTATTTTTTTGAACAAACAATAAATAAAGCTTTTATGAGATTCATTTGTCAAAATATGTATTACCTGTCAAAACCAACAAGAAAATCAACAAAAGATAGGTGAAATCAACGACATTTCCATGTTTCGCCATGTTTATTTTTCTTCTTATTTGGTTATATTTTCTTTTTTTTTTTCTTATGGAATATTTCTGTTGTATCCAATCATCTAGTTGTTAATTCCTATATATAAAGATTTTAAGTTTTCCAAAAAAAGAAGATGAACGAAAAATGTTGTCCGTAGAAAAGGGTGGTCATCTAGATCAAATGAACCACATAATTCTCGGTCTAGTTTGACATCTTCAGCTATAAACATAGCCCCTATTTATATTGGTCATATTTTTAAAAAGGTAAATCCTTTCTTTTTTATCCATTTTGCTATAATATAATTTGAACTATAAACTAAATTTGAAATTTACGATAGAAAGTCTGCTACAGATATATAATAATCAAATGATATCTAGTTTTTTTTTTGATGAAATTTCAAATTTATTGATCAAAAGAGCAAATCATTTACAAAAGAATAGGCTAGCTAAGACTATTTTAGAATGAAAGAATCAAAAAGAAAACTGTGCTAAGGCGATACTTCAAACCATCTCCGCATAAGCCCCTCAAGCTTGTGATTGCCTCTATACTTGAGTGAAGTAATAATCGCATAACGTTAACATACTAAACGAAATTGGTGATGCAAAAGAAAAATATACTAACTTTGTACCTTTGATTGACTCGAACTCATAAAAATTCTAAAATTGGCTGTCAAATGTCTATCTCGAATCATATACAGTTTCTGGATGCCAACGTTTTATTATGCATAAATGTTGCCTTAAGAAAATAAAGTGGTCTTGTGATATATAATAGAAAAAATTGGTAAAATGGGCAAATCGCAAGTTTGTAATTAGACAGTTGGGCGACCTCAAGTTTAAATTAGCCAATTAGACAACTTTTTGCATTTGCCCGTGTAAACTTATGTCTAAATATCATTTGAGACCTTTGTCAGATTCATTATTTACATCTTTGTCATTTCAATTAAAAAAAAATATAAAATAAAATTTGTCACATCACCTCTCTCCTTCTTTTTCTCTCTCCTTTTTTTTCACACCACCAATCATCATCTACGAAATCATTTCTCTCTCTTTCTTTTCCTTTCATCTTCTTTTTCTCTCTCATTCTTTTCTACACCACCACATTTACAGTTAAATTAACTGAAGAAGAAGAAAACGTTTTCTTTAACTGAAGAATAAGAAACCATTACGCCCCTATGCACACCAAATCCATGTTTATGAAATTTATACATATGCAACTCCTAATGACACCTAAATGCAATATTTATACACTAAAAATGATTAAAATGAATGCTTAATATCATACAAAAAATACTATATATCATTTATTAATTATTAAAAGTATAAATACTAAAAATGTTTATTAAAATTTAAAAATTCATTTCTTAAAAGTAATCTAATGGGAAAAATTATCTAGGTTAGATTTTGATTTTATTAAAATTTATTGTAACTGTATTACATATTATATTCTCTTAATTGTTTGGTTTTAAAAAAAAAAATCTTTCATTATATTTCATCATCTTTTAATTGTTTAAATTATATTTCATTATCTTTTAATAATTTAGTTTTTAAAAAAATCTTTGAATAATACAAGATAATATAAAATGTCTATTTTCTATTAAAATATCTTATATCCATCTAAAATTCTAGTTTTAATTGCTGTGATTTTATTGAAAAAAACTAAACAATTAATAGAAAATGTCTATTTTCTATTGAAAAATTATCTAGATTTTATTTCGATTTTATTGATTTTTTTTGTAACTGTATTATATATTTCATAATAAAAATATGATGTATTTTTTTTAAAGAAATCTTTCATTATATTTCATTTTAGATGTCTTTAATGTCAGTTATTATTGTTTAATCTTTAATTGTTTAGTTTTTTTAATTGTTTAGCTTTTTATTATAAAAAGTATTTAATTGTTTAGTTTTTTATTATAAGATGTATTTCACTTATTTATTTCAACATTTCATTTCTAAACAATCTTAAATTTTATATGAAAATTTATGTTTTCTAAATGAATGTGCTTCACATATATGAAAACACAATTAAACTAATATGTTAATTTATTTTATTGAATTTAATGAAAATATTTTGGTATATCAGCTTTCACAAATGAAATGTTGTTATAAATTATTTGATTGTTTTTACCACCTTTTAGTTAATTAGATCATTTATAATGAGATTGATAAAATTTTAGATTATAATACCAATAGGTTATTAGCAAAATATATTTAAATTTTATATAGAGTAAAATGTGAGTTCTAAATAATTAACGTTTAATTGTTTTGGAGAGCATTGTGCTCTCGTTGTATTCGTAGATGTATTTAAATTTTATACTTAATATGTATTTAAACTCTCCAAATACCATAAGGGATATAAACAAAAGGTATTCATAGATGTTATTTATTCGTACACCGATGTATTCGTATACCTTAAATATATGTATACATATATATTCGTACACCTCAAGTATTCGATGGGTTATGTTGGTATTCGTACATTTTATGTATTTGTACACCTTATGTATACTTATGTATATGTACACCTTATGTATTTGTACATCTTAAGTATTAGATGGGTTATGTTGATATTCGTACACTTTATGTATTCGTACACCTTCAGTATACCTTAAGTATTTGTACACCTTAGGTATTTGTACACCTAAGGTATTGCTACACCTTATTTATATACTTATGTATACGTATACCTTATATATTCGTACACCTTAAATATTCGTACATCTTATGTATACGTATACTTATTTCTTGAGTTATAGTGAATTAGATTGTATTAAACGTTAGGCATAGGGTTCCGGATTTATCTAAGGATTCCAGATTGTTTCGGATTCTGGATTTACCCAATGGTTCTGGATTTACCCAAGGGTTCCGGGTTTAGGATTCAAGGTTTAGAGTTTAGGATTTTAGTTTTAGTGTTTTGTTGATGATTTTTAATATTTAAGATAAATGTAGACAAATTTGTTCTTCCTACCATTTTGACAAAAAATGAAAGATCCATGTAGGTTTCCAAGTTTATTAAATTTACCCAGATTTATGAAAATTACCCAAAAATTTATATAATTTTATGAATAATTTATCATTTATTTGGGTAAATTTCATAAATATGAAAGTTTCTTTTATGGGTCAAAATGTATAATTTATTCGGATTCTGGATTTACCCAAGGGTTTCGGATTTACCCAAGGTTTCAGGTTTAGGATTTTAGGTTTAGTGTTTTGTTGATGATTTTAAATATTTAAGATAAGAAGTTTATGCGAGAGAATTTGGTCAAACTCAGGTTGAGTCTTAACTTCTTAAGACATAAAAATCACTAGATACTTGACATGGGGGCACCAAATTATCCTATATTTTTTGGACTTATTCTTGGGTTCACCCCTAGAATGAACCTTAAGATTCACCAACCAATAGAAATCACTCATTTCACAATTGATATTTTTTAAAAAAGTAAACAAAATATTGTCGAGTTATATTATATTTTAAAAATAAAAATATTAAAAAATAAAAATAATAATATATGCAAAAAATATTTTTAAAAAGATTTTAATTTCGTCAACAAAACACTAAACCCTAAACTCTAAATCCTAAACCCTTGGATAAATACTAAACCCTAAATTAAAAACATTAAACCATAATAGTATTTTTAAGATTTAATGTTTTAGTGTTTAGTGTTTTTGATTTAGAATTTAGGATTATCCAAGTGTTTATGATTTATCCAAGGATTTAGGATTTAGAATTTAGGGTTTAGGGTTTAGAGTTTATAATTATCCAAGGGTTTAGGGTATACCCAAGGGTTTAGGGTTTAGTGTTTTTTGACGATATTAAAAATAGTTTTCAAAAAATCATTTTTTGTAACGACTATTATTTTTATTTGTTTTTATTTTATTTATTTTAAAAAATAATATAACTTAACAATATTTTTTTTCCTTTTTTTAAAATATATTAATTATGAAATACTTGATTCATATTGGTTGGGTGAACCTAACTGTTCACTTTAGGGGTGAACCTAAGAATAACTCTATTTTTTGGGGTGAAATAGCACTATAGCGGATATCTTTTTCAATAGACTATAAACACGGTTCTACCTATGACTAATCAAGAACTTGGGATGATTGGAAATCTGCAGGTTGTACTCAATATGGGATTATATTGGTTATAGCAAGTAGATATGATCCTTGAAAATTAAAGCTATAAGATCAATTCATCGTGAAAGGTGTAGGGTTTGTCATTTTATTAACAAATTTGTCATTTCATTAACAATTTTTGTCATTTTATAAACATAAAAAACTATAATGAATGCACTTTGCTGCCAGATCCCAATTTGTCATTTTATTTTTGGGAAAAAAAATGTAGCATTTCGTGAGTGTTTCTATTTTTGGCAAAAACAAAAAGTGTGAGATCAATTTTGACCAAAAAAATGTAAGATTCACGTAGGTTTCCAAATTTATTAAATTTACCCAAATATATTAAAATTAAATGTAGACAAATTTGTTTTCCTGCCATTTTGGCAAAAAATGAAGGATCTATGAAGGTTTCCAAGTTTATTAAATTTACTCAGATTTATGATAATTATCCATAAATTTACATAATTTTATGAATTATCATTTATTTGGGTAGATTTCATAAATATAAAAGTTTCTTTTATGAGTCAAAATGTATAATTTATTGGGTAACTTTCATAAATTTTAGAGTTTACATCGATTTTATATTAATTCGTATAGATTTTATGTTGACTTTATATATGAAAAAACTTGTATTATATTAAAAGTAGTTGCTCATACATGATCTTTAAATATTAAATATGATCTACAAGTTTAATGAATAAAGAATGTTTATGGGGTCCACAAAAGTTAGTTGTTAAAAGTTAGTGGGAAAAAAAATTATTTTTTATAGGCAAAGTGGATTTTGGGTCCCACGAAATTATTTTTCCAACTTGCCAAATTTAATAGCTAAAAAAGTTAAAAATATCATAAATTTATTCTCTCTCTACTAAGTTGCCCAACAACCTAATTAAAACTTGGGCTTGCCCAATTTTCTAATTCAAACTTAAAAATTGTCCAATCTCCTAATTCACCCTATAATATACCCCATAAGCACTATGAGGTTAAAGTACATTGGCAAGCAATAATCCTCTTAAACTCAAAAGGTGGATTGGGGTAGATTTAATGAAAAACTCAAAAAAAAATTGATTTGAATATTTGGTTTTAGCACTTAAATAACTGTAGATTATTTATAGAGCTGTGATTTTTATAAAATCATTAAAGCTTGATTGTTATAAATTTGGTGCTTTAGAAATAAAAAGTGCTCTGGATAGCACCTACAGCTATTACCAAGATTCATGTATCTATCTAGTTGAGTAACTAATGATCATATATACTTTGAGGATTGGTAACAAAAAGAAGAGAAGCAAACAAGATAATTAAGCTAAGACCTTGAATAAAGAGTACATACTATCAATTAGACTCCATCGCTTCAATAAGTTGTATTACAATACGTAAAAAAACGTTTAATACTTTATTTACGTTCTAATTTGATTTGTATATGACTTCAATAAAGATATTTTGTTCTCCTAAAAGTCATGAAACCCCTTGGAGTCAGACCGGTACCCGGATGGACAAATAGGTTTAACAGGCTTTCAACAGATAAAGAACGCTATACTTAAAACGAGATTTTGGAAATGGGACGAAAGTGGTATAGCAAAATAAACAAAATCGATGCATTAAAACATTAATATCTGAACACTCGAATGTAGAATTCTTCCATAGATAAAAGGGATAAAAGCATCCAAAAACATAAACTAAGCTGAAAAGCCCCGTTCTTACATTCCAGTAAAAGCTTTCTTCGCGAAAGCAGAAGCACCAGCTGGAATCACCTTCAACACATTGAACCTCACAGTCTTGGACAATGGCCTAACGTCACCAACAATCAAAAGACCAAATCAAACTTCAAGCTTCCAACACAAAAAAAAAAACAAATCAGAATCAAGATTGTAGTTGGTCGAGAACCAAACCTGCATTGGCCGATGATGACATGGTCTCCTTCCTTGACACGGAAGCATGGTGAGACATGAGCAGGGATGTTCGAGTGCCTCTTCTCATACCTGAAGACAAATAAAAAGATTAACACTTTCCTAACATCGAAACGAGAAAGTCATGAAACTATTACAAGAATATTATTACCTCTGATACTTCTTGACAAAGTGGAGATAGTTCCTTCTCACAATGATGGTCCTCTGCATCTTGGCGCTGTGGCAAGTACCAGCTAAGATACGGCCTCTGATGGAAACAGTTCCGGTGAAGGGACATTTTCTGTCAATGTAAGTTCCTGTTCCGTACAAAAACATAACCACCTGAGAATCTAACTAGTTTGGGTTTGGTTGTTCACTAAAGCTTACAGGACATGGCTCTATCAGTTCCACCTAGAGTAAAGAGATATGGTACGAAACAAAACCTTCAATGGCTTCACGAGGAGTCTTGAAGCCCAAACCGATGTTCTTAGAGAAACGGTTTCCACCCTTTCCAGGTCGCTTTCCCTTTCCAGATATCTTCGAGCTGAAACAACGAATCATATGAATATATATACTAATAATGTAATTTTTAAATGACTTGAGTGAAATAGATTCGGGTGTTACCTAAGGAAGACCTTAGGTTGCTTTAGAAAAGCCTTCTCAGTCTGCAAATGTGCAAAAGAAAGGGTGTGAGATTCACTAAATAGATATGAATCAGTGGAAGTAGGGGGAACGATCGACTAACCTGTTCCGCCATGGCTGCTGTTTTGTGAAAGCTTGAGGCAAGGATGTAGGAGACGATATGATAGGAGAGGCAGAGACGGCTAAAGCTTCGAGAACGAAAACCCTAGTGTACAAGACCACTTTATATGCGATAACAACACAACATTCCACAACTCTATTGGGCCCTTCTATATTGGGCCTAATAATAGGAAACCGTATATTGAGGCCTTTTTATGATTCAGATTTTGATGACGTTATATTGGACTTATTATTTTTGTCAACAGTATCTTTAATTAAACCCAAAAAGTTTTAAGTGTAAAATAATTAAAAGGTAACATATCATCACAAAAAGAAATACATGTAAGAGCACCATTAACTCAGGTGGTTAAAGGGGTGCTTATTATTTTTTAATCAAAAAAAGGGAAAAGAAAGAAGAGGAAGATGAAACAACGCTTAATTAAGCGTCGATAAACTGCTGTTGTTTCAACTATTAGCAGACCCCACTGATATGTGGCGGTCCGCGATTGGTTCATCTTTTTAATTTTATTTTTAGACAAAAAAAAAATTAAAAGAATTTCGTAAGCACCCTCATTTAAGTAAAGAGCGTTGATGATGCTCTAAGCTCTAGATTACAATCAAGACCCGTGTTGACAAAGATGCATGCATCTCAAATCTCTAGGCTTCTCCAACAATCTTCTAGCTTCCGCTGATTTTCACGACCATTTTTTTCGCCGGCGGTGTTGTTCTTCTCTTCCTTAACATTTTATTTGTTGCCAATATTTGTACTCTCAGAAATCGCTCTTCCGCCATAGCCGCCACTTCAAAATAGGGTTCAACAAACTTCAGTGATTTACATCTGGGAAAAACTTAATCGAATTCGAAAGGATCCTTTATTGGACCATCTTCAAACAAGAAGATGTCAATTCTACTGAATCTTTCTAAAAACGATCAAGATAAATCCAAATTCTCCATCTTTCTCTTCATCCGGGATACATCACTTGATGTTGAAGCTAACGCCATAAGAGTGAGCTTTATACCCGTAGAAAAGAGATTTGAGCGTAACCCAAGCAAGAAAGGCCCTAACCCAAAGCAAACGGGATCAAGAAGATTTGCGAAAGAGGAAATTACTTCAACGGATAATCCACAACGGAAAGAATAACAAGCACAACAAAAGTTGTCGAGCTTGAATCCGACTAGCGGAAAATAGAATCGCCAACGCGAATTATTCAATTCAACCCAATCAAAATAGATAAGATTTATGCTCTGAGATGGTTTGAATTAGGCTGAAACACAAACAAATAGATCTAGAGAAACAAAGACTATAAACATAACAAAACAAAAGAGGATGGTAATCGGCGGCTAAGGCCACCGTCCACCGTGAATTGATCTTTTGATAAAGAGAGTTCTACTAGTGGACTTACTTTTCTACTTCAAAATTTTCGAATGTTTTAGTTAAATAATAGTTTAAATATTATTTCATTATATGAATAATATTATACTAGATGGACTGTGTGTGGACATTAATATAACTCTTAGTTTTGATAAATACAGTTTTATGATTTAACATTTGTGAACTTCTAACATTATTTACCTTCCATTCTAGATTGATGTTTAAAGTTATATCATATACATATATATGTAAAATAATTTATGCATGTTGATATGTACTATGTAGTTTTAGACATTTGTATCAGATTCATTATCCATTTAATTTGATGTTTAAATTCAATAATTCCTCAATTAATTATCCACATTTGTATCAGATTCATTATTCCTCATATTATTTTTATATCATGTATGTGTATATTATTATAAAGTCAATTAATCTGGTATATCAAAATTTCGAGTGATTTAATTTGTTAATTAGTTCAGCAGTGATACGGCGATGCCCAATCCTAATGACAAATTGACTTCAAAACACCAAATTTGCAGGCTCATCCATAAAATAAAAGTCATAAGTTTAAATTAATCAAAGTTAATTTTATATTTGGATAAACAAACAATAAAAAATCATAATAACAAAGCTCAATAATTATTAAATGTATTATAATAAGAATAAAGTATAAATGAGTTTCATGGTAGATATTCATTTGATACTATAGTATCATTGAAGTATATTCTTTTTGATATCAAGTTAACTAAAGTTCTTTTCTATCAATTTCTACTTAAATATTTTGGTAACAAAATACAATAATATATTATGAAAATTATAATGTGTATCTATTTTGGAAGACTGTCTTTATACATATTGTAAGTGATAATTATTTATAGGTTAATTTTTAATATGAATGTTTAAAGTGAACTTGTCGATGAAGTTCATTTTTAAATTTTGGGATATTCTCTGACGTTTCTCTATTAGATGAGAAAGAATTAGATAATAATTTTTTTAGAGAGACGTCTCTGATTATCCTTTTTAATATTATATTTTGTATTATTACCTTGACATCATAATGAAGACAATATCTTAAATGCAAATTACACTTCAAATTCATTTTAATCAGTTAAGAGATATATATATATATATATATATATATATATATATATATATATATATATAGTGTTTTTTTTGTAAAATCAAAATTCTTTGGTTATTTATTTATGTTGTTTGTAATAATTGTATCATATAATAATTTTTAACTTATAATAAATAGTGATTGTGTCGAATTAATGTTAAAACAAAATAGATGGGTGAAATTCGTAAATTTAAAAACATATTAGGTACTAGATTCTGACCCGCCCTTCGAGAGGGCGGGTATATTTTTTGTTTTACCTTTTTGAGAAATTTAATTTTTAAATTTATGTTATTTTTAATCATATTTGCATTTAATATTAATTTAATTTAGTAAATTTTTGGTAAATATATTAAATATGTCAAGTTGTATAACTATACATTTGTGTCATATGCATATAAGAGATTATTTTTAAACTTTATACTTAAAGTTTTGCAACATATTGTATTTATAATAGTTTCCTAACATAATTAGTCAAGAATATTTCGTACCTAAAAAACCAGATTCAGAATCAACTCGAAAATCAAAGTCTCATACTCTGTTAGACTTGACCTATATACTCGAACGGTTTTTAAAGTGTTATATCCGACAACCAATATCAAATCTAACCCTCACCGAAAATTGAATTTTGTTTTTTGAAAAATGTCTTAAGAAAATAATTTTTAATATCTATTCTATTAAAACAGCAACATGACTTATTGATATAAGTGTAGTCAAACTATTTTAATACAATTATTAGATTCTGACCCGCTTTTAAAAGGGTGTGTTTATTTTTTGTTTTACATTTTTGAATTTTTTTATTAAGGATGGATATTTTTTTTTATGTTTTAGAAAATTAATTTTTATATTTGTGTTTATAATTATATTTGTGTTTTTCTTTGTATTATATTTTTATTAAATGATTATTAAAAGGATTTAATAGTTATATTAAAATAGTTAGACCACACTTATGTCAATAGGTCATGTTCATGTTTTAATACAATAGATATTTTTGTTTATAATTATATTTGTGTTTTTCTTTGTATTATATTTTTATTAAATGATTATTAAAAGGATTAAATAGTTATATTAAAATAGTTAGACCACACTTATATCAATAGGTCATGTTCATGTTTTAATACAATAGATTAAAACCTCTTATTAATTATTTAAGAAAATATTTTACACAAATATGATAACAAAAAAACACGAATTTAGAAACAGAAATATGAAAATTAAATTTTTTAAATAACGTAATACAAAAATATACTCGAGTGTTCACAATGATGTGATGTCACATGATTATAATTCCAGGCAACATGTGATTCATATGCCTGCCTGATCCATGTTGACCTGGGTCGTCAAAGCTGAAGAGCAGAAGGGAATCATATACAACTGCAAAACCAGAAACACTCAAAATGTGTTAGGCCAAACCTCAGAGTGATCAATGAAGCAGGATAATTAAAGATGATTAATCACCTATCAGAGAGTAAAACAAATTGCTGGTTTGTAGGGTCTCTAAGAGCATTAGCCAACAACCGTCTCTCTGCATCAACCATTGATTTTCTTCCCCACACCACCTGCAAACGCACATTCATTTCCATATTAACGGATAGTTAAAAGAATAAGAAACCTCCAAAAAGATAAAGATGGAGACAAAACCTCATCACTGCGAATCTCACGGCTGACAAAGTAACGACTGTAGTGAACAGGCCTCTCCTTTGATGCATGTATATAAACAGAGAACTTCCCTTCATGGCCCTGCGAGTAGAAAACCAAAAATAAGCTTTTTCCCTTACCAAACCGAACCGGAGAAAAATGCTTAGCCTTACCTGGAAGAACCTGTCCCACAGCCTCTCGAAAGGCAACGCACCAGGAGTCAAGAAAATAAACGCAATCTTGGAATCTTTTCTAATCACAGGAGGGTTACTCAGTATCTCACTGATCACAACGCGAGCCGCGATCTCGTCGTCAGAATACTCTCTCGGAGAAGGAGGAAGCCAATCAGCCAAAGCCTTGCACCCTCTCGAGGTTTTGTCATTGCTGATGGAAACTGATGATATGAATAAGAGTAGATTACGGTAGATACTTTTTACTGTTATTGGAATCAATAAGAGTAGATTACGGTAGAAAGTTTGGAGATTTTGAATGGTTATGTTTGGTGTGTTCGATCGTGATATTTATATAATTGTATAAGATGGTGAACTTTTTAAATCGCAAATATATAAAAAACCGTTTATACTTAGGAATATTCTAGGGATATACATGATTAGAGATCTATTAAGTTACAACAATATATTATTTGTGATTTTGGATGATTAAAGTTGTTAAGTTTAGATAGGATATGAGAATGTCGTTTCAATTTATACCAGTGTTTATTAGATTAGCTTTTTTAAAAAAACAAATGATGTTGAAAAAGATCTGTAATTTGGATTTAGTATGTGTAGATATGTTAATTTCTTTATTTTAATAATATTTGAGAATTTTGTAAATAAAAGAAAATTTATCAGTTTATATTTTTAAATATAAGAAATCTGATATTCGAACATTCATTTTTCTACATACATTATATTAATATTGTTTTGTGTTGTAGCTTCAAGAGAATCAAAATATGGTTTAAATTGAATATGTCATTGCTGATGGAAACTGATTGATATGAATATAAATGTTTAATATTTTTCTTGCATGTAATGTTGAATCGATAGAAAAAGAAAGTTACATGAGTTGAAAGGTTCTAAAGCTTTACATCGTATTCACATATATATAGCCACAACATGATATATATTTAAAGTATTATTAAACATGGTAAAAGCCACGATTTACTAAAAAGTAGTTATTATATGCATTTAAATTAAAACATAGAAATCCTTGGAAAAAAAGCTACGATTAACTAAACAAAATAAAAAAAATAAATTAAAAGCATATCTTAAAAATATGTCAGTGGCAATTTATTGTAAATACTATTGAAAACCAATAGCACCTCAAAAAAGAGCCTTGTGTTTTAATAGTATAGATTAATAATAATTAATTATAAAGTGGTGATAGAATATAATTAGAATATTTATTTTTGAAGAAAAATATGAAATAAACAATTAAAGAACATGTTGGTTCAGTTTTTGAAGAACTTCAAATTTTGAATAAAAAATGAAGTTAACTAGTGGAGGCAGTCTTCTTTTAATCTGTGTGATTTAAAAAGAAATGTTTAACTATACTGAACATCAAATCTTATCTACTAAAATCATTTTTTACATAAATATATTTTCTAAGATACTAATAATCAAAATTTTACTCAAAACTTAGTGATGGCGTAGTAGTGGAATTGAATTTCTAATTAAAAAAAAATCGAACATTTGAATTAAATAATCTCTTAAATAATATTTGATTATATGAATAATAGTATATTTGGTTTTATTTATTTTTTCATCAAAAGTTTTATTAGTCTTGAAACTGAAGCTTTTTAAAAAGGGAAAATTCCTTAAAAATACAGAAGCTAATTTTCATTTGCTAATAAAATATACGAACTATTTTGGATCCCCGTTTAATACACAAACTAATTTCTGTTGTCTATTAAATACACAAACTTTTGAAATTCGCAGATTTTACACATAATTTTAGACAGCGTTAACTATATTTAACGGAGGTGAAGACGACGTTAGTGCTTAATTAAACACATATTTAATTTATGAAAAGAAAATCCTTAAAAATATACTAACTAATTTTTATTTGTCAATAAAATACACGAACTATTTTGGATCCATGTTTAATACACGAACTAATTTTTGTTTCCAATTTAATACACAAACTTTTAAAATTTTCAGATTTTTGTCATTCCAATCTAACCTCAAATCCTCAAATTTTTAGGTTGAGAATAGTGAAACCTCAAATTTGAGGTTTTACTATTCACAACCTCAAAACTATCTTTTATTTTCCTTTTGGTCCTTACAATTATTTATTTTAACAAATACATATACAAAACTTTTTTTAAAATAACTTAACTACATCAAAATAAATAAAATAGGATTAATATTACATAACAATAAAATAAAGTTCACATAATAGAAAATTACATTAATAAAATTAACACAATAGAAAATTACATTAAAAATTCACACAAAATAAAATACATTAAACAAACTTAGCACAAATTAAAACAAATTACATAAACATTCAAATATCACATATCTTACAAATGGTTTCAAAATTCTAGAATTCCTTGTTTAGCCAGACCCTGAACCTCCAAGATAATCGAAATATGGTTGATAGATATTTAGATCAAAAGAAAGTTGTTGCTGCTCTTGAGTTATTTTCTTCATGATTCTCGCTTTTTCCAATCGCATATACTCACGTGTATCAACATCAATAGAGTCTAAATTTGTTAATAATATCTTACATCTCGTTCTCGTTCTTCTAGGGCTATTTTTTTAGCCTGATTTTGGAGACGTAATTGCTGCAACTCGTAATTTTTACTCCTAGTTGATGCGATTTCTTTTAAGAAATCAATGATTTGTTCGTTTGATTAAATCACAGAGTTAGTAGATGAATCATTACCTTCAGCCATTTTTCTCTTCAGTTTTGCTTTTTTCGATCCGATGGGGCATTGTGATGAATTTGATCCACCATCTTCACTGCTTAAGTTGATTGAAAATGATGACAATCCAGGAGACTGTGATGTTGGAGATCTGACCGTATCGCTTCCAGCAGTGGGAGTTTCCGGAATATTCATGTGGACATTGTCGTTAAACTTTGGAATATCTTTCATCAAAACCCACACATGATCAAATTTAAAACCTTTTTTAAGTTTTGGATCTTGAATCAATAAGTGCTTTGCTCTGTCCATCTGCAATGATTTTTTACATAAAATTATGTTTAATTAATATGCAAATATCATATATATAAAATAACACACTTGTTAAATATTAACTTACTATGTCTTGTTCGGACGCTCCACTTGGATGCATATTCTCTACTTGGTGCATACAATTCTTCAAATTTCTAACAGCATTGATAATAACACTCATCCTACCTTGTAAAGATCTACTGCTCCTATTCTCCCAACTCTCAATTTTTTTTTGTTGTAGATTTTTTCTATTTTCCCCATAATTTTTTGATAGCTTGGTTATTACTAGCTATTGGATCTTGCGAAATTTCTAAATACACTCGACATAACAGCTCGTCTTCTTAGTGACTAACTGATGAGCCTCTATTTTTTTAGCCGATGGTATTTATCCAAAATGGTGAAGTATTGTTCAAAGTATAAGAGACCCCCAAGGTCCAAAGAAAAAATTGTTTGCAGCAAGACAAGAAGCATGTCGAAAAGATGTCGAATGTTCCTTTGGAGTTCTACAATCTAAGTTTGCTATCATAGTACGATCTGCACGTCACTGGAAGAGAGAAGACATGCATGATATAATGACGGCGTGTATCATAATGCATAACATGATAATCAAGGATGAACATGACATCAATGCACCAATTAGAGATGCAAGATAAGCGCCTGAGGTAAATTTTGGAATAGTAGTAAATGAACATACCTGATTTCAACAATTTCTAGCTCGTAATCTACAAATTAAAAATAAGAAGGCTCGTTTATCACTTTGGAATGCGTTGATTGAGCATATATGGAAGCATTATAGAAATATTGCTTAAGTAATTTAGATATTTTATATGTAATTTTCTAAAATTTGTGTGTATGTATGTTGTTTTATTATATATGTAATTTTTATTAATCTTTATTATATAATATTGTAATATTATGTGTTGTATAATTTATTAAATGTATGTTTTATATTTGTTTGTATAATTTTATCATTATTTAGTAACTTTTGTTAATGTCAAGGACTATAATGCAAATGAATAAACTTATAAAGAGTTTTTGAGGATTTATGGTTGGAGCAATCAACCCTCAAATCCTCATTTTGAGGTTTTTCTTTCCTTAAAATAAGGTCTAGGTTTGGAGATGCCCTTAATTGAGTTAACCCACATCCATTATCTATGTTCAAATGATAATTCTATTTGGACATATATTGACCATTTCCATTAAAGACCATGTCTATTAAAAACTATGCACATGAAGGACCATGTTAACATAAGTTGTTCATGCAGTCAAATACATGCCATATAAGAAAACATGATGTTCCAAGACATTCACTTTCAAAAATTTGACATTGTCTCTGATTTTTCCAAATTTTCATCTATCACATTGTGTACATCTTAAACAATTAAGTCCAGATATGAATCTTATATAAAAGAACTTTTCACTGCAAACCAATTCTCTTCCAAAATACCTCATAAGAACGGATTAAATGTTGTCGTTGGATGATGCATTATCAACAATATTTATGATAGCTAGGACTTGATCAAGTCGACATCGTGTTAGAAAACTTGACAAATAATGATCCCTTCTAATTTAAAAGTTCCTGCTTTGGATTTGTGTAAAATCAAGAAACTGCTAGAAACCCCAAAAGGAAGAAAAAAACAAAACATAATTAAGGTATGTTTTCACATTTAAAATAAGAGAGTTTCACGATGATCCACCACAATTTTTCTCAAATCCCTACAAAATATGAGACATACAATTTTTTTTTAAATGACAGATAATTCAAATATAAATAGTAGAGAGAATAGAGTATTAACCTGGAGTAGTTTTGAAAAAGAAGGCTCATTGTCTAAGGCCAAACTAGTGGCAGCAACAGATAATTGGGTATCAGGAGGAAGACTTGAGTCCTGAAATATATAGATTGATTAAGTCCCAAAAGTTTACAGAAGATTGAACAAAAAAATAAATCAAATACCTGAAATGACAACTTTTTTTTAGATGTGGCATTATTGGATGATTTTGATATACCACGATTTTTCGTTTCAAGCACACTCATATATCGACCATGGCGTCCTTTTTTTTTTATTCTTTGGTCGTCCAGGAAGATTTTTTCTTTTTATTCCATGTGCATTTAGAACTACAATTTTTTTTTAAATGACAGATAATTCAAATATAAATAGTAGAGAGAATAGAGTATTAACCTGGAGTAGTTTTGAAAAAGAAGGCTCATTGTCTAAGGTCAAACTAGTGGCAGCAACAGATAATTGGGTATCAGGAGGAAGACTTGAGTCCTGAAATATATAGATTGATTAAGTCCCAAAAGTTTACAGAAGATTGAAAAAAAAAAATCAAATACCTGAAATGACAACTTTTTTTTAGATGTGACATTATTGGATGATTTTGATATACCACGATTTTTCGTTTCAAGCACACTCATATATCGACCATGGCGTCCTTTTTTTTTGATTCTTTGGTCGTCCAGGAAGATTTTTTTCTTTTTTTCTTTTTTCTTCTTCCACAAGCTCAAAATCTGAAGTCTGGAACATCTATTTATTAGCTTTTATGAGTTCTTTTTTTTTCTGCTAATTTTCCAAGCAATTGAAAGGCAGCTTCTTCGGCACACAACGTCAGTTCTGTATGTTCAGCAGCAACATATTCAATTTCACGGAAAGTATGACATAAATGACTATATCTCTTTCTGATCAACTGCTGAACTTTATTATTAGGTGTTGCTGAATGATAAAAAGAAAATGTTCGTGTTTTAGCCTCTTTACTCCATCGATTCAGAATGTAGGTAGCTGGAATTCTTCTAACATCCTTCTTGGCCAACACTTTTAACGCATGACGGCATAAAATTCCAGCAAAAGAAAACTTCATACAACTACAATGTATCATTTCGTTTGCAGCAACATAGTCAACCAAATGATTTATCTCAACACTACGAAAAGATATATTGTATTCAACACTTACCATCTCAGACTCACCTATAGTTGTGTATTCCTTCTGGAACAAGGTAAAGTCTTCTGGTGTATACATGTCCACTGCATGTTGTAACATTTCTACAGGAGCTGATAACACTGGCGAGGTATGCATCATGCCAAAGTCAGCAGTTAATTCTTTAAATCGCCGATCATCCAATACTCTCTCATAGTGTTCAAAGAAGCGCCGCAAGTTAAAACGCGCTTAAAGTATTCCGTCAAAATATTATTCATACTTTCACTACGCTGTGTGCTTATCATATCGGCTGTAAAAGTTTGACGACCATATACCCTTGCCCATTTTTCTCTCAGCTCAAACAAATCCTTCAGCCATTTATTCTCTGTCAATCCATGTTTCTCGAGCATTTCACTCCATGCTGATAACCACTCTGCTTCATTCTCATGGTCATCACAGTTTCCAAAGTCTGTGCAAACTGGTCTGGTCCATGAAATACACGACTCAACCTCTTTGCAGCATTTTGATAAATATGCCAAACACATAACCTATGTTTTGTTTCAGGAAACACTTTTCATATTGCATTTGCCATTGCTTCACATTGGTCTGTAAGAATTGTTTGCGGTTGTTTTCCAGACATTGCTCCAAGAAAAGTCTGACAAAACCACTCAAAAGACTCTGTCGTTTCATCATATAAGAGAGCAGCACCAAACACGATCGTTTGCTTATGATGATTGACGCCGACAAACGGAGCAAAGGGTTTCTCACATTTGTTGGTCTTGTAAGTTGTATCAAAGCAAAGGACATCTCCAAAAAGATTGTAATCACTAATTGACCGATCATCTGCCCAGAAGATATTAGTGATCATATCGTCCTCATCAAGTTGCATTGAGGAAAAAAAAGATGGATTGTCCTCTTTCTTTTTCTGAAAGTACTCCCAAACAGCTCCAGCATCTCCTTTTTTCATTGCTGCCATTCACTTTGGTATATGTAGTTTTTCAGGTCTTTATCCACAAAACCCAGATTTTGCTCCCCCCCCCCCCAACTTTTATGATCATCATTTCAATGGTTTCTTTTGCTGAAATTCCTGACATATCAGCATCATAAGCATGTTGTTTTTGAGAGACAGAGATTGCTCGGTTACTCTTCAGCAAATCTTTCATAGGCGTCTTCACTAAATCATGGTTATGATTCGGCGCAGAAGTCACAATCTTATATCTTTCGTTACTCTGAAGATAACAAGATATGCGAGCTTGACAACCACACCTTGTGGTTGGTCGTGAAAATGATTTTTTGACCTTAGATTCTTGTCTAAATCCCTCTTTTGAGCATACATAAACCATCAGCTTCTGTTTTTCTTCTTCTCGAAGTCCGCTGTCTCCTTACGTCGAAACCATGATTTCCTCTATACTTTCTATAAGCTTTATATGCAGACTCATCAGAACTAGACTCCATTCCGATGCATATTTTAGTTTTTTCTGATTTTCATTACTTGCCTTTAAAGAATCAACATCTTCAGTCTGAAGATAATCCTCGTTGTTGGCATGTTTGCATATGTACTTTTCTTCATCGTCATCACTGACTGAAGCATCCTCATCGCTGAAAGCATCATCATCATTGAGTGTAACATCTTTTTCCTCGGCTTAAAACTCATCTGACTTCTGACTTAACAAACTGGTTTCACCTGAAACTTGCAAACTAGATACATCCTGATCAGCAGGAACAGTTTCTTGACCACTTAAATGACTACTCTCTATTACAACTACATAGAAAAATACAAACACCAATTAAATATTATAGTAGATATAACATAGAACAATTAGGGGTAAAACAAAAAGGCTCACGACTTGACCTTATATTTGCTTAAAGATTGTTACTTGTCAAGTTCTGTCCTCTTATACATGTCGAAAAAATCATCAAACTTTGAAAATTAACAGATGAGATAAATGAATAGATGGTTTGTATGCAGGTTTTATATAGCTAACAAATAATTTGGATGATAGCTCTATAGTTCGTATTATGGCCATCCTACACATACTAATATATTCAATACAATAATTTGGGTGATAGTTCTATGGTTTGCATGTGGGAGGTGATGAAAAATAATTTAAGATTGTCTTCCATGACAAGTTAAGCAATATATGTCCCAATAAAACTTTGGTTCATTAATGGAGCCCCACTATAAAACACACCTAATATGCTGATATGGATGACTTTAGCAAAACTTTCGATAGTTATTAGTTATTGTTAGAGCAATTGTGATGTAAATGGTGTGATAATCATAATGGTGTCAATAATCATTGGTGGGCTACTTATTTTGTCACCAATCTATCATAATAAAGCAAGAAAACTATAGTATCACGTAACCGATTCAATATTCTGTTAACTATATTCATACGTAGATGTGATGATAAGAAAATCTTAAAAAAAATCAAATATGATCATCAATTCACCATGATTAGAGAAAATCTAACAACCCTAAGCTTATAGCTATATGATCACATCATACATAGCAAAAAAAAAATTAAACTTGAGGTTAATTATGTTTTTCTAACGAATTGATGTAATAATGTAACTCGTACTTACACATATTTTAAGAATTATTTGGGTGTTTCTGCAGGAGATGAAGAAGAGGAAGAAGATGTCGATGGATGATGAAGAAAATGAAAAATCAGATCACGTTTCGTCGATAAAAAACTGTTAACGGCGACATTAATTACATTATTTTTTTTTTTAATCCATTTTTCTTTTTTTCTCTTGTTTTTTTTAATTAAGCCAACACGGCAATTTGATTGGTATAGAGAAGTGGAGTGAATTATGAGATTCACCACGGAGAGGTAAATCCAAGTCATGTCCTAACACTGTTGTAAACGAAAAAGAGATTAGAGCATTAACGGGATAATTGATGGTAATTTTAAAAGTGATAGATGTTTGTGAGGCTAAAACAGAGTCCACTAATGAGGGCCCAAAAGATGAGCCCTTTTTTTCGTATATTCTCTTTTCTCAACGTTGGATTCTTTCCACGGCGGCGAAATGGCGATGCGTCTTCCTTTCCCGTCCACGCACCGCCGTATCCCAACGCTTCCGAGCTCCGCCTCTTTCACTCCACAGAGGCGAAATGTTGCGATGGCGTCGGCAAAGAGAAGTCCCAAGCGACTCAAATACTCGACTCCGCGATTCAGTAAGGAAGGGGAGTTTCTGTCGATAGAGGTGGACCCTTCAGGTGCTGACTCGTGGAAACTAGAACCTGTTATTGAGCTTCTCAAACAAGGAGCCGTTGGTGTTATCCCTACTGATACAGTCTATGCAATAGTTTGTGATTGTAAGAACCACTCCGCTGTAGAACGTCTCCGAAGGTTACTCTTGTTAAAATGAGTGTGTAGTAGTTTCATTCAGAATCGATTCTATTACCTAACGCAAAGTCTGTTTTGGTCTTTGTAGGATTAAAAAGATTGAATCTTCCAAGGTCAGAACCATATTAGCTGCAAAATGGACTTGTACATAGGTTGTTTGTGTGCAGGCTAACTAACTCTTTGTTTTTTTTTTTTTTTTTGCCTATGGTGCAGCCACTAAGTATATTATGCCGTTCCTTAAGGGACATAGACACATATACGATGGGGTTCCCTCGTGGTGATGGTCATGGTCATGCTAACGTTTTTCGTGCTGTCAAGCAGTGCTTGCCTGGACCTGTGAGATACTCAATGACTCTTGTTCTGCTTTTATATATCCAAACAGTTTTCATCTGTCCATTAACGTGATTGATGCTTTACTATGACATGTTTTGTACAGTACACCTTCATTTTGACTGCAAGCAAAGAGTTACCGAAACAATGCGTAGGGTATGGAACGACTAGTGTGAAGTATGCTTCAAGGAAGAACGTGGGTGTACGCATTTCAGATGATGCTCTCTGCCAAGCTATTCTGCAGGCCTTGGACGCCCCTTTGATTTGCACCAGGTTAGTGCCCTTCTTTATCCCATCGTGTCTATAGAGTGGTTGTTAATATGTAAAATGATTAATGACAGTGTGAAAGGGCCAAAAGAAAATGAATGGATGATTGATCCAACCGCAATTGGTGACATATATGGACCAGAGGTACCTACAATATAGCTGCTCTCTTTCTCTATTGACTAAAGAAGCTCTTTGCTTGCTCTGTTCTCTCAGTTTCAGCTTTCTTTTTCTTTTTCTTTTTATATAGGGTCTGGATTTTGTGGTAGATGGAGGTGTACGAGTGGCAGAACCATCAACTATTGTTGATATGACAGGACCATATCCCAAGGTCATACGTGAAGGCAAGGTAAAATAGATAGTTAAAACATTCAGTTTCATGCTGCTTTCAACCATCCAAGAAGAGCCTAACGTCTATGTGGTTTTTTTTACAGGGACCTATATTGCCATGGATGGTGGTTGAAGACGATGACGACTCTCTCCTGCGCCAAGACCTTATCGCTTCTGGAACTTGAAAAAACAACACTGAGACACTTTCGTTTTGCATCTAGACACATGTAGCTAAGCTGTATGAGATTATGCGAATACAAATTTTACGAATGTGAATCCAATGTCCATACAATACAAGTTGTGTCGACGCAAAATGATTGATAAAAGATGTCATGATTCTTTAATCTTAAGGCTTAGGTTGACCCATGACATGATTCAGAGAAAGAGGTTCCGAGTCGAGCAAGTAGCAGCAAAACATTTAAGGACAAAACAGTCTGCTACACAAAGATAGAGATTAAAAAAATGAGAAGATGTAGAATGCCTAACCAAAGGATGTATCATAATGCTGTAAAGAAAAGACTTTTCTTCTTTTTGAAAGACATTGTAGAGAAAGACAACACTTCAAGAAGTAGAAAGATAATCTAGAAGGATGTTTTCCATAAATCCAGATAAGTAATTGCAAAAATCTGAAGAAAAAACCAGTCTGATACACAAAAACTGAGATTCAAACGATGACAAGATAAAAAGAGTTTCTTCTAAGGCTTCTCTCACTTCTTCTCTTCCTTCTCGGCATCAGCAGCTCTCTTGGCTCTAGCACCGGCGTGTCTCTTGTTTGTGCGCTCTAGACGGATCTTGTCATAAGCCTTGAATGATTTCATCTCAGCGGTAAGCTTCACAAGCTCCGTTGCTTGCTTCTCACGGACTATAGGCATGTAGTCTCCTTGGACTTGAGTGGCATTGGCCAACTCTTCTGCAGTAGAGTCACCAGCCTGACACAGTAACAAAAAAAACCATGAGCACAGATCTGAAGTCCAATCTAAAGAACTGTTGTCACAAAGTAAATACCTTGGTCTTCCTGGCACGACGAGGGAAGATGACCAACTTAGCCTTGTAGGTTTTGAGCCTCTGGACATTGGACTGAAGACCCTCGAGAGATCTGTTCTTGCGACGATGGTCAACAGAGATACCTATGGTTGGTGCCAACTTCTTGGGGATTCCAGCAGACTGAAGACAAAGAGAGAAGTAAACATTAGCAAACAAATATCTCACAAGAAACGGAAACATAAAAGAAAAAGAAAAATACCTTGAGCTCTTCAAGAGTGAAACCTTTACCGGTTCTGACTTTCATGTTGTACTTGAGAGTCTGACCATGCACAACAGGGCGGAGAGGTCCAGCAGTAGGACGAGGGAAGATCTTCACTGCCTTCTTTTGTCTCGCTGAGTAGAAAAAAACACAAAAAAATTCATAAAAAGTCACAGATTAAATAAAGAGACTACAGAGAAGATTTGAATGAATACTAACCAACTCTTCTCCTGGTTTTCCTGGCAGGCTGGTTGAACCAAGTCTTGACATAGTTCTGCCAGTGCTTCTTGAAGTGACCATTGGGGATGACATTGTTGTGCTTCATTTCTTCACCTCAGCTGCATACAAATTAGTAAATCATCAGCAAGAGTTACAGAATCATAAATATCCAAAACAAAAAATTAAGCAGGTCAATTGAAATCGTATAATGTAACTTCTTACTGCAAAGCTAAGCAGTGAGCAACCAATCTTAAATCTACGCTATACGGATACTTAAGACTGAAATTGAGAGAACACCGATCAATGCGATGTCACGGCTGCGTAACTCTAGAGATAGGTCTTAACAACAATTAAAAATTCACAGTGAAGAAGAAGAATACTTACATGAATGTCACAGAGAAAGGCTTTGCGGCGAGACGATTGAAATGACTTACGGTTTGTTTGATGATTGATTATAAATAATACTAAAACCCTAATAGCTAGCTGTTGGGCCTTTCCTTCAACGGGCTTAGCTGACTTAAATACCCATTAAAGTAAAGAAAGCCTTTTTGGGTTCAATTTTAAGCCCAAGAAAACCGAACACGTAAACACCATTCTTCTCTTTGGTTCCTCCTCTTTCCTCTGTGACTAATCAAGCGAATGATTTATCAACGAAAATGGAACAACAACAATGGTATTTTTATCGTTTTTCATCTCTATGGTTATCTTAGCTGCTGTTAAAAACATCCAACCTTCTCTTTTTTTTTTTACTCGAAAAACTCTTTTGATAATCCAATCAAATTTCCAAGTATTTAAACACTAATTTTGGCTCTCTTTTTCAGATTTGTTTGCTCTGTTGGAAATAAAAAGGTTTAGGGGATTTATACTTGGAACAAGTTTTTCAACTCTGATTGGCGCTTGGGCCCATCCTTGAGCTATGATGATGCTTAGTAGTAGGTTGTCAAGGCGTTGCTACTGCACTTGTGTTCAGCAGCCATGGCTCTTTCTCGGACTGGGAAATCCTGGCGACAAATACAATGGCACTAGACACAATGTATTATACCCTAAAAACAGTTTTATTTTGTAGTGATTTAAACAACTTGGATCTAGTTGTGTTGATATGATTCTCAAGTATTCTGATCACGTTGCAGATTGGGTTCGAGATGATTGATGTCTTTGCTGAGTCAGTTGGGATTCAGATGAACCTGCTTAATTTCAAGGCTATAATGGGACAAGGTATCTGTCACATCTAGTATGAAACAATAACTGTGTTAGTTTGATGTTTGCAATTATTAAGGGAGGGCGTCTGTCTAATTTTTGTGTTAGGTCTCGTTGGCGATGTCCCTGTTATCCTGGCAAAGCCTCAAACCTACATGAACTTGAGCGGTGAATCAGTTATTTTGCTTCTCCTATTATTTACTAGTTTCATAATTTGTGTAAAACTATTGCATCTAGGCATATCAAATTTGTGAGATCCAGGTTGACTGTAGCAAAGTAGATGAGCCTGAATGATTCGTGATTCTTTAAAGTGGTCTCTCTTGTACCAAACATATTCTTGAACATCATCTATGTATGGTCATAAGAATCTATTGCTTTTGTTACTAACTGCACTGCACCCTCTCCTGAAACTGATCAGAGTGGACCTCTCGCGGCTTATTACAAGTTACCTCTCAATCGTGTGCTTGTGGTAAAAAATCCTATTTCCCTTTCTAGTTCTCAAGTCCCTTACCCAGTATTACAATCTTTTTAGCAGAAGACGTTTAGTTTCATTGTAACTCTGGGATTCTGTGATGTAGGTACATGATGACACACAATTGCCATGTGGTGTTCTTCGCCTTCAAGAAAAAGGAGGTCATGGATGTCACAACGGGTATGTATGTGTGTCCCATTTTCTCTCTGGCCCTGTGTAGTAACATAGAGTTCATCAGTAACTTTATTAACTTAAGAAGTAGTATCATTCTGTTGAAAAGTGTTATGCATATACTTGCTTGGGTTATCATTTCCTTGTCTTCTTCTCAGATTAAAGTCAGTAATGCACCATTTCCGAGGCAACAAGGAATTTGCAAGGCTACGAATTGGTTAGTTTTGGACCCTCTGTTTTTTTAACTTAGAATCATCTCTCCGTCATGAAGATCTTAGTTTCTAAATCCATCTACTAATGCTAAAGGAATTGGGAAGCCTCCGGGACAAATGGATCCAAAGGCGTTCTTGTTGCAGAAGTTCAGCATGCTAGCTCGTGAACGGGTAAAAGTCTTTTTTTAGCCATTTAAAAACGTTGTGGTTTAAAATCAAACACACTAGGAAATGACTCTGTGCATCTCTGTCTGTGTGTGGGAAAGATTGATGGAGCTTTAGCAGAAGGGGTGGAAGCTCTGAAGCTGGTCTTGGCTAAAGACTTTGGAGAAAGCTGGAGGTTGTTCAACGTGGAACAGAAGTACAAACACTTAAGGCAACATACAATAATTGCACCTTAGACCAAATCGATCTCCTCCAATGTAGCTTACTGATAGAATTGAATTAGATGAGATGATTTTTAGAATCCAAACCAAAACAAACAATGATCATTTGAAGACATCTTTTTTATACAATAAAACAGAAGTCATTTGAAGCTTATGTTTGACACCTGTCTTTTAATATATTTTTTCTTTTTGGAAAAATGTTTAGAAAAATTGTTTTCCGAAAAAAAAACTAGGGGTTTGTCGGCGATTACGTGAGAAGTAATATTATACGGAAAATATATTTTATGTTTATAGTTGTACAATAAAATAATGAAAGATATTAAAATTTAAATTTTTAATTTTTAATTGTTTGATTATCAAAAATTTCAACATATACTTTTCTGAAAATCTTAGATAGTTCAATAATATAAATATAACTCACTAAAATTCTTTGTATGAAACCCATATTATAACCAAGCGAGGACGGTCTAGTACTTTTTAAGGAGCTTCGGCCCTAAAACGGACCCGAGTTTGAATTCCACTGGCCACTGGGGAATTAATATTTCGACATCGTCAAGGACAGTGGACCGACACGTGGGCTGAAAACGTAGACTGCAAACACGTGACTAGTCTGGACCCACTTCTGTGGAGGTCAGGATACCTCTGTATAATCCAAAAATAAAGAAAGTCATATTTTAATCTTTCTCTTATTGTACCCTTCATAGAGGAAATTTTTTTTTTTGTGTAGTTACAAGATGATGGTCAGAGGTTTCTATAACTCCAACATCAGAATTGCTGCTTTGTTTTACTTATATTTTTTCACTTGTTTGATTATTTTAATTTATTTTTAAATTTAATAAAATAAAATTTGCTTTTATATTTTTCCGAAATATTTGTCAAAAACAAAAGTTTTAAAAATGATTAAAGGTAATACAATTTTAGTTTAAATATGAACAAAATATTCAAAACTAAAAATGACTGATAATTGATTGTATAATTACTTTTATAAATACTTTCTCCGAGAAGCGTCTTTTAGAGAAACTAGGTGTTTGCCCGCAATTTTGTGGGAAGTAATATTATACAGAAAAATATATATTATGTTTATAATAGTACTATCACTGGAAAATAAAGAAAGATATTAAAATTTAAATTTCTAACTTTGAATTGTTTGATTATCAAAAAATTCAACATATATTTTTTAGAAGATCTTAGATTTTTTTTTGAACAAAACTTACTTTTCATTACTTCTCAACTTAAAAGATTAAAACAGTTAGAGGGAATTATCCATCATCTTTGATTGAAAAGATAAACTACAGCATTGTAAAACAAACTGGATAATTCTTCATGAGAAGATGACAGCGAATTCAAGACGAAGCTTGGATGCGTCGATGTAGCCATTACAACAGAGTCGAACAGCAAATAAATAGTCACATATAGTGACGTTTGAAAACCAGCCCTTACTAGTGAAGAAGCTGAAACCAAAACTTGATACAAAGTTTGGAAAACCATCTCCTTTCATAGAAAAGAGGTAGGGTGGCGAAATCCATTCCTCGATTGAAGAGGATGAATCAAGCATCAATAGAACCAAGGACCAACATGGTGAACCCACCGTTAAATTACTCTTCTCACAAGATAAGTATAGCATAAAACAAACTTTGAAGGCCCTAGTGAATCCACCAGAAATCCTTTGCAATCTAACCTCAACATCTATTTCACTGAATCTGGATCCTGATAGATTATATTTGGAGCTAACCAGCTCAATAAACAATACGGGCATGGCTCATGAACAAATATCTGACGGCTTTGACTCTTCCAAAAACATTGTCAGAGATTTGCACAGTTGTTGACGGCCGCCAGAGACAGACGAGATGTAGCCACTTGAGAGGCAGGTAGCATCAAGAGAGACGCCGGAGCAGTCGACTCTTTTTGCGTGTCGGATCTGAGTTGGCTCAGCTATTACTTCCCTGCAGTAGCAAAATCTGCTGACAGAGCAGAGATCTATATCATCAATGGCGGAGAGCGTGGAAGGTGATTGCAGTGGGATGAGATGCGATTTTCGGTGCAGCTCTTTGATTAGCAGGCCTTTTTTTTTTGATTTTTTTTTTGATGAAATGTTAAATTTATTGATCACTTCAAGAGAAAAACTGTACAGCTATAGTGTTTGTCTAAAGAATAAAAGAATAGAGTCGAAAGCCAAGTCAAAACTCAGAGTCTAAACTACACTTTCATGCGCTTCGAACCAGCGAATCATCAGACCTTGTAGTCGCGGGTTGAGAGCGTACTTGAGGGAGGTGATGCGGTTCCTTATGGTCTTGTCTATTAGCCTTGCCAGCTGGTCAACTGATTTGTTTCCGGTACCATGCTTTCTCTCATTGCGCTCACGCCAGATAGAATATATCGTGACTTGCAGGGCCAGCCTCAAGAGTGTGAAGGTGAGGCGATCGTAGGAACCAGTAAGCATGTGCGTTAGTGTCGTGTCCCAGTCTGGAACAGGATCCCTTCCAAATAAATTCCCCGCCATTTTTAGCCAGACCATATATGTGTAAGGACAAGCAAAATAGAGGTGATCTCTGGTCTCATCAGGTTCACCACAGAAAATGCAGTACTGTGGCTGCCCCCAACTGCGAGTGCGGTTACCGGTAGATAGTCTGTCCCGATTAGCAGGCTTTGTCTTACAGATATGGAACAATAAGAGAGAGAGTTGCAGCTGTAGCGGACGCGGTGAAACGATGAGCCGTTTGAAAAGGCTTTCCGGGAGCCCCCAGAGAAGCAGACGGCGGCAAGCACAGAGAACATCGAGACGTCGCTTGAGCCCAAGCTGAACGCCTTCGTCTGCGAAGACAAACGGTCCAACGCAGAGGAGAGACACGGACCAAAAGTAAAACAAAGGATGTCATGTCCCCGATCCTAGATAGGATCGGCCGGATGGACCATGGTGCGAGGGGACGCACCAAATCAGGTCTAATGACCTAAGACAAGGCGTATCATGGTCCGGCAAGTGGGTTAAGGGTATCAGAAGGCTGAAACTTAACCAAGGCAAGGAAGGTTCAAGCTTAAGGAAGCTGGACAAAGGTTTAGGCAGCTGGCCGGAGTGTGAAACAAGCTCGGGCAGCTGAAATGAAGTGTGAGGGAGCTCACAGTAGCTCACAGGAGTTCTGGTCAGCTCCAGTAGCTGGAGTGTTAGCTCACTCAGCTGGTGACAGTGGTGGTCAGCTCATCTCAGCTTGGAGGAGTGTTAGGAGTTGAGATGGTGTGACCGGACCGTGAGCGGTTATGGTCCGGTGGGATGTGGTGCGGACCGGATGGGACCAAGGGTGTTTGGTGGTGCGGTCAGGCACTTGGCAATGTGCCAGAGGGTGAAGATCGATGCATGGGAGCAGTTGAGAAGCGGTTGAGGGACGGTTGGACCGAAAGGACGCGGTGATTCCCGCATGCACCCGTTCGGCCAATCCTCGCACCGGTTCGCCCAAAAGCGGTTGGCGAACCCTTCCTCTATAAATAGAGGGCTCTGGCATCGATATTTGTCATCAGACAAAGAGGGGAAACTCTGCCAAAATTGCCAGAGAATCCAAGAAAGAAAGAGACCGGCGGTTTTACTTGTTGGCCGTGAGTGTGCGGTGGTGATTTGTTCTTGACCGGCGACCAAGGAGGTGTTGTGGGAAGGAACCGTGTGAAGATGGATGCAAGAGGAACCGATAAGGCAAGTGGGAAGGATCAGAACCCATCGTCGGCCACTCCTAAGGTTAGTGATGCTAACCATTTACCATCGCCGTGAACCGTGTGTCCGGATGGATGGTCCGTATGGACCAAGTGATGTTGGTTGCATCCGTTCTCCCTTTCTCTTCCATTCTATCTCTTTTATAATTCATATTAATGTTGTCCGTGGGTTTAAACTCACGATCGGACCCTCAGGGCATGGATTGGTCAGTGTAAACTCTCCATGGCCTTGGTTGGGCATGTAAGGTTGGATCTCTAACTTCCGGTTGAGGTTTGGGGATTCCGACTTCATATATCTCTTAATTGGGATTTATCATGAATTATCATGATGAAAGGATAATTTTATATCATCGGTTTGGAGGTGGTAGGTTATGGCCATGGGGGCGGGTCTAGGGTGAGATCGGTATGATCCGGACCTGTTCTGTGGATTCTGACTTGACCATTCTCTTAGTTGTGAATTATCATGATTTATCATGGTGTTTGTATAATTTTTAGGGACCTATCCGAGTGGGTCAAGGTTTGGGACAGAAACTAGTTCTAAGGGACTTAACCATGCATTGCTAGACTTGTTGCTAGGATATCGGTTTGATTGTGTATTTTATGGAATTTATATGATTGCAGGATCTGGTCAGGATCGTGGGAAAGCCAAGGAGCTGTGAAGACTCAAGCCATGGATGGATGTGTGATGTGTGTTTAGATAGTATTGAACTTATGATAGCCTATTGTGCAAACTGATTGATATTACTACATTGTATGGATCACATGGTTTATATTAATAAAATGAATGTTTCCTTTAGCTTCCGCATTGCTTATATATTGTATATGAACCTCAGATCACTTGAAAATGACTTAGAAAAATATGGACATGAACCGGCCAATTGCACTTAGATGATTAGGTTAAGGCCGCGGATCAGTTGGGTCTTAGGATCCAGGTTCGGGTCTTACAAGTTGGTATCAGAGCATGCTTGATTCTAGGACTTGGGGGTTATGGTTTGATCATCACACATCCGGCTGGGGTCTCACAGTATAGGGCTTGATTTATTTTGTCTTAGGAACTGTTTTGGTTGGATCATTGGTTAAGTGATACTAACATTGATCTTGTGTATTGTTTTTGATGTTCCTAAGGGTGGTAAGAGTCGGAGCAAGTCCAAGAGGGCTAAGGATGGAGCTGGAGCATCCGGCCAAGGTGGCGCGGATGGAACCAATCCGAGTGTGGTACTGATCAATCCAAGCCGTGGCGTGGACAGTACAACTGGATTGCCTCTGGCTCGGATCAATCCGACTGAGGTTCATGGAGGTCTAGTGGAACAGCAGCAAAAGGCGGCTGAGGAAACTAGGCAGCAGCTGGAGCAAGCTGAACTAGCTAGGCAGCTGCAAGAGCAAGCTGAGGAAGCTGCAAGGCAGCTGCAAGATGACATGGAAGCTGAGGGAGAGTCCTCACATGCTGGTGATCAAGGCGGCCGAGGCATTGGTGCGGCCAATGGTGGAGATAACCAAGGGAACCAGCTGGTGGAACCTTCCATGAAGGAGGTGCTTGATGCAATCAGGCTCATGGGTAGTCAGATGCTGGCTATGACCCAAGTGATCACCCCCTTGGTGAATTCATCAGTGGGGCAAGCTCCACAAGTTCAGGTGGTGGTACAAGGAGCTGCTGGACAAGTTGCACCGGGTGATGAGGTGATTGAACTTGATCCGCCGGCTAGAAGGTCTGGTAAGGTGGATTACCTGAAGGTGTTGGAGCACATATCTCGCCTAGGGACAAAGCATTTGGCTGGAAGTGCTGACCCTATGGAGGCGGATGAATGGAGGGACAGGCTGGCCCGGAACTTCAAGTCTACCAGGTGCCCTGAGGAGTACCAAAGAGACATAGCAGTGCACTTCCTGGAGGGAGATGCACACAACTGGTGGCTGTCTGTGGACAAGCGCACCAATGGATCTATCGAGAAGTTCTCTGACTTTGAGGTTGAGTTCAACCACAAGTACTTCCCGGCTGAAGCATGGGATCGTCTGGAGGCCAAGTTCTTGGATTTGACCCAAGGGCGCAGGTCCGTCAGAGAATATGAAGAGGAGTTCAACCGGCTCAGGAAGTATGTGGGTAAGGAGTTGGAGGATGAGAAGGTGCAGGTCCGCAGGTTCATCAGAGGCCTTAGGGTCGAACTCCGGACCTACTGCTCAGTCCGTACCTTCCGTACTGTCTCTGAGTTGGTGGAACGCATGGCAATGTTGGAGACTAACCTTGCTGAGGAGGCCAGGCTCAAGACTAGGAGTCAGGCAAGTGGTACTGGTCATGCTGGTGACCGGAAGAGGAAGAGAGACTCAGGTGATGAGGGTAAGACCTCAGGTGGAAGGCCGGAGTGCCAAAAGTGTGGAAGGCGCCATGGTGGTGAGTGCTGGAGAGCTATGGGAGCTTGCACAAGGTGCGGCAAGATGGATCACTCAGTCCGGGACTGTCCTGGACCGGATCAGAGTCGTGGGCAATCGGCTGGTGGTGACTCTAGGACCTGTTTCCAGTGTGGGAAGGCCGGACACTTCCGAAAGGACTGTCCTAAGCTTCAGGCTGGATCAGGCAGGATGAAGTCTGAGGTTAGCAAGCCGGAACCCAGCCGTGGCCAGACGTCTGCACCAAGGGTCTACGAGTTGTCTAAGGACACTGATGAGGCCAAGCCTTTCATGGCGATCACTGGTAATGATCAAATCTTATTCTTTTAAATTTTTAGAAATGCATGGTATGGAACCTAGAATGGATTAGATGCTTAGATTGGGTTTCCTGTAGGGACCCTAAGTATTGGTGGTGTGGAAACACATGTACTTTTCGACACTGGAGCTACACATAGTTTTGTGAGTCCATGTTTGGTCAGAAAGGGTTTGTTCCAAATTGGAACAGGGGATGATCCTGGCCTAGTGAGTGCGGCTGGAGGCCAATTGATGCCCTCATTAGGACGAGTGAAGGATATCCCAGTGGTGATCCAGGACAGGGTAATGCCTGTGGATCTTGTTGTGGTCCAACTCAAGAATCATGAGGTGATCTTGGGTATGGACTGGCTTGGAAAGAATCGGGCCACCTTAGACTGTCACCGGGGGAGGGTGCTGTTTGAGAGTGGGTGTGGACCCCCGATCAGGTTCCAAGGTATTCGTCCAACCTCTGGATGCTTAGTGGTATCAGCAGTCCAAGCGGAAAGGATGCTTGAGCGGGGTTGTGAGGCTTATATTGCCACAATCACCACTAAGGAGGTTGTTGGGGTTGGTAACCCGGACGGGATTCCGCTGGTCAGTGAGTTTGAGGATGTGTTTAGGTCTCCACAGGGCATCCCCCCTGATAGGTCAGACCCATTCATAATAGAACTGGAACCAGGGACGGCCCCAATGTCAAAAAGTCCCTACCGCATGGCTCCTGCCGAGATGGCCGAGCTAAAGAAACAACTGGAGGAGTTGTTGGATAAGGGTTTCATACGCCCTAGTGTGTCGCCTTGGGGAGCACCAGTTCTCTTTGTGAAGAAGAAGGATGGTAGCTTTAGGCTGTGTATTGACTATCGAGGGCTGAATAGGGTTACTGTCAAGAACAAGTACCCATTGCCTCGGATAGATGAGTTGTTAGATCAGCTGAAGGGAGCAAAGTGGTTCTCCAAGATTGACTTGGCTTCAGGGTATCATCAGATCCCAATTGAACCAAGTGATATAAAGAAGACTGCGTTCAGAACCAGGTATGGCCACTATGAGTTTGTAGTTATGCCATTTGGTCTGACCAATGCCCCAGCAGCATTCATGAAGATGATGAATGGTACCTTCCGAGACTTCTTGGATGAATTTGTAATCATCTTTATAGATGACATACTTGTATACTCCAAGAGCAAAGAGGATCATGAAAGGCATCTCCGGGCTGTGCTGGAGAGGTTGAGAGAGCAGCAGCTCTATGCTAAGTTAAGCAAGTGTAGCTTCTGGCAGAAGAGCATTGGCTTCCTTGGACACATTGTGTCAAGTGAAGGTCTGTCTGTCGATCCGGAGAAGGTAGTAGCCATCAAGGCATGGCCTCAGCCTAAGAATGCCACAGAAGTTAGAAGCTTCTTAGGGCTGGCCGGCTACTACAGGAAGTTTGTGAAGGGTTTTGCTAGTTTGGCACAACCCATGACTCAGTTGACAGGAAAGGATGTTAAGTTTGTATGGTCTGAGGAGTGTGAGAGAAGTTTCTCTGCGCTTAAGGACATGCTTACTAGTGCACCAGTCCTTGTCCTGCCTGAGGAGGACCAACCCTATGTGGTGTACACAGACGCCTCCATTACTGGACTAGGATGTGTACTGACCCAACATGGGAAGGTCATTGCGTATGCCTCAAGGCAATTGAGGAAGCACGAGGGTAATTACCCCACACATGATCTAGAGATGGCAGCTGTGGTGTTTGCCCTGAAGATTTGGAGATCATATCTCTATGGTGCTAAGGTTCAGATACTTACAGACCATAAGAGTCTGAAGTATATCTTTACTCAGCCTGAGCTGAACCTAAGGCAAAGGAGGTGGATGGAGTTTGTGGCAGATTATGATCTGGACATAACTTACTACCCCGGGAAGGCCAACTTAGTGGCTGATGCTTTGAGCCGGAGGAGGGCTGAGGTTTCAGCTGAGAAGGAGGCTGACATATTGGAAGGGATGGTCCGGTCACTTAACCTCAACACACTGGCTAGTGCTGATGAGCCATTGGGGTTGGAGGCAGTGGATCAGGCCGATCTCCTTACCAGGATTTGTGCAGCTCAGAAGCTGGATGAGAACCTTCAGAAGGTTGCTCTCAATGACAAGACTGAGTACCAAACCACAAGCAATGGTACCATCTTGGTCAATGGAAGGATAAGTGTTCCTAACAATAGGGAACTCAAGGAGGAGATTATGAGACAAGCTCATAGGTCTAAGTTCTCAGTACATCCTGGATTGAACAAGATGTATAGAGATTTGAAGAGATACTACCATTGGGTGCGCATGAAGACTGATGTGGCCGAGTGGGTGGCAAAGTGTCCCATTTGCCAATTGGTCAAGGCGGAGCACCAAGTGCCCAGTGGACTACTCCAGAGCTTACCCATTCCAGAATGGAAGTGGGATCACATTACCATGGACTTTGTGACTGGTTTCCCTACGACCAGGAACAAGAAGGATGCTGTTTGGGTGGTGGTCGATAGGCTAACCAAGTCAGCTCACTTCTTGGCAATCAAGAAGGGGGATGGTGTGGATGAGATTGTGCAGATTTACATCAATGAAATAGTGAGGTTTCATGGTGTACCTGCAAGCATTGTGTCGGATAGAGATCCGAGGTTCACATCTTATTTTTGGCAAGCCTTCCAAAAGGCATTAGGCACAAGAGTGCACATGAGTACAGCCTATCATCCTCAGACGGATGGGCAGTCAGAGAGGACAATCCAGACGTTGGAGGACATGCTAAGGGCTTGTGTTTTGGACTGGGGAGAGACCTGGGAAAAGCACTTGCCTTTGGTAGAGTTTGCTTACAACAACAGCTTCCATACAAGCATTGGTATGTCACCATATGAGGCTTTGTATGGGCGGCCATGCAGGACACCATTATGCTGGACCCAAGTGGGGGAGCGTAGCATGATTGGTCCTGAGATTGTGGAGGAGACCACAGAGAAGATCAAGTTTGTGAAAGAGAAGATGAAGGAGGCTCAGGATAGACAAAAGAGCTATGCGGACAAGAGGAGGAAGCATCTTGAGTTCGAGGTGGGAGACCTAGTGTATCTCAAGATGATTACCTTCAGGGGCAGGACCAGGGTTTCTGGAAGAAGGAAACTGGATCCTAGATACTTGGGTCCATTCAGGATCATGGAGAGAGTGGGCGCAGTGGCATACAAGTTGGATTTGCCATCCGCAATGGATGCATACCACAATGTGTTCCATGTGTCCCAACTAAGGAAGTGTCTATCCGAGCAGGATGTGGTGTTGCCTGAGATTCCCAAAGATCTTGGTAAGAACCTGACCTTAGAGACAAGGCCGTTTCGAATCATAGATAGGGCAGAGAAGGCAACAAGGAAGAAGACAGTACCTATGATCAAGGTAGTGTGGGAGAGTAATGGCAAGGACATTATCACTTGGGAAACCGAGGCAAGAATGAAGGCCGAGTATCCTGAGTGGTATGATCAGTATGTAAGTGAGGATGCACTTGGTTTGGATTCGAGGACGAATCCCTATCAAGTGGGGGAGACTTGTCATGTCCCCGATCCTAGATAGGATCGGCCGGATGGACCATGGTGCGAGGGGACGCACCAAATCAGGTCTAATGACCTAAGACAAGGCGTATCATGGTCCGGCAAGTGGGTTAAGGGTATCAGAAGGCTGAAACTTAACCAAGGCAAGGAAGGTTCAAGCTTAAGGAAGCTGGACAAAGGTTTAGGCAGCTGGCCGGAGTGTGAAACAAGCTCGGGCAGCTGAAATGAAGTGTGAGGGAGCTCACAGTAGCTCACAAGAGTTCTGGTCAGCTCCAGTAGCTGGAGTGTTAGCTCACTCAGCTGGTGACAGTGGTGGTCAGCTCATCTCAGCTTGGAGGAGTGTTAGGAGTTGAGATGGTGTGACCGGACCGTGAGCGGTTATGGTCCGGTGGGATGTGGTGCGGACCGGATGGGACCAAGGGTGTTTGGTGGTGCGGTCAGGCACTTGGCAATGTGCCAGAGGGTGAAGATCGATGCATGGGAGCAGTTGAGAAGCGGTTGAGGGACGGTTGGACCGAAAGGACGCGGTGATTCCCGCATGCACCCGTTCGGCCAATCCTCGCACCGGTTCGCCCAAAAGGAGTTGGCGAACCCTTCCTCTATAAATAGAGGGCTCTGGCATCGATATTTGTCATCAGACAAAGAGGGGAAACTCTGCCAAAATTGCCAGAGAATCCAAGAAAGAAAGAGACCGGCGGTTTTACTTGTTGGCCGTGAGTGTGCGGTGGTGATTTGTTCTTGACCGGCGACCAAGGAGGTGTTGTGGGAAGGAACCGTGTGAAGATGGATGCAAGAGGAACCGATAAGGCAAGTGGGAAGGATCAGAACCCATCGTCGGCCACTCCTAAGGTTAGTGATGCTAACCATTTACCATCGCCGTGAACCGTGTGTCCGGATGGATGGTCCGTATGGACCAAGTGATGTTGGTTGCATCCGTTCTACCTTTCTCTTCCATTCTATCTCTTTTATAATTCATATTAATGTTGTCCGTGGGTTTAAACTCACGATCGGACCCTCAGGGCATTGATTGGTCAGTGTAAACTCTCCATGGCCTTGGTTGGGCATGTAAGGTTGGATCTCTAACTTCCGGTTGAGGTTTGGGGATTCCGACTTCATATATCTCTTAATTGGGATTTATCATGAATTATCATGATGAAAGGATAATTTTATATCATCGGTTTGGAGGTGGTAGGTTATGGCCATGGGGGCGGGTCTAGGGTGAGATCGGTATGATCCGGACCTGTTCTGTGGATTCTGACTTGACCATTCTCTTAGTTGTGAATTATCATGATTTATCATGGTGTTTGTATAATTTTTAGGGACCTATCCGAGTGGGTCAAGGTTTGGGACAGAAACTAGTTCTAAGGGACTTAACCATGCATTGCTAGACTTGTTGCTAGGATATCGGTTTGATTGTGTATTTGATGGAATTTATATGATTGCAGGATCTGGTCAGGATCGTGGGAAAGCCAAGGAGCTGTGAAGACTCAAGCCATGGATGGATGTGTGATGTGTGTTTAGATAGTATTGAACTTATGATAGCCTATTGTGCAAACTGATTGATATTACTACATTGTATGGATCACATGGTTTATATTAATAAAATGAATGTTTCCTTTAGCTTCCGCATTGCTTATATATTGTATATGAACCTCAGATCACTTGAAAATGACTTAGAAAAATATGGACATGAACCGGCCAATTGCACTTAGATGATTAGGTTAAGGCCGCGGATCAGTTGGGTCTTAGGATCCAGGTTCGGGTCTTACAAAGGAGGCTGATGATGAAGCTAAGAACGAGAAGAGATGAACGGTGACGCCGCCGGCAAGCAGAGCCGCTGCCAGCGTCGAGAAACTTTGGTGGTTGCGGCGCCTCGATAATCGGGACAGAGAGAACTCGTATTAGGGCGAACTTTGTATATTAGGAGTTTAGAAGATCTTAGATAATTCAACAATATAAATATAACTCACTAAAATTCTTTCTATAAAAGCCATATTATAATCTTTCTCTTATTGTACCTTTCATAGAGGAAAAAATATTTTTTGTGTAGTTCAAAGACGATGGTCAGAGGTTTCTATAACTCCAACATCGGAATTGCTGCTTTTTTACTTATATTTTTTTATTTTTTTGATTATTTTAATTTATTTTAAATTTAATAAAATTAAATTTTCTTTTATATATTTTTCCGAAATATTTGTCTGAAACAAAAGTTTTAAATATGATTAAAGGTGATATAATTTTAGTTTAAATATGAACAAAATATTCAAAACTAAAAATGACAGATAATTGATTGTATAACTACTTTTATAATTACTTTTCCCGATAAGCGTCTTTTAGAGAAACTAGGTATTTGCCCGCGATTTCATGGGAAGTAATATTATACGGAAAATATATATTATGTTTATAATAGTACAATCACTGAAAAATAATGAAAGATATTGAAATTTAAATTTTTAAATTGAATTGTTTGATTATCAAAAATTTCAACATATATTTTTTAGAAGATCTTAGATAGTTCAACAATATGAATATAACTCACTAAAATTCTTTCTATGGAAGCCATATTATAATCTTTCTCTTACTCTACCCTTCATAGAGGAATTTTGTTTTTTGTAGTCCCAAGATAATAGTGAGAGGTTTCTATAACTCCAACATCAGAATTGCTACTTTGTTTTACTTATATTTTTGATTTGTTTGAGTACTTTAATTTATTTTAAATTTAATAAAATTAATTTTTCTTCTATATTTTTTTCGAAATATTTGTCAAAAACAAAAGTTTTAAATATGATTAAAGGTAATACAATTTTATTTAAATATGAACAAAATATTCAAAACTAAAAATGATAGATAATTGATTGTATAATTACTTTTCAATTTACATAGATAAATTAAAATTCAAATGTTAACAACCAATCAAATTAAGAGAATTAATTTTAAACTTCATCTATGAATGACACACAATGAATTCTATAGGATGATTTAATTAAATAAATTCGAATTTCAACAACCAATCAAATTAAGAGAATTAAAACTAAACTTCACCTATGAGTGATACATAAGAAAAATTCACTATAGGAAAACCGAGCATTGATAACATAATCTCCTAAAATACATATTTGTTAAAGTCATTTTTGTTGAGTATGATTTGTTTGGCTATTGATATAAGATTATTCTTGATTTAGTTTTTTTAGAACTGAACTAAATAAATCAAAAATATAAAACTTTCGACCAATCAAATTAAAAGGATTAATTAAAGAGCTCTCATATGAGTGACACATAAGAAAAATAACTAAAGTGTCTTCTCAATTAATAAATAGGAGGATGAAGATGAGGATTTTAATATCATTTAAATTAAACTATATGGAAACTATATGTCATATATATATTGATAAAATTAAACATTTTTACCATTTTAGTTTGATCTAAGTGTTAAAATATATTTTGCAAATAGTGGCTATTATTAAAAAATATTCTAAATTCACATATTTATTTTATAATATTTTATAAAATATCACTTTGTGCAAGGCGTACATTATTAAAGAATCCTAATATTTTAAGAACGGTCTGACACCGCGGAAGGCACGGATCTTACCTAATATATATATATATATATATATATATATGTATTACACTATAAATATGTTATTTATAGTTTTATAATCATATATCAAACATATGAATAAAACATATTTTTATACAAATTATATTTAAACATTTATTCTAAAGTTAGTTATAATATATAATATTGTTTGGAGTGTTTTTTAATATAATCTTCTTATAACTTCCCAAATGCTATAATGCTAATTAGATATAACTGAAAATATCAAATGTAGGAAAACTGAGCATTGGTGACACAATTTCCTAAAGTATGATTTGTTAAAACCATTTTTGTTAATTTTGATTTGTTTGGCTAATGATATAAGATTATTCTTGATTTAGTTTCTTTTAGAACTGAATTAAATAAATAAATAAAAAAACTTTTGACCAATCAAATTAAAAAGATTAATTAGAAAGTTCTCCTATGAATGACGCATAAGCAAAATAAATAAAATGTCTTCTCAATTAATATATAGGAGGAGACTGGCGAACTGGGCCCGAACACACTTAACGAATTGCACAAATCTTCAAGGGTCTGCATCAGCCCTGGCCGTGTCTAAGGGAAGTGTTGTAATTAGAGTTATGGACTTATGACTAAAGAACGCATTTATCATGATGGTCAATAACGAAACATGGAAATGAATATTTTAGTCAACAAATAATATTCAGAATTATAATGGTCAAGGCATTTAAAACTTACTCACTCTGATTTTAATAGATAGTGTTCTGGAGATTTTTTTTTTGCTTTAAATTACATGTAGTTTTCAAATTTTAGTGTAAAATTTATTGATTTTATGTTATGTGATCTTTTATATTCCGCAATTTATTTTTTTATTCATTAAATTATGGTTAATTAGATAGTTAATCAATATGTGTTCACAATTCTGAAACGTCAAATATAATATCATTTATTAAAAAACAGACTAAGTAAGTTTTAAATGCTTTGACGTTTTATTTGACCTCAAGTAAGAATACAGAGTATTAATACAAATATCATTTATTAATACATATTTACTACCATGGTATTGTTTGACTCTGAGGTAGTATATAAGACAGATTATTTGACGGAAGAAAAACAGATCATACATACATACATCATAAGAAAGACTAAAAACTTATAAAACACTCTCATCATGTCCAAGCAATTTGTTTCTTATTTTGTGGTTCTTATGGTTCTCTTTTCAGGTAATTTTTATTTGTTTATTATATAATCATTTGTATTCGGCGTCGATATAAAAGCAGTTGTATATAAATTGTATAAATTTCTTTACAATTTGGCTGCAGTGTTACTGGTCGTTCCTAAAACTGAGGCTCAAAAGAGATGCGTAAAACAACTTATGCCAGGGACACAATGTTTGTTAGCGAAGTGTAGGGAAGTGTGTTTAGGAACGTTAAAAGGGTTCGGAACTTGCATTGAAAAGCCACCAGGCTCTGATAGCTATACCTGTAGTTGTGTTTACAATTGTTGAGCACCATGATTTCTACAACAGTCTATGATGTAAAACTATACTTTAAAATTTAATATACTTTCCTATGGATAACCCCATCTATAATTTTACGTACAACTTAAATGATCTGTTAATTATGTGTGCGTGACAATGCTTACTAGAAAAGATTCACATATAATTGTTGTTAAAGCAAATAAATATCAGACTATGAACAATGAGGCACTTTTTCTTAGGAAAGAGTATTCCATCTTTTTATTTACGTTTGAAGGTTTACTTACTTGTAGTTCAATCAGTACTCTCAAAACCGATTCCTTCTGACCAAAATTGTATGAGCATGACATTATCCAATTAAGAGCTGCAGCTTAAACATCAAAGATAAATCATACGAAGGATAAGTTTTGCCCCTAAGCCATTTCACATATCCCTTATCATTTGGAAGATGTGCTTAAAATTTCAATGTTATTTAGAATGAAACATGCTGAAACTTGGTTCTGAACATTCAGAGACAGATTGAGCCAGCGATACTGTTGTTCATTGAAGCCCACAATATCCTGATTTCACATGGTAAAAGCCATCCTGGTCCATAAATACAACATATTACAGTACACAAACTTCTAAAGTAATACTTTGATATATATAAAATCCATTAATTTTCAAAACTTATTATTATTCACCAATTGTTTTTCTTTTTCTTAATAACTAGGTGTTTGCCCACGATTTCGCGGAAGGTAATATTATACGGAAAATATATATTATGTTTATAATAGTACATTCACTGAAAATAACGAAAGATATTAAATTTTAAATTTTTAACTTTGAATTGTTTTTTTTTTGACAATTCAAAGTTAAAATTTTAAAATTTAATATCTTTCGTTATTTTCAGTGATTGTACTATTATAAACATAATATATAAACAATAATATATTTTTAGAAGATCTTAGATAGTTCAACAATATAAACATAACTCACTAAGATTCTTTCTATAAAAGCCATATTATAATCTTTCTCTTATTGCACCCTTCATAGAGGAAAAAGGATTTTTTTGTGTAGTTCCAAGATGATGGTCAGAGGTTTCTATAGCTCTAACATCGAAATTGTTGCTTGTTTTACTTATATTTTTTTTATTTCTTTGATTATTTTAATTTATTTTAAATTTAATAAAATTAAATTTTCTTTTATATTTTTCCGAAGTATTTGTCACAAACAAAGTTTTAAATATGATTAAAGGTAATAACATTTTAGTTTAAATATGAACAAAGTATTCAAAACTAAAAATGACAGATAATTGATTGTATAATTACTTTTCAGTTTACATAGATAAATGAAAATTCAAATGCTAACAACCAATCAAATTAAGAGAATTAATTCTAAACTTCATCTATGAATGACACATAATGAATTCTATAGGATGATTTAATTAAATAAATTCAAATTTCAATAACCAATCAAATTAAGAGAAGTAAAACTAAACTTCACCTATGAGTGATACATAAACAAAATTCACTGTAGAAAAACCGAGCATTGATGACACAATCTCCTAAATACATATTTCTTAAAGTCATTTTTGTAAAGTATGATTTAATTAGCTATTGATATAAGATTATTCTTAATTTAGTTTCTTTTAGAACTGAAATAAATAAATCAAAAATAAAAAAAAATTGACCAATAAAATTAAAAGGATTAATTAAAGAGTTCTCCTATGAATGACACATAAGCAAAATCACTAAAGTGTCTTCTCAATTAATATATAGGAGGATGAGGATTTTAATAGCCTTTAAATTAAACTATATGTAAACTATATGCCATATATATTGATAAAATTAAATATTTTTACCATTTTAGTTTGATCCAATCATTAAAATATATTTTCCAAATAGTGGCTATTATTAAAAAAATTCTAAATTCACATTTTTTATTTTTTAATATTTTAAAAAATCTCACTATGTGCAAGGCGTACATTATTAAAGAATGTTAATATTTTAAGAACGCCCTGACACCGCGGAAGGCACGGATCATTACCTATATATATATTTTTTTTTATTACACTATAAATATGTTATTTATAGCTTTATAATCATATATTAAAGATATGAATAAAATATATTTTTATACAAATTTTATTTCAACATTTATTCTAAAGTTAGTTATAATATGTAATATTGTTTGGAATGTTTTTAATATAATCTTCTTATAACCTACCAAATGCTATAACGCTAATTAGATATAACTGGAAATATTAAATGTAGGTAGGAAAACCGAGCATTGATGACATAATTTTCTAAAATATGATTTGCTAAAACTATTTTCGTTAAGTATGATTTTTGGCTAATGATATAAGATTATTCTTGATTTAGTTTCTTTTAGAACTGAATTAAATAAATCAAAAATAAAAAAATTTCGACCAATTAAATTAAAAAGATTAATTAGAGAGCTCTCCTATAAGTGACACATAAGCAAAATAACTAAAGTATCTCTCAATTATTATATACGAGGATATGTAACTGTTTACGGTTTCGGTATTGTCATAAACCCAATTAGACACAATTATAACTTTATTTTTGTGTAAGCCCAATAAGATATACAACCGTACTCCACTAAAACTATTTCCTAATTAATTTTATTTTTTTAGTAAAGCACAATATCTTCCACTTTCTTCTCTACCATCCGTAGATTTTTCCATCAACTCCACCAGTTGATATCTTCAACTACCTCTCTTATATATACAGATATAGAAACTAATCGCAGGAAAAAAAATACAGTTTTGTTTTAACACAGGTTTGTTATTAAATTTACAACTCTAGAATTTCTTTCCCCTTTTTTATATCAAGTTGCCGATTATAATCTAAATTTTTATTTCAGGTATTGTTCTAGCTATGAGCAAGATGAAGCTTGTTTTCACTCATATTTATACTATTAAAGCAGAATCATATTTTAAAAATTTAAGATTTTGCCTTTTCATTTCAATATATTTACAAGTCTTTCCAGTGTCATTTAATTTAAACTAAAAATAGAATATTCTCTTTAACTATGGTAATTAATACTTTCCATATTTTTTGAATGATAATAATTTTAATTTTATGCAGATAATATTTTCCATTTAATTTGAATATCAGCTTTTCATCTATAATATTATTTAAAGATCAAATATGAATATATACATGAAAATTAAAAAAAAATATTCTGCCATTTTTTACATAATAACGATATGTCAATTTTGAGTGTTCAATCTTTTTTAAATTTATCTTAAAATTAAGTTTTAGATCTAAACATAAATAAAAATACCAACTTATTATAGTAACCAAAAAAGAAAATAATATTTTCATATCAATAATAGAGTTTCTTTTTACCATTGTTTCATTTTCTTCAAATGACATAATACAAATCTCATTAAAGTATAAATAATTACTTTTTAAATTGTATATAATATTAATAAGTATGAATTATTTAATAAACATTTCAAAAATATTTGTTTTTTTTGGTTTTCAGCGGGTCATCTCATATCGAATCTTAGGGTAATAGTGGATTTTTAGATTTTTATTAGGTTTTCTAAGATTATAATTATAGTTCTTTTTATTAAATTGAACTGAACTATACACATATCACTGGATTTATCGATTCAATCATAGATATGGGTTGGGTATGAAAACACCGCTTGAAAATTAATTATTATAATAGAACAATTTTTTTGAAACAAAAATAGAAAACTTTGAAATTATTTATTCTCTAATCAAAATTATAAATTCAGTTAAATTTTATTAAAATAAAAATATATCCGCGCTTTTAAAGCGCGGGTCAAAATCTAGTTGCTCAGTTAAAGGCAGATACTGAAAATGAAATCTGGAAAATTAAGGTTAGTTGCCCATATGTGGCGGTTTCAGAACGGCGATAAGCCTTGAGATGTTTGTGTAGTCGATTTAATACTTTTGGATGACAAGGTACATAATACATATTATAATTCTGAATTGTTTCCGTTTATATGCTTTTGATAATTGTTCTATCATTTTTTAACAGGGAGATCATATACAAGCTTGCATTAGAGGAAAACTGATATCCAAGTTCGAAGATGATTTGGGAGAAGGAGAATGTTGTATTCTGATGAATTTTAAGTTGTCTCCTGATCTCGGAAATTACAGAGGAACACCACATCCTTTCAAGATATTTTTCACTTGGTCAACATACGTTAGGAAGAACTGTGAGGAGATTCCAAACGATTCACTTCGTTTTAATTTCATATCTTTTGACAATCTGCTTTCTCAGAAGCATGATGAAAAAGTGTTTGTAGGTATGTGATTTAACCAATAGGTATATAATGGTTTTTAGATTTTGTTTCATGTATTTATGAAATCTTTTTTTTCTTTTACAGATGTAATTGGCGAAATTGTTGGACCTTGCGATCTCAAGGAAATTACTGTTCGTAATGCTCCATGTAAAATATTAAATCTTCAACTCAAGAACCGTGGGTTAGTTTTCTTGAAACTTCTATTTTTTTTTCTCAAACGGCTGTTCTATTATTCAAGTTTGAGGTGGCCTGGGAAACCTGACCGGAACAAAACAACCAATGTAACTTCTAACTATGATTTTTAAAGTGTATTGATATTGACCCTCTTCTAAAACGTGTGTTTGTTCTTTTGTAGTGATTCAATCATTAATTGTGTATTTTGGGAAAAATATGCTGAAGACATTCATTCCTATGTTCAATACTTTTCTGGTTGAGCTATTGTTGTGTTTTGCAGCCTCATGAGAATTAATATTTATAATGGTAAACCTGTTCTTATTATTACTTTTTTAAACAATCAAATATTAATGTTTGTCGTTTGGTTTTGTAGGAAAATTCACAATCCAAAGTGGGAAATCTTCCACAAAGTTGTTTATTAATTCTGACATTGCTGAGATAAATAAATTCAAAGAAAAGTAAGTAGTTCTGTTTACTTTTCATTTCATATTTTATTATGATTTTCTATTTCTGATTAATGATATTACTTTACTGTAATAGAATGTCAAAAGATGTTATGTCGAAAACATCATGTGGCTCCCTTTTGACTTTGTCAAATTGTACACAAGTTTCTTCAGACCATATTCCATTTGAGAATCGTAGAACAATTTCTCAGCTGTTAACATCGTATGAGGTAAGTTGTATGTTGTACTCTTTCATCAATTTCATAAATCATTTACATATGCAACCATTTCATTTAAATTTTCCCTTTATCTGTAGGAAACAAGGTGTTGTATATATGCTTATGATTAACCTTGGTCTCTTAGCTGAGGTTTTTAACTCATGATTTGATATTCTTTTTTTTTTACACTTTTCGGCTAAGAGACGGATTTTATAACTCTTATTTCAGAGACGGTTTTTAACTTTTCTTAGTTAAAATCTAAGAATAAGAATTGTCTCTTATCCGAAGCTAAAACCCCATTTAAGAAACTGTGGTTAATGATGGTCTTAAAACTGAGGCTCCTTGGTGGTGTCTTGCCTGTCCAATATCATGATGTGCCAAGAAAGTAAACAACTACTTGAACCCAGAAACTGAAGAAAGAAATGGATAATTTCTCATGTGAGGCATGCGAGAAAATTGTTTGTTCCACAATAACAAGTTTTGTCACTAATCAATGTATATCTTCTATTTATTTTTTTGTAAGTATGCTAAACTATACTTTATTTTCGCAGATATCATTTTCATTGTAATTTTATTATGCAGTTTAAAATTCCAATTTTTAATTTATATAATTTTTTTTTTAATATTAAACATCATTTACTATGGCCAAAATACTAGTAAGAAAATAACTTGAGAGGAAAGTAGGCTGTTGTAGTGAGATGTAATTACAACTTCAAATCTTCAAGTATGAATTATACTTGTGTTTTTTTAAGGAAGAGCACAAAGCTTCTACCTGAAACTGCCACTTTGAATGATCTCCTTTGTTTTTCTTCCAAGCATTTTTGCACAAAAAACCCGGTATAAGTAGATAAACCAATGAAAATGAAGAGAGAGAGACGAAGAGAATATGTAGGCATTTAAGACCCAGTGGAAGCTCTTCTTGCCGTGGCTTTTCCAGGTTTCTTCCTTTCCCACCACAACTCTCGATTCTATTGTCAGCTAAAACATTTCCAAGAACTGAGAAATGAGAAAGTAAGGAGAGAAGAAAGGACGGTTATCTAATCTATTAAAAAGGAAGTACAAAATATACTTAACTATGAGTTTTCCACAAAAATTACATCTTTGTGCTACTAATATTAAAACTCAGAGTTTTGACTTAAATTGAACCAAAATCATGTTTAGCTTCATTACAAAACCGTCCCATTGATTTTACATTGGAAATAAAATTTTGGGCTTCCATAATATACAGATGGGCCACGTTTTTTTTTTATAAATTTGATGAATCATTTTTACTATTATCACAAAGTGGTCCAATTAGTCATCTAATTTTTTGCTGGGTTTCTTATATTTAATTACCCACATTATAAATATATTTTTTTTCACTTCCAAATAGTTTTTATTATTACATGCTTGAATAAAAAAAATAAAACACCCATTATATTTTGTTATTACATGCTTGAATAAAAAAATAAAATACCCATTATATTAAGAACAAATTTATGTTAAAATTACAAAATAAAATTAAAAACTAAGCATCATATTTTATAATGAGTATAATTGGACACTAAATAAACTGAACAAAATACATCTATCTTAAAACACAAGAAAAATATAACAGAGTTTGAAAACAAAATATTTAACTTATGATTATTGGTAACTTACATCTGTGCGGGCGCACGGGTCCAAAATCTAGTGTTTGATTTAAAAGGTGAAACATTAACGAACCGGTCCGGTTGAATCTCATTGATTCCGGTTTGCTCATCAGTCAATTTTTATCCTTATTCATATACGACACTCTGCTTTATCCGTCGAGGTTTGCGACTCCCTTGAGATTGCATACAATTCAGAGATCTGCTCCGTGAGGTGAAAATCTCAATGATTTATATAGTTTCTTGGGACGAGTTCGATGATCGATCTGTTCAGCTTTTTCGAGCTGATCCCGATTCTGTAATATGTTATATTTTCCTAGTTTTTGGATTATAATACCTCGATTTGATAATTGATTTTGAATTTACATTGTTTCATTACCAAGTAGAATTTAATGTTTTTGTGGTGCAGACACTGTATGTGATCAAATATTAGACACTGCGATGGCAAGTTGGTCCTCAAGGTTACTGATAACAAACATGTAACCTTCATTACTCACTCTTTTCACTTATTTGGTACTGTTTATGCCTGTAGATACTTGTCAATTATGTGTATTGCAATTTTGATGTTTGATGTCTGCTCAGGATAATAGTTTCAATGGTAGGATGCTGATCCTGAGAATCTTATTCAGGGTTTCCATGATGATAACTAGACTTAGCTTACTGTTTATGTAGTTACGTTGGTTTTGGCTTGATTTGCTAGTGGTCTGCGTCTTTGAGTATATTGCCCCTGCTGATAGTATTATATAAGCAGCAGTTTATCTCGGTGCATGTTTGTGTTTGTTAGTCAAAAGTTTGCGATACTACTTTAGGCCTCCTTGAGCTTTGTTAAGTTTACAAAGTGAATTGCATTAACTTCTGTTGTCAAATTAGATCCCTCCACCCCAATCTAGTTTCATCGTGCACATTCTTTATTTTATTTTTATGTATTTGAAGCATATGATTTATTTGATTTCTGATTTTGTTTCTTTAACCTAAGTGTCTTAAGTTCAAGACAGACCAAGCGCAAGAAGCAAAGAAGATGGAGAAACTCAATAACATTTTCTTCACCCTCATGGCCCGAGGACCTGACTGTAAACATCTTTTCTTTGATCTTCATTTTTTTTGTGTAATGTGCTATGATGTTCTACTCGTCATTCAACGTTGAGGTTATTGCTGTTATATTTATATATTTACGCAGTTGATCTTTCTGAAGTCAACGGAAAAGAACAGATGGAAACACAGCCTCTGAAGAAAGGAAGAGGAAGGAAGCAATAAACTCTCATCAAACACTCTATTTTTTTCTTGGTATCAAGATTTTGATCCTTTTTTAGATGAGGATTGTGATGGTAGGATTATCTAATGTTTGTTCTAAATTAACCTGACTTTGGACCTAAAAAATATAACTTTAAGCGGTTATTCCTTATCATGTAATCTCAACATCCTAAAAAGTTCTATTTAAATTGGTTTCACACAGTTTTATTGATATCTCGATTACCAGGTTTTAGGCTTCAACAGTTTTTTTATTTAATTTAATTCATAGTTCTCGTTTTATGTAATGTGGAAATAATTAACTGGCCTTTTCAGTGCCATTTGTTACATTCTTCTATATATCTGGTTCACATCTTTGAATTAGTTCATTTAGATACCTTGTGTTTGAAAGGCTTTATATTTGAGAAATCGCTTAAGCTGTCACAGTTTTAATACTATTTTTCATAATTCGAAAACTATAAAAGAATATTTTACTTTTACATTATTTACTTAAATAATTATTTATATTTATATATCTATAAAATAAGAGTGGAAAGTCTTTTGCCTATTTAATGAAATCTCAAACTCTAATTTAGGTATTTATGAAAATATATCTATAATGAATTAAATATGAATAGTGTTACAAAAAATGAGGTCAAAGTAGGATTCTCCTTTTATATTTGACCACTATATATTTATTTTAAAAACGTCTTTTATAAAAGGGTAATCATATTTAAAGTCATATCGTTATTTGAATTCAAACAAAATGTTACTTTAAAAACTAATTTGGATATGAATAGAACATTTCCAGAATTGATATTCTCTTTTGCTTAAATATTATTCCTTGGTAATTTAATCAAATAATGAAAGTTGGATTTTTAGAGGATTGAAACTTGTGCATCACCCAAAGTTTAACTAATGTACAGTTTATTATTATTTATTTTTTCTGCTAAAATCTGGATGTACAGTTTAGTTGCCATAGCTTTAATAGATTTGCCCAGTCATTATGTTGATATTTCTAGCACAAGATGTTGCGACCAAATTTTTACCACGTCTATTATGTGACGTCAGATACATAGCAAAAAGGTCATGTAAGTTTATCAACCCCACATAGGTGAATAAGCCATCGTTATTTCCGCACATTGCACTAAAACCACAACTAAGAGCCCTCTAACCATGAGTAGTAGGTCCCAAAATCCAAAAATGGAAGAAGAAGAGGTGAGGGGAGAAGTTCACTCCACCACGCTACTCCACCTATAAAAAGAGACATATTAAGAGAAGGGAAGACCAGCCAAGTGAGAATGCAGCAACAGGTTAAAATATTCCCATTTAAGCTACCTAAAAAGGAGATTAAGAGGAGAGTTCCAACTCTATTCTCTTTGTTTCTATACTTAGTCAAACATCAATCTAGAGATGAATTTTCTCACCGAAGCCCTCATACACATCTCGAATTGTTAATCCTAATCGATCAATGTTTGACTTGTCCTTTCAGTGTTTTGGGGGGTTGGGGGTGGGGGAGGGGGGAGGATGAACTCTTCTTTTCCCTTAAAAAACTTTAGTGCCGTTTGTTCCATGTGCATAATAAACGTATACTAAAGCGATATAGGAAGGTGAGCTCAAAACCTTCTGGTGCACATCTATCGAACTTCCGCTTACCAATCATAAACACAAAAATTTCTACGTAAGTATAAAAACAACCCTCGAAGTTATCCCCAAAGCAATGTTGTATACACCAAAACTATAGAATTTTATTTAGCACCGATATTTATATTCATATATATTTGAAATCAAAATTGCATAATTACATTTTAACAGAAAAATTGACGGGTCAATGTTTTACCGGGAAACTCGCGTAGGCTAATTTTGCTGTTGGGAGTACAAAATACAGGTCACGATAAAATTACGGAGTTTGTGCCATAATTTTAGATTCAGAGCTGAGATCACTGAATATCACATTTTGACATTATAATTTCAAATTCTTGTTCTGACGCCAATATTGAATACTATTGTGGTAGCACCAATATTGCATAAGCCACCTAAGTCGCATTTCAGACATTTTTCTTTTGAAAAGGGCATTTCAGACAGTTGAAATGAGATTTAAGATTCCTTTTAGTTTATATACTCTAATTCATACAGTTATACAATTTTATTAACTAATTTTCAACAATTTTCTAATGAGAAATATAATCCACAGGTAAAAACTTTTCTAATTTTGTTTAATAAAGTCCTCTTCTCAAAATTACTAGGACAGTTTTAAAAAATCATATTTTAGGACTTTAATGGTAAAAAGAACTTATGTTTTATAGTTTACATTGGTGATTGTAAAAATAAATATACTTCTAAACTTTTTCAAAAAAAGATTGTCAAAAGAAATGATGTAATGATAAAGATGAGTGAATTCTGATTTTTAAAGTGATTACTGATTATGAGATGAGCATATCTTTATTTTTAAAAATAAAATAAAATAGAAATTCTAAAATCTAATTATTATTAATACTTTATAGTATTTAATAATAAAGTGAACTTTCATTATTGTCATTGTTTCATTTTTCTTTTTAAAAAAGAATTTGGAAAATGAAGAGAACTCATTTCTCAGTTTGAAAATATATTTTTAAAATGCTATAAATTTTGAGATAGATCACATTCTTTCTCTGTCTATTTCTCTACATAGATCACTAACTAGAAAAAGGTCACTGGATAAATTTTCACATATTTTAACACAAAAATTATGTTAATATCTAAATTATGAAGCGTATATACAAAAATTAATAATATTTTTTGAGTGTTTATCTAAAGCTCAAGAAATTCATGTCAAATAAGTAATTTTAAAATTCTTTTTAAAATTTAAGATATTCATCAATAAATAGTATATTAAGTACATTATATATTGAAAGATTTTGGTAAAACTGTTAATACTTTTTTTTGTCAACGGGAAAAATGTTAATACAGATGCTTAAAGTCCGCTTTCTTGGAGCCGTGGGTCGCCGTTGGAGGATGTTGACGTGATCTCTATAATTGAGGGTCTCTGTGCTTTGTCTTGTTACTCGACAGCACACGTGGCCTTGTTCTTATCTTTTGTTTTCAATATTTTTCACAAAATCAGAGACTTTTGTGTCTAATTGTATAACCAAATGTCCATGCAGCATTGGAGCCAAATGGAGACAATTTAATGTGGGTTGTTACAGACTTACAGATATTTCAGATAGGCGAGACAGCTTCGTTTTAGGTATGTAACGCTATACGTTTTTATTTTCAACTTTCGCCGCAGCCCTGGCAGCGGAAAACGACACGATTCATATTCTACTCGTTGTTTGAGTTTCTTTGTATCAATAAAAGCTACGGAGTTATGTATAGCCATGGATCTTAAAAACATCTCTAATGGAAATATTTCAGTCTCAAACAATAATAAGAATAAAAGTTAATCACAAATAATTTCTCTAAATCAAGAATCGTTTTCGAGACTTTGAGAACTCTTGATAAACATTCCCATTTGACATATGTAAATTTATTAATGGTTCCATGTTCAAGAACAAATTGAATACATCATAGTTGAAAATTAGTAAGATATAGTTTATAATACTGTTATACTTGTTTTGTATATATCATAAAAGGATATTATCTATAAATTAAGTTCCACCGTTAAATTTGTTAATTATATTCTAACCGTGTAATTTAATTGATATTAGTTATGTTTAATTCAAATAATATCAAATTAGTAATGTTTTAGATGATAAAACAATATATGTGGTTTTAATAGCTATTACTATAAATTATAAAAATAAATATAACTAATCAATATAATAAAATATGTTTTGACCAAATTTATAATTACTATACTTAAAATATAACTAGACATATCTTTCTGTATATTTTCTTATATTTTATTATTTAATGTTTAAACAATTTAGACTATGAATGTGATGCTGTAAAAAACAGAAGAAATATTAGAGAATAGACTGGAGTCCATTTGTATTTTTTGTCCATTCATCGTTAATATGAATAACAAAAAAGGTGGCTAAAAATAAAGGTTCAATGGATGATTTTCTTTTTTCTTTTCCTATAAATACTACATCCAACTTCATTTCTTTTATTTACTAACCAAATCATTCTATAATATTTTCATAAACATAAATATATATATATTTACTTGACTTATTCATAAATCTAACATAATTTTCTGTAAAAATTATTTATACACATTATTTTGTTTGCTATAAAATATATAACTACTATTAATCTATATAAGGTTTAGATAAATAGAAAAACATATATGGTTGATTTTATTTTTACTATTGATAATAACTAACAGTTATGTTAAAAAATTCCATCTTATAATCATTTTATAGAAATCAGTTAAATGAATCCATGCATTTATTAATTGCTTATACAGTAGAACTTTTATAAATTAATACTCGATAAATTAATAATATCTATAAGTTAATAAATTCCGCTAGTCTCAACTTGGGCCGGTGTAAAATAAGACACAAATCGATAAAAAAGTAAGATAATAGTATTTTTGAAACTCCAATGTAAATATATTGTCCCAATAAAATCATAAATTAATAATCTATCTATATATATATATATATATATATATATTTTATATAAGTATAAACTAAACATTATATTGTTGGTTTTATATTCACAATGAAAATACCTCTATTTTTCTTAATATTTCAGTATATTTTGATAATATTTAGTAATACTATATCGAAAACCAAATAACAGTTCTATAAAACATAAAATATACACTAAATAAGATAATAAAATAATATGAAAGTCAAATTTATAAAATTAAAATAACGTATATACTGTAAAATCAAATATTTTCTTATTTTATAAATAGAAATATTCAAAAATATTCAAAAAATCTAAAATAGAATTTTTTGCAAATTAATATCTCTATAAATTAATAAAATTTTAAGGTCCCAACATTATTAATTTATAGAGGTTATACTGTATTTGCAAATGATATTGAATGTAAATTTTTTTATTATTATTATTATTGTTATTATTATTGTTATTATTATTATTATTATTATTATTATTATTATTATTATAATAATAATAGATATATTACAAGACATTCATGTATTTCATCATGTGTTTAACTGGCTTTCAGGTCATTTAATATATCTATATCCACAGAAATAACTTTAAAAATAGAAGTAAATTTTCTATTTTTTTCTTTAGCAAATTATAAAAACTTCAATATGTTAAAAAAACATTGGAGAAACTATTGTAAATACATTATGCACAAACAAATATTTTATGATAATTTTTTTAATTTAATTATATTTAATTTTTATATAATATTTAAACATTCATTGTATTTAATAAAATAATATTTATTATTTTTGTCAATGCCCATACATAATAATTATTGTTCTTTTTTTTTTTTTTGCCGGTAACGGAAAAAGACTCAACTAGATTATGTAATCCAAACTGGTAGTTGTAATATTTATTGTTTCATATATAATAATTTTTATTTTTAGATACTTATGGTGTCTTAGAATAAATTAATTAGCGAAAGGAAAAAAAAATTAAATTTTATCATTTCAAATATTTTGTGAACAATTTAAATAACAAATCGTGGTAAAGTTTTTATCCACCCAAGTTCTCTGAAATCATCTAAAAGCTTCGTGAAACTCAAATCCCTTCACATAATATTTTCGTAGGGATTCATGATAATCGAGTATGCACCCTACTTGCTTAAACTTAAACATACATATTGCCTCCGGTGAGTCACATGTATCATCAAGCCCTTCACGTTCGGTACCTCTATCGTTTGTTGTTGTCATTTTCCTAGTTTGCTTCCTTTTTTTCTCCTTTTTTCCTGGCACCAGATATTTATATTGCTTTTCCTCAAACGTGTATGTATAGGAATATTTATTTTTACTTTCTAACTAAAGTCCTTGTATTTATTCTCAAAAAAACATTGTATTCCAAAATAGACAACAATCTCCATTCCAATATAGACAACAGTCTCCTAAAACCTCCATCCCACCACCAGTAATCAATTTTGTTTACTCACTAGTGGGCTCACTTATAAATTCTCCAAAAATTACCAGATAATTTATAAGTATTTTCAGATGTAATGATATTGATAAAAAATATTACAAACTCTAAATGGATTTTTGGACTGTTTTAATTAAGTTATACTCATTGACAAAAAATAGACGACAAATTTTTATTTATAGGATAATATTGGTATGTTGTTGACAACCATGTTAATATTGGTATATGAGAAGAACTCAAATTTATTCTGTTATTGAACTTGAGAAGTTACATAACATTTATAAAAAAAAATGTAAAGATAACTATGATGTATACAACTCGAGAAGAAAAGTCTTCATTTGTTTTTTTTTTTACATTAAAAGTCATCATTTTGTTGTTAAGAAAAAGCCATTCAATTGATGAAAAAAGGGCCTCCAAGTTAGACCCAACTTGCCTATAAAAGGATTCCTTAAGATCACGGACTTTCCTCATCTTTCTCTCGTAAACCCAATCATATAATTTTCTTTTCCGTGAAAATGCATTTGATCTCTCCTTATTCTACGTCCACTTGGACAATCTTAGTCACATTGGCATGTCTTATGCTTCGTGCGTCTTTGTCCGATGCTCAACTTACCCCTACCTTCTACGACAGTTCATGTCCAAACGTCACTAACATCGTACGAGAAACCATTGTCAACGAGCTAAGATCGGACCCTCGTATCGCCGCGAGCATCCTTCGTCTTCACTTCCACGACTGCTTTGTCAATGTAATATATTCATATTTTCTTCCTTTCTAACTATTTGTGTTGCATTGTAAATATTACATATATGTTTCAAATTAAGTATCATTTCAGCACTTTTTATTCTTAAAATAAGTGATATTTAGGATTCTTAAACTTTACAAAATATTGATTTCATAAAACTTGTATTTTATGTGGTATCAGTTAGCGTGAAACGCTATTCTGAATAAAAGACACCCAGTTAATATTAATATGAACATTTCTCTTCTGGCTTGGATAACAACCTAGTTTATTTCATTAATCAAATTGCGCAGTAGGCAAAAGAAAATTTATACAATTTTTTCTATGATGATCAGCTGCTGGTTAGTTATTAATTGCAATGATGATGCCAAAACATATGCTTAAGTGACTAAGTCAGATATCGATTCACCGAATATGAATTATCCGTGTTACATAAAGTTGAAAGCAACCAATAACGGTATGAATTCAAGATCCATCAATCAGTATTTATTAAGTAGGGTGGGATATACGAAACCAAGGAATTTTATTATTTTATCAAAACATATTAGTATTTTGTTGAAAAACATTTTACTTTTCATTGAGGAAAACATCTTTGAAAGAATCATTTTTATTTTCGGTTTGTATTCTCTGATTATGTTTCACTGTTACCACTTGAGAAAGATTTAACCCACGGATGTAATAACTAATGATCTGTCGAATTATATTTTGGAATTATAAAAGGGTTGTGACGCATCTATCTTGTTAGACAACACGACATCATTCCGAACAGAGAAAGATGCAGCTGGAAACGCAAACTCGGCTCGGGGGTTTCCTGTGATTGATAGAATGAAAGCCGCAGTGGAGAGGGCATGCCCGAGAACCGTTTCATGCGCAGATATGCTCACCATCGCAGCTCAACAATCTGTCACTTTGGTATGTTCCATTAATCTGTTTTCTTAGATTTATTACATATACTGTTTATATATATATATATCAAGTTACACTTAACATATCAACAAAAAAACTTGATTCTGAAATGAAAAAAATGGTTCAGAACTAACAGAGATATATTCAAAAGCGTGATGACGTGCAGTATTTAAGATTGAAAAACAGTATTTGTAAAATAAATTTAGTCTAATCTATATTTAGTATGAATATCTCAACTACTATATTTGACAAATATGAAAAAACAAATCGGAAATACTTTAAACGCGTGGTCCCGTGAAGAAAACTTGGCATGATTAATATAGATCACTGACAAAATTAAATCCCATTACTTGGATAGATAAGACTACGTTTTTGGTAAATAATAGTTATCATATTTTCAAGAAATTCTGGAAGTTAAATATTTTCTAAGAATATATATCAATGAGTTTAATTACATGTTTGTCTTTTTCTGTCTACACTTTAAAAACTTCAGAATAATATCTTAACATCTCGGAAAAAATCTAAAAAAACAATTAGTATTCTGAATAAAATGGTTATTATATCATATTATATATATAGGCAGGAGGTCCTTCATGGAGGGTTCCTTTGGGGAGAAGAGACAGCTTACAAGCGTTTCTGAATCTAGCTAATGCAAATCTGCCAGCTCCATTCTTCACACTTCCACAACTTAAAGCCAGCTTTAGAAACGTTGGCCTCGACCGTCCTTCTGATCTCGTTGCTCTCTCCGGTAATTGACAAAAACTAACTAAACACCATTTGACATAGTTGTAATTATCGAGTTTATTATTGATGTTATGGTCTTTCTTTGGTTAGGGGGTCACACATTTGGTAAAAATCAATGCCGGTTCATTATGGACAGATTATACAACTTCAGCAACACCGGTTTACCCGATCCTACCCTCAACACTACTTACCTCCAAACTCTTCGTGGACTATGTCCCCGTACTGGTAACCAGAGTCGTGCCTATGGTGTTGAGAAAGAGGCAATGGCCTCAGGCCCCCTCCTCACATAGTAACTTTAGGGCCCCATTTTTTGTTTATTTGGTTAAAAGAATTTATATTTTAGTCAATAGTATACTAGTAGTAAACATTTTAACATATTTACCGGACTAATATGTTTTCATTTTTATGTTATTCTTATGGGCTTTGCATTATCTATCATTGTAGCTTTTTTGTTTCCACTGTTTTTTCATCTTTTTGTTGCTAAATACTTTTTAAACTCATTTGATATTCCGAGTATGCTATATAATTTTATACATTTTAGTTTTATGTTTTATATTTAAATTAGCATTGATGAGATCGATCACACAATATTACATATAAAGTTTTAATATTGATCTTTGTCATTTTACGTAATATACAGTTCTATTCAAAAATATTTTCATATATACATAAATATATTTATATATAATGAAATATTAAATATACTTTTACTATAAGATTAGTTGTCCTTAAAAAAATTCAGAAAAACTACATTGATAATTTATCGCCTTAGGCCTCTTAAACACTAGGCACGGCACTGCTGGTAACCTAAGTGCCTTGGTGGATTTTGATCTACGTACGCCTACTGTTTTCGACAACAAATACTATGTGAATCTCAAAGAACAGAAAGGTCTTATTCAGAGCGACCAGGAGTTGTTCTCTAGCCCTAATGCTACTGACACAATCCCCTTGGTTAGAGCATATGCTGATGGCACACAAACATTCTTCGATGCGTTTGTGGAGGCGATGAATAGGATGGGAAACATTACACCTCTTACGGGAACTCAAGGACAGATCAGGTTGAACTGTAGGGTGGTGAATTCCAACTCTCTACTTCATGATGTTGTTGATATCGTTGATTTTGTTAGCTCTATGTGAGAATAGTGACTCAATATGTGGCTATCAAAAAATATATGTATTAATAAATAAAGCTCTCTCAAGGTGTTACTTGAGAATATTTTATTTTAGATCGCCCGTTGTTGTCTCAAGCTGTACTCGGATATGACTAATTTATAACTAAAGTCGGAAAACTAAAATATCATGGGGTTTTACTCTTGTATTATTTGACATATTAAACATACATAAATAACGCTAAATCCCATATAAATTAATTGAAGAATATTTTAAAAAATGTAATCTCAAGTTTGTAATATTTATAAAAAGTCTCTGCATAGATATCAATCAATTAAGTACTCAATTAGTCATATATGACAGCATTAGATTCAATTCAAAAATGGTTGGTCCAAGTTTGATTTTAATTCTCTCTATAGACGTTAACGATTAACTATAGGAGATGTCAATTATATACCATTCATTTATTAAATTAAAATTTATTATATATTATTTCATTAAATAAAACCTACGAAATTATTTATTGTGGTTAAAATATATATGCCAATGAATGATTTTAAATAATAAAGATTTGATGAAAATCTGTATACTTCCTATCATTTTTGTTTAACTTTTTATTGTTAAAATAAATTACACAATTACATTAATCATATAATAAAAATTTAGATTTTTTTGTATATATTGTATTTTGAATTTTTCAAAACGAGTATAAATTACTAAAACTGTTAAAAGTCTCACATGAACTTTTGTGATTAAGGTTTAAATTTTTTCTAAGATAAGATACAATGATTATAAAATTATAAGAATCAATTTTATCTAAATAGGTGTTTATGTTTACATATATATATATATATATATTTTTTTTTTATTTTTTTTCATATCGATTAAATTAAACTATACATCATATGAAAATACATACTCATATTTTGATGTTTGCATTGAACATATATTGAAAAGTTAATATTATAATTTTGAAATTTCATTGTTTTTTAAAAATTATTATAAATTATTGAAATCACTAAACATTCCATATTATAAAAAATTCGTTGGTATAAAATTTTGTTACACAAATATGCAAATAATCACAAAATTATATGAGTAGAAACCACATTTAATAAATATCCATATTAAGAGTATACTATATATCTATGTTGATATCATTTAAATTTAATTATATATCATATACAATAGATAAAATTGATTGTTGATTTAGTTACCTTAAAATGATCGTGAATAAAAAGAGCGATCATTTGATTAATATGGACACGCCAATTTATTACATAATAGTAATCGATTTCTTAATTATTTAATATATAATTAGTATTTTATTATTTCATAATATGCAGAACAACATGAAATAAATAACAAATATAAAGTATTTATTCTGCATAAAGCGCGGATCTTAACATAAGTATGCATCTCTTGAATAATTTTAAATCTTAAATATTTTCTAAATCTGAGGCCAAAATAAAAGAACTAAATGAGAATAAACTAAAAAAACTAATATTTATATCAAGCAATAACCAAAATGAAAAAAATGACAAAAAGAAAAATATTGAAGATAGATAGGATTGACATGTAAACGTAAATTTCATATAAACATGACTAACTTTTAAATTCTAAATCATGATATAAACTCGAGCTGACATAGTTTCATCGTAACTAAATAGTAGACCTGAAAATATTTGGCTTAAACGTTAAGTTCTTATGTGATAAGTGATTTTTTATTTAAAATATTTTTAAAAATAAGATTAACTCATCAGTAAACAAATTATATAATCAATAAAAAAGTCTTAAAAAATCTTTTAAAAGGCCAAAAATATTAATTCGATCAAGAATATAAATTTTATTTTTCCATACAATATTTCTTAAATATTTTTTCATATAAATTCACCATGCATGAACGAGACGCATGTCTTCTCCTAGTTGATGTGTATTCTCCTTCGAGGTTAACCAGTTTAAACAATCTTGGGAATTAATCTCAACTCTTTGTTAGCCACTGAAATTCATAAATAAATTAGTGAGGAATAGATGCACCAATTGTTTATCCCCTATGAAAACGCATTTGGAAATCTAATGTATATTATATATAATAGGAGCAAAGCATGATTGACAAAAAAAAAAGAAAAAGGAGCAAAGCATGATCTAGCATATATCCAATTGGTATCATCAATAGATCTGCCTTATCGAGGAACACTGGTTTGCAAAAGAACAGGACTCTAGTTTCAGTCTCTGTGCGCATTGTGATGCAGATTGTACATCCGATCACGATAAGAGAAAGTCATGGCTAAGCCTTGCATTCACATTTGGAGGAAGCATAAGCAACTGGAAATCTTGATTTCAAAGGGTAGTTGCATCCTCTACAACAGAGTCAAGGTATATGGATTGTAAAGGGTTACAAGCTGATATATGTGGCCCGACTCACGGTGGAAGATTTGAGATCTTGGTTTTAGTACATACCGTTTCACTATATTGGTTTAGATTTGATCAGCAAGTTACCCGAAAACACTTCCCATTTCATAATAATTTCTCATAACTTTATCTCATGTTTTGATAAATTTTTGATTGGATTCATTAAGCGGACAATGAGATGTATATAACCCACTCAAAGATTTTTATTATAGGAAATAAAACATATACCATAATCCCACTCTCACACATCAATAATATTTACTTGCAGAACTTCAAGGGTTTTTTCGTTAAGATGGATCAACTGTCATCAGAACGCTATAATCGAGGCTAACGTTAAGTTATGACGTGAAGATCACCACGAACGAAGACGCCCATAGGAATCGTACATTTCACAAACCATTCCTTGTTCTCAAGCGATCACGCAAAACACTATTAAAAGAGATTTAAACAATAAATCAAAGCTGAAAATAGGGAAAGATCACCAGTTGAAGCTAATAGCCTCAAAGTGAAGGTTTTTAGCCAAACCAGAGGCACAGATCCGTGCCACCTCATGCCTCAATTTTCTTGGTCCACACACCATTACTCCCACGTCTTTCGAACCTTCTGCCTCAAACATTATATCTGCGAAAACGGCATGATGTTTTCTTTAAATTTTACTATCAAATGATTGTAATGCGTGTGATTGTGTATATGACTTTCTCTTTAGGTTATAAAGCAAGAGAAAAAGACGTACTCTTTAGATTAGGTTTATAGCCGAAGTGAACATTGGTGGCTTGTACTATAGACTGATACGGGACGCTCTCCAGTTCTCTCTCGGTGTTGCCACAGAACCATGACGATGGAGAAGATGTTGGCGTCTCAAAATCTATGACGCTCTGTATATTCTTATTCAAATCATGATTTTCATCGTTGTTCTGTTTCTTGCGCCACAGGAAAACTGCACTTGCAGCAATAAATATGCAGAGACATCCAAGAAACATGTCCCAGAGCGATCTGTAAGTGAAGTTGTAGACATTTCCTGTACGGTCCATAGGGTACATGTAATAGCGCGTGACGATTGCTATGAGAAGTAGAAACATTGCGAATGATGTTAAGATCACAACACCTAGCCATAGTAAGTTGTTGGGTCCAAGAACAGGTGAGATGGGTGCGTCTTTGTTGTTCGGTTTGAACCATTTCGTCTTCACATGATTTCCATCAGTGGATGTTGTTGTTTGCGGCTCGTTATCCCTTGTTACGTAGGCTTCTATTCGAAGCTTCAGCTTAGAAATATCTGAGACTGATATTGAGGGAGGGAATATTAGGTCTAAAAGAGAAAGATCTTGGTAATGTTTGAAAGAGCAAACAAGAAGAAGATCTGGCAGCTTCGTGGTCGAGTTTTGACTTTGGAAAATGATTTCTCTGATGACTGAAATGAAAGGAGCGATCCCACTTCCTCCACTCACTAGTATAAGAGAGTCGTGGCTTAAGAATTCGAAAGAGGTAGGCCCATAAGGTCCTTCAGTTGAGACTTCGAGAGAATCGTTTGAAGAAGAAGAGATATGGTCGTAGAGCTTCTGAGTCCAAGTTCCTTGTCTTCTGATGACAACACTTATTTTGTCTTCCTCCAAATTGCTACTTGAGGTTATTGAGAAGGGATGCCACTGGAGTTTTGAAAGGCTTGGAACATGTACAAATAGTATACTTGTTGGGTTGTAATGAAGTCCTGCAATGCCAAGCATAATCACAAATGGTTACATTTGCACAAGAGAAAAAAATAAGAGACCCAAAATGCTTGTGGAAATGTCAATAAGCCTATAGAGTATCACCAATATTCATGCATATATATGCAACAATATTAACAAAATTTAATTTTGTTGCTTATAAGTTGAAAATATAATCATAGATAGATTTTATTAGAAAATTTTGTCAAATAAAAATGTATTTAGAAAATTATATAAGAAATTTATTCAGTTTTTTTTTACAACGAACAACTATTTTATTACTCAAACTTGAGGTGGTCTGGTAACCAGATCGGAACAAAATAACCGACAAAACATAATTCCCGGTAGAATGATTTTGAAGTCCTTGCTAAAGAAGAAATTTATTCAGTTTTTTTTTGGACATCAAACGGCTGATGAAGAAATTTATTCAGTTATATTCCAAAATAGACAACTATATATATATACTCATGAAAACCCTTATCGAATTTTTATACACTTTTGTGAAAGAAAAATCCCATTAATCTTCAGAGCATTATAAACAGGCGAAAAAAGGAATTAATTAATATATTCTAGATTATATGTAGTGTGACAAACCCGGGACTTTGGAGAATGTGAGTTCGATGTTATCAGAAGGTAAGAGCCTTGCATTGAGAAGCCTTGATCGCTTCGTTGACTGTAGGAACCTCAAATAGCGATCTATGAAGAAGAGGAAGATGTTGGGCAAGATCATGCACAGCCACGAGTCTCCCACGTGGAACACGTAGAAGATTATGTAGAGACCGTAAAGCTGGTGAGTGTAGAAGAATATTTCAAACTTCTTTCGTCTGAAATACGGTGTGCTTGTCACCCAAATCGCTATTCCGATAACCATTGCTATAGTTCCGGCTAAATTTGGCACATAAGTCTTGCTCCATGCAAACGTCTTTGCATACATATAGATGAACAACAACATATATATATATATATATAAGATCTTGGTATGTAATTTCACATGGGCAAAAAATAAAATAAAGATAGATTTATTAGACCTAAAACTTAAACTAAATTATAAACCCTATATATATATATATATAGAACTTGACAATTACTCAGAGGTTTAGAACATTATTTTGTTTTAATTTAGTACCATATATATAAGAGAGCGGTAAGATATTACGAACCTCCATTAACTGATTGGTCATACCCCAGTAGATAAGGAAAACGACGGTGTGAAGGAGGAAGAGGAAGTTGGAGATATGTCCGAGCCAAATGTGATATTTGATGCTTGACTCGGAAGTCAACCCAACAAGTGGCAGAATCGTAGAGGCTCTTGTGACAGGGAAGAACAAAAAGGCCCAACAAAAGTGCCCCACATACCCTACTCTCAACCCAAAAGCCCTGAACTTCGCCTGCCATCTGCCATTACGATTTGATATATTAGGAGGTTTGTTAATGTTATTTGTTAGTAGAAATGAACGAGCTTATAACATCTTAGCGTTGTCGTGATTGTGAAGTTGAACATTATAGCTGATGTAGAGGTAATTGCCGAGAGCCCACGTCAAAAGAGAAATAAACAGGATAGAGAAAGTCAAGTCCGTTGCGGTTACTATCCCCAATGGATTCATCACCGTCATTACTCGCCCCATTCCTCCTTTTACGTTACATTTTCTGAAAAAAAATTGGAATTACATGTACAATTATTGCATATTACGTACCTTAGAGCATCAGCATTGTTGAAGGTTCTACTCCAAATTTTCTCTTAATGTAATTTTAGTATAACCTTTTTATGATCAAAATTTAATGACAGAAAAATTGAACCAATAACAATAGGACAAAACTAGGATAAATCTTTCAATTCTTCTTTCCTAGTCTCTCTGTGACTAGACGTATCTTCTGTTATTAAATTTTTGATTTGTTATATTATTACTTCTACGAGAATTGTGTTGAGATACTTACGGTTGCTACTTGCGCGTGCCCTTACATCTATGTAGCTAGAATATAGATATGGGGGTTATACTGCCAATGTTCTAAAATACAATAAGGTATAGGCGCCCGTGTAAACTGCATTTATATCAACTATATTGTTTTCATGATATATGATGTTTTATTTATACAGCTTTATATACTTCGAACGTGCCTAATATGTCTAGTTTAGGCGAACATTGTACAGTTTACGCGAACGCTTAGACAGATTTTAAATATGGAATTCACTTTTTCAAAATACAATTATATATTTTATTAATTTTATTTATTTATATTAACTATTACTTATTTTTATTAATTTATAAGAATATAACTATTAGATTAATTGTTTGCAAAATAATTTCAAATTTAAATATATCACCTTTATACATTTAAACATGTTTGAAACTTTTTGTATATTTAAAACTATACATTTATACATACAAACTATATTTGAAGTAGATTTTATATTCAATTTCTAAAATAATATATATATATATATATATTAATAATAAAAATATAAAATCTAAAATCTTAATATTATATATATTTTATCAATGTTATTATTTATATTAGTTGTTACGTGTTTTATTAATTTATATGATTATAGCTATTAGATTAATTGTTCGGAAGATAATTTTAAATTTATAAATTTATCATCTTTATATAGTTAAACCTTTTTTATATTTGAAACTAATTATATATATTAAACTATATATATTTATACATAAAAACTATATTTGAAGTATATTTTATGTACACTTTTCTAAATATATATATATATATATATGTATATATATGTAAAATATATATTATGTCTAGGTCTCGTTTTACGTTCGCATATATGGTTACGCGTTAAAACTTCATCTGCTGCGTAACAAACTGTGTAACAAACGTTTAACGCGGTTTAGAACACTGGTTATCTGTTAGTTATCTTATCTATAGCTAATTTCAAGCCGGGGTAATAGATATTAGTCATATATCCTTTTACTAAATAAATTATTGAGTTTCTTCTGCATAAATAAAATTAACTTGTAGATCATAATCATAAACCATTGTGTAAATTTTATAGTAGTCATGAAATATGTAAATTAACTATAGTAGGATATAGTCTGTGATCATATATGTTGACAGAAAAACTGTGATCATATATGTAATAGATTGAACGGACAAATTCAATCGATTATAACCAAAGTGGTTTATATATAGTAGGATTGTAAAGCTTAATTACCTCTTGGTACGTTGAATATCAGTTTGTTTCTTCTGGATATGCAAATAGACGCAGCTCACAACCGCAATGAACATCATCGGAATTGTGAGGAGCACAAGATTCATGCCTACAGGCATGGAATTAAAACGAAATTCTTGAAATTTCAAGTTAAACGACACAAATCAAAGAAAACTAAAGGGAAGGGGAGAAATATTAAGATCAGCAAACCTTGTGGGCCAAAATAAGTAGTGTTGAAATACTTAGGGGGATGTATTGAATCATGGATTTTAAAGTGTTCTGATTTTGTTTCAAAATCCCCTGTTATTCAACTAGTGATTTATAAAATAATTCTCAAATCCAGTGTTATTAAATATAACATTTGTGTAAAGTCACCAGAAATAACTTACAATCTACTGTTATTCAATGACCAATTTATAAAAACCAAATCAAATCCACTGTTATTCAAAAGAAAACAATTTTGAAAAGAAAAAACCAGAAAAAGGATTTGATGCAAGCTTTCGATCATTTCTGAGTCAAAATCTTTGTTATAGAAATCACACCTCTAGAGCTGTTATTTGGAAGGAGCCAGAATTAATATTAAAAAAATTAAGCAGAAAAAAAAACTATAATCCAAATCCCCCAAATTGTACGAGCCTCTCTCAAAACCAGAATCTACACCACCAAATTCATCTTTGTACATCTCTCAGATGCAAAAACTATGACCTCGCTCAGCTTCCCTTTCAGCAATCTTTGATGTTGACCTTTTGACCATGATGGCCCTTGAGACTTTTATGTCTCTCCTTTGTGAAATAGTCTTGAACTGCCAAGATGCAAAGAAACCATTACGATACCGTTAAGGTAGAATCACAAGTACTGATTTGATTTTTGTTTTGGATATATATATATATATATCTTGTTGATATCTTTCTTCTTTAGCTAAAGTACGTCACCACCGCTTTGTATTACGTGAGTAATTTCTTCTCCAGCATTATTCACACCATGTTCACCAACTAACAGTTTCTTATGACTTGTTATTTATGTTTTTCTGCAGAGATTTCAATGGCTCATATTGTTAATGCAAATGAAGAAATACAAGTTAAGAAAAAGAGAAAGAGGATATCAAATTTCAAGATAGACGTTGATATTCTCCTACTGGTCTTCTCAATCATCGTGAAGGTACGCAATATCGCTTCACGTATTCCACAGATACAATGTCAAGTTAGAAGATCAACTACAAGACTTGGACATGAATACATACAAAACGCATTGGTTGAAGATCCTGAACATTTTGGACATCTATATCGTATGTATCCGGATGTGTTCTTGAAGTTATGCTCTATTATAAGAGTAAAGATGGGATTAAAAGATACAAGATATGTTTCAGTTGAAGAAATGCTGGCCACCTTTTTGTTCATTGTTGGTCAAAATTCAAGGTATATTCAGGCTCAAGATAGATTCAAGAGGTCACGATTCTCAATAAGTACGAGTTTTCATACAATTCTGAAAGTGTTAAATGCACTTGCTCCGAGCTACATGGCTAAACCTGAAACAACAGCACCCCCAAAGATAAGAGATTGCACACGATTCTATCCTTATTTTAAGGTACATGTAGTTCTTCTCTTATGTATTTTTGAATCCCGCAAAAAAAATTTACATACTTCTATATTTTATTAGGATTGTGTGGGAGCTATTGATGGAACACATATTCTTGCGATGATAAGTGGAAAGGATTCATCTAGCTACCGCAATCGAAAAGGACAAGTATCACAAAATGTTTTAGCTGCATGCAATTTTGATTTAGAATTTATATATGTTCTTAGTGGATGGGAAGGTTCAGCTCATGATGCTAAAGTATTACAAGATGCTTTAACAAGAAATTCTAACAGATTACAAGTTCCAGAAGGTATGTCTTATTCTTATGATTAAAATATTGATATGTTATTTTGTATTCTTCTTAAAATTATTTGTATATGTTATACGATTTCAGGAAAATTCTATTTGGTCGACTGTGGATACGCCAATCGTCGTAATTTCCTAGCCCCATTTCGAAGTACTCGCTATCATCTTCAAGATTTTAGGGGACAAGGCAAAGATCCTGTGAATCAAAATGAGTTGTTCAATCATCGTCATTCATCCTTGCGAAATGTGATTGAGAGAATTTTTGGTATCTTTAAGTCAAGGTTCCTCATCTTCAAATCTGCTCCACCATTTCCGTATAAAACACAAGCAGAGTTAGTTCTTGCATGTGTTGCTTTACATAATTATCTTCGTAAAGAATGTCGTTCAGACGTGTTTCCCGAAGAAATTGCCGTCGCTAATGGTAATGAAAGTGACGCCCAAGATATAGGTGAAGATGAGAACATGGATGATGATCTTCAAAATGGCACTCAAGAACAACAAAGAGTGAATGCTAATAATTGGAGAGCTAATATAGCAGCAGCCATGTGGGCAGATGCTATGCATATGGGATTTTGATGCAGCAATAGTTTACGTTGCTTTTAGAAGTTCTCTTTGCCACTCTGTTTTTAAATTTATCTTTCATGATTTTGTTTATGAATTTGGGTTTTTGATAAACAATTTTGATCTATTATATTTATATTTGCTTTTATAAGCTCTTGAGCTTTCTTGAATCTGGTCAACAGTGTGCTGTTAGAACTCGTAAATTGAAAGTGAATTGAAAAATAATCAAGTGAACTTTTTGACGTTTCTTGAATATTTTGTTCTCATATCATTTTTTTTTACTCTGTTGTTGGAAAGAGTGATTACTCACGTTATAAAATAATTTGACTTTGAAAAGCACTCTGAAATTTAAAGATCAAATGATCTCAACTACTCTGAAATTTAAGAAAAAATCACACCCAAATCTTTTTTCCTTTTTTAAATTCTCAACCATATAACTGAGATTTTGTCCAAATCTCTTCAAACTCCATTTTTTTTTCAAATCCACCCAGAGTTTTAAAATCCATGATTCAATACATCCCCAAGTGTATTTGTAAACCTTAGTCGAAATCATTATCCAGATAAAGACCCATCCAACAAATACAAACATAAGTATCAGCTTCAGCATGTTTCTTATATTTCCCATATTTTCGTAAACCGTGGAAGTGTGCGTATCTAAAAAAAGAACGGGTGATTGTATTGTGTGTGGTCTTTTAGGTACTTTTCGTGAGATACAGTGAGTTTCTTGATCCGGTCTTTATATAGAGAGGTTATTGTGTGCCGATGAATATGTATATTAATTTGCAAGATAGTTGCAACATAGTTTCATCATTGTATATAAGAAGTTAGAGAAAATTCTAACAAGAAAAAGAGGCATGATTCATGCATGAACAAAAAAAAATTGTATTTGTTTATTTTTTTTGTGCACTCATATTTGTTTATTTGTAATCGAGGTATATATAGATCTTAGTCAAAACCCAAACTAATTTTTAAGATCAGTAAAAAATTGAGATTTTTGTCACTTAAACATGTAGTGATCAACGCTCTTTACTATGCATCCAGATAAAGTTCTGGACCAGATGGGATGATTGCGCTTTTCAATTAAAAAATTTGGGATATTGTAAAAATAAATTTAAGTTAATAAATTTCTCTTTGAAGGGATAATGGCCAATGAATTGAATGATACAAATATTTTTGTCTCATCCTGAAGACGACAAAACCCAACCCAATGTGATGTCTTAGTTCAGACCTATCAGTATGTGTAATGTCAGTTATAAGATAATCTCTAAGGTTATATACTAGAGATTGAAGAGAGTTCTTCCAAATATAATTTTAGAAATCCAGTCAGTCTTTATTATTGGAAAGCAGATTTCAGACAATACAATGATTGTCCAAGATATGTTTCATGCTCTGCGGACTAAACCAAGCGGACACAACAAAAGAATGGCCATTAAAACGGATATGAGCAAAGCGTATGATAGGATGTAGTGGTCGTTTATTGAAGCTGTCATGCATAAGATGAGTTTCTCAGAAGTCTGGATTTCATGGATAATGTGATGTGTTACATCACACAAAATATTAATCAATGGGCAACCAAGAGGAAATATTGTCCCAGAAAGAGGCCTACGTCAAAGAGATCCTTTGTCTCCTTTCATCTTTATTCTATGCACGGAAGGGCTCGTTAGCCTTCTTAATCATGCAGAGAACCAATGGAGGATAACGGGGATGCACGTTACACGAGCGTATCCTTCGATATCCCATCTTCTCTTTGCTGGTGATAGCCTTTTATTCTGTAAGGCGGAGCTACGTGAATGTGAAGAAGTGATGAAAGTAGTCAAGATGTATGAAAAAACATCAGGTCAATGTATTAACTTTGAGAAATCCTCATTATTCTTTAGGAAGAAGATTAATGCAAACCGCAAGGCAAGATATTAAGAATACACTTGGGATCCAGAATGAAGGAGAAATGGGACAACATACTTAGGTATCCCAGAAGATATTAGTAGATCAAAATGTAAACTTTTTGCATTTCTCAAAGACAAGCTAATGCATGCATAGAATGAATGGATGGACGGGTAGATGGCTTTCTAAAGGAGGAAAAGAAGTGTTGATTAAATCCATCTTCCTAGCTCTTCCGGCATATGTTATGTCTACTTTCCTACTCCCTTTGGAAATATGTGAGCCCTTGCAAGTGCCATTGCACAATTCTGGTGGAGGTCAAATTCTCCAAAGAGAGAAATCCACTGGGCGAAATGAGAAAATGTTTGTTTACCAAGAGAAGAAGGTAGGATTGGTTTCTGTATGATTCATGAATTCAACCTTGCTTTATTAGCAAAACAACTATGGAGGCTAGTTCAATATCATGATTCCATAGTGGCTCGAGTCTTGAAGGGGAGATATTATAGATTGAGTACTCCTTTAAGAGTAAACTCTACAATCTTATTTGCGGCACGAAATCTATTGCTTCTAGGAATAAGTCAGAAGGTTCATTCTGGATACAATGTCAAGGTATGGGAGGATCCATGGATCCGTACAACACCTGCTAGGCCGGCTACACCTTTAGCCCAAGTGTTGAACCCAAACATGAGAGTCAGCGACCTTATAGATCAGGTATCGAAAGACTGGGATGCTGCTTTATTGGAGGACTATGTGGCTCCGGATGAGATACCTCTCATAAGGAGTTTGACCATAAGATCAGCCCATCGTCTCGATACATTCTGCTGAAATTACACTAGGAATGGTCAGTATACAGTTAAATCTGGATATTGGGTAGCTCAGAATCTATTAAAGCCACCAGAGGAGAAGGAGGTGTTGGAGCCAAGTATCAGTAAGCTTCAAGCCTTTGCTTGGAAGATAAAAGTGCCAAAAATATATGTCATCTTATATGGCAATTAATAAAATGTCATGTGGCAGTTACTAGAAACTTAGCAAGGCGAAATATGAGGTGTGACAACTATTGCCCAAGATATGGAGAACCAGAAGAATCGGTAACTCATGCCATATTCGAATGTCCACCAGCTTTACAAGCCTGGTATCTTTCAACGACCCCGACAAGTCAAGGCATCTTTCCGTTACCGAGCATTTACGTCAATATGGATTATCAATTCTGGAGGAAAAACAGCATTGTCGAACCATAGTTAGACAGAGATCCTTAATCCTGGATAATCTGGTACATTTGGAAGACCCGAAATGATAAGCTTTTCAGGGTGATAGATAGAGACCCATTGGAACTGATTCGGTATGCCGATAGTGAATGTCAAGCTTAGTTTAATGTAAATGAGATGAGATCACTAATCATACAAGATATTACCAATGTGGAGTCCCAAGTCATAAGCTTGGGTAACATATGTATGATAGATGGGTCATGGACTTCCACAGCTCAGTTCAGTGGGAGTTGTTGGGTTTGAATGGATAGTTTTGGGAAGGTTCAACTTATGGAGACACAAATACCTATAGACAAGAATCAACCTTACATTCAGAAGTAGAAGCACTACGATGGGAGATGGAGAATATGGTTCAACATTCGACATGCCAGAACTTCGGGACAGATTGTAAGAAGCTGATTGCAATGATCAAAGAACCGCACGCATGGCCTAGATTTGCAACAGAGTTAGAGAGGATAGAGACTTTGCAGATATACTTTCCGGATTTCAAAATAACTCATGTTCCACGAGCGCATAATTAGATTTCTGATTTTTTAACTAAAACGGCTAGATCCTTCCACAGAGAGTTATATTTCGTTAGTTATTTTATTTCGGTTTGGTTAACTAGATTACCTTAAGTTTGAATAATATAATAGTCGTTTGCCACAAAAAAAATGTAGTGATCAGTGAGATGATCAAATAGTAAATTGGTGGAAGCTAAAGCAGGTCTAGACCTGAAAGGACATCATTCACAACTCGAACAACGAACAACAAAATTAACGTTCTTTGATTTAAATATTATAAATATCATATGATATTATTCAAATTAAGCCTATATATATATCTGTATATTTAAAAGGTTTATGATTTAGGGTTCAAATATTAAAGATTAGACTTAAGGATCAGGGTTTATAATAATAAATATTTATTTAACTTCCAATAAATATTTCTCAATTATTCTAATTTTATTATATTAATTATATTATTTATTAATAATAATTTAGTTTTTATCAATTTTGACAAAGTTTTTCTTACTAATTAGTTATATTATTTATTAAGAATAATTTAATTTTTATCATTTAATAAATGCTATTTTGACCTTTTTATGTACTATTTTATGATGATTTTTTGTGTTGTTAAAGGCGTCTCCAAAGGTTTATCTCATTTTTTCTTCAAAATGAATTTGTATTTTGATTCAATGGTTTTCTTCATTTTCTCTCTCAAAAAGAATATTTTAAATACACTATATTATTACTATTTATTGTTAATTTTAAAATGCTTATTACTTTATAAACTTACAAATATTACCTGAATATAATTTTATTTGAACTAAATATTTATTATATACATAAGTTTAGTTTCTAAAAAGATATAATGATTTCAATAAACTTAAAATTATATTTCTAAAGTATTAATAATTTATCTAAAATATAAAACATAAACATTGAATCTTTTAGACATAAAACAAAATTATATTAAAGTTTAAGAACTAATTTATAAATAGAAAAACTTAACATTAAAATGAGTTTGTGAATAGTAATCCCTCAAATTTGAGAGAATACTATTCATCCACTTAATTTTTTCTTCAAAATGATGCACTATTTAAGAATTTTTTTTTTTTTTTTATGTTTTCTCTCAAGATGAGAAACTATTGTTGATGGTCTTAAGAAAAATTGTCTGTCAGTAATATATTTTTTCATATTAGACATATATAGTATTTTCTCTATAAAGATATATTAGACATATAAACTATTGCTTGGAATCTTTATTGATAAGATAGTTTAAACCTTTTTGGAATGAAGGCAACGGACAGTTTGTTCTCGAGATATAATTTTAACAGTGTTGTCCGTGCAGAACAAAGAAAAAAAATATTGGGAACGAATTTTCTATCGCAGAACAAACAAAATAGTTAACGAGCAATGACATGGTGAACAAAAGTTAAAATTAATACGAATGATTTACTAGAGTCATTAGAATGCTTTTAACATCACATAGTCAAGCTTTCTCACCCGACTTCCGTAGAAGCCTTCAGTTTGCCAGTATATATTTCGTGCAACAAAACTTGGGTAAGTAAATAAGCTGATTGAGTTCATAACATTTTACTGTGGCACTGGTACATTAATTACCACCATTCACGACTTTAGAATTTGGTACGCCTGACAAAACGTGGTAATTTTTTGGTGTCGTACGCGTGATAGTACGTACTTATAAGTGTTTGGGGGTTTTATAGATAGATCATGTTTATTGCATGGTTCTTAGGGTGAAGTTCTTAGTATAATATAAGAACTGTATATTAACTTTAATTAAGGAAAACTAAGAACCAGTTTTAAATATTTTATTTAAGAACCAAATATTAGTTTTTTAATTAAAATTAAGAAACAATTTTTATATTACGCAAAAAATTCACTATAAGAACCCCGAATAAACAAGCTCGTATTATTAAATAAAACAGTTTCGTGATAAGTTGACGCTCCGATGGTTTACTATTATTTGGAGGATCGAGAATGTGGCCAGAATGTATTAATGATGGAGAACGCGTTTCTAAAAAAATAGTATTTCCTTTGTACTGCTGAAACCCTAAAATTGTAAAGATACTAATATGTATATCTTCATCCACTAACCGTAGATTTCTTTGGTATTGGTAGATAAAGAAACAAAACATCAAAGAGGAGTTCACTTTTTCTTTCTAATACTACGTCTTTAATAAGTTTTAAATTATGCTAACTTATTTTTAGGTCTCTTAAAGGTGAATATTAAATCTTGCATTCCATTACATATATGTATGTTTGATGGACGTCAGCAAATTACTGACCTAAACCGAAAAGGTGGATGTAAGATAATACTCTGATTTCATGAATAAACTTGTGTGAGTAAAAAGATTTAAAAGTATTAATGATTTAATTGCACATATCAACTGATGTACTTGTTTTCTGTAATATATCTCAAATAATTTCACAATTGATATTTTTGAGTTGGAGTAGTTTCAATGTATACGTAGTTGTTAAAGTAGAAATTCAACAATCAGTAATTTGTAGAATATAGTAAATAATAAGAGGATCAAAGTTGTTTCTTTAAAACAAAAGATCTTATGATATTTTGTTGATAAACAAAAACAAAGGGTTGATAATTAAAAATATGGATTTCAAAGAAAAATTTGAGTAGGATAAGGTACAATTGTCTTTTTTAGGCAAACAAATGGTACACTTGTTTAATATTTCAAATTCAAAATGTACCTGTCCCGTGGACTCCAGGTTGGTCTTGCAGAGCATCGACCCTAATTTCTCATTTGTGAGTCTTCACTGACTCCCCAAATAGTTTATTGGTGCATTTGGCATTTCTCGAATCCAAAATCTGACGATTTAACAACCTTCCCACATGAAAAACTGTCACAAATTGATCAAATTGGTGACAACTTGTCATATAGGAAGGTTATTAAAGGATGAGATCTTGGGTTCGAGGAACGCCAAACGTACCAACAACCTACATGGAGGAGTCAGTGAGGGCTCACATATGAGGAATTGGGGTCGATGCTCTGCATGCTGTGAACCGGGGTCCGCAGGACATGTTGTCACATTAAAATTTCACTTTTATTGTAGTAACCCGCTGTGTGGGAACTACCCGCCTGTTGGGCTCCAGATTGGCCCTGCAAAACATCGACCCCAATCCCTCATTTATGAACCCTCACTGATTCTATAACTATGTTGTTGGTGCGTTTGGCATTACTCGAACCCAAAACCTCAGCATTTAATAATCTTTCCACATAATAAGTTGTTACCAATTGAACTGCAACTCAATTGGTGGCAACTTATCCTGTAGAAAGATTGTTAAAGGGTGAGATCTTGAGTTCAAAGAATGCCAAGCGCAACAACAACCCAATTATGGAATTAGTAAGGATTCATAAGTGAGGGGTTGAGGTCCATGATCTGAAGGACCAAACTGGAATGCATGGGATGGGAAGTTCCCATAGGGTAGGCCTGGGCATTCGGATTACCGGTTCGGATCCGGGTCGGATGTTTTGGATTTCAGATATTTCGGAACTACTGAAAATGGTACCGATCGGATAATTTAAAATTTCGGTTCGGATACGGTTTGGTACCTGTCGGATCCGGTTATATCCGAAGTAACCAAAAAATTAACGGATCCGATTAATATTTATAAATTTATTATATATTATAGATATAAACTTTAAAATACATATATAAACACTATATGATGCATTGGTGTAGTGTCACGTGATGTGGTAAGTGTAGGATGAGGTTCATGGTTCGATTCGCTAGTGATGCATATTAAATTTTACATCTCAGATACCCATACGGATCTCGGATTTTTCAGATACCCATACGAATCTCGGATTTCTCGGATACCCGTACGGATCTCGGATACCCGGAACCGATCTGGTATCCGACCAATTTTGAAACCTCATCCAACCGGGTATTTTTCTAGAACTGAACCCGATCCGAGACCCGATTTTTCGGGTAATTACCGGTTCGGATCTTCAGATCCGGATAATTTGCCCAGGCCTACAGGCATAGGGCAGATTGTTACAGTTTTATGAAAATAAACAATGAAATGTTAGCAAGAAAGAAGTGTGTAATGTGTGATGATCATTAGAGCTAGCTATCATCTTTCTAACTTTCTTTGTTATTTTTCTTTTATACTATGTCTATGATGACAAGAAAATACTATGAGTCCACATTTTACATCGTTATTCGCTCAGTTTAATTTGATATTAATTGCATTTACTATCGTTGCATGAGTCATATTTTTCATGCGTATTGAATTGCTGGTTTAAACAGGTCTGAACAGGATCTGTTCTATAGGGGAGTACGTCCTTATCCTTGATTTCTAAGCTAGGGTGGTCGCACGGTTGTCTGATAGGTTTCATTTTTAACCAGTGGGGTTAGTTTAGTGGTACTTGAGAGAGCTTCGGTCTCAACACGGTCCCGGGTTCGATTTCCACTGGCCACACGGATATGGGTCCATTGCTATCGACTCATTTGAATGCTCAGGAAAGGGTCTATCGGTGGGCTGTACCTCCACCCGGGGGTTAAGCTTGTGTCATCATTGACCCGGGTTTAACCCTTTTATTTAGCAAAAAAAAAAAAAAAAAAAAAACAGGTCGTGTCTGGTTGTAAAAAAAAAAAACAGGTCGTGTCTTTCACCTTTATATATGGTCTAGCCTATCACTTTACTTCCGGTGGGTTGGGCTCGCTGATTCATTCCACATGTACTTTTTATTTTCTTATGGTTTTTACTCCATTTTTTGTAAACATATAGGACTTATATGCCAACAATGATATAGTTATTTGTTGGAAGGTAATTTTCAATATAGTATGAGTAAAATCAAAAGACAGAAACAGTTAAGAATGTATCAACAAACTAAGAAGGAGCTTCGCTATAGCAGTCTAGGTGTCACAGTTTCTCAAACTTATTAATCTCCGAATGATTTTGATAAACCCTAATTTTCTCTTTTTGAAAATCAGGCTAGCGCCCCCCCCCCCCCCCCCCCCCCCCCCCGCCATATAGGACTTATATGCCAACAATGATATAGTTATTTGTTGGAAGGTAATTTTCAATATAGTATGAGTAAAATCAAAAGACAGAAACAGTTAAAAATGTATCAACAAACTAAGAAGGAGCTTCGCTATAGCAGTCTAGGTGTCAAAGTAATAACAGTTTCTCAGGCTTACTAATCTCCAAATGATTTTGCAGGACCGGCTCAACACTATTAAGGGCTCTAGGGCAAAAAAAAAAATTAGACCCTGTATTAAAAAAATAAAAAAATTAGACTCTATAAAATGACTAATTTAAAATATATTTAAGTTATTTTTATATAAATTAACTAATATGCATGTTTTTATTAAATTTTTGTACTCACATTTTATATTACTACATAAATTTAAATTTAGTATACTATATGCCATTAAAAAAACTAAAAAAAAAAAGAAATCGGGGTGGGCACTGACCGCCCTCCATGCTAAGCCGGCCCTGTGATTTTGATAAACCCTAATTTTCTCCTTTTGAAAATCAGGCTAAACCACCACCACCCACCCCCCCCAGCGATCTGATACCCCCCCCCCCCAGCGATCTGATAAATTCCCACTCGAAAACAAGAGACAACTATATCTGGCAGAAAAATTGAGCGAAACCAATTTTTTTAATCCAACCATAAATTATTGAGGCCGAATCCAAACACAATTATTTAGTTACCTGAATAAAATTAAAATTACATCCCTAATTATCCAATCTAAAGAAATAGACTTAAATATTGTAAAATAAAATTGAACCAGAGTTTATTAAAAGAGCTAATAATTTTATTTTACATATTACAGAAAATATGTATCAAAAAACAATTATCAACCATATAAACTCATAGCCGTAAATTTTCACCTACATTTTTCTGTTTCTAGATTAATTCTAATCCTCCTTCAAATGACCCATCACTCTGTTGGAGTAAACCATGAAGATGAACGGGTTGATTGGTTGTTGTTGTAGCTTTAGATTTTTTACTTTAAAAAATAGACCGTAAGATTTTTGCTTTGGCTTTTTACATAAAGAAATAAAAACTAAATAAAACTATAAGTCTAGAAAGCTTTTTACATAAAGAAATAAAAACCCTAATCCTAACTAAATTAAGAAAATTAAAAAAAAGTTCCTATATTTACTATGCATCAAACTGGGATAATCTTGCTCATATATATAAGTTTTAGGAAGAGCTACAGTTGTTTGTAAATTTGTCTACAACTATTACCTCTTTGAAAATCTAAAACTGTTACTACGTAGTTGGTGTGTTTCACTGAATTTTTATTTTTAATAGTAGAATAGAATCTGAGCTACAGCCATTGGTTACAATGTTATAAAATTTGGAGAATCTGTCTAATCGAGTTGCTAGGGTTGACATCTGAGGTTATGATGCGTAGCATTTAGATATGGAAGTACAGTTGACTTTAGTTGAGCCATTGGCACAATAGTACAACATAAAGTACAACTAAATTAGCTACCTTGTGTGATAAGAGAACATGTACCCTTTTACACACTACTACTATAATATATTACTAGATCCTAACCCGTACGCCCGCACAGATGTTTTTGCTTGTAACTAGGGGTGTTTACTCCGGCAAAACCGAATTTATCAAACTAGTTAAACCAAACCAAACCAAAATAGAAAACTTGGTCTATATTTGGTAATACCAAACATAACGAATAGATGTTATTCATAAGAAACCAATGTATATAGATATGATTTGGTATATAAACCAATCAAACCAAATAAACTGAATAAACCGATCAATTAAAATATAATAATATAATTATTATGTATATTATATAATATAATATAATTAATAATATATACATAATTTATTTTATAGACATGATTTTCATATTTAAAATTTTGATTTTAGTAATTTAATATTTTATTTTAATTTAAAAGTTTTATTTTATTTTATCAAATTAAATGAAAAATAATTTATTGTTCCCAAATATGTGTACTAATCTTTAGTTATTTAATTGTATTATGGATTACTAATTTTTTCTTATTTTATTCTATAAATACTATTACTAATATTAACTTAATATGTTTACAAATGATTTAAATAGTAAAATAAAAAGAAAAATAGTCTATTTGAAAACCAAAATATTTTCATGTTATATTAAAGCTGACATAAAATTCACAAAATTTTACAAAAAACTAAATATATTTATGGTTTTGGTATAAAACTGAATAAACAAAAAACATATGGTACATAAACCGAATCAAACCTAAGTAGATATGGTTTAAATATGGTAGTTATTTTTTATAAATCTGAAAACAAAAAAAAACTAAACCGACCGAATCGATATCTAGATTGGACACCCCTCAATGTAATATATAATATAATGATTTAGTTATAATTTATAGAAAAATTATAAATATTTATAAATGTCCCAGTTGTTTATATTGTAGTTAGATGTTAAGCTAATGGAAATGATGACTAAATATATTTGATAATTTTTACTACATGGACCATTTTTATATTTTATTTATTTAAAAATTTAACCATTTAATATGTTTGTATATACTAATACATTAATTTTCCGAGAAAAATATTTTGTGGCAAATAATTTTTTTTTCTTCACATTTACATGTCTCTTAGCTTAGTTTATACTGAAATATATGAGAAATATACAACACTTAAAAACATGTATAAACAGTTCTAGAAATAGTAATATTAATATTGAGAATATTATAAATTTTTCGCTAAGTATCAAAATATGTTAAATTTATTGGTTAACTAGATTATAGGAAGTAGTAGATTTTATTTTAATTAATTAAAGAAAATACATTAAATGCTTAAAATAAATTTATTAATTGTTTCAGTGGCATAAAATTGTAAATAAATTATTAATTTAATGGTTAACTAGGTGATTTCTCCGTGCTCATGCACGGATATAAATATTAACAAAACAAATATATTAATATAATTAGTAAATATGTATTTTAATTTTGATTATTATGTAATTTGTATGTACGATTACTTATAAATAATAATATGTTACTTTAATTAGGCATGTAATTTTGGATATATAATTTTTTTATCAGGTTGATAATTATTTAGGTATATTAGATTGAATATAATTTTCTAAATTCAAGAATAACCTTTTTTATTTTTAACAGATTAAAATTTTGATTAATTTAATTATTTGCATCTAGTTGATTGTTTTTAAGATTTCGAAATATAGTTTTATAAGTTTATGTAGATTCATATAAGAAAATAGCTTATTATACAAAGACAATATTTTTATTAGTTTAAAAAAATATATAATATATCTCATATTTCTGTTTATGTAATAAATTGTATTTATTGTGTTGTTTACGATTCTTTAACTATGTTTGTACTTCGGTATATCAATAAAACTTGTTCAAACAATACATATGTATATAAAATTATTTAAGATTATTTTTAAAGTAAATATATAATTTTGATATCAACATTTTTCTTGGGAACTTTTTATTTTAAATTATAATATGTCTAGTATATTTTTGTTTATAAAATTTATCATTGGTCATTCAATTAATATTTCATTTTCATCGTATATGTTATTTAGAAATAATATAGAAAGGAAACATAAGTAAAATCAAATAAAAAATTTGATAGTAAGAGTTAGATATAATATTTTAATTTATGAAGTTTACCTATGTAATTAATCATCATAAAAACTAAAATAAGGTATACACGTAGAAAAATGACTTCAATAATTATACACTTTGAAATTATTTGTTCCAAACTAATTTATATTAAATATATGTTAGTTTCTTATAGATAGTTTTATCTATGTGATTTAAAAATATATAAAGAAAGTCTAAATCAAATTCTACTTTGAAAATATAAATAAAAAATCTCTGTACTATTAATTCTAAAATATTTTTAGCTCATTAAAAATAGGGAAATTCTCTCAAATATCACTTTTAAAATTTTTGTCACAAAAATAATACTCAAGAATAAATGACCAAAATAACACATTTTTGTTTTGAAAAATTTAATATTTTTTTGTTTTAAAATATTTGAACACATTCCTAAAACTCCATCCCTTAACTCTAAACCCTAAGTTTTAGATTAATTAATCCAAGGGTTATAAATGCATATTTACCTTTAAATCAAACTTTTTTGGTCATTTTCCTATTTGTGATGCTATTTTTGTTACAAAAACTTGGTTTGGTGCTATCTTGGTCATTTTCTTTTAAAAATATTTTGGTAATGTTATTGAAGTTTTTTTTAATCATATGAGAAAATAGATTGATAAAGAAAATAATTATATAACTTAATATACATATTATGTTATTTAAGATTATATTTTAAAAGAACGAAATTATTTTTAATCCAACATTATTTTTTGGGAAATTTCCTTTTTATGAATACATAATATTAATTTTCCTTTTTAAAATAATAAATGTTTCTTTGATAAATGCTTCCTTTTATTATATATGTTATTTGGAAATAATATAAAAAATAGAAAAGTTGATAATGGAAATTAGATTTAATATTTTTAATTCATTAATGGTAGCTATGTAGATAAATTTTAATCTATTTATTTTGGTTTATATTAAATCAACTTATATATAATTAATAAAATTGATATAAAATTAATAATTATCAAAAATTAAAACTAAACAATATTTATAAAATTTGTAGATATATAAGAAAATAATAATTTTAAGTTTAATTTTTTTATAATTTTTAAAAAATTAAAGAAAATTATGAAAATTTAAGATAGTAAAAAATTTATAGTTATAAAATATAATTAAATAAGATTCCGAAATTAGTAATGTTCATGTTTGTATATATTTATTTTAATGAGGATCTATGCGTTATTACCATATTCTAAAAAGTTTACCAAAAATATAAATCAACATAAATGTAATGTATGAATTATTACTATATTCTAATTTTTTTACCAAAAATGTAAATTACTATTAAATTTAGTTGTCCATGTCATATTTTACCATATGCATGTCATTAAATTTAGTAGCCATGTCACAATTTTTTGGTGAAATTGATTCTGAAGAAGACATGTGGCAAAATCACTTCTCAAATATAGTCTAAAGGATTCTTATTTGTACTTCTCTTTTAATAGATTAGATGATATCGACAACACTTAAGATATTGTAGTTACTTTATTCCGACCATGTCAAATTTCCAAAATTAAACAAACTGTTGACAAGAATATACATTATCTTCGAAATTTATTGGTTCTTTTTTTTAAATAATGCAACTTAATCTTATATATTAACAAAGAAATCATTATTTCTTTCATCTGTGATTTTATAATTTGGACTATCTTTTAATTTTTATGAAGTGTATTTTATTAAGATTAATAATATATAGAATCTTTTTAATACTTTAATCATAATATCTTTTCATTTTAAATATAAATATATATTTTAAAAATGCTAACAAATCTTTTAAAAGATTCTAGCAAGATCTTAATTTTCAAACATTATATGAAAATATTGTTCAATAATTTTTAAATTAGTTATGAAATATAGTTATACATTAATATATTTTATAAAATCAAAAATATAAATTTAATTTTATTTAATCTATTGTATAATCATAATCAATTACTGTAAGAGAAAATTATTATATCGAGTTAAATATGATAAATTATATTAAATTGTTAAGTTTTTAAATTTTATTTTCTTAAGTATTTATATTCAAAATATAATATGTTGGTAAAACGGGTTAACATTAGCAAACTGTATAATACATGTAAAATATTAACATGCATTTCATTAAATCTAATAATAAGATATATTAATCAGGATATCTTTTCATTTTAAATATAAATATTTATTTATTTTAACAAAACCTTTGAAAAATATTTTAACAATACCTTAATTTTCAAAACATTTATGTAAATATTTCAAGCAATTTCTTAATTTGCAATAAACTGTTATTATACATTAATATATATTCAGTTATCATTTATAAAATAAAAAAATAAAAATTTATCTTAATTTTGTCTATTTTATAATAATAATTCATGTTAAAATAAAATTATTAACTAAATATGATAAAGTTATATTAAGTTGATAAATTTATAAATTTTATTGTCATAGATATATATATATATATATATATATATATATATATATATATATATATATATATATATATTTATGCTAAAAAATAATACAATGACATAATGATTTAACATTCAAAAACTATATAATACAAGTATAAAAATTGATATATCTTAGACTTTTGTATATATAATAATATATGATCTAAAATGAATAAACGTAAAAAGTTTACTAATAAGAAATTCAGTTTGAAGGTCAGCGGATCAAAATGAGCATATATTTAATAAAAAATAATTTTTAATTTGTTGTTTAATGCATACATTAATTTATTCTATAAATAAATGTAAATAAAATAAAATAAGTATATAATAAGAAATGAAAAATACTGTGACAGTTTTAACGAATTGATTAACTAAAACATGTAAACTATAAAATTATTGTATTTGAAATAATTATATAAACATTTATATATATGATTAATATTTAAAAATATACCGCTAAAAGTATAAAAAATATATATTTGTATTAAACTGAAAACAAACACTCGCGCGTGCGCGGATTAAAATCTAGTTTATAATTTAATGATGTTGGAAAGTGATGTAATAGTTTTGAGAATAAATACTCAAGATCCCTAGGTCAATTTCATTTGAGAGAAATCTCATTTACGTTATTATTAATTGTGGATCACGGATACACTGGATAAAAAGTTTAGACTGAAAGGAAACTTCAATACTTTATCAAAAATAAGTTACTGCTCAATGTTCTTTTTTTTTTGACATCAACTGCTCAATGTTCTTAAAAATGGTTTCTCAATAATGTTATATAAGTTAAGATTGGAAAGTTGCAAAACATATTTGCAGTATTAAATGATTATTTAATAAATAAAATAGTAGTCGTATGGAATATAGAATATATGATATAGATAATATGTTAACATAATAAATATATTATAAAATAAAAATGTCTTTACGTGATTTTTGATTAACTGTTTTAAATAACTAGATAACTAAAATATTATAAGAAAATGCATATATACTGCAGTGAACCGCATGCAAATAAAAATATTTGTTTTTATTATTTTTGAACTGTAAATAAGTATGTTAAGATAATGTGTATCATATATGTGCGTTTAATTACCATACGAAGCCTTTATTTTGCTTACAAGGATGTACATATAGTTCAATTGCAGTTATGATATATTTTGGTGTCAAAATAATATCCTATACTATAAAGAAGAATATTATTCTCTTCTCCTCTTGCAAGGTCAGTAAATAGTGCAAGGAGGTGTTGACACGTGTCTTCTTTTGTAAACGATGCGTTTCATTTATTTTCTTTTTGGGCTTTTCGTGTCTGGGCTTTAGGTTTCAGTTAAGGAGTAGACTAGTCTCCCGTATTTTCTTCGTGCGCCTCCTTTCCAACTAAGGTTCTTTTTTTTTTCAATATCTGACTTCAACAATGGAATTCTGAAAGATTGATATGCTCAAATCGACGTGAAGAATCTCTCTATAGTGTATCAATCATGTCGTTTAATCTTCCTTACATCTCAGTCGAAACGTTTCCGGATTACAGATTCATTGCCCTCTTAACTTTATCAACCACGATCTAACCTTCAATGCAAGTTTCTCTTCTGCAAGTCGGTCTATCTACGACTATAAAAATGTTAGCCTTCTTCTCTCGAAAACCATTCTCACAATCTCTGAAAACAACTAAGTAAACTTATTCTCTAAGAAAAGACCAATTCCTCTGTTCTTATTTCTGATTTTAAGTCTGGTCGATGTTCCTCCATAGTTGAGGTTAGGTTGCTCCGATTCTCGGAAGGCAGGAATGTCAAACGCGATGTTGATATGCTTTTGCTGGATGCAAAGGTGAATATGTTCTTAAACGCCCGTTACAAGTAACGTTGTACTACTAGGAAGCTACTTGCTTTGGTTTTGTAATAAGGTATGTGAAGATGAGTGATTGTGTAATGTGTGCTATTACTTTGCTTATAGAGACAAAGATGAGAAAGTGGCTTGAAGATAACCCATAAATTCGTTCGATATTTCGATCATCCCATGGTTGGCATGGATGAAGCGATAGTATTTACCAGAAGCTGAACTCCTCAATTAATGATGATTTCCATATCATGTGTACTTTGCAACCAAACATAATTTGAAATTTTAAGTGTTTTAGTTTGCGGTGGGTTTGTCTTGCAGGTTGTGCTGCAGTGATAGGGTTCTTCAGAGTTTCCTTCTTTGTTGAAATCTAGAGGTCCGGTTGAAACATGGGTTCGAGGATGTTGGCCAAGAGATTGAACATCTGGAGGAATGGAGTAAAAGTAGGTAACCAACTCACATGCTACAGCTAATTTCAGATTAAGAGTGATACGTCTTGAATAACTTTGTTTCGCCGCAGGATGGACCGACATAAATTATTTTTTACAAAATAATTCTGGATTAATTGGACTAAAAAAGAAAGAACTTGATAGATCCTTTGACCAAGATGATTATGCATGTTGTGGGTATGACAAGGTAAAATGGTTATCAAAGTTTTACTATTGATTGTAGGAAAAAGTAAACTTTGGCTGCTGTAGACAAGAGAAAGAGACAAGAGATTCATCATCAGTTTGAGATTCAATTCTTTTCATTTCTTTATTCTTATTCATTCATAAACATAGACTGATTTGTTTTATCAAATATAAAGATTGGGCCTTTTGGGTGGTAGTTTGCTTTTAAGTTTGTCATTTAGTTTGGTTTCGTCTAACTTTCATATGTAATGGCTTCTCATAAATTGGTTTGGAGAACAATAGCATTCAGTTGTTTTGGTCAATTTTTACATGGCTTATTCTCTATGATAAAATAGTTCGGCTAGGTATGTAAAACCATGTTAACTAATTTTCTACATAACAGTCTAGCTAGATAATTTTTTCACCGGCCATTAGTTTCTAACTCATAACATCAATGCCTATAGATTTATATTATAAAACACTCAGCAGACTATGAGTTCTAACATTGGCAAATTTATTAGACAAAAAACAATCAATAAAATAGTTGTAGATTTGTATACTAACTTATTTTTATATTTTATTCTAATATATGTTGAAATTAGTTAAAAATTAGAATAAAAAACCCGGGCGTAGCCCAGGCTAACTCTAGTAAATATATAAATGTGTGCGTTTTTTTCGAGAAACTGCAGTACTAATATTGCGTTCGTACATTTCATAATAATACTATGGTTGTGATTGGTGACTTGTGGATCGCGGAATTCAAAGCGGAATTTAAAAAACTGCAGTGCATTAACCAATCAAGAATTTGGTGCAAAAATGCGTTTTTATTTAAAGAAAGGGTAAAATCCGCTCACACTTTCCAAAGCATCTAAATACAAAGAGAATTAAAAAACGCACTTCATTTTAGACCCGCAGGTAAAACCATGTGGTCCGGCAAAAAACGCCTTTGCGGCAGTAAATTTTTTGTTTTAGTTAATATTTTTATTTAAGTATATTTGTTAGTGATACGTGGAATAATCTTTATCCGTTTATAACTCTTTTCATTTTTTTGTACGTGTGCTCTAAACTGGTGTTAAAAAAGTGTGTATTCTAAACGAAAGATAACTTTGTTTTCCTCATATTTTTAAAAATATGAATTATAGTTCATAGAATTTATATAATATAAATTAAATAATGTGATATAATATTAACATAATTAGCGTTAGTAAAATTGGTCAGTAATGATGTTACATAATTATTGTAAACTGAAGTACTTATGCAAGTGATGAAATCAAATGTATTAGTCCTATTTATAAACATTAATATATTCATGACAAACTCAAGTGATCGGTGACTTTAGGTTATATAAATATAGTTATTACATAAAACGTAAATTATAAGTATTCCATTATATTATTTTGATATATTTATATTCTATATCATTTTTTTTAATATCCAATACTGCAATTATATATCGTCACTATTCAAACAATATTCCACATCACTTTTTACTGAAAACCGCAGTTGTATCATACCGCATTGTAATTCCGCAAGAACTGCAGTTGCACTGCCCCGCACTTCAATTCCGTACCGCTTTTATTATCAATTCCGTCGTTACCATTCAGAGCATATATCTGTGAGATACCGAAAGTTGTGTGCGTTTTTGTATTTTCTCTGGAAAACCGCAAAAAAGAAGCAAATGTGTGATTGGTAACATTAAAGCGTTCTTCAATAAAGTTTCGAAATCTGCAGTAAAATCGGCAATTTAAGGCAATGAATGGGAATGACCGTTTTAACTGTAACGGTGCGGTATTTGTAAATTCCGCAATTGTGTCACACATCAGTGGTAATTACTGAAGTGGTGTGGGTTATCGAACTTTTGAAAAAAATGAAAATACAAGTGCGCTATTTAACTTTGTGAAGAAAATGTGATACCTGCACTGTACAGTAAAACCACTTGCTGTTTGAAGTGTTTTTTAGACTAGGTGCGTTTTTAAAGCCAAGGGATTTTATAATTAACAAAAATAGAAACTAACAAAATTAATTTGATTAATTAATTCAGCCAAACGTTAGTTATCTGTTTTTGAAATATACACTAGCCTTGGCAATAATTACTAGTTCACATAATTCATACACTAAATTTATAGTTATTACAAATTTTTATAGCATTTTTCTTTTTATCTATCACTTTTATAGTTTCTATAAAATAATCAGATTATTTTTAAAAATTGTAAATTTACAAAATATTTTAAAATTGTAGATTAATGTCAAATGATGCTGTTTTATGTTTTATTAATTATTTTGTAACCGAATCTGAATAAAATTAAAACCAATTCAATTAAACTGAAAAATTCAAATTAAACCGAACAAACACAAAAACTAAACAAAATTGAACCGAACCAAACCCAACTAATTTTGGTTTATTTTGGTTGTAGTTTAGGTTTAAATATGAATAAATTATTAATTAATGTCAAAGGATGATTTTTTATGTTTTATAAATTATTTTTGTAATCGATTTAGAATAAATTAAAAACCAACTCGACTTAATTGAACAAGCACAAATCAAACCAAACACAAACCGAACTAAATTCAAACCTAACCAAACAAAACTAATTTTGGCTTACTTTGGGTAAAGTTTTTTTTGGACTTAGATAAATCAAACTGAATCAAAATTTAGACCGAAATGCCCACCCATACGTATGTTCAGCAAATTTACTCGTTTTATGAGTATATATATAAAGACATAATATTTGTTATATATTATATTTTTTTGTTTTTAACACTTCATTTACAATGTTTTAAATTTTTCTTTTTATTTCAAAAGAATTTTAGTAGTTAAATTTATATTAAAAGTAAAATAAGAAATAAGAATTTTTATGTCAAATTAATTTTAATATTGAAGTTATAAAAAATTGTGATATTATCATTAGATAAATCAAACTGAATCAAAATTTAGACCGAAATGCCCACCCATACGTATGTTCAGCAAATTTACTCGTTTTATGAATATATATAAAGACATAATATTTGTTATATATTATATTTTTTGTTGTTTAACACTTCATTTACAATGTTTTAAATTTTTCTTTTTATTTCAAAAGAATTTTAGTAGTTAAATTTATATTAAAAAGAAAAATTAGAAATTAGAATTTTTTATGTCAAATTAATTTTAATATTGAAGTTATAAAAAATTGTGATATTATCATTAAGGAAAAATTGAATTTCTAATTTTATTGATATATTTAATTTACATTTATTTTTCAATCAAAACCGCACTACTTTATATCAAAACTGAACTACTTTTCTATCAAATCCGCACTTATTCCGCAAACCGTAATTGTACCACACTGCACTATAATTCTGCACCGCTTATTTTAACAAAACCACGGTCACCATTCAGATCCTAAATGTCCTCATTAATAACCAAAGAATGAAGAAAATTATTACTAGTGAGTTATTCAGTAAAACAGCTGCCTATTGCATGCCTTACCAAATTATCCATTTGCGGTTTTGGTTTTTGGTTTTACAAAACCGCACGTTTACGTAATGAATATTGGGTCCAAATGGTAACCGCATATTTGGTAATGTATACGGTGCAGAATTAATGTGCAGGACGGTTCAACTGCAGTTTGTGCGTTTTGCGGGACAAGTGCGGTTTTGATAAAATTAGCGGTGCGGAATTGTGTTTGATTGGTGAAAATATGGTTTGCGGAATTGAACAGTTATTTTTAATAATATTAAACATATATCAATAAAACCAATACAATTTTAAAGTTAAAGTTTTCTGTTTAGTGTTATCAGTATAAATTTTTCTTTATTTTTTAGAAATTGTAAATAAAAAAGCTCATCTAAATTACAAAATTTAATATCACCCACCTGTTGTGTTTGTCATAAATACAGTTTTATTTATAAATAATAATAATTTTGATTTCATCACAAGTGGTGTATACTTCTGTTTAGAATAATTAACTAATATCATTATTAACCAATTTTACTAGTTATGCTAGATTACTACAATACTTTATAGGTGAGTATATTAAAATTTAAGCAATATTACTTGATATATATATATATATATATATATTATAAATTATATAAAGTGAAAATTACACTTGTAAAAATTTGTACTTCCTTTAGTAAAAAAATAATCTATATAATTCTTTCTTAATGAGTAAAAAAAGAAAAGAAAGTCTATTAAAGAAATCAGCTACACAGACAAACAAATCAGAGACAATAGTTAAAGTTCTTTCACGTAGTTCTAACGATATATAGGTAAAACATATGAATCAAAATAAAAAATATTAACTATATACTGTGTAAAAGATATTTTTAATGAACCGAATGCTTTTATCGGATAAGGCGGAATTGAAGTGCGGTTCTCTTTTTTATGTGTATTTTGGTTGTCTCGAAATACGTGTGCGGAATTCACTTTTTAGAAAAATACAAAAATGCCTTTCTGTTAGAAAACGTGATTGGTGAATGCAAAATGGTTTTTATAAAAACGCTTTGAAATCCGCAAATTGAATGTCACCAATCACAACCATTGTGTAATAATTGCGGTTTTCGTAAAATAGTTTACAAATCCGCACTCAGCATTTCACCATTCATAACCATAATTAGGTAGTGATTCAAGTCTAGAAAATTTAAACTTTATATTTATATTCCAAATCAAATAATAATTTAAAATTTATTTATATCAAAATTTGATTCAAAAATATACATATATCCAAAAATTGATTTTTACTAAGTCTTTTTCCAATAACCATTATAAAAAATGCTTTGAATATATATAAAATATAATACAAAACCCAATTCCAAGCACCAACTTAAATTACCGGTTTTTATATTTTATATTAAAATTTTAAAATATGATATATGTGATTTTTTATATGATAATACATATAAAATAATATTAACTATATAATTGCTTTTTATAATGTAACGTATAAAATACGATTAATTATGTGATGAGTCATATATGATATAAATGTGACATGAAAAATAAATAGAACATATTTTTAGAAAAATACATCCACGCAGACCAAAGTCTTTTTATTATGTTCATACGGTTTCTTGAGAATCTAAAGCAAAGATCAAAGATGCAACTTATGTATCCTTGTCGAGAATGCAAACCGCAATGACTCAATTTTTGCTCATGCACACAGCCTGAGGTCAAAACCAAGGGAATTCTTCTAAACCGCTTATGATTCCTGCTGATGCATGAGCAACAGCATCAGGTTGTGCCTTTCTGACATCTTCCACTTCAATTTTAGTCTATTACCAAAAGTAGAAAGACACTACTAAGCATAAACTTGCAACAACAGAAAAAAAACAGAGTCTAAAAAACGTTGACTTAAGATTTTTCAGTAACGAAACAAAAGAAAGTTTGGGCACGCGTGAAACAAAGTTTTCCAGAAATAAAGAAGCTTTATTACAAACCTGATCCCCTTGTGCTGCAATGAGCTGAATTTTTATCATCTCCAGCTTGTAAAACGCCACCACATTTCTCGTTTTATCAGACTCATCACCATCTGTGTTATCAACGTCTTCAAGTTTCTCTTCTAAGTTTTCTGCAATCTTCTTTCCGCTAGTACTTGTAAATTTTCTATCAGCAAGTTTCTCTTGGATATCTGAACAATTTTCCACCAAAATATGACTCAACAATCCCTGGTTGGCAAGGCCAGCAGATGGCTGGTCCATCCAATCTACAGTATCACTTGAAGCAACCTAAAATTCGCATATACATGAAGTTTTCAAAACTACTTGCATATCGGTTTTATATAAAAAATCACCACATTTTCAGTAGTTGAAACTAGGGGTTATTTGTGAAATAACCAAACAAAAAACTAAAATTAGTTTTTAAGAGAGAGAGTAGAAAGAGATAGGAAGAGAAAAGGGAGAGAGAATGAGATTTTGGTTACTTTGTAAATTTTGGTTTTTTCTTAACTACTGGATACAATTTCTGTTGAAACTAAAAGTAAACCTATCATTCTCGTTGGGAAAAACATGGGGTGACAACTCTTCATCGTTTCCAAATTTTCCCAGCCTCCAAGCGATTCATAATCCTCCTCATCACTGAGGTTGTTGTCATCATCATCATCATCATCATCATCATCATCATCATCATCATCATCATCATCATCGTCTTCATCATCTAGAACAGCAACCCATTCCTGAAGTCAAGAACACAGTTGTTAGTGAAGCATGGTAAGGCATGCAAATGGATTCTTCTCATAGAGTTGCTTAAAGAATTAATATAAGATGAAATAAATTTGGTTAAACCTCCTCCTCGTCGTTATCCCCATCTCTTTCACTTTCATCGTCATTAGTTTCAAAGTCACTATCAGATAGATCGGTAAAGTTCCATTTCCTTGATCATCTCCATTGTATCGAAACTTACTATTACTTGGCTGCAATGCATCCATGAGTTTTTTAAAGTGGATACAGAAAAACGTAAAGCAAAAGAAAAACCACGCAGCATAGTGAGTTATACTCAGGAACATAGTGAAGCTAGATGACAATGATGTAAAAATAGAAAAGAAGAGATCTCTCCTCCTTGAAATCATATCATGCATATGATGTAAAATATAGAATATTCAACATTTCATTAAAAGTTTCTGAGAATATTCTCATGATCTCCATCACCAATTGAACCGGTAAAGCATCAGGGTTCCTTTATTGTTCACCTGAACATGACACTACGGGAAACGTTAGATGTACAAAATGGAGGAACATTTCCATGAATACAATGCAGGCGACATAGGCTTTGTCAGGATAAACTACTGTTCACTAAATAAGAAGATTCTATAGATGAATAGGGAAGCAACCGAAAATAAGCGCAAGAAAATATACTATACGCTATAACATGTGGATGCTAGAATGCATATACAATGTAAGGAATTTCCAACAATGTTTTTTACCAAAAAGGTAGGTTATGCAGATTATGAGACGCAGTATAACACCTCAATGATGGTTCTAGTAGTTTCTGCAGGTGAAAGCTTTGAATCTCCAGCCTTCTGCGGCAATGAGGCTCTAGTTTCTTCTTAAGGATGATACCTTGACTTCCCAGTTTTCTTTTCTGGATATGAAGCTGAATCTACGTACTCGGCTGTGGCTTGTGTTCGGTTCTTCCTCGGCTATTTCTTTGTTATATAGTTACTTTTATACTTCAGATATCCACTCCTAAAAGTCCATACAAGTCAAATTCATTTTTTTAAACAAAAGGTATGGTAGTGCATACAAATATGTAGAAAACAATAAATTTATGTTACTCATCCCAAAGTCTTGCAATGTTAACGACATCTCCTGCATTTTACTACAGGTGAAAGTAGCTCTTTCATGCTTACTCACAATCTCAAACGACAAGAAATACAGTGTCAGGTCACACTCTTCCGATTATTAAACAATACCTTAACACCAGCTAACAACCCATGACCAAATTCATCGTTTTTACAAGCCAGTATAGGTGATACCCCGACAATACTTCAAAAGAAATGAACTTTAAGTGGTTCCAAGGATAACCGATAAGGTATATAAATAAGTGCTATATATAATCAAGAAACATCTACTTCGAGTTAAGAAAGAAATAAATAAGTGCTCTATTAGAGTTAACATTCCCATTGATAAGAAACAAAAAGGAAGTTACAGTACCCTGAAGTATTGTTGAGACGTTGAGGCTGAAAAGCACGGCGGGAGGCATAATGGAAGCAGCTCAGTCCCTCCTCCGTGCTCGGTGCAGGACGAAACTCTGCAAATTATGAAGACGATTTAATGATAGAAAACAAACTCGACTACCAAATCAACAGAGCAGCGAGAACACATAGAGAGAAAACATAGAGTACAGAGTAATGCCGTCGAGGAGCAGAATCCGGTGGAGAGACGTACAGCCATGACCGACTCAATCATCAGTAAGATATTTTCTCTCTTTTTTTTGAATGAATGTTAAATTTATTCATCAAAAAAGCCTGTATACATCAAGTGCTTACTATTTGCTTGAGAAATAAACTTCTACCTTTTAATCAAATAAGACCAAAGAAAAAGAAGCTACGAATATTTGACTACAATCTAGTACTGAACCAATACTGCATCAAATCCTCCATGCCTTTGACTCTCTTCCTTCTCAACAAACTGATTCTGTTTAGAACCCCTTTATCAATCTATCTTTTAATCACTGGCAAAGGCAGCAATTTGTCTCCATGTCTAATCTTATTACGCTCTCTCCAAATCGCGTAAAGCACAGCTTGAAATGCATTACAGATACAGAACAGACGCTTCTTCCCCAGTGACTTATCGTTTATAATCCTCATGATCTCATACCAATTTGTAGTGAAAGAGTTACCAAGTATACATCTCATTATGTTCTCCCAGATTTGAGCAGCTACGGACAATCAAAAATAGATGATCTCTTGATTCCATACCAGCTTTGCAGAGTACACAAGTAGTATCAAGACCTTGACTCCACTTAGCAACCCTATCCAATGTTGATAATCTATCTCAAGCAGCCAACCATTCTATAAATGTGAATTTCGGAGTGGCTTGAGAAAACCAAATACCAATGGACCAGTCACACTTAGGCTTATGAACATGCAGTATCTCCCAAGTCTCATTTGAGGAGAAGTTCATCTTATAGCCTGAGGATCTTCGCCAAAGACTAACGTCACTTCTATCAGCATTGAAAGACTGTTCAATAGAATTTAACTCTACTTCAACTTCATTTAAGATACTCGTACGATATCTCCTTCTTCTCCTCTCACACATCACATCATCTTCTACCGTCGCACTCCTCCTTACACCCAAATCAATGATTCCTCTATCACCCAATAGTTCTGCAAGTACTCCCTTTCCTGACCAATTATTAAACCAAAAGGAAGTGTGCCTTCCATTCCCCAACTCTTTTCTGTAGAAATATTTTGCCAACTCCTTAAGCTTCAGCATTTTACCCCACATCCAAGACCCAACTTGCTTATTCGTACTTTTCCCAGAAGCTCTTCCCTTTAAGCAAGTTAGTGTGAATCCATTTACCCCACAAAGAAACGCCTGTTAACATTCTCCATATAAGCTTAAGCTCATAAACTCTGTTAACTTCTCTCAAGTTTCTAATCCCGAGACCTGATTCTTCCATGGTATAACAGATTTCTTGCCAAGAAACTTTAGCATTTGTGGCTTTCAACAACGGCCCTGACCAAAGAAAAGCAGAGAAGACTTGCTCCAGTTCCTTTATGCAGTTACTAGGCAATCGAAAGACAGAAATCCAAAAGTTCACTATGCTGTAGAGAACCGACTTAAGCAACTGAAGCCTACCAGCATAAGAGAGAAATCGAAACGTCCAAGAACATATATTGCTTCTAATTTGCTCAAGTAGAGGAAGGTAATCTTGCTTATTCATTGCTTTAGTCATGAGTGGAAGTCCCAAGTAGCGTACAGAAAGAACCCCTTCTGCAAATTTGAAGTTCATTAGGATACTCCTCTTATCAACCTCAGATATCCCAGCCATATAAATGGTGGACTTCTCCAGACTGATGCTTAACCCTGACCAAGCTTCAAATTCCTCGAAGACAGCGAGAGCACCCTGAACAGACGACTTCGAACCTTCCACAAAGATCATCAGATCATCCGCGAAGCATATATGAGTAAGAGACAGATTACTACAACCCGGATGGAATTTAAACTTTCTCTCCGCGGCGGCTCTGTTTATTTTCCAGGACAAAACATTCATACATAAAACAAATAAGTACGGAGAGAGGGAGCAACCTTGGCGAGGACCTCTAGAGCTTTAGAAATAGCCAGCTAAATCTTCATTAACTTGCACTGAGAATGAAGGGCTAGAGATACAAAGCTTAATCTAGTGAATGAACCTTTCTGGAAACCCAAGTACACTCAAGCTCTTCAATACAAATGACCATTGCACGGAGTCAAAAGCTTTAGAGATATCGATCTTCATTAGGCATCTAGGAGAGACCAGCTCCTTATGGTAGTCTTTCACGAGTTCTGAAGCCAGTAGCACATTCTCCATAAGCAGTCTCCCTTGAACAAATGCTGACTGATTTTCAAGAATGATCCTCGGCAGAAGAAACTTTAATCGATTGGCCAGAATCTTTGAGACTACCTTATACAGAACATTGCAACAAGCAATCGGACGATAGTCCTTCATCTCTAGAGAATCAAACTTCTTAGGTACCAGAGCCAAAATAGTGGAGTTCACACCTTTTGGAAGGAAACCAAACCGAAAAACAGACTGCACAGCTACTATGAAATCACTTGCAATAACAGACCCTTGTTTTGAAGAATTCAGCCGGGAATCCGTCAGATCCTGGAGACTTGCTATTCGGCATAGCAAATAGGATTTTGCAAATTTCCTCCGCTGTGAGCTCAGCTTCAAGCAGACGACAGTCCTCTGGGGAACATCTAAAGGTACACAACTCCTGCAACTCTTCTTCTGTTATACCTTTATAGGAATCTGGACTTCTGTTGAGAAATTCTGAGAAGAAGCGCTCTGCCTCTTGCTTAACTTCTTGATGAGTATTAACCACCAATCCGCTAGAGCATCTGATCTCTCTAATTGTACTATGAGCTTGTCTTGTTTTTATAGCCCTGTGGAAGGTCTTGTTATTCTGATCACCAATGTCAAGCCAATGAAGCTTAGCTTTCTGCTTTAAGTAATCTTCCTCAAGACTAGCTACCTGTAAATACGCATCTGATTCTTCTTTTATAGCTGCTTCAACCGGATTGGCAAGAGTGGCACTCTGCTTTTCATAAAGAGTCTCATAAGCTTCTTTAGTTCTCTTTGTTAAATTTCCCAATTTCTCTCTTCCCATATCACGGATTAAGGGTTTCAAGTTCTTCAGCTTTTTAGAGAATCTGTACATAGATGATGTAGACATAAACAACTTCTCAGTAGAATCCCAATACTCTTGAATCATAGGTAGAAAAGAAGGAATGCTTCCCATAGCATTGATCTATTTAAAAGGCTTTCTAATCTTCTCACTTGGGAAAACCAACTGAACCTTACACCTCATGTGATCAGAGCATCCTCCTGGCTCGAATACCGAGTAAGCATTGCTGAAACGTGATAGAACTTCTTCATTTAACAAAACTCTATCCAACTTTTTACAGATAAGACCCTCCTCTCTCTCTTGTTACACCAAATGAATAATGGCCCTTGATACGCTATGTCCATGTCCGTAAGATGACAATGAATAACCAGATTCTGGAAATCTCTCTCCACTTTCTTCTGGTCTCTCTGAGCTCAGAAGCTGGAGCGGAATTTTCATGCAGATTGCTATCTACTGGAGAGTTTTTCCTAACAACTGATGACTTGTTATTTAATCATTGATTGTCACCAAATAAGACATTTATAAAGCTGTCTGAAAAGGTGTACTTTCATTCTCATCGAACCGCCGCGTTTTTAAACCTTAAAACATTATTTATTTCACCAATAGTCACCACAAGAGCAAACACCAAACTGGAACACATGAAATCTATTAGTGTCTCTGATGATGATCTCACGAGAAGTTATCTGCGAGATAAGCTTTGCTGCAACATGACAATCACCACAGATCCTAAGGTTCTTCGTTATTCTTATGGCATTGCTTTCTTCTTCTCCTTCCTCTGTGTTCATCAGAGCAAACACAATTGCTAACTTCTCACTATGAACAGCCAAATGCGTCTCTTTATCTTCCTCTTCCACATCGTGAAGTGCCGATTCCGAATCAGGAACATACCCTAACTCTTTCATCTTCGTCACTAGAACATCCAGCTCTCTGTAAATCTCATAGGATCGCGGGTGTGACATGTCACCTACCAAGAACGTATAGATTTCCCCATTGACCTCAACGTTGCTCGCTCCAGGATTCTTCTTTAACCCTTTGCTCTTCATTATATCTCTGATCTTTGTAACTTCTTCCCATCTTCCAGCCTTTGCGTAGATATTAGAAAGCAATACGTAGTAACCAGATTGCTCTGGTGCTAACTGAAATAGCTTATCAGCTGCCAGTAGACCGATGTCTGTATCAGAATGCATCCGACAAGCTCCTAATAACGCACCCCAAACTCTCTCGTTTGGTTCCACTGACATTTCTTGTATAAAGCTATAGGCTTCTTTCACTTTCCCGGCTCGTCCAAGAAGATCCACCATACAAGCTAAATGCTCTAACCTTGGAGTGATCTTGTAATGATCTGTCATGAGTTTGAAATAACTCCGACCTTCTTCCAATAACCCGGCGTGGCTACAAGCAGCTATCGTAGTGACAAACGCAATTGAATCAGGGACGAGACCCGAGTCCTGCATTTTAGAAAACAATGCCACAGCGTCACGGCCTTTTCCGCTGACTCCATAAGCTGAGATCATAGCTGTCCAAGACACAACGTCACGAGATTTCATATTCTCAAACACCTCTCTTGCTCTGTCTAGACACCCACATTTTGCGTACATGTCAATCAACGCGTTCTCTACCAACAGATTCGGTATCAGCTTCTTCCTCTCGACGTATTCATGTATTTTCTTACCAAGAGACAGAGCAGATGTATCTCCACAAGCAGGTAACACACTTGTGATCGAGACTGCGTCAGGTTCGACCCCATCAGCTTCCATCATTCGGGAATACAACTCCACGGCTTCAACAGGCATCGCGTTTTTCATATACACACCGATCATCACATTCCATGAAACCAAACTCTTCTTCTTCCCCATATTCAAAAACATATCTTTAACATACATAACATTATCCCTTGTTGTATTGGTCACTGCTGGTAACAGACTAGCCATCGTGCCAGCGTCGTGGCTTACCTTCACAGATTCCATCTCCCTACAAACCTCCAAAGCATCATCAAATCTCTGGTTCTGCGCATACCCAGCAACCAAAGAGTTCCAAGAGACAACATCTCTCCTTGACATCTCGTCAAGCACAAGCCTCGCTTCAGATAAAAACCCACACTTTCCATACATAGAAACTAAACCATTCCCAGTAAACAAAGTAGAAGAGAGCCCAACTCTTGTAGCGGAGCCATGGATCTTCTTCCCGATGACGACATTCCCAGAGCAAGAACAGGCCTTTAGAACACAAGGGAAAGTGTAATGATCGGGTCTAACATCGAAGCCACACATGGTCCCAAACACTTGAATACCTTCACGGTAAAACCCGTTGTTCACAAAGCTTCTGATCATGACGTTAAGGATGATCACGTTTCTCTCGGGAATTTCGTCGAACACCTTGCGTGCTGACTCCACATCTTTTAAGGCAGCGTAAGCTTTCATGAGTTTAACGCCTAGAGCCGAGTCGCAGCGTAGATTTTGAAGAACGATTCTGGAGTGGACTGTTGTGAGGGTTTTGTGATCCGGGTTCGTGTCAAGTACCTGACCCAGTAAGTTGTAATGAACAGATGTCCCATCCGGTTCGAATTCCGGTTTAGTTGGAGAAGAAGCGAATATTCGGGTATGGAGTTTTCTGAGTTCCGGAAAATGGCGGGGATGAAGACTGACATTGATGCGTTTCATGAGCTTTCAAATCGACCTTACTCATAGTCTCTAGAGAAAGAAAGATGACAAAAAAAGTGTGGGTAAACCGGTCATAAATTTATCGTTTAAAGCTAATTCAACCGGATCAGACCGGTTAAATATGGGCCGTTTGAGGGTTTCTTGTAACATGGGCCCCCCCAACCACGATTAGCTGCTTGTTCTGTATTTGAGTACATCAGTTTGTTTTGCTCTTCTTGAGTTTCATCTTCCTCTACTACACGTTCTTCATAAGCTTTGAGTCGTCCCACAATGTTTTCAAAACTTGTACTTTTTAGATCAAGAAGTTGCTAAAGAGATGCCACCATATAGATGAACTTCTTTCGAGAAAGATTTTTAAGAAACTTTTTGACAAGTTTTGATTCTTCAATTTCTTCTCGTAGAGCAGAAGTTTTCGAAGAAATTTCAGCTAACTTGCCGGTGAAGTCATCAATCTTCTCCGTGTCCTTCATCTTTAATCTGTCAAATTCCGCCATTAGTGTTTGCAACCTGGCTTCTTTTACTCTCTCTGCACCGACATCACGAGATTTGATAGCATCTCAAACCTTCTTTGCCGTATCCAAACCACCGACTTGCAATACCATGACCTCCGGTATCGCCTGAAATAACAGAGATATTGCTAAACGTTCTTATCTTCCTCCTCTGTTTCTGTTTCGACAATACCCCACACTTTATGAACTTTTAGTAAGTTCTTCATCCTAATAGCCCATACTGTGTAATTCGCCGAATTCAACATAAGGCACTTGCCGGAAGATTGCTCTCCCACCTTTAGTTTCGCAGTTGACACAACTGCAAGTTCTCCCATCTCCGATGAACCTTATGTCGATCAAGTAAATTGATTTCGTAAGGCTCTGATACCAAGTATAGAACTTAAAGATTCAAATAAGAATATGTTCTCTTATTATAACTTGAAAAAATATCTCAAAACTCAAGCTCTCAAACTCTAAACTCCTGTAAGTAATATCACATCTCAATATTTACTTATATAGAGCTTATATTTTTCTAATCCTATTAAATAAACACAACATTAGATAACTCCTAAACTTATTATGTTTCTATCTCCAAGTCTTGATAGGATTAGGACTTCTTACGTACATCTCAAACTTCCTTCTTATTCAAGCTTATACCAACTTCCTTCTTTTTATTATCATTATGCATTTTTGATTTGCTTTATCTGTTTTTTTTTTTGTAGGTTACTACTTATAAGTGTCATACTTATGGTGAAAATAATCCCGCTATAGAACAGAATGATGAATGTTATTTAGATACTAAGGTATGCAATTTTATTTTATGATGTCAATTAATTTATATTCTAATCTGAATTTAGAATTTCCCTATATTGATTTTGCATTAGGCCTCTGAATCTTTTTTCGCTGTCAGCTGGGGATGCATAGTGATAAGCACTACATAGTTGTTGGAGGACTAATGTACATCAATTGTGCAGATTTTACCGAACACATGGTAAATTCTTGTTTGGAACAAACAAAATTGTGTTTTTTTCTCATGTTTAATATTTATTTACAGACTTTGGAGGGCCATAAGGATTCTATTTCTTACATACAGTGTAGTCCATAAAATCATGCACTTGTGTTGAGTTCCAGCAAGGTGACAATATTTCACATTTATCTTACAATCATTGTTTTGGTTATTTAATCTTTAGCTATCATGGAAACCTTTTCAGGATAAATCTGTTAGATTGTGGAGTATTGAAACGGGTGTTTGTCTAGTAAAACGCTGCCACAGCTCGGATCCACTTACTTCTGTGGTAAGTTGTTATTGATTAATATTTTTTCAGTTTTAGTTTTGCCAATAACTTGTTTCAATGTTTTTTTAGTCTTTTTATTGTATGAAAAGAAATATAGCGTTAAGCTCTTGTGCAGACGGATGTTTTAGAATAGGATTCGAAACAAGATTATGAACCTCAGAAGGTATTTGGGAACAGGAGAATTGTAAAGTATATGGAGAAGAGTCAGGAGCGTTAATCGTAAACCAGATCACGGTATCTTATCTTGGCTTGGAAACTATAGCATGTGGATCATATGGAATTTTCTCCAAGATCAGAGTGTTACGTGCTTTCCAAGTATGCGAGAGGAACTAAGGTATTGTTTGAGCTAGAGGAGAAACCTGATCTATGAGCTGGCATGCTGAAGATTTTAGATGCTTCTCTTATAGCTTGGCATGTAAATAAAACATGATAAATAGCTACTTTCATTTTCTGAACCAGATGAAGAGCATGAAGCATCAACTTGAATTCCACGGAAAGAGTCTTTCTGAAACCGCTACACTCCTGACATTGTTCTCCATAGAAAGTGATCTTTAAAGATGACTTTACATCCACAGATCGTTCCACAGTTTTTTCTTTCAATAAGACTCATTGCCTTACAATGAAGGGAATGTAAGTCTTGAAAAGAATTGAAAAACCTGTAACCACTTCAGGAACTAGGTTATCCAGTTTTAAGCTCATACATTAGTCTCAGACACATCGCCAGTGGCTTTTACCAAGCCCTGTTTTAGCAAGTCTCAACCGTCATAATATTTCTCCATATACCAAGTAAAGATTACTTACCGGGACACTGAACCGGATAACTTACCGGGTCAATGGGTCATTGGATCGACCGCGGATGAACCGCGGGTTAATAAATAGATTAATTTTATTATATAAAATATATTAGGTTTGAAAATAAAAATATAGAAATTAAAGTTAATATTTTCTTATTAAGAAAACATAAAATAATAGTTTGGATATGTATATATGTTATGTTTAAAAAATATTTAGAAAATGCATAACTTTACTTTTTATATTTTATTTTCATTTAATATACAAAATATCAAAAAAATAGTATAGAATATATTAAAAAATTTGTGACTAGTTAAGAGTTACGACATCTTAAAAATAAAGATTAAAATTTATAAATATTTATGTCTAATGTGTATAATAAATTAAACTTCAAATCCAAAATAAACCAAAAGGAAAATATCATTGTAATAAATTGTCAATAACAAAAATAAACTAACACCAAATCACATCAACTAATTTTGGTTCTTTCTATCATATTTCACTTCATTTTCTTTCGTTGGCATAGTAAAATCTTCATCAAAATCTAAAAATCACAAATAAAATAGTGTAATTGATATGATTAAAATCAGAAAGTTTAATCTAAATTTTAAAATTTATCAACAAAACAGTATACACATGATTTAGAACACGTAAAGCCTAGTACTACAGGTTTATAATAAACAAAATAATCAAAAAGAAAAAAAGATGAAAAAGAGATACGAAATCATTGAGGTCAGCAGAAGAAGAGGATTACGGCAAAAAAAAACTGAAAAAACCTAACTTTTAATTGAAAATTTAGAATATAAAACAGAATATAAAAATATAATTAAAAACTTTAAAAATATATAAAAGTTATCTATTGGTTCAACTAGTGGTTCAACCCGTATCGAGTTTCGGGTTTTGGTGGATCTTTGCGGGTTTTTAAATTTTGGGTTTTTCACAAAACCCAAACCGGATTTATCTCGGATCACTGGGCTTACCGGTTCAACCGCGGGTCTGGTTCAAAACACTGAAGTAAACATAAACATGTCGAAATAATTTTTGAGATAATTTTTTACGGTTTGAGAACACCAACGTTCATTGTAGAAGAAAGGGGGGAAACTAGATTGAAGAGGCCAAAGTTTTCTATGCTAGTATCGCTGATAATCAATATGATTTGTTCATATGCTAAAAACATATTAGGTTTCCATTGAAACCTCTTTCTTATAGGACTATATGATGAATATAATAACAACCAAATATTCCAAGGCTACAGGTTCCATTGCATAACCGGCATTATGAACCGGTCTAAACCCTGCGTCTGAAACTACAGCAGCTCCAGAAGACACAATATTCCAACTAGGACTTAGTTCATGGGCTGGCCAAGCAGACTACAAGTTCTCTTCCTAGTGATAAGCAGCACATCAATGTAGATTTTCAGAGTTCGGTTTCTTATAGATAAGCTTGGTATGTAGGATAGTGTCCAGCATCGAAACAGCTTCAACTACATGCTTTCCTTTGTTCAACATCACACAGCTCGCCCTGCAAAAAAAAAAAATACATACTCCATATTTAGACAAAGAAAGCTTTAGCAAGACCATGTTTACTTTTAAGTTTGGGTGAAAAGTTTTTTTTAACCTTCTGCCATTTGCAGCATCTGTGATCTCAGCTCTAGTTGGAACACCAGATTTAACAAGTGATTCAAGAACCTGAGTCGCCAAAATCACCGGTACTCTACCAACTTTGCAGATAGCTTGAATCTCTTCCTGTATATTAGCTAATCTCTCCCATCCACATTCAACCGCGAGATCACCTCTAGCTATCATAACTCCTAAAGGGTTTAAACACTTCATCGCCTCTAACAGAATCAAGGGCAGATTCTCAAACCCACTTTCCGTTTCAATTTTGAGAACAATACCAAGCTGATCATTAAGTTTCCTTTTCTTGAGCTCTTGTCGAAGAACTGATATATCTTGGACATCACGTATGAATGAAATGCCAACCATGTCAGCATGTGAGGCTACATATTCAAGATCTTTGATATCTTTTGAAGTGAGGCCTTTGAAACGGATATCACTCTGAGGAATGTTTATAGACTTCTCAGATCCTAGTTTTGTACCTTTTGGACCAGCATGAGTGATGGAGACAATAACCTCTGAAGGGCTAGCTCCTTTGATTGTTCCCCATATTTTGCCGTCATCGAAACCAATAGTCTCCCCTGGCTTGACTGAATCAAACAAGTAACCAGAAGGACAAGTCAGCCTATGAGCTCCTGGAACAGTCACAGAAGGTTCATCAAACGATCCTTCTCTGGTTATGACTAGCAAATCACCCACTCTGGGCCTTACAAAAGATTCCTTGGGAGGAACATCCACTACTTGACCAAACAAACGTCTCCCTTTCTTTCCCTTGACGTATAACTCAGTTCCAGACTCAACATAAGCAGTATCGAAACACTCAGCCACAAATCCAGTACTGGAGAACACATCAAACTCTTTTGAGATCCTAAGCACTTTCTTTTTCCCTCTAGCGTCACATAGTCTTACAGAATCACCAATTTGGAGACCAGCAAGAAACTCCTGGTCTTGCACGAATATAGTAGCGTCAGGGGAAAGGTGAGGAGGAGGCTCTGTTCCTGTTACAGAGAGCCATACAAGAGCAGGAGAAACCACGTTTCCGAAAGCATCTTTCTTAGGCGAAACTTTCATGACGCATGGACCGGGTTTTAAGGTGCCAGTTCTCAGTTTTGGTCCAGCTAAGTCCATAAGAACGCGGCACGGAATCTCAAGCATCTGAGAGGTTCTTCTTACCCTTTTGATGATCTCACCCCAAATGGTGGGGTCTCCATGTGCACAGTTTATACGGATAACAGAAGCGCCAGCTTTCAGAATGTCTGTAATAAAGGTTTCACTCTCGGTTGCTTCTTTACCAACAGTTACCATGATATGTGTTTTTTTCCCCTCAAGAGGCTTACCAAGTAATGATGATACCTTTCCTTCATTCTTCTTAATAGTCGTCATACCCTTCTGCGGCAGCTTACGAGATTCCATAGGAGACTTCATCAACAGATTAATGGTTGCTTCAAGGTTAGAGAGAACAGACAGATTGTTGTTGTGTAAACTTGACAGACCAAGAGAAGTAAGATAACTATTGAGCTGCTCAGTGTCCAATGACCTCAAAGCTATATAATGAATTAAGTTTTTGGCACATTCCAGATATTTTCTGCAACAAACAGTAGGTATTAGGAATGAAGAGGCAACATAGCAAAAGCCAAACAATAAGCAATGCAAGTTTTAATATAAAAAATGAGAACGGACCTGTCACATGACTGAAGTCTAGAAGCGTTCCACTTCTCTGCTGCTAATAGATGTGAGCGAAGAGCATTGAGTTTTTCGAGAACAGTAGAAATGTTTTGGTAGTCCTCTGAGTCGAGAAGAGAAAACTCAGGTTTAGAGTCAGGAAAGTCGAAACTCCAGTTAAGTTCTTTGGAGGCATTATCACCAATGATAGCTTCCACTTGGCTTTCAGATTTGCCTTTTCCTTTCGCAGAGGCAAAAGCTAAGGTTCTCGGAACTCTGATCTTCATCTGAGTAAGTGATAATGGGAAACTCTTGTGATGCCTGGTGGAGAAGCAAAGAGTCTTCTTCCCACTTAACAAGTGGTTTGATTCAATGGGTACCACCACCATATCAAGTAATTGGATCACCTAAGAAAACGGATATTAGGTGAAGAGGGTTATATGAATCACTACAAGCAAGAAAATACAATTATGAGGTCATTGACATGAGAGATGTAACTCACGTTGTTAGGTGTTGTCAAGAGATTTGTGACTGAAGGAGCAGAACTCATCATATCTGTCTAGTTATCACAAAGAAACATATATAACAAAAACTGATCAATCTCGAGATTATTAACAAAGTTGAGATTAAACTAGTAGAACACACAACCAATTTAAGAAAACGTAGGTGTTATGAATATAGAGGAATCGGACAGAGCTTTTTGTCTAGGGTTTCTTGAGAACAGTATTACAGAACCAAAAAAAAAAAAAGATTCAAAGCCGACACAAAATGGAAATACGAAATTAAGGAATAATTCCTTTTCTCGGATTATTATATTAAATCACGTTGAAACAAACACACCATAATCATACTACATCTCTGAGAATATTTCTGGAGTTTAATATCAACCTCAACCTAGTCGGATTTTCCGATGCAACGGAAACGAATAGTCACGAGAAAACACTCAAACGGAGGAGATGATGATCAGCATGAGAGAAGTACCTTTGTGTTATATATGGAGGAGAAGCGGTTAATCTAGATAATATTTTCGTTATCGTCTTCTAGAGAAATGATGAAGAAGAAGAAGACAATTCAGATTTGTAGAAAAGAAGAAGAAGATGTGGTTAAGGATAAAAAAGGAGTGTGGTGAGCGCGTGCCAAATTCTACAAAAAGACCCACATCTTTCGGAATCTAGTGACCCGGAGAGGCTGAAAGGTCCATCCGCCCACGACGTCGTATAACAGGTTTCATAACAACTCTCTCTAGAAGGTTCTTCCATTGGGTAATAATATGTCGCATCAAAAAGAGAAAAACGATTCAGTTTAAAAACGATTCAGTTTTTTGATAGTCCAATCCTAATCAATTCAAAAGTAAGAGCATCCTTATTCCTAAAACAAAATTTTAGGTTCTTAGAATAATTTATTAACTAGGATAAGACCTGCGGCTTGCGAAGGGTGAAATATATATTAAAAACTTACGTTTTTATATTTTGTAAAATTTGATGATTTCGAAAAACATGGGTTCTTGTGATCAAAATATATTTGGTATTTATGTTTTCAATATATAATAATAACTAACTATAAATATTTGATACACCTAAAAGTATAGAAACCCAAATCAAACAATTTAAATGTGATGTCACTGATACTCCTATAATCATAAATTAAGAATTGTGAAAAAATTGATGGTATTTTTAAGGAAAAATTCAACCGTATATATATAGTAGGCATAAGTGAATTTTCGGATTTTTTAGAAATTTAAAATAATTAGCATTAATTATCTAGAAACCATATTTTAGCGTTATATAGTGAACTAATATTTTTGTAAATTTTCAATAACTACCACAAACATATTTGACATGTTATTTTAGCGTTATACAGTCATTTTGGTAAATATTATTAATATTTAAAATTTTATTACTAAAGTTTTCTAAAAATTTCTACAATTTTTATTAAATATATTCAAATATGATAATAAAACTTTCAAAATATTTTTTTTTATTGTTATACAATTTTTATTACTAAAATTTTCAAAAAATTCTACAATTTTTTTAAATAATTTTAATCGTAAAATCATTAGTTTCTTATATATCTAAATTTTCTATAAACATTTTAATTATTAAGTTTTGATAGCTATATAATTTTATATCAATTTTTCATTGATTCTATACCCATTGATTTAATATATTTAACCAAAATAAATAGATAGAAAATGTATCTAAGATTATTATTTAAAATATATATATATAATATAATTTTAAATAAACAAAATTATTTTATCTTAATTTTATGTTAAATTAAATCAAATTATATTAAAATATTGGTAAGAAAAGAATAAAATTTCATTTTTAGTTATAATTTATATTTTAAAAAAATTACTGCACATGGTGAAGGAAGACACCTAATTTATCATTAACTACTACGAAAGGTCATTATTAATATTTTCCTATACTACAATTAGGTAGGTACCAAAGATTTTTCTTAATATTAAACATAAATTTCATAATTTAAGTTCTTAAGAATTATGTTGTAAGGAAAAATATTTGATGTATAAGTTCGTTTGGTAATAACAAAACAATTTAGTTTCAGTATTATTCTTTGTATAAATTTATGTACGTGAGGAAAGCCTCCGAACTGAACAATATTCTTTTTTCCTTTTATAAACAAAATAATTTTGAATAGCTGCGTCTCTTTGCTATTTTTTATATCAAATCGTCTTTTAACTATTTTTTCTATTTATACCAAAAGCATGCAATGTTTAGGCCATAATATATAGCAAACTTTGATTTAAATAGATGTCAAAGTAGTACGGACTAAGAGTATATCTTACACTTGTTTAAAAAAAATATTTAAATCTTACACTTGATTTAAATAGATGTTGAATCACAATATAAATCAACTTTGAGCCGTTTAAAGAAAATCTCATTTAATAAGACCGCCGAGTATTAATTTAATGAGATCCCAGAGTATTAAGTTTATCATATCGTAAACATTTATGTTTGGACTAATATAAGTTTTTCTAACAATTAGATTTTGGACTTATTAATTTTTTCTATTCATTCTTATGGTGCCACGTAAACCAAATTGACATTCTAATTAAATAATATCTAAGCAAGATTCTTTTTAATTTATAAAAACTTAAGATTACAACTTTAAAAAAAAAAATTGATCTCCAAATGATACGGATTAAGAGTATATTCTTTCATTTTGCTTATAGAAGAGAAAGAATATACTTTTGTTATATAAAAACGGACCTTTCGTAGATATATAAAAACGGATTTTTCGTTATTATTACTATACAAGATTCATTAACATTGTGTATAGTTTTTAAACATTTTATCAATTTGATTAATATTTAATTCAAAGTCTAAATATAAAAAGTTAAGGTATGGGGTGCAAATACTTGCTCTATATTGCTATTTTTTTTGTGTTCATATTTAAAAGTTAAGGTATAAAAAGTTAAAAGTTATGATTTTTATTTTGTATTCACTTGATCTCTGATGTAGTCTCCTTTGTCAAACTTTAATACAAATACTGTATATGTGAACATTTAATTGTGTGTCATACTATTTAAAAATTACAATATTTATATAAAAATTCGAATTACAATATTTGTGTTCACATTTATAAAAATGGCTTCTGATACATCTTTCATTAAAAAAAACAAATATTATATATGGCAACATTATACTACACAATTTTGTAATATTATATATGACAATGATCTTTGATTTGGTAATATTATATATGGCAATATATTATGATAGTTATACTACATCTTTCCTTACTATATATTGTTTTTTATAACGTCTACTTAATAATCAAACCGAATACAAACCTTCTTAGTTATTTTAGTTATTTTCATCTTTTGTTTTAAGTATTTGAATAACATTTAATTGTGTGGCATACTATTTAAAAATTACAATATTTATATAAAAATTCGAATTTTTTATATATCGAGGAGCAAAGTGTTCACCTTTAAAAAAATGGCTTCCGATACATCTTTCATTAAAAAAAAAACCACATATAATATATGGCAACATTATAGTACTTAATTTCGTAATATTATATATGGCAATGATCTTTGATTTGGTAACATTATATATGGCAATATATTATGATAGTTATACTACATCTTTTCTTATTATATATTGTTTTTATAACGTCTACGTAATAATCAAACCGTCTAAATATATATACGGCAACCATCATTAATTTTGACAATGAAGACTTTCCTTAAACACGAAATCGTCCAATGTCTTCTTGTGAACTATAATGTATATGAAAAAATTCGAGTGTTACCACAATGGCATTTGGGTGTAATTTTTCTAGTGAATTAAGGGTGATTACATAATCGAGGTGAGAGTGAATATGGAACCACCACGTCAGCATGGCACTCATGTAAATAACTTACACATTTAAGGTTAATCTTCAAAAATGCTCCTTGATTAATAAGAAGGGGATATGTGTAGGTTAAGAGACATAGTTAAGATAC